>CM066031.1:391428428-392835320 GCA_033557465.1 Ichthyophis bannanicus | reverse complement strand
GATGTCCTTTGCTTCTGTTCCTATTTGTGGGTGTTTTCTGAGGTCCTGCTCCTGGTTCTTCATCTGTGAACACAGAACAAAAATATTTGTTAAGCAATTCCGCTTTATCCTTATCAGCTTCTACATATTCCTCGCCTGCACCCTTGAGTCTGACAATACCACTCTTGCCCTTCCTCTTCTCACTAATATATCTGAAAAATGTCTTATCCCCCCATTTTATTGCATTGGCTATTTCCTCCTCCTTTTGAATCTTTGCCTTCTTGACTACTTTGCTAGCTTCTCTAAGTTTTTCCAAATACAGATGCCTGTCTTCCTCTCTCTGTGATCTCTTGTATTTCATGAAGGCCTCCCTCTTTTTCTTCACTTTTTCAGCTACTTCTTTCGAAAACCATAGCGGTCTCCTTTTCCTTTTACCTTTATTTACCATTTTAACAAAAAGGTTGGTTGCCCTTAAAATATCCCCTGTCAGTTTTTCCCACTGTTTTTTTACATCCCTCAGCTGTTCCCTTCCAACTAACGACTCCCTGAGGTATTGGCCCATCTTTGCAAAGTTAGTCTTCCTAAAGTCTAAGATCCTCACCTTTGAATGGATTCTAACAGCCCTAGTCCTAATACTGAACCACACCATCTGGTGATCACTGGATGCAAAATGATCTCCCACTACAACATCAGAAACACTTTCACCATTGGTAAGCACCAAGTCCAGTATGGCCCCTTCATGTGTGGGGTCTGTTACCAATTGCCTGAATAGTTCTCCCTGTAGAGAATCCAAAATCTCCTTACTTCTAGATGATACTGCAGCAGGAATGTGCCAAACAACATCTGGCATATTGAAATCTCCTTTCAGTAGCACTTCCCCTTTCCTAGCAATGCTGCGCATGTCTTCAATTAACTCTGTCCACCTCTTCCTCTTGTGAGGGAGGTCTGTATATCACACCAATGTAAATAGATTTCTCTTTCCCTCTTTCTAGTTTAACCCACAATGCCTCCCCTCTCCCTTTTAAGCTTTAATAGTTTTTACATATAGTGCCACTCCTCCTCCCCTACTTCCTACCCTGTCCTTTCTGAATAAAGTATAGCCAGGTATGGTTACATCCCAATCATGGTTTTCTGTGAACCATGTTTCTGTAACTGCCACTAAATCCAAATCAGCCACTCACACCAAAGCCTCAACATCAGTGATCTTATTTCCCATGCTATGGACATTTATACACACTGCTTTCCATATGTTACCCCTGTTACCCATTTCCATAAAGTTATTTAATGTATCACTTACCTGGGGGCTTTCACTTAACCTGGGGGCTTTCACTTAACCTGGGGGCTTTCACTTACCTGGGGGCTCTCTTCACCCATCCCCAACGAATCTTGTTTAAAGCCCTCTTCAGTAGATTAGCCAGTCTACTACTGAAGACGCGTTGACCTTTCTTGGACAGATGGATGCCATCGCTGCTCTGCAGCCCTTGAACAGCATCCCGTGGTCTAGGAAACCAGAACGCTCTCGATGACACCATCCACGCATCCATGCATTCATCTCCAGGATGCGAGCCTCTCTGCCTTGGCCTTTACCCTCAACAGGGAGGATTGGAGAGAACACCACCTGTGCACCTAACTGCTTCACCCTCTGTCCCAGAGCCATGAAGTCACTTTTGATACATTCCGAGTTATACCTGGCAGTATCATATTTGTTCCAACATGGATTAGCAACATTGGGTAATAGTCAGTGGGCTTGATGAGTCTCTGCAAACTCTTTATAACATCTTGGATTTTGGCACCAGGCAGACAGCATACCTCTCTGGACATCAAGTCTGGTCGGCAGATGGACACCTCAGTACCCCTCAGAAGGGAGTCTCCAACCACCACTACCCTTTGTTTCCTTGTGGTCACTGATTTTGCAACTTTGGGGTACTTGAGCTCTGGTTCTTCCCTTTCCAGGGATGCTTTCACCTCCACTTCCAGGGCTGCATAATGGTTCTTCAATTCAAGGGCTGGAGAAGTTGGATTGGTGATTTTGCAGGCCCTGGTGACTTGTGTCCTACCATCGCCATTCTGTTGGCACCCATCTTCTCCTCTGCTGGAGAGCTTGGTTGTTGCAAGAAGCATCTCATCAATGTACTTCTCACTGTCTTGAATGCTCCTCAGCTTCGCCACCTCCTCTCTGAGTTCCTCCACTTGTTTCCTCAGAGCTTCAGCATGCAGGCACCCTGCACATGGAACTAGTCCTTCAACTGGCATTAGGACCTCTGTCTGGACCGAGGCAGAAGCTGTAACGGGGGCAACAGCTTGAGCGATATGATTTTTCCCAGCCATTGTTCTGTTCGTGGAGCTTAGGTATCTGTGAAAGCAAAAGAGAGAGATCTACCAAGTACCAGCCGGTTTCCCAGCTGTCCTTTCAGAGAAAAAGCAGTTAAATCTCCTTAATTATATTCAAAATGTGCTGGTCCAATTATCTGTGCTTTGTCAAATGGGGAGGTGCCCTATAAAGCAAGACTACTCGCTAGGGGTGGGTGGGACTCGGGCTGGGTAGGGAGGGAACTAACACCTGATTAGGTGTTAGCAGTTCCCAAAGCTGAGGAGGTTACTGGAGTTCAACCACCTACTATGCTCAAGGAAAGTCTCACTAAAGCACCAAAAAGAAAGTAACCTTGCTTTAAAAATGTACAAAAAACCCTTTTAAGAGCTCCCAGTCAGAGAGCTAACAATTTAATATAATAAAACAAACCCTTAAATCCTTACTGTTGGTTGATCTGGAGAGCTCCTGTTGGAAAGCCTGAACAGGGCAGGGCACTGGAGCCTTTTATGCAGGCCCTCAGCTGCTCTCAGGTAATCAGGCCCACTAACTCCTGGTTAGGTGTTACAGTTCCCAAAGCTGAAGAGGTTACTGGAGTTAAACCACCTACTGTGCTCAAGGAAAGTCCCACTAAAGCACCAAAAAGAAAGTAACCTTGCTTTAAAAATGTACAAAAAACCCTTTTAAGAGCTCCCAGTCAGAGAGCTAACAATTTAATATAATAAAACAAACCCTTAAATCCTTACTGTTGGTTGATCTGGAGAGCTCCTGTAGGATTTAACCCACCAAGAGTGGATACTCAGGTTACAGCAGGTGCGAATCGGTCTGCCATTCTGATGGAGGGCAGAATGCCCCTTAAAGAACCTGGGATCGCAGACTGGACACTATCTTGAGGAGTCTGTTTCAGCCCCTGCTGTCATCCTTCAGTTGACAGAGTGTGTGTGCCTGATGTCTTGGGATCTGCTTCAATGGTTTCAGTCCCTTGTGTAGAGAATATTATGCCCCTCTTGGAGTTGGCTACAGCCTTTCTTGTCAGATACTATATATGATCTCATTTGCGGGGTGGCTAAACATAGAAACATAGAAATATGATGACAGAAAAAGACCACATGGCCTATCTAGTCTGTCCTTCCATAACTACAACAGTCCCATTTTTACCTTTAGAGATCCTCTGTGTTTGTCCCATGCTTTTTTGAATTCAGTTACTGTCCTCATCTCTAACACCTCCACTGGGAGATTATTCCACGGATCCACTACTTTTTCCGTAAAGAAATATTTCCGCATATCACTCCTGAATCTATCTCCCTTCACCCTCATCCCAGGTCCCCTGGTAGCAGAACTTGCTTTCAATTGAAAGAGGCTCTCTCCCTGAGCATTTATGCCACGGAGGTATTTAAACATCTCAATCATATCACCTCTATCCTGCCTTTCCTCTAAGCACTGTTCCCTCTAAGGTGTGCGCGTGTGCGCGCGCGTGCGCGCGCACACACCTTGCCGAGCGAGCGCACATACTTTACAACAGAGCGCACAAAAATTACAGTTCTGATTCTGATAGAAAACAACACAGACGTCTTAAAATTTAAAAGTTGTTATGTATTTACGGTTTTCACAAATTCTACAATGTTTTCTAGTGCAATCAATGTGTACATACTGTATTCTGATGTGTAGTCAAATTTTAAAGTATATAACTTTGAGTGTCATTATGTGGCGCACAAAAATTTAGCCTTCCTTCAAAAGCTACACAGCCTACAGAAAATTAGAGAGAACATTGCCTCTAAGGTGTACATATTAAGATCCTTCAGTCTGTCCTCATATGCTTTATAATGAAGACCACTAATCATTTTAGTAGCCACTCTCTGCACTGACTCCATCCTGTTCACATCCTTTTGAAGGTGCGGTCTCCAGAATTGTACACTATACTCCAAATGAGGTCGCACCAAAGACTTATACAAAGGCATTATTACCTCCTTTTTTCTGCTAGCCATTCCTCTCCGTATGCACCCAAGCATCCTTCTAGCTTTTGCCATCGCCTTTTCTACCTGTTTAGCTACTTTAAGATCATCAGACACAACCACGCCTAGGTCCCGTTCTTCTTTAGTGGACAAAAGTACTTCATCCCCTATACTATATTGCTCCCCTTGGATTGCTGCAGCCCAAATGCATGACCTTACATTTTTTTACGTTAAATCCCAGTTGCCAAATTCTAGACCATTCTTCAAGCTTAGCTAGATCCCTCCTGATGTTATCTACCCCTTCCTGGGTGTCTATTGCAGATTTTGGTATCATCCGCAAAGAGGCAAACCTTACCTGAAAGCCCTTCCGCTATATCACTAACAAAGATGTTAAAAAGAATCAGACCAAGGACATATCCCTGGGGCACACCATTGATAACATCCTTCTCCTCAGAGTGAGCTCCATTTACTTGTACTCTTTGTCGCCTCCCACCCAACCAATTTCTAACCCAAGCAGTAACTTTAGGGTCCATCCCTAGGGTGCTCAGTTTGTTTATAAGTCGCCTGTGAGGAACAGTGTCAAAGGCTTTACTGAAATCTAAATACACCATAGGTGTATTTAGACATTGTTCTGTCGACTGTTTGATGTTGGATATGGTTCCGCTCTTAGACAGCGGTTTTATTCTCCATGTCATGATTGTCTCAGCTCTTCCTTAAAGATAGGTTCTTGTTTGGGTAGACTTGGATATGATGTGTAAGGACGTGGGTGAGTCCATACCTCGTCACCTCCTGGAGAAGAGGTGATGAGGAAGCATGCTTGGGAGGCGTATGGATGCATGTACAGTTGGTGTACACCCGTGTTCCTCGCTTGTGCTATTTGGACTCCAGTTGTTACAGTCCCTGCGAGGAGTCCTCCTTACCCTGGATTCTGGTCTCTGATTCAGCCCTTTTGTGGACCTCAAAGGTCTGGAGTTCTAATACCTCCTGAGGTGATGCCTCCTGGCCAGTGGGATTACGGCCAGAGGGCTCATTCTGAGAGTAAACCCTGGTCACCGATGATTGCTGAACATTAGTCGTCATGCCATGTGGCCATGTTTTGGAATGCAAGATCCGGTTCTGGGCTCCTTCATCTGTCCTTTGTCTCGCATCTCTCCTTGCGGCTCCACGGCCACCGGAGTAGCAGAGTCCTCTGTTTATGGGCAGTGTTCCTACTCCCCCCCCCCCCCCCCCCACCAACCAGGGCCAGAGTAGATGTTCATTTCTTTGTACTGCCAAAAAAAGAAGGCTCTTTCAAGAGGTCCTCAATCTCAAGGGAGTCAACACTCGTCTGTGTAGCTTTTCACTTCTGGGGAGAGTCCTTTTGGTCAGTGATTCAGACGGTACGCTACGGAGAGTTCCTTGTGCCTCTTGTCTTGGATGAGGCTTACTTCCACATCCTTATCTGGGAGGATCTACTGCACGGTCTTCGTTTCACCATATGGAAAGGAGGTTTTATACATGGAAAAGCCTTTGTAAAAGACCTCCATAATGTAATAAATTAGTAACCATAGCGAGAGAATGAGCGATTAAAATTAATTGTAAATTTTCTTTTTCTAAATTCAATATCATAAGTTTCATATTTAAAGAAAATGCAGCATGGTTTTTAACCTTTTAATTCAGAACAGGTGCTGGTGAATGTTTTGGGAGTACTTTTAAGAGATGTGCTTAAAAGAAGAGCATCACAAAGCAACAATGATGTTCTGGTAATCATATGTCAGAGAGATTATTTTTACCTCACAGCTATTTCTGACAAGTCAACTGTTCTCAAATCTTGGTGCCACATTTTTAAAATGTTGATATCCATGAAGTCAAACTCTGGTGCAGCTTCGTTACATTTATGCTGTAATTATAGATGATTATATGTACTTTGCCTAACACATTTAGAGTAGCTCTTTAAGCTAATGTCAGTTTGCCAAGTTGAAATGTTTAGTTTGGCTGTATAGCACCAAAATAAAACACTAAATACCCTTGTAAGAAGAAAATAATTTCCTAGAAAAGGACACTTACTTTGATTTACCATGGTATGTGATTCTTTTCTACTAGAGAATTATATCTTCCTGCCCTGAATTGTGGCAGCCTCCAGTGCAGCCTTTCAGAGATTTACACACTCGCAGCAACTTCCTCTTGGCCTGGCCATAATAGACAGGCCCTTAGTGATAGAATCCTGTCATAGTAAGATGTTTTCCCACATGGCTGTATCTTCAGATAAGTTTGTTTTGCATGTGCATAACTGGAATGAACATGATTCCTAAGCCAGGATATTTGGGGTACAATCTCAATCTCTTAAGTTTACTGCTAACTCTTATTACTTGTATTGTGCCAAAGAGAGCTGCCTCCTGAATTTCACAGGTGGTTATAAGTATAGGCTACCTATCAAAATGTGGTTGAAAGTTATTTTAATCGTGACCATGCACCCATTGCAGTCAGGACTAATTTGGTATCTTTCTGCCACATTTTCTTGGTGTTGGATCATGCATCTTTAGATACTTGACAATCTTCTCCTCTTCCACACGCACATAGTAACGTGGTAAATGATGTCAGATAAAAACTAGCATGGGCCATCTAGTGTGCTCAGTGATGTAGCTAGAGTTATATCTGCTGCTCCATGCAGGTATCCCTTCCTATACCTTTAAGGGCTGTACCTGTTGCTCTGTGTAGGCTACCCCCTCTTTTTTCAAAATGTGGAAGTCATTTGTTTGCATTGGTACCATTCTCTTGCCATAAAGGGATCCTCTGACCCATGCCTATCTGAATTCTGTCACTCTTTTTGTCCTCACTGCTTCCACTGGGAAGGCATTCCAGGCATTCATAATTTTTTTCATAAAGTATTTCCTTGTGTTGCTTTTTAAGTTCTTAGCTCCTTGCAGCTTCATTTTATTTTCTCTAGTTCTGTAGTTTCTCTGGAGACAGCAGAGACTCCCGGTGATGTTCCTAATGGAGCTAGCGAGTGCGGAGTCATCCTTCAATAGAAAAACAGTCTTAGAGACTTCCAGTGCGCCTAGTGCCAACTTTCATGTCTGTTTTCTACTGACCTCCCAAAAAAAAAAAAAAAGCATGCTGCCTTTGGCCTCAAGAACACTGCCAGCCCCACCAAAGGGAAAACTGGCCACAGCCATGCTGTCAGGAGTAACTTCTCTCTCAACATGGGCTCAGTCTCCAGAGTAGATCCTCTCGGTAAAATAAGGCTCTTGCTCTACTCTCTGACCATCTGCAGTTCTGATAGACAGTTTCTCTGTCAAGAATTCAGCATCTAATAAAAACTCAGCTTTCAGGACCGAAGCAGCAGTTAGGAATAAATCTAAAATCACAGCTGCTCCCTCACAGCCTGTGTAAGCTCTTTCAGACACCATAGTGCCTCCCTGCAAGCATAGGCAAAAGAAGAAACGTTCAAATACTCATAATTCAGGAAAAAATCAAAGGCCAACAGTCCTTCAAAGCCTTCTGTTCCTCAAGCTCTCCTCCCTCCATGCTAGTCTTGGTACTAGAACCTCAGGTTTTGCACTTGGAGATCCCTCTCTCTGACTCTCATGTAGCTGCTCTTCACATCTTAACAAAATCTGTACAGGACATTGTGGCTGTCCTATAAAATGCGTCCCAAGAAATGCAGCTGCTTCCTCAGACAAAACCAACTGCAGTATTTATTGAAAATGAGCAGTTCTCCAGGAACAAGCAGGAAGTCAATCCTCACTTATGGGTGATGCCGGCACCGACAGAGCCCACGCGGAACAATTCCCCAGCTTTCAAAGAAAGCCTTTGGGATTGCTGCCACTCATGCCCAAGGGTACCATCTAGCTCAGTCTCCCTTTCTCCACAGAGCCCTTCGGGTGCATGTCCTTATCCCTCTGAAAAAGTCTTTCGTTTTTGGCCTACTGGCCTTCTATTTTCTGGTTGCACCGGTCCTCTACCCATCCCTCCCCTGCTCTACCTTCTTAGAGCTGTTCGGGGACAGCTTTTTCTTCACTTTTGCCAACGGGCTTTGCGCCCTTTTTCTTTCCTAACCGCTGGCTGCGTGGGTCTTCGACCTCGCGGGGACCATTTTTGTCCCTATGACCACCGGATTCAAAAAATACGATAGATGCTCTAGGAACATGTCGCTTACGGACACTCACTTCTGCGGTGCTTCGGAGCTGATCATGATCCGGAGCTCTGTTTGCTCTGTAAGAAAATGTCCTCTAAGGCCCTGCTCAGTCGTAAGCAGAAGTCCGAAGACACTTTTTGAAAGGCTGCCTCAGAATCCCTGGTGGTGCCCTCGGTTGTCTCTCCCCCAGTGGGATCCCCCTCTGTGGCCCCGCGCTCTTGGTGGCACTCCGACCAGGATCCCCCGAGGTGGAGCGGCAAAAGAAGAAGGCCTCAAAGTTGCTGTCAGGGGCTCTTGACAAGCACGAGCGCTCCCGCGCTCGGTCTTTTAGCCCCCTTCGGCGTTCCCGAGAGTCAGATGAGGAGCAGCCCCGCAAGGTACCTGCACTGACACGGCGGACTCCGGCAAAGGTTCCCGGTCTCCTGAGGACCGTCTCGGTGAGGGCCCCCTCTCCTCCTCGACGTCCGACCCAGTGGCTCCGGGATTGGCATTGCAGGGTCCCATGCCCGCGAGGAAGTCCCAAATGCTGGTGCTAGAAAGCAGCGTTTCTGCGTTCATCGCTTCCCAGCAGGCGCTCACAGCCAGCTTTGCTGACACGCGTCCAGAGGCCATGGGTCCCTCGCGAGGGACACCCATATCCGTCCAGGAAACCCCCAAGAGCCACGGGCCTCATGAGGGTCCTCGACATCAGTCTTGCTTGCCCTCCCGTTCCTCAGAGGCGAGATCTTCCAGGGCCTCCGGCTCCAAACCAGCCCCGGCCGCCGCACAGGGCGACTGGCCCAACTCGGTCTCCTCGACAGAGTTCTCGGATTGGGAGTCCGATGGGGACACCTCCCCGGAAACCCGTACTCACTGGAACCTTCTGTCGGACCCTTCTCTGCCCGTGTTCAGCGGCGATCGCCACCCGAGGACACCTCTTTTCTGGTGTTCGGGATATGGCATGGGCTGTTAGGCCGAGGAGGACCCTTGGGCTGAAGAACTAGATATTCTTCAGTATGAGTCCCCGCCTAGGGAATCTCTCACTGTCTCGGTCCCTGCCATTCTGTCTCGGCTGTTGCTCCGCATGTGGGAGGCACCCGCCTCGGTCCCCATCGTGAGCAAGCACCTTGATACTATGTACAAGTACAGTGGGGCCTGGGGTTTAGAAAGACCCAGCTTCCCCACACCTCTGTGGTGGTGGAGTCGGCCATAAGGAAACAGAAGAGCCCAAAATCGCACTTGTCGGTCCCTCCAGGACGAGAATCGATGCCCTGGGCCGCAGGGCCTACCAAGGCTCCATGATATCATGTCGTATTCAAGCATGCCAACTATACATGGGCATGTTCTTGCGCAACTTAGCCAAGGAGCTCGGAGGTTTCTCCGTGGACCTCGAGGGTGAGCCTCTCAATAGGTTTAGTGCACTGTTGAAGTCCGTCGCACAAAATTACCTCTCCCGAGCCGCCTACGATGGATTCGAGTCATTGGCTCTGGTGGTGGCCGCGGGTATCGGGACCCACCACCAGGCATGGCTCCAATCATCAGATTTGGAGCAGTGGGTGCAGGAAAAGCTCCTGGACGTTCCCTGCTTCGGCAAACAGTTCTTCGGCAAATTGATGGAGGATAAGGCCACAGAGATAGAGACGGAGTTCGTCACCAGAACCCATCTCTCATAAGAACATAAGATATGCCATACTGGGTCAGACCAAGGTCCATCAAGCCCAGTATCCTGTTTCCAACAGTGGCCAATCTAGGTCATACGTACCTAGAGGTTTCCCCAAAAGACACAGGTTCTGCAATGCTTGTACTAGGTCAAGCATTGATATCCTGGGTCCCTTCTTAATAGTGGTTTATGGACCTTTCCTTCAGGAACTTGTCCAAACCTTTTTTAAACCCAGCTACACTAAGAGCCTTTACTACATCCTCCGGTAACAAATTCCAGAGTTTGATTACACGTTGAGTGAAAAAATATTTTCTTTTATTAGTCTTAAATCGTTTACCATGTAGCTTCATTGCATGTCCCCTAGTCTTCCTATATTCTGATAACGTAAACAGTCGATCTACGTTTACCCGTTCCATTCCGTTCATTAATTTATAGACTTCTATCATATCTCCCCTCAGCCGTCTCTTCTCCAGGTTAAAGAGCCCTAACCTTTTTAGCCTTTCTTCATAGGAGTATCCTTCCATCCCCTTTACCATTTTGGTGGCTCTTCTCTGAACCTTTTCTAATAACGCTATATCCTTTTTAAGATACGGCAACTAGAATTGCACACAATATTCAAGGTGCGGTCTCACCATGGAACGGTATAGAGGCATTATAATATCTTTTGTTTTATTTTCCATTCCTTTCCTTATGATATCTAGCATTCTATTTGCTCTCTTGGCTGCCGCTGCACACTGGGCCGAGGGTTTTAACATGTTATCCACAATGACGCCTAATCTCTCGCGCAAGACCTCCACCCTACCCTGGAAAAAGCAGCAGGCCAAGAAGCCTTTCTTTCCGTGGAAGGGCCTTCAGTCCTGTGGCTACCCACCATAACCGGCTACTCCCACGCTGGCCACTCTGGCGCAGGGTAAGTACGGGTAAGGGCATCGCAAGCTGAAGGGGCCAGAGGCCCAAACTCTGGCTCCACCACAACCCGCACAGGGGTTTTGATGCAATTGGCATAGCCCCTCACCCTCTGGTGACGCAGCAGCCAGTGGGAGGACGCCTTTCACCCCTTTATGGGCTTCCATCACTTTGGACACCTGGGTTCTCCAAGTCGTCCGAGACGGCTATCGCCTTCGCTTCGACAGGCTTTCTCCTCCCTTCTCCCCAGCGGATCCTCCTCGACTCCCCATGCACCAGGTTCTACTGCAGCGAGACCTACTCTCTCTTCTCACCCAACGGGCAGTTGAAGGTCCCTCCGCACCTTTGAGGTCGGGGCTTCTATTTCTGGTACTTCCTCGTCCCGAAGAAGACGGGGGTCTGTGGCCCATCCTCGACCTCCGGAAGTTGAACAAGTTTTTGGTGCGGGAGAAGTTCAAGATGTTATCCCATGGCGTTCTGCTGCCTTTCCTACGGCAGGGTGACTGGCTAAGCTCCTTGGATCTAAAGGACACTTATGCCCACATCTTAATTTATCCCCAGCACAGGCAGTACCTGTGCTTCAGGGTGCGGGGAGAGCACTTCCAGTACAGGGTGCTCCCCTTTGGCCTTGCATCCGCCCACAGGTCTTCATGAAATGCCTCTCTGTGGTCACCACCCATTTCGAAATGCCTCTCCGTGGTCACTACCCATTTCCAGCATCAGGACAATACTGGTCTTTCCTTACCATGATGACTGGCTCATCGCGGGATCCTAGGTCAAGGAAATCCGGCGAGCAATGTCACCAACAATCCTTCTATTGAAGGCTTGGAATTCTTGGTCAACTATCCAGTGTTTCACCTTGAGCCGGTGCAGACACTTGAGTTTATCGGGGCACACCTCCATACTCAGCAGGTGACCGCATTCTTACCAGTGGATCGCGCCGACCACCTCAGAGTCCTGGCAGCTCAGGTCCAAAGCACTCCCCAAATCACAGCTCAGACTATGCTACATCTCCTGGGCCACTTGGCCTCTACTGTGCATGTTGTCCCCCATGCCCGCCTGCGCATGCGGACAGCTCAGTGGTGCCTCAGTGCTCAATGGAGTCTGTCCATCAGCCACCTCAGGGACCATGTCAAGGTCCTTCCCGACCTTCGTTTGTCCCTGAGCTGGTGGCAAAACCTCCTCAACCTCCTCCAGGGGTTGCCGTTCCATGCCCTGCAACACAATGTGGTGCTGACCACTCGTGCTTCCCTGTTAGGGTGGGGAGCCCATTGCGGGCAACTGTGCACACAGGGGCAGTAGTCGCCCGAGGAGTCTCGGCAACAGATAAACTTGCTCGAACTCCGGACGATTCGGTGGGCCTTGAGGGCCTTCGAGCACCACCTCCAGGGGAGGTCGGTACTCGTACAGACCGACAATTGCATGGCAATGTTCTACATCAACAAGGAGGGAGGCACTGGTTCACGCTCCCTCTGCCAGGAAGTGGTGGTCCTCTGCTCCTTTGCTATCTGATGGAAGATGTCCCTCAGGGTGACCTACCTTCCGGCCCAGGAGAATCTCCTGGCAGACAGACTCAGCAGGATCCTTCACACCCACAAATGGCGGCTGGATCCAGGGGTAGCGGGCTGGCTGTTTTTTCACTGGAGGACACGGACGATGGATCTCTTCACCAGTCCCCAGAACGTGCAGCTTCCCCGATTTTGCAGCCCGGTGCCGCACCCAAACAGGGAGAGCCCGGAGGCATTCCTTTTGGACTGGTCGTCCAGCCTGCTCTATGCATTACCTCCCTTCCCTCTCATTGCGAGAACCCTTTTCAAGGCTCATTAGGATTGGGCATCGTTGATCCTCATAGTCCCCTTGTGGCCTCGGCAGCCTTGTTTCCCGCTTCTGCTCCAACTGTCGACGGAGCCTCCTGTTCCCCTGGGTCTGCTAACGCAGGAGGAGGGGCGGGTGCAGCACCCATACCTAGTCGCCTTATCTCTCACGGCCTGGCAGCTGTACGGGTTTCCCTAGCCTCATTGGCTCTTCTGGAGGAGGTCGAGATCCTCCTCACCTCGAATAAGGACTCCTAGACGGGCCTATGCCTTCAAGTGGTGATGCTTCTCGGTCTGGTGCTAGGGGCTCCTGATGGACCCGTTTTTGTGCCCCATTCAATGGATCCTTCAGTACCTCCTCCATCTCTTGAAGGTCTGAAGTCAAACTCTGTCAGGGTGCACTTGAATGGCATCTCGGCGAACCACTTCCCCATCGAGGGAAAGCCCCTCTTGGAGCAACCGTTAGTCTCCCGCTTTATGCGGGGTCTTCTGCTTTCCAAGCCGCCCATCCGACCTCCCCCAGCAGAATGGGACCTGAACGTGGTGCTCATGCGGCTCACCCATCCACCCTTCGAGCTGATGACGACGTGCTCACTCCGGCACCTATCCTGGAAGGTAGTCTTCCTAGTGGCGCTGATCTCTGCCCACAGAGTCAGTGAACTCCAGGCTCTCATGGCTGATGCCCCTTTCACCAGGTTCTATCAGAATAGAGTGGTCCTCCGTACCCACCCTAAATTCCTGCCTAAAGTTGTCTTGGATTTCCATCTCAACCAGGAGATAGTCCTGCTAACTTTCTTCCTGAGGCCCCACGCTGACCAGGCGTCAGCGGCTCTCCACACCCTCGATTGCAGAAGGGCTCTTGCCTTCTACTTGCAGCACACCCAGACTCATCGCAAGTCTGGCCGACTCTTTGTGACCTACGATCCCAATCGACAGGGACAGGCAGTTACCAAACGCGCGCACTCGGTTTGGGTGGTGGACTGCATCGCTTTCGCCCATACGAAGGTGGGTGAGATCATTGCATTACCACACATGGGGTTGGGCCAAAGAGGGTCTCAGTGGCCTTGCTGCACTCTGTACCCCTGTTGGATATCTGCTGGGCCGGGACCTGGTCTTCCACGAATACCTTCGCTGCACACTACTGCCTGGAGAGGGCGTCCCGCCGGGACAGCACCTTCGGGCCAGGCTGTACTCCATAATCTGTTTGGGGTATAAGCAATTCCTGCCCTCCGACCCTTCTTCACGGCTATCGAGGGCTTCGCCCCGAGGACCCGGGCTCCTTCGGGCATCGGCTTCTGCTCACGGCCTCGCGGAGGTGTTTTTTTGTTACAGGTTCGCTAGCTTTGGAGTCCCATAAGTGAAGGCTGACTTCCTGCTTGTTCCTGGATAAAGCATAGTTACTTACCTGTAACAGGTGTTCTCCAGGGGCAGCAGGAATCAGTCCTCACTACCCTCCCACCTCCCCTGATGAGTTGCTGTATTTTTGTCCTTCCCTTGCCACATCTGTTACAGGTGAGTAACTACGCTTTTTCTCCAGAGCCCACAGATTCGGTCACAATTTGACTGGTGGTCTCCTCATGCCATACACCAGATTTTCAAGAAGGCTATAGTTTTCCAACTAGTGTAGCCTTTTCCCAAAATTGGGAAGCATTTCTAGAGCAGGCTGAAGATGTGATCCCTAAATTACAACATGAATTAATACCTGAAATCTCTGAGGGGGACTATTCCTATCCACAATTCCTCCAGAAGATTTCTGTGGCCTTAGCACTCTTCTCATCCTTGACCCCAGCATATAAAGACTTCCAATCAATTTTGCAGTCCTGCAGTGCACCCAGAGAAGTAATAGCACTACCAATTCATTAGGTACTGCAGTACCTGCAACTTTCCATTTGGAAAACCCCATTGACCATTCAGCCTACATCAAGAAAATTAGAATTAAAATATAAAGTCCTCCCTACTCCAGGACATCGTCACCCACTTATACTACCAGTCGGTGGTGTCAGAAGCCGCAGTAAAACATAGCAAATTTGCCAAACCTCTTACACAGGTTCCCCCAGGAAAGGATCCCAAATTTATATAACATGGGTAAAAATGTCTTCCAAATCCCAATGCTTGCCACAAAAATTGTAGCTCATCAGCTTCAGATCCTACATTACTATCATGGCCTCTTAAGACAACTAGGAATTGAGCTTGATTCCCTATGATTGAGTCTCCAGGCGTCCATGTATCACCTGATTTTCCAGAGCAGCAGCAGCAGCCATAGCAGCCAGACAAAATACATGGCTCAGGGTATCTGGTCTCACAGGACCTTCATGATAAAATAGCAGATAACCCATACAAGGAAGACAGCCTCTTCGGTTCCAAAGTAAAAAAGAGTTTCTCAACTGAAGGAAGATTAGTTCTATAGCAAAAGAACTTTCAACAACCCCTGACATCTCTTCAAATTATCGAAGAATCCAAACAAATTCCTATAGAAAACAATATCGGTACCAATATTTTTAATAGTTTTACCCGAAGTGTAGATACAAACTTTACCACAGTGCAGTCCCATTGCATTCATCACCGCACATATATAACCAGCATCAACATCCTAGGGAGTGAAAGCAATAAGCTACTGCTCCAACTCCTCAGGGAAAACTGAACTGTCAATTTTGACTATCCTCCAGTAGCAGGGTGGATACTTCATCACAGGAATGTTTGGCCACATATTACAACAGATCATTGGGCTCTTTCCATTGTCACCCGGGTTATCAAAGAAATTTCCTCTCACTATCCGTCTCAACATCTGCTTGTCCCCACTGCTGTTGTCCCAGAACATCTAGACTCCAACAACAGGAAATCCACGCATTTCTATACAACAGGTCAATAGAGCTGGTCCTGGACTAACAAAAGGGACAGGGGTTTTATTCCACATTCTTCTCCATACCCAAGAAAAGCGGAGGACTGCAGCTAATTCTTGATCTCCAAGCAGTGAACCTTCATGGCAAATGAGAAGTTCAAAATGAATTCTCTTGCAACTATACTCCTTCTCGTGGAGCATGACTGGCTAGCCTCCCTGGACCTGAAGGATGCTTATCAGATCTCCCAATCCATCCCAGCCACAAACAATATCTACATTTGACTTTCCAAAACCAACATTACAAATACAAGGTACTCTCCTTCAGACTTTCTTCTGCCCCTACGGTATTCATGAAATGCCTAGCAGTAGTAGCGGCTCAACTGCACAAGGATGACCACTACATCTTTCCCTGTTTAGTCAATTGGCTGATTTCAGCAACAACCAAGCAAGCTCTGCTTCTTTCTATACAAATCGCTATTGGCCAACTGAAAAACATAGGATATCTAATCAACAGAGAAAAGTCTGTACTTGTTCCAACGCAGACCATTACATTCATAGAAACCTATTTCAAAACACATCTCGAAAGTGGTTTTCTTCCCAAAAAAAGGGCAACAGTCATTCTTCAGTTCTGCCCACATCTCGGACAGAATCAGAGAGTCACTGCCCGGATTATTCTCCGTGCACATGTTCACAGCGGTGCATGTCCTACTACTAACAAAACTACACATGAGACTACTACAGTGGCACCTAGAGTTACACTGGCATCAATGAAGACAGTCTCTCACTAGGAAAATTCCTATTACTCCATTAGTCATATGTTGTTTAAATTTGTGAGTAAATATAGACATCTTCTTTGTAAGACAACACTTTACACCACTGCAGCCAGACATCGCCCTTACCTTTAATGCTTCCACCAGTTTGGGGGCACATCTTCAGCATTTAACTACACAAGGCCTATGGATTTGCACAGAAAGTATGAGTCATAGTAACATAGTCTGATCAACCTCTTAGAACTCGGAGCTGTTTGCAATGTCATCAATGCTTTTCAAAGCTGGCTTCAAGACAAAGTGGTACTGGTGAGAACGGACAACCAAGTAGCCATGTTTTATATAAACAAGCAAGGAGGATCAGGATCTCTCATGCTTAGAAGCAGCAAGAATGTGGCATTGGGCTTGTTCCTACAGATTGTTGTTCAGGCTGTTAACTGCCTTGCCTAGACAAGACAATCAACTTGCAGATGCCCTCAGCCAACAACTAGACCCCCCTATGACTGGTCTCTCAATCAAAGAGTGGCGGATTCCCTTTTTCATATATGGGGAATTCTGTACATAATTCTTTTTTTGCCACAAGATCATGCTAAATGCAAAACCCTTGTTCCAGCACACTGCAGACCAACTCCACTTACTTTCCATCACACATGCCCAGCTAGAATCCACTTGTTTCTCAGCACTGTACTTCCTCGGACTTGTTCTCTGTAACTTCCTACTTCCTGACCTTCACCTCAAACCTTCCTTCCTTAATTTCAAGACTAAACTCAAAACACACCTGTTCCAGACTGCCTTTGACCTTCCCTCAACCAGCTCCTAGTCCCCCCGTCACCCCCCTTGCTCTCTCTGCTGTCTGAGTATTTACTTTCCTATCTTCAAAAATGGCGTTTTTTTTCTCCTTTTCCACTCTTTCTATTGCCTGGCTAAGGTGCGGTATGTCAAGCAAAATGAAACATAAACTAAGAATAATACACGATGCATTTGTGATTCCATGGAACCACAGACATCCTCTGTCATTCCCACTAATTCAGAGAATACTACAGAAGATGAGCAAAGACAGAGCTCAGGTAATTCTGATTCTATATCATCCTGCTAGACCAGTCCAGACAAAAGGATTCTGTTCCCCTACCAGCAAATTGGTGGAGACAAAGAACTAATGAAAAGCTCAGGGTTCAATGACATGACAGGTAAATGTAGATCGATTGTTTACGTTATCAGAATATAGAAAGACTAGGGGACATGCAATGAAGCTACAGGGTAAACTATTTAAGACAAATAAGAGAAAATATTTTTTTCACTCAACATGTAATCAAACTGGAATTTGTTACTGGAGAATGTAGTAAAGGCTGTTAGTGTAGCTGGATTTAAAAAAGGTGTGGACAAGTTCCTTTTTAATAATGGTTTCATAAACCATTATTAAAAAGGGACCCAGGATATTACTGCTTGACCCAATACAAGCATTGTGGAACCTGTGTCTTTTGGGGAAACTGCTAGGTACGTGTCACCTAGATTGGCCACTGTTGGAAACAGGATACTGGGCTTGATGGACCTTGGTCTGACATAGTGTGGCATATCTTATGTTCTTATCACTCCCATGCCTCTAATTGCCTCAGCCATCAGAGGTCTCTTCAGTATTTCTTTGTCTCCAGCAGATGGTGGATGGATTTTTTTCTCAATGAAGAAAATCTGAAGATTGAGAGGAAAAGATTGCTTAAAAGCTCATGACAGAGCACCTTGAGGGTGACACACTCACTTGAGTGCGATGTGGGAGGATTCACTAGACTGTGACCTTTTTGGTAGCCATAGGCAGAGGAAAAATTGGTTCAGCTCCACACCTTACCATGGATGAGAGCGTGTTGAGCAGCCAGAAATTGGAAGGATTTGGAAGTATCTGGAAGAGTGCAACAGCCTTGCACAACCTCAACACCCCCTCCGTCCTCCTCTGTCCCTCCTTTTGCTCTCTCCTGAAGATTGCAGAAGGCTCTCAGAGGGATCTGTCTGCCAGCCACCTTGAACACAGTGCCGCAAAGTCGGTAAAACAATTTCAGGGGAGTTGAGTTGAGCCCAGCATGGATTCTCGACTTGGGGCTTTCAGGGGATGAGTACCAATGCTTGACCTCCTGATTGTTGTTGTTGGGGGCTTCTGATTGTCATCCTGGGACACAATTTGAGGTGGAACGCAGATGACTGGCATGGTGTGGTGTTTTCCAACTGTCTTTTGCATGTGTTAGTGTTTTTTTTCTATCGTGCACCTAGCGGTCACATGGTCTTTACGCACGTTCCGCCCAAGTGTCTCCATCGGGCATTTCTACTCTAGTGCCTGTAACACTTGCTGCAGTCAAAACATAGTTAAGATGTGCCTTCAGGCTACCGCAGCCTTAGCGTGCACTGTTCTAATACTTGCATTAACTCTGTATTCTTCCAGGAAAAGTTTGACCTGTGGCAAGTGAGATGCTGCTTCTCTGGATTCTGGACTCTGCTCTTCTTGCATGGCAGCTTCTGAATTGTCCCTGGAGGGGCCTGCTCCCCCCTCTCTTAGCCAGGGGATTCAGTAAGTCTGGCCTTGCCTGCCTCAGGGCATGAGGAGATGGATGGCGCTATGGGTAAGGATATCCAGCCAGCCAACCAGAGAGTCTGGTGACTGTGCTGTGAGCTGCTTGTCATCCTCTAGGGAGTCTGTTGAGGTTGTGCCTTCTGGTGTTAGGGGGTCATTTTTCAGAGCTTCTGGACTCCAGATTGTCCTCCCCAAAATTCTTCTCTTGTTTTTGCAGCAGGCCTGGTCCTTCTGGCATGGAAATTTGGACTCCGTGGACTCTGGGTGTCTCTGGGCGCATTCTCATGCAGAGCAGGCTGAGAGTGGAAGCAATTTCAATTGCCTTTGTCCAAGCATCCCTGGCAAGGGGTGCCTCCCTGGTGATGGGGAACAGCTGGGAGTTGTCTGAGATTTTGACTTTGTCTTGAATTCAGATGGCTTGGTATTGGGCTCTGACGTGGATGAAGAAGTACTCTCGCTTTCAGAAGATTGTGAAAAGACCGGAGTGATCTGCCTATCCTGTAAGGAGGAACGGGCAGTGTTGATTGCCAGGGTCTCATCTGCCTTGAGCGTTTCAGTGCTGCTTTAGAGTCAGGAGTGGTCCCAGAGGATTGGAGAAAGGCACATGTGGTCCTTCTACGTAAAAGCGGAAGTAAGGACGAGGTTGAAAACTACAGGCCAGTTAGTCTGACCTCTGGTCAGTAAATTAATAGAAATGCTGCTTAGACAAAGGATAATGTCTTGTTTTACTAATCTGTTATGTTTTTTTGAAGTTGTGAAAAAACAGGTAGACAAAGGTGAGTCAGTTGATATAGTGTATCTGGGCTTTCAGAAAGCCTTTGCAACTCTCCAGCTGAACTCCTGCTACATAAGATCGTGAGGTGAGCCTTCTGCAGTCCTCTGCCTGCTCTACAGTTTCTGCATGGCCTGCTGCCTTTGTTCCCTGCTCGGAGCTCCCCTCTCCAATACGAGGCTGTAGCTCCGCCCCCGATTTACTCCGGAGGTGCAGGAAGCCTTTAAAAGGCAGCGTGCCCACGCCTGAGGGCCTCGCCAGAGGGCCCTTTGTTATGGCCCTTCGGTGGGGAACTGAGTTATAACTGATCGTACACCTGGTAGGTCCGGTAATATGTTTTATGATTCCTAACAGGCAATTCAGTTGAATTAATTCAGTTGATCAACTATCAATAAAGAAGCCTTTGAATTATGGTGCTGGCGGCGAATACTGTGTATACCATGGACTGCCCGAAGAACAAACCAGTCGGTACTAGAGGAGATCAAACCTAAGCTTTCTTTAGAAGCTCAGATGACAAGACTTCGGCTTTCATACTTCGGACACATCATGCGAAGAGAGAGATCATTAGAGAAAGACATCATGCTTGGCAAGATAGAAGGTCAACGCAAAAGAGGAAGGCCAGCAATGAGATGGATCGCTACAATAACAGCAGCTACGGGTACCAGTCTGTCGTCAATGAGCCGCCTGACTGAAGACCGAACACAATTTAGGATAGCTATCCAGAGGGTCGCCATGAGCCGACTCCGACTCGACGGCACTTAACAACAACAACAATTCAGTTGATGGTAATTCAGATAGGTAGCTCTTTACTATCTGTACAACACTGTTGACATTGGCTTTATACTCTACTACCTACTGTGTCTCACTCCATTGTTTTAGAGTCTATATTGTACTTTATAGTATATAGATATTAACAGGCTATGGTAATTTTCAAATAGGTAGCCCTTTGCTAGCTGTACCACACTGTTGACATTGTGTTCTATAATCTATATATTTTGTACTACCTACTGTACCCCATTCTGCTGTCTCACTGGACCCAAACGTACTCCTGTATATCTAACAATGGATCTTGGAAGAATACTAGCACTCACCTTAAACATACTGATGCTTGCATTAGTGTTCTTATTCACTCACACTCCCCCCATTCACTCTCTAACCCCTCCTATTAATCTTCCTATACCTGCCCACATTCACATCATCCCTTACCGGCCCAGACTTGACTTTCATAAATATGATAGCAGACATCCTTCCATGGGTAGAACATGCACCCACCAATATACTCATGTACAAAGGCTGATCCATTTAAATCAAATGCCAATGGATAACCCCAAGAAAAACCTTATCCAGACAACAGATCTAAAATGCATACTCATCAATGTCAGGTCAATTAGAAATAAAATCCCAATTAAAATTGACCTCATTTTGGACGAAGAACCGCATCTCCTTTATATAGCTGAAACTTGGCTAACTGAGTCTGATTCAGTTCTTCTTAATCAACTGAAATTGCATGGATACACCATATTCAGCTGCAATAGGGAGCGAAAAAGAGGTGGGGGAGTACTCGCAATAGCAAAAGCTAACCTCAATCTTTCACCTACCATACTTGACAAGCAAGATGGAATAGATATCCTCAGAATAGAAAATCATAGCATGGCTATTTGCCTTATATATAGATCCCCCACATCTGGTATACAAAGCCTAGACATAATCCTTGAGGCTGCATGTAACTCTGCATTGAGGAAACCTTATATTATCTTGGGAGACTTTAACCTTGCTTCTTCTCTATCCAATAGCCAGGAACTATCCTTCCTTGAAGCAATGGATGAAATGGGATTTAGACAAATAATCACCCTACTCACTGCAAAGGTAACATCCTCGATTTAGTATTCCTCCCATTACAATATACGCAATTACCCCAATATAGCCCACCCACCACAACTCAGGTACCATGGTCTGATCATTTCATGATACACTTCTCTCCCCCTTTCCAACTCACTAGCATAGCTCATATCAATACCAGCCACATAGGGCAGAGATTCCGCCAGTTTAACAAGGAAAACTTCCTAGAATCAATTTCTACAAAGTTAGACAATGACTCAAACAATCTCCGTGAACTTGTAGCAATTTGGAATTCTGTTATAGGGGCAGAGGCTAAACCTTCTCCTTCAAATAAAAGACCTAAACGGAAACCATCTGAGAAATGGTACACAGCTGAACTCACTACCTTAAAGAGAAATCTCAGGAAGTTGGAAGCTAAATGGCATAAGGAAAAAATCTCAGAACTCGGGGTGCAATTTTTCACAACTCGCAGATCCTATAAGGAGGCTATAAACACTGCAAAAAGGCTACATCACACAAAAACTTTATCAAAAGCCATCAACCGGCCAAGGGAGCTTTTCGAGATTATTAAATCTCTAACTAAAGTTCCTGAAGCCATCTCTCACAAAATCCCAGTCAATCCCCAACTCCTGGCAAATCATTTTGCCAGCAAGCTTAAACAGAGTACCCATTCAGTACCTACCCTGACATCTCCCACAGCAGGTAATGCCAATGAATGGAGCTCATTTCACATAATATCAAACAAGCAACTTCTATAGACCATTTCAAACCTCAATACTACCACCTCTATCCTTGATCCATGCCCAGTGGCATGAATTAAGGTGGCAAAATCGGAACTTGCCCCATACATATTGAAAGTAGTAAATCAATCCCTACTTCAGGGCGTCATGCCAGATGACCTCAAGTATACAGCAATTTGCCCTCTACTAAAAAATAAAACTCTTAACAGTGACCCCTCCTCGTATCGCCCCATTGCTAGTATACCCTTCTTAGCTAAAATTATTGAGAAAGTAGTTCAGATTCAGCTGCAGGATCATATAGACACAACCTCCCCTTTAGATGAGCACCAGTACGGCTTCTGCCCATATCATGGGGTAGAATCTTTACTTATAGCTCTTTTTGACTCGCTCATCAAAGGCATGGATAATGTTAAGCAAGCTTTTTTGCTTATTTTCCTTGATATCTCCTCAGCGTTTGACAGTGTAAACCATAGCACCCTCATAGCCAGACTAACACAGTTAGGTTTAAAAGAGAAAACGCTCGGCTGGTTTAAATCTTACATATCTAACCGATTCCAATTTGTACAAATAGATCAATCCCCTTCCCTACCATTCCCACAATAGCGGGGTATTCCACAAGGATCTGCTCTCTCTGCTTTACTCTTTAACCTGTACCTTCAACTTATCTGCATCATTTTCAAACACCACAATATAAACTACTTCATTTACGTGGATGATGACATGTTGTTTGCCCCATGCGACATAGATAATCTCAATTATGACGAAATAGCAACCTGTCTCTCCGAAGCCGAACTTTGGCTCCGCTCAATACACATGGATATTAACTTCAAAAAAGCAGAAGCGCTTTTTGTTTCCAGAAACCCAAATTTCATCCCCTTGTCTGTTGTTAATCTGATGAACATCACCCTTCCAGTCAAATCCGAAGTAAAATATCTAGGAGTCATCCTTGACAAAACACTAAGCAATGACACCTCATATAAAACAGACTGCTAAAACTATATTCTTTAAACTTAGGACCGTTCAGCAACTCAGACCCCTCATTGACATTGGTGATTTCAGAACGGTTGCCCAGGCACTTATAATGCCACACCTAGATTTCTGCAACAGTTTATTTCAAGGTACATCTAAGAAAAACCTTCACATACTACAAATGGCCCAAAATGTTACTGCTCAGATTATTTTCAAAGCCAAGCTATCCGACCACATCTCTCCAATTCTATACGCTCTCCACTGGCTACCTGTTGCCAGTAGGATTCAATATAAAACATTAGTCACTATATTCAAGCTCATTAACAAAATAGCACCTTCTCATCTAGCAACCCTAATCCAGACCCCCACAGAAAACAGAATGAAAAGAAGGGTGAACCTTAACATGCTTCTAATCCCTGACTCTGTAAGAAAAACGAAGCAGGTAACAAGCAATACTGCCTTCTCTTATTATGCACCCAGTCAATGGAACAAACTACCATGCAACCTAAGAGAGATTAAAGACCTTCTAACCTTCAGGAAGGAACTTAAAACATACCTTTTCACCCAGCACTATTACAACTTACAGCTCATCCCCGAGCAGATGTCACAAGAGTACACAAATCACCTAACACAAGTTTACCCTACCTAACTCATGTCTCACTTTCCCTTGCACTTCCCCACTGATAACCCCGCTATACTCCTTCAACTGAACTATAGGCAGTCCTATTCTGGCTGTTGTAAATAGTTAATATGTTTATTATCGATGTGCATATTTCTCCTATTCTCTGTAAATAATGAATATGTGCTCAATCTATGTAAAATAGTTGTTTTCTCTGTAAAATATTATGTGCTCAAAAATGTTCTATGTAATTTGATGTTTACCATGTTCTCTGTAAACCACCCCTGATCTCTGGAAGGGGTGGTATAGAAAAGCGCACAAATAAATAAATAAGGTCCCTCATCAGACTTTTGGCAAAACTAAAAAGTCATGGGATAGGAGGTGCTGTACTGTTGTGGATCAGGAACTGGTTAAAAGATAGAAAGAGGATATAGGGCTAAATGGCCAATTTTCCCAATGGAAAAAGGTGAATAGTGGAGTACCCCAGGGATCTGTGCTGGGTCTGCTGCTTTTTAACATATTCGTAAATAAACTGGAAATGGGAATAATGAGTGAAGTACTCAGATTTGCAGATGACAAAAAATTATTCAAAGTTGTTAAAACCCAAGAGGATTGTAAAAAATTGCAAGAGGACCTTGATAAATTGGAAGACTGGATGTTCAAATGGCAGATGAAATTTAATGTGGACAAGTGCAGTTATGCACCTAGGAAAGAACAACCCAAACTATGGTTACACAATGCAAGGTTCCACATTAGGAACCACCACCCATGAAAAAGATTTAGGCGCCATCGTGGATAACATGTTGAAGCCCTCCGCCCAGTGTGCAGCAGCAGCCAAGAAAGCAAATAGAACGCTAGGAATCATAAGGAAAGGAATAGAGAATAAAACAAAGGATATTATAATGCCTCTGTATCGTTCCATGGTGCGACCACATCTTGAATAGTGTGTGCAATTCTGGTCACTATATCTTAAAAAGGATATAGCATTATTAGACAAGGAACAGAGAAGAGCCACCAAAATGGTAAAGGGGATGGAAGGATTACCGCTATGAGGAGAGGCTAAAAAGGTTAGGATTCTTCAACTGGCAGTGTTAATTGCTGAGCGGAGATATGATAGAGGTCTATAAATTAATGAATGGAGTGGAACAGGTAAACATAGATCGATTGTTTATGCCATCAAAATGTAGAAAGACTAGGGGACATGCAAAGAAGCTACAGTGTAATCTATTTAAGACTAATAAGAGAAAATATTTTTTCGTTCAAAACATAATCAAACTCTGCAATTCGTTACTGGAGGATGTAGTAAAAACTGTTAGTGTAGCTGGGTTTAAAAAAAGGTTTGGACAAGTTATTGAAGGAAAGGTCCATAAACCATTATTAAAGGGGACTTGGGAAATCCACAGCTTGCCCCCAGTACAAGCATTGCAGAGATGGCATCCATCTGTCCAAGAAAGGTCAATGCGTCTTCGGTAGTAGACTGGCTAATCTACTGAAGAGGGCTTTAAACTAGATTTGTTGGGGATGGGTGAAGAAAGCCCCCAGGTAGGTGATACATTAAATACCTTTATGGAAATGGGTAACAGGGGTAACATATGGAAAGCAGTGTGTATAAATGCCCGTAGCATGGGAAATAAGATCCCTGATGTTGAAGCTTTGGTGGGAGTGGCTGACTTGGATTTAGTGGTAGTTACAGAAACATGGTTCACAGAAAGCCATGATTGGGATGTAACTATACCTGGCTATACTTTATTCAGAAAGGACAGGGTAGGAAGAAGGGGAGGAGGAGTGGCACTATATGAAAAGTACTATTAAAGCTTTGGAATTACAGAGCTTAAAAGGGAGAGAGGAGGCATTGTGGGTTAAACTAGAAAGAAGGAAAGAGAGATCTATTTGCATTGGTGTGATATACAGACCTCCCTCAAGAGGAAGAGGTGGACAGAGTTAATTGAAGACATACGCAACATTGCTAGGAAAGGGGAAGTGCTACTGATAGGAGATTTCAATATGCCAGATGTTGATTGGCACATTCCTGCTGCAGTATCATCTAGAAGTAATGAGATCCTGGATTCTCTACAGGGAGAACTATTCAGGCAATTGGTAACAGACCCCACACATGAAGGGGCCATACTGGACTTGGTGCTTACCAATGGTGAAAGTGTTTCTGATGTAGTGGGAGATCATTTTGCATCCAGTGATCACCAGATGGTGTGGTTCAGAATTAGGACTAGGGCTGTTAGAATCCATTCAAAGGCGAGGATCTTAGACTTTAGGAAGACTAACTTTGCGAAGATGGGCCAATACCTCAGGGAGTCGTTAGTGGGATGGGAACAGCTGGGGGATGTAGAAAAACAGTGGGCAAAACTGAAAGGGGATATTTTAATGGCAATCAACCTTTTTGTTAAAATGGTAAATAAAGGTAAAAGGAAAAGGAGACCGCTATGGTTTTCGAAAGAAGTAGCTGAAAAAGTAAAGAAAGAGGGAGGCCTTCATGAAATACAAGAGATCACAGAGAGAGGAAGACAGGCATCTGTATTTGGAAAAACTTAGAGAAGCTAGCAAAGTAGTCAAGAAGGCAAAGATTCAAAACGAGGCGGAAATAGCCAATGCAATAAAATGGGGGGGATAAGGCAGTTTTCAGATATATTAGTGAGAAGAGGAAGGGCAAAAGTGGTATTGTTAGACTCAAGGGTGCAGGGGAGGAATATGTAGAAGCTGATAAGGATAAAGCGGAATTGCTTAACAAATATTTTTGTTCTGTGTTCACAGATGAAGAACCAGGAGCAGGACCTCAGAAAACACCCACAAATAGGAACAGAAGAGAGGGACATCTTGAACAATTTTCAGAAGACTGTGTTTGTGAGAAACTAGCTCAACTTAAAGTAGACAAAGCGATGGGACCGGATGGGATACACCCTAGAATACTGAGGGAACTTGGGGACGTTCTAGCAGCTCCACTGACTGCCCTTTTCAATGCCTCGTTGGAGTCTGGAGTGGTGCCAAAGGACTGGAGAGAGACTCATGTGGTGCCTTTACACAAAAGCGGAAGTAAGGATGTGGTTGAAAACTACAGGCCGGTTAGTTTAACTTTGGTGGTGAGTAAATTATTGGAAACGCTGCTGAAAGAGAAAATAGTGAGTTCTCCAGGACCAAGCAGGAAGTCAGTCCTCACTTATGGGTGACGTCGGCGCCGACGGAGCCCTCGCGGAGCAATTTTCCCCAGCTTTCAAAGAAAGCCTTTGGGAATTGCAGCGCGCATGCGCGGTCGTCTTCCCGCCCGAGGGTGCCATCTTAGCCAGTCTTCTTTTTTCCGCGGAGCCCTACAGACGTCCCCGTCTTGTCCCCGCGAAAAAGTTGATTTTCTTCTTTATTGTATCCTTTTTTCTTTCGGTTCGACGCCGATCGTTTTCCCGCCCGGACTCGCGACGCCAGTCTCGAGTCCTCTTACTTTTTTCGGTTTTTCTGACTTAGTCAGCTTTCGTTTTCGTTTTCCCTGGCAGCCCGGTCCTTTGACCTCGCAGGGGCCCTTTTTCCCCCGATGGCTGCCAGTGGGTTTAAGCGGTGTGGTCGGTGTGACCGAAATATGTCACTAACCGACACACACGACTTTTGCCTCCGCTGCCTGGGCCCGGATCATGAGGAACTGATCTGTGGGCCCTGCAGCAAACTGTCCTCAAAGGCGTTGAGAAGTCGGCGGCATCAGCGTGAGAGAATCTTCGCTGACCCCAGCCGTACCCGGACCTCGTCGGAGGCCTCCGTGTCGAAAGGCTCCAGCTCGGACCGTCGCCGGAGCTCCTCCGACCGGGTTCTCCCTCCGGGGACCATCGTCGGAAGGAAAAACCCGCGAGGGCGGCGTCGGTGGACGCTCCTGGTTCCGCGAGGGCCAGGTCGCATAGCCCCGACAGCCGCCCCGGGTCCTTGGAGAAGGAACACGTCCCGAAGCGACCTCGCCTGGAGTCGGAGATGCCTGCCCGGGTAAGTCCTGTGGTCCTTCTGGACTCGCCTCCGCGACAGCCGACGTCGGGCCCGACGCCGTCGGGGCCCGAGTCGGGGGCTGCTGGGTCACCTGAGCTCGGACTCAGGTTGACGGCCTTGGAGAGCAGACTGTCTGCCTTCATGGACCAGCAGAGGGCACTGCTCGCTGGCTTCGCTGGCGTCGCTGCCCCGACCGCCGGGACGTCGACGTCCAAGTCGACCCCGGAGACCGAGCCGATCCTCGAGTCGATGAGAACTCGAGTCGATCCTCGGTCGAGGTCACCCTCGGCCTCCCGTTCGGGACCGAGGTCGCCGACGCCGACTCCCTCGGCGTTGGGGCGGCTGGCGCCGCACCCTGCCCGGGCCGACCCCACCGAGTCCTCGTCGGAGTCGGTCTGGGAGTCTGAGGAGGAAGAGTCACCTGATTCTTTCCGGACTCGGTGTGTCCCATCGGACTCACCGGAGTCCGAGCCTCGGAAGCAGTCCCCCCCGGAGGATGCCCGGTTCTCGGACTTCGTTAGGGATATGGCCAAGGCTTTGGCCTTCCCTGCGGATCCCGAGGAGGAGCATCGAGCCGAAGAGCTCGACGCCCTCCAGTATGACTCTCCCGCGAGGGAACACTTTACTGTGCCGGTTCCTCCTATGCTGGAACGACTACTCTTCCGCATGTGGGAGAGTCCGGCCTCCTCGCCGGTCCTGAGCAAGCGGGTCGATTCTATCTATCGAGTCCGCAAGAGCCCTGGCTTTCAAAAGGCACAGCTGCCACACCATTCCATGGTAGTGGAATCGGCCATGCATCGTCTTAAGAGCCAGAAGATGCACTCCTCGGTGCCTCCTGGCAGGGAGGCCCGTAACCTGGATGGCCTTGGCAAGAAGTGCTTCCAGGGCTCTATGCTCGCATGTCGTGTCCAGACTTACCAGCTATACATGGGCATGTATCTCCGGGATCTGGCTAAAGAGCTAGCCGGATTCTCCGCTGGTCTCTCCGAGGAGCCCTTGCGGAGGTTCCTAGCCTTGTCCACTGGCATTCGGGAATGCTCAAAGTTCATGTCCCGAGCAGCCTATGATGGCTTTGAAGCCTCGGCTCGAGTGGCCGCAGCCGGCATCGGTGCCCGCCGACAGGCTTGGCTTCAGTCGTCAGACCTTGAGCCCTGGGTGCAGGACAAGTTGGTCGATGTCCCCTGCCGAGGCGAAAACCTCTTTGGCAAGCCCATGGTGGATAAGGCTGCGCAAATTGAGACTGAGACTCTCACCCGGACCAGGCTTTCTAGGAAGACCTCCGCCCCTTCCCAGAAAAAGAAGGGCTCGGGGAAAAAGTCCTTTTACCCGAGGAAGGCGGCTGCCTACAAACAATACCCCCATTATCAGGCCCCTGCAGCTCCCCAACAGGGCCAGCAGGCCAAGGGACGGGGTAACGGGTCCCGTAGGCAGCAAGCCCCCAAGCCTGCACCACCAGCCCCTGCTCAGCAGGGTGGGGGCTTTTGACTCGCTAAGCATAGCCTCTCCCCCCCCGCTGGTTCCTCCCAGCACCGGAGGCCGGCTGGTTCACTTCGCCCACAGGTGGTCCAGCATCACCGCAGATGCCTGGGTGCTTCAGGTCGTGCGAGGAGGCTATCTTCTCCACTTCCATCAGGTCCCTCCCTCCTATTTTCCGGGAGAACCTCCGCGCCCCCCTCTGCACAGGGAGTTGCTCCTTCAGGAGTTAGCAGGTCTTCTGCAGGAACAGGCGGTGGAACCGGTGCCACACCACCTGAGAGGTCAAGGCTTTTATTCAAGGTATTTTCTGATACCAAAGAGAACAGGGGGCCTCAGACCCATCCTGGACTTGCGCAACCTCAACAAGTTCCTTACCCTTGGAATCCTTCTGCCCTACCTCCAGCAGGGAGATTGGCTATGCTCCTTGGATCTAAAGGATGCCTACACGCACATCCTCATCCACCCAAGCCACCGCCAATACCTAAGGTTTGTGGTGGCAGGAAATCATTACCAGTACCGAGTACTGCCCTTTGGCCTGTCCTCCGCACCGCGAGTCTTCACAAAATGTCTCGCGGTCGTGGCGGCCCATCTCCGGCTTCACGGCCTCTATGTCTTTCCGTACCTCGACGACTGGCTCATCAGAGCAGCGTCCGCTCAGGAGGTCACCAACGCCACGTGCCGCACGGTGACTCTGCTGCAGCACTTGGGCTTTGTCATAAACTTCGCAAAGTCCACTTTGCTCCCCTCACAGGATCTCGAGTTCATCGGCGCAAGGCTGCACACTCCTCAGGCGCGAGCATTCCTACCGCTCGACAGGGCTCAACGGCTCATGGACCTAGCCGACCGCTTTCGCAGCCAGCCCCTGGTCTCCGCCAGGCGCTTCCTGAGACTGCTCGGCCATATGGCTTCCACCGTCCATGTGACCCCCAATGCCCGCCTGAATATGCGGTCTGCTCAATGGTGTCTCCGCCAGCAGTGGCGACAAGCCACGGGCGGCCTAGCAGACCTAGTGCGCGTTTCCGAGCCGCTGGTCTCGTCTCTCCGGTGGTGGCTCCGGCAGCCGAACCTGATATTCGGAATGCCTTTCCAGTCACCTCAGCCGACCCGGGTGCTGACCACCGATGCATCCCTCCTGGGCGGGGGAGCACATTGCCAAGAGGCACGTACTCAGGGCCTCTGGACCACGTGGGAGTCTGCTCAGCAGATCAACTTCCTGGAGCTCAGGGCGATCCGCCTGGCTCTCAAGGCCTTCTCCCACCTGACTTCCCAACAGTCCGTCCTTGTCCGGACGGACAATCAAGTTGCCATGTTCTACGTGAACAAGCAGGGGGGCACGGGCTCCTTCCTCCTCTGCCGGGAGGCACAGAGGCTCTGCTCTTGGGCCGTCAGTCACGGCATTCTCCTCAAGGCAGTTTATCTCCCGGGCCAAGAAAATTGCCTTGCAGACAAACTCAGCAGGGTCCTCCAGCCGCACGAGTGGCGTCTGGATCCCTTGGTAGTTCAGAAGCTCTTCCTCAAGTGGGGTCTCCCCACGGTGGATCTCTTTGCCAGTCCTCACAACCGGCAGCTTCCTCGCTTCTGCTCTCGTCGGCCACACCCCCTTCGGGTGGCGGCGGACGCCTTTCTGATCTCGTGGTCGGGGAGCCTTCTGTACGCTTTCCCTCCCATCCCGCTGGTCTCTCGTACTCTTTTCAAGGTTCTCCGAGACAAAGCCTTCATGATCCTGGTGGCCCCTCGCTGGCCCAGGCAGCCGTGGTTTCCGCTCCTGCTGCAACTGGCGGTGGAGGATCCAATCCCTCTGGGGGTGCAACCGGATCTCCTCACTCAGGATCAGGGGTCCCTCCTGCACCCCAACCTCAGGTCTCTCAACCTCATGGCCTGGCTGCTGAGAGGGTAGTTCTTGCTCCCCTTCTCCTGCCGGCGGAGGTGGAGGAGGTCGTCTTGGCTTCGCGACGGCCTTCTACCCGCAAATGCTACGCCCTTAAATGGCGTCGCTTTGCAGTCTGGTGTACCCAACAGTCTCAGGATCCCTTCTCCTGCCCGGTGTCGGTGATCTTGCAGTACTTGCTCCACCTCTCTAATCTGGGGCTTAAGTCCAACTCCGTCAAAGTTCACCTCAGTGCTCTTTCAGCACATCATGTGCCGGTGGACGGCAGACCTCTCTCCAATGACCCTCTCGTAGCGAGGTTTCTCCGAGGTCTCCTTCTACTTAAACCACCCCTGCGCCCGCCAGCGCCTGACTGGGACCTGAATGTGGTTTTGCAGCGGATCACCTGTCCGCCTTTTGAACCTATGGCTACCTGTTCTCTCCGTTTTCTGTCTTGGAAAACACTGTTCTTGATAGCCCTCACTTCCGCTAGACGCGTAAGTGAATTGCAGGCCCTCGTGTCTGATCCCCCTTACACTAGGTTCTACAAGAATAGGGTAGTCCTACGGACTCACCCAAAATTTCTGCCTAAAGTGGTCTCCCCTTTTCACATCAATCAGGAGGTGGTACTTCCAACCTTCTTTCCCAGACCACACTCCAGCCGAGCTGAGACGGTCCTCCATACCCTGGACTGTAGAAGGGCATTGAACTTCTACCTTGACCGTACGCGGGAGCACCGTAAAGCTGCTCAGCTTTTTGTGTCTTTTGACCCCAATAAATTGGGGCTCCCGGTCTCCAAGCGTACTCTGTCCATCTGGGTTGCGGACTGTATCTCTTGGGCTTATGGGGCAGCCGGACTCTCCTTAGAAAGTCGAGTCACGGCTCATTGCGTTCGGGCAAAGGCCACGTCAGTGGCTTACCTCCGCTCTGTTCCGCTGGCAGACATCTGCCGGGCCGCTACTTGGTCTTCGAGCCAGACTTTTGCGGTCCATTACTGTCTCGAGAGGGAGTCCCGTAGGGACAGTGCTTTCGGACAGGCAGTCCTCCGTAATCTCTTTGAGGTCTGAGCAACTCCTACCCTCCATCCCGGATGTGGGCTACCGGTGGTTGATAATTCAGCGAAGATTCTATCCTTCTGTGCTGCTGAGCTAGAGGGAGCTCATTTTTGTGCTTAGGGTCTCCGGTAGCCTTGAGCTTGGGAGTCCCATAAGTGAGGACTGACTTCCTGCTTGGTCCTGGAGAAAGCGTAGTTACTCACCTGTAACAGGTGTTCTCCAGGAGCAGCAGGAATCAGTCCTCACTACCCTCCCTCCTCCCCTTGGAGTTGCAATCGTCTGCTTATGTTCTTTTTGCAAATTTTTATGCTGTCTTTTTTAGCTATGTCATCCGACTGGCTAAGATGGCACCCTCGGGCGGGAAGACGACCGCGCATGCGCGCTGCAATTCCCAAAGGCTTTCTTTGAAAGCTGGGGAAAATTGCTCCGCGAGGGCTCCGTCGGCGCCGACGTCACCCATAAGTGAGGACTGATTCCTGCTGCTCCTGGAGAACACCTGTTACAGGTGAGTAACTACGCTGTTTCTGGAGTCCAGCGGATTACAGGATCCGAGGCAGCATGGATTCACCAGAGGGAAGTCTTGTCAGACAAATCTGATTGATTTCTTTGACTGGGTGACCAGGGAGTTGGACCAAGGGAGAGCCCTAGATGTGGTGTATTTAAATTTCAGTAAAGCCTTTGACACTGTTCCTCACAGGCGACTTATAAACAAACTGAGCACCCTAGGGATGGACCCTAAAGTTACTTCTTGGGTTAGAAATTGGTTGGGTGGGAGGCGACGAAGAGTACAAGTAAATGGAGCTCACTCTGAGGAGAAGGATGTTACCAGTGGTGTGCCCCAGGGATCTGTCCTTGATCAGATTCTTTTTAACATCTTTGTTAGTGATATAGCGGAAGGGCTGTTGGGTAAGGTTTGCCTCTTTGCGGATGATACCAAAATCTGCAATAGAGTAGACACCCAGGAAGGTGTAGATAACATGAAGAGGGATCTAGCTAAGCTTGAAGAATGGTCTAGAATTTGGCAGCTGGGATTTAATGTTAAAAAATGTAAGGTCATGCATTTGGGCTGTAGCAATCCAAGGGAGCAATATAGTATAGGGGGTGAAGTACTTTTGTCCACTAAAGAAGAGCGGGACCTAGGCGTGGTTGTGTCTGATGATCTTAAAGTAGCTAAACAGGTAGAAAAGGCAACGGCAAAAGCTAAAAGGATGCTTGGGTGCATATGGAGAGGAATGGCTAGCAGAAAAAAGGAGGTGATAATGCCTCTGTATAAGTCTTTGGTGCGACCTCATTTGGAGTATAGTGTGCAAGTCTGGAGACCGCACCTTCAAAAGGATGTGAACAGGATGGAGTCGGTGCAGAGGGTGGCTACTAAAATGATTAGTGGTCTTCATTATAAAGCATATGAGGACAGACCGAAAGATCTTAATATTGTACCCCTTAGAGGAAAGACGGGATAGAGGTGATATGATTGAGATGTTTAAATACCTTCGTGGCATAAATGTTCAGGGAGAGAGCCTCTTTCAGTTGAAAGCAAGTTCTGCTATGAGGGGACATGGGATGAGGGTGAAGGGAGATAGATTCAGGAATGATATGCGGAAATATTTCTTTACAGAAAGAGTAGTGGATCCGTGGAATAGTCTCCCAGTGGAGGTGGTAGAGATGAGGACAGTAACTGAATTCAAAAAAGCATGGGACAAACACAGAGAATCTCTAAAGGTAAAAAGGGGACTGTTGTAGTTGTTGATATGGAAGGACAGACTAGATAGGCCATGTGGTCTTTTTCTGTCATCATATTTCTATGTTTCTATTGGGGAACCTGTATTCTTTGGGGAAACTGCTAGGTACTTGTGACCTTGATTGGCCACTGTTGGAAACAGTATACTGGGCTTGATGGACCTTGGTTTGGCCCAGTATGGTATATCTTATGTTCTTAATATGGTTTCTGGAGTCCAATGGATTGCAGGATCTGAGGCAGCATGGTTTACCAGAAACAGGTCTTGTTAGACAAATCTGATTGATTTCTTTGACGGGGTGACCAGAGAGTTGGACCGCGGCAGAGACCTAGATGTGTTGTACTTAGATTTCAGTAAAGCTTTTGACACTGTTTTGCAGAGATAACAAATAAATAAATTGAGCACTCTAGGGATGGACCTTAAGGTGGACTGACTGGGTTAGAAATTGGATGAGTGGGAGATGACAGAAGCGTACAGGTAAATCGAGCTCACTCTGAGAAGTATATTACCAGTGGTGTGCCGCAGGGGTCTATCCTATGTCCGATTCTTTTTAGCATCTTTGTTAGAGATATTGCAGAAAGGCTGTTTGATAAGGTTTCTCTATTTGCAGATGATACCAAATTTTGCACTATAGACACCCAGGAAAGAGTAGATAACATTAAGAGGGATCTACAGTAGCTAAGCTTGAAAAATGATTAAGGTTTGGGCAGCTGAGATTTAATGCTAAAAAATGCAGGGTCATGCACTTGGTGTGCGAAACTCCAAGGAAGCGGCACAGTGTAGGGGGTAAGGTACTTCTGTCCACGAAAGAAGAGCAGGACCAGGGTGTGATTTTTTTCTGATGATCTTAAAGGGGTTAAACAGGTAGAAAAGGTGACAGCGAAAAGCCAGAACGATGCTTGGTTGCATAGGGAGAGGAATGGCCAGCAGAAAAAAAGGATGTGATAGTGCCTCTTTATAAGTGTCTGGTGCGACCTCATTTGGAGTATCGTGTGCAATTCTGGAGACCACATTTTCAGAAGGATATAAAGAGGATGGAGGTGGTGCAGAGGGTGACTTCCAAAATGGTTAGCGGTCTTCGATATAAAGCATATGGGGACAGATTTAAAGATCTTAATATATATATACATTAGAGGAAAGGCGGGATAGAGGAGATATGATAGAGATGTTTAAATACTTCCGAGGCATAAATGCACAGGAAGAGACCCTCTCAACTGAAAGCAAGGGTGGGGGGAAATAGGTTGAAAGGGGATAGATATAGGAGTAATATGCGGATATATTTCTTTATGGAAAGAGTGGTAGATGCGTGGAATAGTCTCCCAGTGGAGAAGGTAGAGAAGGACAGCATCTGAATTCAAGGAATGGTGGGAGAAACATAGAAGGTCGTTAAAGGGAAAAAAGGGACTACAGTAATTGATATGGAAGGGCACACTAGGCCATATGGTCTTTTTCTGCTGTCATGTTTTTATGTTATGTTTAACTTGACAGATGCTTCCAGCATGGAGCAGGAGCCGTAGGTGCACCCACTCCTTCAAGGGGTGTGGAAATCCATTATTGTCTTCCCGTTTCCAGATGTGATCCAAGGATATGATCTGCTCAGAATGGGACTCTCCTGACTCCTCTGCCTAAGGGGTTAAGGATGTGTAAGATGATTTACACTCTTGGAGAAGGAGTTGAGTGATCTGGTATTCCCAAGGTGGATGCACAGTTCACATTGGTTACCATATGTCCACCATTCCCGTGGAAGGTGGATTGGCCTTAAAGAATTTTCTGGACCGGAAGGTGATTAGAAACAGAAAAAGACCACATAGCCTATCTAGTCTGTCCTTCCATATCAACTACAACAGTCCCCTTTTTTCCTTTAGAGATCCTCTGTGTTTGTCCCATGCTTTTTTGAAATCAGATACCGTCCTCATCTCTATCACTTCCACTGGGAGACTATTCCATGGATCCACCACTCTTTCCATAAAGAAATATTTCCGCATATCACTCCTGAACTAATCCCATTTCACCCTCATCCCATGTCCCCTCGTAGCAGAACTTGCTTTCAATTGAAAGAGGTTCTCCCCTTGTGCATTTATGCCACAGAAGTATTTAAACGTCTCAATCATATCACCTCTATCCCACCTTTCCTCTAATGTGTACGTACATATTAAGATCCTTAAGTCTTTCCTCATATGCTTTATAATGTGTAGGAATGGACAGGTAAAAGGGATACCAGAATCCCCAATATGTAATTGAAGATAGATGAATTTCTTGATACAGATCTCTGTCACTCACAAGTTTATCCTTTCACCTATTTCCTCTTAAATAGAATAGGATATCATGATCATGAGTTCTGTGTAACTGTCTTTAAAATAGTTTGAGGACATTGTTAACGCAAGCATAAAGAGTAAACGAGTAAACATAGGCTATGAACTGTGCAACCATAGTTCATTGTGCAGTCACCTATAGGTCACTTTGCCGCCACCTTTGTTGCCAACCTTTTGTGTTCCCATCACCCATGATTATCAGGATATCCTGTTTGCATGTTCTGTCAATTTCAGCTTGCACTTGTTCATAGAACGCATCAACGTCTTCTTCTTCTGCAGCTGTTATTGGTGCATATACCTGAATTATAGTTGTGTTGATGGGCTTTTTTCATAGACGAATAGAAATTAAGCATTTACTGACTGTTTTGTATTTCATTACAGTTCTTGCAAGTTTCTTCTTAACTATAAATGCAACACCATTTCTTTTGTCTTTCATGTCCAGCATAGTAAACCATATGATCATCAGATGCAAAGTGCCCAAAGCCAGTCCATTTTAGTTCACTGACATCCAACAGATCAAGTTTTACACATTCCATTTCATTCTTGACCACCTCCAACTTCCCTTGGTTCATGCTTCGTACGTTCCATGTCCCAATATGTAAGATGTCTTTGCAACTTCTGACTCTTTTCATGCACGGCTACATCAGCAGATCCAACCACATCATAACTGCTGGCTTTACTCTGAGAAGTCTTCAGCTCATCCCCAGTAGCCATTTGAGTGCCTTCCAACCTGAGGATCTCATCTTCCAGCACTAGAGTGCAATTTGTTTTGTGACTATCCATTGGGTTTTCGAGGCAAGATACAGAAGTAGATTTGCCAAGCCTTTCTTCCGTGCAGTTAATTCCAGTGTTGTTGCGTTTGTCACAGAAATATGATCCTCTTCTTACAGCACCATCCCATTCTGCTGCTGCCCAGATGGGTGGTTTGTCTTAGTCTGGCATCTCAGCTGAGACCTGTCTATCTTGGGAGACCCTGCTAGTAGCTAAGCTACTGATAGCTTAGCTTTTAGCATCACTGATGCACACAAGCCCTCACAGCACAAGCTGCAAACCAAATGAGGGGAAATAATGGTACTAAAGTAATATGTATACAAATAAATACATTGATAAAATTCTGAATAAAAACACATACACACCTCATATATTCAAAGTGTGAGTGGACTAGTTGCTGTGCCTAAAGGTGGTGGTGTCCATCCTCCCCACCGGATGAGCGGAGAAAGGCTGATACTCCATCTATTTTCTGGATCCCAAAACAGGTGTGTTTTTCCATTCTATTCTCGACCTCCAAGGGGGGTCAGTGAGCACTTGCGCATCCTGCACTTCTGGATGGAAACCTTGGGCTCCATGATTTAAGCAGTGCTTCGAGGGGAGTTCTTGACTGCTCTGGATGTGACCGAAGCACATTTTCATATCCCTATCCAGGAGGATCAGTGAAAATATCTGCTTGGCTCTCACTATCTGTTCACCTCCCTCCGTTTTGGGCTATCCACCGCCCCAAGGACATTCTCCAAGGTCATGAAGGTGGGGGCTGCAATGCTGAGGGATTTGTCTGTCCATACCTGTATGACTGGCTCATCCGGGCCCGTTCCCTATCAGACGTCTCTTGGCTGGCATCCTGAGTGGTGTCCTTTTTGAAAAGCCTCAAGTGGATGATCAATCGGGGATAGAGCCAGCTGTTGCCCTCCTAGTCCCTGGAATTTCATGGGGCACGTTTTGACACTCAAGTGGGCAGAGTTTTCCTGCCAGAGGAGAAAGTCAAGACTGTTGGCTTGCCTGGCGCTGTTCTGTGTGCAGCAGGCTCCCAGCATCTGGGATTATCTTCAGCTCCTTGGATTGATTGTGCCGACCATAGAGATGGTGCCATGGACATGTCCTCACATGCAACTGCTCCAGCTGTCCTTGCTGACTCTGTGGTCCCCGAGTTCTCAGGCTACTGCCCTCATTGATGGTGAGACCAGCCTGCTGTGGTGGCAGCAGTTCTGTTATCTGAGGAAGGGCATGCTGCTGGATGACTTCTCCTGGTTCCTCCAGACATTGAATACCAGCCTTTCGGGCTTAGGAACCCATTGCCAAGACCATACGGCCCAGGGCTGTTGGAACCACAGAGAACTGGTATGGTCCATCAACCGCCTCGAGGCAAGAATTATTAGGTTGGTTCTTCTGCATTTCCGGCCCTGGTTGAGGACCGGGTGGTTTGAGTGTTTTTAGAAAATGCCATGGTGGTGGTTTGTTAATCAGCAAGGTGGCATGGGGAGTGCCAGGGTAGCTCTGGAGATGGCTTTCCTGTTTGCCTGGGCAGAGAAAACGTCCTAGCCTTATCGGCTCAGCACTTTACCAGGATGGACATTGTGGAAGTGGACTTTGTCTGCTGGCACACTCTGGATCCTGGAGAGTGGGAGATGAGTCAGGAGATATTTCAGTTGACTGCGCTGCTGGGGTCGCCCTGAAATAGATCTGATGGCAACCTGCTCCAGTGCCAAATTTTGCCACTTCAGTCACCGCACAGAGATGGGGTCAGAGGGCGTCGACACCATGGTCCAACCTTGGCCAGGTCAGCGGCTATTGTACGTGTTTTTCCTCTATGGTCTGTGGTGGGGCATGTTATTCGGCGTATAGAACACCACCCAGGCAGAATTGTCCTGGTGGTGCCAAATTGGCTGAGGAGAGTGTCCTGCAAGCGCCTCCTCTTCAGTTGCCTTTGTCTCGGGACCTATTGTGACAGGGACCCTCTTGCTTACAGCTTAGCTCTTGAAAGGAGACGACTGATGTGTAAGGGCTATTCTCTGGCGGTAGTCGCCATTCCGCTCAGAGCCCGGAGGATGTCTACCAAGCTACCATATGTGCGAGTCAGGTGCCTCGTCCTGCAGTATTCAGTCTCACATCTGACCATATGAGGCCAGCAGGTCATGTGAGGTGGCAGGTCTCCATGCATTCAGACACCAGATTGAAGCCAGCCGAGGAGGCACAGAGGTTAAAACTTCTCCACATACCCTGGCTTAGGAGTGTGGTTCATTACTGCCATTGTATGCACAAAACTAATCCATTTGGAGAAATTGACTCTAAGAACTGCTGCTGTCCTACCGAATGCAGGGAGGGGGGGAGGGTTGCGGGTAGTTCAGTAAACTCTCTCCATGAATAACTAACAATTTATTCTCAACCTATACCTAAAAACACATTCTTTCAGTTTTGCTACTACAAAATATTTTTGGGTTCAGTACAAAAGCCTCAGAGCTGGTGAATATGTCCTGCTGACAAGACAATTATGCACTAGAGAAAAATTGGATTAGCTAACACAAACTATTCCTAACATGTAAATTCTGCGTAGGAGATAGGTTCAAATCAGAGCTTTTGCATTGAGTTCTAGAACATCCATTTTATGCCAGGGATTGACAGCTACTAGATCACACATTACAATAGTTAAACTGAAAATAAAAGTTGTTTTCCTACATCCAGGATAAGAGAAAAGAACTGGAACGGGGAGAGTAGATCATCTACTTTAATCTGGGATATGTGCTCCAGTCAGTCACACTCCTCTTGCTGTCCTAGACTGGCAGGGGAGGAGTGAATTAAGATTCAGACTAGCTCTTTGCTCTATCTGCTCCAAACTTACCCTGTGCTCTCCTGGTGGCTGTGTTCTACTTGGGAAAGATGGTGCTGGAGCAGGAAGCAAATGACTATTTTCAGGGACACTGCTCAATTGAAATGGAACAAGCACCTCATAAGTCCTGCCTAGCCATATCTTTGGCTGTCAGTACCAAGGCACACCTAGAACTTTCCCAAGGCACACCAGTGTGCCCAAGCATACTAGTTGAAAAGCACTGCTCTAGGGTACAATTTCACCCTTCTCCAGAACTATGGACTGATTTACCCCAACCCCCACAGTCTGTTGCTGACGAAATGGAGATTGAATGGCACTTATAAAATAACTTTCCTTTTCGTCTCTCCGGGCCAGTCCAGGAACAGTAGGGTAGTCAACCTCCTTCAGCAACTGAGGACTGAAAACTTCAAAGCTTTGCTGACAGCCTATATAGCTCCCCCTGGAGTCAGAGAGTCAGTCTTTTCAGTCCTCAGCACCTCAAGGAGGTGTTTGCTGACAGGCTCGGAGAGAAGAAAACAGAGGTTTTTTGTTTTGTAATCACTCCTTTCTGGCCCTAGCGGGGTTAGTTTTTTTTGTTGTTCAGGAGTGTTGTGGGTACAGTGGACTTAAAGCTTAGGTCCGATTAAAAAATAAATAAATAAAAATAAGGCCTTCTACAGGCCAGCGGGTACCACAGGCTGAGGATTGGCAGTGCAGTTGGGGGTCTGCTGCCGGTTCAGGCAGTAGAGGCAGAGCCTGCCTCATAGACAGAGCCCGGCTAGCTGAGCAGAGCGTGGTCCTGGGGGCCCCAGTCACCGGTTCTCTGTTTCAGGACTCCCAGGTCTCTTCTTGGCCGCCAGCAGTGGATCGTTAGCGCTTCGGGAGCAGGTGCCAGTAATACAGGTTTGTCTTTCGGTGCGAGCCTTAATAGGTCGGTAGGACAGCGGGGCGCATAGGGCCGACGTCGTTGTTACTCTCGGCGGGCTACGCTCTTTTCGGTTAGCGCCGTTTGTTTCTGGATTAGTTCCTCTTTTTTATTCGGGGGCTTAGTGCGCTTGGATGGAGGAGGCTTCGGGTAATTCAGCAGCAGGGAAGCCTCAGACGGCGGGGGAAAGAACGGGAACGGCGGCCATTTTGAAGCCGGCGGCAGTTTCTCCCACGCTCCCCATAAAAGCTAAAAAGAAGAGAGACAAGTCAATTAAGGAGTCCTCTGCTCTCCCGAAGGAGCCCGGGTCTGTGGCAGCGGGTCCTGAGGGTTTACAAGCGGTTTTCTCGCCAGATTTTATTTTAGCCCTTCTTAGGGCTTACTGTTTGAAGATGGAGCAGTCAGAGAACAAGGCCGGGTGCTCTGGGTTACCCGTGGTGGCTCCTCCTTCTAGCATGGAAGGAGATCCAGGTGAGGGTCCTTCTAAGCTAAGACTTACGGCGGAGGGTGAGTTTGTGCATCCAGAGCCGCTGTCTCTTGACTGTAAAAGCGCAGAGGAGGGGGAGATCCCTTCAGTTTCTGGAGGGGATTTCTACCCAGAGGATCTTGAAGAGGGTGAGCTAGCTCCAGGTGAGGATCCCAATCTCTTCCGGGTATTTAGAAAGGAGGAGTTGGGACCGCTTATTTCCCAGTCCCTGGCAGCCTTAAATATTGCCCTGCCGGCGTTGCCGTTGGAACCTTTGGAAGATTCTTTATTGCGGGGTTTTAAATCTGAGCAGCGCTGTTTCCCGGTGCATCGTGTGATTAAACAGATGGTGGAGTCGGAATGGGAATGCCCCGAGGCCTCCTTGCGGGGGGCACGGGCGCTGGGTCGGTTGTATCCCATTCCTCAGGAGGAGAAGGACTTGCTGCGGTTGCCGAAAGTCGATGCCCTCGTCTCCGCGGTGACAAAGAAAACTACTATCCCGGTTGAGGGAGGTTACGGCCTTTAAGGATCTATAGGATAGAAAGCTGGAGTCCATTCTCAAGCAAGCCTTTGAGGTCAGTGCGCTGGCTTTGCAGACTTCCATCTGTGGGGCTTACGTTTCCAGGGCTTCGATTAGATGGTTGCAGGCTGACTCCTCTCCAGGCTTGGAGGGAGCGGGGACTCCGGAAGGAGCAAAATTGGAATCTGCTACGGCGTATCTAGCCGACGCGTTTTATGATTTGGTAAGGATGTCAGCTAAATCCATGGCTTCCGTAGTTGCCGCTAGGCGTTTCTCTGGCTGAGGAATTGGGCGGCAGACACCTCTTCCAAGACGCGTCTTATTAGGTTACCTTATAAGGGTAAGCTGCTTTTTGGTGAAGCATTGGAAAAGATTGTTAAGGATTTAGGGGACTCCAAAGGCGGGCGGTTGCCAGAGGACCATCCGAAAGGTCAGAAGCATGGCTCTGCGCAGCAAGGTCAGAGCCGAGAGGCGCGCAGATTCCGGGGAGCCCGGTTTGCGCCTTATCAGAAAGGACGCTCCTTCAGGTCCAGGGGGCAGTCCTTTCGGGGTGCTCGGGGATTTGGAAGAGGGTTTCTCGGTCCCCAGTCGGGCACTTCTAAGAAGCCACAATGAGATGAGGGAGGTCCAGGCAGAGAGTCTAATTGGAGGTCGCTTGCAGTTGTTTCTCTCTGCCTGGGCCGCCATAACGTTGGACCGCTGGGTGTTGGCCATAATTCGAAACGGCTATTCTCTGGAGTTCGTGCAACCGCTGCAGGGGGCATTCGTGCAGTCTCTGTGCGGATCCCCCATGAAAGCGTTAGTGGTACGGCAGACGCTTCAGCGGTTGCTAGACATCCAAGCGGTCGTGCCCGTTCCGGCAGACCAGTGCGGTCTCGGTCGATACTCCATTTATTTTGTGGTCCCCAAGAGGGAGGGTTCCTTTCGGCCCATCCTCGATCTCAAGCACGTCAACCGCTGTTTGAGTGCCACATTTTCGGATGGAGACCTTACAGTCGGTCATCCGGTCCGTGCAGCCGGGAGAGATTCTGTCCTCTATAGACTTGACAGAAGCGTATTTACACATTCCCATCCTTCCTCAACATCAAAGGTTCTTGCGTTTTGCGGTGCCCATGGGGCACTTTCAGTTTCGCGCCTTGCTATTCGGCTTGGCCATGGCGCCTCACACATTCACAAAAGTGATGGCGGCAGCCTTGCGGAAGGAAGGCATTCTAGTGCATCCCTATTTGGACGATTGGCTCATCCGGGCTCCGTCAGTGCCAGAATCACGAACAGCCACGGCTCGGGTAGTGGTGTTCCTAGAGAGTTTAGGTTGGGTGGTCAATCGATCCAAGAGTCAGTTGGAGCCCATATGGTCCCTGGTGTATTTAGGGGCCTTATTCGACACGGAGCACGGGGCAGTGTTCCTGCCGGAGGTGCGAGTTCAAAAGCTGTTGCGACAGGTGGCGGCTTTTTTGCATCTCAAGGCTCCAACCGCATGGCGCTACCTACAGCTTCTGGGTTCGATGATGGCGGCTTTGGATTTGGTGCCCTGGGCCAGGGCACACATGCAACCGCTACAGCATGCCCTGCTATCTCGTTGGTCTCCGCAGAAGCATCCTCTCAGTCGGCATCTGGATTGTCCGGCCGAGGTCTCCGTCAGCCTTCAATGGTGGAGCGATCCCGTCCATCTCCGGATGGGCATGCCGTTGCACGCTCCGGATTGGGTGTTGCTCACCACAGATGCAAGTCTCTCTGGTTGGGGGGCGCATTGCAGGGATCAGGTGGCTCAGGGTCAATGGCCAGGAGAGATGGCCGACTGTTCCATCAATCAGCTGGAGATGAGAGCGGTAGCGTTGGCGTTGCAGGCGTTTGAGTCGCTCTTGAGGGGGCAAGCGGTGCGAGTATTCTCCGACAATGCGGTCACCGTCTCCTATATCAATCGACAGGGCGGTACAGGCAGTGCGGTCTTGTTGCGGGAGAGTCAAATGCTAATGCAGTGGTCGAAGACTCATCTGCTGGCTCTCTCGGCAGCGCATGTCATGGGAAAAGACAACGTGCAGGCGGACTTCCTCAGCCGACAGCTGTTAGATCCCGGAGAATGGCGGCTGAACGACGCCGTGTTTCACGACCTCACGAGGCGTTGGGGTCAGCCGGTGATGGATCTCATGGCAACTTTCGACAATGCCAAGGCGGCCCGGTTTTTCAGCAGGCGCAGGGAGCGCATGTCCGAGGGTCTCGATGGTTTAGTGCAACCTTGGCCGCTGGACCAGCTGCTTTGTCTTCCCTCCATGGCCGATGATAGGGCGGGTGGTTCGCAGAATCGCTCGGTATCGGGGACTAGTAATTCTAATAGCCCCGGACTGGCCGAGGAGGGCATGGTACGCGGATCTCGTGCGTTTGCTGACCGACCGTCCTTGGAGGTTACTGAGCTGACTAAATTTGTTGTACCCAGGGTCCTATTCTGATGCCAAAGGTGGATCACTTCTTGCTTACAGCTTGGCTCTTGAGAGGGACCGGTTGAGGCGTAGAGGCTATTCAGCGGCGGTGGTCAACACTTTGCTGCAGGCTCGCAGATGGTCAGCGGCCGTGGCGTATGTCCATGTTTGGAGGCTCTTTGAGGCTTGGTGCGATAACCATGGGATTCGATCGAGAGCAGCGCGAGTGGCCGACATTCTTTCATTCCTCCAGGATGGCTTGGATAAGGGATTAGCGTGGAATACCTTGAAGGTGCATCTAGCGGCTATCTCGTTCTATCGAGGACAAGTGCAGGGTCGCAGGGTGTCCATGCATCGGGATGTGCAGCTGTTTCTTAGAGAAGTTCGGAATGTGCGGCCTCCGCGTCGAACGATAGTGCCTCCCTGGGACTTGAATTTGGTCCTCAGGGCATTGATGCAGGCTCCGTTTGAACCGATGAAGAGGATAGCCTTGAGGGAGCTTTCCTGGAAAACGGCTTTTTAGTCGCGTTATGTTCTGCCAGTCGAATTTCGGATTTGCAGGCGTTGTCTTGCAGGGAACCATATCTTCAGTTCTTGGAGGAGAAAGTAGTGTTGCGGCCGGTGCCGTCCTTTTTTCCGAAGGTAGTGTCTAGTTTTCATCTGAATCAGTCGATTTCACTTCCTACTTTTTGGTTGGATTCTCCGGCGGACGAAAGCGCTTCCTTGCATAAATTGGATCTTGGCAGAGTTCTGCACAGGTATCTCAAACGAACACAACCTTTTCGCAAGTCGGACAGGTTGGTGGTTCTCTTTGCGGGAGTACGCAAGGGAGAAGCGGCTTCTAAGGCCTCCATTTCCCGCTGGGTGAAGCATGCTATTGCGGCTTCGTATCAAGCAAGTGGAGTTAGTGCTCCGGAAGGGCTACGGGCTCATTCTACTAGGGGACTAGCGACTTCCTGGGCTGAGAGGGCATTGGTTCCGCCAGTGGATATTTGTCGGGCGGCGACATGGTCCTCCTTGTATTCTTTTGCGAAGCATTATCGTTTGGATGTGCAGGCTGCAGGAGACGCTAAAGTCTGAGCAGCTGCGGTTCTGGCGGGGTTGTTGGGACCCTCCCGTGTGTAGGTACTGCTTTGGTACTACCCTACTGTTCCTGGACTGGCCCGGAGAGACGAAAAGGAAGAAGAAATTAGTCCTTACCTGCTAATTGTCTTTTCCGGGCCAGTCCAGGACCCACCCAGGTGTTGATGGATAGTGGCAGGTCCTCTTGGACTTTCTGGCGTACGGGCATAGGTGAAGATTTGTATGCGGCGGTGCTCCTGCGCGTGGGGGTCTATGCCTGGTGGTTTTTCGAGACTCGCGGTTCCTGGCGGAGAGCCGGGACTTGGGGTTCCCCTGCGGATCTCTGCTCAGCTGTTGGAGGTCTGTTCCGCCAGACAGGGCGAAGCTTCGTGGGGAATATCTCTGTTCTATTTTTGTAGGTTGTTAGCTGTTTACGTTTAGGAGTTTGGTAGGAGAGAGGCAAGCTTCTGGGTTTTCTTACAGCGGTGGTGTTTGGTGGTTCTTCCATAAGGTCCTGGTTTGGGGCTTACTGCTTAGACATAGACTGACTCTCTGACTCCAGGGGGAGCTATATAGGCTGTCAGCAAAGCTTTGAAGTTTTCAGTCCTCAGTTGCTGAAGGAGGTTGACTACCCTACTGTTCCTGGACTGGCCTGGAGAATACTCAAGGAAAGACAATTAGCAGGTAAGGACTAATTTCTTCTTCTGCTTACATGTGATGATAAAACTGTGATGATGGCCTGTTAGACTACTTTCAACCCGAAAATCATGCCAAGTGAAATGGAACAGTTTCGCTCAATTTGATGCTGCCTTTGGAGAGGCCATACTGAAGAACCTAATTGCAACTTCACATTTGTATCTTCAGAATCTGCCATCACCCAGAAAACATTGGGCTGTTTTAAAAAAGAAAAAAAAAAAAAAAAGAGAGAGAAGAGGGAGAACATGACCATGGCCTGAAGCTATAGATCCACCATGAGTGTGGATGTATTAGCTCTGCCATCTCCAGAGAAAGTGTAACTAGGCTGCAGGATAAGTCATCTACACTCAACCCTCCCATCTCTCCCCTCAAAACCAAAAGAGAAAAATTCTACACTGCTTATAAAGCAGAAGAGCAACTTTTCCCTTCTCTTCTGAATATTAGCAGATTTCGATCAGAGTTCAACTACACTAGGAGGAGAACCAAGAAAGTACAGAGCCTTTGAAACCGAGTGAAGACAGGGTGATAAGAAGATGATTGTGGTCAACGGTGTCAAAGGCAGCAGAGAGATCCAGAAGAATGAGGACAGAATAAAAGCCTTTGGACTTAGCCAGAAACAAATCATTGGCGACTTTGGTAAGAGCAGTTTCAGTAGAATGTAGGGGACGGAAACCAGATTGTAAAGGATCTAGGAGGGCATGAGAGGAGAGGAAGTCGAGACAGCGGTGGTAGACAGCACGCTCAAGTAATTTAGAAATGAAGGGAAGGAGAGAGATGGGACGATAGGACAGGAGGGATCGAGTGAGGGTTTCTTGAGGAGGGGTGTGACAATAGCATGCTTGAAGTCTGAAGGGAAGGTAGCGGTAGAGAGCGATAGGTTGAGAATATGAGTGATGGAGAGGACGATAGTGGAAGAAATGGAGCTAAGGAGGTGGGTGGACATAGGATCAGAAGGGCAGGTAGTCAGCTTAGAGGAAGAAAGGAGGAGTGTTGCTTCCTCATCAGAGACCAGAGGAAAGGAAGAAAGGGATGTAGAAGTAAGGGGGGGAGAGTTGGGAAAAAGGGGGGGAAGAAGAGGAGGTAGTGAAATGGACGGTGATTTTATGGATTTTGTCATGGAAGTACTGTGCCAAGGTTTGGGCAGGAAGGGAGGTAGGAGCCAGAGGTGGGGGCACACTGAGGAGAGAATTGTGTATTAAAAAAAAAAGACAATGAGCTGCTTCTAGAAGTTTTTGGACCCAGCCTGACATGCATATTACAATTTTGTGCCTGCCACTGCTGCTCATTCTTCATTTCTCTGAAGAGCCCATCGGATGTGTGTGCTGCATTGAAGACTGTATTTACTGTTACCCTTCATATTTTCTAATTTTTTTGCTGTTTTTCTTCATCTGGTGCTATCGTGCGTTTTCTGTCCTTTTAATTTTTTTTTTAAGTTAGGATTTTTGGCTTTTTTATAGGCTTCCTTATTTGTAGTCACGTCACTGCTGTAGGTTTCATTTAGGTCTTAGGCACTCAAGCCAGGATTTATTTTTCTTTAGAGTCAAATAGTTTTATTTTACTGCAGCTATTTTTCCAGATGACATGTCCCAGAAACTCACCAGCAGGTTTAAAATGTGCTCCAGTGCAACAGGACAGTGTCTGCAACAGGCACTCATAGATGGTGCCTGCAGTGCTTGGGGCCTAATTGTGAACCCTCTTGTCTTGAGTTCACAGATGCAAAGATTCAAAGGTCGCTAAATTCACCACAAAAGGATTTTTTGGCCCAGACTTTGACATCAGACCCCATGGCACAGGGCACTGTATTGGATGCTGGTGGTCATTGATAGGGTGTCCCAAGAGTGGTCCTCTAGATTCCCACCTGAAGAAGAGGAAGATTTCATCCTCTGCTCCTTCAGCATCAAGGATGTGGGTACCATATGGAGGTTAGGTGCATCAGACTATATCAAGAGCGTCGAGGTATCTGAGATGCCAGCATCCTTGAAGTGGCCCCAGTGTGAGGATCTTATCTTCCCAGGCACAAGAGGAGCCATACCAGCCTGCCTATACGTCCCACCAGATTCCAGGCTCTGAATGAATTTGCTGTAGTCCCTCCACCTTTGTTGATGGCAGCCTGTAAGTCGTGCTTTCTAAAGAATGGATAGATGTTGTCACTGCAGTGCACGAGGTTAAAGCTTCAGCAGCATCGAGGTCAGTGTATCAGGACATCGAGCAGATTCTGTAGACTCAGCAGCTGCTATGAGAGAGTTCTCTTCAACAAGACATAGAAGGGCTTTGACACCAGTGATTGCCTGGCTGGCATCAATCTCAAGTTTTTTAAGAGGTGTGCTCAGGGGTGTCTGAGAATGATTTGGAATACTTCTCAAAGAAGAAGTTTTCAAAATTGCTCTGATACCTCATTTCCTCATGATAGATGATGATCACCTCCAGAGGAGTTGTCCTTTATAGACTTTGTTAGGGAGGTGGCTAGGTCTGCCAGATTTAAATTGGAAACAGAGGAAACCAGAGCTAAGGTATTGGAAATTCCCCAGTTCCATGATACCCTAAGGCAGGGGTCTCCAAACCAGTCCTGGAGGGCTGCAGTCCTGCCAGGTTTTCGGGATATCCCTTATGAATATTGTCATGCCCATAGCCTTTTACATGAGTATGGAGGGGCATGCTCGTTAAAGTTCCCCAATTAAGCAATGTTCCAGACTGCTATCTTGCAAAGGATTATGGTACTGGTAGTCCAGTCATGCGGTGCTTGCTTTGGAGGTAAATGAAGAATGTAGTTGGCTCGAGTGTAAGGCAGTAACAGAATATTTATTTATGAGGTAAATCCAGATGCACACAGATTCTATTTGGTAACACCTTAGGATGTATTTTCCAGGATTTTTTATATTCAAAACAACAATACAACTGAAGGATGAAGCAAGTAGCTTGTAAAGTCCATAACAACAGAAAGTCTTTCTCAGTCACTGCTGACACACCTGCTCAGCAGGGCTGGAGTAAATGAAACCAAAAAGTAAGCGCTTCTTCACCAAAAACAGCTTTCCTTTTCACATTTAAAGCACTTTTGTATCCAACATGTGCATAGCCTGAGATGTGTGCTGCTCTGACACCAGCTGGCTAACAAGCTTCAATCAACAGCTCTTCTCTGCACAAGTATTTACACAAACTTCTAGTGCCAGTTACCAGAATGTTTTCCTTTTGATCCTAGTTTCAGGATTTCTCTGTGCTAGCAACCTTGCATAAAGAACAGTCCATGAGATTATCGTCTTCCTCTGTAATTATAGCCTGTTCTTCTACTTGCATTGGCTCTATATCAGGAGCTGGATCAGAGGGCTTTACTAACTGACCTTCAATAGGACAGGAACTGTGTCTAAAGACTTTGCCTTGCTTTAGGTGAGATAAATGTTCATAGTTCATACCTGGGTTAAAGGTGGCATTATGCTGTCTTTCCAATATTCTGGCCAGTATGCATTATGACCTGTCCTCCAGTCTGTATTCCTGGACCTCAGGGTAACTGCTCCATACCTCTTCTTAGGGTTCCTAGCTGCAGTTCTCCAAGCCTTTGGATTTCCCCAATCCCTTGGAGCTGGCTTCTCCCAGGAATCTCTCCAAGAATATGAATCTTAGAGCTCCTCTTTCCTTGCTCTCACACTTGCCTTCAAGCCTCCTCTCAAGATTGCCTCCTCGCTCTCCTCGTCATCCAGGCTTAGGCTTTCCTCCTTTTCTTCCACACTCTGCATATTCTGTTCTAGTTTTAAAGTTCCCCGTTTCCAACCCCTCCCTTGCACTCCCCAGGTGTTGGTGATTAAACTCTCTCCTGGCAGCTGAGTAATTAGGAGTGACGTAAGGGTTTCTCAGTCTGGGCTTATACTCTTGCACCTCATCTCCACTAGAGGCTCTCTGCAGGCTACTGCAGCCTGGAATAACCTGTCTTTTAGGTAAATATGCAGTTTTACTCCTGTGACCTGCCAAAACAGGTCCCTTGATTAGGGTAAATTCCCTTCCTTTATCAGTATTCTTTAGGCTCTGGGCAGCTTCCTCATCACAATATGCATGAGAGATATCGGCATGCACTGCCCCCATTGTATTTGAATTTATCTCATGCATATTCATTAAACTAAACACCACCCCAAATACACAGACCTACATAATTTTCTCAACTATCAAAAACATCTACTCTTTCATCTAATTCACCATCTGTGGGGTTAAACTTTTTAGTGGCTGAAGAGATATAATAAATCTGCAATACTTCAAAAACATCAGATATAGCAAGTATCTCTTTTACGTACTTATCAAAAAGAATTTTGGGTGATAATAGAGAGGTACAGGGAAAATTCCTAATGTGGTAAATCTCACTGATTTTCTCGGATTCCTCAGATACTATTAATACTCGATCCACTTTGCTGGTCACCTTGCCTTCTGTTATGGTTAAACAAAGGATTTTAAAGGCTTTCTTTAAGGTGAAGTCAGCGTTATTTTGTGGACAAAAAATAAATATCTTTCCAGATGTGTCGCGTAGCACCCAGATGCGACGCAGACAGTTCCTATCTTTAAAGTCGCGTGTCACTGATATGGGTGCTACATTTTTCCTAAAATTCCCTTGTAAGTGCCTGATAACATTTGAGGGTGCTTCTTTTGTTTTCCTTGAGGTATCGCACTTGGAGAGATTTTTGCTTGACAGGCAGGGTTCAATTGGTTCTCGTAGTATAGTTGTTTCCTCCTAGTTAGTGGTCAATTGACTTGGTTTCTTTATTTCTTGTTTCTGATATTTAATCAGTGGTTAACTCCCGTGATGTGGACTGCAAGTCTGATGTTACCTGTATTATTATTGCTTACTTTTGTACTGTTTTCGGTCTTAATATTGTTTAATATCGGTAATATGTCCTGTTCTTATTTGGTTATTGTATATGACTAAAAGACCTTAATAAAAAAAAAACACAAAAAAACATCTACTCTTCAAGTAGTACATTCAAGAAAAAATACAATTCTGTAGTAATAGGCATACAGTCAGACAGGTAAAAAGAACAATATCTCAATACCTTTTTTCTAAGATTTTTATAGGGTAGGATAAAAGGACAATAGATTATCCCTCTATGTGGTTAACAAAAGCCATAGGGGAGTAAATCAGCTCCACATCATGTGCTAAAAGACTTCTTACAGTAATATAGAACAGAGATTACAAAGAATTATTCAAAGATTATTTCTCCATTAGGTGACTGTGTAATCGCTGTGCTATATTGCTATAAGAAGCCTCAGTTGTTGGCGTCTTTGAGGGAGTTCCCTGGAGATGGAGGAAATGCTGTGCTGTGAACCGACTGCTGATAGTTAAGTAAAATGTGCTGGGCAAGATTTGAAGTATGTTAAGGTTCTCACACTATTTTGTATATTTCCCCCCCCCCCCCCCGCGGGTACTCTATCCATTTTGGTGGTTATGAGCTCCGTAGATGTTCAACTAGAATTGTTGGTGTCAAAACATTGGTTAAGCAATTGTTGCTGCTGAGGCGCCTCGGAGTACTTTTTGTGATTTTGGTGAATATATTAAAGATGATAATTGAAGATCTCTTGATGAGTATCTGTCAATATCTTGAACATGATTGCTGTGATTAGTATTGTGCAACCTCTAGGTACTGTGTTTTTTTTTGGGGGGGGGGGAGATATAGTTTGTACATTTTAGTGTTAGACTATCTGTTAAATGAAAATCTTTAAATAAATTCCATCCTATCCTAGATGTAAAGCAGTTGAGCAAATTCCTTCTATGAAAGAAATTGGGAATGGTTTCATTCAGCATCTTCACTCCTAGCTTCAAAAGGACTATTGGCTATGTTCTCTGGCCTTAAAGGATGCCTACACCCACATTGAGATACATTCCAGTCATTCGAGGTATTTGTGATTTGTCATAGGGAAACATCATTACCAGTACCACATCCTGCCTTTTGGCCTCATGTCCATTCCTGATGGCTTTATCAAATGTCTTGTAATAGTTGCAACATATCTATGGAGACTGGGAGTGCACGTGTTTCACTATTTGATTGGCTGATCAACAGCACATTGCAGGAAGGGACTGAGGAATCCATACATATCACTATTTGTATGTTGGAGTTGCTAGAGTTGTTCATAAATTACCCCAATTCCAATCTGAACTGCTACTATGAATGGGAATGCATTGGAGCTCTGCTAAACATGACCCAAGTAAAAGCTTTTCTACCACAAGATAGACTTAAGTTATGGAAAGTTTGATTCTTCATTTTTTCTCACTGTCTTGTTCTTAGTTAACTTTAAAATTTCTACGCTGCATGTCTTTTCATCCTTAACCTAAAACTGTTTTCAGCAAAGCTATATTGGAGCACCAATCGAACCTCCCTGTGGTCTTCTTTAAAAAACCCACCGTAAATCTCCACACCCTGACATAAATCTCCCCCTAATGGAGACCCTATGGAAGGGACTGAGCAAGTAGTGTGAAATGGTGGTAAAGGGGATGGAAGGATACCCTTATGAGGAGAGGCTTAAAAGGTTATGGCTCTTCAACTTGGAAGAGAGACGGCTAAGGGGAGATATGATAGAGGTCTATAAATTAACGAATGGAATGGAATGGGTAAATGTAGATCAGTTTACTTTAGAAAGTAGAAAGACTAGGGGACACTCAATGAAGCTACAATGTAGCCCATTTAAGATTAATATGAGAAAATATTTTTTACCCAACAAGTAATCAAACTCTGGAATTTGTTACAGGAGGATGTAGTAAAAGCTGTTAGTGTAGCTTGGTTTAAAAAAGGCTTGGACAAGTTCCTGGAGGAAAAGTCCATAAACCATTACTAAAGAGGACCAGGGAAATCCATTATTTACCCTGAGATAAACATTGTGGAATCTGTGTACCTTTTTGGAAACCTGACAAGTACTTGTGACCTAGATTGGCCACTGTTGGAAACGGGATACTGGGCTTGATGTACCTTGGTCTGACCCAGTATGGCATTTCTTATCTTATGTTAAATAGAGGGGATTTAACTCTGGTATGGCGTATGGACCAGTACTAATTTAGCCTGACAAGAGTTAGGTAAGCAGGGAAGGAGTACTCTGATATGGAGTACCAGCATCTTTTCCATTTCCTGCTAAATAGACTTAAGGCTTAAAGTACTGATGAAAGAACCCAAACTCTGCACACCTTAAATAAACACACAGAGTGCCACCCCAAGGGAAAAGCAGTATGGATCAATCCCTGTAGGCCCATGGGAGAAAGTGGAGGCACATACTGCTGCCACCACATAATAGCTTATCCCTTGCAAAATATGGAAGAAATGGACTACAGAGTCTGAGCGCCTAGTTAAGCCTATTTTATAAAGACAGCGGAGCTGCTGCAGAAAGCCTGCTCTGTAGTCTCACGCTCTGTACACCTCTACACAGCACACTGAAAGCATTCCAGCATGCAGAAAAGCAGTGGCCAGCATGCAGAAAAGGGTGTATATGCAAACTAGCCACACTTTAAACTGTGGCGCAAATGTCAGCATTAAACTGGGAGAGCAAGCCAAACACCTGCTCACAGAAGTTGGCACAAGTTTGGCATACTCTTCCAGAGAAACAGGGGCAATCACGTATTTGACACTTCACCTCAGAGGATCATGGCAAAATATTGTCTGAGTGCTAGTGCCCCCGACAGAAATCAAATCCTTGGTCGCCCAGTGGCCCTGGTCCCCACCCTCCACCCCATTAAAAATAAGCCTTGTAGCTCGGTGGCCCCAACCCCCCACCCTACTCCTGGTACTTTTACAATGGAGCATTAGCGTTGCCCACGTGCTTCTGCTCTGCGCCATTATCTTGAAAAATGACGGTGCCTGGCCCTGCACGGTGCATCCTGATATGCATCGGGCGGGGTCAGACTGACATAAAAGGCATTTTCTACCTCATATGTCAGTCTGACCCCGCCCAGTGCATCCCTGGTGCCAGGTGCCACCACTTTTCAAGATGGTGAAGGAGCCGGAGCGCATGGGCAGCACTCCTGCTGCATTATACTGGTACTGGAAGGGGGGGGGGGGGGTTCAGGGCCGCTGGGCCACCAGGCTGATTTTTAATTGGGTGGGTGGTGGGATCAGGGCCCTTGGGCCACCTGGGATTTGATTTTTGTCAGGGGCACCAGCCCCCTGACAGTATTTTGATGGCATCGGGGGCTACCTCAGACACAAGCGTAGAGAATTGGTGCTTCGACTGGTTACAAAATTCTGCTTCTCTACAATATTAGCATGCTATTTTAATACACGCAGCTCATTTGCCTGTAATTTAAATTTGCTTGGCATTACTGTGTGCGCTTGCTTTTCCTTTGCTGTTTATGCGTGCATCAGTCTCTTTTATGCATTTTGCTTGTTGGAACTTGTGCTTAAAGTTCGCGCAAAGGACGCATTGGCCTTTCTGCATTGGCCCAAGAGTGCCTGCTTGTCTTTGTAAAATACTAGTGCATGTATCAGAGAACACACCTTTAAATTAAGGTACTATCACCTACATCAGCCCTAGACCTAGTGTAAATGACCATGCCTACATTTTGCAAATACATGCATAAATTAGTGTATTTTATAATCAGTGCATGTACTTTCTTGCACCACCCATGCTCCGCCCATGTATACCCCCACAGTGAAAATACATGCCATCCAAATAATTACTTTTACATTGGCTTATAAGAGATCACGGACATGCATGTGGCCACTTATGTGCATTGATGGGAAAATACCAGAATTTATGTGCATTCTTAGCGCCTAATAATAGGAATATATGTATATGAAAATAAATATGATAAAACCAAAAGCAATCAATCAAATGACAATAACGTGGACCCCATTGACATAAATAAATAAAACAATATATAAAACCAGGAACTAAAAATCTTCAAGAAAAATGTAACGTGATATAAATGGTTGCCCATAACATATTTACATAAAAATTGTGCATATGATAACAATAAAAGATAATAAATAAGTAGTGACATGCAGTTGTCATTGATGTCATTTGATTGTGTTAGGTTTTATTTTTTATATATATATATATACATATATATATATAATTTTTTTTTTTTTTTCGGAGGTCATTGTCCGAAACACGTCAGGCTGACCTTGCAGTTTTCTAATGGTGTCCTCGACTCCATAGTGTATGTTTTGTCCTGTTCCTTTTATGCATGGTTGTACATCCATACAATATTTCACTTTTGCTAAGTTCTAGCTGTCTTTTTTTTTCTATGTGTCATACAGGTCATCAATTTTTACTTTAATCTTCTGGTAAAAAGGAATAAGGAGCAGAATTTTCCGAAGCTCCATGTCTTCAGCACTTTCTTCTATCCTAAACTACACTCAGGGGGCTATTATTCAGTAAGAAGATGGACTAAAAGAATCAATCTGTTTGAGAATGATATCATTCTGATACCCATTCATTTGGGGGTGCACTGGAGTTTAGTGGTGAGTATATCAGTATTGCCTGCTGAGATTTTATAAACTTAGCTTGAAGACCCTGACTACAGAGGTCATGTAGCTGGTGATATTGACAGCAGTTACAGTTGTGGTCAACATTATTGATACCCTTGCAGTTCAACCCTTTAATGTCCAATATCTCAAAAAAAAAAAAAAAGTGGCCAGTGAAATGGCTTTGGACTATATATCCACACATAGTTGGCACATAAAAGAATCAAATAAAACAAGACCAATTAAAAAAGGAAATAATACAAAAACTGGGACATTGGCAGGACATGATTATTGGCACCCTTATAAACAATTCAAATCAGTTTGAACAGAAGAACTACATTCCCATTGTATTAAAATTAGTCGCACTGTGATCAATCATCAGTGCTCACATAACTTGAATCAACCAATGAATGATGGTTCTAATGTTTAAAATGGCCACATTCACTCCCTGTTCCATTTTCACAGTTGTGAAGACGAGAGCTATCTGAGACCATCAGAAAAGCCATTATCACAAAATATCAAAGGGGTACAAGGCCATCTCCAAAGACCTTGGGATTCCTGTGTCTACAGTTTGCAATGTTGTTAAGACGTTTTCTGCTTGGGAAACTGTCAAGAACCTCCTAGGACATGGTGGGAAGAGGAGAATTAATCCAAAAAGTCTTTGAAGCTTAGTGTGAACTGTTAGAAAAAAAAACACGTACAATGTCTAAAGAGCTTAAGGCTGACCTAAAGCAATCTGGAGTGGTGGTTTCAACCCACACCATACGCTGTGCACTAAACACAGAAGGGACTTCATAGGCGAAGGCCAGGGAGGACCGCACTGCTCAGAAATACATAAAAAAGCACAACTGATCTTTGCCGAAACCCACTTAAAGAAACCACAATCCTTCTGGGAAAATGTTTTGTGGACAGATGAAACCAAACATGAGCTCTTTGGAAATGCAGACCAGTGATATATTTACAGGCAAATAAATGAAGCTTATAAGGAAAAAACCACCCTTCCTACAGTTAAATATAGTGGAGGTTCCATATATGTTGTGGGGCTGTTTTGCTGCCTCAGGAACTGGAGGACTGGAATGTATTAAAGGAATCATGAAGTCTGAAGATTATCAAGGTATTTTGGAGTGAAATGTGCTATCTAGTATCAGAAAGCTAGGACTGAGCATCCTCCAGCAGGACAATGACCCAAAACATACATCCAAAAGTACAAAAGAATGGTTAAAAAGGAAACTATGGACTGTTTTAAACTGGGCAGGAATGAGTCCTGATCTCAATCCAATCAAGAACCTTTGGAAAGAGCTGAAATCTGCCATTGATAAAAGGAATCCTGGAAACATTCATGAGCTGGAGAAACTACCAGCAGACAGACATACAAAACTTATAGAAGGCTACAAGAAACTTTTGGATGATGTCATCACTGCCAAGGGTTGTGCAACCAAATATTAGGGAAGGGTGCCATTATTCCTGTCCAGGTAAACTAGGCAGAGCAACAAAGTACCTGCAAACTGCAAATAGGAACAAAAGGAGCAGGCACGAAGACTGGCGGAAAACAATTTCAGGTTTTAAAGCCCCTTTTATTGACCCCTACGCGTTTCGGCCAACAGGCCTTCTTCAGAGGGTTTATGTCAGGGAGCAAACCTCAAGAAAAATACAATAATAAAAATGATATTAACAATCATAAAACGTAAAAACAAAGATGTTAAAAACCATAAAATGGTAATCAATAAGTATATAATAACACAATAGATGAGTGTCTAAAAGAGATGAACCACTCACATGCTCATTCTCAATGAAATAATATGATGTAGCAAAAACACATATATATTTATTTCAAATCATTTTTATTGAATTTTCCACACAGAATGCATACATCCATAACAAATCAAACTGAACAATATCCCCCCAACCCCAAGAGCAAACAGGAAGCAAACAGGGAGGATGGCCCCCCGAAGTCTGAAGAGGCTAACGTTCCCCCCTCCCCTCCCCCACAGCACATATAAACACCAACCTTCCAAGGGGGCACCGTAAATACATTAGTGCAAAGTACAGGGAGAGCACTACAACAATGAATTGGGAAGCATAGCCCAGCACATCGTGGGAGGACCAATGAAGCCGCTCCCGCACCCTCCATAGACATTACCGCCCTCCAGCACTCAGAACAAATGAGAGGCGCAGAAATACATTGTGGCTTGGGGCTCCCCCCACTAGAGATTACCCCTATTAAACATTGAACACCCCCCCCCCCCGGTCACGAGGGGACAACTGAGAGGTCAGGGGGGACCAGAGTTCCAGAAACCCCTCCCAGCTCCTGCCCCCTTTCTGCTGTGCTGTTGATTTTTCCATACATAGCAAATCAACCATGTAATTCTCCCATAGCGCCAGACAAGGAGGGGAGGGATCCACCCAATGCCTCAACAAGGCCCGTTTGACCGACAGAAAACCCCTCTCAAGCAGTGTTCGGTGCATGAAGGAAAACCTCTCATATCCCATCTCCCAATTATGAAATAAACAAACCTCTCGCTGTAGAACCCTACCCGACCCCAACCACCCCTGCATCTTATTACAGACCTGTACCCACACAGTAAGCACCTTCAGACATCCCCAAAACGTATGTGTTAGAGTCCCGGGACCACTACCACACCATTGACAGAGAGCAGAGAGCTGCAGGCCCGCATAATAGGCCCACTTATCACTAGTATACGCACGCCATAAAAATTTATACTGCATTTCCTGTAGATACACCCACACCGGCCCTGTCGCTATCCCCTCAAAGGCCACCCTCAGCATCTCCGTCGTCATTTCCTCAATCCCATCTTCCCGCCACCTAATTGTGAGCTCCTGAAGAAACCCGGGGCCCCCAAAGGGCCTAAGCACCTTACGAAAGGCCGTCTCCCCCGACCGACTCTCCTCTAACTGTTCCAAGATAACCCGCAGGGATTCGGAAGCTAGCCATACTCCCCCTCCCCCGGCCGCCGAGGCAGATGTCAAATAAGATCGGACTTGTAAATAACCATAAAAATCCTGATGACGAATATGGAACCGGCGCTGCACCTGTTGGAAGCTATCCAAGACTCCAGTGTCGTCAGAATAAAGAGCACACAAGCCCCCGCGCAGCCCATTTCCAAAAAATATTTGGGTGTGCATACCCGGGAGTGAAGTCCGGATTACCTACCAACGGCAGCAGGGGTGACTTACACCAGTCCCAACCAAATCTCTTACATGACATTTTCCAAGCAGCGCGCAAGGCCCCCAGATATCCCCCGCCTACCCCAGCCCTAATCACCCTCGGCAGCTGACCTACATGCAAAAGATAAAGACCATGGTACGGAGCTAGCGCCTCCACCAGTTGCCGAACCGGGGCACATCCCTCCCCCTCCAACAGCGCCCGTATGTGGCGGGCTAAATAGCGTAGATTATAATTACGCAAAGAGGGCAATTTCAGGCCCCCCTCTGCTCGCCTACTCATTAAAGCTCGAAGGGGAATCCGCGCCCTCCGTCCCCCCCATAGAAACCCCCACAGACAGTGTTCAAAACGCTTCCAGTCTTTATCCAAGACCCATACAGGCAGTGTACGTAACACATATAACCATCTAGGAAACTCCACCATGACAAACAACGCAATCCTTCCTCTCAAAGACAAAGGCAAACTCCGCCAACCAGCAAAAGTTCTACTACTTCTATCTAGCAGGCCAGGGATATTCGCACGGTACAGATGGGCAGGTCTGTCAGGGAGTTGTATCCCCAGGTACTTGATCACCCCATCCGCCCACACTAACGGAAACACCCCTTCCCATCCCGGCCGTACTTTACCCCCAACATCGAGCACTACCGACTTCATAGCATTAACTTTCAAACCCGAAAAAACCCCCAAACTCCTGTATCAACTGTAACGCTCGCGCTAAGGACCTGGGCAACTTCGTAAGACTCAGCAACATGTCATCGGCAAAGGCACTAACTCTAATATCTTCCCCTCCCAAGCGTATACCAGCAATCTCTGAGTCCCTCTGCATAGCCCGCAGGAGCGGTTCCAAGGCCAACACAAAAAGCAGCGGAGACAAAGGGCACCCCTGCCGCGTGCCCCTCTCTAACACAAAGGGCTCCGAAAAAACACCATTAGAGCCCACTCGAGCCATGGGTTGGGCATACAACGCTTGCACCCAATGCACAAAATTCCCTTGCAAGCCAAACGCAGACAGCGCATCCCACATATAAACCCAGGCCACTCTATCAAACGCCTTTTCAGCGTCCAAGCTGACCAGAAGTAAATCCTCATCCTTCTGCAGACAGTGTTCCATTCCCAAAAGCAACTTAGCAATATTTCAAGAGGCCTCCCTCCCTTGCACAAACCCAACCTGGCTAGGATCAATAATCGATGGTAACAGAGGTGCAAGCCTGGCTGCTAACACTGAAGCCAAGAGTTTCAAATCACAATTGATGAGAGAAATTGGGCGGTATGAGGCCGGGTCTAACAAGTCCTTCCCGGGTTTCGGAATCACAGTTATATCTGCACAACGCATATCTCGCGGGAAAACACCTTTTGCGCGGGCCTCCTCAAACATCACCACCATAGAGGGAGCAAGATGCGGGGCCAAGATTTTATAATATTCCATACTAAAGCCATCAGGCCCAGGAGCCCTATGAGATTTCCCCCGCTTAATACCCGCAAGGAGCTCCGACACCGTCAACGGCGCATTGAGCTTCTCCAAGTCCTCGGCCGAAACTCTGGGAAGGGACAAGCTGTGAAGGAACGCTACCCCCTGTCCATAATCCCGGACCTCCTCACTATACAGCTGCTTATAGAAGGTTCTAAAAATCCGCGCGATGTGCACAGATTGATGCTGCAAAACGCCATTCTGACCACGGAGCACAGGGATAAACCGATTGCCTCGAGGATCCCGAACAAGTCTGGCCAATAACTTCCCCGCCCTATTACCATAGAGGTGAAGTCGACTTTTATAGTAGTGCATCGAAAACGAAGCTCTCCGCTGAAGTAAGGCGTTGAGCGCCGCCTGCGCATTAGCATAGTCCCGCTGAAGAACACCACCTCTACCCCTACACAACTGACGTTGCAGAGTTCGCAGGGCACGCTCCGCTACCACGATACTACGGTCCAAATGTTTACGTCGCGACACAATATAAGAAATGATCGCACCTCTCATCACCGCCTTACTAGCCTCCCAAAATAACAGCAGGGAGCAATTTGGGAGGTCATTAAATAGAACATATTCCTCCCACTGATTTAAAAGATATAGTCGGAAAGCCTCATCCTCCCACAAAAAAAACTGAAATCTCCACCCCATTCTCTCCGGTCCCTGGCACTCCCAAGTAATCCAGACCATGCCATGATCCGAAACGGCGATGGGTTCTATTTCTGCCTGTCCGACCCGGGGGAGCCCACCCTCACTTACAAGTATGTAGTCTATGCGGGACCAAGTAAGGTGCGCTCTCGATTGGTGTGTGTATTCCCTCATCCCAGGGTGTAAGACTCGCCAAACATCCACAAGGGCCCCCACTCTACAAAGATAGCTAACCCCTCTACGGGACCACGCCCCCTCACCCCCTTGATAAGACTTATCCAAACGGGGATCATGTGGACAATTGAAATCCCCAGCCACAATGACCTATGCCCCTCCCGCATGCTTTAACAAACCTATCAACTGGGTAAAAAAAGCATGGTCATATACATTGGGTGCATAAACATTCAATAGCCATAGTGGTTCATTATACAATTGACCCTTCAACAAAACATATCGCCCATGAGGGTCAGCATGCAACCCCTTCACTTCAAGAAGGATCCCCTTCTTCACTAACACCACCACTCCCGCTTTCTTCTTACCCGACTCTGCTCCATAAGCCACTTCCACCCAATCCCATGCAAGTTTCCTGTGTTCCACAGTGCTCAAATGTGTCTCTTGCAACATGGCAATGTGTGCACCCTTTCTTTTGAGCCCCTGAAGAATTTTGGTACGCTTAATCGGAGAGCCTGTGCCCCCCACATTCCAAGAAATTATCTTGATCTCAGGCATGTATCAATACAAAAGATATCCACTGGTGGTATCGCCTACTCTGCTCCCAGAGGCGCCCAGCCTCGCCTCCAGGATCCTCGCCTTTCCCCTCTGTTGCACTAAACCTCCAGGAGTTTAAAAAAAAAAAAAAAAAACACTCCACCCCCCCCCCGTAGAGTTATCCAAAAAGGAGAAATGTGCTGTCCCTTTCCCATACCCCCACCCACCATCCCGCCCATCTTCACTACACTTTCCTCCCCCTTCCCGTCCCTCCCCCCGCCTCTCCCACCCCCCCGCCCCCTACTACCCCCCACCCCATTCCAAAACCTACGTCCCACCTACCTATCCTCCCCCAACTATACGAACTATCAACCTCAACCACTAAAGTCGAGGCTGGACTTCGAGCTAGGCACTGCAGGGCCGCCCCATCCCCCCCCCCCCAGTACTGTTCAATCATTACACACTTTACCCTACTCACCAAGTAATATACTGCACTCAAACAATCAACAGGCATCCACAACAGTCAGTATATAGCCATAGAGCCATAACCTTCACCTCTGTCCCCCACCTGTACAAAAGGACATATCGATCCCCCCCCTATGTAAAATGAGCATCCACACGAGTCCACAGATATACTCTATATCAGTAAATTTACATGTCACAAATGTGTAGCTATCCTCATGGCAGCCGCGCCATGTAGTCCATCTGGAGCATAGGCCCCCAGAACCACCTGGAAGTCTCATTAATCCAGAGCCTCAGCCGCTCTCCTCCCGAACTGGCGACTCTGCTGGCCCATCGCCCAAAGCGTCCAAGAAAGATTTGGCTTCCCCGACCGCTGTAAAAGCATGGTTGGTACCTGAGTGTGAAACTCTCAGGGTAGCTGGAAACGCTAGAATGAACCGCATTTTCCTCCGAAAAAGAGCAGAACATATCGGCGCGAATTCCTTCCGCTTAGCTGCAACGGCTGCAGAGTAATCTTGGAAAAGCAGAAGTTTTTGATTTTCAAAGGGTATCTCTCGTTTCTTCCGATATGCCTGAAGAATTTGCATCTTGTGCTGAAAGTTCAAAATTCTGGCAATCACCACCCGCGGCCGCGGGCGCGACTCGAGTTTCGGCCCCAGTCTGTGCACACGCTCCACTTTCAGCTGACCCATCAAATCGTCCAGGCCCAACGTTTTGGGCAGCCAAGATTCTACCAATGGCAGAAGTAGGGCATCAGTGGTGGACTCCGGGACCCCCACGATCCGCAAATTGTTCCTCCGGGAACGATTCTCGAGGTCTTCAACTTTCTCCAATAAGGCTGCTAACTGCACACGCTGAGCCTCGTGCTCTCTGGCCCTACTACTCCCAGCATCTTCCAGCGCAGAAACTCTGCGCTCGACTTCCTCCACTCTCTGGCCCATTTCAGCCAGCGCCGTACCCACAGAGTCCAGCTTACTGAGAATACGATCGAACTTAGGATCAAGGAGTTTTACGACCTCTTTTGCCAATTCCTCCGTTGCAGAATCAACACTCTCCGCTCCTGGGGAGGCCGGATTAGTACCTCCAGGCAGCGTGGCCCCGGCTCGGGTAGCTTTCTCCCGCTCTTTCTTCGGCGGTGGAGGCATTTTCCGTTGCGGTTTCGTTGCCACTGTGCCCCCTACTATTACCGCAGTATTCCGGAGCAGTTTCACACACTTTCCACGGGTATTAGGTGCAAAGAATAATAGTTAAAGCTGAGGCGGCCCCGGAGCGAGCAGAGAACACGTCCTCACTCGCTCATGTGCCACCGGAAGTCCTCCATATATATTTATATATATTATATATATATATATATATATATATATATATATATATATAATAAATAATGAATAAAAGATTTTTTGTCAATGTCTAATTAAAAATTGAGTATAAAACCATTTGAGCCATCTGCATATATACAGTATTGTGCTTATTAATGTTAATATATTGCATATAATTTGTAGATAACATAAATATATTTACACCGAAAATAAAAATAAGAGTGAAGATAAAATAGAGATGAGGCGGACAAACAGGACAATAAAAATATATACCAATACCACCTTCTAAATTCTTGTCAATTTAAAGATAATGCCACTAAAAATGAATAAATAAAATGATTGTAATGTTTTGTAATGTTCTGCATAATACAGTATACGTATATGGTTTATTAAAAAGGCTAAATTATAAAAGTCTTATTTAGAAAGCCCAATTACAAATATAAAATTGTCATGTGTGACATTGGGAAACACTGTGCATAGTGTGTTAAATTTTTAATAAGCGCTTCCACAATGGTTGCTAAATCAACTTCAAGGTTTATAAAGCCAGCCTGATGATTTTTAATGTCAGAGAATGTAAAAACACAGCTCCTTGGGAACTTTGCTATGTTATATAATAATTGTCAGACAATTGAAAAGGTAGCCCTGTAACTTATAGTGTGTGTAATAATATCTCCTATGTATTAATAAGGCATAGTTAACTAAATTAACGCAAAAAAAGCTCTGGACTATATTTGACAAAAAACTTTTTTGACTGATATATTGGAATTTTAAAAGCAAGATATATCAGAGAAGTTGCCAAAACTCATGATTATAAAAATCACCAGAAGAATAAAACATATTTACTATAAAACAAACTGCTTGTGTACGTAAGAGTACAGCAGACATGTCCCAACCAGGGATTAAGTATATGCGATGACTTAAAAATGCTTAACAGATGACTGTCTACTTCTAAAAACATATGTTTATTGCCAAGGAAGAACTACAGCGCTTATATCCAGCCGTCTTTGAATTTAAGATCGTTGAGTATTTCAACCGACTGACTTTACAATATAAAATCGCCAAACTATCGTTGAAGTGAATGGAATCAGCCCGAATGATACATAGTAACATATAGTAACATAGTAAATGACAGCATATAAAGACCAGTATGGTCCATCTAGTCTGCCCAATAAGATGGCCGGAGTTAGATGGCTGGAGTAGGTGCCATTCTGTGCAGGCCACCCCTCCCCATGTCTTTGTTTAGGGGTGAACCCACCGCTCCATGCAGGACACCCCTATTGGTTGAGAGGTTAGATGGTTCAGTTTATTTTGATTTTATTCTGTTGCTATAAATGGATCCATTGTGTCTGTCCTATGCCATTTTGAATTCTGTCACTGTATTTGCCCCCACCATCTCCATCGGGAGGGCATTCCAAGCATCCACCACCCTCTCAGTGAAAAAGTATTTCATGACATTGCCTTTCAATTTTCCACCTTGCAGCTTCATGTTATGCTCTCTCATTTTACAACTTCCCCGTCTTTGGAAGAGGTTTGTTTGTTCATTATTTCTCTTTAAGTATTTAAAGGTCTGAATCATATCTCCCCTATCCCTCCTCTCCTCCAAAGTGTACATATTTAGTTCTTCAAGTCTCTTCCCATAAGGCTTCTGACGCAGGCTCCAAATCATTTTGGTCACCTTCCTCTGAACAGTTTCCATTCTTTTTACATCCTTTGCAAGATACGGTCTCCAAAACTGAACACAGTATTCCAAGTGAGGCCTCACCAGTGACTTATACAGTGGCATTAGAACCTCTTCCTTTCTGCTGGTAATTCCTCTTTGTATGCAGCCCAACATCCTCCTGCCTTTTGCCACCGCCTTGTCGTACTGTTTTGCCACCTTGAGATCTACAGAAATAATCACACCAAGGTCTTTCTCCTGATCCGTGCACACCAACCTCTCGCCCCCTATCTCGTACATTTCCCTTGGGTTTCTGCTACCCAAGTTCATGACTCTGCACTTCTTTGCATTAAATCTTAATTGCCAAGCATTAGACCATTCTTCCAGCTTTTGTAGATCTTTTCTCATGTTAAGCACTCCCTCGGGGGAGTCCGCTCTGTTGCAAATTTTTGTGTTATCTGCATAAAGACAGACCTTTCCATTCAGTATTTCAGCAATATTACTCACAAATATATTGAACAGTGCCGGGCCCAGGACCGAACCCTGGGGCACCCCGCTAATCACCTTCCTTTCCTCCGAGTGAGGTCCATTTAACATCACCACCTGTCGTCTATCAGTCAACCAATTTCTGATCCAGTTTACCACCTTGGGACCCATCCCTAAACTACTGAGTTTATTGATAAGCTTCCTATGAGGGACAGTATCAAAGGCTTTGCTGAAATCCAGGTAGATGACATCCATCACATGCCCCTGATCTAATTCTCTGGTTACCCAATCAAAGAACTCAATCAGGTTTGTTTGGCAAGATCGTCCTTCGGTAAAACCATGTTGCCTTGGATCTTGCATCCTGTTGATTTTGAGAAAGTTCACTCTTCGCTCCTTCAGAAGCGCTTCCATTACTTTTCCCGCCACCGAGGTAAGGCTCACAGGCCTGTAGTTTGACACGTCTTCCCTGTCACCGCTTTTGCGTAGAGGTACGACATCAGCCATTCTCCAGTCCTGAGGAACTTCCCCTGTTTCCAAGGAACTGTTGAAAACATCCTTTAACGGCCCTGCAAGAACCTCTCTGAGCTCTTTCAGTATCCTGGGATGTCTGTTCAAGGTAGTATTTTCAGATTCAAGCTGATTAGCCTTGTCCTGCCAGTCCTTGCCAATGTCCTGTATCTCTAAAAGAATCTGTATTCTTTAAAAAATGTATAGGAAGGAATATGCTAACACTTATCATTCCAAAAACACCGAGGGGTAAAAACACATTTATTTTAAAACAAAAACATCCCTGTGTGACACATTACAATGGACTGCAAAGCTAGAGTAAAAAGATTAATTTTACTTGCTCAAGGAGTGACATACAGTATAAGCTCTTGACATTTTATTTTAAAGTTTTAAGAGGAGACATTCTTACTATGTCACATAGCATTCTATGTTTCCCACATTGAAAGAGACTGTTGCACTCACACCCAACAAACTTAAGGGCATTTTCCTGCCGCTGGGGAGGTGAAAGGTCAAAACTCAAAGAAACAGCGATAAAATGAATGGTGCTAAAGAAGCATAATCAATTAGAATTAACAGGAAAATCATAATCGGACAATGAGAAACACAAAATTACATTGGAATTGTAGAAGATCTTCTATCACTATAAAAAAAAATGGAAGAATGTCTCCTCTTAAAACTTTAAAGGCCCACTTTTCTTCAGGCATGGAAAAACCAGCTAGTGGTTTAAAAAAAATGCTCAAAGTGTGGCAGTACCATTTCCGTCACTGACACCCATTATTGGTTTCTAAAATGTTTAGGTCCTGAACATTGTCCAACGGAGTGTCTCTCCTGCACAAGGATGACCAAAAGGGGCCTGCAGAATAGAGCTGCAAAACTCTGTACCCTTTTTGCTGCAGATACTATGTCACTTGCATCGACATCCTCCAGGGGTTCATCTTCCTCCCATGGATCTCAGGTAACTAAATTTAAGTCTTCTTGACTTGGCCGGTCCTCGAAGTGTAAATCTCCTTCAAAGTATCGAGATGCCACTGGCGTTGCCCTCGAGGATAGTTCACCGGCAAAACAGCTCCGGCGGGAGTCTTCAGGCTCCAAAGCATTAACAGGGCTCCAGGATGTTCCAGGGGCTTCCACTTCTGCAGAACTACTGGTGCCATGTTCTGAGGTCATAGCCGTTTCCATCGGCACTGACACCCAGGCATCGGCAGGAGCTACGGATAAGAGAATCCTCGCTATTGAACACAGTCTAGCATCCCTCTTAGCAGTTTCAGTACCGCTAAGACCGCTGCAGACGGTTCAACAGGTATTGGTACCGACAGTACCTGCTTCGACAGGACTGCTTTCCCCCATGCCGAGCCTTGAGTCGGTATTGGGGATCAGGAACCGAGACATTTCGGTACCAACTTTGAGCAGTACCGATACCATGCATTATGGAAGCACCCGGTACAGAGTACTTTTGAGTCTTCCGATTCCGATGACTCTGATGATTCTACTGGTACCAGAATTAACCTACTAGAGCAGGGGTGGGCAAGTCCGGTCCTGGAGAGCCACAGACACCTGCCAGTCTAAGGCTTTCTTGCCCTCCGACTGGGCAGATCGCCTCAGATCTCTAGCCTGAGACATACAGCACTGCCCTTCCGTCTCTGTCCGCCATCTTCTGTGCCTCCTCGGACACATGGCCTCTTCGGTCCACGTCACTCCAAATACCCATCTGCACATGAGAACGGTGCAGTGGTGTCTTCAGGATCAGTGGTCCCAGGCCACGGGCCGCCTCAGGGACAGGATTTGGGTGACCCGCCAATTGGCGGACTCCCTTGTCAAGTGGCAGTCGTCTCAGCACCTGGAAACAGGCATGCCTTTCCAAGGCCCAGAGCAATCAATTGTCCTCACCATGGATGCCTCCCTAGGGGGGACATGAGGTCACATGCCCTCTGTCAGGAGGCGCTGGCCCTCTGCTCTTACGCAGTCCAGCAGGGGATCTTCCTCAAAGCGGTGTACCTGCCAGGAAAGGACAACCTACTAGCTGACAGGTTAAACAGGGTTCTCCGACCGCACGAGTGGCAGCTGGAGCCCATGGTAGCCAGCCGGCTTTCCCATCTATGGGGGGAACCCATGATGTACCTGTTTGCCAGCCCAGAGAACTTCCAGTTGCCCAGCTTTTGCTCTCGGCAGGCTCACCCCTCCAGGGTGGCGACAGATGCGTTTCTAGTCCCATGGTCGGGGGGCCTCATGTACGCTTTCCCTCCGACGCCGCTGATTGCCAAGACTTTAAGACCCTCTGCGACAGGGCCATGCTCATCTTGATAGCCTCCTGTTAGCCCAGGCAGTCGAGGTTCCCGCTGCTTCTGCAGTTGGCGGTGGAAGCCCCCATCTCCTTGGGGACTGCCCCAAGGTTTCTATCTCAGGAGGGGGGCTCTCTCCTACACTCTATCCTGGGGTTTCTTTCGCTCACGGCTTCGCTGCTGAGAGGATAGCTTTGGCCCATCTCCACCTTCCCACAGAGGTGGAGAATGTTCTGCTGGCCTCACGTAAGGCCTCTATGAGGAAGGCATATACCTTCAAATGGCGTAGATTTTCAGCTTGGTGTCCTGAGTGAGGGGCTGATACTTTCTCCTGCCTGGTGGCCATGGTGTTGCAGTACCTTCTCCACCTTTCTTACTCCGGGCTCAGGTCTAATTCCGTTAGGGTGCACCTCAGTGCCCTGGTGACTCACCACCACCCGGTGGATAGTAAACCCCTTTTGGCTCACCTTCTGGTGGGCTGCTTCCTACATGATCTGCTCTTATCTAAGCCCCCGGTTCGCCCTCTAGCTACCGAATAGGACCTCAATGTGGTGGTGGAGCAGCTCACCCATCCATCATTTGAGCCCTTGGCTACATGCCACCTTCGCTACTTTTTGTGGAATGTGGTTTTCCTGGTTGCGCTCACTTCCGCTCGCAGGGTTAGCGAGCTCCGAGCTTTTGTGGCTGAAGTGCCCTACACCAGGTTCTACAGGAACAGGGTGGTACTCCGTACGCACCCCAAATTCCTCCCAAAGGTAGTATCCTCATTCCATCTCAACCAGGAGGTGGTACTCCCTACCTTCTTTCTGAGACCTCACGCCAGTCGGGCGGAGATGGTCCTCCACACCTTGGACTATAAGAGGGCCCTGTCCTTCTATATCTAACGCACGCAGGACAACCACAAAACCTCCCAGCTTTTTGTCTCCTACGACCCCAGCAGACTGGGGAAGTGGTGACTAAGGGTATGCTGTCCACATGGGTGGCAGACTGTATTGCCCTCGCCTGTGAGCAGGCAAAGCTCCTGCTGCACGGTCGTGTCACAGCACATCGTGTCTGGGCCATGGCGTCTTCGGTGGCAAATCTGCGCTCTGTCCCGATGGTGGACATCTGCCGGGCCGCCACCTGGTCTTCAGTCCATTGATTCACAGCCCATTAATGCCTAAAAAGAGAATCCCGATGGGATGGCGCCTTCGGCCAGGCTGTGCTCCATATCTTTTCGGGGTCTAGGCAACTCTTATCCTCCGTCCCTTCTGTGTTCAGGCTACCGGAGTGCTGGTTTCATCAGACACAGGGGTCCTTCTATAGTCTGTACTCCAGATTGAATTGCTGCTGCTTGCCGCTCCCCTTGAAGGCGGCCCAATTTTTGCTATGGATCTCCCATATGTGAGGACTAACTTCCTGCTTGTTCCCAGAGAAAGCGTAGTTACTCATCTGTAACAGGTGTTCTCCAGGGACAGCAGGAATCAGTCCTCACAAACCTCCCTCCTCCCCTTAAGAGTTGCTCCTTTACCTTCTTTTATTTTGCTATCTTCAACTATGTCATTTGACTGAGCATGATGGCACCCTTGGGCGGGAAGGGGGACCACGTATGCATGGTGGCATCTCCCAAAGACTTTCAAAGCTGGGGAGATGCTCCCATGAGGGCTCCGTCGGTGCCGATGTCACCCATATGTGAGGACTGATTCCTGCTGTCCCCGGAGAACACCTGTTACAGGTGAGTAACTATGCTATTTCTATTAAGGCGTCTGCATCGAAGATTGATCCCGAGACTACAGGAAAGTCCCTGCATAGACACTGAGACTCACTGAAAGGTGCCTCAGATGCAGACCGGCCAGCCAAACAGCCCCGGTGGGAGGACCTGTCCTCCAAAGCATAAGAGGGGCTCCGGGATGCTCCCGAGGAATCAACCTCTGGAGAATTACTGGTTCTATACCCTGGGATGGTGGCTCAAAGCCGTGTATGTAACTCCACCTAGACATCAGCCAACTCCCTGGACCAGTGCATACTATCGAGAGGGGTTTGGCCATTCTTCTGGCAGCTTTGGTAAATAGGTTCGACAGCTCCAGCGGTGCATGCTCCAACACATTGCCCATAGCCGATATGTCAGTTGGAACTGACTGACAGCATTGGTACCCAACAGACTAACGCTGCCAGTCTTCCCGATGTTGTGATCTCTGAGCATTGGTACCGACATCGACCCTTGATATCGGCGAAGCATCGAGGTCAAACACAGGACCATTGATACTTCGATTTTTTTGTCAGAATCCGATTCCACTTCTTCTGATTCTGACAGTGTCTCACTTGATTCACAAGGACTTCCAGACATTCCTTCAGACCTGTCCCCTCATGAGTGGCGCAGATCTCCACCAGAAGATATCTTTCCAAGACTTTATCCGGGATATGGCAGCAGAACTGAACATCATAGTTGCCCCGGAGAAGGAACCGAGAGCAGAGGAATTTGAGATACTCCAAAACCCTCCCACATCCAAAGAAGCAGCTACTTTACCGGTACATCACATCACATTGCATCGTATCGCATCTTACAAGATCTCATGATCTGCATGAGAGAGGCTCCTCTCTCAGTTCTGCCCATCAGCAAAAGACTCGATATCATGTACCGAGTACCAGAGTGCCCAGGCTTCCAGAAGCTCCAACTCCCACACCACTCAATGGTGGTGGAATCAGCAATGCGCCGAATAGAGTTCAAAGAATCACTCTTCCATGCCTCTGAGTAGAGAATCGAGAACCCTCGATGCCTTTGGATGTTGATGTTTTCAAGCATCCATGCTCACCTCTAGGATTACTTCCTACATGCTATACTTGGACATGTTCTTGAAAGATGTCACCAGGGATCTGGAGACATTTGCCCCCATGATTCCTGATCATAAGTGGAGTGCATTCCAAGCACTCCATTGGGCAAGGTCAAAATACCTCAATTTCTTACCAGGACATCTTTTGATGCTTTTGAGTCAACAAGCAGAACTTCAGCAATCTGCTTAGGAGCTCATAGGATAGCCTGGCTACAGGCATCAGATCTTGAACAGTGGGTCCAAGATAAATTGGCCAATATCCCATGTACGGGAGAGAACCTTTTTGGAAAGGGTTGAGGGAAAAGGCTGGTGAGATTGAGACAGGAAAACTGTGGAAACCTCCAAAAGGAACTGTCTCCCAAAGAATCATTTTGTCTTCTAAGAAGAAGAGATTATTCTTCCTACCCACCTGCCACTGCTTACGAGCCTCAGCAACAGCAGAGGCAGCAGGGCCCTTGCCAACCCAAAAAGCCCAAAGCTCCTAAGCCTCAACCACAGGCTCGGGCACAGCCTGTGCATAGTTTTTGACTCCTTCCTAGAGAGCATTACCACTCTGCCTCTGTAGGTCCTCAGCCCCTCCACATAGCAGGCAGACTGTTCCTATGCCCACAGATGGCACTTCATAACTTCAGAATAGTGGACTCTCAACATCATCCAAAGGGGGTATCTGCTTCACTTGAAAACCTTACCCCCCCCCCCCCCCCATCAGCTTCACAGGGGACTGTCCCACCCATCCCCTTCAAAGCACTCTCTTAAGAGAAAAGGTGTCCACTCTATTGTTCCATTGCCCTCCTATCAAGAACGCATGGGCTTCTACTCTCCATATTTTCTCATTCCAAAGAAAACAGGAAGGTTAAGGTCCATTTTAGATCTCAGAAACCTAAACAAGTTCCTGGTCTGGGAAAATTTCAAAATGATTTCCCTGGGAACTCTTTTGCCATACCTTCAGAGACATGATTGACTATGTTCTGTAGACCTCAAGGAGGTGTACATGCACTTACTGATTCAACCTCAGCACAGACAGTATCTGCGTTTCATGTTTCAAGGAAATCACTACCAATACTGGGTGCTGCTCTTTGGCTTAGCCTCTGCACCCAGAGTATTCACAAAATGCATGGCAGTAATTGCGGCCTATCTCTGCACTTTGGGGGTCTTTGTCTTCCCTTACTTAGATGACTTGCTAATCATGTGAAGCTCCTCCCAGAAGGTAAAACGCTCCCTTCATAGCACTATCACCGTGCTCCAACATCAGAGATTTGTATTAAACTTCCCAAAGTCTCACTTCGCTCCAACCCAAGGACTAGAGTTCATTGGAGCGTTCTTAGACACTCAACAGGCCCGAGCTTTTCTTTCTCAAGATCACTTCGCCTGTCTCATTGAGCTGGCGAGACAAATGTAACAGCAAAGCTGGGTAATGGCTTGAGAAATGCTCCGTCTGTTGGGACACATGGCCTCCACGGTCCATGTCATTCCCTGTGCTGGCCTACACATGTGTCAAACCCAATGGATTCTGTCTTCTCAATGGAATCAAGCAAAGAGGTGTCTCAGAGACAAGATCCACATCACCTCTCAACTGACAGTTTCTTCAGTGGTGGTGTTCTCCATAGAATGTACTCAGCAGGTCACCTTTTCAGATGCCTCCACCTCAATGCACCCTGACAACGGATATCTCCAAGCTGGGTTGGGGAGTGCATTTGAACAACCTAACCACGCAAGGCTTGTGGACACAACAGGAATCTGCTCTTCAGATCAACCTCCTACAACTACAGGCACTAACAAATGCCCTTCGAGTGTTTCGACACCAACCTTTGAACATAATAACATAAGATATGCCATACTGGGTCAGACCAAGGTCCATCAAGCCCAGTATCCTGTTTCCAACAGCAGCCAATCTAGGTCATACATACCTAGCAGTCTCACCAAAAGACACAGGTTCCTCAATGCTTGTATTGAGTCAAGCAGAGATATCCTGGGTCCCTTTTAATAATGGTTTATGGAACTTGTTCAAACCTTTTTTTAAACCCAGTTATGCTAACAGCTTTTACTACATCCACTGGTAACAAATTCCAATTTGATTACACGTTAAGTGAAAAAATATTTTCTCTTACTAGTCTTAAATAGGTTACCCTGTAGCTTGATTGCATGTCCCCTAGTCTTTTTATACTCTGACGACATAAACAGTTGATCTACGTTTACCCGTTCCACTCCATTCATTAATTTATAGATTATCATATCTCCCCTCAGCCGTCTCTTTTCCAGGTTGAAGAGCCCTAACCTTTTTAGCCTTTCTTCATAGGAGTATTCTTCCATCCCCTTTACCATTTTGGTGGCTCTTCTCGGTACCTTTTCTAATAATGCAATATCCTTTAAGATACAGCGGCCAGAAATACACATAATATTCAAGGTGCGGTCGCACTATGGAGCAATACAAAGGCATTATAATATCCTTTGTTTTATTTTCCATTCCTTTCCTTATGATACCTACCATTCTATTTGCTCTTTTGGCCGCCACTCCACACTGGGCGAAGGGTTTTAACATGTTATCCACGATGACGCCTAAATCTTTTTCCTGGGTGGTGGTTCCTAATGTGGAACCTTGCATCGTGTAACCATAGTTTGGGTTGTTCTTTCCTAGGTGCATAACTTTGCAATTGTCCACATTAAATTTCATTTGCCATTTGGATGCCCAATCTTCCAGTTTATCAAGATCCTCTTGCAATTTTCAACAATCCTCTTGGGTTTTAACAACTTTAAATAGTTTCTCCAGGACCAAGCAGGAAGTCAGTCCTCACATATGGGTGACGTTGGCGCCGACGGAGCCCCCGTGCGGAGCATTTCCCCAGCTTTCAAAGAAAGCCTTTGGGAATTTCAGCGCGCATGCGCGGTCCCCTTCCTGCCCAAGGGTGCCATCTTGCTCAGTCTTCTTTTTTCCGCGGAGCCCGACGGACGTAGTTCGTTTTTTGCCGAGGAAAAAGTTGATTTCCCTGTTTTTTGTTGTTCTCCTTTCGTTCGACGCCGGATCCTTTTCCCGCCTGGGCCCGATACGCCGGTATCGAGCCCACTCTCTCTTTTTTGGTTTTTGTCCTTCGTGACTAGCGTTGGCGCCATTTTTCTTTTTTCACTGGCAGCCCTGTCTTTTGACCTCGCAGGGGTCCTTTTTCCCCCGATGGCTGCCAGCGGGTTTAAAAAGTGTGATCGGTGTAAAAAACTTATGTCTCTTACTGACACACATGACTGCTGCCTCCGCTGCCTCGGACCCGATCATGACCCGATGATCTGTGGTCCGTGTGGCAAAATGTCCTCGAAGGCATTGAGGAGTCGGCAGCATCAGAAGGATAGGATCTTCTCTGACTCCGCGTCCGGACGGGCCCGGACCTCGTCAGAGGCCTTGACGTCTCGGGACTCTGGCCCCGAGCAGCGTCGGGGTTCCTCTGAGCGGAGGTCTCCTTCACGGGAACAGCGCAGGAAGAAGAAACCCGCGAGGGCGGCGTCGGTGGACGCTCCTTGTTCCTCGAGGGCCAGGTCGCATAGCCCCGATCGCCGTCCCGGGTCTTCGGAGTCGGAGAGGCCTGCCAAGCAACCTCATCTCGAGATGGAGTCTCCTGGGCACGTGAGTTCTGTAGTCCTCATGGACTCTCCTCAAGGGGAGCCGATGTCAGCCCCGACACTGTCGGGGCCCGAGTCGGGGGCTGCTGGGTCTCCTGAGCTCGGACTCAGGTTGACGGCCTTGGAGAGCAGCCTCGCTGCCTTCATGGAACAGCAGCGGGCATTGATCGGTGGTCTCACCGGTGCATCTGCCCCGACCACCGGGACATTGACGTCCAAGTCGACCCCGGAGGCCGAGCCAATCCTCGAGTCCATGCGGGCTCGAGTCGATCCTCGGCCACGGTCTCCCTCGGCCTCCCGTTCGGGACCGAGGTCGTCGACGCCGGTACCCTCAGCGTCGGGGCGGATGGCATCGGTGCCCGCCCGACCGGAGCCGCTCGATTCCTCCTCCGAGGAGTCGGGCTGGGAGACTGAGGATGAAGAGTGACCCGACACCTATCGGACTCAGTGTGTCCCATCGGACTTTCCGGAGTCCGAACCTCGGAGACGATCCCCAACGGAGGATACCCGGTTCTCGGACTTCGTGCAGGATATGGCCAAGGCCTTGGCATTCCCCTCGGATCCCGAGGAGGAGCCTCGAGCCGAGGAGCTCGAGGCCCTCCAATATGACTCTCCCCCGAAGGAGGCCTTTACTGTACCGGTTCCTCCGATGCTGGAGCGGCTGCTCTTCCGCATGTGGGAGACCCCATCCTCGACGCCGGTGTTAAGCAAGCGGGTCGATTTCCATCTATCGAGTCCACAAGAGCCCCGGGTTCCAAAAGGCACAATTACCGCACCACTCCATGGTTGTGGAATCGGCCATGCATCGACTGAAAAGTCAGAAGATGCACTCCTTGGTGCCTCCCGGCCGGGAGGCCCGGAACCTGGATGCCCTCGGTAAGAAGTGCTTCCAGGGCTCTATGCTTGCTTGCCATGTCCAGACATACCAGCTCTACATGGGCATGTATCTCTGAGACCTGGCAAAGGAGATTGCCGGGTTCTCTGATGGTCTCTCCGAGGAACCTTTGCAGAGGTTCCAGGCCTTGTCCACTGGTATTCGAGAGTGCTCGAAGTTTATCTCTCGAGCAGCCTACGATGGCTTCGAGGCTTCGGCCCGAGTAGCCGGAGCTGGCATCGGTGCCCGCCAACAGGCTTGGCTACAGTCAATCGACCTCGAGCCATGGGTACAGGACTGGCCCCTGCTCAGCAGGGTGGGTTTTTTTGACTCAGAAGGCATAGCCTCTTCTCCTCAGCTGGCTCACATCAGCACAGGAGGCCGGCTGGCCCACTTTGCCCACAGGTGGTCAGCCGTCACATCAGATACCTGGGTGCTCCATATAGTCCAAAAGGGCTATCTTCTCCATTTTCACCAGGTACCTCCCTCCTATTTTCCAGGAGAGCCTCCAAGACCCCCTCTGCACAGGGACCTACTCCTTCAGGAGTTAGCAAGTCTGCTAAAGGAACAGGCTGTGGAACCGGTGCCCCACCACCTGAGAGGTCACGGCTTTTATTCCAGGTACTTTCTCGTACCAAAAAGAACAGGGGGCCTCAGACCCATCCTAGACTTGCGCAACCTCAACAAGTTCCTGGAGAGGGAAAAGTTCAAGATGCTTACCCTTGGAATCCTGCTGCCCTACCTCCAGCAGGGAGATTGGCTATGCTCCTTAGATCTAAAGGATGCTTATACTCACATCCTCATTCATCCAGACCACAGACAATATCTCAGATTTGTTGTGGGAGGAAACCACTATCAGTACAGAGTACTACCCTTTGGCCTAACCTCCGCCCCCAGAGTGTTCACAAAGTGCCTGGCGGTGGTGGCGGCCTACCTAAGGCTTCAAGGTCTTTTTGTGTTCCCATACCTGGACGACTGGCTCATAAGGGGCCAGTCTTCCCAGGAGGCCAGTCCAGCCACCCTTCGCACTGTGGCTCTGCTTCAGCACTTGGGGTTTGTCATAAACTTCGCAAAGTCCACTTTGCTCCCGTCCCTGAACTTAGAATTCATAGGAGCAAGGCTGGACACTCTTCAGGCGAAGGCTTTTCTGCCAGTGGACAGAGCCCACAGGTTGATGGATCTAGCCAGGCAGTTTCACAGCAATTCCCTGGTCTCCGCCAGGCAATTCCTGAGACTTCTCGGCCATATGGCTTCCACGGTTCATTTAACCCCCAATGCCCGCCTGCACATGCGGCCTGCTCAGTGGAGCCTTCGAACTCAGTGGCATCAAGCCACCGGGAGCCTTGCAGGCTCAGTAAGAATATCCACCCTGCTCGTCTCCTCTCTGCAATGGTGGCTTCATCTTCTGAATCTGGTACTCTGAGTGGTTTTTCAATCTCCTCCGCATTCTCAAGTGCTGACGACAGATGCTTCTCTTCTAGGTTGGGGAGCACATTGCCAAGGGGCATGTACTCAGGGTCTCTGGACCCCTTGGGAGGCTGCTCAGCAGATAAACTTCCTGGAGCTACGAGTGATACGCCTAGCTCTGAGAGCCTTCTCCCACCTCACATCTCACCAGTCTGTACTGGTTCAGACGGACAATCAAGTTGCCATGTTCTCCGTGAACAAACAAGGAGGCACAGGCTCCTTCCTTCTCTGTCAGGAGGCACAATGGCTGTGCTCTTGGGCCGTCAATCATGGAATCCTCCTCAAGGCTGTCTACCTCCCAGGTCAAGAAAATTACCTGGCGGACAGACTGAGCAGGATCCTGCAACCACACGAATGGAGATTGAATCCGTTGGTGGTTCAGCAGATCTTTCTCAGGTGGGGCCTCCCCACCATGGATCTTTTCACCAGTCCTCTGAACCGGCAACTCCCGAGATTCTGTTCCAGACAACCGCATCCTCTCAGAATAGCAGCGGATGCGTTTGATTTCGTCGTCCCAAGGCCTACTGTATGCGTTTCCTCCCACGCCACTAGTGTCCCAAACACTGTTCAAAGTCCTCAAGGACGGGTCCTCAGTGATTCTGATAGCCCCCAGGTGGCCGAGGCAACCGTGGTTCCCACTTCTGCTGCAACTGGCGGTGGACACTCCTCTTCCTTTGGGGATTCAACACGATCTCCTGTCTCAGGAACAGGGATCTCTCTTACACCCCAACCTCCAGTCCCTTCATCTGATGGCCTGGCTGCTGGAAGGGTAGTCCTGGCTCCCCTACTACTGCCTAGAGAGGTGGAAGACGTAGTCTTAGCCTCTAGACGGCAGTCCACCAGGAAATCCTACACTCTTAAGTGGAGTAGATTCTCCGCATGGTGTGCTCAGCACAGCGAGAATCCCTTCTCGTGCTTGGTAGCGGTAGTATTGCAATATTTGCTTTAGCTCTCCAATCTAGGCCTTAAGTCCAACTCTGTCAGGGTTCACCTCAATGCTCTCTCAGCGCACAACTCGCCGGTGGACGGAAGACCTCTTTCCAGCCACCCTTTGGTGGCTCGTTTTCTCAGAGGCCCCCTCCTGCTTAAGCCTCCTTTACGTCCACCAGCCCCTGAGTGGGATCTGAATGTGGTCTTACAGCGGATTACTTGTCCGCCATTTGAACCTATTGCTGCCTGCCCTCTCCGTTTTCTCTCCTGGAAAACCTTGTTTCTGGTAGCTCTTACCTCTGCTTGGCGAGTAAGTGAACTTCAGGCACTAGTGTCTGATCCCCCTTACACTAGGTTCTACAGGAATAGGGTAGTCTTACGGACTCACCCGAAGTTTCTCCCTAAGGTTGTCTCCCCTTTTCACCTCAATCAGGAGGTGGTTCTTCCAACCTTCTTTCCCTGGCCGCATGCCAACCGGGCTGAGATGGTTCTGCATACCCTGGACTGTAGGAGGGCGTTATCCTTCTACCTTGACCGTACGCGGGAGCATCGGAGGGCTGTTCAGCTCTTCGTTTCTTTTGACCCCAATAAGTTGGGATTACCTGTCTCCAAGCGTACTTTGTCCATATGGGTCGCTGACTGTATCGCCTGGGCTTATGGGGCAGCCGGCCTCTCGTTGGAAGGTCGAGTCACGGCTCATCGTGTCAGGACGAAGGCTGCGTCAGTGGCTCATCTCCGCTCTGTTCCGTTGGCAGACATCTGCCGGGCCGCTACTTGGTCTTCAAGCCAGACTTTTGCGGCCCATTACTGCCTTGAGAGGGAGTCCCACAGGGACAGTGCTTTCGGACAGGCAGTACTCCATAATCTCTTTGGGGTTTAGGCAACTCCTACCCTCCGGCCCTGGTGTTGGGCTACCGGTCGGGGGCGTTCTCAGAGAAGATTCCTTCCTTACGTACTGACGAGCTAGAGGGAGCTCATTTTTTCGGCTTGAGGTCTCCGGTAGCCTTAAGCTGGGGAGTCCCATATGTGAGGACTGACTTCCTGCTTGTTCCTGGAGAAAGAGTAGTTACTCACCTGTAACAGGTGTTCTCCAGGAGCAGCAGGAATCAGTCCTCGCAACCCTCCCTCCTCCCCTTGGAGTTGCAGTCATATGATTTATTTTTGCTAATTTTTTACTGTCTTTTACCTATGTCATCAGACTGAGCAAGATGGCACCCTTGGGCAGGAAGGGGAGCGCGCATGCGCGCTGCAATTCCCAAAGGCTTTCTTTGAAAGCTGGGGAAATGCTCCGCACGGTGGCTCCGTCGGCGCCGACGTCACCCATATGTGAGGACTGATTCCTGCTGCTCTTGGAGAACACCTGTTACAGGTGAGTAACTACTCTTTTGTGTCATCTGCAAATTTGATAACCCCACTCGTTATTCTCTTTTTCAGGTCGTTTATGAATATGTCAGAAAGCAGCGGACCCATCACAGATCCCTGGGGTACCTCCACTATTCACCTTTTTCCATTGGGAAAATTGGCCATTCAGCCCTACCCTCTGCTTTCTATCTTTTAACCAGTTCCTGATCCACAGTAGTACACTGCCTCCTATACCATGACTTTTTAGTTTTGTCAAAAGTCTCTGAAGGACCTTGTCAAAGGCTTTCTGAAAGTCTCTAGATACACTATATCAACCGACTCACCTTTGTCTACCTGTTAATTCACACCTTCAAAAAAAACATAACAGATTAGTAAGACAAGATCTTCCTTGTCTAAAGCCATGTTGGCTGTCTCCCATTAAGCCATGACTATCTACATGTTGAGTAATTTTGTTCTTTATGATGGTTTCATGGCCAACTGACTAGAAAAGATCTGTGTTTATACCAGTACTAAAGAAAGGTGATCCAACTGACTGGAAATTATCGCACAATCGCTCTGATCCCACATGCCAGCAAAATTCTACTGAAGATTATTCAAGAGACTACAATCATATCTGGAACAAGAACTACCTGAAGTGCAAGCAGGGTTCAGAAAAGGGCGAGGAACGAGAGACATCATTGCGGATGTGAGATGGATCCTTATAAAGACTAAAGAATACCAAAAGGATATCTATTTGTCCTTTATCGACTATAGCAAAGCTTTTGACTGTGTAAACCATGAGAAACTCTGGGCCACATTAAGAAGCATGGGTATACCAGAACACCTGATCGTTCTCTTGCACAATCTGTACATTGATCAAGAAGCAACAGTTCGAACGGAACAAGGAGAAACAGAATGGTTTAAAATAAGCAAAGGTGTAAGACAAGGCTGCATACTTCCCCCCTACCTGTTTAATTTATATGCAGAACAAATCATCAAAGAAGCAGGATTGTATGAAGACAACAGAGGTGTGAAGATTGGTGGAAGACTCATCAACAACCTTCACTATGCTGATGATACCACATTACTGGCGGAAAGTGAAGATGATCTGAAACATTTGCTTCTCACAATCAAAGAACCTAGTCTCAAAATGGGCCTGCACCTTAATGTAAAGAAGACAAAGTTCATGACAACTGGCATAATCAACAGGTTCATCGTCGAAGGAGAAGAAATTGAAATCGTGAATAACTTTAACCTACTTGGATCAACTATCAATAAAGAAGCAACAAGCAGTCAAGAAATCAGACGACGCATTGCTCTTGGCAGAATGGCTATGAAAGACCTAGATAAGATTCTCAAGAGCAGAGATGTCTCTCTCCATACAAAGATTCGACTTGTTCAAGCCATGGTATTTTCAATAACATCATATGGATGTGAAAGCTGGACAGTGAAAAAGATAGACAGGAAGAAAATTGATGCCTTTGAATTATGGTGCTGGCGGCGAATACTGTGTATACCATGGACTGCCCGAAGAACAAACCAGTCTGTACTAGAAGAGATCAAACCTAAGCTTTCTTTAGAAGCTCAGATGACAAGACTTCGACTTTCATACTTTGGACACATCATGAGGAGAGAGAGATCATTAGAGAAAGACTTCATGCTTGGCAAGATACAAGGTCAACGCAAAAGAGGAAGGCCTGCAATGAGATGTATCGATACAATAACAGCAGCAACGGGTACCAGTCTGTCAACAATGAGCCGCCTGACTGAAGATCGAACACAATTTAGGATAGCTATCCAGAGGGTCACCATGAGTCGACTCCGACTCGACGGCACTTAACAACAACAACAACATGATGGTTTCAACCATTTTTCCCGGTACTGATGTCAGGCTCACCGGTCTGTAGTTTCCCGGATCACCCCTGGAATCCTCCAGTCTTCAGGTATTACAGGTGATTTTAATGATAGTTCACAGATTACCAATAGCAGGTCTGCAATCTCATATTTCAGTTCTTTCAACACACTTTGATGTATACCATCCTGTCCAGGTGATTTGCTACTCTTCAGTTTATCAAATAGTTGTAATACATCTTCCCGGTGTAATGATATTTCTTTCAATTCTTCCGCAGTATCACCTTTAAATACCACTTCAGTCATGGGTAACATCCCTACATCTTCCTCAGTAAAGACAGAAGCAAAGAATTCATTCAGTCTCTCTACTATAGCCTTGTCCCCTCTTACTGCCTCTTTTACCCTTCTATTATCTAATGGTCCAACTGACTCTCTCGCAGATTTTTTGCTACAAATGTACTTGAAAAAGTCTTTCTCCAGGAACAAGCAGGAAATCAAATGACTAAAACGGTAAACAGCACAATCACTGGCAAGTTAAATGCAAGGCATTGATAAGGCAGGCAAAGAGAGAATTTGAGAAGAAACGTGCTGTGGAAACAAAAACGCGTAATAGCTTTTTCAAGTACATTCATAGCAAAAAAGCTGTGAGAGAGTCAGTTGGACAATTAGATGATAGAGGGGTAAAAGGGGCAGTAACAGGGGGCAAGGCTATAGCGGAGAGAATGAATGAATTCTTTGCTTCGGTTTTTACTGAGAAGGTGCCCGGTCTCCTGAGGGCCGTACCGTTGAGGACCCCCTCTTTTCCTCGATGTCCAACCCGGTGCCCCCCTGGATCGGCATTGCAGGGCCCTATGCCCACGTGAGACTCCCGCATGCTGGTGCTAGAATGCAGCATTTCTGCATTCATTGTTTCCCAGCAGGCGCTCACGGCCAGCTTTGTTGGCCCGCGCCCAGAGATCTTGGGTCCCTCGCGTGGGACACCTAAAACCATCCAGGAAACCCCCGAGAACCGTGGGCCTCATGAGGGTCCTCCGACATCTGTCTCACTCGCCCTCCCATTCCTCGGATGCGAGACATTCCAAGGCCTCTGGAAAGTCAGGCATCAGCATTGGCAAAGCCAGAGGCAGGCATCAGCTATTGGCTAAGTCAGAGGTTCCCAATGTCGGTACTCGGGGAACCCCAGGGCAGTCAGGTTTTTTGAGTACCCACAATGAATATGCAAGAGATAGATCTGCATACAATGGAAGCAGTGCATGCAGATCTATCTCATGCATATTCATTGTGAGTACTCTGAAAACCTGACTGGCCTGGGGTTCCCCGAGGACTGGGTTGGGAACCACTGGGCTAGGCGATCTACCCGGCTCAGACTCCTCGACTGAGTTCTTGGAGTGGGAGTCCAATGGGGATACCTCCATGGAAACCCGTACCCATTGGGATCTTCGGTCGGACCTGTCCCCGCCCGCGTTCCAGTGGTGCTCGCCACCCGAGAACATCTTCCTGGTGTTCGTTCGGGACATGGCACAGGCCCTTAACCTGGCCACTCATGCTGAGGAGGACCCTCATGCTGAAGAACTCAATATTCTTCAGTATGAGTCCCCGCCCAGGGAATCCCTCACTGTGCTGGTTCCTCCTATTCCATCTCGGCTGCTGCTCCGCATGTGGGAGGCCCTTACCTTGTTCCCCCTCGTGAGCAAGCTCCTTAACACGATGTACAGGGTACAATGTGGGCCGGGCTTCAGGAAGACCCAACCTTTCCACACCTCTATGGTGGTGGAGTCAGCCATGAGGAAGCAAAAGAGCCCTAAATCACACTCATTGGTGCCGCCAGGCCGAGAGTCGAGAGCCCTGGATGGCCTGGGCCGCAAGGCCTACCAAGGTTCCGTGCTCTCTTGTCGCATTCAGTCAAACCAACTATACATCGGTATGTTCTTGCGTGATCTAGCCAAGGAGCTCGGAGTGTTCTTCACGGGTCTCGAGGGCGAGCCCCTCAACAGATTCGGCACTCTGCTGAAATCCGGTGCAGAGTGCTCTAAATACCTCTCCCGAGCCGCCTGCGATAGGTTCAAGTCATTGACTCAGGTGGTGGCCGCCGGCACTGGGGCCTGCTGCCAGGCATGGCACCAATCCTCGGATTTGGAACAATGGGTACAGAAGAAACTCCTAGATGTGCCCTGCCTTGGTGAGCAGCTCTTCTGCAAGCCAATGGAGGATAAAGCCGCAGAGATATAGCGATGGAGTTCGTCACCAGAACCCATCTCTCATGGAAGATCTCCACTCTGCCCTGAAAGAAACAACCAGCCAAGAAGCACTTCTTTCCTCGGAAGGGCCTCCAGTACCGGGTCTATCCGCCATACACGGCTACCCCTGCGCCGACCACCCCGGCGCAGGGTAAATCTGGCCAGGGCCATCATAAGCTGAAAAGACTGAAAGCCAAAACTCTGGCTCCTCCAAAACCTTCTCAGGGGTTTTTGACGCCATGGGCATAGCCCCTCACCCTCCAGCGAGACAGCAACCAGTGAAGGGGGAGGAGGGGGGGTGCCTTCCCATTTTGCCCCGTCATGGGCCTCCATCACCTCGGACACCTGGATTCTCCAGGTCCCTTCTCCACGGCGGAGCCTCTTCGACTCCCTGCACACCAGCTTCTGCTGCAGCGGGAATTACTCACTCTCCTTGCCCAACGGGCAGTCGAAGGTCCCTCCGCACCTTCAAGGTCGGGGCTTCTACTCCTGGTACTACTTCGACCCCAAAAAGACCTCCGCAAGTTGAACAAGTTCTTGGTGTGGGAGAAGTTCAAGATGTTACCCCTTGGCGTTCTGTTGGCCTTGCTCCGGCAGGGCGACTGGCTTTGCTGCTTGGATCTAAAGGATGCTTACACTCACATCTTAATACACCCCCAGCACAGGCAATATCTGCTTCAGGGTGCAGGGAGCGCACTTCCAGTACAGGGTGCTCCTCTTCTACCTCGCATCTGCCCCGCAAGTCTTTACAAAGTGCCTCATCGTGGTGGTCGCCCATCTCCGACGTCAGGTTATGTTGATCTTTCCCTACTTCAACGACTGGCTTGTCACGGTCTTCTCGGTCGGCAAGCAATGTCGTGCACCATCCTTCTGTTGTAAAGCTTGGGATTCTTGGTCAACTACCCAAAGTCTCACCTCAAGCCAGTGCAGGCACTCGAGTTCATTGGGGTACGCCTTGATACTCAGCAGGTGATCACCTTTTTTTTAACATATATATTTATAACCCGCAACTTCCAGAGTTCAGTTGCGGTTCACAATAAAACAACAATCTACAAAGCATAAGCTTAGTTTTACATCGAACATTTTGTAACAATAAAAGTAATGGTTAACAGCATGAACTAGTGCAAAATAGCAAACTGGCTTGTAAACTATGTACAAAAAACTATATACAAATACATGTTGTGGGTACTTTGGAATTGGATCATAGTGTTTTTATAATAGTGTATTGTCTGTTAAATTGTTGGGATTAGTATTACTCTGTCATAATTTTTAACCTTTATCTGAGTGTATCCAGGGGTTATCTATGTTGCCGTAGTGCATGGAGAATAAATAGGTTTTTAGTTTTTTTCGGAGTTCCATGATTTCAGTTATGGTTCGTAGGTCCTCCGGAAGGGAATTCCACATAGATGGGGCAGCATGAGAAAAAGCTCTTTTGTTAGTTAATTTATTTGCTTTTATGAAATCATTAGGAGTATTTAGTTTATTTGAGTATCCTTTTCTGTGCGTGTTTTTTTGAGATTCCATGCTAATTAGTTTGCTTAATGGGATTGGGGCCGTGTTGTTTAAAGCTTTATATGTAGTTATTATGGTTTTATATATTATCCTACTTTGAATTGGCAACCAGTGTAGGGAGGCTAGTATTGGTGTTATGTGCTGAATAGAGTGTGCTTTCATTATAATTCTGGCTGCTGCGTTTTGTGCTAATTGGATTCTTTTTATGTTTTGTTTTGTTATACCTAAAAGAATTAGGTTGGCAAAATCAAAGTGCGGTGTTATCGTAGCCTGGATTATATTAATGAAGTCTAGTTGGTGTACTAACGGGCGTAATTGTTTAAGAATTTTAAGTTTAAAGTATATTTTCTTTATGGTGTTTCTGATGTGAGTGTTCATCGTCAGATGAGTATCTAAAATAACACCTAGGTATCTTATTTCATTTTTTATTTTAATGTCATGGTTTTGTAATGTTATATGGGTTGGGGGGATATATGATTGATTTTTTGTTACAATTAGGACTTCTGTTTTTGAATGATTAATGTGAAGGTTTTGTGCTTTTAGCCATGTAGTAATTTCATTGAAGCAGTCTGATAGTAGTTTTATTGGTAAATTAGGAATCGTGAAAGGGATGTACATCATAATATCATCTGCGTATAGATGATAGTATACTCCGAATTTTTTAAAGATATCACTGACAGGTTTTATGTAAATGTTAAACAGGAGGGCTGATAGTGCGGAGCCTTGTGGGAGACCAATTTCTTGATTATATATAGTTGATGTTCTTACCAGCGGATCGCACCGAGTGTCTCCGAGCTCTGGCGGGCCGTGTTCAAAGCACTCCCCAGGTCACCGCTCAGACCATGCTATACCTCCTGGGCCACATGGCCTCTACCGTGCATGTGGTCCCCCACGCCTGCCTACACATGCGGACAGCTCAATGGTGTCTCAGTGCCCAATGGAGCCAGTCCCTCAGTCACCTCCAGGATCCTGTCAGAGTTCTTCCCGACCTCTGTCCCTCAGCTGGTGACAAAACCCCCGCAACCTCCTACAGGGATTGCCCTTCCAGACCTCACAACACGATGCAATGCTGACGACAGACGCTTCCCTTTTAGGGTGGGGAGCCCACTGCAGGCCGCTGTGCACGCCTGGGCAGTGGTCGCCTGAGTAGTCTCAGCAGCAGATAAACTTGCTCAAACTCTGGGCGATTCGGTGGCCTGTGAGGGCCTTCGAGGAATACCTCAGAGGGAGGTCGGTTTTCTTGCAGACCGACAACCATGTGGTGGTGATCTACATCGCTCCTGCTTCGGCTGTCGATGGAACGTCCTGTTCCCCTGGGCTCTGCTCTGGGTCTGCTGACACAGGAAGAGGGGTGGGTGTAGCACCCGAACCTGGCCGCCTTATCCTTCACGGCCTGGCGGCTGAATGGGTTTCCCTAGCCTCTCTGGCTCTTGTGGAGAACGTCAAGGAAGTCTGCCTCGCCTTGAGAAAGGACTCCACTAGACGAGTTGACGCCTTCAAATGGAGGCGCTTCGTGGTCTGGTGCTCGGGGCTCCATATCGACCCGTTCTCGTACCCCATTCAATGGATCCTCCAGTACCACCTCCATCTGTCGAAGGAAGGACTGAAGTCGAACTCAGGGTGCACTTGAGCGCCATCTCAGCGAATCACCTCCCTATCGAGGGAAAGCCCCTCTCAGGGCAGCCGTTAATCTCTTGCTTTATGGAACGCTTCTCCACCCCAACCTTCATGCCCTTCGCCTAACGGTATGGCTGCTGAAGGGGTAATACTTGATGATCTCGACCTGCCGCAGGAGGTCAAGGAGATCCTACTTGCATCACGCAAACAGTCCACTAGGCGATCTTATGCCTTCAAATGGCACAGGTTTGCCCTCTGCTGTTCCCCCAAAAGACATTTATTCCTCTATTTGCCCAGTGAAATCCTTTCTGCTCCACTTGCCATGTGCAGGTCTTAAGACTAACTCAGAGTTCATCTCAGCACCATTATGGCCTATTGGAAACCACTGGACAGACAGCCTATCTCCGCACACCACTTAGTAGCACGCTTCATGTGGGGTCTTCTGCTGTCCAAGCCACCCATTAAGCCACCTCTTGTGGTCTGGGACCTCAAAGTGGTTCTTGCTCAACTTCTAAAGCCTCCTTTCGAGCCTTTAGCTACCACTTCACAAGTTCCTGTCTTGGAGAGTAATTTTCCTCATCGCTGTCATGTCAGCTTGCTGCATCAGTGAACTGCAGGCTCTGGTGGTGGATCCGTCATATACCTGGTTTCACCATGACAAGGTGGTCCTCTGCACCCACCACACTTCCTTCCAAAGGTGGTCTTCTCCTTCCACCTAAATCAGTCGGTCATCCTACCCATTTTCTTCCCGAAACCACATGTGTCTCGGGCTGAAACAGCGCTACGCACCTTAGACAGTAAGCGAGCGCTGGCTTACTACTTGGATAGGACTAAGTATCACAGACGATCGTCACAATTATGCATTTCCTTTGATCCCAGTCACCTCGGGTTACTGGTAACAAAATGGACTCTATCCAGATGGATGGATAGATTGCATTTCATATGCTTATGTACAAGCAGGACTCTCCCTTGAAGGGAGAGGGCATAATGTGTGGGCTATGGCAACCTCTGTAGCCAATCTCCATTCAGTATCCGTTGAGGAGACTTATCAGGCAGCTACCTGGCCCTCCATTCATACTTTTGCTGCACACTGTTGTCTAGACAGGTACTCCCATCAGGATGCTGTCTTTGGCCAAGCTGTACTCCAACACCTCTTTGGGACTTAAATTCAGTGCCTACCCTCTGTCCCGGACTTAAAAGGAACCTGACTCTCAGGGGTGGTATAGTCTCCTGAAATTGAGTCCAATGGGCCACATCGTGTCCACACGCTTTGGATCTGTGCTTTAGCCTCAGAGATCACACTGCTCTTCGCCCCCCCCCCCCCCCCCATGCCAGTCTGGTACCTGGGAGCTCATGAGTCCCATATGTGAAAACTGCATTTCTGCTTGTTCCTGGAGAAGGAGGAGGCGGCTTTTCCAAAAGGATGGGCTCCACCATCCAGGGTGGAACCAGGCTGCTGGTATTAACGTTTTAAAAAGAGAGCAGCTTTTACATTAGAAAAAGGGGAAAAGCTGATAATCGTTCAAGAGCGCATGGTTCAGAATGATGTATATTTTAAGGATAATAGCAAAACAGGAAAGTAGGGCATCCTGATAGAGAGGTTCCAAAAAAGGTAAAAGTAACCTATCTGCCTTTAAGTAAAAATCAGACATAGTTCAAAGAGTCCAAATTATCCCTGTCTTTGATAGCCAGACTGTTAATATGAACAAAAAATAAACTTTGAAATGTCTGCATGCAATTTCTAGAAGTCTAAAAAAGTAAGATGGATAGTTAGAATATATAGCACTGAATGAGAGGTTTAGATATAATTTCTCAGATACCTGGTGGAAGGAGGATAACCAATGGGACTCTGTGATAACCTGGTTGCAAACCATATCACAATGGTAGGGTAGATCACATTGGTGGAAGGATGGTGCTATATGTTAGAGGGGATTGAGTCAAACAGGATAAAGGTTTTGCACTGTAGAATCTCTATGGATAGAAGTTCCTTGTTAAAAGGGGAAAGAAATGGCATTGGGGGGTGTACTCCTCTCTGCCTGGCTAGGATGAAATTCTAGCAGAAATTAGGGAAGCTAGCAAAGTTTAGAACACAGTAATAACGGACGTTTTCAATTACCCTAGTATTGACTGGGTCAGTGTCACATCAGGCCATGCTGGGAAGATAAAGTTTCTAGATGAAATAAAAGATTGCTTCATGGAGCAGTTGGTTTAGGAACCGACATGAGAGGAAGCTATTTTAGACCTAGTCCTTTGTGGAACACAGGATCTAGTGTGAGAGGTTTTATGTTTATGTTTAGCCACTTAGCAATAGCAATCATAACATGATCACATTTTTATTTAATAAATAGAGGGAGGATAGCAAAGAACTTGACTGTGCTAGCATTTAACTTTCAAAAAGGAGAGCGTGATAAAATGAGGAAAATGGTTAAGAAAAAATTAAAAAGAACTGCAAAGGTTATGAGTTTTCATTAGGCCTGGGCGTTATTTAAAAGTATGATCTTGGAAGCCCAGGCCAGATGTATTCCCTGCTTTAAAAAAGGTGGAAGGAAGGCCAAATGACAGCCAGCATGGCTTAAAGGTGAGCTCAAAGAAATTATTATAGCTAAGAGAGAATCTTTTGAATTATAGGAAAAAAGAGCTAAATAACGAAAACAGCAAACAACATAAGTACTGGCAAGTTAAATGACAGGTATTGAGGGCTAAGGCAGGCAAAGAGAGCATTTGAAGTAAAACTTGCCATGGAAACAAACGTGCATAATAAAAACATTTACAAATACATTCATAGCAAAATACCAGTGAGCGAGTCAGTTGGACCATTCTATAAGTTTCTTACATCTTCTGTCTGTGTCAGAAATGATTATATAAAGGTGATGTATCAGAGGAATTGAAATAAATCTCGATATAGCTGTATGACATCTTCCCAATTTTTGATAGACTAGCAAATCACCTGGACCAGATGGCATATATCCCAGGGTGCTAAAAGAACTGAAACATGAGTTTGCAGACCTCCTTTTAGTAATCGGTGAACTATCATTAAAATCATCTGTAGTACTTGAAGATTGCAGAGTGGCCAATGTAACACCAGTTTTTAAAAAGGTTTCCAAGGGTGATCCGGGAAACTAGAGGCCAGTGAGCCTGATGTCGGCACTAGGCAAAAGGTAAAAACCATTATAAAGAACGAAATTACTGAACATTTATATAGTCATGTTTTAATAGGACAAAGTCAACATAGTTTTAGCCGAGGAAAGTCTTGTCTTACTAATATCTTTGTTTTTTGAAAGTGTGACTAAACGAGTAGACAAGGGTAAGCCTATTGATACAGTGTATCTGAATTTTCAGAAAGTCTTCGACATTGTTCCTCGTGAGAGACTGTTGGGGAAATTAGAAAGTCATGGGATAGGAGGCAAGGTACTATTGTGGATTAGGAACTGGTTAAAAAAATTTTAAACTGTAGGGCTAAATGGTCATTTTTCTCAGTGGAGAAAGGTGGAGTACCCCAGAGATCTGTGCCGGGCCAGTTGCTTTTTAACATTTATAAATTACCTGGAAATGGGAATAATGAGTGAGGTGATCATATTTGAAGATGAGACAAAATTATTCAAAGTTGTGAAAACACAAGAGGATTGTGAAAATTGCAAGAGGACCTTGATAAATTGTAAGACTGGGCGTCCAAATGGCAGATGAAATTTAACGTGGACAAGTGCAAATTTATACACTTAGGAAAGAAGAACCCAAACTACAGTTACATGATGCAAGACTCCACATTAGGATTCACACCACCCAGGAAAAGGATCTTGACATCATTGTGGTTAATATATTGAAACTCTCTGCCCAGTGTGCAGCCTTAGCCAAGAAAGCAAATAGAATGATAAGAATTATAAGGAAAGGAATGGAGAATAAAAGCAAGGATACTATAATGTCTCTGTAACGCTCCATGGTGCGATCATACCTTGAATATTGTGTGCAGTTCTGGTTGCCATATTTTTTAAAAGATATAGCAGAATTGGAAAAGGAACAGAGAAGAGCGATCAAAATGGTAAAGGGGATGTAAGGATATCGCTATGCGGAAAGGCTAAACTTAGATCGATGGTTTACTCCTTCAAAAGGTTGCACATTTAAGACAGATTTGAGAAAATACTTTTTCACTCAACTTATAATCAAGCTCTGAAATTCATTACCAGAGAATGAAGTAAAGTAAAATATACATACATGTTGTCAGACGGCTGCCTGGGTGAGAATCTTCACAGTCTTGGCAAGTGCATATATCTATATGATTTGCAAGGGATTGTGGGCAATGCAGTTCATTCACACCAGACACAGCTGCTCACAATAATTAGTTGTGCTTTAGGGTAAAGCCAATAAGATATTTATTTATGGGGTTATTTCTCCCAACACAGATATGCTTGGTAGCACATAAATCAGGTTACTTGCTTTCAGTGTTAAACTTGAAAAAACAAAATCAGGAAAAACATTTGAACTTGTCAGGCAATCAAAGCAAAAGAAATAAGACCTGGTTGGCAACAAACTGGTCTTTTCTGTAGGCTTTAGCTAATATTCTCTTAGCAATATATCAAACAACAAACAAAAGCCACAAAGAAAGGAAAAACTGTTCTTCTCAGGTTAACTTCTTGTATCTTCCCACATAGATTCAGAAGTGATTCTCTCAGAGCCCAGAAGCAATTAGGTAAGGCTCAATTGCTAGCAGTTATCCAGCTGAAACCCCTTAGCTGGCTTGCTTTCTACTGCGTGGCTAGAAATCCTACACAGGAGCTTTTCTGAGTAGATTAAAGAACAAGTTTGTATTTCTTTGTGATGGTTGCTGTACTTCGTAACAGAAAATCACCAAAGGAGTTTAGACAGAGAGCAGTCCATGTAAACAGATTCTTCATCTGCTATCACCCCCTCTTCTTCAACAAGCATGGGTTCAATATCATGGATTAGCATAGATGAATCTCCCAATGGAGCACTTTCAGGAGAATACTTGTTTCCCTGCTGTCTTTCAAGGTTATAGCTAGGGCATAGATCAGTGTTCATACCTGAGCTTCCATTGCTGTTAGAGTTCCTCTCTATATAGCCTGGCCAGTATGTAGTCCAGTTCTTATGTCCAGCCTTCCAATCCAGATCCCTGGACACTGGATCTCTCTTCACATACCTTCTTGCACGGGTCTTAGGGTCCCTTCCACGTGCAGCCGTCTCCCTCACAGGTACCGTCTGGAGATTCCTAGCTCTGCAGCACCATTCCTCTGGCTTTCCCTAGTCCAATGGTGTATGCTGGCCCTTGGAATGCCTCCCAGTATACGTACTGCTCTGGACTCTTCTAGACCTCTCAAAGGCTTTTCTCCTCTTTCTTCCAAAGGGTTTCTTTCCCTCTCTGTCCGTCCGGTTTGGCTTCTGCTTCTGATGATCCTCTTGATGATGAAGATGATCAAGCTCAAGCTGATTCTCTGTAGAATAAACTCTACCTTTATTCTGCTTAGATGAGTGCTCCTCCCTAACACAGCGCAGCTGTGCTGAATCAGGCCCTGCCCTTTGAGATGAGTGCTTAGGGATTACCTCATAGCCCTCCTGATTGAACACACGTTTCCCCACTTCAGCTCCTCTAATGGCTGCTGGAAACCTGGTGCATTCTGGGACTGGTAGTCTTTTATGGGAAAATTCTGTTTTCTTATTTCTACCAGAACTGACAGGTTGCTTGTTCAGAGTCCCTTCACCTTTTCTATAACTCCTTCCTGAGCTATGATAAGCTTCCTTATCACAATGTGCAGATTTTTACTGACACCTGTGTGCACAGTTATATCTCCCTTGGAGCAGGTGTAGCTTTATGTAGGAGCTTTTGAGGGTAGATTATTTTATAAAGCCAAATAGGCACAAATGTTGCCTTTATACAATAGGCACAACAGAGAAATAAATATTTTTGTTAGTATGTTTTATTGAGGCTTTTTCATTTGTGCCTTAGTGTGCTGTGTTGGCACCTCAGTATTGGGCCTCACCTGCTCCTTATAATTTGTGTATAAATTTGTAAGACAGGACAACTTATAAGTAAAAGCAGTCTATTTTATTGAACTAAAATACACAGGTCTGCAGCAAATATAACAGTGTTATCCTGTGAAGCAGAAAATTACATCACTCGATACAGCGCTCCAGTTGCTCTCTGTCCACATTACATTCTACAAAGCACTATTTTATACATTCACTTCACAGTTTTTTTTCTCTTTAACCCATTTGTCCCTTTTCCCTTATATGGCTATTCCTTACAACAACCTTGGAAACACATTCCTTCTTTTTGTTTTATGGTTCTTTGTAGGGGCTTATATCTATGCCCCATCTCCTTAACCTCTCCCAATTCCTGTCTTTCTTTGGTTTATATGTAGTCAAAGGTAAAGCATTCTGTCTGCACTTCATCTTGTCAGCAGTTTCAAAGATTCAAAGTACACACAGACTGTTTTTTATTCATTCCTTTCAAAATGGAGTTTTTCAGAGAGGATTCTGGGAGAGCAGACGGCGAGAGAGATTCATTCAGCCTTCTCTTCTTCTTCGTTCCCCTCTTTGACTCTCTTAATTCACTTTCAGTGCAATGAGTGAAGCCTTCTGGTGTCTCTCCAAACGTATTCATTCCGAGTCAGGAGTGAAACAGCTTCTTCCGTTTCTTCTTTCCTCATGAGTTGTCGTTTTTGCTTTGGTTAACCATTTTCTACAAAAAGTCAGGAAACAGGAAAAAGCAAAACAATAAACCACAGCAATCACTATAAATCCTAATGCAACCATAAACAAGCCTTTCAACCCTGAACCTAAACCAGAGAACCAAGAAGAGAATACATTCCACCTGGAAGTGTCCAATATACCCTCATAGCCTTCAACATTTAAGGCAACAGTATTTCTGATCTTTTCTATGGCATTGTTAACGAATGCAGTATGATTAGCAATAATAGTACAACAATTACTCTTATTTAAAAAAATTGCAGATGTCTCCTTGCTGGGCCAATATCATATCCAGAGCGCTATAATTTTGCAAGGTGATCATGGTATTTTGATCTATAGTTTCTTTCAATTTTATGATAATCTCAGTAAGGATATTTGTTTGGCTATCTAGCAGACATTGCAAATGGCATACAGACATATCTAATTTGACAGAAACTGCACTACTGGCAAATGGTAGCCAGGCAGTACTACTTAAAGCATCTAATCTAATTTTGGTGAGAGGGTAGATAGAATTAATGTATTCATAGGCTTTAACAACTGCCTCATCTGTTTCTCCATCAGGTAAGACAAATCTGCGTATCTTTTTTAGTTCACACCTTTTCCTAGTGCTGAGTTTTTTACGAGTCAAGGGAATTACAGCAGAAAACACATTAATCCGAACAATTGCCCAAGTTAAATGTTCTAGTGCTATTTTTTGATATAGGTTGCCACTACAGTACCAACAGTATCCAACTACAGCCTCGTACATAGTATTATTATTCTCCAGGAATAAGCAGGAAGTCAGTCCTCACATATGGGTGACGGCGCCGACGGAGCCCTCGTGTGGAGCAAATCCTCAGCTTTCAAAGAAAGCCTTTGGGATTGCATCACGCTTGCGCGGTCCCCTTCCTGCCCAAGGATGCCATCTTGCTCAGTCCCATTTTTCCGCGGAGCCCAACGGGCGTTGTCCTAGTGTCCCCAAGAAAAAAGTGTTTCAAAGTGAGAAATTACTTTTCTTTTCTTACCGGTTCGACATCGGTCCCCTTTCCCTCCTTTGGCTCGGTACACCAGTATCGAGTCGGTCCAATTTTTTGTTTTTTGTCCTTAGTGACTAGCGTTTGCGCTTTTTTTTCACTGTTCACTGGCAGCCCGGTCGTTCGACCTTGCAGAGGCCCTTTTTCCCCTGATGGCTGCCAGCGGGTTTAAGAAGTGTAATTGGTGTAAAAAGTTAATGTCCCTCACCGACACACACGACTGCTGTCTCCGATACCTCGAGCACGACCATGACCTGAAGGTCTGTGGCCCATGTGGGAAGATGTCTTCCAAAGCACTTAGAAGTAGGCAGCAGTAGTGTGAAAGGATTTTCTCCTAGTCCATATCCCCCCAGGTCCGGACCTCTTCAGAGGCCTCGACGTCTCAGGAGCTGTCTGAACCCGAGCGTCTGGGGTCTTCTGAGCGGGGGTCTCCCTCATGGGATCACCGGAGGATGAAAAAACTCGTGAGGGCGGCGGCGTTGGATGCCTCTGATTGACCTGGGCCCTCGAGGACCAGGTCGCGGAGTCCTGACCGCCGCCCCAGGTCCTCAGAGTCAGAGCAGCCTGCAAAGCTGCCTCGCACAGAGCCGGAGACGCCGAGGAAGGTAACTGCTGTTGTCCTCATAGACTCTCCTCCGGGAGAACCGGCCTCGGGCCCGACAGCGTTGGGACCCGAGCCGGAGGCTGCGGAGCCTTCTGAGCTTGGTTTAAGGATGGCGGCCCTGGAGCGCAGCATGTCTGCCTTCATGGAGCAGCAGCAGGCACTGATGGCAGGTTTCACTGGTCCATCTGCCATGACCACCGGGACCTCAACGTCCAAGTTGACCCCGGAGGCCAAGTCGATCCTCAGCCGAGGTCTCCCTCTACCTCCCGTTCAGGACCCGCTGGAGCCGCTGGATTCCTCCTCGGGGGAGTCGGCATGGGAGACGGAAGATGAGGGGTCCCCGGAAACCCATCAGACCCGGTATGTCCCATCGGACTCACTGGGTTCCGAGCCTCGGAGAAGATCCCCTCCGGAGCATACTAGGTTCTCGGACTTAGTCAGGGACATGGCCAAGGCTTTGGCATTCCCGGCGGACGCCGAGGAGGAGCTTGAAGCCCTCCAGTATGACTTTCCCCCTCCGGAAGCCCTTACTGTTCCGGCTCCTCTGATGCTGGAACGGCTGATGCTCCGCATGTGGGAGTCGCCGGCCTTGATGCTGGTTCTCAGCAAGCGGGTCGATTCCATCTATCAAGTCCAAGAGCCCTGGTTTCCAAAAAGAACAGCTGCCGCACAACTCCATGGTTGTGGAATCGGCCATGCACAGGCTCAAGAGCCAAAAAACACACTCCTCGGTGCCTTCTGGCTGGGAGGCCCGGAACCTGGATGCCCTCGGCAGAAAGTGCTTCCAGGGCTCGATGCTGTCATGCTGGGTCCAGACTTAACAGCTGTACATGGGCATGTACTTGAAAGACCTGGCAAAGGAGATTGCCGGGTTCTTAGTTGGCCTCTCCGAGGCACCTTTGCAGCGCTTCAAGGCCTTGTCCACCGGGATTCGGGAGTGCTCGAAGTTTGTCTTGAGGAGCCTATGACGGCTTTGAGGCTTTGGCCTGAGTAGCCGCGGCCGGCATCGTGCACGCCTCCAGGCCTGGCTAATGTCATCGGATCTGGAGTCATGGGTTCAGGACAAGTTGGTCGATGTCCCTTGCCAAGGTGAAAACCTCTTTGGCAAACCCATGACTGAGAAGGCTGCGGAGATAGAGTCCGAGTACTTGACCCGGATAATGCTCTCCAAGAAGACTTCTGCCCCTTCTAAGAAGAAGGGCTCTGGTAAAAAGTCCTCTTTCCCGAGGAAGGGTGCTGCTTACCGCAACTACCCCACTTACCAGGCCGCCCCAGCTCCCCAACAGGGGCAGCAGGCCAAGGGACAGGGGCATGGCCTCCGTAAGCAGAAGACTCCCAGGCCCCGGCTCCGACTCAGCTAGGAGGGGGTTTTTGACTCCCAAAGCATAGTCTCTCTCCCACCAGTGGTGAGGCCTTGCACAGGAGAAAGGCTGACCCTGTATGCCCACAGGTGGCCAGCTATCACCACGGATACCTGGGTCCTGCAAATAGTCCATAGGGGGGCTATTTGCTTCACTTCAGCCAGGTACCTCCCGTCTTCTTTCCAGGAGAGCCTCTCAGACCCCCTTTTCACAGGGACCTCCTCTTGCAGGAGTTAGCAAGTCTTCTGGAGGATCAAGTGGTGGAACCGGTGCCCCACCACCTGCAGGGAAAAAAGGCTTCTACTCCAGGTATTTTATACCAAAGAGAACTGGAGGCCTAAGGTCTATCCTCGACCTGCGAAACTTAAACAAGTTCCTGGTGAGGGAAAAGTTCAAGATGCTTTCCCTTGCAATATTGCTGCCTTACCTCCACCAGGGAGATTGGCTATGCTCCTTAGACCTGAAGGATGCCTATACGCACATCCTCATACATCCAGACCACAGACAATATCTGAAATTTGTAGTGGGAGAAAACCATTTTCAGTACAGAGTACTCCCCTTTGGCCTAGCCTCTGCTCCCAGAGTGTTTACCAAATGCCTGGCCATGGTGGCAGCCTTCCTCAGAAACCAAGGGATTTTTGTCTTCCCTTACCTGGATAATTGGCTCATCAGGGGCCAGTAGCCTCAGGAGGCCCAACAGGCCACTTCTTGCACCATCAACCTGCTGCAACGTCTAGGCTTTGTCATAAACCACGCAAAGTCTACTTTGCTCCCCACTCAAAACTTAGAGTTCATAGGAGCAAGACTAGACACCCTTCAGGTGAGGGCTTGCCTGCCGGAAGACAGGGCACAGAGGCTGCTGGCGCTGGTACACCAGGTCAGATGCAAGTCTCAGATCTCAGCGTGACATTTCCTACGCCTCCTGGACCACATGGCCTCCATGGTACATGTGACCCCAAGTGCCCGTCTCCACATGAGAACAGCTCAGTGGTGCCTCAGAGATCAATGGACACAAGCCACCGGCAGCCTCCGAGACAGGATAAGTGTGTCCAAAAAACTGGTGAAATCGTTGCAGTGGTGGCTTCAGCCACCCAACCTGCTCGAGAGAGTGCCTTTTCAGATTCCCTCACACACGCATGCTAACGACAGATGCCTTCTTGTTGGGCAGGGGAGTCCATTGCCAGGGATCATGTACTCAGGGGCTGTGGTCTCCTCAGGAGACTACACACCAAATCAACCTCTTAGAGCTGCGGGCGATTCGCCTCACTCTTCAAATCTTGTCATGTTCTTGCACATCAGTCTGTCTTGGTGCAGACAGACAACCAGGTAGCAATTTTCTACGTGAACAAGCAGGGAGGCACAGGTCTCGTATCCTATGTCAGGAGACAATGGACCTCTGCTCCTTTGCAATCAGACAGGGTATGTCTCTCAAAGCAGTTTACCTGCCTGGTCAGGAGAACTTCCTAGCAGACAAGCTTTGCAGGATTCTCCAACCTCACGAATGGCAACTGAATCCGGAAGTGGCCCAGCAGGTTTTTGCACCACTGGGGGCATCTGTCCATAGATCTCTTTGCCAGTCTGCAGAATCACCAGTTGCCCAAGTTTTGCTCCAGACAGCCACATCCTCGGAGGGTGGCTGCAGATGTTTTTCTGATCTCTTGGTCAGAGGGCCTCCTGTATGCATTTCCTCCCATGCCTCTGGTGGCCCAAACTCTGTTCAAAATCCTTAGGGACAAGGCCTCAATCATTCTGGTAGCCCCCAGATGACCGAGGAAGCCTTGGTTTCCTCTTCTCCTTCAGCTGGCAGTGGAAGCCCCACTCCCGCTGGGGGCGCAGCCCGACCCCCTGACTCAGGACCAGGGCTCTCTCTTGCACCCCAACCTCAGGTCCCTCAACCTGATGGCATGGCTGCTGAAAGGGTCGTGCTAGCTCCTCTCCTCCTACCTAGGAACATAGAAGTGGTGTTACTGGCCTCAAGGAGGCAGTCCACTAGGAAATCTTATGCCTTCAAGTGGCGTAGGTTTGAGGTGTGGTGTACCCAGCACAACGAAAACCCTTTTTCTTGCCTTGTACCAGTGGTGTTGCAGTACCTCTGAGTTAGGCCTCAAGTCTGTCAGGGTCCACCTGAATGCTTTATCAGCACACCACTCTCCAGTGGAGGAACAACCTCTTTCGGCTCACCTCTTGGTGTCCAGATTCCTCAGAGGTCTACTTCTACTAAAACTCCCAGTTCATCCTCCAGCAAATGAGTGGAAGTTGAATGTGGTCTTGGAGCAGCTTACTCGCCCACCTTTTGAGCTAATGTCCAAGTGCCATCTGCGCTTCCTCTCCTAGATAGTGCTCTTCCTGGTGGCACTCACATCTGCCAGACGTGTGAGTGAACTACAAGCTCTCGTTTCTGATAGACCTACACACGGTTTTATAGGAACAGGGTGGTCCTTCGCACCCACCCCAAGTTCCTTCCGAAAGTGGTCTCTTCATTACACCTCAATCAAGAGGGTGGTTCTTCCAACCTTCTTTCCCAGGCCGCATGCCAGACGGGCAGAGGCAGTCCTGCATACCCTGGATTTTAAAAGGGCGTTAGCCTTCTACCTGGAGCATATGTGGGGACATCGAAGGGCTACTCAGCTCTTCATTTCTTATGACCCCAGTAAGCTGGGTTTACCTGTCTCCAAGTGCACATTGTCCACCTGGGTGGCAGACTGCATCGCCTGGGCGTACAGGGCGGCCGACCTCCTGTTGCATTATCGAGTCATGGCCCACCGTGTCAGGGCTAAGGCCGCATCAGTGGCTCACTTCCGCTCTGTTCCGCTGGCAGACATCTGCCGGGCCGCCACCTGGTCTTCAGGCCGGACTTGCAGCCCATTACTGCTTGGACAGGGAGTCCTGATGGGACACTGTTTTCAGCCAGGCGGTACTCCATAACCTATTTGAGGTTTAGGCAACTCCTACCCTCTGGCCCTCTGGTGTCAGGCTACCGGGGGGTGTTGCGTTCTCGACAGAATTCCTATTACAGCTGCTGCGGTCTTCTAGAGGGAGCCATTTTTCAGCTATGGGTTCTCGGTAGCCTATAGCTAGGGAGTCCCATATGTGAGGACAGACGTCCTGCTTGTTCCTGGAGAAAGCGTAGTTACTCACCTGTAACAGGTGTTCTCCAGGGACAGCAGGAATCAGTCCTCACGACCCTCTCTCCTCCCCTTGGAGTTGCAGTCCTATTATGTTTTTGCCGTCTTTTTAGCTATGTCATTTGACTGAGCAAGATGGCACCCTTGGGCGGGAAGGGGACAGTGCATGCGTGATGCAATCCCAAAGGCTTTCTTTGAAAGCTGGGGATTTGCTCTGCATGAGGGCTCCGTCGGCGCCGACGTCACCCATATGTGAGGACTGATTCCTGCTGTCCCTGGAGAACACCTGTTACAGGTGAGTAACTACGCTTTCCACTTGGGGAGGAAGTAATGACCAGGTGTTTCAAATGAGGATTTTTTATTGGGGGCATAACAAGAAATAAATGGAGTACCTTTACTAGAGCTGCACCAAACATTACCATTGCGAAATGTAAATTTGATGGACATAGTCCAATCAGCATTAGCTTTGAGTGTCGAGTAAAGTGTGTATGCATTGCCTGTTTTTTTTCTGGGTATCATGGCACCTTTTTGAGATATTCCACTGACCATTAATAGGATTATATAAATAAGTACAGAACAATAAACTCTGATGAAGCAAACCTAAGCAATATGTAAATTGCATAGGGGGTACACTAATGGGTATTGTATTGGAATCATTCATAGTCATATTGGTCCAGGTCATACTACAGTTAGTACGCTCTTGACAGTTGTGAGAGCCTTGGTCAAAATAACAAACATTCTTGAAGGACTAGAAAAGGGGACTCCTACTTCTGGAGAGAGAGCTGCAATTGTGAGTATATACTTTTGGGAATTTTTCTGAAGGGACTTCTTTGGATTAAAGCTGATTAATCCGTGAACCCAGTGTATTTGTTAACTCAGTCAGGGCCTAGTAGCAACAGTTTAAGTTTAAATTTAAAACACAGAAGAGAGCTTTCTGGTTAGATTTCATACCCAGCAGAGAGCTTGTAGTTTAAATGTAATGCTCACTCAGGGCCTAGTATCAGCAAAGTACTTTTAGTTTAAATTTAAAAAGCAGAAGAGAGCTTTCTGGTTAAATTTAGGACCCAGCAGAGAGCTAATAGTTTAAATTTCATAAGTCAGAGCCTAGCAGCAGTAAAGAGCTTTAATTTAAATCAAATCAGACTATAACTTAGCATAAAAGGCAAAACAGGGTCAGTATTCTTTGAGCAACAAATAGTCTTCTAGGGACCTTTACAAAGAGGCTGTCTATCTAGGGGGCAAGAGACCTGTGAAACGTTTTCAATAGGTGTTTAACACGAGGTGGCAGGTCAAAAGGCCATTTTGAAAGACTCCTCCTATCCAAGCAAGGACTGTTAATCACCCAGGAAGTTGGTCGCAGCTTACCTTAAAAGCACAGGACAGGGTACTGTGTAACAGCCCTCTTTTAATAAGTCTTATTTCTCCAGGACCAAGCAGGAGGTCAGTCCTCACATATTGGTGACGTCGGCGCCAATGGAGCCCCCGTGCGGAGCATTTTCCCAGCTTTCAAAGAAAGCCTTTGGGAATGCAGCTCGCATGCGCGGTCCCCTTCCCGCTCAAGGGTGCCATCTTGCTCAGTCTTTCTTTTTCCGTGGAGCCCAACAGACGTGAGTCCGTGTCTCCCGGGAAAAGTTGATTATTTTTTTCTGCGATTTTTGCTTTTTTCTTCAGTTCGACGCCAGTTCCCCTTCCCGCCTGGGCTCAGTACACCGGTATCGAGTCCGGAGTTCTTTTTCAGTTTTTGTCCTTCATGACTAGCGTTCGCGCCTTTTTTGTTATTTTCACTGGCAGCCCAGTCTTCTGACCTTGCAGGGGCCCTTTTTCCCCCGATGGCTGCCAGCAGGTTCAAAAAATGTGATCGGTTGTAGAAACTTATGTCTCTCACCGACACACATGACTGCTGCCTCCGATGCCTCGGGCCCGACCATGACCTGCTGGTATGTGGCCCGTTTGGCAAAATGTTGTCGAAGGCACTTCTGAGCCGTCAGCATCAGCGAGAGAGAATTTTTTCAGAGTCCGCATCCGGCCGGGCCCAGACTTCATCAGAGGCTTCGACATCTCAGGAGTCTGACCTCGAGCACCGTTGTGGTTCCTCTGAGAGGGGGTCTCCCACCCGAGAGCACAAAAGGAAGAAGAAGCTCGTGAGGGCGGCATCGGTGGAGGCCCCTGGATCCTCGAGGGCCAGGTCGCGTAGCCCTAACCGCTTCCTCGGGCTCTCTGAGTCGGAGAGGCTGTCCAAACTACCTCGCATGGAGCCGGAGTACCCGAGTCACGTAAGTTCTGTTGTCCTCATGGACTCTCCGGGAGAACCGACGTCAGGCCCGAGTCAGGGACTGCTGAGTCTTCTTGGACTCAGGCTGACCGCCTTGGAGAGCAGCTTGGCTGCCTTCATGGAACAGCAGCAGGTGCTGATTGCCGGTCTGCCCGGTGCATCTGCCCCGACCACCGGGACCTCGACGTCTAAGTCGACCCCGGAGACCAAGCCGATCCTCGAGTCCATTAAGCCTCGAATCGATCCTCGGTCAAGGTCCCCCTCGACCTCCTGTGCGGGGCCGAGGTTGTCGACGCCAGTGCCCTCGGCGTCGGGGTGTGTGGCACAGAGGCCCACACGGCCGGAGCCGCTCGACGACTCCTCGGAGGAACCAGTGTTGGAGACAGAGGACGAGGAGTCTCCTGACACCTTCTGGACCTGGTGCGTCCCTTGAGACTCCCCCGAGTCCGAGCCTCGGAGAAGGTCCCCCTGGAGGATACCCGGTTCTTGGACTTCGTGAGGGACATGGCCAAGGCTTTGGCATGCCCTGCGGATGCCGAGGAGGAGCCGAGGAGCTCGATGCCCTCCAGTATGACTTTCCTCCGAAGGAAGCCTTTACTGTACCAGTTCCTCCGATGCTGGAACGGCTGCTCTTCCGTATGTGGGAGGCACCGGCCTTGGTGCCAGTTCTGAGCAAACGGGTCGATTCCATTTATTGAGTCTGTAAGAACCCTGGGTTTCAAAAGGTGCAGCTACCGCACAATTCCATAGTTGTGGAATTGGCCATGCACCGCCTGAAGAGTCAGACGATGCACTCCTCGGTGCCCCCCCCGGCCAGGAGACCCGGAACCTGGATGCCCTTGGTAGAAAGTGCTTCCAGGACTTTATGCTATCTTGCCGTGTCCAGACTTACCAGCTGTACATGGGCATGTACTTACAGGACCTGGCAAAGGAGATTGCCGGGTTCTCAGCTGGCCTCTCCGAGGAACCTTTGCAGAGGTTTAAGGCCTTGTCTACAGGGATCTGAGAGTGCTTGAAGTTCATCTCTCGAGCAGCCTATGATGACTTCGAAGCATCGGCCCGGGTAGCCGCGGTCGGCATCGGTGCATGCCGTCAGGCCTGGCTACAGTCATCGGACCTGGAGTCATGGGTGCAGGACAAGTTGGTCGATGTCCTGTGCCGAGGTGACAATCTATTCGGTAAGCCCATGACTGAAAAGTCTGCAGAAATCGAGACTGAGACTCTCACCAGGACAAGGCTGTCCAGAAAGACTTCTGCCCCTTATCAAAAAAAGAAGGGCTTGGGAAAGAAGCCCTTTTTCCCGAGGATTGGTGCTGCCTACAAAACCTACTCTCAGAATCAGGCCTCTCCAGCTCTCCAACAGGGCCAGCAGGCCAAGGGGCAGGGGCATGGGCCCCGTAGGTGAAAGACCCCCAAGCCGCCAGCTCTGGCGCCTGCACAGCAAGGAGTGGGGTTTTGACTCCCACAGCATAGCCTCTCCTCCGCTGGTGGGAGCACTCAGCACAGGAGGTCGGCTGACCCTGTACGCCTACAGGTGGCCAGCCATCACAGGGGATACCTGGGTACTGAGCATAGTCCAAAAGGGCTACATGCTCCACTTCCACCAGCTACCCCCTCCTACTTTCCAGGGGAGCCTCTAAGACTCCCTCTACACAGAAACCTCCTTCAGGAGTTGGCAAGTCTTCTAAGGGAACAGGCGGTGGAACCAGTGCCTCACCTGACAGGGCAAGGCTTCTATTTCAGGTACTTCCTGGTACCAAAAAGGACAGGAGGCCTCCGGCCTATCCTAGACTTGCGTAATCGAAACAAGTTTCTGGAGAGGGAAAAGTTCAAGATGCTTACCCTTGGGATACTGCTGCCCCTACCTCCAGCAGGGAGACTGGCTATGCTCCTTAGACCTAAAGGATGCTTATACTCACATCCTCATTCATCCAGACCACAGACAATATCTCAGATTTGTGGTGGGAGGAAACCATTTTCAGTACAGGGTACTTTCCCTTTGGCCTAACCTCTGCCCCCAGGGTTTTCACCAAATGCCTGGCGGTGGTGGCGACTTATCTCAGGAATCGGGGAATTTTTGTCTTCCCATATCTGGACAACTGGCTCATCAGGGGCCAGTCTCCCCAGGAGGCCCGACAAGCCACTCTTCGCACTGTCTTTCTTCTTCAGCATCTGGGCTTTGTCATAAACTACACAAAGTCCACTTTGCTCCCCTCTCAGAACCTAGAGTTTATAGGGGCAAGATTAGACACCCTTCAGGCAAGAGCTTACTTGCCCGAAGACAGGGCCCACAGACTGGTGGACTTAGCCAACCAGTTCCAAAGCAATTCTCATGTTTTTGCCAGGCACTACCTGTGGCTCCTGGGCCATATGGCATCCACTGTGCATGTGACTCTGAATGCCCGTCTGCACATGCGGGCTGCTCAGTGGTGCCTCAGAGCTCAGTGTACACAGGCCACAGGCAACCTCCGAGACAGAGTAAAGGTGTCCAAACCACTTTTGGACTCCTTACAGTGGTGGCTACATCTCCCAAACCTCCTCGGGGGGGGGGAGGGGGTACCTTTTCAGGCTCCAGCACACACAAGGGTGCTGACAACCGATGCTTCCGTAAAGGGCTGGGATGCACATTGCCAGGGCATGTGCACTCGCCTGTGGTCTCCTCGGGAGGCCACGCAGCAAATCAATCTTTTGGAGCTGCGAGCAATCCATTTAGCTCTGCAAGCTTTTTTTCATGCCCTCTCTCACCAATCTGTCCTAGTTCAGATGGACAATCAAGTGGCAATGTTCTACGTGAACAAACAAGGGGGCACGGGATCCAGGCTGCTATGTCAGGAGGCACTGCATCTCTGCTCCTTTGTGATCAAACAGGGTGTGTTTCTCAAAGCAGTTTACCTACCTGGTCAGGAGAATTTCCTGGCAGACAAGCTCAGCAGGATTCTCCAACCTCACGAATGGCAGTTGAATCCACTAGTGGCCCAGCAGATCTTCCTCCGCTGGGGACGTCCAACCATCGATCTCTTTGCAAGTCTGCAAAACCGTCAGCTGCCCAGGTTCTGCTCCAGACAGCCACATCCCCTGCAGATGGCAGCAGATGCTTTTCTGATCTCATGGTCTACGGTCCTCCTATATGCGTTTCCTCCCATGCCCCTGGTGGCCCGAACTCTGTTCAAGGTTCTCCGGGACAAGGCTTCGGTGATTCTGGTAGCCCCCAGATGGCCGAGCCAGCCGTGGTTTCCACTTCTGCTCCAGTTGGTGGTGGAGACTCCGTTCCCTCTGGGATTGCAACACGATCTCCTATCTCAGGAACAAGGTTCCCTTCTACACCCCAATCTCAGGTCCCTCAATTTGATGGCTTGGCTGTTGAAAGGCTAGTGTGAGCTCCCTTACTTCTACCTAAGGAAGTTGAGGAGGTGGTCTTGGCCTCTAGGAGGCAGTCCACCAGAAAGTTCTGTGCCCTCAAGTGGCGTAGGTTTATGGTATGGTGTGCTCAGCGCAATGAAAATCCTTTCTCTTGCATTGTGCCAGTAGTACTGCAGTATCTACTTCACCTGTCAGACCTAGGCCTTAAGTCTAACTCTGTTCAGGTCCACCTCAGTGCTTTGTTAGCACACCACTCACCAGTGGAAGGACAGCCTCTGTCGGTTCACCCCTTGGTGTCCCTATTTCTCAGAGGTCTGTTTCTACTCAAGCCTCTGGTTCATCCACTGATGATTGAGTGGGATTTGAACGTGGTCTTGCAGCAATTTACTCGCCCACCGTTTGAGTCGATGGCTACTTGCTATTTGCGCTTCCTCCTTGGAAAGTGCTCTTCCTGGTGGCTCTTACCTCAGCCAGACGTGTGAGTGAACTACAAGCTCTGGTTTCTGATAGGCCATACACACGGTTCTATAGGAACAGGGTGGTCCTACGAACCCATCCCAAGTTCCTGCCAAAAGTGATCTCCTCTTTACATCTCAACCAGGAGGTGGTTCTTCCGATCTTTTTTCCCAGGCCGCATACCAGCCGGGCTGAAACAGTCTTGCATACCCTGGACTGTAAGAGGGCATTGTCTTTTTACATAGAACGTACACGGGGGCATCAATGGGCTATTCAGCTCTTTGTCTCCTTTGACCCTAATAAGATGGGGTTCTGTCTCCAAGCATACGTTGTCCACTTGGGTAGCAGATTGTATCGCCTTGCGTACAAGGCAGTCGACCTCCCCTTGCAGGGTCGAGTCACGGCCCACCGTGTCATGGCGAAAGCCACGTCAGTAGCTCATCTCCGCTCTATTCCATTGGCAGACATCTGCCGGGCCACAGCTTGGTCTTCAAGCCAGACTTTTGCAGCCCATTACTGCCTGGAGAGGGAGTCCTGAAAGGACAGTGCTTTCGGACAGGCGGTACTCCGTAATCTCTTTGAGGTTTAGGCAACTCCTACCCTCCGGCCCTTGTGTTGGGCTACTGTACGGGGGCGTTCTCAGAGAAATTTATTATCACGGATGCTGAGGCCCTTCAGAGGGAGCTCTTTTTCAGCTTGGGTCCCAGTATCCTAGAGTTGGGGAGTCCCATATGTGAGGACTGACTTCCTGCTCGGTCCTGGAGAAAGAGTAGTTACTCACCTGTAACAGGTGTTCTCCAGGAGCAGCAGGAATCAGTCCTCACAACTCTCCCTCCTCCCCTGGAGATGCGGTCATATACTTCATTTTGATTTTTTGCTGTCTTTTAGCTATGTCATTAGACTGAGCAAGATGGCACCATTGGGGCGGGAAGGGGACCGCACATGCACGCTGCATTCCCAAAAGCTTTCTTTGAAAGCTGGGGAAATGCTCCGCACGGGGGATCCGTCGGCGCCGACGTCACCCATATGTGAGGACTGATTCCTGCTGCTCCTGGAGAACAACTGTTACAGGTGAGTAACTACTCTTTCCCTCCCTCCCTCCCCACACCCACCCACCCACCCCTGGGATAATCGTAGCTTTATAGGTTCTTACACATCTTAAAGGAGAGCAGGTGCTCTCAGGTGCAGCTTGTTATCCAAATCAGTCATACACTAAGGACCTGAGATTAATTAAGCTTCAGGTGAACAAGGTATATTAAAAGTATTAGGTACATTTTATAAGTATTAGTATCTATAGCAACCCTTAGTAAGTAAAGAACTTAAACATCTAAATACAAGCTTAAAACTAAGTTGCAGACATCAGACCAGCAGCAACATGGGGTCTTTCCAGTCTTTTGCATTGAGTGTCACATGTATGATTTTCTCCCAGTTGGTGAGAGGTCTTACGTATGCACTAGGTGCAAGGAGCTCTTTTCTCTCGGGGAACAAGTCCGTTCTCTAGAAGCTAGAGTAGCAGACTTGGAAGAAATAAGAAAGACAGAGAAGTACATAGACGAAACCTACAGGGATATAGTCCTGAAGTCCCACCTCCAGTCTGGCAGCATCCCTTTTGCCATGGAGAAGAGAGGTCACGTGAGAGGAGAGCATCACCCTGGTGTGGCAGGAAGTAATCCTGTAACTAGGACCTGTCCTCCAAGTGATGTAAAACCCTCTTGCACCGAGGAAGTTTCTCTAGGGCCATGTGCCCATGAGGGAAGGGTTAGGACAGCTATTATAGTTGGTGGTTTGAACATTAGGCATGTAAATAGTTTGGTGGCTGGTGGACGTGAGGACCGCCTGGTAACATGCCTTCCTGGTGCAAAGTTAGCGGACCTCACGTGCCACCTAGATAAGGTCTTAGATAGTGCTGGGGAGGAATCTGCTGCCTTGGTACATGTCGGTACCAATGACGTAGAAAAATGTGGTAGGGAGGTTCTGGAGGCTAATTTTAGGCATTTAGGTAGGAAGTTGAAATCCAGAACTTTCAGGGTAGCATTCTCTGAAATGCTTCCCGTTCCACGCGCAGGACCCAAAAGGCAGGCAGAGCTCCAGAGTCTCAATGCGTGGATGAGACGATGGTGCAAGGATGAGGGTTTTGGATTTGTTAGGAACTGGGGAACATTCTGGGGAAAGGAGGGGCTCTTCCGAAGGGATGGGCTTCACCTTAACCGGGATGGATCCAGGCTGCTGGCATTAACCTTTAAAAAGGAGATAGAGCAGCTTTTAAACTAGATAATAGGGGAAAGCCGACAGTCGCACAAGAGCACATGGTTTGGAAGAATGTATCCGTGAAGGATACTACCAAAAGCAGAGAGGTTCCAAAAAAGAGTAAAGTAGCCCAAATGCCCTCGAGTATGGAGCAGACAGAGCTTAAAGATCCCAAATTACCCATGTCTACCAATAGCCAAATTAATATGAATAAAGTACAGTCTCTAAAATGCTTGTATGCAAATGCTAGAAGTCTAAAAAGTAAGATGGGAGAGTTAGAATATATAGCATTAAATGAGAGGTTAGATATGATTTGGAATCTCAGAGATATGGTGGGAGGCTGATATATCTGGGTACAAACTATATCGTAATGATAGAGCTGATCAAATTGGTGTAGGGGTTGCGCTCTGTTAGAGAGGGCATTCAGTCAGAAAGGATTAAAGTTTTGCAGGAAACAAAATTTGCTTTAAAATCTCTATGGATTGAAATGCCATGTAAAAAGGGTAAGGTGATGGCAGTGGGGTTGTACTATCGACCGCCTGGCCAGAATGAACAAATGGATATTGAAATGCTCAAAGAAATCAAGGAAGCTAACAAAAGTTACAGCACAGTAATAATGGTGATTTCAATTACCCCGGTATCGACTGGGTCAGTGTCACGGCAGGACATGCTAGGGAGATAAAGTTCCTAGATGAAATAAATGACTGCTTCTTGGAGCAGCTGGTTCATGAACCGACCAGAGGGGAAGCGATATTAGACCTATTCCTTAGTGGAACACCAGATCTAGTGCAAGAGAAGGTTATTGGGGTCACTTGGCAATAGTGATCATAGCATGATCGCGTTTGATCTAATTAATGGAGGAGGGATGGTAAGGAAATCCACGTTACTACTTAACTTTCGAAAGGGAGACTATGATAAAATGAGTAAAATAGTTAAGAAAAAGCTAAAAGGAGCAGTTGCAAAGTTTAAAGACTTACATCAAGCTTGGGTGTTGTTTAAAAATACTATCTTAGGACTTCCGGTGATGCGGTGAGCTCGAGCAGTCGCACGCTGCTTGAGCTCTGGGCCCCCTCGCTCCCCCGAAGGGATAAAATGTGCTAACGAGCCGGATTCGGGGCCCTGGACCTCTCCCCTGCTCACCCGACCGGACTGCATGGCGGAAGGAAGATCCTGCGTTCCCGCTCCGCTTTCCCCCGCTGAGCTGTAGAGTCGGCCCTGGACTTGGGCGGCCGGAGGTGAGGACGCTTGGCGTGACATGCGGGGGGGACGAGCCGGTCAGGAAAAAAGCTGAGACCAGGCATCGGGGCCGCGTTCTGCGGCGGCGGTGGGGGACTCCACGATCCTTGTTCCCCGACCCCCCCCCCCCCCCCGCAACAGTTGGCTCTTGGAGGACGGCAGACCCCGGATCCCCGAGGGGAGGCTCAGAGCCCTTGTCTGGCCTATGCACGGGCCGAAGACTCGCTGTAAGGGAAGGTATGTGCGCTGGACCCCTGGGGCCTTCAGGAAAGTCGAGTGGCAGGGGGGCTGTGCTGCAGTAGCCCGGGCCAAGCCTAAAAAGCACTGTAGAGCCGTGAGGCTTGGGGCGCCCTGCTCAAGCACGTTTGCACTAATAACCCTAAACTGTTAGTGGTGGCAGTGGGTACTCCTGGCTGTTTTTCTGCCCCCTCCGCTGGATCCTGACGCTCCTCACGGGCAGGTTAGCCCAGAATACACCCCATCAGGCCGGTGGGGGACCGAGGTGAGATAGCGGAATCGGCGCCGGCCCCGTCCTTACGCGGAGTCAGCGCAGTGCGCATAAGAAGTAGGGGAGTCTGTGCCGCAGAAACACGCCCTAGTAGTGGCAGGGTGGAGACCCACGAAGGAAGAAGCAGATATGGCAATGGCGGCGAAGGGGGGCCGCCGAGGAGACAAAGAGAAGGTACCTATGCCGCATAAAGTGGCGGAGCAATCCTCGCCGCCGAAGGTGGGGGCTAAAGCGGAGCTGGCGGATGAAATCTCCCTAGCGGTGGTGGGGGCGTTGTCTGCGCAATTCGAGGACCTGCGGGGCAGAATGGATCTTCTTCAATCCTCGGTGGAATCCATGGGGAGCCGCATGCAGGAAGCGGAGCACCGGATAGAGCAGACGGAGGAACATGTGCTGGAGCTGCAGCAGGAGATGACTCGTGTGAAAAAGCTGCTCCAGGGGCAGGAGGCCAAGCTAGATGACCTTGAGAACAGGTCTCGCCGTAATAACTTGCGATTCTTGGGGATTCCAGATGCCATAGTGGACAGGGACTTAAAACTCTACCTGGAAGACCTGGTGAAACAAATCCTAGTGGACGATCCTGAAGGTTCTCTAGTGCAAATAGAGAGAGCACACCGGGTTGGACCTCGGAGTTCCAGTGATGGCCGTCCCAGAGTGGTGCTGGCACGGTTCCTGCGATTCCCGCAAAAGGAGGCGGTGTTGCAGGCAGTGAGGAAGAAAGGAGCAGTTTGCAAGGACAATGTTACGCTGCGTATAGTTCAGGATTACTCTGCAGCCCTGGGTCAACGTCGACGAGAGTATGGACCCTTGTGTCAGATCTTGATCGACAACAATATCAAATTTATAGTACAATACCCCGCCCGTTTGATTTTTACTCATGGGGGGGGGGGCGCCGGACTTTTGAATCAGCAGCAGCGGCGACGCCTTACGTGGAGGAGATACGACGGGCAGCCACAGCGGCGACAGGTGCCCAACGCTGAGAGGCGCGGAGAGCAGACCGGAAGAGCAAGTTTGGAGCATACTGTTTTGAATTGGAGATGAGGGGGCAGCATTAACCATGTAGGTGGGGAGGGGGTGCAAGGGTTCTGCTAAAGATGTCTTAAGTATTGCCTGTTTGCTGGTTTTTTTTTTTTGGATGGGGGAAGGTGTTGCGGGGGGTTTGTGTTGCTTGGGTTGCCTAGCATAGGAGGAGAGGGAAGGGGAAGGGTCACTTTGGTGAGGGAGGATGCTGGAGGGTGAGATGGGGGGAGGAGGAGGGGACCCTGGAGGGCTCTTAGAGAGTCGGTATAAGGGGGAAGTGGGGGGGTACCACACGCATCTTGGAGTCACAAGGAGGGAGAGAGGCGGCTGGTAGTGGAGATGGGGGACTGGAGGGGGGAGGAGTGCGGAGGGGAAGGGGGGAGGGAGGGAGGGGGGGAGATGGGGGGGAGGGAGAGGGGAGTTTTACCTTTAGGGGATTTAGTGCGGCGGGAAGGGAGTTTAAATCCAACGGATTGGGAGGGCCTCAGGCTGAGGGGGTCCTTCAATATGGTAGGTGTTTTGCCAGGCGTTTCGTGCCTTATTGTAACCCCCTGACCTGAGGGTTATATCATGGAATGTCTGTGGAATAGGTACTCCTATCAAGAGATCTAAAGTGTTGCAGGCCCTGGCGAGGCAGAAATGCGATATCGCTATGATACAAGAAACCCACCAGACTGCTGAGGAGCATCTTAAATTAAAAAGGGATTGGGTGGGACAGGTGTGGGGGGCCCCGGCGAGGGCGGAAAGGTGGAGTGGTCATTTTGATTCACAAGAGAATTAGATTTGTCCAGGAGAGCATTTTTGAGGGCGAGGGTGGGAGATATGTGCTTGTATATGGCCTACTGGAGGGAAAACCTGTGGTACTGGGCAACATGTACAGCCCCAATGTGCTTGATGAAGCACTATATGCTAGCCTGGGCTCCAGAGTGGAGCAGTTGCCGGATGTGCCACTGATCCTAGCAGGAGATTTTAATGGGGTCTTGGACGCGGAGTTGGATACAACCAGAGGTGGGGGGGACAGGACATGGGTGAAAACTGCCAAATCGCTGCAGAACTTGAGGCGTAGATTGGGGCTGGTGGATCCGTGGCGGCTTCTGCACCCCTTTGAGAGGGATTACACGCACCAGTCTCGAGCGCATGGCTCGAGTGCCCGGCTAGATTACGTGTTGGTCTCGGAGAGCTCCTTTGCTCAGGTTGAGGATGCGCAAGTGGGTCCTATGGAGATATCGGATCATGCGCTTGTGTGGGTGGACCTAGTGTGGTATGATCTGAGCATGCGGCCCTGCATCTGGAAATTTCCTATGGCATTGTATAGGGAGGTGGATTTCCAGGTATTTCTTGGGCAGAAGTGGCGGGAGTTCGCAGCCCATAATGCCCAACACCGGGACGACCCTGAGCTCTTTTGGGAAGCGGCCAAAGTGGTTTTGCGGGGAGAGATCATGGGGTATGTGGGAAGGAAAAGGAAGATGCAGACGCAACAAATAGTGCGGTTGGAGCAGCAAGTGCGTAAAGAGAGACGTAAGCAAGCGCAACACCTGGGGGTAGCGGGGAGGCACAAGTTGTGGGAGCTCCAGACGGCTCTTAATGAGCTGCTACATCAACGAGCCAAGAAATCCTTCTTATTTTACAAATACCAATTATATAGATATGGGGATAAACCGGGCAAGCTATTGGCACGATGTCTTAAGGGTAGCAGGGGATCGGGCTTGGTGGGGGCGCTGCGGGATGACAGGGGGACGCTGCATCAGGATAGCAAGGCGATTGCTGAGGTATTCAGGGAGTTCTTTCAAAAACTGTATGCGAGGAGGGAGGGATCTCAGAATGTTATGGAAGAATACCTACGAGAAGTGCAGCTGCCCCAGCTGACAGCAGCTCAGCGGGCACAATTAGATGCGCCAGTTTCGGAGGAGGAGGTACAACGGGTTATTCAGAGGGCGAGCTGCTGCAAGGGCCCGGATGGATTCGGGGCGGAATTCTATAAGTTGCTGAGGACAGAGCCGTCTGCGCCCCTGATGGCAGTCTACCATAGGAGAGTGGCGCAAGGAGGCTTCGAGCGAGGGGAGAACCAGGCGCACGTTGTACTGATCCCCAAACCCGGGAAGGACGGTATGCAGGCGGCGTCTTACCGGCCTTATCTCTCTCTTAAACTTCGATGTCAAGATTTTGGCCAAGGTACTGGCGGATCGATTGGCCCTGGTGCTCAGGGAGTTGGTGCATGCTTCTCAGGTGGGGTTTGTGCAGGGCCGCTATGCTGTGCGGAATCTGCGTAAAATCGTGGCTTCGATGGAGTGGGTGCGGGACAGGAAATTGCAATCCCTGCTGGTTAGTTTTGACGCTGAGAAGGCGTTCGATCAGGTGAGCTGGTCTTACCTGAAATATTTGTTGCCCCTGTATGGACTTGGGGGATCCTTCTGTAGCATGGTAGAGCTCCTCTACACGGAGCCCTCGGCGAGAGTGCTGTGTAATGGGGTGTTGTCGGCAGGCTTTTCGTTGGAGAGGGGGACGCGGCAAGGGTGCCTGCTGTCTCCCCTGCTGTTTGTGCTGTCTTTGGACCCGCTGGTGCGGAGAATAGAGGCCTCTAGAGATATACACGGGATAGATATAGGGTCGCATACCTTTAAGATGGCGGCGTTTGCCGATGATATGTTGGTGCACTTGTCGTCTCCCCAGGCGTCGTTGCCCAGTTTATTAGAAGAATTTTCCAGGTTCGGCAGCTTTGCCGGACTTTGCATTAACATGGATAAGTCGGAGGCCTTAGACGTGGCGGGGACGCTGAGGGGACAGTGGCAGGGGAGGTTCCCACTTAGGTGGGCGGGGGACTCATTTGTTTACTTAGGGGTGCTTTTGCCCAGAGACCCGCGAGCGCTGTATAGAAAGAATCTGGAACGGGTTTTGGCCCAAACCCGCTTGCAGCTTTTGGCATGGACTCCGTTGCCTCTGTCGTTGTTCAGCCGGGTGGCGGCATTAAAGATGATGATCTTACCGCGAGTACTTTACTGGTTACAGGCTCTTCCGGTGTGGATATTGAAGCAGGACTTAAATTCCATAGACCGAGGATTCTTTGGAGAGGAGCCAAAGCCCGTATACCCCTGCATAGGTTGAGAGGGAGCTGGGAACGCGGGGGGATAGGACTTCCCGATTTAAAGATTTATGCCCTAGCTTGCCAAGCGCGGCATATAGGTGACTGGTTGGGGAATACGGAGGTGTATACCCCTCAGGCGTTGGAAGAGGCGTTTGTAGCCCCGATGTCCTTGTTGGCGGTACTGCACCTGGACCCGTGGGTCTCTCCCGGGGGGGGGGGGGGGGGGGAGTAGCGTGCTGATCCGCCCGGTGAGACGGACGTGGCAGTACTTGAATGGCATCTGGAGGGAGCCCCCAGAGGTGTCGAGCTGGCTGCCCATACAGGGGAATCATCGGTTTACTCCGGGGTCGGAAACAAAGGTGTTCTGGGAATGGAGGGGATTAGGCATACGGAATATTGGACATGTGATTGACCCCACGGGGAAGTGCAAGTCTCTTGAGAATTTGGGGAAGGAGTATGGGGTGAATCGACGACACTTTTTTGCCTATGCCCAATTATACCATTATATAGCCTCTCTCCCACAGACTGCTCTGCGGGCGGAAAGAGCTGCGCAGATATTGGAGTTTTTTACATTGGGAGAGGAGGTTCCCCCCACGATTGCTAATTTAAAGAAGCGTATAGACAGTTATGGGAGCCTGCCGGAGTATGGAAGGGAGGAGGACTTGTGGGCTCGGGAGCTGGGTTTGGGGGTCCCCCCGGGGACGCTCTATCGGGCCTTGGGCAGAATCAAGGGGTTGGTGGAGGGGACCTGCTGGCGAGAAGTGCAGTTCAAGTGCCTAATACGAGCGCATATCTCTCCGAGACGCGCACTACGGTGTCGTATTGCGGATGATGGGGGCTGCCCAAAATGCTCTTGTCCCCTGGCTGACCTGGGGCATATGTGGTGGGGGTGTCAGAGGATTCGCCAGTATTGGCGAAGAATTGCTGAGTATATGAGTAAGGTCATTCAGCAGCAGATTGACTGGACGGCCTTGCTTGTGGCGTTAGACCTGCTTGGGCCACTCCACCCGAAGGGAAGGTGGGAGCGGTTGCTCGTTAGGAAGGCATGTCTGGTGGGTAAGGGCCCGATCCTTCACCGGTGGAGGGAGGAATCGAGCCCTACATTTTGGAAGTGGCGTAATAGCTTCCACCAACTAATGCTTATGGAAAGGAGGAGCGCCAGGGATAGTGCCCGCCGTTGGGCCTCGTTCTTGTTGGTGTGGGAACCCTATATTCAGACTCTGGGTCCCCTTGCCCGGAATGAGGTGCTCCGGTTGGGTTGAGGGGTATATAGTATGTAGGAGGCCACGGAGTGACACGGAATTAGGGCAGAAAGGGATAGGGTAGCTGAGGTGTATGTCCCCTGGGGTATGAGGAAGGGTGGGGGGTGGGGAGGGTGGGGGGGAGGGAAGGAAGGGGGAGGGTTTAAAGGTAAAACTTTGCTGTATCTTTCTGATGACTGATCTGTCGAGTTGCTCTGGAGTGGGGGATAAGATACAACCCCTGCTCGAGATGTTATCATTGTATACTATTCGTATGTTCTGTTTGGTATTGATGTGTTTAATAAACAGAGTTTTAAAAAAAAAATACTATCTTAATAGCCCAGACCAGCTGTATTCCACGCTTTAAGAAAAGTGGAAGGAAGTCCAAAAAACTGCCAGCATGGTTTAAAGGTGAGGTGAGAGAGGCAGCTGTTGCCAAAAAAGCATCTTTCAGGAAATGAAAAAAAAAAAGCCAAACTACTAAACCTGGAAACAGCACAAGCACTGGCAAGTTAAATGGAAGGCATTGATAAGGCAGGCAAAGGGAGAATTTGAGAAGAAGCTTGCTGCGGAAGGAAAAATGCAGAATAAAGACTTTTTCAAGTACATGCGTAGCAAAAAACCTGTGAGAGTCAGTTGGTCCATTAGATGGTAGAGGGGTTAAAGGGGCACTAAGAGGCGACAAAGCGATAGCGGAGACTGAATGAATTCTTTGCTTCGGTCTTTACTGAGGAAGATGTAGGGATGTTACCCATGACTGAAGTGGTATTTAAAGGTGAGAATGCGGAAGAATTGAAGGAAATATCGATACATCGGGAAGATGTATTACAACTATTAGATAAATTGAAGAGTAGCAAATCACCTGGGCCGGATGATATACATCCAAGGGTGTTGAAAGAACTGAAATATGAGCTTGCAGACCTACTATTAGTAATCTGTGAACTATCATTAAAATCATCTGTAATACCTGAAGATTGGAGGATGGTGAACGTAACACCAATTTTTAAAAAGGGTTCCAGGGGTGATCCGGGAAAACGACAGACCGGTGAGCCTGACGTCAGTACCGGTAAAAGGGTAGAAACCATCATAAAGAATAAAATTGCTTAATATGTAGATTGTCCTGGCTGAATGGGAGACAGCCAACATGGCTTCAGACAATGAAGATCTTGTTTTACTAATCTGGTATGTTGTTTTGAAGGTATCTTAGCCAAAAGAGGAATGCTGGAGATTGGTCGATAAGATTCAACCTTCTGAGGGTTCAGTTTGCTGTTCTTTAGAAGGGGCCGAATAGAGGTTTGCTTAAGAGTTGAAGGCAACATACCTGTTGAAAAAGATAACTCAAAGTAGTTTAGCCAAAATTGGACTAAATTCAGCACGTAATGATTTTATCCAGAAAGCTGGACAGGGGTCATTAGGAGAGTGGTATTGATGGAAGTGATGGTATCCTCAATGCACTTCTGTGAAGGAGGTGTGAAGGAAGTCAGAGGTGTTATGGAGACTGGTTTTTGAATTAGTGAGGGGATAGGAAAGGGGGTGTTGGGTAAGCTAATTTTGAAATATAGATAATCAGCAAAATCCTGAGGATGTAACTATTCTGGTTGAAAGGAAGAAGGTTCCTTAGTAAGTGACTTAACGATGTTAAAGAGGTCACGGGATTTGTTTAGAGAGTGGAGTAGGAGATCCGAATAGTATTCCTTCTTTTTTATCATAACTGCACTGCGGTGAGTCTCAAGGTGAGAAACATAAGCTAAATGATCATTTGAAGACATGAACGTTGCCATCATCTTTCAAGCTTCCTGAGTAGGAGAAGGGAGATCTGTAGATCGGAAGAGTACCAACGTGCTGTATGCCTTCTTTTAAGAAAGTTATTCAATGCAGGCCGAAGTGCAAAGGAGCTAAGACAGTTATACCAGGTGGAAATCAGGGATTTGAGATTAGGTGGTGACATGTTGAGGTTTGGTAAGACTTTGTCAATGATATAATCTTTATTAAAGAGCCGGAATCGGCTTGTAGGAACTGAAGTGGGCTCAGCACTATTTTGAGAATCTTGGACCTGAGGTATGGGTATTTTACATTCAATTAAACTGTGGTCAGACCAAGGGACCGGGGTGATAGAGAGAGAGGAATTGATTGAACTGAAATCTGAAAGAGGTGCAAATATGAGATATCTGATATTTGTGTGGGCACTCCGAATCTGGGTATAATTTGTTCCATAAATACTATTACTACTTCGGCTGCTGTCTCTCTTTTACCTGGTGCTATTTCTATCCATTGTGAATATGGGCATACCAATACTCGCAGATATCTTTTCCCTTGACATGGTTTCTGCATATCCATGAATGCCAATGCATAAATGGATCTTGTGGCTTGGGTACTGAGCCCACAGATATGTTACTTTTCCTATGCGGGGTGTTAGAAAAGCACATATGGCAACTTCCTACCACTGTCTTAATAAGTTTCTTCATATCCACGCACCAAAGTTGATCTTTTAATTTGGCAAAGAGTATTGACACTCCACTGTGATTCACATAATGCATTAATGTCACTAGATGTACTAATGAAGTAAAAGATACACAAATCTTGCCTGAGGGATGCACCCAAACCCTGTTCTCCTTAATGCATCCTGCTAATTTCCATCATGCTAAATCCTACTGTAAGACATTATCTTGTAATTTTGTAATATTGTATTGCTGTTGGGAATATGTTGCTACTATAGTGCATAACTTTTCCTCTGTCACTAAAGTAGTTTCCTGTGCTAATCTATCCACTATACAATTCCCAAATTTCTCTCATACATCTACTTTCTGGTGTGACCCTATCCATTCACAGGCTGTAAGATGCCCTTTATGAGCTCTCTCTGTGAGAATGTCAAATATTTCTGTGAGTATTGCCACTTGCTGTAATAGTTGGTCCTTAGCTGACAAAATCTCTCCTCTTCCATAAAGCACTGTAAGCATGTACAGATGAAAAAACATACTGTGAGTCTGTATAGATAATCAGATTTTCATTTTCATTCTGCCTAAGAACTTCAAGTAGTGCTGCTATTTCTGCTCCTTGTGCACTATACCCAAATGGCATTATATATTGATGATGTTGCTGTACTTCTCTTTCGGGCTTATTTGACAGATTGCAAATCCAGAGGAACCTTATCTTTGCGATCTGTCAATAAGCCAACATGCAGCTTCTAATGGAATGTCAGTTTGTGGCACCAAGCCTAGTGCTGATCTACTATCACTGTGTATAGTCTCTGTGCACTCATGGTCACGGGATACCTGTAAAATGTTTTGTAAAGCCCTAAAGGGATTGTTTGCTGTCATTTTTCTCTGCTCTACATGGCTCCTTAATAACTGTATACACTAACACCCTTAATAAACACCATTTGTCTACTAATGTTCAATAGCAGAGAGGCATTCTTTATGCCCGAGGTTGAAGATGTGCGGAGACATTTTTTTGTGTTTGATTCTGGCAATATCTTTAATAATTGTGCTATCAGGAATCCCTGAAGAAGCCTACTTGGTGAAACAGAAGCTTTTCTTGGGCATTTGTACTCTGCTGCAACGGTGGACACCTTCGGTTGTTCAGCATTTGCGGCTAGGCAGTTGTTGTAGAAAAGGACGTCTGTTTGCCGACATGTGCTGAAATCCCTGGATTGCTCAGATAAGTGGATAAATACTTACTAAATGGTGTATAGCCATTATTGGTTGAAGAAAATATTTTCTATATTCTTGCAGGAGGTGAATGTGTGATCCATTGGTTCCGGTTTCTTGTTGGAGTGCAGACGCTGTTGAGTTTCCATAACAACTTAGAGAATCCCTAAAAGTACTTTTTTGGATCTTGGTAGTTCTTTATTATATTAGTAGAATTTGTGCAATGTATAAATTTAATTATAAGAAGAGTAGTGACCTATGATGTGAGCATCTGCTTTTAACCCTATGGTGACTAGTTTCGCCATATGTAGGGGTAAGGTCATCCTGAGGTCATATATGCCTTATTGAATTGTGAAACATTTATATGCTAGAAACGTTGGCTGGTAAGATTATTTGAACATTAGTAGACAAATGGTGTTTATTAAGGGTGGTAGTGTATATTGATTTAGTTAATTTGGAAGTTTATTTCATTAATTTCCTTAATAACTGTACCATACTGTTTCCAACTCTAGGAGACAAAAAATGTATAGTACCAGATTTTAAGATTGCTTGAAGGGTGTGATCACAGTATAGAATAACTTTCAATGAAGTTAAGTATTCATACAATCTGTGGATTGCATAACTGGCTGCTACTACAGCTTGTTCACATTCTGTAAGTCCCCTTTCTATTGTGGTAAACGTACCTAACAAATATCCCAGTATCTTCCCATCCCCTTGTGATGCCACTGCTGCCCAGGCAGTAGAGTTGTGAAAACTATACAGCTCAGTAGGTTTTGCATGGTCTGGTAAATATAGATTGTTGTTAAGTGCCGTCGAGTCGGAGTCGACTCATGGCGACCCTCTGGATAGCTATCCTAAATTGTGTTCGGTCTTCAGTCAGGCGGATCATTGTTGACAGACTGGTACCCGTAGCTGCTGTTGTATCGATCCATCTCATTGCTGGCCTTCCTCTTTTGCGTTGACCTATCTTGCCAAGCATGATGTCTTTTTCTAATGATCTCTCTCTTCGCATGATGTGTCCAAAGTATTAAAGTCGAAGTCTTGTCATCTGAGCTTCTAAAGAAAGCTTAGGTTTGATCTCCTCTAGGACCGACTGGTTTGTTCTTCGGGCAGTCCATGGTGTACACAGTATTCGCCGCCAGCACCATAATTCAAAGGCATCAATTTTCTTCCTGTCTATCTTTTTTACTGTCCAGCTTTCACATCCATATGATATTGAAAATACCATGGCTTGAACAAGTCGAATCTTTGTACGGAGAGAGACATCTGCTCTTGAGAATCTTATCTAGGTCTTTCATAGCCATTCTGCCAAGAGCAATGCGTCGTCTGATTTCTTGACTGCTTGTTGCTTCTTTATTGATAGTTGATCCAAGTAGGTTAAAGTTGTTCACGATTTCAATTTCTTCTCCTTCAACAATGAACCTGTTGATTATGCCAGTTGTCATGATCTTTGTCTTGTCAATGTTGGTCTTTTCCTGAACGTATCCTCACGGAAAAATAGTAATATCACGTTCAAAACAACAAATACACATAAAAAATATATTTGCTCTATTGTTCTAAGAGAACATAGGAAATAGAGCAAATATATTTTTTATGTGTATTTGTTGTTTTGAACGTGATATTACTATTTTTCCATGATCTTTGTCTTTACATTAAGGTGCAGGCCCATTTTGAGACTATGTTCTTTGATTGTGAGAAGCAAATGTTTCAGATCATCTTCACTTTCAGCCAATAATGTGGTATCAGCATAGCGAAGGTTGTTGAGTCTTCCACCAATCTTCAAACCTCTATCTTCATACAATTCTGCTTCTCTGATGATTTGTTCTGCATATAAATTAAACAGGTAGGGGGAAAGTATGCAGCCTTGTCTTACACCTTTGCTTATTTTAAACCATTCTGTTTCTCCTTATTCCATTTTAACTGTTGCTTTTTGATCAATGTACAGATTGTGCAAGAGTACGATCAGGTGTTCTGGTATACCCATGCTTCTTAATGTGGCCCAGAGTTTCTCATGGTTTACACAGTCAAAAACCTTACTGTAGTCTATAAAGCACAAATAGATATCCTTTTGGTATTCTTTAGCGGATAACATCTTAAAACCCTCGGCCCAGTGTGCAGCGGCAGCCAAGAGAGCAAATAGAATGCTAGGAATCATAAGGAAAGGAATGGAAAATAAAACAAAAGATATTATAATGCCTCTATATCATTCCATGGTGAGACTGCACCTTGAATACTGTGTGCAATTCTGGTCGCCGTATCTTAAAAAGGATATAGAGTTATTAGAAAAGGTTCAGAGAAGAGCCACCAAAATGGTAAAGGGGATGGAAGGATACTCCTATGAAGAAAGGCTAAAAAGGTTAGGGCTCTTCAACCTGGAAAAGAGACGGCTGAAGGGAGATATGATAGAAGTCTATAAATTAATGAGCATAGTGGAACGGGTAAACGTAGATCGATTGTTTACTTTATCAGAATATAGAAAGACTAGGGGACATGCAATGAAGCTACAGGGTAAACTATTTAAGACTAATAAAAGAAAATATTTTTTCACTCAACGTGTAATCAAACTCTGGAATTTGTTACCGGAGGATGTAGTAAAGGCTGTTAGTGTAGCTGGGTTTAAAAAAGGTTTGGACAAGTTCCTGGAGGAAAGGTCCATAAACCATTATTAAGAAGGGACCCAGGATATAAATGCTTGACTCCAGTACAAGCATTGCGGAACCTGTATCTTTTGGGGAAACTGCTAGGTACGTATAACCTAGATTGGCCACTGTTGGAAACAGGATACTGGGCTTGATGGACCTTGGTCTGACCCAGTATGGCATATGTTATGTTCTTATATAGTCTTTTCAAGGATCCATCTCACATCCGCAATGATATCTCTCATTCCTCGCCCGTTCCTGAACCCTGCTTGCACTTCAGGTAGTTCTTGTTCCAGGTATGGTTGTAGTCTCTTTTGAATAGTCTTCAGTAGAATATTGATGGCATGTGGGATCAGAGCGATTGTGCGATAATTTCCACAGTCAGTTGGATCACCTTTCTTTAGTATTGGTATAAACACAGATCTTTTCCAGTCAGTTGGCCATGATGTTGTCTTCCATATTTCTTGGCAGAGCCTTGTAAATACGTTAACAGCTGCATCAGATTGCTGTAATACTTCTATGGGAATGCTATCAATGCCTGGTGCTTTGTTCTTTGATAAGGCTTTCAATGCTGCTTCAACTTCTTCTTTCATCACCAATGGTTCCCGATCATAAGGTACAGGTTGAAACGGCTGTTGGTCCACTTGATCTTTATCATATAAAAACTCTGTATATTCCTTCCACCTTTTCTCGATCTTCTCAGCATCATTCAACATAGAACCTTGAGCATCTTGTTAACATTCCAATTCGAGGCTGGAACGTTTTCTTCATCTCTCGTAGCTTTAGGAAAGCCGATCTTGTTCTTCCTCTAATAGTTTCTGCTTCTATTTCCTTGCATGCGTCATTGTAGTACTTTTCCTTGTCCTGTCTTGCTGCACATTGGAAATCTCTGAGTTCTGATCGTCTTTCTTTCTCCTCTGGCTTTAGCTTCTCTGCATTTCTGGACAATTTTCAGAGTTTCTTCCGTCATCCTTTTTGGACGTTTTTTCTTTTTCACCTTTTGTAGAGACTTCTCGCTTTCTTCCAACAGAACCTTCTTGATGTCATTCCATAACTCTTCTGGAGCTGTCATTTGTATCTAAAGCAGCAAATCGATTTTGCAGGCAGTCTTTAAATTCCAGTGGTATATTCTCAAGGTCATATTTTGCTGCATTCATGAGTGGTTTGCTCAGTCTTTCTCCAGCTTCATTTCTGTTGCCAAGTACATATTTTCCAACTACTTTGCTTTCTTCTTTGTTGCCAACTTTTGCATTCCAGTCACCCATGACTATCAGGATATCCCGTTTGCATGTTCTGTCAATTTCAGCTTGTACTTGTTCATAGAACTCTTCAATTTCACTCTCTTCTGCAGCTGTTGTTGGGGCATATACTTGAATTATAGTTGTGTTGATAGGCATTCCTCGTAGACGAATAGAGTAAGCGTTCGCAGACTGCATTGTATTTCATTAGTTCTTGCAAGCTGCTTCTTTATTATAAATGCCACACCATTTCTTTTTTGTCTTTCATTTCCAGCATAGTAGACCATGTGATCATCTAATGCAAAGTGCCCGATGCCAGTCCATTTCAGTTTGCTGACACCCAACAGATCAAGTTGTACACGTTCCATTTCATTCTTGACCACCTCCAACTTCCCTTGGTTCATGCTTTGTACGTTCTATGTTCCAATGTGTAAGACATCTTTACAGCTTCTGACTCTCATTTCATGCGCAGCTACGTCAGCAGTCAGACGTCCCGAGGGCTTTAATTCAGCCACATCATAAATGCTGGCTTTACTCTGAAAAGTCTTCAGCTCTTCCCCAGTAGCTAGTTGAGTGCCTTCCAACCTGGGGGGTCTCATCTTCCAGCACTATAGCACAGTGTTTTGTTGTAACTATCCATTGGGTTTTCATGGCAAGATACAGAAGTAGATTGCCGGGCCTTTCTTCCGCGCAGTTTAAGTTTGGTGGTGTTGCCGTTCTCACAGAAATGTGATCCTCCGCTGTCAACACTATCCCATTCTATTGCTGCCCAGATGGGTGGTTTGTCTTGGTCTGGCACCTCAGCTGAGACCTGTCCATCTTGGGAGACCCTGCCAGTAGTTAAACTACCGATAGTTTAGCTCTCAGCATCACTGATGCACACAAGCCCTCACAGCACGACAAGCTGCAAACCAAGTGAGGGATAGATTAGGTAGCTCATTTAAATCCCTCATTGTCTGTTAACTCGAACATCAGCCGTCATAAGGCTCACTGAAGTGCTGCCTTTAGAATTTCCCCTTAAATACTAACTGAAAGTTTGTGTACGAGCCCTGTATGCTGGGACCCACAATCAATTGTAGTTCAACAATCTTGGGACTGCTTAATCAACATGTCGTGTATTCAGTGCAGTAACTGTGGTACTTTCATTCAAAGAAGAATCATTTGGAGCCTAAGAGCTTGTCCTATATGTCTAAAGTCAGCTGTCATGCATGAAGAACTGACTCTACTAAGGAAAGACCTAGCTGCCATGCATAAAGAAGTGTCTCTACTGAGGGAGGAACTGGCTGCAATGAAGCACACCTCTTCTAGGATACAAACTGAACAAAGTCCACCACCGCTCCCACAAAGATTCAAACACCCCAGGAACAAATGGATCACAGTGGGTTCTGGAAGATTGCGACCTGTAACGCAGAGACATCCTACACATCAAGAGATATCCCTGCATAATGTCTTCTCTGCCTTGGCTAATGAGGATGCCCAATCCAAAGAAACTGAAGGGCCCTTAAATGAGTCAGACAATGCCCAATCTCTTGCTAAAGCACCAAATATGAAGAAAACCTCACCAAACAGAAAACTACTACTACTTAGATTCCATCATCAGAGGCACCAACTTGGGAACACAGTTCAAAGGAGAGAAGATAGTCATGTGCCTACCAGGCTCTTCAGCCAGCAGGAATACAAACCAAGTTGTTGAAATACTTAGCGCAAAAAGTGAACACTCCAAACCTGATGTTATCCACTTGGGCACAAATGACCTGGCTAGAAACAGTGCCTCTACAGCCCAAAAGGACTTCCAATCTCTGGGAGAGAAACTCAAGCCCATTGTTAACACTGTTGCATTCTCAGAAGTTCTACCTATTCTTGCTAAGGGTACAAAAAGGCTGCATCGCATTAACAGCTTTAATTCATGGCTCCAGACCTGGTGCAAACGAGGATTCAGATTTATTGGCAACTGGGGCAACAGATGGACCAACAAGAGACTATACTGTGCTGATGGACTACATCTCTCTGTCGCAGGGCAAAGAAACCTAAGTGAAAAATTCAGGCAGTATGTGGATATGCATTTAAACTAGGAAAAGGGGGTGACGGATGTGGAAGGTCAACATCTGCATGTCATCCCCTGCAAAAGCAGAATAACATCAGAAACAGCCACACTTTTAAACCACACATCAAAAACAAGTCGGAAGAAGTGGGCAGAATAAAATCAATGCAAAATACACACAAGCCAGGTAAATGCTGGAAAGCAATGAGCACAAATGCTCGAAGCTTAGCCAATAAAATTCCAGACCTGGAAGCCGTAATGGTGGAAACGGATTTGGACATCGTGGCCATTACAGAAACATGGTTTAATGAATCGCAAGATTGGGATATAGCCATAGCTGGCTATAATCTATTCAGAAGAGAGAGAGAAAATGGAAAAGGAGGAGCAGTATCCTTGTATGTCAAAAGCAGTATTAAAGCTACTGAAATGCAGGGGACATGGGGAAAAGAAGAAGCGCTCTGGATTGCGTTGGAAAGAGGAGATGGCACTGTCATCCATATTGCTGTAGTCTACAGACCTCTGACTCAAGTTGAAGAGAGAGATAACGAATTGATTATAGACATTGCCAAGATAGCAACAAAGGGGGAAGCAATCATATTGGGTGACTTTAATCTACCTGATGTGGATTGGATTACTCCTTCTGCACATCTGGAAAGAAGCAAAAAAATTGTGGATGCTCTCCAAGATGCATTACTTAGACAAATGGTGATGGAACCAACCAGGGAAAGCTCAACGCTGGATGTAGTGCTCACCAACGGTGATAGCGTGTTGAATGTCTGCGTGAGTGCCCCTGTGAGCAACAGCGACCATCACACGGTGTGGTTTGAGATAAAAGCCATGGTACAGGCCAATCATAGCAAGCTCATAACAAATCACCTGGGCCGGATGGTATACATCCAAGGGTGTTGAAAGAACTGAAATATGAGATTGCAGACCTGCTATTAGTAATCTGTGAACTATCATTAAAATCATCTCTAATACCTGAAGACTGGAGGATCGCCAATGTAACACCAATTTTTAAAAAGGGCTCCAGGGGTGATCCGGGAAACTACAGACCGGTGAGCCTCACGTCAGTACCGGGAAAAATGGTAGAAACCATCATAAAGAATAAAATTACTCAGCATGTAGATAGTCATGGCCTAATAGGAGACAGCCAACATGGCTTTAGACAAGGAAGATCTTGTCTTACTAATCTGTTATGTTTTTTTGAAAGTGTGAATAAACAGGTGGACAAAGGTGAGTCGGTTGATATAGTGCATCTGGACTTTCAGAAAGCCTTTGACAAGGTCCCTCATTAGAGACTTTTGGCAAAACCTAAAGAGTCATGGGATAGGAGGCAGTGTACTACTGTGGATCAGGAACTGTTTAAAAGATAGAAAGCAGAGGGTTGGGCTAAATGGCCAATTTTCCCAATGGAGAAAGGTGACTAGTGGTGTACCCCAGGGATCTGTGCTGGGTCCGCTGCTTTTTGACATATTCATAAATGACCTGGAAAGTGGAATAACGAGGGATGTTATCAAATTTGCAGATGACACAAAACTATTTAAAGTTGTTAAAGCCCAAGAGGATTGTGGAAAATTGCAAGAGGATCTTGATAAATTGGAAGACTGAGCATCAAAATGGCAGATGAAATTTAATGTGGACAAGTGCAAAGTTATGCACCTAGGGAAGAACAACCCAAACTATGGTTACATGATGCAAGGTTCCACATTAGGAACCACCACCAAGGAAAAAGATTTAGGTGTCATTGTGGATAACATGTTAAAACCCTCGGCCAGTGTGCAGGGGCGGCCAAGAGAGGAAATAGAATGCTAGGCATCATAAGGAAAGGAATGGAAAAAACCCAAAAGATGATATAATGCCTCTATACCGTTCCATGGTGAGACCGCACCTTGAATATTGTGTGCAATTCTGGTCGCCGTATCTTAAAAAGGACATAGCGCTATTAGAAAAGGTTCAGAGAAGAGCCACCAAAATGGTAAAGGGGATGGAAGGATACTCCTATGAAGAAAGGCTAAAAAGGTTAGGGCTCTTTAACCTGGAAAAGAGACGGCTGAAGGGAGATATGATAGAAGTCTATAAATTAATGAACGGAGTGGAACGGGTAAACGTAGTTCGATTGTTTACGTTATCAGAATATAGAAAGACTAGGGGACATGCAATGAAGCTACAGGGTAAACTATTTAAGACTAATAAAAGAAAATATTTTTTTACTCAACGTGTAATCAAACTCTGGAATTTGTTACCGGAGGATGTAGTAAAGGCTGTTAGTGTAGCTGGGTTTAAAAAAAGGTTTGGACAAGTTCCTGGAGGAAAGGTCCATAAACTATTATTAAGAAGGGACCCAGGATATCAAAGCTTGACCCAGTACAAGCATTGTGGAACCTGTGTCTTTTGGGGAAACTGCTAGGTACGTATGACCTAGATTGGCCACTGTTGGAAACAGGATACTGGGCTTGATGGACCTTGGTCTGACCCAGTATGGCATATCTTATGTTCTTAGCTCAAAGTCCTAAACTTCAAAAACACTGACTTCAATAAAATGGCTGAGTACTTAAAGGAGGAGATGACGGGGTGGAAGGAGATAAGGGAAGTGGAATTGCAATGGGCTAAACTAAAGGCGACAATAAGAGGTGCAACAGATAAATATGTAAGAAAAGTAAATAAAAACAAAAGGAGAAGGAAACCTATTTGGTTTTCCAAAGAGGTGGCTGCTCAAATAAAGCAAAAAACACAGCTTTCGCAAAATTCAAAAGCTTGCAAACAGAAGAACACAGAAATGAATACAGGATCAAGCTCAAAGAGTCTAAAAGAGAAATAAGGATAGCAAAATCAAAGGCAGAGGAAAAGATGACTAAAGATGTTAAGGGTGGCGACAAAACTTTCTTCAGGTATATTCTGGAAAGGAAGAAGATCAGAGTTGGAATTGCAGGACTCAGAAGTGCTGGGAAAGGACTCGTGGAAAGTGACACTGAAAAAGCAAAATTGCTAAACAAATACTTCTGCTCTGTTTTTATTAAAGAAGATCCTGGAGATGGACCAGCTGTGACTCCCAAATATTAAAATAGGAATGAAGTAGATACCACACCATTCACAGAAGATGAGGTGTTAGAACAACTTGCTAAACTGAAAGTGGACAAAGCCATGGGACCGTATGGGATACATCCCAGGATACTGAAAGAGCTCAGAGAGGTTCTTGCAGGACCGTTAAAGGATGTCTTCAACAGATCCTTGGAAACAGGAGAGGTTCCTCAGGACTGGAGAATAGCTAATGTTGTACCTCTACATATAAGTGGTGACAGGGAAGAAGTGTCAAACTACAGGCCCGTGAGCCTTACCTCGGTGGTGGGAAAAGTAATGGAGGCGCTCCTGAAAGAGCGAATAGTGAACTTTCTCAAAACCAACAGGTTGCAAGATCCGAGGCAACATGGTTTACCGAAGGACTGTCTTGCCAAACAAATCTGATTGAGTTCTTTGACTGGGTGGCCAAGGAACTAGATCTGGGACATGCAATGGATGTCATCTATCTGGATTTCAGCAAAGCCTTTGATACTGTTCCTCATAGGAGGTTTGTCAATAAACTCAGTAGCTTGGGGATGGGTCCCAAGATAGTAAACTGGATCAGAAATTGGTTGACTAACAGACAACAGAAGTTGATGGTACATGGAGCTCACTCCGATGAGAGGAAGGTGATTAGCGGGGTGCCCCAGGGTTCGGTCTTGGGCCCGGCACTGTTCAATATATTTGTGAGTGATATTGCTGAAGGACTGAATGGAAAAGTCTGTCTTTTTGCAGATGATACAAAAATTTGCAACAGAGTGGACTCCCCCGAGGGAGTGGTTAACATGAGGATAGATCTACAAAAGCTGGAAGACTGGTCTGATGCTTGGCAACTACGATTTAACGTGAAAAAGTGCAGTGTCATGCACTTGGGTAGCAGAAATCCAAGGGAAATGTACACAATAGGGGGTGAGAGGTTGGTATGCACGGTTCAGGAGAAAGACTTTGGTGTGATTATCTCTGATGATCTCAAGGTGGCAAAACAGTGCGACAAGGCGGTGGCAAAAGCCAGGAGGATGTTGGGCTGCATACAGAGAGGGATTACCAGCAGAAAGGAATAGGTACTTATGCCACTGTACAGGTCACTCGAGGCCTCACTTGGAATACTGTGTTCAGTTTTGTTTCACCATATCTTGCAAAAGATGTAAAAAGACTGAAAACTGTTCAGAGAAAGGCAACCAAAATGATTTGGAGCTTGCGTCAGAAGCCTTATGAGAAGAGACTTGGCGACCTGAATATGTGCACTTTGGAGGAGAGGAGGGACAGGGGAGATATGATTTAGACCTTTAAATACTTAGAGAAATGATGAACAAACAAACCTCTTCCAAAGACGGGGAAGCTGTAAAACTAGAGGGCATAACATGAAGCTGCAAGGTGGTAAATTGAAAGGCAATGTCAGGAAATATTTCGTCACTGAAAGGGTGGTGGATGCTTGGAATGCCCTCCCGATGGAAGTGGTGGGGGCAGACATGGTGATGGAATTCAAAACGGCATGGGACAAACACAGTGGATCCCTTTACAGCAACAGGATAAAAACAAAATAAACGGTACCATCTTACTTCTGAACCATCTAACGTCTCAACAAATAGGGGTGTCCTACATGGAGTGGTGGGTTCACCCCTAAACAAAGACATGGGGAGGGGTGGCCTGCACAGAGCGACAGGTGCACCTACTCTTGCCATCTTGCTGGGCAGACTAGGTGGACCATGCTGGTCTTTATCTGCCATCACTATGTTACTATGTAATCCTAATACTGCTCTGAGCTCTTTGACTATTTTCAGTTCTGATACTTACAAGATTGCATTTTTAAACATTGGTCCCAAAGTTGTCTTTCCTTAAGGTCATTCCCAAAAATTTCACTGTAGTTGCACACCATTGTACTTTTTCTCTGTTAACACGATAACCTCCCTTTACTAATGTCTGCAGTAAAGCTACTGAGTAATGTTTGCAAAGTTCCTTTGTGTCTGCTGATGATAATAGATCTATGTATTGAATCAGTGTTACTGAATTTAGCAGTGCCTACCTGAAATCCTCCTGATCTCTTCCCCAAGCATCTGGTAAAAATTGATGGACTGTCAATATACTCCTGCGGTAACCAGGTCCACTGATAATGCTGACCATTGTACTGAAAAGCTAGCAATGGACAGCTATTAGGATAAACTGGAATTCCAAAGTATGCATTCGATAAATCTGATACTGTATTGAACTTCTTTATAGGGTTCTGTTGTAATAATATGGATGGTTTAGTTACCAGTGGAAATTATGCTTCTACTACTGCATTTAGTTCTCTTAAATCATGAACAACCCTCCACTTGCCATTAGGTTTCCTAACCAGAAAAAGTGGTGTGTTAAATGGTGAAGTTATTGGTTCAATAATTTTATCATCTAACAGTTGGATTTCTTCCTGAGCTCCCTTAACAACTTCAGGTTGAAGTGTATACTGGGCTGTTTTTGGACCCTTTTTCCCAGGTTTTATTTTAATCCGAACTGGCTCCACAGACTGAATGGTACCAAAGGGGTTCTACGGACTTGTCCGAACCACTCCTGGTACATTTTTTAAGTCCTCTTCTAAACTGTTCCCCTCAGTTACAACAAAAATGCTTTTCTGTAGAAGGAATGTCATCTCCACTTCAAATGCAGTAAGTAAATCTGTGCCTAACAAATTTTCTGGATAGTATGGATCATATAGAAATGATTTAGAAATTCTTTCACTTAATAGTTAAACTTCACATGATTCAATCATTTTGGTATTTACCAATTTTCCGTCAAACCCCATAGTGACTGAGATTTTATTGGACAATTTCACACCTGGAGGTAATTCTTTCAAAATTGAAGTTGTGGCACCTGAATCTAACAACATTTGGATGAGATAGCCATTAATGTGAATAATTACTAGAGACTCTGATTCATCCACAGTAGCCTTCATTATCATAGATAGTCATTGTGGAGATTGCGGCGGATTCTACATGGGGAACCTGCTTTGTGGTCGTTCATTCCCATTCTTCATTGGGATTTTGGTATTATTTGGGGGACATCTACACTCCCTGCTAAAGTGTCCCCATCTCACACATTTCCAACATATTACATTAACCTTTCTCGACCTTGTGATCTCCAATTTTGTTGCACTTGATCTCTAGGAACAAGCAGGAATGTAGTCCTCACATATGGGTGACATCGGGTACCGACGGAGCCCATGCGGGAAGCTCCCCAGCTACCAATAGGAAAGCCTTTGGGAGCAATCCACTGCACCTGTGCTGCTGCCTTTCTGCTCTTGTAACTGACTTTCTTCATTTCTTCTTTTTCTGCGAAGCTGACAGGTCTTCCTCCTGCTACTGCTGAAGAAATTTACCCTCTTTTGCCTTCACCGCTGTATCGAAGATACTAATTCCTTTTCATACTTCTCATCCTTTTTTATTTTTATTTTTCTAAAAAAAAAAAAAAAAATCAAGCCCCTTTTTTGCTCAGGGACCTTTGTACTCTGTGGGCCTACTTATTTTTCTTCAAAATGGAGAAGCCCATCAGTGGGTTTAAAAAATGTACAAAATGTTCTGGTACCATATCAATTACCGACAAACATGATTGGTGCTTAAATGCCTCAGTCCAGACCACATTCTTCATGAGTGCTCCCTCGGTATAAAATAAATAAATAAAATGAAAATGACAAAAAGGGGCCTCGGGATCAGGGCCAAGAAATTTGGAGAACTTTTTCCCTCGGACACCCTATCTTTGGCCTCGACTTCTTCAAGGGCGTCATCGGGATCTCCAATTTCCAAACATTTTAAGGAATCCATTCACTGAGAGGAAAAAGTCAAAGTACCTTTCTCCATCACACCCGAAAAAAGAAATCGGCCACCCGAGAACCCTCTGAGACAGTGAAGGAACTGGGCCCGAAGTCCAAAGACCTTTCCGGTATGTCTCGAAAATCAAGGGAACTATCCTGAGAATGATCCCACTCACACCGGGAATCGTCCAGGACTTTGTCAGACTCCAGTCACAGGTCCAGACATTCCTGGCAGGAGGACATCCTTGAAAGCCTCGGAGAGGACTCGAGAGGTACCCAGAACCTTAGCTTCCATCGAAGCCATTCACTGGTACGGTGGTATCCAGCCCCATTCCATCTGGGGGCCAGGCACCGGCTACTTCCTTAGACCAATGCATGTTGGCTTTGGAAAGGACTTTGGCAGCTTTACTGGCGGCCTCGGTGCAAGTGACACCGTCTGCCCCGGAGACATTGCCTTCAGCATTACCCTCGATGCCTCCACCTCGATGGTTCCACTGTCATCGATACAGCTTCCTCGAAGCACGAGGTTACGATACCAATACCATCTCTGCCATCATCTACAGATTCCTCATGATCAGTGCATCACTTGGAACCGTAAGACATCGACTGGCATCATCGAGACACTCAACGCCGACAACGACCACACTCTCCGGAGTCTGATACCGAATTCTCGGACTCGGACCGTCAGTCCCTGAACTCTGATGACCTGAGGGATTTCGCATCAGCACCCTCACCTCCAACAGCCAACACCTGGAGAAAATCCCCTCCAGAAGATAGGTCATTCCAAGAGTTCATCAGGACCGGAGCCCAGGGTGGACACCGAAAGAGGCCACACTCCTTCCGGTGCACCCTATAATCCACAACTTAATGTTGAGGATGTGGGAGACGCCTCTCACTATCTCCCCCATAAGTCATTGGCTGGATGTATCAAGTTTCTGACTGCTTGGGATTTCAAAAACCGCAGCTACCCCACCATTCAATGGTGGTGGAATTGGTGATGCGCTGCATTAAAAACAGGAAAAACCACGTCTCCGTACCTCCGGGACGGGAATTGAGGAACCTTGATTCCTTCGCTCACCACACTTTCCAGGCTTTGATGCTGGCTAGCAGAATTAATTCCTGCATCCTTTATATGGGGATGTTCCTGAAAGAACTGAATAAAGACTGGGAGGGTTTTCTTCCTTTGCTCCAAGAGGAAAAACGACCAGCTTTTCAAGCAGTCTTCTCCCATAGTCAAAACGTGTCGAAATTTGTTAACAGAGCAGCTTTTGATGAGTTTGAATCATCTAGTAGAGCTTCATCTATAGCTATAGGGGCAAGACGACTAGCCTGGCTTCAAGCCTCTGACTTGGAATAATGGGTCCAAGACAAGCTGGCAAACATCCCCTGCACAGGTGAAAACCTGTTTTGCAAAAACTGGTGGAAAAAGGCAGGGGAACTAGAAACAGATGACACTACCCTTAAAAGGCTCTCTAGGAAAACATCTGACCCCTCTAAAAAGAAGGCTCAATCTAAGAAGAGGAGATTTTACCCATCTTACTCCTAGCCAGCCTACCAATCTCAACAAAAGCAACAGGGGCCCAAGCAGGCCAAGAAGCCTAGGTTAACAAAGCAGCAGCCATAGCCAACAACCACCATCTCCAGTTTTTGACCCCAGACAGGGAACAGTCCCCAACAACTTCTATCAGACTCACTCCCCATTCTAGGGTGCTCTCACAGTTCACCAGACAGTGGAATGCCATCACCACAGAAAGATGGATTCTCCAGGAAGTCAGTCCTCACTTATGGGTGACGTCGGCATCGACAGAGCCCACGCAGAGCAATTCCCCCAGCTTTCAAAGAAAGCCTTTGGGATTGCTACCAAGCATGCGTGGTCCTCTTCCCGCCCAAGGGTGCCATCTTGCTCAGTCTCCCTTTTTCCGCAGAGTCTTTCGAAAGCATGTCCTTGTCCCTCGGAAAAAGTTTTTGTTTCCTTGCCTTAACAGGCTGTATCCCCTTTTTCCCAGTTGCACCGGTCCTCTACCTGACTTCCCCTTGCTCTCTTTTGGAGCTTGCGGGGAATACCTTTCCTAAATTTTTTTCTTCCTGGGCTTCGAACCCTTTTTTCTTTCTAACCGCTTGCCACGTGGGTCTTCGACCTTGCAGGGGCCATTTTTGCCCCCATGGCCACCGGGTTTAAAAAATGTGATAGATGTTCTAAGAACATGTCGCTTACGGACACTCGTGACTGCTGTCTAAGGTGTCTGGGAGCCGACCATGACCCATAGCTCTTTTTGCTCTGTAAGAAAATGTCCTCTAAGGTCCTGCTCAGCCGTAAGCAGAAGTCCGGAGACATTTTTCGAAAGGCTGCCTCGGAGTCCTCTGTGGCACACTCGGTCATCTCCCCTTCGGTGGGCTCTCCCCCCTGCGGCACCACATTCCAAGAAGCATTCAGACCAGGGGTTCCCCGAGGTGGAACGGCACAGAAAGAAGGCGGCCTCAAAGTCGCTCTCTGGGGCCCTCGATAAGCGCAAGCGCTTCTGCGTCCGGTCACTTAGCTCCATTCGGCGTTCCTGAGAGTCTGACAAGGAGCGGCCCTGTAAGGTACCTCACAGAGAAATGGAGGCCTCTGGCGAAGGCACCCAGTCTCTTGAGGGCCGTCCCAGTGAGGACCTCCTCGATACCCGATCTGGTGACCCTGGTATCGGCGTCACAGGGCCCCATGCCCCTGTGGGAGTCCCGTATGCTGGCGCTAGAACACAACATTTCTGCGTTCATTGCTTCCCAGCAGGTACTCATGACCAGCTTTGCTGACTTGTGCCTGGAGACCGTGGGTCCCTCGCGTGGGACACACAAATCCATCCAAGAAACCCCTGAGAGCCACGGGCCTCGTGAGGGTCCTCGACGTCGGTCTTGCTCGCTCGCTCTCCCATTCTTCAGGAGTGAGATCGTCCATGGCTTCTGGCTCCAGGCCACCGGACAGGGCGAACCGCCTGGCTCGGATCCCTCAACCAATTTCTCGGACTGGGAACCTGATGGGGACACATCCCTGGAGACCCACACCCACCGGGATCTTTCATCGGACCCCTCACCGCCTGGTCTCCAGCGGCGTTCGTCACCCGAGGACACCTCCTTTTTGGTGTTTGTTCGGGATATGGCTCGAGCCCTCAACATGGTCACCCAGGCCGAGGAAGACCCTCGTGCTCAGGAACTTGACATTCTTCAGTACGAGTCCCCACCAAGGGAATCCTCACTGTGCCGGTGCCGCCGATCCTATCTCGGCTATTGCTCCGCATGTGGGAGACCCCGGCCTCGGTCCCCATTGTGAGCAAGCACCTTGACACAATGTACAAGGTGCAGTGAGGGCCAGACTTCCGTAAGACTCAACTTCCACACACCTCGATGGTGATGGAATCAGCCATGAGGAAGCAGAAAAGCCCGAAGTCCCACTCCTCGGTCTCGCCAGGCCAAGAGTCCAGAGCCCTTGATGCCCTGGGCTGCAAGGCCTTTCGAGGTTTCCTGCTCTCCTGTTGCATCCAGGTATACCAATTATATATGGGTATATTCCTCTGTGACTTGGCGAAAGAACTTGGAGGCTTCGCCAGGGGCCTTGAGGGAGTCCCTCGACAGGTTCTGCATACTGTTGAAATCAGTGGCGGATTGCTCCAAGCATGTTTCTCGAGCCTCCTATGGCGGCTTTGAGATATCGGCTCGGGTGGCGGCCATGGGCATCGGAGCCTGTCACCAGGCTTGGCTCCAATCTTCAGATTTGGAACAGTGGGTGCAGGAGAAGCTCAAGGGGGAACAACTTTTTGGTAAGCTGATTGAAGAGAAGGCTGAGGAGATTAAGATGAGTACGTCACTAGGACCCCTCTCTCCCGCAAGACCTCGATGCTGCCTTGGAAGAAGCAGCCTACCAAGAAGCACTTATCTCCCAGGAAATGCTCCCAGTACCGCAGCTACCCCCGCACTGACCACTCCCACGCAGCGGAAGCCTGGCCAAGGTCACCATAAACCAAAGGGCCTGAAGGCCCACATGCCGGCTCCCCCACAATCCCCTCAGGGGTTTTGACGCCAATGGTGTGGCCCCTCTCCCTCCGGTGGTGCAACAGCCAGAGGGGGGACGCCTGTCCTGCTTTGCCCCATCAGGGGCGCTTATCATCTCAGACACCTGGGTCCTCCAGGTCATCTGGGAAGGCTATCGCCTCCACTTCAACAGGCTCCCACCCCCTTTCTCCCCAGCGGAGCCTCCTTGACTCCCCGCACACCAGCTCTTGCTGCAGCAGGAACTACACTCTCTCCTTGCCCATCGGGTAGTCGAGAAGGTCGGGAAGAACCTTTGAGGTTGCAGCTTCTATTCCTGGTACTTCCTCATCCCGAAAAAGACGGGGGGGTCTGCGGCCCATTCTCGACCTCCGCAGGCTAAACAAGTTCCTGGTGCAGGAGAAATTCAAGATGTTATCTCTTGGCGTGCTGCTGACCTTCCTTCGGCAGGGCGACTGGCTATGCTCCTTGGATCTAAAGGACTCTTATGCCCATATCCTGATCCACCCCCAACACAGGCAGTACCTGCATTTCAGGGTGCAGGGAGAGCACTTCGAGTATAGGGTGCTCCCCGTCGGCTTTGCATCCGCCCCACGGGTCTTCACGAAGTGCCTCGTCGTGGCTGCCACTCACCTTCGGTGCTGGGGTAGTGTCGGTGTTTCCCTACCTCGACGACTGGCTTGTTACGGGCTCCTCTGTCGAGGAGGCCCGGCAAGCAATGTCACACACTGTCCTCCTTGGAGAGTTTGGGGTTCTTGGTCAACTACCTAAAATCTCACCTTGAGCTGGCACAGGCTCTCGAGTTCATCGGGGCATGCCCTGATACTCGGCAGGCCATGGCCTTCTTGCGGGTGGATCGCTCCACCTGCCTCCGAGCTCTGGCGGCTTGTGTCCAGAGCGCCCACCAGGTCACTGCTCGTTCAATGCTACGTTTCTTGGGCCACATGGTCTCAACCGTGCATGTGGTTCCTCCCTCCCACCTGCACATGTGGACGGCCCAGTGGTGTCTCAGCTCCCAATGGAGTCAATCCCTCGGCACCTTAGGGACTCCCGACCTTTGTATGTCCCTGAATTGGTGGCAAAACCCCCACAACCTCCTGCGGGGATCGCCCTTCCAGGCCTCACAGCACGATGTGGTACTGACCACAGATGCTTCCCTGTCAGGGTGGTGAGCCCATTGCAGGTCTCTCTGCACACAAGGGCAGTGGTTGCCGACGGAGGCTGAACAGCAGATAAACCTGCTTGAGTTCTGGGCTATCCGGCAGGCCCTGAGAGCCTTCGAGGATGTCCTCAGCGGGATGTCGGTTCTAGTGCAGACCGACAACCGGGTAGCGATGTTCTATATCAGCAAAGAGGGGGGCACGGGGTCATGCTCCCTCTGCAGGGAAGCAGTCCTCATCTGCTCTTTTGCCGCCTGGCGGAGGATGTCCCTCAAAGCAACGTACCTCCCGGGTCAGGAGAATGGCCTGGCAGACAGGCTCAGCAGAATCCTTCACCCCCACGAATGACGACTGGATCCCAGAGTGGCAGGCTGGCTGTTTCTACGCTGGGGCACCCCAGTGATGGACCTCTTCGCCAGCCCTCAGAACACTCATCTCCCTTGCTTTTGAGGCCCAGTGCCGCACCCGGGCAAGGAGGGCCCCGATGCATTTCTCCTGGATTGGTCCTCTAGTCTTCTCTATGCATTCCCTCCTTTCCCCCTCATTGTGAGGACTCTGTTCAAGGCTCAGCGGCATCACTGATTCTCATGGCCCCCTCGTGGCCTCTGCAGCCTTGGTTACCACTCCTGCTCTGGCTGTCGTCGGAGCCTCTGATTCCCCTAGGCTCTGCCAGGGACTTGCTGACACAGGAGGAGGGTTGGGTACTACACCCGAACCTCCCCTCCCTATCCTTCAATGCCTGGCGGCTGAACGGGTCTCTCTTGCCTCTCTGGCCCTTCCAGAGGAGGTCGAGGAAATCCTCCTTGCCTCGAGGAAGGACTCCATTAGGCGAGCTTACACCTTTAAGTGGAAATGTTTCTCGGAGCACCAGATCGACCCCTTCTCATGCCCGGTTCGGTGGGTTCTCCAGTACCTTCTCCACCTCCCGAGAGAGGGACTGAAGTCGAACTCGGAGTTCATCTGAGCACCATTTCAGCCAGTCATCTCCCTGTTGAGAGAGAACCTCTCTCGGGGCAACCACTAGTCTCCCGTTTCATGCAGGGCCTTCTGTTATCCAAGCCACCCATCCGTCCCCCTCCGGCGGAATGGGACTTGAACGTGGTGCTCACACAGCTCACTCGTCCACCCTTCGAGCCAATGGTGATGTGTTCGCTCTGGCATTTGTCCTGGAAGGTGGCCTTCCTAGTGGCGCTGATCTCGGCTTACCTAGTCAGTGAGCTTCAAGGGCTCATGGCTGGCGCCCCTTACACCAGGTTTTATCAGAACAGGGTGGTCCTCCGGATGCATCCTAAGTTCTTACCCAAGGTCATGTTGGCCTTTCATCTCAACCAAGAGATAGTGCTCCCGACCTTCTTCCCGAGGCCCCATGCTGATCAGGTGTCGGTGACTCTCCCCATCCTCAACTGCAAGGGGCCCTCGCCTTCTACTTGCAGCTTACCCAGACTCATCGCAAGTCTGACAGGCTCTTCGTGGCCTACGATCCCAATAGGCAGGGACAAGCAGTCACCAAGCACACCCTCTCTGTTTGGGTGGTGGACTGAATTGCGTTTGCTCATGCGAAAGCAGGTGTCCCTCTGGATCGTCGAGTCACTGCACATGGGGTCCGAGACAAAGCAGCCTCTGTGGCCTCACTATGCTCCATGCCCATGATGGACATCTGCTGGGCGGCAACATGGTCTTCTACGAACACCTTCGCCATCCAGTACTGCCTGGAGAGGGAGTCCTGCCGGGACAGCGCCTTCGGCTAGGCTGTACTCCATAATCTGTTCAGGGTATAAGCAACTCCTGCCCTCAGACCCTTCTTCACGTCTACCGAGGGTTTCTCCCTGAGGACCCGAGGTCTCGGGCCCCTTCGGGCTTTGGTTCTGCTAACAGCCTCATGGAGGCGTTTTTTGGTTACAGGTTCAGTAGCCTGTAGCTAGGGAGTCCCATAAGTGAGGACTGACTTCCTGCTTGTTCCTGGAGAAAGCGTAGTTACTCACCTGTAACAGGTGTTCTCCAGGGACAACAGGATTCAGTCCTCACCACCCTTCCGCCTCCCCTAATGAGTCGCTGAATTTTTGTCCTTCCCTTGCCATCTGCTTGGTAGTGCTCGAGCTAAGGGACTTGACTGAGCAAGATGGCACCCTTGGGCGGGAAGAAGACCACTCATGCATGGTAGCAATCCAAAAGGCTTTCTTTGAAAGCTGGTGAATTGCTCCGCGCGGGCTCCGATGGTGCCGACATCGCCCATAAGTGAGGACTGATTCCTGTTGTCCCTGGAGAACACCTGTTACAAGTGAGTAACTACGCTCTCTCTCCATCATTCAAAATGGATACCATCTCAACTTTCAGGAGCTTCCCCCTCACCATTTCAGAGGGGATGTTCCATCAAGGCCTCCCCTCGATACCCTTCTACAAAAGGAAGCAATCTCTCTCTTTACCCAAGGAGCCGTGGGACCAGTTCCCTATCAAGAATGACACAAAAGCTTCTACTCTACCTACTTCCTAGTTCCAAAGAAATCTGAAGGTCTCAGGCCCGTACTGGACCTCAGTAATCTCAACAAGTTCCTTGTAAATGAAAAATTCAAGATAATTTCATTTCATCTACAGCAAAACTGGCTTTGTTCCCTAGACCTCAAAGAGGCCTACACTCACATACCTATCCATCCAAGCCACAGGCAATATCTCAAATTCACTTGTCAAGGAAGTCATCATCAATACAGGGTTCTTCCCTTCGGCCTAGCATCAGCACTGAGGGTTTTCACAAAATGCATGGCCGTTGTGGCGGCTCACCTTCAGATCAACAAAAAAAAATTTGTTTTCCCTTACTTAGACAACTGGTTCATAAAGGCAGACTCCCCTGAAAAACTCTGCTCAGCTCAGAAAGAAACCATAACACTTCTACAGTCTCTATTCATAACAAACTTTCCAAAGTCTCACCTAATTCCTACTCAGAGGCTAGAATTTATAGGAGCTATCCTAGACACCAAACGGTGCAAGGCTTTTCTCTCACAAGACTGCATGCAGCGGCTAATACGTTTGGCAAACAGCATGCAGCAAAGTCAGAAGGCACAAGCATGTTCCTTCTTAAGACTACTGGGACACATGGCCTCCGCAGTGCATGTAGTACCATATGTCAGTCTTCACATGGACGCGCTCAACCCAATGGACTCGGGCCACGGGAGATCTACAGGATTCCTTCCAAATAACAGCTCCCATGGCACTCTCTCTTCAATGGTGGATTATCCCAGCGAATCATCTCACAGGGTTACCATTTCGACCACCCCAACCACAGCATACCCTCACGATGGATGATTCCAAACAGGGTTGGGGGACTCACCTGGAGTCTCTCTCCACACAGGGCCACTGGACTCTTTAGGATTTCAAACAGCAAATAAATCTCCTGGAGCTTTGAGCGATCTCCTGGGCTCTTCGAGTATTCCAGAATCAACTCTCCAACAATTCATTCTTCATTTGAACAATCAAGTAGCCATGATTTACATAAAGAAACAAGGGGGAACAGGCTCTCTTCCCCTATGTCAGGAATCTTGCGAACTATGGAACTTTGCAATTCAGCACCACATGCAATTGAGAGCAATCTACATTCCAGGAGAGGACAATCTCCAGGCGGATAGGCTCAGCCGTATTCTCCAACCTCACGAGCGGTCTCTAGACCAGACAGTGGCAAACAGTTTGTTCGACAAATGGGGTACTCCATGGATAAACTCAACTGAACACCAAGCTTCCCCGGTTCTGCTCAAAAATACCTTCCAAACTCAGACTAGCGCCAAACGCCTTCATGATCCATTGAGGTCGGGGTCTCCTTTACGCATTTCCCCCCACCCCCCTAATCTCAAAGAGGACAAGGGATCCATGATCCTCATAGCCCCTCACTGAGCCCATCAACCATGGTTCTCCCTCCTGCTTCAGCTTTCACAGACCCCACCTATGCAGTTAGGATGCAAATCGGGTCTCCTCTCACAGAACAACGGAACACTTCTCCATCCCAATCTACCATCCCTTTACCTGACAACATGGCTCCTGAGAGCCTAATATTATGTGACCTTTCTCTATCTTCGGAAGTCAGGAATATCCTCCTTTCCTCCAGGAAACCATCCACCAGGAAAGCTTTTTCCCTGAAATGGCATAGATATACCTCATGGTGCTCGAAGAACGCGCATAATCCCTTTGAAGCATCCGTACCTACGCTGCTACACTGTCTGTGTCACTTATCCTCACTGGGTCTTAAATCTAACTCGGTAAGAGTGCACCTCAGTGCCATTTCTGCTTTCCATACCCCTGTGAATGGCAAACCCATCTCCATGGCTCCCTTAGTGGCACAATTTGAGGGGTCTCCTCCTAACCAAACCACCCATTCACCCACCCCCAGTGGCATGGGATCTCAATGTGGTTCTAGCTCCTCTTCTCAAACCGCCCTTTGAACTGCTGGCAACCATACAATTCCATTAAATATTCCTCATAGCCCTAACCTCCACAAGACGTGTCGGTGAACCACTGTTCCCTCTAAGCTGTGCACATGTGCGCGCGCACACACCTCGCCGAGCGAGCGCACATACTTTACAACACAGCGCACAAAAATTACGGCTCTAATTCTGATAGAAAACAACACAGACGTCTTAAAATTTAAAAGTTATGACTGTAATTACTAGAAATTTCCCGCTTCATTTAGTAATCGTCTATTTTCATTTAATTTGATTAAAATCAATGTGGTGTACATACTGTATTCTGACGTGTAGTCAAATATTAAAGTATATAACTCCGAGTGTCGTTATGTGGCGCACAAAAATTTAACCTTCCTTCAAAAGCTGCACACAGCTGATATTTTATGCGCACACAGCCTACAGAAAATTAGAGGGAACATTGCGGTGAACTACAAGCCCTAGTAGCTCACATTTCATACGCATGCTTCCACCATGAAAGATGGTCCTACGAACACACCTGCACTTCGTCCCAAAAGTGGTCTCCCCTTTCCATATCAATCAGTTAGTCATCCTCCCTGTGTTCTTTCCAAAACCACGTGCCTCCCGAGCGGAAGCAATTTCGCATACCCTCGACTGCAAAAGGGCTTTGGCTTTCTATATACAAAAGACAGAGAGCCTCAGGAAATCCTCTCAACTTTTGTATCCTTTGATCCAGCTCATCTGGTTCTACTGGTGACTAAATGTTCCCTATCACATTGGATATCAGATTGCATATCTTTCTGTTATGAGAAAGCAGGACTTTCCCTCACAGGCACATCACTGCTTGCAATGTCCGGGCAATGTCTGCCTCGGTAGCAAACCTACGGGCAGGACCCATCACTGAAATATGCCGAGCTGCCACATGGTCCTCCATCCATATCTTTGCGGCCCACTATTGTTTGAACAAGGACTCCCGCAGGGATGCAGCCTTTGGCCAAGCAGTCCTTCAACATCTCTTTGGGACATAAAACAACTCCTACCCCTCGCCCGCTTCAATCCAGATCTCGGTTATGGGGAAGTCGAGGTCAGTGAACCTAGCCCATGTCCAACCCTACGAGATCTGTAAGCTAGATGTATGAGGACTACATTCCTGCTTGTTCCTGGAGATAGCATAGTACTCACCTGTAGCAGGTGATCTCCGGGAACAGCAGGAATTTAGTCCTCACAATCTTCTCACCTCCCCATGGAGTTGTAGGATTCTCTCTCTCTGCTCTCCTTTTCTTCAGCTATTAACTCAACTGAAGAGAGTCAGTTAAAAGAGTGGGAAGGCAGCAGCGCAGGCGCAGTGGACTGCTCCCAAAGGCTTTCTTATTGGTAGCTGGTGAGCTTCCCGTACAGGCTTCATCGGTACCTGATGTCACCCATATGTGAGGACTAAATTCCTGCTGTTCCCGGAGATCACCTGCTACAGGTGAGTAGTTATGCTTTATCCCTGCTGTGGTGGTCCACTCCTATTGTTTCATGCCTGAACAATACCTTCAAAACCTGACCAATCGGGATCAGGTGTCTCAGTGTCTGTTTCATCTTTTAATAAGTCTGCAAGCATTTTCTTTTTGCGTTTGGCTATTTCTTGCTCTTCGTGCATATCTTTTAACTGCAAAGCCATTAATTTATGTTGAAGTCCTTTTAATTCCTTATCTGGTTTCCCTTGCTGCTCTTCTACTAATCTCACATAATGAAAGATATGTGACTGGATTTCTAACCATGGTTTACTTTCTAATCCTGCAATTTCATCAAGTTTTGCCTGTATGGCCTTTGGAAGTGTTTACGTCAATGTTTGATAAAATAATGGTGACGTTCCTGGATCATTATGAATAAAATCTGTTTGTGATTCCCATTGTTCCTGAAATTTAGCTATGTATGCCACTAAATCTCCCATCTTATATTTATTGCTCACTAAACTTCCCAAATTCTTTTGTGTTGGATATAATTCTTTTAAAGCTTGCCATATTTGGGGTCTGTATGTATTAAATACTGCTCCATCATGTGGTGCTGACAGTACTTAATTGTGCTGCCTTGAAGATAGAAATAGTATTGTAAGATACTAGTAGGTGAGCTAGTAATGCTTTAACATCTCCTGAACAGAGTATATCCTGCTGCAATTTTTTCAAAAGCTTGTATCCACGATTGTCGTCCTCTCACTAGTGGTGGTAAAGTTTTTGTAACTGTATCTAAATCTGTAAAATTCCAAGGAACGTATTTCAAATTACCGCTTGTTTCATGTAGGAGCGGCATAATATTTTGTCCAGAATCTTGTTCATATTTCTCCCACTTTTTCAATCCTACTTGCGTATATTCTTGTTCTTCAGGACCAAGCAGGAAGTCAGTCCTCACATATGGGTGCCGACGGAGCCCTCGTGCAGAGCATTTCCCCAGCTTTCAAAGAAAGCCTTTGGGAATTACAGCGCGCATGCACGGTTCCCTTCCCGCCCAAGGGTGCCATCTTGCTCAGTCGTCTTTTTTCCGCGGAGCTCGACGGACGTAGTTCTTTTTTCCCCGAGGAAAAAGTTGATTTTCTCTATTTTTTTTCTCCGGTTCGACGCCAGATCCTTTTCCCGCTTGGACCGATACGCCGGTATCGAGTCCTTTCTTACTTTTTCGGTTTTTGTCCTTTGTGACTGGCGTTCGCGCCTTTTTTCTTTTTTCCCTGGCAGCCCGGTCTTTTGACCTAGCAGGGGCCCTTTTTCCCCCGATGGCTACCAGCGGGTTTAAGAAATGTGATCGCTGTAAGAAACTTATGTCTCTTACAGACACACATGACTGCTTCCTCCAGTGCCTCGGACCCGATCATGACCCGATGATCTGTGGTCCGTGTGGCAAAATGTCCTCAAAAGCGTTGAGTCGGCAGCACCAGAAGGATAGAATTTTTTCTGACTCCGCATCCGGCCGGGCCCGGACCTCATCAGAGGCCTCGACGTCTCGGGACTCCGGCTCCGAGCAGTGTCAGGGTTCCTCTGAGCGGGGGTCTCCTTCGCGGGAGCATCGCGGGAAGAAGAAACCTGCGAGGGCGTCGTCGGTGGACGCTCCTGGTCCCTCGAGGGCCAGGTCGCATAGCCCCGATAGCCGTCCCGGGTCTTCGGAGTCGGAGCGGCCTGCCAAACAGCCTCGTGTCGAGATGGAGTCTCCTGGACACGTAAGTGCTGTTGTCCTCGTTGACTCTCCTCCGAGGGAGCCGACGTCGGGCCGACGCCGTCGGGGCCCGAGTCGGGGGCTGCTGGGTCTCCTGAGCTCGGACTCAGGTTGACGGCCTTGGAGAGCAGCTTTGCTGCCTTCATGGAACAGCAGCGGGCATTGATCGCTGGTCTCACCGGTGCATCTGCCCCGACCACCGGGACCTTGACGTCCAAGTCGACCCCGGAGGCCGAGCCGATCCTAGAGTCCATGCGGGCTCGAGTCGATCCTCGGCCAGTCTCCCTTGACCTCCCGTTCGGTGCCGAGGTCGTTGACGCCAATACCCTCTGCGTCGGGGCGGAGGGCATCGGTGCCCGCCAGACCGGAGCCGCTCGATTCCTCCTCCGAGGAGTCGGGCTGGGAGACGGAGGACGAAGAGTCACCCGACACCCATCGGACTTGGTGTGTCCCATCGGGCTCGCCAGAGTCCGAGCCTCGGAGATGATCCCCACCGGAGGATACACGGTTCTCGGACTTCGTGAGGGATATGGCCAAGGCCTTGGCCTTCCCCGCGGATCCCGAGGAGGAGCCTCGAGCTGAAGAGCTCGAGGCCCTCCAGTTTGACTTTCCCCCTAAGGAGGCCTTTACTGTACCGGTTCCTCCGATGCTGGAGCGGCTGCTCTTCCACATGTGGGAGACCCCGGCCTTGACGCCGGTGTTAAGCAAGCGGGTCGATTCCATCTATCGAATCCGCAAGAGCCCCAGGTTCCAAAAGGCACAATTACCGCACCACTTCATGGTTGTGGAATCGGCCATGTATCGACTGAAAAGTCAGAAGATGCACTCCTCGGTGCCCCCCGGCAGGGAGGCCCGGAACCTGGATGCCCTCGGTAAGAAGTGCTTCCAGGGCTCTATGCTTGCTTGCCGTGTCCAGACCTACCAGCTCTACATGGGCATGTACCTTTGAGACCTGGCAAAAGAGATTGCCGGGTTCTCTGCTGGTCTCTCCGATGAACCTTTGCAGAGGTTCCAAGTCCTGTCCACCGGTATTCGAGAGTGCTTGAAGTTTATCTCTCGAGCAGCCTACGATGGCTTCGAGGCTTCGGCCTGAGTAGCCGGGGCAGGCATCGGTGCCCGCCGACAGGCTTGGCTACAGTCATCCGACCTCGAGCCATGGGTCCAGGACAGGTTGGTCGATGTCCCCTGCCGAGGTGAAAACCTCTTTGGCAAGCCCATGGCTGAAAAGGCTGCAGAACTCGAGACCGAGACTCTGACCAGGACTAGGCTTTCCAGGAAAACCTCTGCCCCTTCTCAGAAGAAGAAGGGCTCGGGAAAAAAGCCCTTTTACCAGAGGAAGTCATCTGCCTATAAACCCTACCCTCAATATCAGGCCTCTACAGCTCCCCAACAGGGTCAGCAGGCCAAGGGCCGGGGTCAGGGGCCCCATAGGCATCAGGCCCGCAAGCCACCAACACCGGCCCCTGCTCAGCAGGGTGGGGGTTTTTGACTCAAACAGCATATCCTCTTCTCCTCAGCTGGCTTCTCTTAGCACAGGAGGCTGGCTGGCCCACTTTGCCCACAGGTGGTCAGCCGTCACATCAGATGCCTGGGTTCTTCACATAGTCCAAAGGGGCTATCTTCTCCATTTTCAACAGGCACCTCCCTCCTACTTTCCAGGGGAGCCTCCAAGACCCCCTCTACACAGGGACCTACTCCTTCAGGAGTTAGCAGGTCTGCTCCAGGATCAGGCTGTGGAACCGGTGCCCCACCACCTGAGAGGTCACGGCTTTTATTCCAGGTACTTTCTGGTACCAAAAAGAACTGGAGGCCTCAGACCCATCCTAGACTTGCGAAACCTCAACAAGTTCCTGGTGAGGGAAAAGTTTAAGATGCTTACCCTTGGAATCCTGCTGCCCTACCTCCAGCAGGGAGATTGGCTATGCTCCTTAGATCTAAAGGATGCGTATACTCACATCCTTATTCATCCAGATCACAGACAATATCTCAGATTTGTTGTGGGAGGAAACCACTGTCAGTACAGAGTATTGCCCTTTGGCCTGTCCTCCGCTCCCAGGGTGTTCACCAAGTGCCTGGCAGTGGTGGCGGCCTTCCTGAGGCTTCAGGGTCTTTTTGTGTTTCCATACCTGGACGACTGGTTCATAAGGGGCCAATCCTCCCAGGAGGCCAACCAGGCCACCCTTCGCACTGTGGCTCTGCTTCAGCACTTGGGGTTTGTCATAAACTTCGCAAAGTCCACTTTGCTCCCGTCCCAAAACTTAGAGTTTATAGGGGCCAGGCTGGACACTCTTCAAGCAAAGGCTTTTCTGCCTCTGGACAGAGCCCACAGGCTCATGGATCTGGCCAGCCAGTTTCACAGCAATTCCGTGGTCTCTGCCAGGCAATTCCTGAGACTACTCGGCCATATGGCTTCCACGGTTCATGTCACCCCCAATACCCGCCTCCACATGCGACCTGCTCAATGGAGCCTTCGCACTCAGTGGCATCAAGTCACAGGGAGCCTTGCGGACTCAGTGCGGATATCCGACCTCCTGGTCTCCTCTCTGCAGTGGTGGCTTCATCTTCCGAATCTGGTACTCGGAGTGGTTTTTCAATCACCTCCTCATTTTCAGGTGCTGACAACCGATGCTTCTCTTCTAGGTTGGGGAGCACATTGCCAAGGGACATGTACTCAGGGACTCTGGACTCCTTGGGAGACTTCTCAACAGATAAACTTCCTGGAGCTACGGGCGATACGCCTAGCTCTGAAAGCCTTCTCCCACCTCGCCTCTCACCAGTCTGTACTGGTACAGACGGACAATCAAGTAGCCATGTTCTATGTGAACAAACAAGGTGGCACAGGCTCCTACCTTCTTTGTCAGGAGGCAAGGCGGCTGTGCTCTTGGGCTGTCAATCACGGAATCCTTCTCAAGGCTGTCTACCTCCCAGGCCAGGAAAACTGCCTGGCAGACTGAGCAGGATCCTGCAACCCCACAAGTGGAGATTGAATCCATTGGTGGTTCAGCAGGTCTTTCTCAGGTGGGGCCTGCCCACCATGGATCTCTTCGCCAGTCCTCTGAACCGGCAACTCCCGAGATTTTGCTCCAGACAACCGCATCCTCTCAGAATAGCACCGGATGCGTTTCTGATCTCCTGGTCCACAGGCCTTCTGTATGCGTTTCCTCCCACTCCACTAGTGTCCATAACGCTGTTCAAAGTCCTCCGCGACGGGGCTTCATTGATTCTCATAGCCCCCCGGTGGCCGAGGCAACCGTGGTTTCCACTTCTGCTTCAGCTGGCGGTGGACACGCCCTTTCCTCTGGGGTTTCAACGCGATCTCCTGTCTCAGGATCAGGGATCTCTCTTGCACCCCAACCTCCAGTCCCTTCATCTGATGGCCTGGCTGCTGAAAGGGTAGTCCTAGCTCCCCTCCTACTGCCTAGAGAGGTGGAGGAGGTAGTCTTGGCCTCTCGGCGTCCTTCTACCAGGAAATCCTACGCTCTTAAGTGGCGTAGATTCTCCACCTGGTGTGCTCAGCACAGCGAGGATCCCTTCTCGTGCTTGGTTGCGGTAGTCTTGCAATATTTGCTCTACCTCTCCAATCTGGGCCTTAAGTCTAGCTCTGTCAGAGTTCACCTTAGTGCTATCTCAGCACACCACTCGCCGGTGGACGGACGGCCTCTATCCAACCACCCTTTGGTGGCTCGTTTCCTCAGGGGCCTCCTTCTGCTTAATCCTCCGTTACGTCCACCAGCCCCTCAGTGGGATCTGAATGTGGTCTTACAGCGGATTACTTGTCCGCCTTTTGAACCTATGGCTACCTGTCCTCTCCGTTTTCTTTCCTGGAAAACCTTATTTCTGATAGCTCTCACCTCTGCTAGGCGGGTGAGTGAACTGCAGGCGCTAGTGTCTGATCCTCCTTACACTAGATTCTACAAGAATTTTATTTTATTTATTTATTTTATTTATTAACATTTTTTATATACCGCACTATTCATTATCAGCGCGGTTTACATGCAACAAGAAACCTCAGACAAGTTACATTTATCTGGTCATTACAGTTAACAGGAAAACCAACTTGGATAACAGGAGCAACTATTTACAAAACAACTATTTACATAACAATGTCATAGTGTCTGAAAAGCGTACTGTTAATCTGATGAAGTAGTATAATGTGCTGTTGAGACAGAAACGTTTACGTGGTTGGAATGTAGTTATTGATATTTGGGTGTGATTGTGTTTCTTTGTCCCCTGGGAAGTATTTGAGGAAAAGGTGATGTTTCAGGGCCTTCCTGAACTGGCTGAGATCAGAGATGGCCCTAATGTGTGATGGAAGGGTGTTCCAAAGTTTTGGGGCACATAGACTGAAGGCTCTGCTCGATGTTGTAGAGTTGTATCTTATGACTTCCTTTGGTACGATTAGCATATTTAGTTCCGTGGTATAGGGTATAAGAATAGGGTAGTCTTACGGACTCATCCTAAGTTTCTGCCTAAGGTTGTATCACCTTTTCACCTCAATCAGGAGGTGGTTCTTCCAACCTTCTTTCCCAGGCCGCATGCCAGCTGGGCTGAGATGGTCTTGCATACCCTGGACTGTAGGAGGGCGTTATCCTTCTACCTTGACCATACGCGAGAACATCGAAAGGCTGTTCAGCTTTTCGTTTCCTTTCACCCCAATAAGTTGGGGCTTCCTGTCTCCAAGCGTACGTTGTCCATCTGGGTAGCTGACTGTATCGCCTGGGCTTATGGGGAAGCCGGCCTCTCGTTGGAGGGTCGAGTCACGGCTCATCGTGTCAGGGCGAAGGCTGCGTCAGTGGCTCATCTCCGCTCTGTTCTGTTGGCAGACATCTGCCGGGCCGCTACTTGGTCTTCAAGCCAGACTTTTGCGGCCCATTACTGCCTTGAGAGAGAGTCCCGCAGGGACAGTGCTTTCGGACAGGCAGTACTCCATCATCTCTTTGAGGTTTAGGCAACTCCTACCCTCCAGCCCTGGTGTTGGGCTACCGGTCGGGGGCGTTCTCAGAGAAGTTTCCATCCTTCTGTGCTGACGAGCTAGAGGGAGCTCATTTTTTACGCTTAGGGTCTCCGGTAGCCTTAAGTTAGGGAGTCCCATATGTGAGGACTGACTTCCTGCTTGGTCCTGGAGAAAGAGTAGTTACTCACCTGTAGCAGGTGTTCTCCAGGAGCAGCAGGAATCAGTCCTCACAACCCTCCCTCCTCCCCTTGGAGTTAGTCATATCATTTATTTTTGCTAATTTTTTGCTGTCTTTTAGCTATGTCATCAGACTGAGCAAGATGGCACCCTTGGGCGGGAAGGGAACCGCGCATGCGCGCTGCAATTCCCAAAGGCTTTCTTTGAAAGCTGGGGAAATGCTCCGCACGAGGGCTCCGTCGGCGCCGACGTCACCCATATGTGAGGACTGATTCCTGCTGCTCCTGGAGAACACCTGTTACAGGTGAGTAACTACTCTATCCCATCTAGGATCTCTAGCCTCCCCTTGTATACAAAACCTGGCTGTATTCATATGTGCTGTATCTCTTTCCCTCTCCCTTTATCTTTTAAGTCTGTCGGGGCTGTAGGATTATACAGGGGGGGGTGGGGGTGGCAAATCACTCTCCTGTGTCTAACATGCATCTAATTTGCTGCCATAAATGAAAATGCTGAAGGTGTAATACTAATGCTTTATCCTTCTTTCTAGATTTAATTTGCTCCCTTAATGCTGTTAGACACCTGGGTTCTAGAGAGCCTTTCTCTGGCCAGAAGAAAGACGCATCCCTGGAAGAACATTTGTGCCATTTCTGATTGTACTGTTCAATAGTTTTCTTATTTAATGGATATTTCTCTAGTACCTGTTCTAAAGGATTATTATCCATTCCTCCTATATTTCTACTTATCAAGAATAAATCAAAAATACTTCGTACCATGTCAGAAGTCTTCTGCAGGAATCCAAAGAAATTTTTTCACTTACTCAGTGTTTTACAGGTTTCACTAATTCACACCAGCGATCAGGGTAATAGCGTTATCACGATGGGGGTCACCAAAATATTGAGGCTTTTTCGTTTGTGCCTTAGTGCTACATTGGCACCTCAGTATTGAATCACACCTACTCCTTATAATTTGTATATAAATTTGTAAGACAGAACAACTTATAAGTAAAACCAGTCTAATTTAATGAACTAAAATACACAGGTCTGGAGCAAATATAACATCATGTTATCTTGTGAGGCAGAAAGTGACTTTATTCGATACAGAGCTCCAATCACTGTTTGCTCACGTTACATTCTACAAAGAACTATTTTATACAGTCACTTCAGCTTTTTTCTCTTTAACCCATTTGCTTCTTTTCTCTTATGGCTATTCCTTGGAAACAAATTCCTTTGTTCTTTTATTTTATGTTTTTTTGCATAAGAACATAAGATATGCCATACTGGGTCAGACCAAGGTCCATCAAGTCCAGTATCCTGTTTCCAACAGTGGCCAATCTAGCTCATACCTACCTAGCAGTTTCCCCAAAAGACACAGGTTCCGCAATGCTTGTACTGGGTCAAGCATTGATATCCTGGGTCCCTTCTTAATGGTTTATGGACCTTTCCTCCAGGAACTTGTCCAAACCTTTTTTAAACGCTGCTACACTAACAGCCTTTACTACATCCTCCAGTAACAAATTCCAGAGTTTGATTACACGTTGAGTGAAAAAATATTTTTTTTATTAGTCTTAAATAGTTTACCCTGTAGCTTCATTGCATGTCCCCTAGTCTTTCTATATTCTGATAACGTAAACAATCGATCTACGTTTACCTATTCCACTCCGTTCATTAATTTATAGACTTCTATCATATCTCCCCTCAGCCGTCTCTTTTCCATGTTAAAGAGCCCTAACCTTTTTAGCCTTTCTTCATAGGAGTATCCTTCCATCCCCTTTACCATTTTGGTGGCTCTTCTCTGAATCTTTTCTAATAACTCTATATCCTTTTTAAGATACGGTGACCAGAATTGCACACAATATTCAAGGTGCGGTCTTACCATGGAACGATATAAAGTCATTATAATATCTTTTGTTTTATTTTCCATTCCTTTCCTTATGATACCTAGCATTCTATTTGCTGTCTTGGCTGCCGCTGCACACTGGGCCGAGGGTTTTAACATGTTATCCACAATGACGCCTAAATCTTTTTCCTGGGTGGTGATTCCTAATGTGGAACCTTGCATTGTGTAACCATAGTGTGGGTTGTTCTTCCCTAGGTGCATAACTTTGCACTTGTCCACATTAAATTTCATCTGCCATTTTGATGCCCAGTCTTCTAATTTATCAAGATCCTCTTGCAATTTTCCACAATCCTCTTGGGTTTTAACAACTTTAAATAGTTTTGTGTCATCTGCAAATTTGATAACCTCACTCGTTATTCCACCTTCCAGGTCATTTATGAATATGTCAAAAAGTAGCGGACCCAGCATAGATCCCTGGGGTACACCAATATTCACCTTTCTCCATTGGGAAAATTGGCCATTTAGCCCAACCCTCCGCTTTCTGTCTTTTAACCAGTTCTTGATCCACAGTAGTACACTGCCTCCTATCCCATGACTCTTTAGTTTTGCCAAAAGTCTCTGATGAGGGACCTTGTCAAAGGCTTTCTGAAAGTCCAGATACACTATATCAACCGACTCACCTTTGTCCACCTGTTTATTCACACTCAAAAAAACATAACAGTTTAGTAAGACAAGATCTTCCTTGTCTAAAGCCATGTTGACTGTCTCCCATTAGGCCATGACTATCTACATGCTGAGTAATTTTATTCTTTGATGGTTTCTACCATTTTTCCCAGTACTGACGTGAGGCTCACCGGTCTGTAGTTTCCCGGATCACCCCGGAACCCTTTTTAAAAATTGGTATTACATTGGCAATCCTCCAATCTTCAGGTATTACAGATGATTTTAATGATAGTTCACAGATTACTAATAGCAGGTCTGCAATCTCATATTTCAGTTCTTTCAACACCCTTGGATGTATACCATCCGGCCCAGGTGATTTGCTACTCTACAGTTTATCTAATAGTTGTAATACATCTTCCCGATGTATTGATATTTCCTTCAATTCTTCCGCACCTTTAAATACCACTTCAGTCATGGGTAGCATCCCTACATCTTCCTGAGTAAAGACCGAAACAAAGAATTCATTCAGTCTCTCCGCTATCGCCTCTTAGTGCCCCTTTAACTCCTCTATCATGTAATGGACCAACTGACTCTCACAGGTTTTTTTTGCTACAAATGTACTTGAAAAAATCTTTATTTCGCGTTTTTGCTTCCACAGCAAGCTTCTTCTCAAATTCTCTCTTTGCCTGCTTTATCAATGCCTTGCATTTGACTTGCCGGTGCTTGTGCTGTTTCCAGGTTTCGTCGTTTGGCTCTTTTTTCCATTTCCTGAAAGATGCTTTTTTGGCAACAGCCTCTCTGACCTCACCTTTAAACAATGCTGGCAGTTTTTTGGACTTCCCTCCACTTTTCTTGAAGCGTGGAATACAGCTGGTCTGGGCTGCCAAGATAGTATTTTTCAACAACACCCAAGCTTGATGTAAGTCTTTAACCTTTGCAGCTGCTCCTTTTAGTTTTTTCTTAACTGTTTTCCTCATTTTATCATAGTCTCCCTTTCGAAAGTTAAAAGGTAGTACTGTGGATTTCCTTACTATCCCCCCTCCACTAATTAAATCAAAGGCGATCATGCTATGATCACTATTGCCAAGTGGCCCCAACACCCTTATCTCTTGCACTAGATCTGGTGTTCCACTAAGGACTAGGTCTAATATGGCTTCCCCTGGACTTCCGGTGACGTCACGGAGCTCATGGCAGCTTTAACGCCAAGCTCCGTTCGAATCCCATGTAAAAGAGCTTTAAAAGCGAGCCCCCATCGGTAATAGTGGTGAGAAAGCGAGCATCCAGGACCGCGATGGCAGCCCGGAAGAAACTAGAGGGTTTCCAGTCCCCGTACGTCCGTCGCGAGCTGATGGCAGCCGAGGCGAAGGAGTCGGTAGGCGCGGGTGAGTGTGAGCTCAGAGGTGCCTCGGAGGACGACGATGCCACTGATGCTGAGGGGGCGGATGACCTGCCCTTGCGGAAATGGCTGCACAAATTTAAGATGGACATGAAAGGGGAGCTGAAAGCGATGAGGAAAGAAATGCGGGACACCCTACATGCGATACAGCAGGAGCTGAGCAGTCTCGGTGGCCGGGTGGAAGAGTTGGAAAGCCACGTGGAAGACTGTGAGGGGGAGGTGCGTGGCCTGGTGGCTATGCAGGGCTCGCTTCAGTCCCAGCACGAGGAGTTGCAGGAGAAAATTGAAGAGATGGAGGACCGTGCTCGGCGGAACAATTTACGCATCAGAGGGGTGCCGGAGGAGGTAGGCCCCAAGGACTGTGTTGAGCTGGTGCAACGGCTCTGCAGCCATGTGCTTCACTTGGGGGACGTGACCGGCAAGGCTCCGGAGCAGATAGGTGTGGAGCGGGCACACCGGAGTTTGGGGCCACGAAGGGAGAAACAGGCCCGGGACATTATAGGCCTGTCTGAGCAGCTTCCCACTGAAAGAGCAAATACTCAGTGTGGCTCGGAAGTTTGGGAGAGTGGCGTGGGAAGGAGCTGAAATCAAAATGTATAATGATCTCTCCAAAGGTACTCTAGAGCGACGAAGAGCCATGAAAGATGTGACCGCCTACTTGCGGGGGAAGAATTACCGGTATCGATGGCTGTTCCCGTTTGGGGTCCTGCTTTCCATAAACGGCACGAACCGAAAAGTGAAGTCCGCTGACGAGGCTTGGGAGCTGTTGAAAGACTTAGGATGTGAAGGCCTACCGGCGGCGGGGCAGACGGTGCGGCCGAATCAGCCAACCAGTGGTAAAGGCCGACAGAGGAATCAGTCTAGCTCCCAGTGGCAGTGCGTGGGGGAGCGCGGGAAGTGTCTGCAGCGAATGTCCCAGGATCAGCAGCAGGAATCGGCAGAGCGGGCGACATGAACTGGCGAGAAGTGAGATCGGCCTGGATGTTTGCAGAACACATGAGGGGGGTGCTAGAGCCCTTTTGCTCATGGTTATGAACACTGGACTCTTAGGGCATATTGGAGTTGGGGTGATTTCTGGAGGGGGGGGAGGGGGGGAGTGCGGGAGGACAGTGGGAGGTAGTTGGGGAAGGTTATGGGTTTGGGGGAGAGGGGGGTGAACCGGGGGCAGGGGAGGGGCAGTAATGGCGATGTGCGTAACTTGTGGGGTGGGTGGGGGCGGTAGTGGTAGTGGTGGGATTGGACGTCAGGACTGGGAGGACGGGTAGCTTGGGAAGTGTGGCAGGATCGGGGAGGGGGGTACAGGGGGGGGAGGGGGGTGGGCAGGGGGGCGGGGGGAGGGGGTGGGATGCCTTATGGGAGGGTATGGAGCGTACTGGGATTGATAAGGGATGTTACGTATAGGCACTATTAATGTTCGGGGGTTGAACTCTCCCACTAAGAGGGGTTTGTTTTTCCGGGAGGTGGTGAGGAACCAATGGGATGTGGTTCTCCTACAAGAGACGCATCTCCGGGCCCGGGATGTTGGGCGGATGCGGCACCGGCAATTCCCGGACCAATACTTTTCCTGTACTAAAGGGGGGGGACGGAAAGGAGGGGTGGCCATCATGATACGTGGGGGTTGTGGGATACAGGTGGAGACTTCGTTTAAAGATCAGGAGGGTCGGGTAGTGGGGATCACCGGGAAGTTGGGGGGGGAGGATATTGTGATTGTGGGGGTGTATGGACCTAACGGGCAGCAGGGGGGCTTCTGGAGGGAGGTGCGGGCTTTACTTGATAAGGCAGGGGGGGGGGAAGGTGTTAGTTGGAGGGGATTTTAATGTGGTGCTGGACCCTGGGTTGGATCGGAAGCCGAAGGGGGGGGATGGGGGGCGAAAGAATAGATTAGGATTGCGAGGGCTGATGAGAAGCTATAACTTGCTGGATGTGTGGCGTGTGATGTATCCGCAAGGTGAGGGGTATACTTTCTATTCGGCTCCACATGGTAGTTGGAGTCGGATAGATATGTTCTTGCTCGATCAGAGATGGATGTCTGCGGTCCAAGTTGGGGGGGTTGTGCAAGTCGGGTGGTCGGACCATAAAGGGGTTGAGCTTCATCTTCGAAATTTCAGAAGTCGAGGGGGGGTATTCTGGAGACTGAATGATAGTCTCCTCCGTGATAGGAGAGTGGTGGAGGATGTGCGGGGCGTCATTAAGGAGTATTTGCACCTTAATGATACAGGGGAGGTGCGAGATGTTATGGTATGGGAGGGCCTGAAGGCAGTGGTACGGGGGAGATTCATTATGTAGGGCTCAAAGAAAAAGAGAGAGCGGGAGCGGCGGGAAGAAGAATTAAAACGGGAGGTGGGGGAGAAGGAGGAGAGGTTTCGGGGGTCGGGGGCGGTGGAGGATCGGATAGCGATGGAGCAGGCGCGGGATGCGTTAAAGGATTTACAATTGGAGAAAGTGGCCTTTCTCCTGCAGAGAGTGCATCAGACTCACTGAGTTTGGGGATAAAGCGGGGCGGTTACTCGCGCGACGCTTGCGGAGGCAGAAAGGGGTGGCCACGATAGCGTATATAGAAGGGGTGGATGGGCGGAGGTGTTGGGGTGAAGAGATAAGGGAGCGGTTTCGGGATTTCTACCTCGATTTGTATCGCGAGATGACAGGGGGGGATGAGGGGGAGATAGAAGCCTATTTAGATGGGATTACGCTCCCAGTGTTATCGGAGGAAGCGGCTGTGCTCCTAGAGGAGGAAATCCGAGAGGATGAAATTGCACGGGTGGTGAAGGGATTAGTAGGGGGGAAGTCTCCGGACTTAGATGGATTGATGGGGCCTTTTTATAAGGTCTTTTGGGGGGAGCTGAAAAGTATACTGTGTAAGGTTTTTAACGGGGTGTTAGGGGAAGGGGGGGGAACTGTCAAGGGACATGCTGACAGCCGGGATAACGGTGTTGTTAAAGCCCGGGAAGGATCCAGGGAAATGCAGCTCCTACAGGCCGATATCCCTGCTGAATGTGGACACCAAATTGCTGGCCAAGGTAGTGGCAGGGCGGTTGGCGGAGTGGCTACTGGGGCTTATCCAGGGGGATCAAGCAGGCTTCATCCCAGGACGTCAGGCAGCGGATAATATCCAGAGAGCGATTGGGGTGGTCTGGGAGGCGAGGGAGGGGCGGGAGGATTTGATACTGATGTCTATCGACGCCGAAAAGGCCTTTGACAGAGTTCTTTGGGCCTTTTTGATGCGGGTGTTGGAGCGTATGGGGTGTGGGCCCAATCTCATGGGGTGGATAAGGGCGCTGTATCGGGGACCACGGGCTAGAATCAAAGTCAATGGGCAGTACTCCAGGGATTTTGCACTGGGCAGGGGGACCCGACAGGGGTGCCCACTGTCCCCGCTTCTCTTTGCCATGGTGGTGGAGCCACTGGCTGAGAGCATTAGGAGGAATGATAGGATTCTTGGTTTGCAGAGAGGTGGGCGGATGCATAAAATTTCACTTTATGCCGATGATATCCTGTTGTACTTAGGTCAACCCGTCACATCGCTACCGGAGGTAATGCAGGAGGTTGAAAGATATGGAGCAGTTTCAGGGTTTAAGATGAATGTGGATAAAAAACAGAGGTTTTGAAGGTGCACTTGGATGTGACGGCTGAGGAGAGTTTGAAGCACCAGTTCCCATTGCGGTGGGTCAGCGGGTCTCTGGGGTACTTAGGGGTCCGCATTACAGATCGGTATGAGACTTTATATCAGGCTAACTACCCACGCTTGTTCCACACTATTGGTAGGGATTTGGAAGGGTGGATGGGGTTGGAGATCTCCTGGATAGGGAGGATTGCGGCTATTAAAATGAATGTCTTGCCCCGTCTACTGGTTTCAGGCCTTACCGGTCGAGGTGCCGGCTGGGGTGATGCGGACGTTACAACGGCGGGTCTTCACCTATATCTGGAAGCGGAAACCACCCAGGGTGGCGCGAGCAGTGATGTACGCGCCTAAGGACGAGGGGGGCTTGGGGGTCCCGAATCTGTTGGCCTATTATAGGGCGGCCCAGTTAGTGCATGTAATGAACTGGAGGTCAGGGGGAGAGGAGAGGCCTTGGTTGTCCTTGGAGGTGGCGAGAGTTCGGGGGGGGGCCATTTGACGGCCTGGCTATGGGCGGATGTCGAAGGGAGGAGGAGCCTGGGGGGGGGATCGCCGGCGATGAGACAAGGGGCGAAGATATGGGATAGTGTACGGGGAGGGGAGGGCGGGCCTCGCCCAAAGGGTTTTTCCTTGCTGACACCGTGGAGGGGGGCCAGGGGGTTCCCACCGGGATGGGAAGGGGGGAGATTTGATGAGTGGACGAAGAAAGGCTTATTATGCAGTTATCAGTGCCTGGAGGAGGGTGAACTGAAGAGTTTTGAGGCCGTCAAGGAGGAATTCCAGCTGGAGGATAGGGACAGGTATGCCTATCTGCAGGTTTGCTCGTTTCTGGGGAAGGTGGTGGGGAAAGAGAGGTGGGGCAGGGAACTCTCCGGTATGGAAGCGTTGTGGTTCGGGAAAATGGGGGCAAGGGGCATGATCTCGGGGCTCTATAGAGTGGTGTGTGGCAGCCAAGGGGGGAAACATCGGTATATGAAGGAGTGGGAGACGGATTTGGGGCGTACTGTATCGGAGGTGGAGTGGAAGCGGGTGTGGGATCAGACTAGGCGGGGGCTCCAATCCAGCAGGTCCAAAGAAAACAGTTATAAGGTATTGCTGCGGTGGTATTACACCCCTAGCCGCCTACATAAGATGTACGCGGCGGTATCGTCCTTGTGTTGGAGGGGGTGTGGGGCGGTTGGGACGTTTTGGCATGTATGGTGGAGTTGTAGGAAAGTTCAAGAGTACTGGGAGCGGATAGTAGGCTGGATTCAGCAGCATCTCGGGGTGGAAGTTCCGGTGGCTCCTACCATTTGTTTACTGTCCTGGTGGGAGGAGGGGCAGGGGAACAGGGGAGGTAGGGCGGTGGGGGCTTGCTTGAGCGCTGCTCGCTACGAAATTGCGGCTGCTTGGCGGCGGAGTGAGTTGCCTGGTATGGTGCAATTTGAGCAGCGAGTTCGACACACGGTTTTGATGGAAAAGTTAACGGCTGCACGTAAGCAGACCTTTGCTAGATATGAGGAACAAGGGGAGTATTGGGGGGCGTCCTGGGGTTGGGAGGACAGGGAGGGGGGGAGCTGGGCGGGGTAGTGGGTTGACGGGATGGAGGAGGATCGGGTGAGTTACTCCGTTCCCCCTTTGGGGGAGGGAGGGGTAACGCGGTTGTCTGGTCGTTGTCCAGGGGGGGGAAGGGGGGGTGTAGGTTTTGGGGTGGGGGGGGCTACGCAAGACAGGGGGGGGGCCTGCCAGCAGGGGGAGTACGGGTAGGGGGTACTTGGCGGGGGTGGGGGGATCGATAGGAGGGGGATAGGTTACTCTTGTAGTGCACAGGCCTTTTGGGGATGGGGAGTTAGTTCCTAGTTGTTTATTTTCTTGGTGGCCGGGGGGAGAGGCTGTGGGGGGTTCTTGTTGCTGTAAAGTGGGTTTACACCAATACTAGTTACATTACCACAGCATAGAGTTAAGGTGCAGGTACACTGTGCAGCGGGGGGCCATATTGGGATGGCAGAGGAAGCTTTAAATACGGCCACTGGCTATCATACAATTTGGTGTATTTTGTTGTCTAGAAATTTCGGCTGCTAGGTACCTACTGTATAGATTAAGGCTGGTTATTGATGTCTGTGTTTATGGCTATGTTATGGAAATGATGACAATAAACACTTAAATACAAAAAATAATATGGCTTCCCCTCTGGTCGGTTCATGAACCAGCTGCTCCAAGAAGCAGTCATTTATGTCATCTAGGAACTTTATCTCCCTAGCATGTCCTGCTGTGACACTGACCCAGTCGATACCGGGGTAATTGAAATCACCCATTATTATTACTGTGCTGTAACTTTTGTTAGCTTCCTTGATTTCTTTGAGCATTTCATCATCCATTTGTTCATTCTGGCCCGGTGGTCAATAGTACACCCCCACTGCCATCGCCTTCCCCTTTTTACATGGAATTTCAATCCATAGAGATTCTACAGCAAATTTTGTTTCCTGCAAAACTTTAATCCTTTCTGACTCAATGCCCTCTCTAACATAGAGCGCAACCCCTCCACCAATTTGATCAGCTCTGTCATTGCGATATAGTTTGTACCCAGGTATCACAGTGTCCCACTGGTTGTCCTCCTTCCACCATGTCTCTGATATTCCAATCATATCTAACCTCTCATTTAGTGCTATATATTCTAACTCTTCCATCTTATTTTTTGGACTTCTAGCATTTGCATACAAGCATTTTAGAGACTGTATTTTGTTCATATTAATTTGGCTATTGGTAGACATGGGTAATTTGGGATCTTTAAGCTCTTTGCAGGGTCTTATCTCTGTCCCATCTCCTTAACATACCCCAATTCCTGTCTTTCTCTGGTTTATATGTAGTCATAGGTAAAGAATTCTGTCTGCAATTCATCTTGTCAGCAGTTTTGAAGGTTCACAGTACACAGAGAGACTGTTTTTTATTCATTCCTTTCAAAATGGAGTTTTTCAGAGAGGATTCTGGGAGAGCAGATGGAGAGAGAGATTCATTCAGCCTTCTCCTATTTATAGAAATTTATACTTTCTCCCACTAATTGTCAAGAAGTGATTTACAAATTGTAACATTACATTTTGGGGTAAATATTGGGTAAGATTTGTTTCTAAATGTATTGTGAGGTTAGAACTTTCTGCTGACCTTTAGTGGAACCCTATTTATGTCAACTTAATATCTCATTTTTTTATTAAATTGCAGGCAGTAGACCTCAGGAAAAAGACCATTGCCTACCTCGACTCTATGGGACAGAGGAACCCTAGTATTGGCAAGACTGTTCTGTAAGTCTCCCTGCCATTCTTTGGTTTTATTGCAGCCCCTTACTTTGCCTTTTATGGATGTGCTCTTTCCAACCAGTAGTTGATACTATGATTTAAGGTAGTGGCTATAGCTAGGTTCTCAAAACTTAAAATAGCTGAGTTTTTCTCCATAAGCTCCTTCTAAGATAGCTTTTTTGCCTCTGTCCCAAAAGAAATTGATCCTGCGAGGTGATGTGCATTCTCTGCTATTTTGTACAGGAGAATTGCTTTTGGAAAGCAGCATAGGCAAGCATAAATCAGGAAAGAGGAGCTCTAGTATTCTCATTCATACATGCTTCTATCTTGTAGAAACACTCTTGAAAAGAAAGACAAGCTGTTGCAGAGAACATGAACATAGAAACTTAGTAAATGATAGCAGATAAAGACCGCAAATATAGTCCATTACAAGATGTTACAAGATGCTCAAGGTTCTATGTTGAATGATGCTGAGAAGATCAAGAAAAGATGGAGGGAATATACAGAGTTTTTATATGATAAAGATCAAGTGGACCAACAGCCGTTTCAACCTGTACCTTATGATCGGGAACCATTGGTGATGAAAGAAGAAGTTGAAGCAGCATTGAAAGCCTTATCAAAGAACAAAGCACCAGGCATTGATTGCATTCCCATAGAGGTATTACAGCAATCTGATGCAGCTGTTACCATACTTACAAGGCTCTGCCAAGAAATATGGAAGACAGCATCATGGCCAACTGACTGGAAAAGATCTGTGTTTATATCAATACTAAAGAAAGGTGATCCAACTGACTGTGGAAATTATCGCACAATGGCTCTGATCCCACATTGCCAGCAAGATTCTACTGAAGATTATTCAAAAGAGACTACAATCATACCTGGAACAAGAACTACCTGAAGTGCAAGCAGGGTTCAGAAAAGGACGAGGAACGAGAGACATCATTGCAGATGTGAGATGGATCCTTGAAAAGACGAAAGAATACCAAAAGGACATCTATTTGTGCTTTATCGACTATAGCAAAGCTTTTAACTGTGTAAACCATGAGAAACTCTGGGCCACATTAAGAAGCATGGGTATACCAGAACACTCTGTACATTGATCAAGAAGCAACAGTTCGAACGGAACAAGGAGAAACAGAATGGTTTAAAATAAGCAAAGGTGTAAGACAAGGCTGCATACTTTTCCCCTACCTGTTTAATTTATATGCAGAACAAATCATCAGAGAAGCAGGATTGTATGAAGACAAGAGAGGTGTGAAGATTGGTGGAAGACTCATCAACAACCTTCGCTATGCTGATGATACCACATTACTGGCGGAAAGTGAAGATGATCTGAAACATTTGCTTCTCACAATCAAAGAACATAGTCTCAAAATGGGCCTGCACCTTAATGTAAAGAAGACAAAGGTCATGACAACTGGCATAATCAACAGGTTCATCGTCGAAGGAGAAGAAATTGAAATCGTGAATAACTTTAACCTACTTGGATCAACTATCAATAAAGAAGCAACAATTAGTCAAGAAATCAGACGATGCATTGCTCTTGGCAGAATGGCTATGAAAGACCTAGATAAGATTCTCAAGAGCAGAGATGTCTCTCTCCATACAAAGATTTGACTTGTTCAAGCCATGGTATTTTCAATAACATCATATGGATGTGAAAGCTGGACAGTGAAAAAGATACAGGAAGAAAATTGATGCCTTTGAATTATGGTGCTGGCGGCGAATACTGTGTATACCATGGACTGCCCGAAGAACAAACCAGTCGGTAGTAGAGGAGATCAAACCTAAGCTTTCTTTAGAAGCTCAGATGACAAGACTTCGACTTTCATACTTTGGACACATCATGCGGAGAGAGAGATCATTAGAGAAAGACATCATGTTTGGCAAGATAGAAGGTCAACGCAAAAGAGGAAGGCCAGCAATGAGATGGATCGATACAATAACAGCAGCTGCGGGTACCAGTCTGTCAACAATGAGCCGCCTGACTGAAGACCGAACACAATTTAGGATAGCTATCCAGAGGGTCGCCATGAGTCGACTCCGACTCGACGGCACTTAACAACAACAACATAGTCCATTATGCACTGTTGTCGACTATCAGGCATCAAGCTTCATATCAAGCCCAAACTACACTTACAGCAGTTCCATACCAGCATTGTCCATATCAATCGGTTCAGAAAAATATTTTATTTGTAGGATCCACTCAAAAACTGCCACCCAAGTCACAAGCAGCAGTCACCTTTTATGGTTGACTTTACTGAAAAGTTTTACGTTTTTTGTTATTTTTATGTCCAGGCTTTGGAGCGCAGTTTTACTGCTTTCATTGAGCAGCAGCGGGCGCTGATGGTCCGGCATGTCTGGCTCCTCTGCCCCGACCACCAGGTCCTCGATGTCAAAGTCGATCCTGGAGGCCGAGTAGATCCTCGAGACCTTTCGGACTCGAGTCGATCCTCGGCCGAGGTCACCCTCGACCTCCCTTTCGGAACCCAGGTCGTCACTGCTGAGCCGATCGGCATTGGGCTGGATGGTGCCAGGGTCCTCGATGCCTGAGGAGCCCCTCAAGTCCTTCTCGGCAGCCTTGGCCTTGGAGATGGAGGACGAAGAGTCCCCAGATACCCGGAGGCATCGGGACGTTCCCTCAGATTTCACTGTGTCTGAATCTCTGAGAAGGTCCCCACCAGAGGATATGGGTTTCCTGTACTTCGTGCATTATATGTCCAAGGCATTGGCTTTCCCCATGGAGTCTGAGGAGGAGCCTCGAGCCGACGAGCTCGAGATCCTCCAGTATGAGGCTCCTCCTCGGGAGACCCTCACGGTACCCATTCCTCCGATCCTGGAACAACTCATGCTCCGCATGTGGGAGACACCGGCATCGACGCCGGTAATCAGCAAACGGCTGGACTCAATGTATCAAGTCCGTCGGAGCCCTGGATTCCAGAAGTCGCAGCTGCCACACAGTTCCATGGTTGTAGAATCGGCCATGCATCGGCTTAAAAGCCAGAAGATGCATTCCTCTGTGCCCCCAACAGAGAGGCCTCCAACCTGGATGCTCTTGACAGAAAGTGTTTCCAGGGCGTGATTCTGAATTGTCGAATCCAGGCGTAGCAGTTGTACATGGGCATGTACCTGAGGGACCTGGCGAAGGAACTCACTGGTTTCTCGACTGGCCTCTCCGAGGAACTCTTGCAGTGCTTCAAGAGCCTGTCCAAAGCTGTCCGTGAATGCTTGGTTTATGTCTCGGGCGGCCTATGATGGGTACGAGTCGGCAGCTCGAATAGCCACGGCGGGCGTTGGTGCGCACTGCCAGGCTTGGCTGCAGTTGTCTGACCTCGAGCAGTAGGTTCAGGACAAGTTGGTCGATGTCCCATGCCAAGGGGAGAACCTCTTTGTTAAACCCATGACTGACAAGGTCGCAGAGCTGGAGATCGAGTTCATGATGAGGACATGGCTCTCTAAGAAGACCTCTGCTCCTCCTCGTAAGAAGGGCTCAGGTAAAAAGCCCTTTTACCCGAGGAAGGGAACTGCTTACCGAAACTATCCCCCTTACCAGACCTCCACGGCTCCCCCACAGGGGCAGCAGGCCAAAGGACGAGCATGGCCCGCGTAAGCAGAAAGCCCCCAAACCCCAGGCTCCGGTTCTGGCCCAGCCTGGTGGGGGTTTTTGACTCCCATCAGCATGGCCCCTCGCCCAGCAGGGACGGGGCAGCCCACAGGGGTTCAGCTAGTCTTGTATGCCCACAGGTGGCGGACCATCACCACCAATTCCTGGGCATTACAAGTGGTCAGAGAGGGATACCTTCTCCATCTAGCCCAAGTGACTCCACACTACTTTCCAGGAGAGCCTCCAAGGTCTCCCCTTCACCGGGATCTTCTTCTGAAGGAGTTGGCAGGTTTTCTCGGACTGTGTGGTGGAACTGGTGCCCCACCACCTCAAGGGCAAGGGGTTCTACTCCAGGTATTTCCTCGTCCCAAAAAGGACAGGGGGCCTAAGGCCCATCCTCGACCTGTGCAACCTCAAAGAAATTCCTGGTGAGGGAGAAGTTCAAGATGCTCTCCCTTGGAATATTGCTGCCCTACCTCCGCCAGGGAGACTGGCTATGCTCCTTAGACCTAAAGGATGCCTACACACACATCTTTATCCACCCAAGCCACAAGCAATACTGGCTCATCAGGGGCACGTCGGCCGTAGAGGTGCAGCAGGCCACAGCCCACACCATCCAAGTCCTGCAGGACTTGGGGTTTATAATAAACTACCCCAGGTCCAGTCTCTGCCCGTCTCAAGAGTTAGACTTCATTGGGACAAGGCTCAATACCCTGCAGTCGAAGACCTTCCTGCCATCAGACAGAGCAGACAGGCTTATAGCCCTCGCAGAGAGAGTGCGCTGCAGCTCCTCAGTGCCAGCGAGACAGCTGCTGCGCCTCCTCGGGCACATGGCCTCCACGGTCCATGTCACTCCAGATGCCCGCCTCCACATGCAAACTGTGCAGTGGTGCCTCAGGGACCAATGGTCCCAGGCCACTGGGCATCTCCAAGACAGGATCAAAGTGACCAGGCATCTGGTGCAGTCCCTGGCCTGGTGGCTCTTGCCCCAGCACTTGAGAGCATGTATGCCTTTTCAGGCCCTTCCCTATTCCAGGGTCCTCACCACAGATGCCTCCTTACTGGGCTGGGGGGTCCATTGCCAGTGGTTCCGCACACAGGGGGTGTGGTCCCCAGGGGAGAGTGCCCAAGAGATCAACTTGGAGCTCCAGGCCATCTGCCTTGCCCTGAGGGTTTTCAGGTAGGATCTGGTCCACAGGTCAGTCCTGGTCCAAATGGACAATCAAGTGTCTATATTCTACGTGAACAAACAGGGGGGTACGGGATCACGCACCCTGTGTCAAGAGGCCCTGGACCTGTGCTCATTTGCAACCTAGCAGGGGATTCTCCTCAAGGCTGTTTACCTGCTGGGCCACGACAATTGGGAGGAGGAGGTGGAGGAGGTCTTGCTGGCTTCACGTAGGCCGTTTACTAGATGGACGGACGCCTTTAATTGGTGCAGATTTGCTGTCTGGTGTGCTGGGAAAAAGGTGGACCCCTTTACTTGCCCAGTGGTTGTGGTGTTGAAATACCTTCTCCACCTTTCCGAGTTGGGCCTTAAGTCCAATTCCGTCAGAGTGCACCTCAGTGCCCTAGCGGCAAACCACTTTCCCGTGGACGAGAAGTCTCTCTCTGCGCTCACCCAATGGTATCACGGTTTCTAAAGGGCCTGCTCCTGTTGAAACCCTCAGTCCGTCCTCCAGCGACCGAATGGGACCTTAATGTAGTGTTGGGGCAGCTTACCCGGCCACCTTTTGAGCCTATGGCCACATGCCATCTCCGCTATCTCTCCTGGAAAGTGGTATTCTTAGTTGCGTTCACTTCAGCCCAGAGAGTGAGTGAGCTCCAGGCTCTCGTGGTGGAGAGGCCTTATACCAGGTTCTACAAGAATAGGGTGGTGCTTCGCACACATCCCAAATTCCTTCCGAAGGTGGTCTCTTCATTTCACCTCAACCAGGAGGTGGTTCTTCCTACCTTTTTTCCCAGGCCGCATGCCAGTCGGGCAGAGACGGTCCTCCATACCCTGGACTGTAAGAGGGCCCTGTCCTTCTACACCCAGCATATGCAAACTCACCGCAAAGTCTCCCAGCTTTTCGTTTCCTACAACCCCAGTAAACTGGGGAAGGCGGTGACAAAGCGTACATTGTCCACTTGGGTGGCAGACTGTATTGCCTGGACTTATGAGGCAGCGGGGCTTCTGCTGGAGGGCCGTGTCACGGCTCATAGGGTCAGGGCCATGGCAGCATCAGTGGCTCACTTACTCTCTGTTCCGTTGGCGGACATCTGCCGGACCGCCACCTTGTCTTTGGTCAGACCTTCGCGGCTCATTACTGCCTAGATAAGGAGTCCTGATGGGACAGTGCCTTCGACCAGGCTGTGCTCTGTAACCTGTTTGAGGTCTAGGCAACTCCTACCCTCTGACCCCTCTGTGTTCAGGCTACCGGAGTGCTACTTTCCTGGTTAGGGTTTTATTGCGGCTGCTTGTGGCTCTCAATGAGGGAGCCTTTTTTGGGCTGTAGGTTTCAGGTAGCCTGTAGCTGGGGAGTCCCATATGTGAGGACTGACTTCCTGCTTTGTTCCCGGAGAAAGCGTAGTTACTCACCTGTAACAGAAATCAGCAGGAATCGGTCCTCAGAACCGTCCCTCCTCCCCCCCTTGGAGTTGCAGTCCAATTATTTTTGTTTTTGCTCATTTACTTTGCCGTCTTTTAGCTGTGTCATTTGACTGAGGAAGATGGCACCCTTGGGTGGGAAGGAGACCCAGCATGCGTGGTAGCAACTCCCAAAGGCTTTCTTTGAAAGCTGGGGCTTTGCTCTGCGTGGGCTCTGTTGGCGTCGATGTCACCCATATGCGAGGACTGATTCCTGCTGTCCCTGGAGAACACCTGTTACAGGTGAGTAACTACGCTTTTCTGTAATACTCACAACCAGGAGAACTTGTTTGTAACACGTGAGCCTTGATACAAACGAAAGTCTCATTTAAATAATAGCTAGATTTAGAAATTGAAATCTTCAGCTTAACAACTGTTTTATCTAAAACTAGTCTACGCATGTTACTTATATGCTCTATTTAAACCTCGTCCCAGCATCATAAGAGTAGTGTCTTCATCAGACTACCACTCAATCATTTTTATATTCCTGAAGTTGACATGTTTTTTTTTAACTGATCTGATCAATGAACTGCTCTATTTGACATTTGTAAGGGATATTAGATCTACAGCAAATAGCAATGGGGCATTAGTTCTTTCAGGATTACAAACTGTCGTATCAGTGAAACAAAATTCAGAACTTAGATACCATATGCTAAAGCAGGGCTCAACAGATCCCATGTGCCAGGTCGCCATGGCAACTAGAAATCTCTCTGGCACCTGGGATTTCTTTTCCCCCTCTCTCAAAAAAAAAAAAATTGCAGTGGCAGCCTCTGCCACATCCACCACTGGAAAGGGCAGATCTCCAGGAACAAGCAGGAATGTAGTCTTCACATATGGGTATCGTTGGTACCAACGGAGCCTGCGCGTGAACGCTCACCAGCATCCAATAGGAAAGCTTTTGGGAGCATCCCACAGCGCCTGCGTGCTGCCTTCCTGCCTTTCCCAACTGTCCCTCTCCAGTTCATTTTCCGTAGAGCTGACAGGTCGCACATCCTGTCACCGCAGAAAAAAATCCCTTCTATTCTTCTTTTTTGTGGTCGCGTCTGCCTTCCCTCGATGCTACACCGGTACCGCCGGTTCTTTTCTTTCTTTTCTTTAAAAAAAAACAAAAAAAAAACTTTTTTCCTGGAGTCTTTCCAGTCAGTTTCTCTTCAGGTGCCACGCGCCATTTTGGGCACTAGGCCCAACTTTTTCCTTCAAAATGGAAAAACCCGCTTCGGGTTTTAAAGTGTTCTAAGTGTGGCGGTACCATCTCCGTCACCGACACCCATGAGTGGTGCCTCAAATGTTTAGGTCCTGACCACTCTATTTCTGAGTGTGTTGCCTGTGGGATGATGTCAAAAAGGGGCCGGCAGAACTGAACTCCTAAACTTAGCACCCTTTTTTCCTCCGATGCAGCCTCCGTGGCATCGATGTCTTCCAGGGCTTCATCTTCCTCCCATGGATTTCAGGTAACGAAACATAAATCTAGCCGGTCCTCAAAGGGTTGATCTCCTTTTAGACATCGAGATGCCTCTGGCGTTGCCCTTGAGGGACTTTCACCGGCAAAGTTGCCCCGGCTAGAGGCTTCAGCTTCCAAAGCACTAACGGGGCTCCTGGATGTTCTCAAGGCTTCAAACTCGGCAGAACTGCTGGTGCCATGCTCTGAGGTACTGGCTGCATCATCCAGTACCAATACCCAAGAATCAGCAGCATCGATAGACCAGAAATTCTTGGCTATTGAAGGCAGTCTGGGGGCTCTTCTCACGGCCTCGATGCCCCTGAAACCGCTTCAGACAATTCAACCGGCACCGACTCCAGTACCGGCACCGACTGCATCGACATCGGCAGGTATTCTACCGGGACCGAGCTATACGTATCCATCCAGCATCGACAAGTCAGTACCGGACCACTCCGATGCCGACTTCGATCGGTACCGGTACCATGCCTTGCATGATCATCCGGACCGGAGATACTTCGAATCCTCGGATGAATTTGTAGACTCTGAAAGCTCTGCCGATACCAGAGTACTTCTTCCTGAGGATTCTTATTCTCCTCAGTGTAGGATGCTCCACCAGAGGATATGTCCTTTCAGGACTTTATCCGAGATGTGGCCCGACGTCTTTCCATCACAGTGGCTCCTGAAAAAGAGCCTAGGACAAAGGAATTAGAAATCCTACAATACCCTAAACCTCCCAAGGAGGCCGCTACCTTACCTATTCATGAGATCTTGCATGATCTCATGTTAAGGATGTGGGAAACGCCTCTAACCACATCTCCTCACTCTCGAAGACTCAACACCATGTATCGAGTTCCTCCTTGTCCTGGGTTTCAGAAGACTCAGTTGCCACATCATTCCATGGTAGTGGAATCAGCTATGAGAAGGATAAAGAGTGCAAAAAGGCATGCATCTAATCCTCCAGGACGTGAGTGTAGGACTCTTGACGCCTTTGGACGTCGAAGCTTCCAGGCTTCCATGCTTTCTGCTAGGATCGGTTCCTACATCTTATATATGGGAATGTTCCTTAAGGAGGTCACAGGAGATTTAGAGCTTATGAGCCCCCTCCTTCCTGATGATAAGAGGCAAGATTACCTTGCCCTTGTCAAACATGCTCAGGATGTTTCCAAGTTTGTGAATCGTGCAGCCTTTGACTGCTTTGAGTGCATAAGCAGAACCTCTGCTATTGCCATAGGTGCACGTAGGATTGCCTGGCTCCAGGCATCTGACTTGGAAATTTGGGTACAGGATAAACTAGGGCATATTCCTTGCACAGGAGAGAATCTCTTTGGCAAGAATTGGCAGGAAAAAGCTAATGAGATAGATGCTGACAATATCACTCTGGATAGATTGTCTAAATCGTACCAACTAAGTCAGCACGGGTTCACGTGCTTATACAAACCCAGTGTGAGACGTGGACAGCAGTTGAAGGACTTACTTTATTAATCTAAAAAGCCTATGGCCCGACACAGGCCGTGTTTCGTTGCCTTTTTCAGGGGCAGGCTTATCAACTGCTTAACCTTCCAACGCACTGTAATTGCTGGAACGTCATTCACTTCCACTTGGAATAAAAGATGTCGTGGTGACTGATGCTAAAACTTTTCAACGCCTTTGCACTGCACACATTAAACGCTTCCAAATCCACTACTGATCAGTAGTGGATTTGGAAGCGTTTAATGTGTGCGGTGCAAAGGCGTTGAAAAGCTTTAGCATCAGTCACCACGACATCTTTTATTCCAAGTGCTTAGCAGATTCAGCCTCCACAGGGGCTTTGACTCCTATCTAGAGAACTTTGCCTTCCTGATCCTGAACCCTCCACCATCCCAAGAAGGCTGTCATTTTGCCCCCAGATGGGGTCAGATAACAGCAGAAAATTGGACTCTGTCTATTGTAAGAGAGGGGTACAAGCTTCATTTCCTCAGCATGCCCACTCCTACAATGATAAGACTGTTCAATTCTCAGACCTCTCTCAACAACCAGTTAGGTCAAGAGGTCACTGTGCTGCTTGCCCAATGGGCAATAGAAGAGGTGCCCATTCCCTAACGGGGTACAGGGTTTTACTCCCCCTGTTTCCTTATTCCAAAGAAAACAGGAGGACACAGACCCATCTTAGACGTCAGAGAATTGAACAAATTCCTGTTCAAAGAGAAGTTCAAAATGATTTCTCTAGGAACTCTGCTGCCATACCTTCAGTCAGGATTGACTTTGTTCTCTAGATCTTAAGGATGCGTACACTCATGTTCTCATCCATCCAACTCACTGAAAGTTCCTTCGGTTTCTATGTCAAGGGAAGCACTACCAATACAGGGTTCTTCCTTTTGGCCTGGCCTCTACACCAAGGGTGTTCACAAAATGCATGGCTGTGGTAGCAGCATTTCTCCGCACCCTAGGAATATTCATCTTCCCTTACTTAGACGACAGGCTCATTCGAGCCCCTTCAGAGCCAGAGGCCAGGGTTGCTCTCTCTCGCACAATGCGCAGCCTTAAGTATTTGGGACTTGTCATAAACTTCCCAAAATCCAACCTTGCTCCCACTCAGTCCCTAGAGTTTATAGGAGCTCTGCTGGATACCAGACAGACAAGGGCCTACTTTCCAAAGCCCCGCTGCCTTCGCATTGTGCGGTTAGCTTCCCAAGCAGTGCTAAAACCTCACCTCACTGCTCGGGAAATGTTACAATTGCTAGCCCACATGGCATCCACCGTGCATGTGGTTCCTTATGCTCGCCTCCATATGAGGGCAGCCCAATGGACTTTATCCACTCAATGGACTCAGGGGTCAGGTTGCCTGTCAGACAAAATAGCAAACTCAGATCGCCTTATTTTGTCCCTCCAATGGTGGCAGTCACCCCAAAACCTTATGGTGGGGTCTCCTTTTCAGCAACCCCCACCCCAAGCCACTCTAACAACAGATGCCTCGCATGTGGGTTGGGGAGCACACCTTCAAGACCTCTCTACCCAGGGTACCTGGACGCCACAGAAGACCTATCTACACATCAATCTCCTGGAACTCAGAGCAATCTTCCTTGCTCTTCGAGTATTCCACACCCAGCTCAGCTGCAAGACAGTCCTAGTTCAAATGGACAATCAAGTAGCCATGTTCTATGTGAACAAGCAGGGCGGAACAGGCTCTCTGTCGCTCTGCAACGAAGCTTTGCGACTATGGGCCCTTGCAAGAGATCATCAGATTCATCTCCTTGCGGTGTATCTTCCAGGCATTCAAAACTCTTGGGCGGGCAGACAGACTCAGTCGAGTTCTGCTTCCACACGAATGGTCTCTCCATGCAGACCAGGTGGCCAAAGCTTTTCAAATTTGGGGAACCCTGGACATAGACCTCTTTGCAAGTCTGCTAAATGCCAAACTTCCCCAGTTCTGTTCCAGAATTCTGTCTCAGGGTTGTCAGGCCAGGGATGCTTTCCTCCTCCATTGGGGTCAGGACTTCCTGTATGCCTTTCCACACATTCCCTTAATTCCCAAACCCCTCTTCAAGCTTCAGAGAGACAGAGGTCATATGATTCTCATAGCTCCACGTTGGCCACAGCAAATGTGGTACCCTTTGCTCCTACATCTCTCTCAAACTCTGCCTCTGGAGTTGGGATCTGCTCCAAATCTCCTTTCTCAGGAGGACGGGATGCTGTGGCATCCCAATCCCCAGTCTCTGCATCTCAGGGCCTGGTTGCTGAAAGCCTAGAACTTCACGGTCTTAACCTTTCTCAGCAGGTAAAGGATATCCTTTATGCTTCCAGGAAGCCTTCCACAAGACGCTCTTATGCTTTCAATTGGAAAAGGCTTACCATATGGTGCTTGCAGAAGGGTCTTAACCCTCTTGCGATACCTCTGTAATCATTACTGGAGTATCTCCTTCATTTGTCTAATGCAGGGCTTAAGACCAATTCATTGAGATTTCATTTGAGTGCTATTGCAGCTGCTTTCAAGCCTCTAAATGGACAACCTATTTCCTCTCATCCTCTCATAGCGAGATTTATGAAAGGCCTTCTTCTAACTAAGCCTCCCATTAGGCAACTACCGGTGGCATGGGACTTAAACCTGGTTCTTGGGCAAATCATGAAGCCACCCTTCGAACCTTTAGTTACTACCTCCTTAAAATTCCTTTCTTGGAAGGTTATCTTTCTTATTGCAATCACATCAGCACGTCGCATTAGTGAGTTGCAAGCGCTAGTAGCTAATCCACCTTATACAAGGTTCCATCATGACAAGGTAGTCCTTAGGACTCATCCACACTTTATGCCAAAGGTGGTCTCGCCTTTTCATCTGAACCAAGCGGTCTGCCTACCTGTGTTTTTTCCAAGGCCTCATGCATCAAATGCAGAGAGGAATCTTCATACCTTGGACTGCAAAAGAGCTTTAGCCTTTTACTTACAAAGAACATAGCAACATAGTATGTCCTCTCAACTCTTTGTTGCTTTTGATCCTTCTCATTTGGGACTTCCAGTCTCCAAGAGAACACTATCTAACTGGATTTCTCAGTGTATTTCCTTCGCCTATCAGAGTAAGAACCTTTCTCTGGAGGGCCATGTCACAGCTCACAATGTGAGAGCCATGGCAGCCTCAATGGCTCATCTGCACTCTGTCTCTATCGACGACATCTGTCAAGCAGCCACCTGGGCCTCGGTTCATACCTTCACAGCCCATTACTGCTTGGACAAGGACTCCCGCTGGGATGCCTTGTTTGGTCAGGCTGTTCTCCAACACCTGTTCCATACCTAATCAACACCTACCCACCATCCCTGGTAGAATGCCAGAGATCCATGGAGGGAAGTGGAGCCCTTCTCAGGGGGACACAACTTCTGGGGTCTCTTCCTAGCATCTAAAGCTAGGGAGTCCCCACATGTGATGACTACATTCCTGCTTGTTCCTGGAGATAGCATAGTTACTCACCTGTAACAGGTGATCTCCGGGAACAGCAGGAATTTAGTCCTCACAACCCACCCACCTCCCCTGGGAGTTGTATCTCTCTATCTCTTTCCCTTTCCCTCTCTCTCTCTTTCTCAGCTTTAAAACTCTACTGGAGAGAGGCAGTTGGGAAAGGCGGGCACACGTAAGACCAACTGGGAGAAAATCATACATGTGACACGCAATGCAAAAGACTGGAAAGCACCCATCTTGCTGCTGGACTGCTGTCTGCATCTTAGTTTTAAGCTTGTGTTTAGATCTTTGAGTTCTGTACTTAGGGTTGCTATGGATATTTATACTAATAAAATTCTATCTAATACGTTTAATATACCTTGTTCTCCTGAAGCTTAATTAATATCAGGTCCTTAGTGTATGACTGATTTGATAACGAGCTTCACCTGAGAGCACCTCCTTTCCTTTAAGATGTGTAAATACCTAAAAAGCTACAGTTATCCCAGGAGTGGGTTGGTGTTGGGGAGGGAGAGAGGGAAATAACACTTATGAAGAGGGCTGTTACACAGTACCCTGCCTGCGCTTCTGAGGTAAGCTGTGACCAACTTCCTGGGTGATTAACAGTCCTTGCTTGGAAGGAGTCTTTCAAAATGGCCTTTTGACCTTTCACCTGGTGTTAACACCTATTGAAAAGGTTTCACAGGTCTCCTGCCCCTTAGGTAGAAGGCCTCTTTTTAAAGGTGTCTAGAAGGCTTTATTTGTTGCTCAGAGTACTGACCCTATTTTGCCTTTTATGCTAAGTTATATTGTGATTTGATTTAAATTACAGCTCTTTGCTGCGGCTAGGCTCTGACTTATGAAATTTAAACTACAAGCTCTCTGCTGGGTTCCAAATTTAACCAGAAAGCTCTCTTCTGTGTTTTAAATTTAAACTAAAGTACTTTGCTGATACTAGGCCCTGAGTGACTGTTAAATTTAAACTACAAGCTCTCTGCTGGGTATGGAATGTAACCAGAAAGTTCTCTTCTGTGTTTTAAATTTAAACTTAAACTGCTGCTACTAGGCCCTGACTGATTTATCAAAAAACACAGGGTTCACAGATTAATTAGCTTTAATACAAAGAAGTCCTTTCAGAAAATTCCCAGAAGTATATACTCACAATTGGAGATCTCTCTCCAGAAGTAGCAGTCCCTTTTTCTAGCCCTTCAAGACTCTAAATTTAATTGTATAGCCTGAGTTTTTTTTTTTAGTTTTTGTGCTGGTTAAAACTTTAATAAATATGGATAATAGGATTAGTTCTGAGAACTACTTTGTTTTTTACCCAAGGTGTAACACATTTCCATATCAACAAGAAAATAGTGCTGTTTATATTCTGTCCAACCTCCATGCTTTGGGCTTTGGACTCTAAAAAGGCCCTCGTTCATTAGCTCAGAAGAACCAAATCCGTTAGAAAATTTTTGCAGCTTTTTGTCTCTTTTGACCCCAATAGAATTTAACATTTCAATTGCCAAATGAACTTCAACAAATTGGGTAGCATTCTGCATCCAACTCTGGTGTGAACAAATTACCAAAGTAAAATCGAAGATCAAAGCCACTGCAGCTAATCTGGCTGTCTGCTTCACTGAATAATATTTGTAAAAGACTAACCCGGTCCTCAGTTCATACTTTTACCTCATATTAGGGCTTGGACCAATCTACAAGAGACTGCATTTGGTCGAGCTGCACTGGCCAGTCTGTCTGCTGCAGCTCTTGCACTGATTTTCTGTGCAGGCTGCGAAAGAGGACAGTGCATAAATGGTTGAGCAGCCCAAAGCTTGGGAGAGACACGCTGTGTACATGACTCAGCCCTGCTTGCTGACACAGCATTGTTGCTCACCTGTGACATGTGTTTTTCTTGGACAGCAGAATTGATCAGATACAAAATCTCTCCCACCTCCCCAAGAGTTGCATAAATTCTTGAGCTGTGAGATGAGCTGAGAAAACTGCTGTGTGCAGGGAGGGCTGTGTTGCTCAGAACTTTATTCTAAGTTCTGAGCTCTAGGACAGCTGTCTCGGTGACATGCATTTATGTTGCTCAGTTGTGTGCCAGGCTGGATTTAAGATGCAGGCATCCACAGGTAGGATCTGAGAGCAGAACATTCCTATGCCTCCTAGGCCACATGACCTCCACAGTCCATGTTGTTCCATATGCTCATCTCAACATGAGAATAACACAATGGACTCTCTAACAGCAGTAGAAGCAGTCCACAGACCACCTATCAGGCTCCATCACCATCATCCCACAGATGAGGTCAGCCCTGCAGTGGTGGAGCAAACTGCACAACCCCCCTCGTATGGTTGGTTACCTTTTCAACGGCTGGTACCACAGCGTACTCTGACAACTGATGCATCAAAGCTAGGTTGGGGGCTCACCTAAACGGTCTTACGACCCAGGGCCTTTGGACTTCGCACAAAAATCTCCTATACATCAATCTCCTCGAACTCAGAGCAATCTTCAATGCCATCCAGGACTTCTCTGCCCATCACAGGGGCCGCTCAGTCCTCATTCAGACAGACAACCAGGTGACCATGTTTTATGTAAATAAATAGGGAGGAACAGGCTCTCTCCAGAGGCCATCTGCTTGTGGAACTGGGCAGTCTCTCAGGAAATTCACCTTCTTGCAGTGTACCTTCCAGGAACAGAGAATTTCTTAGCTGACAGACTGAGTCACATCCTCTATCCACACGAATGGATGCTGGAACCTCAAGTAGCTCAGCTTTGGGGGATGCCAATAATTGACCTCTTTGCTTCTCCTGTCAATGCTCAACTACCTCTGTTTGCTCCAGGATCCGTTCCCCTCACAGGGAGAGCTCGGATGTGTGTGTTCATTGGGGACAGCATCTCCTCTGTTTTCTCTCCTCTCCTCCTCATAGCAAAGACACTATTCAAACTATGAGCTGACAGGGGAATGATGATCCTCATTGTCCCTTACTGGCCCAGACAACCCTGGTTTCCCGTACTTCTCCAACTTGTTTGGAAACCTCCCCTCAACCTCGGTTACTCTCCCAACCATCTCTCTCAGGAACAGGGGACCCTCCTGCACCCTAAACTCAAGACACTTCGCCTGACGGCCTGGCTACTGAGCAGGTGGTCCCCTCACACCTAGAACTCCAAGAGGAGGTTTTACAGATTCTCTTATCTTCTGGAAAAGATTCCACCAGATGCTCTTATGCTTTCAAGTGGCACAGATTCGTCATTTAGTGTTGACAGAAAACACTAGATCCTTACACGTGTTCAGACCCTGACCCTGATCCTGTACCTGCTCCACTTATCTTCTTCTGGTCTCAAGACCAACTCTGCAAGGGTACATTTATGCGCTATTGCAGCCTCTTACCATACGTTGGAAAACCGACCAATCTCGACACATTCCTTAGTGGCTAAATTCACAAGGGGTCTTCTTCTGACCAAACCACCTCTCTGCCCACTGCCCACTCGTGGGATTTAAATGTTCTTGTACAGCTTGTGCGCAGTCCTTTTGAACCCATGGCATCAGCCTCTTTAAAGTTCTTAACATGGAAAGTCCTTTTTCTCATTGCAGTCCCCTCCACTTGTAGGGTCAGTGAACTGCAAGCCTTGGTGGACTATACTCCATATACCACATTCCACCATGACAAGGTAGTCCTTTGGACACATCCTAGGTTATTACTGAAAGTCATCACCACTTTCCACCTGAACTAATCCATCTCACTCCAACGTTCTTTCCAAGGCCTCATATCTCCCCGACTGAGGCAAAATTGCATACTCTTGATTGTAAGAGAGCATTAGCATTCTATCTGGACTGTACTAAGGCTCATCGCCAATCCTCTGCTATTTGTCTCTTTTGACCAAAGTCATCTGGGGCTACCAGTCTCTAAGAGAACAATTTCAAACTAGTTGGCAGACTGCAAATCTTTTACTTATTCGCAAGCTGGTCTCTCTTCAATACCATGTCACTGCCCATAATGTCCGAGCCATGGCTACCACTGTAGCTAACATCCATTTTGTCCCTATTTCTGAAATCTGCCAAGCAGTTACCTGGTCTCCACTTCATACCTTCACAGCGCCTGGACAAGGACTCCAGAAGTGATGCTCAATTCAGTCAAACTGTTCTATGTAATTTTTTCAAATTTATACAACTTGCTATCCACCCTCTGCACTACCTCGCGATGGGTGCTTCAAATGAGCTGCGTCTGTTCAATCCTTGCTGCAACCTGTAGTTGTTCCAGGACTCCTCTCTCGCTTGTCAGTCTGTGGCTAGGGAGTCCCATATGTGAAGACTGACTTCCTGCTTGTTCCTGGAGATAGCGCGGATCTCCAGGAACAAGCAGGAATGTAGTCTTCACATATGAGTATCGTCGGTACCAACGGAGCCTGTGCGGGAACGCTCCCCAGCGTCCAATAGGAACGCTTTTGGGAGCATCCCTCAGCACATGCGCGCTGCCTCCCCGCCTTTCCAACTGTCCCTCTTCAGTTCTTCATTTTCCGCGGAGCCGACAGGATCCATACCCTGTCACCGCAGAAAATTCCATCTTTAAAATTGTTTTCTTGTGGTCATGTCTGCCTCCGCACGACGCTTACCAGTACCGCTGGTTCTTTTCTTTTCCAAAAAAACCCCCTTATACTTTGAACTGTTTCTCTTCAGAAACATCTTTTTTGGTGCTAGGCCCCATTTTGGGCACTAGGCCCCATATTCCTAAAACATAGAAAAGCCAACTAGTGGTTTTAAAAAAATGTACTAAGTGTGGCGGTACCATTTCCGTCACTGAGATCCACGATTGGTGTCTTTAATGTTTAGGGCCTGAACATTCTCCATCTGAATGTCTCTCCTGTATGGGGATGACTAAAAGAGGAAGACGGAACCGGTCTGCAAAGCTCGGTACCCTCTTTTCTTCGGATGCCAGATCCATTGCATCGACATCTTCAAGGGACTCCACTTCCTCCCATGGATCTCAGGTAACTAAACATAAAAGACGATCCTCAAAGGGTAGCTCTCTTGCTAAGCATCGAGAGGCCATTGGGATTGCCCTTAAGGGAACCACACCGGCAAAGCAGCCCCGGCAGGAGGCTTCGGCTTCCAAAGCATCAATGGGGCTCCAGGATGTTCTCAAAGCCTCAACCTCGCAAGAACTACCTGTGCCATGCTCAGGGGTCCCGGCCGTTTTCACCGGTACCGACACCCAGGCATCGGCAGTGTTGATAGACTAGAGGTTCCTCGCTATTGAATGCAGCATTGCAGCTCTTCTCTCAGCTGCGGTACCGTTGGTCCAACGGGCACCGGTATCGATACCAATGCCGGTACCTACACCGGTGCAGACACCGGTACTGGTACCGGCCCCGGTGGGAATGCTTCCCATATCATCTTTGGCTGGAATCGACAAATCGGTACCGGATCAACTCGGTACCGGGACCGTGCTTTGCATGAGCATCGTGGTTAGAAACACTTCGAATCCTCCGATTCCGAAGACTCTGACAATTCTGCGGGTACTAGAGGGTTTCTCCCAGAAGATCCCTCTTCTCCCCAACGCAGAATGTCACCTCCAGAGGACATGTCTTTTCAGGATTTTATTCGTGATATGGCCAAGGGCCTTTCAATCACGGTGGCTCCTGAAGAGGAACCCAGAGCAAAGGAATTGGAAATTCTCCAATATCCTAAAGCTCCAAAGGAGGCAGCCACTCTGCCCGTCCATGAAATTCTGCATAACGTGATGCTCAGAATGTGGGAGACACCTCTGACTACATCTCCTCATTCTAGGAGACTTGATACTATGTATCGAGTTCCGCCATGTCCTGGATTTCAAGAGACTCAGCTGCCACACCATTCAGTGGTGGTGGAGTCAGCCATGCGTAGGATGAAAAGTGCAAAGAGGCATGCATTCAATCCCCCATGTCGTGAATGCAGGACTCTGGACGCTTTTGGGCGCCAAACCTTTCAGGCTTCCATGCTTTCAGCTAGGATCGGTTCATATATACTATATATGGGAATGTTCCTCAAGGAAGTTACAGGAGACTTGGAGCTTACGAGCCCATTTCTCCCAGATGACAAGAGATAAGACTTTCTTGCTCTAGTTAAGCATGCTCAAGATGATTCCAAGTTTGTCAATCGTGCAGCCTTTGACTGCTTTGAATGCATCAGACTTGGGTACAGGACAAGTTAGGCAACATTCCTTGCACGGGAGAGAATCCTTTTGGCAAGAACTGGCAGGAAAAGGCTAACGAGTTAGATGCTGACAATACTACTCTGGATAGATTGTCGAAATCTACAGCCACTCCAGCCAAAAAGAAGCCTTATAAAAAACTCTCATAAGAACATAAGATATGCCATACTGGGTCAGACCAAGGTCCATCAAGCCCAGTATTCTGTTTCCAACAGTGGCCAATCTAGGTCATATGTACCTAGCAGTTTCCCCAAGGGACACAGGTTCCACAATGCTTGTATTGGTTCAAGCAATGATATCCTGGGTCCCTTCTTAATAATGGTTTATGGACCTTTCCTCCAGGAACTTGTCCAAACCTTTTTTAAACCCAGCTACACTAACAGCCTTTACTACATCCTCCGGTAACAAATTCCAGAGTTTGATTACACGTTGAGTGAAAAAATATTTTCTTTTATTAGTCTTAAATAGTTCCTTATCGTTCCTCCAGTGCAGTCCTCATACATCTGGGCAGTCAACCTCTTCCCGCAGCTAGGAGACTGGCATATCAAAATTATGACATCACTGGAGATATATACTGACCCCTTTGCTCCTCCTCCTTCCAGTGTTGCCAGTCTCCTTGCAGCAGGAGGTGGTTGAGCCCAAGTGTGGGCTCTCTGGACTGATCATCTAATAAGAAGCTGGTAGTGTTGTCAGCATTTGTGGGTTTCAATTCTCATTTAAATTTTGTTTTGGTTTATCAGGAGCCTGTGCCTTTAATTCTTTCACACAGGCTCCTTCAGGAGGGGGGGGGGGCGAGTGCTCCTGCAGTGAGTTCTGCCTTCTGCCTGTTTCCCTCAGCAGCTACAGACTTTAATTTCTTTCATTTCTTTAAGTTTTTCTTTTTTCTGCAGTTTTGGATGCGTGCCTGTGCTGCACATGCACAGCAGAAGTTCTCTCTCCCCGGACACTACGGGAGAGAGCCCTTCTCTGCTAAACCGGCTCAGGGATTCCTCTCTTAATTGGGGATTTCCCTTTGTGCCCTGAGGCTGTTTTTCTTCGTGGAGAGTTGCCGGTTGAGCTGAGGCTTTATAATTTTCCCTGCTGCACTAGTCGGTCTACCTCACCGGACTAGGCAGCTGCAGAGCACCTTGATTTCTTCAGTGCAGCTTTTATTTTTTTTTTGGCGCCCTTTTCTTTTCTCGTGTTTAATTTGCGGCGGCCATTTTGAATCAAACCCTCGTGTTGCACAGCTCTGATTTCATTCTCTGCAAAGCCTCAAAATCTGTGAGTACCCTTTACTTTTCGGGTTTCTTTTCCTGTTTTCTTTTAGTTTATTTTCTTTCATTTTCTGCCATTTTTTCTAAGGTACTCCCTACTTCCCTGTTCGCTTCAGTGGAGGGAGGGGGAGGGGCCCCAGAGGAGCTTCAGGTGAAGTTACAAATTTGGGGGTTTTGTTTTTTGGGCGCCTGTTCTTTTAGGATTCAGGAGTTTTGACTCCAGCTCTTTTGGCAAATGCCCAAAAGACCTCTCTGCCTGGTCTGTGGTACCGGGAGAGGGTCTTTGTCTGTCACAGGTGTCTGCAGTGGCTGTGCCACTCTATCGGCTGCCATGGAGCAGCAGCTTGAGAGAGCAGACAACGTGGAGGATGCAGGAGCTCCGGCCCTGGTCCCGGAGGTGGCTTCTCGGACGCTACTGCCTTCTCCAGTTCCGGAGGTCACTGCGGGTCCCTCAGGCGTCTCGCAGGCGGGTGCTTCTTCGGAACTTGGGGCGTTTTGCCAGGAGTTGATTTTAATGATGCATCAAGCTTTTTGTCTGCGTCAGCAGGGTACCTTTACCGGTTCTGGAACTTCGGCGGTGCCTGACACATCGCGTGACTCTGTCGCGGCGACGGGTACAGATCCGCCGGCTGCTAAGCGGGCGCGAAAGCTGGAGTCCACAGCGGCTGATGACGAATGGCCGGATGACTCTGAGCCGGCCTGGGAGGCTGAAGGTTCTCCTCCAGACCTGGAGGAGGGGGAAATACCGGAGCCCGAGGACCAGGCCAAAATTATTCGAATTTTTCAGAGGGAAGAGTTGTCTTCTCTTGTGGCCGAGGCGTTACAGGTTTTGAACATGGCCTCTCCGATTGTCTCGGACGCTGCCATAGAAGACCCTGTGATTGAGGCTGAACGTCAGACACAGGTGGTTTTCCCATTACACCGGGTGGTCACCAAAATGATCCAGGATGAGTGGGACAAGCCCGAAGCCGGGTTGCGGGGAGTTCGCACTCTCAATAAGCTTTATCCGCTCGCGGACAAGGACAAAGAGCGGTTTTCGGGCTCCGCGGTTTGGACGCGGTGGTGTCTGCGGTGACCAAAAAGACCACCATTCCGGTGGAAGGTGGTGCGGCGTTAAAGGATGCTCAAGATCGGAAGGTGGATGGGCTCTTGAAGCAAACTTTTGACGCCAATTCTATTTGTCTTCAAGCCTCCGTCTGTGGAGCTTGGGTTGCGCGTGCTTGTTTGCGCTGGGCTCAACGTCTTCATCTTTCTTCCCGCTTGGAGGACGACGACTTTAAAGAGTTAGATTGTTTGGAGTCTGGTGCCGCTTATTTAGCGGATGTCCATTATGATCTCATTCGCGTTCTGGCTGACAGTACGGCTTCGGTAGTAGCCGCTCGACGTTCAGTGTGGCTCAGAAACTGGTCGGCTGATAGTTCCTCTAAGTCCCGGCTCACTAAGCTTCCCTTTAAAGGCGGGTTGCTCTTTGGGGAGGACTTAGATAAGTTGGTGAAAGACTTGGGCAAGTCTAAGCCTGGTCGACTTCCCGAAGATAAGCCCAAAACGGTTCGGTCGGCGACAGCGTATCGCGGTTCCTCTCGCGATTTTCGTCGCTTTCGATCCTCCCGTTATGGCGGTTTCCAGAGAGGCCGATTCCCGACGAGAGGACAGGGGTTTCGGAATTTCCAGAGCGGCGGCAGGGGGTTTTCCGCTTCCGCGGCCTCCGCCCCGCGCAAGTCGCAATGAAATGAGGCGGGTCCCGGCGGAAGAGATTGCCATTGGCGGACGCCTGTGAGAGTTTCTTTCTGCCTGGACCCTCATTACGACAGATCAGTGGGTTCTAGACATTATTCAACACGGCTACGCTCTCGAGTTTGCCCGTCCCGTGCGCGAATCCTTTGTTCGCTCCCCGTGCAAAGGCTCTGCGAAAGCGGCAGCGGTGGCCTCTTCCGTCAACCGTCTGCTTCAGTTGCGCGCGGTTACAGAAGTCCCCGAGTTCGGGTTGGGTCGTTACTCCATTTATTTCGTCGTCCCCAAAAAGGGGGGAACATCACGGCCCATTCTGGATCTCAAGGCTCTGTCAATCGTTGCCTAAAGGTCCCTCATTTCCGGATGGGGACCCTTCGGTCCATCGTCATGGCGGTGCGTTCCGTGGAGTTCTTGACATCGCTGGACCTCTCCGAGGCGTATCTCCACGTTCCAATACTCGATTCCCATCAGATGTTTCTGCGATTCGCCCTTCCGTGGGGTCACTTCCAGTTTCGAGCTCTTCCCTTAGGTCAAAAGGAGGAGGACATAGCCAATGCAATAAAATGGGGGGATAAGACATTTTTCAGATATATTAGTGAGAAGAGGAAGGGCAAAAGTGGTATTGTCAGACTCAAGGGTACAGGGGGGGGAATATGTAGAAGCTGATAAGGATAAAGCGGAATTGCTTAACAAATATTTTTGTTCTGTGTTCACAGATGAAGAACCAGGAGCAGGACCTCAGAAAACACCCACAAATAAGAACAGAAGCGAGGGACATCTTGAACAATTTTCAGAAGACTGTGTTCGTGAGAAACTAGCTCAACTTAAAGTAGACAAAGCGATGGGACCGGATGGGATACACCCTAGAATACTGAGGGAACTTGGGGACGTTCTAGCAACTCCACTGACTGACCTTTTCAATGCCTCGTTGGAGTCGGGAGTGGTGCCAAAGGACAGGAGAGAGGCTCATGTGGTGCCTTTACACAAAAGCGGAAGTAAGGATGTGGTTGAAAACTACAGGCCGGTTAGTTTAACTTCAAAATGCAATGTTTTAACTTCAGTGGTGAGTAAATTAATGGAAACGCTGTTGAAAGAGAAAATAGTGAGGTTTCTGGAGTCCAGCGGATTACAGGATCCGAGGCAGCATGGATTCACCAGAGGCAGGTCTTGTCAGACAAATCTGATTGATTTCTTTGACTGGGTGACCAGGGAGTTTTGGACCGAGGGAGAGCTCTAGATGTGGTGTATTTAGATTTCAGTAAAGCCTTTGACACTGTTCCTCACAGGCGACTTATAAACAAACTGAGCACCCTAGGGATGGACCCTAAAGTTACTGCTTGGGTTAGAAATTGGTTGGGTGGGAGGCGACAAAGAGTACAAGTAAATGGAGCTCACTCTGAGGAGAAGGATGTTACCAGTGGTGTGCCCCAGGGATCTGTCCTTGGTCTGATTCTTTTTAACATCTTTGTTAGTGATATAGCGGAAGGGCTGTCGGGTAAGGTTTGCCTCTTTGCGGATGATACCAAAATCTGCAATAAAGTAGACACCAGGAAGGTGTAGATAACATGAGGAGGGATCTAGCTAAGCTTGAAGAATGGTCTAGAATTTGGCAGCTGGGATTTAATGTTAAAAAATGTAAGGTCATGCATTTGGGCTGCAGCAATCCAAGGGAGCAATACAGCATAGGAGGTGAAGTACTTTTGTCCACTAAAGAAGAGCGGGACCTAGGCGTGGTTGTGTCCGATGATCTTAAAGTAGCTAAACAGGTAGAAAAGGCGACGGCAAAAGCTAGAAGGATGCTTGGGTGCATACGGAGAGGAATGGCTAGCAGAAAAAAGGAGGTGATAATGCCTCTGTATAAGTCTTTGGTGCGACCTCATTTGGAGTATGGTATGCAATTCTGGAGACCGCACCTTCAAAAGGATGTGAACAGGATGGAGTCGGTGCAGAGGGTTGCTACTAAGATGATTAGTAGTCTTCATTATAAAGCATATGAGGACAGACTTAAGGATCTTAATATGTACACCTTAGAGGAAAGGCGGGATAGAGGTGATATGATTGAGATGTTTAAATACCTCCGTGGCATAAATGTTCAGGGAGAGAGCCTCTTTCAATTGAAAGCAAGTTCTGCGACGAGGGGACATAGGATGAGGGTGAAGGGAGATAGATTCAGGAGTGATATGCGGAAATATTTCTTTACGGAAAGAGTAGTGGATCCGTGGAATAGTCTCCCAGTGGAGGTGGTAGAGATGAGGACAGTAACTGAATTCAAAAAAGCATGGGACCAACACAGAGGTTCTCTAAAGGTAAAAAGTGGACTGTTGTAGTTATGGAAGGACAGACTAGATGGGCCTTGTGGTCTTTTTCTGTCATCATGTTTCTATGTTTCTAGCTACGGCGCCACGTACGTTCACAAAGATCATGGTGGTCGTAGCGGCGGCATTAAGGCGGGAGGGCGTTCTTGTCCACCCGTATCTGGACGATTGGTTGATTCGGACGAAGTGCTACGAAGAAAGTCTTCGGATGACGGACAAGGTGGTCCGTTTTCTCCAGAGCCTGGGTTGGGTGATCAACCTGACCAAGAGCCATTTAGAGCCCTCTCAGAATCTCGAGTATCTGGGAGTCCGATTCGATACCAAGGCAGGACAAGTGTTTCTCCCCCACGAGCGGCCGGAGGCCTTACGGTTGCTCTTACGAACCTTCCGATCGCAGCCAAATCCTTCGGCCTGGGATTTTCTACGCGTGCTGGGCACCATGGCAGCAACTCTGGAGACGGTGCCTTGGGCGAAGGTGCACATGCGTCCTTTGCAGCGCGCTCTGCTCCGTCGTTGGTCTCATCAGAACGATTCTCTCCGAAAAAGGCTGCCCTGTCCTCCATTGGTTCGCCGGTCTCTTCAGTGGTGGTTACTTCCTCAGTCTCTGGCGGCCGGAATGCCTCTGGAACAGCCGGAGTGGCTTCCCTTGTTGACGGACGCCAGCCTCGGCGGCTGGGGAGCGCATTGTCAGGGCCTATTTGCGCAGGGTCTATGGTCTCCCCCGGAGGCGGCGTGGTCAATCAATCGATTGGAACTTCGAGCAGTTCGGTTAGCGCTTCTAGCCTTCGAGCGGACAGTGTCCAACCGAGCGGTTCGAGTTCTTTCAGACAACTCGGCAACGGTTGCATACATCAATCGTCAGGGCGGCACTGGCAGTACCGCCATGGAGGCGGAAGCGTCTCTGTTATTCCTGTGGGTGGAGCCCCGTTTGACAGCGATATCGGCAGCCCATATTGCGGGAAAGGACAATGTGCAGGCCGACTTTCTCAGCAGAGTACACGTCGATGCCGGAGAGTGGCAATTACACCCTGAGGTGTTCTATCAAATTGTTCAACGCTGGGGGACGCCGGTGATGGATTTGATGGCGACTTTCCTGTCTGCCCAAGTTCCTCGCTTCTTCAGTCGACGTCGAGAGCGGATGTCCGAAGGCATAGACGCCCTCCTCCAGCAGTGGCCGTTGGACGGTCTGCTGTATATGTTTCCACCGTGGGCGATAGGCCGTGTGATACAAAGAATCGGGCGGCATCCGGGGAGGGTTCTCCTGGTGGCGCCCGATTGGCCTCGTCGTCCGTGGTTCGCGGATCTCGTCCGGCTCTTGGACGGTCAGCCCTGGAGGCTTCCGGAGCGCCCGGATCTTCTGATCCAGGGACCGCTCTTCATGCCTCAAGTGAGTCGGTTCTCGCTTACGGTTTGGCCATTGAACGGGCGAAGTTGCGGAAGCGTGGTTATTCCGCAGCGGTGGTCTCCACCATGCTGAGTGCGCGACGTCGCTCTACGTCGCTGGCGTATGTGCGTATCTGGCGACTCTTTGAGGATTGGTGTTCGAGGCGCTGGGTTCGGGCGTCCACAGTCGCTGTTCCGGTAGTTCAGGATTTTCTCCAGGACGTTTTTTCCAAGGGCTTGACAGCCAGTTCTCTGCGGGTACAGGTCGCGGCGCTGGCTTGTTATCGGGGCAAGATCAACGGCGTGTCATTGGGTTGTCACCCGGATGTTCAGAGATTCTTGACTGCGGTGACTAAGCTGCGTCCCGCTTCTCGTTCTGGGGTCCCGGCTTGGGATCTTAATTTGGTGCTTACTGCCTTGTCCAACTCGCCCTTTGAACCGTTGAAGCGTGCTTCGTTGAAAGATTTGACTTTGAAAGCAGTTTTCCTGGTAGCGATTTGCTCTGCTCGCCGTATCTCTGAATTGCAGGCCTTGTCCTGTCGCGAGCCGTTTCTTATCTTTTCGGAGGGTAAGCTAACCTTGCGTACGGTTCCTTCCTTTCTGCCGAAAGTGGTTTCTCCCTTTCACGTCAATCAGGTAGTGTCTCTGCCGGTTCTAGGGAACCTTGATGGGGGAGGGTCGGACCCGGTCCTCCGACGCTTGGACGTGCGATGGGTTTTGCGGCGTTATTTACAGGTCACTGAGCCCTTTCGTAAAACGGATCGGTTGTTTGTTCTCTTTGGAGGAGCGCGTAAGGGCGCAGCGGCGACTAAGGCTTCCATTTCCAGATGGATTAAGGAAGCAATCTCTTCTGCGTACCTGCTTCAGCGACGTTCGGTGCCGTTCGGGTTACGGGCACATTCCACTAGAGCGCAGGCTTGCTCGTGGGCGGAGAGTCGCTTGGTGCCGCCCGCGGACATTTGTCGGGCGCTGACTTGGTTGTCGTTGCATACTTTCAGTAAACATTACTGCCTAGATGTGGCTTCTGCTGCTGATGCCCGCTTTGGAGCAGCGGTGTTATCTGTCGCTCGATAAGATCCCCTCCCATGAATACTGCTCTGGTACATCCCAGATGTATGAGGACTGCACTGGAGGAACGATAAGGAAATAGTAATTACGCTTACCTGGTAATTGTAGTTCCTTTAGTTCTGACAGTGCAGTCCTCCTTCCCACCCTTGATCTTTCTTTTCAGGGTTTCTGCTTGGAGTTCGAGCTAACGGAATGTGGGCGGTGAGCCGACTCCTCTGTTTTACAGTCTCTGCTTTACTGTGTTCCTCTGTTTCAGATGCTGCAGGGGTCGAGTAGCAGGCAGGACATGCGGTAACGTATCATCATACATTTCCAAAAAAAAAAAATTTTTTAGTGATTGATGAGCTGTGATTTGTTTTTCAACGCGTTTGTATTGTTATTGCTTCTTATTTCTTTATTGCTCCTTTGAGTCTGCTTTGTTAATAGTTCACACTGGAAGGAGGAGGAGCAAAGGGGTCAGTATATATCTCCAGTGATGTCATAATTTTGATATGCCAGTCTCCTAGCTGCGGGAAGAGGTTGACTACCCAGATGTATGAGGACTGCACTGTCAGAACTAAAGGAACTACAATTACCAGGTAAGCGTAATTACTATTTTACCCTGTAGCTTCATTGCATGTCCCCTAGTCTTTCTATATTCTGATAAGGTAAACAATCGATCTACGTTTACCCGTTCCACTCCGTTCATTAATTTATAGACTTCTATCATATCTCCCCTCAGCCGTCTCTTTTCCAGGTTAAAGAGCCCTAACCTTTCTAGCCTTTCTTCATAGGAGTATCCTTCCATCCCCTTTACCATTTTGGTGGCTCTTCTCTGAACCTTTTCTGAAATTGCTATATCCTTTTTAAGATACGGTGACCAGAATTGCACACAATATTCAAGGTGCGGTCTCACCATGGAACAATATAGAGGCATTATAATATCTTTTGTTTTATTTTCCATTCCTTTCCTTATCATAGCTAGCATTCTATTTGCTCTCTTGGCCGCTGCTGCACACTGGGCCGAGGGTTTTAACATGGTATCCACAATGACGCCTAAATCTTTTTCCTGGGTGGTGGTTCCTAATGTGGAACCTTGCATCGTGTAACCATAGTTTGGGATGTTCTTCCCTAGGTGCATAACCTTGCACTTGTCCACATTAAATTTCATCTGCCATTTTGATGCCCAGTCTTCCAATTTATCAAGATCCTCTTGCAATTTTCCACAATCCTCTTGGGTTTTAACAACTTTAAATAGTTTTGTGTCATCTGCAAATTTGATAACCTCACTCATTATTCCACTTTCCAGGTCATTTATGAATATGTCAAAAAGCAGCGGACCCAGCACAGATCCCTGGGGTACACCACTATTCACCTTTCTCCATTGGGAAAATTGGCCATTTAGCCCTACCCTCTGCTTTCTATCTTTTAACCTGTTCCTGATCCACAATAGTACACTGCCTCCTATCCCATGACTCTTTAGTTTTGCCAAAAGTCTCTGATGAGGGACCTTGTCAAAGGCTTTCTGAAAGTCCAGATACACAATATCAACCCACTCACCTTTGTCCACCTGATTATTCACTCTTTCAAAAAAAACATAACAGATTAGTAAGACAAGATCTTCCTTGTCTAAAGCCATGTTGGCTGTCTCCCATTAGGTCATGACTATCTACATGCTGAGTAATTTTATTCTTTATGATGTTTTCTACCATTTTTTCCGGTACTGATGTCAGGCTCACCGGTCTGTAGTTTCCCGCATCACCCCTGGAGCCCTTTTTAAAAATTTGTGTTACATTGGCGATCCTCCAATCTTCAAGTATTAGAGATGATTTTAATGATAGTTCACAGATTACTAATAGCAGGTCTGCAATCTCATATTTCAGTTCTTTCAACACCCTTGAATGTATACCATCCAGCCCAGGTGATTTGCTACTCTTCAGTTTATCTAATAGTTGTAATACATCTTCCCGATGTATCGATATTTCCTTCAATTCTTCCGCACCTTTAAATACCACTTCAGTCATGGGTAACATCCCTACATCTTCCTCAGTAAAGACTGAAGCAAAGAATTCATTCAGTCTCTCCGCTATCGCCTTGTCGCCACTTAGTGCTCCTTTAACCCCTTTATCATCTAATAGACCAACTGACTCTCTCACAGGTTTCTTGCTACGAATGTACTTGAAAAGGTCTTTAAGCAAAAAGAGGAAATTTTATCCTTCCTATACCCAGCAGAGTCAGACTCAGGGTCAGGTTGCCCAAAAGGGACAAACTAGGCAGCAAAAGAAGCCAGAAGGCCCGAGAGCCCAACCAGCTCCGCAGGTTCAGCCCCCTCAAGGGCTTTGACTCCTTCCTAGAGAGCTTAGCCTTCCTGCCTCTGAGGGGTCCCCAACCCCCCAATATCCCAGGCAGGTTATGCCACTTTGCCAACAGATGGCATCAAATAACAGCAGAAGATTGGACTTTGTCCATTGTAGGAGAAGGGTACAAGCTTCATTTTCACAGCATGTCCCCTCCTACAATTTTAAAGCTATTCAATTCTCAAACCTCCGCAGACGATCTGCTAGATCACGAGGTCTCAGCACTTCTTGCCCAAGGGGCAATAAAGGAGGTAGCCATTCTTCAACAGGGTACAGGGTTCTACTCCCCCTATTTTCTTATTCCAAAGAAAACAGGAGGGGACAGACCCATTTTAGACATCAGAGAATTGAACAAATACCTGTTTCGAGAGAAGTTCAAAATGATTTTTCTAGGAACCCTTCTACCATACCTTCAAAGCCAGGATTGGCTGTGCTCTCTAGACTTAAAGGATGCATACACTCACATTCTGATCATCCAGATCACAGGAAATGTTTACGATTCCTTTTCAGGGGAAAACATTTCCAGTACAGGGTTCTTTGGTCTGGCTTCAGCACGAAGGGTATTCATGAAATGCATGGCAGTAGTAGCTGCATTTCTGCGAACCCTGGGGATATTCGTCTTCCCTTACTTAGACGACTGGCTCATTCGAGCCCATACAGTTGCAGAGGCCGGCACTGCACTGTCTCGCACAATGCGAATCCTCCAATACTTGGGGTTGGTAGTAAACTTCCCAAAATCCCATCTTATTCCTTCCCAATGCCTGGAATTCATAGGGGCCTGTCTAGATACCAGACAGGCAAAGGCTTTCCTTCCACAGGCCCAGTGTCTTCGCATAATGCAACTAGCTTCTCAAGCAGCGGGGAAATCCTCCCTAACTGCTCGAGAGCTACTACTGTTGCTGGGACATATGGCATCCACAGTTCATGTAGTCCCATATGCTCGCCTCCACATGCGAGCAGCTCAGTGGACCCTATCCACACAGTGGGCCCAGGCCACAGGTCATTTATCAGACAAAATAATAAACTCTCAACAACTAATTTTGTCCCTCCAATGGTGGCAATCATTAGAAAATCTGACGGTGGGGTCTCCTTTTCATCAACCCCTCTTTCAGGCCACCCTAACAAAAGATGCATCACAGGTGGGTTGGGGAGCACACCTGAATCATCTCTCTACCTAGAGCACCTGGACTTCACAGGAGGCTGGTCTACACATAAACCTCCTGGAATTAAGAGCAATCAATTTAGCTCTTCGAGTATTCCACACCCAACTCAGCTACAAGACAGTCCTAGTCCAGACGGACAATCAAGTAACCATGTTCTATGTGAACAAGCAGGGCGGGACAGGCTTTCTGTCGTTATACAACGAAGCTTTACGACTTTGGGCCCTCACCAGAGAGTATCAGATTCACCTTCTAGTGGTATATCTTCCAGGCATTCAAAACCTTTGGGCAGACAAACTCAGTCGAATACTGCTGCTTCACAAGTGGTCCCTCCACCTAGACCTGGTGGCAAAGATATTTCATCTCTGGGGCACTCCAGACATAGAGCTCTTTGCAAGTCCACTGAATGCCAAACTTCCCCGGTTCTGTTCCAGGATTCCGGCTCACAATTGTCAGGCAAGGGATGCCTTCCTCCTTCACTGGGGTCAGGACTTCCTTTATGCCTTCCCACCCATTCCCCTCATCCCCAAAACACTCTTCAAACTTCAGAGAGACAGGGGTCGCATGATTCTCATAGCGCCACGATGGCCACGCCAAGCGTGGTATCACCTGCTTCTACATCTCTCTCAAGCTGCACCTCTGGAGTTAGGGCATGCTCCAGATCTCCTTTCCCAAGAGGACAGGACACTATGGCACCCGAATCCCCAGTCCCTGCATCTCACGGCCTGGTTGCTGAAGGCTTAGACCTCAAGGATTTCAACCTGTCCCAACAGGTAAAGGATATCCTTCAGGCTTCTAGGAAACTTTCCACAAGAAGATCTTATGCCTTCAAGTGGAAACGTTTTACTATATGTTGCTCCAAGAAGGGATTAAACCCCCTTGTCATACCTTTAGAATTGATACTAGAGTATCTCCTTCACTTATCGAATTCTGGTCTAAAGACCAATTCAGTAAGAGTCCATCTTAGTGCAATTGCAGCTTCTTTAAAGCCTCTGAATGGGCAACCAATTTCCTCTTATCCACTCATATCCAGATTTATGAGAGGTCTTCTATTAACCAAACCTCCCATTAAGCCACCACCGGTGGCATGGGATCTAAATCTAGTTCTCGGGCAGCTCATGAAGCCGCCTTTTCAGCCTTTAGCCACTACAACCCTTACGTTTTTGACCTGGAAGGTCATCTTCCTAATTGCAATCACCTCTGCAAGTCGCATTAGTGAACTGCAAGCTTTAGTGGCTGATCCTCCTTATACTAGATTTCATCATGATAAGGTTGTTCTTAGAACTCATCCACACTTTATGCCAAAGGTGGTTTCTCCTTTTCATTTAAATCAATCAATTTATCTTCCTGTATTTTTTCCGAGGCCTCATACCTCTAATGCAGAAAGAAACCTTCATACTTTGGATTGTAAAAGAGCCTTAGCCTTTTACCTACAGAGAACACAGCAACATACAAAGTCCTCGCAACTTTTTATAGCTTTTGATCCTAGTCATTTGGGACTTCCAGTCTCCAAAAGAACTTTATCTAAATGGATTGCCCAATGCATATCCTTTGCTTATGAGAGTAAGGGTCTTCCTCTTCAAGGCCATGTCACAGCTCATAACATGAGAGCTATGGCAACTTCCATGGCTAATCTCCACTCTGTGTCTATCGCTGACATTTGTCGAGCAGCCACCTGGGCTTCGGGGTACACCTTCACAGCCCACTACTGCCTGGATAAAGCCTCCCGTCGGGAAGCCTTCTTTGGCCAAGCTGTTCTTCAAAATCTCTTTCAGACCTAATTCAACTCCTACCCACCAACCCTGGTGGAATGCCAGAGTTCCATGGGAGGAAGGATTCCCACCTTTCTAGGGTGGCACCTTCCTGGGGCTATCTCCCTGGCATCTTCAGCTAGGGAGTTCCCATATGTGAAGACTACATTCCTGCTTGTTCCTGGAGATAGCATAGTTACTCACCTGTAACAGGTGATCTCCGGGAACAGCAGAAATTTAGTCTTCACAACCCGCCCACCTCCCCTAGGAGTTGTGTGTCTATCTTTCTTTTTCCTCTCTCCTTCTATTCTTTCACTCAGCTACAAACTTAACTGAAGAGGGACAGTTGGAAAGGCGGGAAGGCAGCGCACATGTGCTGAGGGATGCTCCCAATAGCATTCCTATTGGACGCTGGGGAGCGTTCCCGCGCAGGCTCCGTTGGTACCGATGATACCCATATGTGAAGACTAAATTCTTGCTGTTCCCGGAGATCACCTGTTTCAGGTGAGTAACTGCGCTTTACTCACCTGTAATAGATGATCTCCGGGAACAGCAGGAATCGGTCTTCACAATCCACCCACCTCGCCTTCAAGTTGTCACATTTTTTTCTTTTATTACTATTTTGTCTCTGCTATACACCTGACTGAGGAGACTAGGAGCTAAGGCGGGAAGTCGTCAACTAATGCATGGAGGAACGCTCCCAAAGGCTTTCCTATTGGATGCTAGGGAGTGTTCCAGCACTGGGCTCCGTCAGTGCCGATGTCACCCATATGTGAAGACTGATTCATGCTGTTCCTGGAAATCACCTTTTACAGGTGAGTAACTATGCTTTCCTTGCCCTTTTGATTATTCTGGAGTGTGAACCTTTTCTGTAGGTTTCTTGATTAATGTTGTATATAAATTGGTATATAAAAAACATTTTAAAAGTTTTCATTATGAATTTTTAGCCATTTCTGCTACACTGCAACCCTATCAAGTATTTTTGAGTCTTGAAGTCGTTTTACAATAAAGGCCTCCAGTAATTAATTAGTTTGTTTTTATATACAGCCAATATTATATTCTTAACGGTTTATGAAATAATACACTGGCAATTACTGCACATACGGTAAACAACAAAATTCAAAACAGACATTCATTAAGCTGCTGCACTTACGCTGAATAGGCATGACAAAATTAAACAAAAATCTCATGACATGCACCCCACACTAAACTCCAAAAATTGCCATGTTGATTTATATAGCAGTATATAAAAATATATTACAATCATATGCAGACCTATGATCATTGCTGTCTGAGACAGAGATATGACCATAGGCAAGGCAGAGTTGAAGAACAGAACTGGAGCATGTGTCCCAAAAGCATATTCTGACTAAACATAGGTGATGGCATTCAGCAATTAGTGTGATTAAAGGTGATTTATCATATAAGTAAAAAAGAGCTGCTACTTATAGTTTTTTCTCCCTTCTTGACAGCAAGTATCTTCAGGAGGAGAGCAAGGCCACAAGGAAGCGGGGCCTGGATTTAGCCCAGTGGACACTCCACAGCATGAGCCCTCGTGTATGTGCAGGCCCCAGGCCTTACATCTAAAACCCTTCATACGTACAACTGTCAAGATCAGGTCTCTGAAGGCATGCCACTTTTGTGGTTTTTGAGACTGGCCAGGCTATAGATTAACAGTAGGCTGCTTAGATATTTTAGTTTCCTTTTTTTAAACCTCTGCAAGAATTTTTAGTAGGTTTTAGAGCTTCTGAATAACAAACCTGAAGCTTATTGTGCAAACCCCATTAAAATGGAGGTCTGACCCTTGTAAATTGTTTTTCTAGTGTTGTATTTGATTCATTGTCATCTATGCATCTTCAGCAATTGTCTTTGTAACATACTTTCTCCAGGAACAAGCAGGAAGTCAGTCCTCACATATGGGGTTACATAGGCACCAACAGAGCCTGAGCAGAGCATTTCCCCAGCTTTCAAAGTCTTGATCAGTCTTCCTTTTTCCGCGGAGCCCTTCGGACACATGTCCCTGTCCCTCGGAAAAAGTCTCTTAATTGTCTCTCTATTCATGTTTCCCAGTCCTCTTCCCACTGTCCCCAGTGCCCCTGCCTCGGCAGTGGGCACCGGGACTTACGGGGTTGTGGTTTTTTTTTTTCATTTTTCCTTTTTTTTTTTTTCTTCGTCTAGCAAGTTTCATGGCCTTTTCAACCGCTGACTGAGCCGAAGATCTTCGACCTTGCGGGGATCCTTTTTGCCCCCATGACCTCCAGTTTCAAATAGTGTGACAGATGCTCCAAAAACAGGTTGCTCACGGACACCCATTACTGTTGTCTTAGGTGCCTGGGAGCTGACCACAAACCGGAGCTCTGCTCCCTTTGTAAAAAGATGTCCTCCAAGGCCATCCAGAGCCGAAAGCAGAAGCTAGACAATATTTTCTGCAAGACAGCCCTGGTGTCCCGGTAGCTTCCTGCTCCACCGACCCTCAGCCTCTGGGGTCCCCCGTGGCTGCTCCATGGCTCCGGCACCACACTGAGCAGGGGTCCCCTGAAAGGGAGCGGAAGAAGAAGGCCTCGAGGACCCTATCAGGGGCTCTAGACAAGCAGGAGCATTCTCGCGCTCAGTCCCTCAGACCTTGGCAGTCTCAGTAGTCGGAGAAGGAGCAGCCGCGAAAGGTACCTCGTACAGATACAGAGGCCCACCTGGTCTCCCAAGGGTCGTCCTGGCGAGGACCCCCTCTCTTCCTCGACTCCCGACCCAGTCACATCGTCATCGCAAGGCCCCACTCCTGAGCGGGAGGCCCAAATGCTGGCACTGGAGAGCAGTGTTTCTGCCTTCCTTGCTGCCCAGCAGGCGCTGGTGCCAGGCCCCTATGGCACACGCCGTGAGACCTCGAGGGAAATGCCTGTGATGGCTCCCAAGACCGCCGTGATAACCCCTGAGAGCCAGGGGCCTCATGAGGGATCCTGGCAGAGGTCTCAATCTCCATCCCGGTCTTCGGGTGCAAGATCTTCCCGAGCCAGCGCCTCCGGCTCTAAGCGGGCTTCGGCCTCATGAGCCCGGCGCACAGAACAGGCTCTGCTTGAGCAGACTAGCTCCGAGTCGTCCTCAGAAATCTCGGACTGGGACTCCGACGGGAACACTTCCCCCTGAATCCCGAACTCATCGGGACCTCCCCTCTGATCCTTCTTTGCCTGTCCAGAAGTGGCAGTCTCCTTCTGAAGACACCTCCTTTTTGGAGTATGTGCGGGACATGACTCGAGCCCTAGCGCTCTCCATGCAATCCACGGAGGGGCCCTGTGTGGAGGAACTTGATATTTTACAATACGAGACTCTGCCAGGGGAATCCCTCACGGTCCTGGTTCCGCCCATCCTAGTCCGGCTGCTCCTCCGCATGTGGGAGAAACCCGCGTCTATCCCCATTGTCAGCAAGTGCCTGGACACCATGTATAGGGTCCAGCAGGGGCCCGGCTTCCGGAAAGTCCAGCTTCCTCACACCTCAGAGGTGGTGGAGTCGGCCATGCGGAAGCAAAAGAGCCCAAAAACTCATTCTTTGGTCCTGCCAGATAGGGAATCTTGCATCCTCGATACCCTCGGGCATGCCGCATACAGGCTTACCAGCTATATATAGGAAAGTTCCTCCATGACCTCACGAAGGAGCTCAGAGGTTTCCAAGCGGGCCTCGATGGCGATTACCTCCGCCGCTCCCAGTCCCTCCTGAAGTCAGTGGGGGACTGTTCAAAATACCTTTCTCGCGCTGCATATAACAGCTTTGAGTCCTCTGCTAGAGTAGTGGCTGCAGGTATCGGGGCCAGGCAGCAGGCCTGTCTCCAGTCCTCTGACCTCGAGCAATGGGTCCAGAAAAGACTGCTCGATGTACCGTGCCTGGGCAAGCAGTTGTTCGGCAAGCCGATAGAAGACAAAGCAGCGGAATTTGTTACCGGAGGATGTAGTAAAAGCTGTTAATGTAGCTGGGTTTAAAAAGGTTTTGGACAAGTTCCTGGAAAAAAGGTCCATAAACCATTATTAAAAGGGACCCAGGATATCACTGCTTGATCCAATACAAGCATTGAGGAACCTGTGTCTTTTGGGGAGACTGCTAGGTACTTATGACCTAGATTGGCCACTGCTGGAAACAAGATACTGGGCTTGATGGATCTTGGTCTGACCCAGTATGGCATATCTTATGTCCTTAGATTGAGATGCAGTACATCACTCGCACCTGTCTCTCCCGAAAGACTTCCTCCCTCCCATGGAAGAAGCAACAGGGAAGAAGCCTTTCTTCCAGAGGAAGGGTCTTCCCTACTGGGGCGCTACCCACCTTACCCTCCGACTCCAGCTCCTCCCTAGGGCAGACAAAGCAAGGGCGGCCCCCAGGGCCTGCGTAAGCCTAAGGGACCCAAGAGCCAGACCTCAGCACCAGCACCTGGCTTTTGATTGCAGATGCATAGCTGCTCACCCTCCATAGACCCAGCTACCGGGGGGGGGGGGGGCACCTGGTCCACTTTGCTCCACTTTGCTCCTCGATGGGAGTCTGTTACCTTGGACACCTGGTTCCTCCAGGTCATCCGGGAGGGTTACTTCCTTCACCCTGGACCAGCTTCCTCTACCCTTCTGCCCCGCGGAGCCCCCTCGGCTCCCTGCGCACCAGGCCATCTTGGCGCAGGAGCTTGCCACCCTCCTCTAGGAACGAGCAGCGGAGATGGTTCCACCGCACTTCGAAAGTCACAGGTTCTACACCCGTTAATTCCTTGTGCCCAAGCAGACAGGCGGTTTCCGACCCATCCTCTATTTAAGAAATCTCAACAAATACCTGGTGCAGGAGAGATTCAGAATGCTCTCCCTTGGTGTCTTCCCTTCCTCCAGCAGGGCAACTGGCTATGCTCCTTGGACCTTTGGAATGCGTACGCTCACATCCTCGTCTACCCCAAGCACAAAAAGTACTTGCACTTCAGAGTACAAGGGAACCACTACCAATACAGGGCACTTTCCTTCAGCCTCGTGTTCTCCCCGCAAGTGTTCACCAAATGCTTTGCGGTGGCTGCAGCCCACCTTTGATTGCAGGGCACCTTCATCTACCTTTATCTAGAAAACCGGCTCATTACAGTAGAGATGGCCGACGAGGCCAGCAGGCCACGGTCTGCACCGTCCACCTCTTCGAGCACCTCGGTTTTGTGGTCAATTACCCTTAGTCTTACCTCACTCCAGTCCAATCCCTGGAGTTCATCGGCACGTGCCTCGACACTCAATGGGCGACAGCCTTCCTTCCCAAGGAAAGGGCAAACCGCCTCATTGCTCTGGCATCTGCGGTTCAGTGCTGAGTCTCTGTGTCAGCCTGAGCAATGCTCCGTCTCCTCGGTCATATGGCCTCGATGGTTCACGTCGTCCCCGACGCCCGATTGCATATGCGGGCGGTGCAGTGGTGCCTTCAGGCTCACTGGGCTTAGGCAACAGGCTGTCTCCAAGATGCCATCTCGATCACTCTAGCTGTCAGAGTCCCGCGACTAGTGATGGAACACCTGGAATCTGCTTTAAGGCATGCCATTTCAGGCTCCACAGCGTGACGTGGTCTTCATAATGGATGCTTCCTCATGGGCTGGAGAGCATACTGTGGCGAGCTCCGCATGCAAGGGACCTGGTCCCTGGAGGCGTCCCGACAGCCAATCTACCTTCTCAAACTCCAGACGGTCCTCCTTGCACTGAGGCATCATGTTCACTGGGTGGTGCTTGTCCAGACAGACAACCGGGTGGCGATGTTCTATATGAACAAGCAGGGGGGCACCGGCTCTTACAGCCTCTGCCTGGAGGTGGTAGCCCTGTGGATCTTTGCGATTCGCCATGGCATAGCCCTGTAGGCCACCTATTTCCCAGGCCAGGACTATGTCCTGGCAGACAGGCTGAGCCGGATCCTCCAGCCGCATGCCTCTGCCCGCAGACTGCACAGTGGCTGTTCCAATGTTGGGGGACTCCGGTTCTGGACCTCTATGCCAGGCCAGCAAATTCGCAGCTCCCATGGTTCTGTGGCCCTGTTCCCCACCTGAACATGGAAGCTGCTGATGTCGTGGATGCACAGCCTCCTGTATGCATTCCCCCCCCCCCCCCCATGCCGCTCATAGTGCAAGCTGTCCTCAAGATACAGCAGGACGGGGCCTTGGTGATTTTCATGGCCCCGCGGTGGCTTCTCATCAGAGCCTCCAGTTCCCCTCCGCAGCATGCCGGGCTTGTTGGCACAGGAGGGGAGGGTCTGCTGCTTCACCTGAACTTGAGGTCCTTATCCCTCATGGCTTGGCGGCTGAGCGGGTTGCTCTAGCCCCTCCATCTCCCGGTGGAGATTGAGGACATACTGCTGGCCTCGCGCAGTGACTCAACTAGGAGGGCTTATGCCTTTAAATGGCATTGGTTCTCGGTGTGGTGCTCGGGGGGTACAGGCTGACCCGTTCTCTTTCCCCACCCACTTGGTCCTGCAGTACCTGCTCCATCTCTCGCAGGTGGGCCTAAAATCCTACTCGGTCAGGGTCCACCTGAGCGCAATCTTAGCCAACCACCACCCAGTTGGGGGCAGGCCCCTCTCGGGCCAGCTGCTGGTTTCCCACTTCATGCGCGGGCTACTTCATTTCAGGCCCCCCCCCCCCCGTCCGGCTGCCTCTGGTGGAGTGGGATCTCAATGTCATCCTCACGCGACTAACCCAGCCGTCCTTCGAGCCGTTTGTATCCTGCTCGCTTCGGCACCTTTCCTGGAAGGAATTTTTTTCTAGTGGCCCTCACTTCGGCCTGGAGGGTCAGTGAGCTTCAGGCCCTGATGGCCGATGCACCCTACATGAGATTCTATGGGAACCGGGTGGTTCTTCGAACGCATCCCAAGTTTCTCCCGAAGGTTGCCTCGGATTTCCACCTCAGCCAGGAGGTAGTGCTGCCGACCTTCTTCCTGAAGCCCCATGCCGACCGTGTGTCAGCGATCCTCCATACGCTTGACTGTAGGAGAGCACTCTCCTTCTACCTGCAGCATACGCAGGCTCACCGCAGGTCCGAGCAGCTCTTCGTCTTCTACGACCCTGCCTGCTTAGGGCTCACGGTCCCCAACCAGACCCTTTCCATCTGGGTGGCAAACGGCATTGCCTTCGCCCAGGCTCAGGTTGGGTTTCCACTGGATAGCTGAGTCACGGCGCACAGTGTTCGTGCGAGGGCGGTGTCGGTGGCACACCTGCGCTCCATGCCGTTGACTGACATCTGCCGAGCCGCCACTTGGTCCTTGGCTGACACCTTCGCGATGCATTACTGCCTGTAGAGGGAGTCCTGTTGGGACAGTACCTTCAGCCAGGCCGCACTCCGTAATCTGTTCGGGGTTTAGGCACCTCCGGCCCTCCGACCCTTCTTCTGCAACTACCGGGAGCGTGATCTTCCAGGGACCTGGGGTCCTTGGGCTGTCTTCGGTTTCCAATGACTGCTCACGGCTCGCCGTGGCATTCTTCTACAAGTCTTCGGTAGCCTGTAACTGGGGATTCCCATATGTGAGGACAGACTTCCTGCTTGTTCCTGGCGAAAGCATTGTTACTCGCCCCCCCCTTGGAGTTGCCCATTCTTCTTGGTAATTTTTTTTCCTTATCTGAGCTGTCATCTGATCAAGATGGCACCCTTGGGCATGAAAGGGACCACGCATGCGTAGTGGTATTCCCAAAGGCTTTCTTTGAAAGCTGGGGAAATGCTCCGCGCAGGCTCCTTCAGTGCTGATGTAACCCCATATGTGAGGACTGATTCCTGCTGTCCCTGGAGAACACCTGTTTCAGATGAGTAACTACGTTAGCAGTGCAAACTAAGTGGGCAGCTTGCAAACTGAATGTACATGTGCAGAGTTTGCAGGTAATTTTCATCCACAGATTTCATACAAACTTTCAAAGAGAAACATTTCCCTTCAAAGATTACCTGTGTGAAAGCATAGACACAGTTGCATCTGCTCTTTGTGTGGGTACTTTTCCAGGTAACATTATATGCATACTTTTGGAAATACAAAAGTATGCATATAGATATAAACTTCACCTCGAGAAATGTTTAATCTATGGGGTATGTTTACTAAAGCGCAAAAGACCTTTGCAACTAACGCCAGGCAATAGTTGCAAAAGTCTCAAGGTATGTGTTGGGATCACAGGCGTCCAGCTTTATTTATTTATTTTATTTATTTATTTAAAAGGATTTCTATGCCGCCTTCTCTTTCAATCAAGGTGGTCTGCACAGCAAACAATCAGCAAGTAATGGATTTTTGTGTGTGCATGCAGTGAAACAGTGCGTGTGTAAGAACATAAGATATGCCATACTGGGTCAGACCAAGGTCCATCAAGCCCAGTATCCTGTTTCCAACAGTGGCCAATCTAGGTCAGATGTACCTAGCAGTTTCCCCAAAAGACACAGGTTCCGCAGTGCTTGTACTGGGTCAAGCATTGATATCCTGGGTCCCTTCTTAATAATGGTTTATGGACCTTTCCTCCAGGAACTTGTCCAAACCTTTTTTTAAACCCAGCTACACTAACAGCCTTTACTACATCCTCCGGTAACAAATTCCAGAGTTTGATTACACGTTGAGTGAAAAAATATTTTCTTTTATTAGTCTTAAATAGTTTACCCTGTAGCTTCATTGCATGTCCCCTAGTCTTTCTATATTCTGATAACGTAAACAATCAATCTACGTTTACCCGTTCCACTCGTTCATTAATTTATAGACTTCTATCATATCTCCCCTCAGCCGTCTCTTTTCTAGGTTAAAGAGCCCTAACCTTTATAGCCTCTCTTCATAGGGGTATCCTTCCATCCCCTTTACCATTTTGGTGGCTCTTCTCTGAACCTTTTCTAATAACTCTATATCCTTTTTAAGATACGGCGACCAGAATTGCACACAATATTCAAGGTGCGGTCTCACCATGGAACGATATAGAGGCATTATAATATCTTTTGTTTTATTTTCCATTCCTTTCCTTATGATACCTAGCATTCTATTTGCTCTCTTGGCCGCCGCTGCACACTGGGCCGAGGGTTTTAACATGCTATCCACAATGACGCCTAAATCTTTTTCCTGAGTGGTGGTTCCTAATGTGGAACCTTGCATGGTGTAGCCATAGTTTGGGTTGTTCTTCCCTAGGTGCATAACTTTGCACTTGTCCACATTAAATTTCATCTGCCATTTTGATGCCCAGCCTTTTAATTTATCAAGATCCTCTTGCAATTTTCCACAATCCTCTTGGGTTTTAACAACTTTAAATAGTTTTGTGTCATCTGCAAATTTGATAACCTCACTCGTTATTCCACTTTTCAGGTCATTTATGAATATGTCAAAAAGCAGCGGACCCAGCACAGATCCCTGGGATACACCACTATTCACCTTTCTCCATTGGGAAAATTGTCCATTTAGCCCAACCCTCTGCTTTCTATCTCTTAACCAGTTCTTGATCCACAGTAGTGCACTGCCTCCTATCCCATGACTCTTTAGTTTTGCCAAAAGTCTCTGATGAGGGACCTTGTCAAAGGCTTTCTGAAAGTCCAGATACACTATATCAACCGACTCACCTTTGTCCACCTGTTTATTCACACTTTCAAAAAAACATAACAGATTAGTAAGACAAGATCTTCCTTGTCTAAAGCCTTGTTGACTGTCTCCCATTAGGCCATGACTATCTACATGCTGAGTAATTTTATTCTTTATGATGGTTTCTACCATTTTTCCCGGTACTGACGTTAGACTCACCGGTCTGTAGTTTCCCGGATCACCCCTGGAACCCTTTTTAAAAATTCGTGTTACATTGGCGATCCTCCAATCTTCAGGTATTAGAGATGATTTTAATGATAGTTCACAGATTACTAATAGCAGGTCTGCAATCTCATATTTCAGTTCTTTCAACACCCTTGGATGTATACCATCCAGCCCAGGTGATTTGCTACTCTTCAGTTTATCTAATAGTTGTAATACATCTTCCCGATGTATCGATATTTCCTTCAAATCTTCCTCACCTTCAAATACCACTTCAGTCATGGGTAACATCCCTACATCTTCCTCAGTAAAGACCGAAGCAAAGAATTCATTCAGTTTCTCCGCTATCGCCCTGTCGCCTCTTAGTGCTCCTTTAACTCTTCTATCATCTAATGGACCAACTGACTCTCTCACAGGTTTTTTGCTGCGAATGTACTTGAAAAAAATCTTTATTTCGCGTTTTTGCTTCCACAGCAAGCTTCTTCTCAAATTCTCTTTTTGCCTTCTTTATCAATGCCTTGCGTTTGATTTGCCAGTGCTTTGAGCTGTTTCCAGGTTTCGTCGTTTGGCTCTTTTTTCCATTTCCTGAAAGATGCTTTTTTGGCAACTACAGCCTCTCTGACCTCACCTTTAAACCATGCTGGCAGTTTTTTGGACTTCCTTCCACTTTTCTTAAAGCATGGAATACAGCTGGTCTGGGCTGCCAAGATAGTATTTTTCAACAACACCCAAGCTTGATGTAAGTCTTTAACCTTTGCAACTGCTCCTTTTCGTTTTTTCTTAACTATTTTCCTCATTTTATCATAGTCTCCCTTTCGAAAGTTAAAAGGTAGTACTGTGGATTTCTGTACTATCCCTCCACTAATTAAATCAAAGGCGATCATGCTATGATCACTATTGCCAAGTGGCCCCAACACCCTTATCTCTTGCACTAGATCTGGTTTTCCACTAAGGACTAGGGTTGCCAACTGGCTCCAGATGCGCCCGACAGGCTTGATCCAGTCCTGGATTTACCCCATTGCATACAGGGATATGTAGTTCTGATTTCTCCATTGCACTCCATAAGTAAAGCAAGACTACAAGTCCCTGCATGCAATGAGGTAAACACAGGGCTGGAACAAGCCTGTCGGGCGCATCTGGAGCCAGTTGGCAACCCTACTAAGGACCAGGTCTAATATGGCTTCCCCTCTGGTCGGTTCATGAACCAATGGCTTCAAGAAGCAGTCATTTATGTCATCTAGGAACTTTATCTCCCTAGCATGTCCTGCCATGACACTGACCCAGTCGATACCGGGGTAATTGAAATCACCCATTATTATTACTGCGCTGTAACTTTGGTTAGCTTCCTTGATTTCTTTGAGCATTTCATCATCCATTTGTTCATTCTGGCCCGGTGGTCGATAGTACACCCCCACTGCCATCGCCTTCCCCTTTTTACATGGAATTTCAATCCATAGAGATTCTACAGCAAATTTTGTTTCTTGCAAAACTTTAATCCTTTCTGACTCAATGCCCTCTCTAACATAGAGCGCAACCCCTCCACCAATTTGATCAGCTCTATCATTACGATATAGTTTGTACCCAGGTATCACAGTGTCCCACTGGTTGTCCTCCTTCCACCATGTCTCTGATATTCCAATCATATCTAACCTCTTTTAGTGCTATATATTCTAACTCTCCCATCTTATTTTTTAGACTTCTAGCATTTGCATACAAGCATTTTAGAGACTGTATTTTATTCATATTAATTTGGCTATTGGTAGACATGGGTAATTTGGGATCTTTAAGCTCTGTCTGCTCCATACTTGAGGGCATTTGGGCTACTTTGCTCTTTTTTGGAACCTCTCTGCTTTTGGTAGTAGGGTGACGTACATTCTTGTTGAGCTATTTACTGCGTGCGCTATTATACAATACTATATACATGGGGGAATGGGGGGAGTTGGGTCTGTGGTCCTGGCTGGCGAGCAGCTTATCTGGCACCCCCGTAGCTTTGTTGTTGTAGCTAACACTATCCTTTGAGGTACCGATAGCTGAATCCTGTGCAAAGCCTGTAGAAAGTGCTCCTACTGTGTGATGTGAATACCTGTGATAGCTGCTTGAAACCAGAATGCCCACTCACCACCCACTTCCCATCCATTTGAAGATCTACCATGGAAAGAGGCCTGTGATAGCTACATTTATCCTATGTTAACTTCTTTGCTGTGCAACAGTTCTCTGTTAGCGTCAGGAAGACAGCTAATGTGCTTTTGTTATCATACCCCTATGTGAATGTAAAATTAAGCATCTAAATATACATGCGCATAGGGCAAGCAATTTTCAGAAAGCACGTTTCCATGTAGAAACCCGTTTTCCATATAGTTGTCATCTTAGGCCAGTCCAGACAAGTGGATTGTGTTCCCCTAACAGCAGATTGGTGGAGACACAGAATCAGTGAAAAGCTCAGGTTTCAATGACATCACTCCTATGCCTCTATTTGCCTCAGCCACCAGAGGTCTCTTCCGTATTTCTTTGTCTCTAGCAGATAGTGAATGGAGTTTCTCCTCTTTGTTGAAAATCTGAAGATTGATAGGAAAAGATATTGATTAAATGCTTGTGAACAACTGCCTTGAGTACAGAAAGGTGACTGTCTCGCTTGAGCGTGACGTGGGAGGCTCCACTAAACTGCAGTCTTTTTGGTAGCCATAAAAGGAGGCAAACTTTGTTTCAGGTCCACCCCCTTATTATGATAAGGGCCTGTTGAGCAGCCACAAACAGGAAGGATCTGGAAGAGTACAGCAGCCTCACACAACCTCAGTGCTCCCTCCCTCCTCTATCGCCCCCTGCTCTCTCCTGAACATTACAGAAGGCGCTCAGAGGGATCTGCCTACCAGCCACCTTCCACGCGGTACTGTAAAAACAAAACTAGCCCGTGAAGTAGTTTCGAGAGTAAAGCTGAGCCTGGCGCAGATCCTATGCCTGGGGCTCTCAGAGGGTGACTACCAAGGCCTGACCTTGTCATTGTCCTTGTTTGGGGCTCCCGGTTCCATATCTGAAGGACAGAATTTGGACTGCTAGCGACTATTGGCGCTGTGTGGCAGTTTTCCTGCCATTTTCTGCACGCATTAATTGCGTTTTTGCCTGTTGCACACCTGGTCCTAATGTACATTCTGCCCAAGTGGCTCCAACACGCGCTCCTTCCCTAGCACTTTTAATGCATGTAACATAAAAGCGCAGTTAATGCATGCTTGCGGGCCGATGCAGCCTTAGCGCACACTCTTGTGATACTTACCATAACTCTCTATGCCTTCTTCCAGGAAACGTTTGACCTGTGGCAAGTAAGGAGCCTCATTCTGGACTCTGCCCTTCCTGCATGGCAGCTTCTGTGTAGTGCCTGGAGGTCATGCTTTCCACCTCTCAGCTTAGTGCAGGAGATGAAGGATGGCGCTATGGGTAAAGATATTCAGCCAGCCTGAGGCTCTAGCTATCGTGCTGTGATCCACTCTGTCTTCTAGGAGGGGAGGGGGGCTGTGGCAGCTATGCTCCCTAGCGTTGGGGTTGGGGAGCCTTATCTGAGAGGAGAGCTTCCAGATTCTGGATTATCCTCCCTGGCATTCTTCTCTGTTTTGCAACAGACCTGATCCTTCTGGCATGGAAATTCAGACCTTGTAGCCTGTGGGTACCCCCTGAATGCAGTGTCATGCCAGGCAGGCTGCAAGTAGAAGCCCTGTTCGATTCCCTTGAGCTAAGCTTCCCTGGCACGGGGTGCTCCCTGGAGATGGGGAACAGTTGGGAGCTATCCAAGATGTTGTCTATGCCTTGGATTCAGATTAATCGGTACTGGGCTCTGATGTGGATGAGGAAGTGCTTTCACCTTCAGAAGATTATGTGGAGGCCAGCGTGATCCACCTATTCTGGAAGGAGGCATTGGCAGCATTGATTACTAGGATCTCATCCACCTTAAACTTTACGGATGCTTCTGGCATGGTACAGGAGCCAAAGGTGCATCCCCTCCTTCAAGGGGTGCGGAAATCGCTGCTGTATTCCCTTTTCTAGAGGTGATCAAGGATATGATCCAGTTGGAGTGTGACTCTCCTGACTCCCTCCCTAAAGGGTTATGAGTTTATAAGAAGATCTACATTCTCCTGGGGAAGGAGCGTGGTGAGTAGTTTGATTTTTCCGAGGTGGATGCACAGATGGACCCCCATTCCTATGGAAGGCGGATCAGCCTTAAAGGATGTTCTGCATCTCAAGGTAAATTCTTTGCTGAGGAGCCAGTTTGTCGGGGCGGTGGCTATCCTACAGCTGGCAGTATGTACCAGCCTGATGTCTCAAGCCCTGCTCCAGTGGAGTCTGTCTCTTCTGCCTGATTATACTTCTTTTGAAGTTTGCTATGCCTTCCTTTCTGATGCCATGTATGACCAGGTATGTTTGGCAACCTTGGATGGTGCCCTGATGACGTTATCACAGCACTAGATATGGCTGTGGCACGGGACAGTGGACACATCCTCCAAAGCCCGGTTGACTCAACTAGCCTTTAAAGGAAAGCTTCTGTTTGGAACTGATTTAGAGAAGTTGGTGAAGGATCTAGGCAAGACAAAATCTTACCAGTTCCTGTAAGACATGTCCAAAGGGGCCTGTGAAGAAGGCTAGTGCCACTTTCTTGTCAGCCTCCACCTGACAACCAAGGGCACGCTGGCTGGATTCCCAGAGGTCTCAGGATTATCATCATTACTGACCTGATAAACCTTTCTTCCCCTCTGCTTCAGGGCTTTGGGCTCGTTCTCAATCCTTTCGTGGAGCATGGGGGACCAGGGACTCTGTACCCTCCAGAGGAGGTCCTTTCCAAGCTATGCAATGAAAGTTTAGGGGCCCATTCCCTGGTGCCTTTGATGGGCGACAGGCTTCACCTCTTTTTTCAGGAATTGGCCTAGGTTACCAAGGATCGCTGGGTGCTAGATACCATTCAGTTTAACTAGGTCCTGGAATGCAAAGAGCTGATTCCTGATGCCTTCATCATTTCCCTTTGTGGGTCTGCGATCAAAGGTGCCAATGTGCAGACCACCTTGGACAAGTTGCTACTTAATAAAGTTGGTAGTGCCCGCCCCTCTCGATGAGTGGGGCAAGAGCAGATACTCCATCTTTTTTGTGGTGCCAAAGAAGCACAGTTCCTTCCGGCCCATTCTGAATCTCAAGGGGGTCAATGAGCACTTGTGTTCTGCGCTTTTGGATGGAAACCTTGCGCTCCGTGATTCAGGCAGTGCACTGAGGGGAATTCTTGGCTTCTCTGGATCTGGCCAAGGCATATTTTGATATCCCATTTCAGATGGATCAGCCAGAGGTATCTGCATTTTGCCATGCTGGACTCTATCAGTTTGCTGTCCTCCCTTTCGGGCTCTCCATGGTCATGGTGGTAGCAGCTGCGGCACCAAGGGATTTATGTCCATTCCTATCTGGATGACTGGCTCATCCAAGCTCTTTCCCTGTCAGAAGCATCTTGGGTGACGTCCCGAGTGGTGTCTTTAGGAAACTAGCCAGCTTTTACCTTCTCAATCCTAGGAGTTTCTGGGAGCACATTTCGACACTCGACTGGATAGAATTTTCTGACTTTGTCCTCTGGCAGGAAAACTGTTGGATTGCCTGGCGTTTGTTTGTGTGTAGCAGGCCCCCAGAGTCTGGGACTATCTTCAGCTCCTCGGATTGGTGGCAGCGACCATAGAGATGGTGCCATAGGCGCGTGCTCACATGCAACCACTCCAGCGGTCCTTGTTGACTCTATAATCCCCAAGTTCTCAGGAGTTTGAGGGCAGGGTTCCATTCCTGTTGATGATGTAGGTCAGCCTGCAATGATAGCGGCAGCCCTGCCATCTGGGAAGGGGCATACTGCTGGACAATTTCTCCTGGATCCTGATGATGATGGATACCAGTCTCTCAAGCTGGGGGCCCATTGCCAAGACCATATGGCCCAGGGCTGTTGGAACCGCAAGGAAGTGGTGTGTGGTCCATCAACCGCCTCGAGGCAAGGGCCATCAGGTTGGCTTTTCTGCATTTCCGGCCCCTGTTGAGGGCCAGACAGTTCAAGTGTTCTCAGACAATGCCACGGTGGTGACGTATCTCAGTTGGCAAGGTGGCACAAGGGCGCTGGAATGGCCCTGGAGAATGATTTCCTGTTTGGCTAGGCAGAGAAGAACCTCCTAGCCTTTTGGTCCAGCACATTGCCGGGGTGGACAATGTGGAAGCGGACTTCCTCAGCCGGCACTCTGAATCCTGGTGAGTAGGAGTTGAGTCAGGAGGCGTTTGTTGATTCTGCGCTGCTGGGATCGCCCTGAAATGGATCTGATGGCGACATGCTCCAATGCCAAAGTTTGCCGCTTCTTCAGTTGCCAGATGGAGATTGGGTCTGAGGGCGTTGATGCCCTGATCCAGCCTTGTCTAAGTCAACGGCTGCTGTACTTGTTTCCTCCATGGCCTTTGGTGGAGGCATGTGATTTGGCATATTCAGCACCACCTGGGCAGGATTGTTCTGATAGTGCCAGATTGACAATGGGGAGCATGGTTTGAAGACCTGATGTTGCTCCTGCAGGTGGCACCTCTTTGGCTGCCTTCATCTTGGGGGCTATTGCAGCAGGTACCTATCATCTTGGAGGACCCATCTCCCTTCTTGCTTATGGCATGGCTCTTGAAAGGAGACTTCTAGCACATAAAAGCTACTATCTAGCAGTAATATGTACTCTGCTTGGTGCCCGGAGGAAGTCTACCAAGCTAGCATGCGTATGAATATGGTGCCTCTTTGAGCGCTGGTGTGGTGCACTGCACTTGGCTCTCGAGGCAGCCAAGGTGTCCTCCCTGTTGGCCTTTCTGCAGGATAGCCTAGAGAAGGGCCTTTCACTTAGCTCCCTGAAAATTCAGGTGGCAGCTCTAACCTGTTTCCATGGTCCGGTGGCAAGCAAGCCTTTGGCCTTGCACCAGATGTCTGTTTTCTCCAGGGGATTTGGCATCTGTGTCCTCCCCTTCAGTCTGTGCTCCCTTCCTGGAATCTGTTTGGTGCTCAGGTCCCTGGTGTCAGCCGCCTTTGAGCCATTGAAGTTCGCTACCTTAGAGAATTTGATGCTCAAGACGGTCTTATTGGTCGCGATTTGTTCTGTAAGGCAGATCTCCAAGCTGCAGGCTCTGTCTTGCTGAGATTCTTATCTGTATTTTTCAAAGGACACCATGTCCATTTGGCCTGTGCCTTCCTTCTTGCTTAAAGTGCCGTCTCCCTGTAACGTGAGCCTGGTAGCAGTGTCAGGGGAAGGATAAGGATCTTCGCCTTGTGGATGTCTGGAGGGTGTTTCTCTGGTACTTGAAGATTATGAACTCCTTTTGTAAGTCAGACCATCTTTTTATGCTTTGGCTGGCCTGTGTAAGGATGAAGCAGTGGCCAAGTTGACTTTTGGCACTGGATTACGGAGCCATTGCCTTGGTGTATCTGTTATGGAGATTCTGGAGAGTTTGCGTGCTCATTTTATTTATTTATTTAGACAGTTTTGTATATTGCCTTATCCTTCAATCAAAGCGGTCACAACACAATTGGGGGATACATTTAACATGTGGGGATATGAGACACATACACTAATACTTACAGGGAACATGGGCAATGGAAGGTTAAGTGGCTTGCCCAAGACCACAAGGAGCATCTGTGGGACTAGAAACCCCAGTCCTTCCAGCCCAAGGTTGCTGTCCTCTAGTGGGATTTGAACCCCCGACCTTCCGGCCTGAAGTACCTTATCCCAACCACTAGGCTACTCCTACCCGAGCACAAGCACATCCTCTTGGGCAAAGCGAAGCTCAGTAACCCCTGCAGACATGTTGGGCAGCAGTGTAGGCATCACTTTCTACTTTTGTCAAGCATTACTGCTTGGATGTCCATATGCGGGAGGACACAGCCTTCGGCTTAAGAGCTTTGCGAGCTGCTGTGTTGTCTTCCCGCCTAGTGGTGGTGTAGCTTTGGTACATCCCACTTGTCTGAGCTGATCTAGCAGGACAATATGGAAGGTGACATTTTACTTAGCAATTATTGTCCTTTCCTTGTCCTGCTAGACCAGTCCAGGGCCCACCCCTAAAACTGGATTGCTCTGTTCTGCTGCTGCAGTACCCTTTGGTCCGCCATGATTTTTATACTTGGCTCTACAGGCTCATCTTCTACTGACAGCCTTCTGTTTGTTCATTCCCTTACATAGTTTGCCCACTTTTGATTACTCACTGTTGCCCACGTTTTAAGGTTGTGTGGAGCTTGCTCTGTATCTCCCATATGCTTTGGGATGAATACTGAAGGGACCTTTGATGGCAGAGGTGAATAGAGGCATGGAAATGATGTAATTGAAGCTTGGGCTTTTCATTGGTTCTTTGTCTCCACCAATCTGCTGGTAGGGGAACGCAAACCTCTTGTCTGGACTGGTCTAGCAGTACTCAAGGAAAGGACATTAACTGGTAAGTAAAATGTTATCTTACAGTTGTGGTCAACATTATTGGTACCCTTGCATTTTACATATGTTGTGTACAATATCTTGAGAAATAATTGAAAATATTCCAACTGTATATCATCATCAATATTTTAATAGTATGTTCAAAGGTTTACAACAAGAAAAAGAATGTCTGTGCAACTTAGACGTAGTAACTGCAGAGTAAAAAACTAAATGTCCTAGACAGGATTAATGGTACCATTCACTAATATTTGGTTGCACAATCTTTGGCAGTTACAACAGCCTCCAAACGTTTTTTGTAGCCATCCATAAGTTTCGTACATCTGTCTGCTGGTAGTTTCTCCCACTCTTCAACTGTGATTTGCTCCAGCTCATAAATGTTTCCAGGATTCCTTTTACCAATGGCAGATTTATTTATTTATTTATTTATAGTCTCTTTTATACCGCGCTATTCAGCATCAGCGCGGTTTACAATAAACAATGAACACACACATTTCCAATAGTACTTTGTGTTTACATATGAACAGGAAATTCAACTTGGCTAACAGGGGAACTATATACAATAACAATATATACATTTCACAGACTGGTCATGCGCTCGTTTGGTTTCAGACAGTGGAGATTTGGGTGGTTTCAGCAATTGGTGCTGAGCTTCTATTGGTTTCCGGGTAGTGTAGGAGGAAGAGGTAGTGTTTCAAGGCCTTCCTGAATTGGAATATGTCTGGGATTGCTCGGATGTTGTGGGGGAGGTTATTCCAGATCATTGGTGCATAAAATTTGTAGGCCCTGCTGGATGTTGACTTGGTGCATTGAGTTATTGATCTTGGGACTATCAAGGTGTTTTGTGCTACTGACCTTCTGTCCCTATTGTGGGGTGTCATCTGGATTAGCTCTGTTAGTGATGCTGAAGAGAGACCTTTGGTGGCTTTGAAGGTGAGTAGCAAGGTCTTAAATGTAAGTCTACCTTGTATCGGGAGCCAGTGGAGTTGTTTCATAATGGGTGAGACATGGTCTTTCCTAGATGCTCCGTGTAGTACTCTTGCTGCGGTGTTCATTGCCATTTGCAGTGGGTTCAGAGTGGTTTGGGGGAGTCCTTGCAGTATTGCGTTCGCATAATCGAAATGCGGGATGATTAGTGCCTGATAGTCCTGAAATCATCTGACTCCAGCAGAGATCGCAGGTATCTAAGGGATCTAATTTTATGATATACTGCCCTTACAGTGTTACTTATATGTGCCTGCATATTCAGGTTCTGGTCTAGTGTGACGCCGAGGTACCTGATCGCGGTTTTGATCTGGAGGTCTGCGTCCTTCACTTTTAGTACTGCCGGCGCAGTGAAGTTACGGTTCCTTGTAATGAACATCACCTCCGTCTTCTTGTGTTGAATCCGGAGGTTTTGGGATTGTAGCCAACTGGATATTTCATTTATGCAGCATGTTATTGGTGAGAGGTCGGGGTTCTCTGTTGCAAAAGGCGTGTATAATAGCACATCATCTGCGTATATCATGCAGTTAACGTTGAAAGACCGGATCAGGTTGCAGATAGGCTGCATGTATATATTGAACAGCAAGGCGGAGAGGGAGGATCCTTGTGGGACACCTTGGCTTTGGTGGAATGGATCCGATGTCTCTCTGGATCGTACCTGCTGCCATCTGTCCGAGAGGTAGGATCTGCACCACTCGAGTGCTTTACCGGAGATTCCTTTCTCTTTGAGGCGTTCTAGGAGGCGCTCACGGAATCAAACGCTGCCGCGATGTCAAGGAAGACAAGGACAAACCCTTGGCGGGTATTGTCGATGCCTGATATTATGCTGCTGAAGAGTGTGGTAAGAAGGGTTTCAACCCCGTGGGCTTCTCTAAATCCGTGTTGGCATGGATCCAGTGGTGCGTTGGAATCAATGTGATCTTGTATTTGTCTCTGAACTTCCTTTTCCATTATTTTTGCTAGCATCGGTATGCTTGCTATCGGTCTGTAGGATTCCGGTTTCTGTTGGTCGAGTTTGTTGTTTTTTAGTAGAGGTCTTATTGATGTGTGTTTGAGGGTGCGTGGGAAAGCACCCGTTGTGAACGATTGTTCCATGAGTCTGGATATGATGGGACTGAGGTCAGTCCGTAGTTCTTTGACCCAGAAAGCCGGGCATGGATCAGATTGTGCGGTAGTCGTGTTGATGGCTGCTATGGTGTCTTCGATGCGTTGTTTGGATGGAGTTGTGAAGGTAGTGAATGGTGTTTGATTGTAAGGCTGAAGGATAGTGCTGGACGCAGGGTTGTTTATCTGACAGAGTTTGGTTTGCAGATAGTCCGCATATGTTTGAGGATGGATTCCGTTTGCTTGTTCTGACGCAGGTTCTGTTGTAAGTCGCTTAACGAGGGCAAACAGGTCACGAGGTTTGTTGAGGGATCTCTTTAATGTGTCAGCTCGTTTCAAATGGTCTCAATTGGATTGAGATCAGGACTCATTGCTGGCCAGTTTAAAATGTCCATAGTTTCCTTTTTAAGCATTCTTTTGTACTTTTGGATGTATGTTTTGGATCATTGTCTTGCTGGAGGACCTATGACCTTTTCACCCAGACCTAGCTTTCCGCACTAGGTAACACGTTTTGCTCCAAAGTACCTTGGTAGTGCTCTGACTTCATGATTCCTTTAATACGTACCAGCCCTGCAGTTCCTGAGGCAGCAAAACAACCCACAACATTATGGAACCTCCACCATATTTAACAGTAGGAAGGATATTTTTTTCCTTATAAACTTTTTCTTCACCTGTAAATGTATCTCTGGTCTGCATTGTCAAAGAGCTCAAGTTTGGTTAATCTCTCCATAGAACATTTTACCAGAAGGATTTTGATTTCTCAAGGTGGGTTTAGGCAAAGATCAGGCAAGTCTTTTTATGTCTTTCTTTGAGCAGTGGGCTCCTCCTTGGCCTTCACCCATGAAGTCTTTCTTTGTTTAGTGTGTAGCATATGGTGCAGGTTGAAACCACCACTTCAGATTGCTCAAGGTCAACCTTAAGCTCTTTGGATGTTGTACGTAGAGTTTTTCCAATACTTCACACTAACCTTCAAAGAATGCAATGCAGTGTGTGCCTTCAAGTCAGTCCTGACTCGGCGACCCAGAAGCTCCTGGGTTTTCTTGGCAGTGTCACTGGAATAATTGGATTAAATTTTCCTCTTCTCACCAAATTCTGGGAGGTTCTTGACGGTTTCATGAGCAGAAAACTTCTGAATAACATTGTGAACTGTAGACATAAGAATCCCAGGTTCTTTGGAGATGGCCTTGTACCCCTTAGAAGTTTGATGTTTGGTGCTAATGACTTTTTCAACTGTCTCAGGCAGCTCTCTTGTCTTCACTATTGTGAAAATGGAACAGGGAGTGAAGGTAGCCATTTTAAAAAAAAATTAGACACATCTTTCATTGGTTGATTCAAGTCATGTGCGTACTGACAGTTGATTATAGGTGTGTCTAATTTTACTGGAATGGGAATGTGGTTCTTCTGTTCAAACTGATTTGAACTGTTTACCAGGACATGATTATTGGCAACTTTTTAATGACCTAGTTTTTATACTATTTTCTACGATTTCTTTTTTTAATTGGTCTTGCTTTATTTGATTCTTTTATGTATCAAATATATGCACACATTAATCCAAAGCCATTTCACTGCCCACTTTTTTTAAGGATATATTGATATTATAAGGGGTTGGACTGCAAGAGTGCCAGTAATGTTGGCCACAACTGTATGCATGTCAATGCCTTTGGAAATTGTCCTTTAAACAGAGATATACTTTGAATTTACGTATCATTAAAGTTTAGGTGAACAGTGAAAGTAGTGTGTGTTTTGTAGGTAATCAGAATTAACATTTAATTTCTTTAGGGTATAATTAATTCTTCTAATACCTTAGCAGTGGTGCCAAGGGGATACCATGTTGACATATTTATTGCTCATATTCCTGCATACCATGCTGAAAATATTAGGGAGCCAGTACTCTGAGTCCTTCAGAGGATGTATTGGTTTCAAAGCTTGAAGTTTTGGGGGCATTAAAAGAAAAAAAATTAAGGTGTGGGTAGGTTAGAAGCATGTCTATAATAACAGATGTTGCCTAAGAGCATATGCTTCTAAATGATACATCTTTGAAGGATACTAGCGAAAGAGGGAAGTTAGGGCATCCGATAGAGAGATTCTAGTAAAGGTAAAAGTAATCCAGATGCCTTTAAGTAAAGAACAGACAACTGAAAGATTCAGAATTACCCATGTCAAACTGATAACCATATTGTTAATATGAAAAAACACAACCTCTGAAATGCCAGTGTGCAAATGCTAGAAGGCTAAAAAAAAAAAGAAAAGATGGGTAAGCTAGAATATATACCAGTAAATGAAAGATTAGATATAATTGGTTCAGTATAAGGACTAGGGCTGATAAAATCCATTCAAAAACTAGGACCTTAGACTTTAGGAAAACTAACTTTGCCAAGATGGGGCAATACCTCAAATAGTTGTCAGTTGGATGGGAACAGCTGGGGGGTGTAGAAAAACAGTGGACAAAACTGAGAAGGGATATTTTAAGGGCAACAAACCTTTTTGTTAGAAATGAACGTAAAAGGAAAAGGAGGCCGCTATGGTTCTTGAAAGAAGTAACTGAAAAAGTGAAGAAAGAGGGAGACCTTCATAAAATACAAGAGATCACAGAGAGAGGAAGAAAGGCATCCATAATTGGAAAAACGTAGAGAAGCTAGCAAAGTAGTCAGGAAAGCAAAGATACAAAAAGAGGAAGAAATAGCCAATGCAATATAAAATGCGGGGATAAGACATTTTTCAGGTATGTTACTGAGAAGAGGAAGGGCAAAAGTTGTATTGTCAGACTCAAGGGTGCGGGGAAGTATTATGTAGAAGCTGATGAGGATAAAGCAGAATTGCTTAACAAATATATTCTTTGCTCACAAATGAGGGGCCCAGAGCAGGACCTCAGAAAACACTCAGAAATAGGAACAGAAGCAATGAGGATCTCAAACGATTTTCAGAACATTGTGTTCATAAGGAACTAGCTAAACTAAAAGTAGACAAAGCCATGGGTTCAGATGGGTTACATGCAAGAATACTGAGGGAACTTTGGGACATTCTAGCGGCTCCACTGTCTGACCTTTTCAATGCCTCTTTGGAGTCTGGAATGGTACCAGATGACTGGAGAATAGCACATGTGGTCCCTTCACACAAAAGCGGAAGTAAGGATTATCTTGAAAAATACAGGCCGGTTAGTCTACCTCTGTGGTTAGTAAATTATTGGAAAGACGGCTAAAAGAGAGAATAGTGAGGTTTCTGGAGTCCATCGGATTATCGGATCCGAGACAGCATGGATTCACCAGAGGTAGGTCTCGTCAGACAATATGATTGATTTCTTTGACTTGTTGACCAGGGACTTGGACCAAGGGAGAGCCCTAGATGTGGTGTATTTAGATTTCAGTAAAACCTTGACACCATTCCACACAGGTGACTTATAAACAAACTGAGCACCCTAGGGATGGACCCTAAAGTTACTGATTGGGTTAGAAATTGGTTGCATAAGAGGCAACAAAGGGTGCAGTTAAATGGAGCTCACTCTGGGAAGGTGGTTACCAGGGCTGTGCTGCAGGGATCTGTCATTGGTCCAATTCTTTTTAACATCTTAGCGAGATAACCTAAGAGCTATCGGGTAAGATTTGATTGTTTGTGGATGATATGAAAATGGTCTAGAATTAGTTGAAATTTAATGCTAAAAAATGCAGGGTCATGCATTTGGGCTGCAAAAATCCAAAGGAGTGGTGCGGTGTAGAGGGTGAGGTACTTCTGTCCACTAAAGAAAAGTGGTACCTGGTCGTAATTGTATCTGATGATCTTAAAGTAGCTAAACTGGTAGAAAAGGCGACTGCAAAAGCCAGAAGGATGCTTGGCTGTATAGGGGGAGGAATATCCAGCAGAAAGGAGGAGGAGATGTTTCTGTATAAGTGTCCGGTGCAACCTCAGTTGGAATATTGTGTGCAATCCTGGAGACTGCACCTTCAAAAGGATATAAGCAAGTTGGAGTCGGTGCAGAGGGTGACTACTAAAATGGTTAGTGGTCTTCATTATGTAGTATATGAGGACAGACTTAAAGATCTTAATATGTAGAGCAGGGGTCACCAACCTGCGGCCCGCGGGCCGCATGCGGCCCACGAGGTCCCTTCGTGCGGCCCGCGAGGCTCTACCCCGGTTAACATTACGTGCGGCCCGCGGCTTCAACCCTGAGTGGAACAAGCTCTTCTTCACACTGCACAAGGATCGTGCGCTGTGTGTCATCTGTCAGAAGACCGTTGGCATTCTGAAGGACTACAATGTGAAGCGCCACTTCGAGTCCGTCCACCCAGAGTACGCCAAGATGGATGCAGTCAAGAAGAAGCAGGAGTTTACCCGCGTGTCGTCTGCGCTCCAACGCCAGTCCGCTCTCTTTGTGAAGAGCGTGACAGCCGCCTAGACTGCAGCCACCAGCAACACCATAATTTTGCGTTTGTTGTTTTTTTTCGCGGGGGCGGGGAGAAGGGGGGTGCGGCCCGCGAGGCTCCCAGTAGTCGGCTGTGCGGCCCGCGGCACTCTGGAGGTTGGTGACCCCTGATGTAGAGGAAAGGCTGGATAGGAGCGATATGACAGACATTTAAATAGCTTTGTGGCATAAATGCACAGAGGATTTATTTCAATTGAAGGTAAGCTCTGCTATGAGGGGACATAGGATGAGAGTGAAAGGGGATAGACTTGGGAGTAATATGCGGAAATATTTATTTACGAAAAGGGAGGTAGATGCATGGAATAGTCTCCCTGTGGGAGGTGATGGACAAGAGGATAGTATCTGAATTCAAAATATTTAGGTGTCATTGTGGATAATAGTATATTGAAATCCTCTGCCCAGTGTGCAAATAAAGCAAATAGAATGCTAGGAATCATAAGGAAACGAAAGGAGAATAAAACCAAGGATATTATAATGGTGCGACTGCACGTTGAATATTGTGTGCAATTCTGGTCGTCATATCTTAAAAAGGATATAACAGAATTAGAAACGATACAGAGAAGAGCCACCAAAATGGTAAAGCGGATGGAAGAATACCCCTATAAGGAAAGGCTTAAAATGTTAGGGCTTTTCAACTTGGAAAAGAGATGGCTGAGGGGGAGATATGATAGAGGTCTTTAAATTAATGAATGGAATGGAACAGGTAAACGTAGATCGGTTGTTTACACCATCGAAATATAGAAAGACTAGGATACACACAATGAAACTACAACGTAACCCATTTAAGTCTAACAAGAGAAAATATTTTTTCACTCAATGCGTAATAAAACTCTGGAATTTGTTACTGGAAGATGTAGTAAAAGCTGTTAGTGTAGCTGGGTTTAAAAAATGTTTGGACAAGTTCCTGGAGGAAAGGTCCATAAACCATTATTAAAGAGAACCCGGGAAATCCACTGCTTGCCTCGGGACAGGCATTGTGGAATCTTTGTGCCTTTGGGAACCTACCACATATTTTTGACCTGGATTGTCCACTCTTGGAAACAGGATACTGGGCTTGATGGACCTTGGTCTAACCCAGTATGGCATTTCATATGTTGTTATGCTCACTTGTGTAATGTAATTGGCCCCGGTTGATCTCTGGCTGTCCTTTTTTCAGTTTCTAAATCACTTCTAACAAAAAGCACAGTGTGATTTACAACACTTGAAAGTACAAGTTATAACCCAAACAGTATACATCCTCGCTTTGAAATACACATCATGCCACCCACAATGTAAACTGCAGAACTAGTATCCAGTTACTATTTAACTTCTAAATAAGTTACATACCCCCCCCCCCAGCATTCCAGCTGTTCTCTTTATGATCTTCTGTTCTTATGTTATAATGTAAGACAGAGCACACATCCCACTCTTACCTGTTCTTTTGTAAACCAGTTTGACTCTTAGAAAAGCGGTATCGAAAAAAAATGTTAAACATCCACATACTTCAGTATCCTTTAAGGCCGTATACCATTTCCCAGCAGATGATATCCATTAGCTTAATTTCTCCAGGAACAAGCAGAAAGTCAGTCCTCACATATGGGTGATGGCGCCAATGGAGCCCACGCGAATCCATTCCCCAGCTTTCAAAGAAACCTTTGGGAGTTAGACCGCGCATGTGCAGTCACCTTCCAGCCCTAGGGTGCAATCTTACCTCCATGTTCTTTTTTTTTTTCTGCGGAGCCTGCAGACATTCTGTCTGTGCCCCCCTGTTAAAATCTATTTTTCTCATCTAGTTCTTCAGTTTTGCTTCGTGCTTTTGCCAGGTTTGGTTCCGATCACCTTTCTGACACCCGAATCCACCGCCTTGGTGTTGTGTTTTTCCTTCTCATGTATACTTTTTTTACTTTTCTTTTTTTTTCGGCATGTGGGTCTTTGCTCACGGCCTAGCTGACTGAGACATCTGAGTATGATTTCGCGGGGGTAGTTTTTCCCGCTATGTCCTTGGTCAGCAATTTCAAGCAGTGTGGCAAGTGCAACCGCACTATGTCCTGTATGGACCGCCACAATATCTGCCTTGGGGCAGACCACAACGTGTCTGCCTGCCCGCTCTGCCAACTTATGTTAGCAAAAACCTGCAGGGAGCATGAAAGGTGACAGGGGGAGCTGTTTGACAAGTCTGCCTTGGGATCGGCATTGGGGTGGCATCCCTGCACTCGACACCATCGTCTGGCGACTTGCCATCGCATGCCTGGGCTTAGTCAGAGTCCTAGGGTCATGGAGCCTTGGACTGGAGATTGTCATCCGAGGACCTTCCCTATGGGTCCAGGACGACGTCAAAGCCGAAGGCGAGAACCTCTGGATCATCGGCGCCGGCCATGGGACCATCCTTGGCAAAGGATGTTCCTCGAGAATACTCAGTCTTTTTTCGAGAAGTTGGCTTGATCAGTGCCACCTCCATTGGCGTTCGGCTCGAAACACAACTCGTCATAAGGCGACTCTGCAGCAGGGTACCAATGCCAGGAGTCGTCGACTCCAAGTTGGTCTGGAGAGCGCCTGGTGCTTGACGATTCCTCCAATTCTGAGTCAGCTTGGGAGACAGATGAGGAGTCTCCTGACACCACTGGGACATCCCCTCTGACCCATCCCCTCCACACCATCATCAGCAGTCTCCTCCAGAGGATCTCGCTGCCTTGGAGTTTGTGAGTGAGATGTCCCAGGCCCTCACTTTTGTGGTGGTGCCAGAGGACGAGCCCTGGATTGAGGATTTCAAGATCCTCCCGTAAAAGGCTTCCCCAAGGGAAGCACTGATGGTGTCCATACCCCCCCCCCCCCCGTCCTGGAATGGCTGCTATTCTGGATTTGGGAGACCCCAGTGACAGTGCCAATTGTGAACCGTCATCTTGATTCTCAATATAGAGTCGGCCAGAGCCTGGGCTTCCAAAAAGCACAACTGCCTCACAACTCCATGGTGGTGGAGTCGGCCATGCCTCACATAAGGAGCCAGAAGATGCACACCTCGGTGCCCTTCGGAGGGAGGCCCGCACTATGGATGCATTTGGCAGGAAGTGTTTCCAGGGCTCCATGCTCACAGCCCGGATCCAAGCATACCAGTTGTGCATGGGCATGTACCTGAGGGACCTGGCGAAGGAACTCGCTGGGTTCTCAGCTGGACTGTCGGGTGAACCTCTTGAGTACTTCAGGACCCTGGTTTCCTCGGTCAAGGAGTGCTCCAAGTTTCAAACGCTGGTTGTCTGACAGCTTTGAGTCGGTGGCTTGGGTAGGTGTGGTGAGCATTAGTGCCCGACACCTTGCCTGACTACAGTCCTCTGACCTGGAGCAATGGGTTCAGGACTAGTTGACTGACATCCCTTGCTGGGGAGAGAACCTCTTTGGCAAGCCCATGATGGAGAAGTCCGACAAACGGGGGAAAGAATTCCTGACCGGAACCTGGCAATCCAGGAAGACTGCTGACCCTTCCTGTCAGAAAGCTTCAGAGAAAAAGCCCTTCCCGCCAAAAATCAAGAAGGCTTACGGGGGTTACCCCAAATTTCTGGTCTACCAGACTTCCCCTCAGGGGCAGCAGGCCAAGGCATAGGGGCATGGCCCCCATAAGCCCCCAAGCCCCAAACAGCACCACAGACGCAACCTGGGTGGGTTTTTTGTTTTGTTTTTTTACTCCTTGGGCATAGCCTTTAACAGACCCAAGGTTCATGGGAGGACAGCTTGTCCACTTCTCACACCTCTTCCAGACATTACCACAAGCACCTGGGTTGCTACAGATGGTCAGAGAAGGGTATCTCCTCCACTTCTTTCAGCTGCCTCCTTCCTACTTCATAGGGGAAATACCCCTGGACCCCTTGCACAGGGATCTCCTATAGAGGGAACCCAAGGTCCTGCTCGAGGATCACATGGTAGAGATCGTTCCCCAGCCCTTCCAGGACCAGGGGTTCTAATCCCGCTATTTCCTTGTCTCCAAGAAAACTGGGGGCTTCAGGCCCATTCTGGACCTGCGGGATCTCAACTGCTTCCTGGTCAAAAAAAGTTCAAAATGGTATCCCTTGGAACCTTGCTGCCTTACCTCCTGCAGGCTATGCTCCTTAGATTTCAGAGATGCAGACACCTATATCCTGATACATTCGAGACACCGTCAGTACCTTTTGTTCGTGGTTGGGGGCTGACACTTCCAAAACAGGGTGCTCCCCTTTAGACTGGCCTCAGCTTTTCGGGTGTTGACCAAATGCCTGGCGGTCATGACTGCTCACCTCTGTCTCCTGGTGGTTTTCGTCTTCCCCTACCTGGACGACTGGCACATCAGAGCAGGTGCGCAACGCAGCTCACCACACCATAGGGCTGCTCCAGCACCTAGGGTTTGTGATGAACTTCCCAAAGTCTCACCTGTTGCCAACCCAGTGCTTGGAGTTCATCGGCGCCCTGCTGGACTCCATCCAAGCACCAGTCTTCCTCCCGCAGGACCACATGCTACAACTCTTGACCATGGCATGGGACGTGCAGGGCTGCTCAGGGGTGACAGCCAGATAGATGCTTCGCTTTTTGGGGCACATGGCATCTATGGTTCACATCCCCTTTGCTGACTTCCACATGCAACAGGCCCAGTGGACACTCAGCATGCAGTGGACACAGGCTTCTGGCCACCTGGAGGACAGGATCCAGGTCACACTGGCCCTGGCAAACTTGCTTATTTTATCATGGAAAAAACCCAGGTTGCATCTCAAAATAAGAAAAGCCCATTGGACGTGAGTAGTCAGTGGACTGCAGCCATTCAAAAGCTCAGAGATATAGTCTGCATCACCAAACCTCTGCAGGACACTGTCTTGGTAGATGGATCAATCCAGTATGGTGAAAGGAGTGTCCTTTGAACTTTCTCCAATACAAATTGTCGTCATCACAAATCTTTATCTTTATTTGGAACTTGGTATACTGCCTTATAACTAGAGCAGTTTACAATAAATTATAATTAATTGGAAAGGACTACAGTACCATTCCAAATAGAAAAAAAATCAAAGAACAGAGGACAAAAACATGAGGAATAGGTATGGTTCTGTCCCTACTCATATATACTTTGGTCTTGTCCTCAGAGTGCAGAATAGAAAAGATAAGTCTAAAGGGTAGCATGGAATTTTTTTATATGAAGCTTCAGTAAAGAGACAATAAGGAATTGAATTCTCTAAGGTCTGTGCAGTAAAGAAGAATCCAGACAATCTTGTAGATTAGTGTCTAGCAAGAGATACAGAAGGAATCCAGAGACTGTTTTCCTGAGCTGAGCACTGAGCGTGAGCTGGACATAGGTAATTATGAGAGATGACTGATGTTGGAGAATCGATATAGTGTTTTATGGACTAAAACCAGAATCTTAAATTGAATCTGACAGACAATAGACAGCCAGTGATATTGCATTAGCAGTGGGATGATGTAATCATACTGGCATGGACACGAAGTTAAACTGCAGTATTTGTCAACATCTGCAAACACTTAATTTCCTGGAATAAACAATGTTAAAATAATCCAGTTGTGATTTTACAAGAGCTTGAATCAAACTATCTTGTGCGGTTGGATCAAGAAAAACACAGAGAGCCTGAAACTGATGAGTGATAAAAATGTGGGTTTGAATGAATCACTCACACTGGCCATCAGGATCACCTGAAGGACAAAAGTCCAAGTTGTTTTAGTGGGATTCATCTTGAGATGATGGGAATGAAGCCAAGAGGAGAGTTTAGACAGTTATTAATTTGAGATAAATTGGAGTCATAGGGTTGCTACAAGCCACCAATAAGAGATCAATAGTGTAAATGAATGTACAGATATCTAGGTCATGTATTACAGTAGCCAGAGAGCTAAGATAGATGCTGATAAAAAGGGGAACTAATACTGACATCTGAGGGTTGCCACAGTACAACGGATGAGATGAGGAGGTTTCAATGCCAGTGGAGGCAGCAAAAGAATGAGCTGAAAGGAACCAGTGGAAAAAGTTTCCTGCAATCTCCAGGAACAAGCAGGAATATAGTCCTCACATAAGGGTGACATCGGGTACCGATGGAGTCCGCAGGGGAAGCTCCCCAGCTACCAATAAGAAAGCGTTTGGGAGCAATCTACTGCGCATGTGCTGGTGCCTTCCCGCTCTTCTAACTGACTCTCAGTTCTTCTTTTTCTGCAGTCGACAGGTTTAACTCCTGCCACCACTGAAGAAACCCTTGCCTTCACCGCGTATTGTTTGATACCATTTTCTTCTTTTCTACCTTTATTCCTTTTCCTTTCCTCTCTTCAAGAGAATATAAAAAATAAAAATAAAAAAATTCTCATTTTTCTCCTCAGGACCTCCCTTGTCCCTTGAGGCCTACCATTGACAAAAAGGAGCCTCAGAAACCAGTCCAAAAAATTTGGGGAACTCCTCCCCTCAGACACCCTATCTTTGGCCTCGACCTCTTCAAGGGCATCATCGAGTTCTCTGACCTCCAAGCACTCTAAAGAATTCAGGCACGGAGAGAAGAGAACCAAAAACCCCTCTCCTTCGCACCTGTAGGACAAGTCTCTTCCTCGAGAACCCTCTGAGATCACGAAGGATCCAAGTTGGAAGTCCAAGGATACTCCCAGTAAGCCCAGGACATCGAGAGAGCGATCCCGTGAACCTGTGAGAGAATCAGTTGGTCCATTAGATGATAGAGGGGTTAAAGGGGCATTAGTAGGCGACAAGGCGATAGCAGAGAGACTGAGTGAATTCTTTTCTTCGGCCTTTACTGAGGAAGATGTAGGGATGTTACCCATGACTGTAGTGGTATTTATAGGTGCGGAAGAATTGAAGGAAATATCAATACATCGGGAAGATGTATTACAACTACTAGATAAATTGAAGAGTAGCAAATCACCTGGGCTGGATGATATACAACCAAGGGTGTTGAAAGAACTGAAATATGAGATTGCAGACTTGCTATTAGTAATCTGTGAACTATCATTAAAATCATCTGTAATTCCTGAAGATTGGAGGATGGCGAGCATAACGCCAATTTTTAAAAAAGGGTTCCAGGGGTGATCCAGAAAACTATAGACCGGTGAGCCTGACGTCAGTACTGGGAAAAATGGTAGAAACCATCATAAAGAACAAAATTGCTGAACATGTAGATAGTCATGGCTTAATGGGAGACATCCAACATGGCTTTAGACAAGGAAGATCTTGTCTTACTAATCTGTTATATTTTTTTGAAGGCGTGAATAAACAGGTAGACAAAGGCGAGTCGGTTGATATAATGTATTTGGACTTTCAGAAAGCCTTTGATAAGGTCCTTCATCAGAGACTTTTGGCAAAACTAAAGAGTCATGGGATAGGAGGCAGTGTACTACTGTGGATCAGGAACTGGTTAAAAGATAGAAAGCAGAGGGTTGGGCTAAATGGCCAATTTTCCCAATGGAGAAAGGTGAATAGTGGTGTACCCCAGGGATCTGTGCTGGGTCCGCTGCTTTTTGACATATTCGTAAATGACCTGGAAAAGGGAATAACGAGTGAGGTTATCAAATTTGCAGATGACACAAAACTATTTAAAGTTGTTAAAACCCAAGAGGATTGTGGAAAATTGCAAGAGGATCTTGATAAATTGGAAGACTGGGCATCAAAATGGCAGATGAAATTTAATGTGGACAAGTGCAAAGTTATGCACCTAGGGAAGAACAACCCAAACTATGGTTACACAATGCAAGATTTCACATTAGTAACTACCACCCAGGAAAAAGATTTGGGCGTCATTGTGGATAACATGTTAAAACCCTCGGCCGAGTGTGCAGCGGCAGCCAAGAGAGCAAATAGAATGCTAGGTATCATAAGGAAAGGAATGGAATGGAAAATAAAACAAAGGATATTATAATGCCTCTGTATCATTCCATGGTGAGACCGCACCTTGAATATTGTGTGCAGTTCTGGTCACCGTTTCTTAAAAAGGATATAGCATTATTAGAAAAGGTTCAGAGAAGAGCCACCAAAATGGTAAAGGGGATGGAAGGATGCCCCTATGAAGAAAGGCTAAAAAGGTTAGGGCTCTTTAACCTGGAAAAGAGACGGCTGAGGGGAGATATGATAGAAATCTATAAATTAATGAATGGAGTGGAATGGGTAAACGCAGGTCGATTGTTTGTTATCAGAATATAGAAAGACTAGGGGACATGCAATGAAGCTACAGGGTAAACTATTTAAGACTAATAAAAGAAAATATTTTTTCACTCAATGTGTAATCAAACTCTGGAATTTGTTACCGGAGGATGTAGTAAAGGCTGTTAGTGTAGCTGGGTTTAAAAAAGGTTTGGACAAGTTCCTGGAGGAAAGGTCCATAAACCATTATTAAGTAGGGACCCAGGATATCAATCCTTGACCCAATACAATCATTGTGGAACCTGTGTCTTTTGGGGAAACTGCTAGGTACGTATGACCTAGATTGGCCACTGTTGGAAACAGGATACTGGGCTTAATGGACCTTGGTCTGACCCAGTATGTTTGTTTGTTTATTGGCTTAATATACCGCTAAACGAAAAAAAACATCATAGCGGTTTACATAGTTCAAATCATAGAAATACCATAAGACAACGAAAAAAAAAAAAAGGAAAAGAAGTTACAATGGCAGATAGGAAAGCAAACCAGGCAGATTCATACGACAGGGCAATAGAGAGGAGAGAGAGAGAAGGAAAAGGGGAAGACAAAATCATGTGAGGGGGTCAGGAAGGTCAAAGGCAAGGGCAAAGAAATGGGTTTTGAGGCTGTTCTTGAAGGTGGTATGTTCCTGCTCAAGCCGGATAGAGGAAGGGAGAGAATTCCATAGGGCAGGGGCAAGGTAGAAGAATGCAGAGGAGTGGGTGGATTGGAGGCGAGCACAGTTGGGTGAGTATGGCATATTTTATGTTCCTGCTCACACCGGGAGTCATCGTGGACTCCAGTCCAAGCATCCCCAGTGGAAGGACTTGTCCTCCAAAGCCTCAGTGGAGATTCAAGAGCTTCCCAAGGCTCCGTCCTCTGCTGAACCCTTGATACCATGCCCCGGTGCGATGGCAGCCAACCTTGCTCCCATCCGATGACCAGGCATAGGTAACCACTCTAGAGCAGAGCATGCTGACTCTAGAATGGACCTTAGCAGCTCTCTTAGCGGCCTCTGTGCCGGTAACACCCTTTGCCCCAGAGACTCTCCCATCGATGCCTCCACCGGTATCATCCCAGCAGGCACCGATGGTACCAATGCCTTCGATACTGGTTACGATAACAACAGCACCCACAATGCCAACACCATCTCCAATGCTGCGTTACCTTCTCTATTCCCAAGGAACTCGAACTCTTCGTGGTCCAGACTTCGGATTGAACCGAAAGTCATTGAGCAATAAGCTCAAGGAAGTGACCATATACATAGATTGAGCAATACCGACATGATACTTGGCACCGGCACCACCGCTGTTCTCCGGAGTCCGATTCTATTACCTCAGACTCGGATCATTGATTGCTACACTCCAAGAATCTTAGGAATTTTGCACTGGAGACCTCTTCTCCACAATTCAGTACCGGAGAAACTCCAGCCAGAGGACATATAAATCTCCAGGAACAAGCAGGAATGTAGTCTTCATATGGGTGACATCTGCACCGACGGAGCCCGCGTGGGAATGCTCCCCAGCATCCTATAGGAAAGATTTTGGGAGCATCCCACTGCGCCTGCGTAGCTGCTTTCCCGCCTATCCAACTCTCCCCCCTCAGTTTTTCGGTTTCCGCGGAGCCAACAGGGAGCAATTCCTGTCACCGCAGAAAATGTACTTTTTTGTGGTTGCGTCTGCCTTCCCATCGATGCTAGCACCGGTATCGTCGGTATTTCGTCTGTTTCTGTTTCCTTCTTTTTAAAAAAATCTTCAGTATCCAGCAGCCCCGAAGGAGGCTGCTACCCTCCCTATTCCCCAGATACTGCATGACCTCATGCTAAGGATGTGGGAGATGCCCTTAACTGTCCCTCCACATTCTCAGAGGCTCGATACCATGTATCGGGTACCGCAGTGTCCCGGTTTCCAGAAGACGCAGTTACCACACCACTCCATGGTAGTGGAATTGGCAGTGCATCAAATCAAAAGTGTCAAGACACATTCCTCAAATCCTCTGGGCTGGGAGGTGAGAATTCTCAATGCCTTCAGTCGTCTGTTTTCAGGCCTCCATGTTATCAGTCAGAATAAGTTCTTACATACTCTACATGGGTGTGTTCCTTCGGGAGGTTGCTAAGGATATAGAACAAATGGCTCCTCTTCTCCCTGATGACAAGAGGACTGATTACCGGACACTTGTAAAACATGCCCAGAATGTTTCCAAATTTATGAACAGGGCAACCTTTGACTACTTTGAGTGTATTAGCAGAACTTCTGCTATTTGCATCAGTGCATATCTGATTGCTTGGTTACAAGCATCTGATCTTGAACAGTGGGTGCAAGATAAGCTTGGGAACATTCCTTACACAGGGGAAAATCTTTGTGGCAAGGATTGGCAGGACAAGGCTTCTCAGCTAGAATCCGAGAATACCACTCTCAATAGGCTTTCTAGAACCACTGACAACCGAGCTAAGAAAAAGGCTATAAAGAAGCCTTTTTTTCAACAAGAAAAATAAGTTTTACCCTTCTTATACCCATGCTGTGCACTGTCCGGTCCATGCTTCCCAGAAGGAACAGCAACAACCAAAGTAACAAAGGATGGCTCAGACCCTCAGGGCTCAGCCAACTCAACAGAACCAGCCTCCTCAAGGTTTTTGACTTCTTTCTAGGGAACTTGGTTGTCCTACCTCTGGAGACAAAGGTGGCACCAGATAACATCAGAACATTGGACTCTCTCCATAGTAGCAGAGGGGTACAAACTTCACTTCCAAAGTATGCCCCCTCCATCTACTACAAGAGTTCAGCTCTCAGCCTCCTCTCACCACTCTCTTGTTTCAAGAGATTACCACCCTTCTTGCTCAGGGTGCGATAGAGGAGGTGCCACTCTCTCAGCAAGGCCTGGGCTTCTACTCCCCTTACTTCCTTATCCCAAAGAAGGCAGGAGGATACAGGCCTATTCTGGACTTCAGAGAATTGAACAAATATCTGCTCTGAGAGAAATTCAAGATCTCTCTCGGAACTCTTCTCCCTTATCTCCAGAGTCAGGACTGGCTTTGTTCTCTAGATCTAAAGAATGCATTTACCCATATCCTTATTCACGTAGAACACAGGTGGTTTCTACGATTCCTCTTTCAGGGAAGACATTACCAATACAGGGTTCTACCCTTCGGCCTGACCTCTGCCCCAAGAGTCTTTACACAATCATGGCAGTAGTGGCGGCATTCCTAAGATATCTAGGGATATTTATCTTCCCTTACATAGAGGATTGGCTCATCCGAGCAACAACAGCTCTAGAGGCCAGCTCTGCTCTCTCCCACACAATGCAGGTTCTTAAACACTTGGGATTTGTAATAAATCTTTCAAAATCTCAACTTACCCCTTCTCAGACCTTAGAATTTAAAGGGGCTTTCCTAGTCACACAGCAGTCAAGGGCTTTTCTAACATAGGCCACTGTGCTCGAATCGTTCAGCTAGCTTCTCAGGCATATATGAAATCCTTCCTAACTGCTCGAGAAATGCTTCAACTGCTGGGCCATATGGCTTCCCCTGTACATGTGGTTCTCTATGCTCGTCTGCATATGCGTGCAGCTCAATAGACCCTGGCTTAGCAGTGGACTCAAGCATCAGGTTGTCTGGGGGACAGAATCATGATCTCTGCACATCTTATTTCGTGTCTCCAGTGGTGACGATCACTAGAAAACCTTCTCGTAGGGTCACCTTTTCAGATGCCACCACACCAATCTACCCTGACCAGATGCACCCAAATCGAGCTGGGGAGCTCATCTGGACAATTTTTCCACTCAGGGTCTTTGGACTCACCAAGAGGCACGACTTCACATAAATCTATTGGAACTCAGAGCCATCCACAATGCTCTCAGGGTGTTCCAAGACCACCTTCGCTCCCACACAGTTCTAGTCCAGATGGACAATCAGGTAGCCATGTTCTATGTGAACAAGCAAGGTTGAACAGATTCTCAAGTGTTGTGCAATGAAGCCTTACATCTATGGTCTTGCCATATGCCATCAGATCCACCTATTAACGGTGTATCTCCCCGGCAAACAAAATCTCCTAGCCGACAAACTCAGTCGAGTACTACTGCCTCAGGAGTGGTCTCTCCATGCAGACTAGATTGCTCAAATTTTTCAAATCTGGGGAACCTCAGATATAGACCTGTTTGCAAGTCCTCAGAATGCCAAACTTCCCTGCTTCTGTTCCAGAACACCTGCTCAGAACAGTCAGGCGATGGATGCTTTCCACCTCCACTGGGGTCAGGACTTTCTATATGCCTACCCTCCCATTCCCCTTATCCCCAAGACTTTTCAAACTCCAGAGAGACAGGGGCTACATGATCCTCATAGCCCCATGTTGGCCACGACAAACATGGTATCCACTACTTCTGCGTCTCTCTCAAGCCAAACCTCTAGAGTTGGGATGTGCTCCGGATCTCCTATCAGAGGAGAATGGGGTGCTGCTGCATCCAAACCCGCAGTCCTTACATCTTACAGCATGGCTGCTGAGAGCTTAGAGCTCCGGGACATCAACCTCTCTCAACAGGTTAGAGATATCTTATTGGCTTCAAGGAAACCTTCCAGAAGGCATTCTTACGCCTTCAAGTGGCAAAGGTTTTCAATCTGGTATTCAAAAAGAGATCTTAATCCTTTTTCCGTTCCCGTGGAAGCGTTACTTGAGTAGCTCCTCACCTCTCATCCTCTGGATTCAAGACCAATTCAGTAAGAGTCCACCTAAGTGCCATTGCGGCATCTCATATGCCCTTAGATGGACAACCTGTCTCCTCTCAGCCACTTGTAGCATGCTTCATGAGGGGCCTTCTCTTAACTAAGCCTACCATTAGGCAACCACCAGTGGCATGGGACCTCAATGTTGTCCTCGGACAGCTTATGAAGCCACCCTTCGAACCCCTAGCCACTACATCTCTCTGAAGTTTCTTTCTTGGAAAGTCACCTTCCTAATTACCCTCACTTCTGCAAGATGCATCAGTGAACTCCAGGCTTTAGTGGCTGACCCTCCTTATACACGGTTTCACCATGATAAAGTAGTCCTTAGGACTCATCCTCACTTTATGCCAAAGGTGGTTTTGCCTTTTCATTTAAACCAGTCGGTTCACCTTCCTGTTTTCTTCCCTAGACCTCATTCCTCTAGTGCAGAAAAAAGCCTTCATACTCTTGATTGCAAATGTGCCTTGGCCTTTTATCTACAGAGAATTAGGCAGCACAGGAAATCTTCACAGCTTTTTGTTGCTTTTGATTCCAGTCATCTAGGTCTACCCATTTCCAAGAGAACACTCTCCAAATGGATTGCAGACTGTATATCTTTTGCATATGAGAGTGCAGGACTTTCCCTTGAAGGTCATGTCACAGCACACAATGTGCGAGCAATGCCTGCCTCAATGGCAAATCTACGCTCAGTGGTGATTGATGAATATGCAAAGCAGCAACTTGGTCCTCTGCCCACAGCTTTGTGGTCCATTATTGCTTAGACAAGGACTCCCGCCGGGATACCTCGTTTGGCCAGACTGTTCTCCAGCATCTCTTTCAGACTTAGATCAACTCCTACCCCCCATCCCGGGTTTCGATAGCAGACATCCTTGGAGGATACATGACCTACTTAGGTCTGTGTTTCACAGCTCTCTATGGTCATCTCCCTGGCATCTCCAAACCAGGGAGTCCCATATGTGAAGACTACATTCCTGATTCCTGCTTGTTCCTGGAGATAGTGTAGTTACTCACCTGTAAAAGTGATCTCCGGGAACAGCAGAAATTGAGTCTTCACAACCCACCCTCCTCCCCTAGGAGTTGTATTTCTCTCTCTCCTTCTCTCCTTTTATATCAGCTACAAACTCAACTGAGGAGGGAGAGTTGGAAAGGTGGGAAGGCAGCTACGCAGGCGCAGTGGGATGCTCCCAAGAGCTTTCCTAGAGAACGCTGGGGAGTGTTCCCGTGCAGGCTCAGTCGGTGCCAATGTCACACGTATGTGAAGACTCAATTTCTGCTGTTCCTGGAGATCACCTGTTACAGGTGAGTAACTATGTTTTTCAAGAATTCATTTGGGGATGGCAGCAGGACATTCCATTCCTGCAGCTTCAGAGCTGGAACCCAGGGCAGTGGAGTTGGAAATATTGCAATACCCGACTGCACCAAAGGAAGCCACCATCCTTCCAGTGCATTGCGTCCTCCATAACTTAATGTTGAAGATGTGGGAGACACCTTTAACCATCTCCCTAGTGTGCAGCGGTGGCCAAGAGAGGAAATAGAATGCTAGGTATCATAAGGAAAGAAATGGAAAATAAAACAAAGGATATTATAATGCCTCTATATCGTTCCATGATGAGACCGCACCTTGAATATTGTGTGCGATTCTGGTTGCCGTATCTTAAAAAGGATATAGCGTTATTAGAAAAGGTATAGAGAAGAACCACCAAAATGGTAAAGGGGATGGAAGGATACTCCTATGAAGAGAGGCTACAAAGGTTAGGGCTCTTCAACCTGGAAAAGAGACGGCTGAGGGGAGCTATGATAGAGGTCTATAAATTAATGAATGCAGTGGAACGGTTAAACGTAGATCGATTGTTTACATCATCAGAATATAAAAAGATTATGGTACATGCAATGAAGCTACAGGGTAACCTATTTAAAACTAATAAGAGAAAATATTTTTTCACTCAACGTGTAATCAAATTCTGGAATTTGTTACCGGAGGATGTAGTAAGAGCTATTAGTGTAGCTGGGTTTAAAAAAGGTTTGGACAAGTTCCTAGAGGAAAGATCCATAAACCATTATTAAAGGAAACCCGAGATATCAATGCTTGACCCAATACAAGCCTTGAGGAACCTGTTTCTTTTGTGGAAGCTGCTAGGTACTTGTGTCCTGGATTGGCCACTTTTGGAAACAGGAAACTGGGCTTGATGGACCTTGGTCTGACCCAGTATGGCATATCTTATGTTCTTATGTCCCCCATAAGTTGCTGGCTTGATACTATGTATCAAGTCCCCGAATGCCCAGGCTTTCAGAAGCCGCAGCTTCCCCACCATTCTATGGTGGTGGATTCAGCAATGCGCCACATTAAAAGCAGGAAAACACACAGATCCCTTCCTCCAGGCCCGGAATCGAGAACCCTCGATTCCTTTGCTCACCGTACTTTTCAGGCTTCCATCAGGCGTCTGCTGTCTTGGTACATGTCGGTACCAATGACACAGGAAAATGTAGTAGGGAGGTTCTGGAGGCTCAATTTAGGCTTTTAGGTAGGAAGTTGAAATCCAGAACTTCCAGGGTATCATTCTCCGAAATGCTTCCCGTTCCATGCGTAGGACCCAAAAGGCAGGCAGGCAGAGCTCCGGAGTCTCAATGCGTGGCTGAGACGATGGTGCAAGGATGAGGGCTTTTGGATTTGTTAGGAACTGGGGAACATTCTGGGGAAAGGCGGAGCTCTTTCGAAGGGATGGGCTTCACCTTAACCAAGATGGAACCAGGCTGCTGGCATTAACCTTTAAAAAGGAGATAGAGCAGCTTTTAAACTAGATAATAGGGGAGAGCCAACAGTCACCCACGAGGGCATGGTTCGGAACAATGTATCCGTGAAGGATACTACCAAAAGAATTAAGTTAGGGCATATCAGCAAACAGATTCCAATAAAGGCAAAAGTAGCCCAAATGCCCTTGAGTACAGAGCAGATAGAGCTTAAAGATTCCAAATTACCACTGCCTACCAATAGCCAGATGTATATGAATAAAATACAGTCTCTAAAATGCAAGTATGCAAATGCTAGAAGTCTAAAAAATAATTTGGGAGAGTTAGAATATATAGCACTAAATAAGAAGTTAGATATGATTGGTATCTCAGAGACATGCTGGAAGGAGGACAACCAATGGGGATACTGTGATACCTGGGTACAAACCATATCGTAAGAGCTGATCAAATTGGTGGAGGGGTTGCGCTCTATGTTAGAGAGGGCATTGAGTCACAAAGGATTAAAGATTTGCAGGAAACAAAATTTTCTGTAGAATCTCTATGGATTGAAATTCCATGTAAAAAGGGAAAAGCAATGGCAGTGGGGGTGTACTATCGACCGCCTTGTCAGAATAAACAAATGGATGATGAAATGCTCAAAGAAATCAGAGAAGCTAACAAAAGTTACAGCACAGTAATAATAATAGGTGATTTCAATTACCCCGGTATTGACTGGGTCAGTGTCACGGTAGGACATGCTAAGGAGGTAAGGTTTCTAGATGAAATAAATGACTGCTTTTTGGAGCAGCTGGTTCATGAACCGACCTGAGGGAAAGCCATTTTGGACTTATCCCTTAGTGGAACACCAGATCTGGTGCAAGAGATAAGGGTGTTGGGGCCACTTGGCAATAGTGATCATAGCATGATCATGTTTGATTTAATTAATGGGGGAGGGATGGTAAGTAAATCCATAGTACTACCTTTTAACTTTCGAAAGGGAGTCTGATAAAATGAGGAAAATAGTTAAGAAAAAACTAAAAGGAGCAGTTGCAATGGTTAAAGACTTAGAACAAGCTTGGGTGTTTAAAAATACTATCTTGGAAGCCCAGACCAGCTGTATTACACGCTTTAAGAAAAGTGGAAGGAAGTCCAAAAAACTGCCAGCATGGTTTAAAGGTGAGGTCAGAGAGGCTATTGTTGCCAAAAAAACCTCATCTTCTCCAGGAACAAGCTGGAAGTCAGTCCTCACTTACGGGTGATGTTGGCACCGATGGAGCCCGTGCGGAGCAATTCCCCAGCTTTCAAAGAAAGTCTTTGGGATTGCTACCACGCATGCGTGGTCCTCTTCCCGCCCAAGGGTGCCATCTTTCTCAGTCTCCCTTTTTCCATGGAGCCCTTCAGATGCACGTCCTCATCCCTCGAAAAAAATTTTCTGACTTCGACCTTTTGACCCTTTTTTCCGGTTGTACCGGTCCTCTCCTGTCCTCCCCTTCACCCCTGCTTTGGCTGTGGTCTAGGGGATCCCTTTTGTTTTTGATTCCTTAAGAGCTTTTTCTGTCAGGCCCTTTTTTCTCCATCTGCTGGCCTTGAGGGTTTTTGATCTCGCAGGGGCCCTTTTTGCCCCCATGGCCACTGGGTTTAAGAAATGTGAGAGATGCTCCAAAAATGTCACTCACAGACACTCAACTGTTATCTATGGTGTCTGAGGGCTGACCACAACCCAGAGCTCTGCTCACTTTGTAAGAAAATGCCCGCTAAGGCCTTGCTAAGCCGCAAGCAGAAGTCCGACAGTTTCCGCAGGTCAGTCCTGGGATCCTCGGTGACACCTCGCACTACCGATCCACCACTGGTGGGGTCCCCCGCAGTGACCCCGCAGCCCAGGCGTCACTGCGATCAGGGTTCGCCTGAGGTGGAACGGCAAAAGAAGACCTCAAAGTCGCTCTTGGGGGCTCTGGATAAGCCGAGCGGTCTCACACTCGTTCCGTTAGCTCTCTCTGGCATTCCCGAGGGTCGGACAAGGAGCAGCCTCAGAAAGTACCTTGTACGGACACAGAGGCCTCTGGTGATGGTGCCCGGTCTCCTGAGGGTCGTCCCGGTGAGGACCCCCTCTCTTCCTCCACGCCAGACCCGGTAACCCCGATGTCGGCATCGCAGGGGCCCACTCCTGGTGGGAGTCCCAAATGCTGGCACTGGAGCGCAGCATTTCTGCCTTCCTCATTGCCCAGCAGACGCTGTTGTCCAGCATGGCTGGCTCGCGCCTCGAGACCGAGGGTCTACCTGACTTGGGTCCCGAAAACTGCCCTGGAAACCACTGAGAGCTGCGGGCCTCGTGAGGGTCCTCGACACTGGTTTTGCTCGCTGTCCCGTTCCTCGGGGCTAAGTCTTCCAGATCCAGTGCCTCCAGCTTCAAAAAGGCTGGCCACAGGGTGTGGGGACCAGCCTGACTCCGAGTCCTCGGTCCTCTCGGGCTGGGAATCGGATGGGGGCACTTCCTTTCCTGGCATTTGTGCGGGATATGACTCATGCCCTCAACCTGCTGATGCAGACCGAGGAGGAGCCGAGAGCAGAGGAACTTGACATTTTCAAATACGAGTCTTCGCCCAGGGAGTCTCTTACTGTTCAGTTCCGTTCCGTCTCTTACGGTTCCGTTACCGCCCATTCTATTCCAGCTGCTTCTCTGGGTAGGGGAAGTGCCCACCTTGGTCCCTGTTGTCAGTAGGAGACTCAATGCCATGTACAGGGTCCAGCACGGCCTGGGGTTTTGGAAGACCCAACTTTCTCACACCTCCATGGTAGTCGAATCTGCAGTGTGAAAACAGAAAGGTCCGAAGTTGCACTCTTCGGTCCCACCCGGCAGGGAGTGCCGTGCCCTTGATGCCCTCGGGCGAAAGGCTTACCAGGGATCCATGCTGGCATGCTGCATCCAGGCATACCAATTGTATGTAGAAATGTTTCTTCGCGACCTTGCCAAGAAGCTCGGCGGTTTTTCCGTGGGTCTGGGTGGGGGAGCACTTTAGGTTCCAGACCCTCCTGAGGTCGATTAGAGACTGCTCGAAATACCTTATCTATACCGCATAAGATGGGTTCGAGTCTTCCGCCCATGTAGCGGCAGCTGGCATTAGAGCCCGACGCCAGGCGTGGCTCGTCCTCGGACCTAGAGCAGTGGGTCCAGGAGAAGCTCCTGGATGTCCCCTGCCTCGGCGAAAAGCTATTCGGCAAGCCCATGGAGGGCAAGGCAGCCGAGATCGAGATGGAGTTTGTGACTCGCAAAACCTCCTCGCTTCCACGGAAGAAGTGGCATACCAAAAAGCCCTACTTCCAGAGGAAAGGGCCCCCTAAAGGGGATACCTGCCTGCACCGACGACCAGCGCTCAGGGCAAAGGGGGTGCTCAGAGTCACTGGAAACCCAAGGGGCCCAAGACCCAGCCACCGGCACCACCCCAGCCATCCCCAGGGTTTTGACGCCGAAAGCATGGCCTCTCGCCCCCCGGGGTCGCTTCTGCCTGTGCGAGGAAGCCTGTCTCTTTTTGCCCCCAAATGGGCGGCTATCACTTCAGACACCTGGGTCTTAGAGGTGATCTGGGGCGGCTATCGTCTTCATAAGAACATAACATAAGATATGCCATACTGGGTCAGACCAAGGTCCATCAAGCCCAGTATTCTGTTTCCAACAGTGGCCAATCTAGGTCATATGTACCTAGCAGTTTCCCCAAGAGACACAAGTTCCACAATGCTTGTACTGGGTCAAGCATTGATATCTTCGGTCACTTCTTAATAATGGTTTATGGACCTTTCCTCCAGGAACTTGTCCAAACCTTTTTTAAACCCAGCTACACTAACAGCCTTTACTACATCCTCCGGTAACAAATTCCAGAGTTTGATTACACGTTGAGTGAAAAAATATTTTCTTTTATTAGTCTTAAATAGTTTACCCTGTAGCTTCATTGCATGTCCCCTAGTCCTTCTATATTCTGATAAGGTAAACAATCGATCTACGTTTACCCGTTCCACTCCGTTCATTAATTTATAGACTTCTATCATATCTCCCCTCAGCCGTCTCTTTTCCAGGTTAAAGAGCCCTAACCTTTTTAGCCTTTCCTCATAGGAGTATCCTTCCATCCCCTTTACCATTTTGGTGGCTCTTCTCTGAACCTTTTCTAAAATCGCTATATCCTTTTTAAGATACGGCGACCAGAATTGCACACAATATTCAAGGTGCGGTCTCACCATGGAACGATATAGAGGCATTATAATATCTTTTGTTTTATTTTCCATTCCTTTCCTTATCATACCTAGCATTCTATTTGCTCTCTTGGCTGCCGCTGCACACTGGGCCGAGGGTTTTAACATGGTATCCACAATGACGCCTAAATCTTTTTCCTGGGTGGTGGTTCCTAATGTGGAACCTTGCATCGTGTAACCATAGTTTGGGTTGTTCTTCCCTAGGTGCATAACCTTGCACTTGTCCACATTAAATTTCATCTGCCATTTTGATGCCCAGTCTTCCAATTTATCAATATCCTCTTGCAATTTTTCACAATCCTCTTGGGTTTTCAACTTTAAATAGCTTTGTGTCATCTGCAAATTTGATAACCTCACTCGTTATTCCACTTTCCAGGTCATTTATGAATATGTCAAAAAGCAGCGGACCCAGCACAGATCCCTGGGGTACACCACTATTCACCTTTCTCCATTGGGAAAATTGGCCATTTAGCCCTATCCTCTGCTTTCTATCTTTTAACCAGTTCCTGATCCACAATAGTACACTGCCTCCTATCCCATGACTCTTTAGTTTTGCCAAAAGTCTCTGATGAGGGACCTTGTCAAAGGCTTTCTGAAAGTCCAGATACACAATATCAACCGACTCACCTTTGTCCACCTGTTTATTCACTCCTTCAAAAAAACATAACAGATTAGTAAGACAAGATCTTCCTTGTCTAAAGCCATGTTGGCTGTCTCCCATTAGGTCGTGACTATCTACATGCTGAGTAATTTTATTCTTTATGATGGTTTCTTCCATTTTTCCCAGTACTGACGTCAGGCTCACCGGTCTGTAGTTTCCCGGATCACCCCTGGAACCCTTTTTAAAAATTGGTGTTACATTGGTGATTCTCCAATCTTCAGGTATTAGAGATGATTTTAATGATAGTTCACAGATTACTAATAGCAGGTCTGCAATCTCATATTTCAGTTCTTTCAACACCCTTGGATGTATACCAGGTGATTTGCTACTCTTCAGTTTATCTAATAGTTGTAAGACATCTTCCCGATGTATCGATATTTCCTTCAATTCTTCTGCACCTTTAAATACCACTTCAGTCATGGGTAACATCCCTACATCTTCCTCAGTAAAGACTGAAGCAAAGAATTCATTCAGTCTCTCCGCTATCGCCTTGTCGTCTCTTAGTGCTCCTTAAACCCCTTTATCATCTAATGGACCAACTGACTCTCTCACACGTTTTTTGCTACGAATGTACTTGAAAAGGTCTTTATTTCGTGTTTTTGCTTCCGCAGCAAGCTTCTTCTCAAATTCTCTCTTTGCCTGCCTTATCAATGCCTTGCATTTGACTTGCCAGTGCTTGTGCTGTTTCCAGGTTTCGTCATTTGGCTCTTTTTTCCATTTCCTGAAAGTTGCTTTTTTGGCAACAGCCTCTCTGACCTCACCTTTAAACCATGCTGGCAGTTTTTTGGACTTTCTTCCACTTTTCTTAAAGCGTGGAATACAGCTGGTCTGGGCTTCCAAGATAGTATTTTTCAACAACATCCAAGCTTGATGTACGTCTTTATCCTTTGCAACTGCTCCTTTTAGTTTTTTCTTAACTGTTTTCCTCATTATATCATAGTCTCCCTTTCGAAAGTTAAAGGGTAGTACTGTGGATTTCCTTATTATCCCTCCTCCACTAATTAAATGAAAGGCGTTCATGCTATGATCACTATTGCCAAGTGGCCCAACACCCTTATCTCTTGCACTAGATCTGGTGTTCCACTAAGGACTAGGTCTAATATGGCCAGGCGGACGATAGTACACCCCCACTGCCATCGCCTTCCCCTTTTTACATGGAATTTCAATCCATAGAGATTCTACAGCAAATTTTGTTTCTTGCAAAACTTTAATCCTTTCTGACTCAATGCCCTCTCTAACATAGAGCGCAACCCCTCCACCAATTTGATCAGCTCTATCATTACGATATAGTTTGTACCCAGGTATCAGTGTCCCACTGGTTGTCCTCCTTCCACCATGTCTCTGATATTCCAATCATATCTAACCTCTCGTTTAGTGCTATATATTCTAACTCTCCCATCTTGTTTTTTAGACTTCTAGCATTTGCATACAAGCATTTTAGAGACTGTATTTTATTCATATTAATTTGGCTATTGGTAGACATGGGTAATTTGGGATCTTTAAGCTCTGTCTGCTCCATACTCGATGGCATTTGGGCTACTTTACTCTTTTTTGGGCCCTCTCTGCTTTTTGTAGTATCCTTCAAGGATACATTCTTCCTAGCCATGCGCTCTTGGGCGACTGTCGGCTTTCCCCTATTATCTAGTTTAAAAGCTGCTCTATCTCCTTTTTAAAGGTTAATGCCAGCAGGCTGGTTCCATCCCGGTTAAGGTGAAGCCCATCCCTTCGGAAGAGCCCCTCCTTTCCCCAGAATGTTCCCCAGTTCCTAACAAATCCAAATCCCTCATCTCTGCACCATTGTCTCATCCACGCATTGAGACTCCGGAGCTCTGCCTGCCTTTTGGGTCCTGCGCGTGGAACGGGAAGCATTTCGGAGAATGCTACCCTGGAAGTTGTGGATTTCCACTTCCTACCTAAAAGCCTAAATTTAGCTTCCAGAACCTCCCTACCACATTTTCGTATGTCATTGGTACAGACATGTACCAAGACAGCAGACTCCTCCCCAGCACTATCTAAGACCTTATCTAGGTGGCGCGTGAGGTCCGCTACCATCGCACCAGGCAGGCATGTTACCAGGCGATCCTCACGTCCACCAGCCACCCAGCTATCTGCATGCCTAATGATCGAATCACCAACTACATGCCTAATGATCGAATCACCAACTATAACTGCTGTCCTAACCCTTCCCTCATGGGCACTTGGCCCTGGAGAAACCTCCTCGGTGCGAGAGGGGTTTACATCATCTGGAGGACAGGTCCTAGTTACAGGATCACTTCCTGCCACACCAGGGTGATGCTCTCCTGTCACGTGACCTCTCTCCTCCATGGCAACAGGGATGCTGCCAGACTGGAGGTGGGACTTCAGGAGTATATCCCTGTAGGTCTCGTCTATGTACCTCTCTGTCTGTCTTATGCTTTCCAAGTATGCTACTTTAGCCTCTAGAGAACGGACTTGTTCCCTGAGAGCAAAGAGCTCCTTGCACCTAGTGCACACGTAAGACCTCTCACCAGCTGGGAGAAAATCATACATGTGACACAATGCAAAAGACTGGAAAGCCCACATCCCACTGCTGGACTGCTGTCTGCATCTTAGTTTTAAGTTTGTGTTTAGATCTTTAAGTTCTTTACGTACTAAAGGGTGCTATGGATATTTATACCACTAAAACTGTACCTAATAAGTTTAATATACCTTGTTCACCTGAAGCTTAATTAATCTCAGGTCCTTAGTGTATGACTGATTTGGGTAATGAGCTTCACCTGAGAGCACCTCCTGTCTTTTAAGTTGTGCAAGTACCTATAAAGCTGTGATTATCCCAGGGGAGGGTGGGTGTGGGGGGAGAGGGAGGGATATAACACTTATTAAAAGAGGGCTGCTACAAAGTACCCTGTCCTGTGCTGCTGAGGTAAGCTATATTCTGATTTGATTTAAATTATAGCTCTTTGCTGCTGCTAGGCTCTAACCTATTATGAAATTTAAACTACAAGCTCTCTGCTGGATTCTAAAGTTAACCAGAAAGCTCTCTTCTGTGTTTTAATTTGAAACTAAAAGTACTTTGCTGATGCTAGGCCCTGAGTGACTATGAAATTTAAACTACAAGCTCTCTGCTGGATTCTAAATTTAACCAGAAAGCTCTCTTCTGTGTTTTAAATTGAAACTAAAAGTACTTTGCTGATGCTAGGCCCTGAGTGACTATGAAATTTAAACTACAGCTCTCTACTGGGTATGAAAGGTAACCAGAAAGTTCTTTTCTGTGTTTTAAATTGAATCTTAAACTGTTGCTACTAGGCCCTGACTGATTTAACAAAAAATAGTGGGTTCACAGATTAATTAGCTTTAAAAGAAAAAAAATTCCTTTCAGAAAAATTCCCAGAAGTATATACTCACAATTTCAGATTTCTCTCCAGAAGTAACAGCCCCCCTTTCTAGTCCTTCAAGACTAGACAGACTCCATCCTCCCTTCTCTCCGGCGGAGCCTACCCGGCTTCCCTCACACCAGGTTTGCTTGCAGCAAGAGCTGAACAATCTCCTCGGTCAACAGGCGGTCAAAAGGGTTCAGCCACACCTCCAGGGTCAGGGATTTTATTCCTGGTACTTTCTCGTTCCGAAGAAAATGGGGGGCCTGCACCCCATCCTCGACCTCAGGAACTTGAATAAGTTTCTGGTGCGGGAGAAGTTCAAAATGCTATCCCTTGGCATCCTGCTGTCCTACCTCTGGCAGGGCGATTGGCTATGCTCCTTGGATCTCAGACGCTTACGTCCACATTCCTGTCAACCCCAAGCACAGGAAGTACCTGCGTTTCAGGGTGCAGGGAGAGCACTTCCAGTAGAGAGTGCTCCCCTTCGGGCTCGCGTCTGCCCTGCGAGTTTTCACCAAGTGCCTGGTGGCGGCCGCAGCCCACCTCCAGCTGCAGGGCATATCAGTCTACCCTTACCTAGATGATTGGCTCCTCTCGGGCACCCTCAGCAGAGGACACTCAGCTCTAGGCATCACGCACAATTCTCCTCCTAGAGTGCCTCGGTTTCCTGATCAACTACTCCAAATCCCACATCACACCGGTGCGGAACCTGAAGTTCATTGGCGTTCTTCTCGAAGCAGAACTTGTGACCGCTTTTCTCCCTCGAGCACGCATGGATCGGCTCCGTGTTCTGGCTGCCAAGGTCCAGAGCCGTCCCAGAGTCTCTGCGCGGGCCATGCTGCACATCCTGGGACACATGGCCTCGACTGTACACGTCGTTCCCCATGCTCGCATGCACATGCGAGCGGCCCAATGCCTCAGGGCACAATGGGCCCAGGCCTCGGGCCACCTCCAGGACCCTGTCCAGGTGTCTCGCAGCCTAGTCGAGTCCCTAGTCTGAGGGTAGGACCCCCCGGAGCCTCCTTCGGGGCATGCCCTTCCAGACTCGTCTGCACGAACACATCTTGTTGATGGACACTTCGCTGTTGGGCTGGGGAGCCCACTGCGGCCACCTCTGTACCCAAGGGCGGTGGTCAGCCGAGGAATCTCAACAGCAGATAAACCTGCTCAAGCTTCAGGTGGTCCAGTTGGACTTGAAGGTCTTCGAGTGCCACCTGAGGGGCAGGTCGGTGCTCGTGCAGACCAGCAACAGAGTCCCCGTGATGTTCTACATAAACAAGGAGGGGGAGGCATGGGCTCCCGCCTCCTCTGCCGGGAAGCAGTCGTCTTCTGCTCCTTCGCAGTGCATCAGTGCATGACTCTAAGAGCTGTCTACCTCCCGGGCCAAAACAGTGTCCTCGTGGACAGGCTCAGCAGGTTTCACCCGCACGATTGGCACCTGAGTCCACAGGTGGTTATCCATCAGCTCTGCCACTGGAGGACTCCGTCCATGGACCTGTTCACCAGCCTGGCAAACTTGCAGCTCCCCCACTTGTGCGGGCCAACACCACACCCGAGCAGGGTGGACCCGGATGCCTTCCTCCTGGACTGGACCTCTGGGCTTCTGTATGTGTTCCCTCCCACTCCTCTCCTGGCGAGGACCCTCCACAAGATCCAGTGCGACCGAGCCGCCTCCTTGGCTTCAACAACCTTGGTTCCCGCTTCTACTCTAGCTCTCGTCGGAGCCTCCGGTTCCCCTGGTCAGTGCCCCCGGTCTGCTGACGCAAGAGGAGGGGTGGGTGCTTCATCTGAACTTGGTCTCGCTATCCCTGACAGCCTGGCAGCTGAACGGATCTCTTTAGCCTCACTGTACCTCCCAGTGGAGATCGAGGCCATCGTCCTCGTGTTGAGGAAGGACTCGACGAGGAGGGCCTGCGCCCTGAAATGGTGGCAGTTTTTGATCTGGTGCTCCGAGCTCCAAATTTATTTATTTATTTAAACAGATTTGTATACCACCTTATCCTACAAGCAGAGTGGTCACATCACAATTGGAGGGTTACATTTAACATATGGGAACTTAACCAACATCAAGACAGTACAAATAGACCTTTTTCATGCTCCTCCTGTTGGGTTCTCCAGTACCTTCTCCACCGTTTGCAGGTGGGACTGAAGTCCTATTCAGTCAGGGTCCACCTGAACGCCATCTCGGCCAACCACTTGCCCGTCTAGGGCAAACCCCTCTCGGGTCAGCCTCTGGCCTTATCTAGTAAAAGGAGGGGGGAGGATAATGATAGTGTACATTTGATAACTAGGTTTTCCCCGTTAAGCTTGGGGATTCAACGGAGTTTGCGAAAACATAGGAATGTTTTGACAGCAGTCCCAGGCTTAGCGGGGAAGAAAATACCGTGTGTTTGGCAAAGACACCGAAATTTAAAGGAGTGGCTTAGTCCGGCGGTATTACCCCGACTAGAGGTCGTGACACCAGAGAAGGGACACAAGCGATGTTACGCTTGTGACATCTGTGAGATTACTTTAGAGATATCAAAGTTTACATACCACCAGGTGGAGTATTCCTTGCCTTTTTCTACAACTTGTGACTCCACAGGGGTGGTGTATGCTGTTCAATGTCCGTGAGGTTTGTTATATATTGGTAAGACTCTCCGTACTTTTCGGGTGCGTATGAAAGAACATAGGAGTAAATTACGCTGTAAAGTATTGGCAGCCCCATTGGTTCAGCATTGTGTAGAGGAGGGGCACCATTTTGAACATCTTGGATGTTTTTGTGTAGATAAGATAGAGCGCGGTTATGCAGATAGGACCCATGATCAAGCATTAATTCAGCAGGAACAGAGGTTGTCAGGTCAGGGATGCTTTCCTCCTCCATTGGGGCCAGGACTTTCTGTATGCCTTTCCACCCATTCCCCCTAATTCCCAAAACCCTGTTCAAGCTTCAGAGAGACAGAGGTCATATGATTCTGATAGCTCCACATTGGCCACAGCAACTCTCTGCTCCTACATCTCTCTCAAGCTCTGCCTCTGGAGTTAGGATCTGCTCCAGATCTCCTTTCTCAGGAGGACGGGATGCTGTGGCATCCCAAACCCCAGTCTCTGCATCTCAGGGCCTGGTTGCTGAAAGCCTATAACTTTGTGGTCTTAACCTTTCTCAGCAGGTAAAGGATATCCTTTATGCTTCCAGGAAGCCTTCTACAAGACGCTGTTATGCTTTCAAGTGGAAAAGGTTTACCATATGGTGCTCACAGAAGGGTCTTGACTCTCTTGCGATACCTCTGGAATCATTACTGGAGTATCTCCTTCATTTGTCTAATACAGGGCTTAAGACCAATTCAGTGAGTTCATTTGAGTGCTATTGCAGCTTCTTTCAAGCCTCTAAATGGACAACCTATTTCCTCTCATCCTTTCATAGCGAGATTTATGAGAGGCCTTCTTTTAACTAAGCCTCCCATTAAGCCACCACCGGTGGCATGGGATCTAAATCTGGTTCTTGGGCAGCTCATGAAGCTGCCTTTTGAACCATTAGCTACTACCTCTTTGAAATTCCTTTCCTGGAAGGTCATCTTTCTTATTGCAATCACATCAGCACGTTGCATCAGTGAATTGCAAGCATTGGTGGCTGATCCTCCTTATACAAGGTTCCATCATGATAAGGTAGTCCCTAGGACTCTTCCACACTTTATGCCAAAGGTGGTATCACCTTTTTAAACCAAGCGGCTTACCTTCCTGTATTCTTCCCAAGGCCTCATGCCTCAAATGCAGAAAGGAATCTTCATACTTTGGACTGTAAAAGGGCTTTGGCCTTTTACTTGCAAAGGACACAGCAACATAGAAAGTCCTCTCAACTCTTTGTTGCTTTTGGTTCCTAGTCATTTGAGACTTCCAATCTCTAAAAAAACACTGTCCAGCTGGATTCCACAGCATATTTCTTTTGCCTATGAGAGTAAGAACCTTCCTCTTGAAGTCCATGTCACAGCTCACAATGTGAGAGCCATGGCAGCCTCTATGGCTCATCTTCATTCTGTGTCTATCGACGACATCTGTCAAGGAGCTACTTGGGCTTCGTTTCATACTTTCACAGCCCATTACTGCTTATACAAGGACTCCCGCCGGGATGCCTTGTTTGGTCAGGCTGTTCTTCAACACCTGTTCCATACTTAGTCAACTCCTACCCACCATCCCTGGTAGGATGCCAGAGATCCATGGAGGGAAGTGGAGCCCTTTCACAGGGGCACACAACCTCTGGGGCCTTCTCCCTGGCATCTGCAGCTAGGGAGTCCCCATATGTGATGACTACATTCCTGCTTGTTGCTGGAGATAGCATAGTTACTCACCTGTAACAGGTGATCTCCGGGAACAGCAGGAATTTAATCTTCACAACCCACCCACCTCTCCTAGGAGTTGTATCTCTTTCCCTCTCTTTGACTCAGCTATAAACTCAACTGGAGAGGGACAGTTGGTAAAGGCGGGAAGGCAGCACGCAGGTGCTGTGAGATGCTCCCAAAAGCTTGCCTATTGGATGCTGGTGAGCGTTCAAGTGCAGGCTCCGTCGGTACTGACGATACCCATATGTGAAGACTAAATTCCTGCTGTTACTGGAGATCACCTGTTACAGGTGAGTAACTATGCTTTATCCTTAAGTGGATAAAGGTTAGCCCAACTTTTCATCTGCCTAACTTTACCTGGTTAAGGATAACCACTTCTCCATAGAATATCACAGATAACGTATCTTTAGGTCCAGCCCTGGAACGCCCCGATGCTAGCCGGTTAGTTTTGGGACATTTAGATGGGATAGGATGGGATATTCAGTGGTACTAACCAGTGCTGCTGAATTACCCAGTGAGCGGCATTTCCTTAGTTTGCAGATCTGCAAACCACATAAATGCCTGTGAATATGCCACCCTATGTTTATATATGAGAGAGAGATGACCACTCCAACATAGCATCATTCATCAAAGCCCTCAACACAACTCCATGCAAAGCTTAACTTGTCGGTGAACTACAGCAAGTCTGAAATCCTCCACATCACCAAGAACACAGCCTTCTCCCCTCCCCCCACCTCCCCTAGCAAAACGCACAATAGACAACAAAACTCTCTGGTCATCAAGCAAGATGTCAAATATCTGGAGGTTACACTCGACCAGAACCTCAACATGCGATCACACATCAAAAGACCATTAATTCTGCATACCACAAACTGAGGACTCTGCAGAACCTATGCCCACTCCTGAACAAAAGCAACTTCAGAACAGTATGCTAAGCCATCATTACCCCTCACCTAGATTAGTCAATGATGGACAGGCTCTATAACATCAACAAAGGCAAAACCTGGAGCTGACTTTGGTACATATCACCAACTACGTATGCAAACTCAAGCTAAAGTTGAAAAAGAGCACGCTACTCATGAATGTAGCAAAATATGACCTTGAGAATATAGCACCGGAATTTGAAGACTGCCTGCAAAATTGATTTGCTGCTTTAGATACAAATCACAGAACTCCAGAAGAGTTATAGGATGACATCAAGAAATTTGTGCTGGAAGAAACTGAGAAATCTCTGCAAAAGGTGAAAAAGTAAAAACAGCCAAAATGGATGACCGAACAAACTCTGAAAATTGCCCAGAAACGCAGAGAAGCTAAAGCCAGAGGAGAAAGAGTCAATTACAGAACTCAACAGAGATTTCCAATGTGCAGCAAAACAAGACAAGGAGAAGTAGTACAGTGATGCATGCTAGGAAATAGAAGCAGAAATTATTAGAGGAAGAACAAGATTGTCTTTCCTCAAGATATGAGTTAAAGAAAAAATTCCACCCTTGCATTGGAATGTTACAAAATGCTCAAGGATCCATGTTGAATGATGCCGAGAAGATCAAGAAAAGATGGAAAGAATACACAGAGTCATTATATGATAAAGATCAAGTGGACCAACAGCCATTTCAGCCTGTACCTTATGATCCGGAACCATTGGTGATGAAAGAAAAAGTTGAAGAAGCATTGAAAGCCTGATCCTACATGCCAGCAAGATTTTACTGAAGGTTATTCATCAGGGACTACAACCATATCTGGAACGAGAACTACCTAAAGTGCACGAAAGGGCGAGGAACGAGAGACGACATCGCGGATGTATTCTTGAAAAGACTAAAAAATACCAAAAGGATATCTATTGTGATGAGGAGAGTATGGCTGAGTCCATGTAATTGGAAGAAAATCAGTCATTTACCTTTAAAGAAAGAGACAGGCAAGGAATCAGTAGCTCTCAAACTGCAGGCAGAGAAAAAAAAACACGCAGCTACTGAGGACAGGACACACCCAAGCTCTGCTAATCCCATGGGCAGGCTTGGAAATTAATGAGGGACACCTGGGTGAAGGGGAGTGCACGGTAGTTCAGAGACACTTTTATAAACCCAGGGAAATATTGGAGGAAAGAACGGAGAGAGAGAACAGCCAGAGAGAGGGCAACAGGAACAGGAGTACCAGGACGAGGCAGCACACGCAGCAGCATGCTGGAAAGAAAGATACAGGAAACCAGCACTCGAGAGAGCTGACCAGGGAGAACACTGGAGAATTCAGTGGGGAGAGAAGCACCAGAGAAAGGCCCAGAGAGTTCACCGTGGAGGAGAGCGGTGGAGACTTCCAAGGGAATCTCAGAGGTGAAAGCCCTAGTCAGAAGGAAAGCCAGGATTGCAGGGAAACTGCAATTGGTTTTAAAACTAGGAGAGCTGTGCCCAGGGGCAGCCCAAGGGGGGTGCGGGGCCATGTGTGGAGATTAATTGCGGGGCCTCATTTGCATAAATACTTACATAATGTTAACATGCATTTTTAGTAAACATGCTTCTTAATGAGTGTCTGGATAAAGAAAGACTAACAGGTTTCTACGTTACTATATTCCAGTGCCAACCGCCAGGCCCATTAGGAAGTACTATAAACACTGACCATTTAGAACTCATAGCAAATCCACCATATCATAACAGCTCTGCCAGGACTCACAAAGCACCAAACCCTACCTATCAAAAGGCAATACTGCAAATATTAAACCAATACATCTCAGAGAATACCAGTGCATCTCCTACTGGGGAAAGAGAACAAGTGACATGGTCAAATAGAAACTACATGAACAGAATACCTCAGCTTGGTTAAAATGCAGAACATAGACCGTCACCAAAGAACAAGGGATCACAGTTTAGAAATAGGAAGACAATAATTAAACTGGGAACCCCAAAAGCCAAACTTGGGATGTACAACACCACTGGAAAAATAAAACTATAAATTAATTTCGTCTTGTACTATACAAAACACAAAAGACGTTAACGATGCATATTTCCCAGAGCTGATATATTCCAGTTAATAAATTCAAAATAAGAGTCTTTTTCTACCTTTTGTTGCTTGTGTATTTTTTCAGTTGTAATTGCTCCAGTCATTTTCTTCTGGTTTCTTTGTGTCTTCTGCAAGCTATCCATTTTCCTTTCTTCTCTTTTAGATTTTTTTCCAAATTTTTTCTCTATATCTGCTTTAACATACTAATCTTTCCCCTTTTGCTCTTTCCTCCATTTCTTTCCTTATTGCTTTATCATCCACTCAAATTTCACCCTTCCATTCTCAATCTACACTTACTCTTCCAATACCCGGCCCTTCATAGACTTTTCTTCCCTCCCACACAAAATATCTTTTCCCCTCCATTCTCATTTCCCATCCCTTTCTAGTCCTCCCCCAAAATCAGCTCCTTTATAGTTCTAGACCCACCCAGCATCTACCCCCTTCTAGTCCCAGTCTCCCAAGCTTCAACATCAGCCCATTTCCAGTCCTAGCCTCCCATATGCTGTTTTCCAGTTCCTTTCCAGCCCCCCCATCAGCCCATTTCCACTCCAAGCTCCCCATCAGCCCATTTCCAGCCCTATTCCAACTCCCATCAGCCCATTTCCAGTCCTATTCCAGCCCATCACCCATTTGCAGTCCACGTTCCCCCCCCCCCATCAGCCCATTTCTAGTCCTATCCTAGCTCCTCATCAGCCCATTTCCAGTCCTAGCCCCCCATATGCTCTTTTCCAGTTCCATTCCAGTCCCCCATCAGCCCATTTCCACTCCAAGCTCCCCCATCAGCTAATTTCCAATCCTAGCCCCCTCGTCAGCCCACATCGCCCTATTCCAGCCCCCATCAGCCCATTTCCAGTCCTAATTCAGCTCTTCATCAGCCCATTTCCAGTCCAAGTTCCCCCCCACCACACCACCACAGCCCATTTCGTCCATCCCCCCCATCATCACAGCCCATTTGCAGTCGTCCCCCCATCACAGTCCAATTGTAGTCCGTTCCCCCATCACAGTCCATTTCCAGTCGTTCCCCCCCCCCACCATCATAGCCCACTTGCAGTCCTCCCCCCACAGCCCAATTGCAGTCCATTTCCCCCATCACAGCCCATTTCCAGTCCGTTCCCCCCATCACAGCCCATTTCCAGTCCGTTCCGCCCACCATCACAGCCCATTTCCAGTCCGTTCCCCCCCACCATCACAGCCCACTTGCAGTCCTCCCCCCCACAGCCCAATTCCAGTCCGTCCCCCCCCCACCATCACAGCCCATTTCCAGTCCATTTCCCCCCCCCCCACAGCCCAATTGCAGTCCATTCGCCCTCCCCATCACAGCCCATTTCTAGTCCGTCCGTCCCCCATCACAGCCCATTTCCAGTCCGTCCCCCCCCAATCACAGCCCAATTGCAGTCTGTTTCCCCCCATCACAGCCCATCCAGTGTTAGCCGCCGCCCCCCCCCCCCCTCCAAAGAGCCCTGCGCCGTCTAAAGGGCTGCCGGGGCAGCCTGTGCGAGGCCCCGGCTCCCTCTGCACAGCCCGCCAGCATGAAGAACCTTTACCTTCCTGATGGCGGCTGTTTCAATGAAGCCGCGAATGCCGGGAAAGGTTAAAGGCAAATAAAGGTCTTTCATGCAAATTGAGTGCCATTGTTTGTCAGTTTTGGCTACGGCACCATTAAGTCTGAGACCTTGCGTGATCGATTGTGGCAGTACCCTAAAAAACAGAGTGTCTGTTTGAGAGACTGGAAATATATTGTCTACTATTTTTGATATATTTAGAGTGTATTCCAGTGAGATTAGTTATTGCACACTCTAATAAACAGACCCACTACTAAGTGTCTTTAACCTCTCCCGGCATTCGTGGCTTCATTGAAACAGCCGCCAGCGGGAAGGTAAAGGCTCTTCACGCTGGCGGGCTGTGCAGAGGTAGCGAGGGCTTCGGCGGGCTCCCTCTGCAGCCGTCCATTGAGCGAGAATGTGGTTCGTGCGGGGCCCTGTGCGAACCACATTCTCGCTCAATGGATGGGCCGGCCCTGGCTGTGCCAGAGAGAAGTGCTGATAAGGGTCAGGCTGCAGTGCCAACTGTTCCTGAACCAGCTAAAGAGCTGCAACTTCCAAAAAGGTGCATGAATAAAAGGGTAGCCAAAAGTGCCGTAAGCCAGTTAGAGGCATTGTGTCATTTGATGCAAGAAAAGAATCTCCACGTTCCTGGTGGAAACCCTGTGTATAGGGAAAAGCCTCAGTGGAGAAAGGTTCTGGAATTTTTAGAGAATATTAAGCCTGAAGTTTTTCATGGTGGCTTAAAGCCGGATTTACCGGACACAGGTCCTGAGGAAATGCAGATAGACTATTATGAATCTGATGAGGGGTCTGAAGATTCAGTAATGGATTGTTCTCTGTGCCAGAAGGCAGAATAAAAAGTTCTTGGATAAAAGAAGGGAAAAGCCTATAACCTGAATGTCCTAGAAGGCAGTGTGAAAACAGGGAGAAATGTGTTTAGCCAGGAATGCTAAAGAACCCTGTTGCTGAAGAAAGGATATTTCCTTTGAGTTTGAAGTGAAGAGAAACTTTGCTGATTGCTGAATGGTTTTGAAAAACAGCGACACATGTTAAAAAGCTACATAAAGCAGTTTCATTGTTTGGCTTGGTATAAATGCCTATGGATTATTGTTTGGAGAAAGAATCCTGTTTGTTTTGCGTTGAGCCTTAATGCTCTGTAGGAAAAGAAATAAATTCCTGTGTTTTGCCTTGTAAACCCTCGGTCTCCACACTACTTGTTTTTTTTCTAAACAACACAACTACAAATCCCAGCAGCCCTGGTGCTGGATGAGGAAGAAAACTCTTTAATTAAAGGACTAACAAGTGCAGCCCTAGGCTTATAGGCTGTTGCCTGGGCCAGGGGCCTCCACACTATATGTGTTTTATTGACTACAACAAGGCTTTTGACTGTGTAAACCATGAGAAGCATGGGTATACCAGAGCACCTGATCGATCTCTTGCACAATCTGTACATTAATCAAGAAGCAACAATTTGAACGGAACAAGGAAAAACAGAATGGTTTAAAATCAGCAAACTTAAAAACATAGAAAAATTATGACAGAAAAAGACCATATAGCCTATCTAGTCTGTCCTTTCATATCAACAATTACAACAGTCCCCTTTTTTCCTTTAGGGATCCTCTGTGTTTGTCCCATGCTTTTTTGAATTCAGATACTGTCCTCATCTCTACCACCACCTCCACTGGAAGACTATTCCACAGATCCACCTTTCTTTCCATAAAGAAATATTTCCACATATCACTCCTGAATCTATCCCCTTTCACCCTCATCCCATGTCCCCTCATAGCAGAACTTGCTTTCAATCGTAAGAGGCTCTCCTCCTGTGCATTTATTCCATGGAGGTATTTAAACATCTGTCATATCACCTCTATTCCGCCGTTCCTCTAAGGCTGGGGTCACCAACCTCCAGAGGGCCGCGGGCCACACAGCCGACTACCGGGAGCCTCGCGGGCCGCACCCCCCCCTTCTCCCCGCCCCCGCGAAAAAAAACAACAAACGCAAAATTATGAAAACAATGGCTGATCACCTTTATTGAATTTAATGAGATGGCTGATGATTCATGCTAGCAGACAAACGCTTAAAGTCCGGCTTCACAGATGACACTGACAGGAGAAGGGACGCTTGCAGGTGGTCGTCGGTGAGCTGCGAGCGTGTGGATGACTTTATCAATTTCATTCAGCTGAACAGCTGTTCACAGCTGTAGGTTGAGCCGAAGAGAGCAGCGACCTTGCGTGCGTTGGCGGCCATGGACGGGTGGGTGGCCGCCTGTCTTCCAAAATGCGACAGGGCCCATAGCCATGAAGCGCGACTTCTGTGCGTCGTCACACTGCAGTTCGATCAAGTCCATTTGAAGGTCAGAGGGCACGTCGGTGGGGTTCATCTCGAAGGGGGCACTGAAGAGGGCAAAGTCTTGCGAGTGCTTGGTGAAGTCTTGGAAACGAGCCTCAAACTCCGTCTTGAGATGACGGATGGTGGATGCGTAACGGCGAGCAGCAGCCGAAGGCGTCAGTGCGGCGAGCTGCGCAAAGTGTGCGAAGTTGCGTGCTTGCAGCTGCTTTTCCCACAGCATTAGCTTCACTTGAAAGGCCTTGACCTTGGCGACCATGTCTGAGACGAGGAGCTCTTTGCCTTGCAGTTGGGTGTTGAGCTGATTCATGTGAGCTGTCAGGTCGACAAGGAACGCTAAATCCTGGCACCACTGAGGATCGCGCAGCTGCGGGAAGTCGAATCCCTTGGCTTCGAGGAAAGACACCAGCTCCTCTCTCAGCTCGTAGGCACGCTGAAGCATCTTCCCACGGCTGAGCCAACGCACCTCGCAGTAGTACAGCAGATCGCCATACTGTGCGTCAGCCTCTGCGAGCACGTCCTTGAACTGGCGATGATTCAATGCGTGCAACAGCACCAAGTTCACAGCCTTCACAATGACCGACATGATCTCAGCGATGGTTGCAGACTTGGCACAAAGGGCTTCTTGGTGGACGATGCAGTGCAATGTCTTGATATCCTGTTTGTGGCCGAGGTCGCGCACGTGCTTCACAAGAAGCGAGGCAAAGCCGTTCTTCTTCCCCAACATGGTAGGGGCGCCGTCAGTGGTGACACCACACAGACGCGACAAGTCAAGTTCAAAGTCCTTGATCCAGGAGAGCACAGCTGCCAACACATCAGTGCCAGTGGTGGTTCCGCTCATCGGCACAAGCTGAGCGAACTCCTCGATGACATCGAAGGAGTCTGTGACGCCACGGAAGTAGATCGCCAGCTGAGCAGTATCCTTCACATCTGTCGACTCATCCAAGGCAATCGCGAAGTGCCGACAGTCACGGAAGCACTGCTTCAAGGTGCCCAAGACGTCGTCCTTCATATCTTCAACGCGGCGAGTGAGGGTCGGGGCAGACAGGCTGACCTTCTCGAAGACCGCCTTCTTCTCAGGGCACACTTCGTCGGCGATGGCGAGTACACAGTCCTTTACGAATTCACCGTCGGTGAAGGGCTTGAGACGAGTTGCGGCGAGGTAGGCAATGCGGTAGCTAGCTGTGGTGTTGCTGGTGGCTGCAGTCTGGGCGGCTGTCACGCTCTTCACAAAGAGAGCGGACTGGCGTTGGAGCGCAGACGACACGCGGGTAAACTCCTGCTTCTTCTTGACTGCATCCATCTTGGCGTACTCTGGGTGGACGGACTCGAAGTGGCGCTTCACATTGTAGTCCTTCAGAACGCCAACGGTCTTCTGACAGATGACACACAGCGCACGATCCTTGTGCAGCGTGAAGAAGAGCTTGTTCCACTCAGGGTTGAAGCCGCGGTTCTCATCGCTGAGCTTGCGCTTCTTGTTCATGGGGGAAGCCATGGGGAAAAAAGAGAACAGGAATTCTATCGATAGCTGCAAAAACAGAATCAAAGTTTAAGCCTTATTGCTGATTGGTCCTCTAATTTGCGCGCTACTCTTGGGAAACCGGTCACGTGCCGTTGAACCCGCCGAGCATGCCGCGGGCCGCAGATACAATGGCGGGAATCCTTGGCGGGCCGCATGTAATGTTAACCGGGGTAGAGCCTCGCGGGCCGCACGAAGGGACCTCGTGGGCCGCCCGCGGGCCGCAGGTTGGTGACCCCTGCTCTAAGGTCTACATATTAAGATCCTTAAGTCTGTCCTCATATGCTTTATAATGAAGACTACTAACCATTTTAGTAGCCACCCTCTGTACTGACTCCATCCTGTTTATATCCTTTTGAAGGTGCTGTTTCCAGAATTGCTCACCAAAGACTTGTACAGAGGCACTATCACCTCCTTTTTTCTTCTAGCCATTCCTCTCCCAATGCACCCAAGCATCCTTTTAGCTTTTGCTGTCGCCTTTTCTACCTGTTTAGCTACTTTAAGATCATCAGACACAACCACACCGAGCAAGGTCCTGCTCTTCTTTAGTGGACAAAAGTACTTCACCCCCTATACTATATTGCTCTTGGATTGCTGAAGCCCAAATGCATGACCTTGCATTTTTAAACATTAAATCCCAGCTGCCAAATTCTAGACCATTCTTCAAGCTTAGCTAGATCCCGCCTCATGTTATCTACAGCTTCCTGGGTGACTACTGCAGATTTTGGTATCATCTGCAAAGAGGCAAACCTTACCCGTCAGCCCTTCTGTTGTATCACTAACAAAGATGTTACAAAGAGTCGGACCAAGGATAGATCCCTGGGGCACACCACTGGTAACTTCCTTCTCCTCAAAGTGAGCTCCATTTACCTGTACCCTTTGTCGCCTCCCACTCAACAAATTTCTAACCTAAGCAGTAACGTTAGGGTCCACCCCTAGTGTGCTCAGTTTGTTTATAAGTTGCCTGTGAGGAACGGTATCAAAGGCTTTACTGAAATCTAAATACACCACATCTAGGGCTCTCCCTCGGTCCAACTCCCTGGTCACCCAGTCAAAGAAGTCAATCAGATTTGTCTGACAAGACCTGCATACTTTCCCCCTACCTATTTAATTTATATGCAGAACAAATCATCAGAGAAGCAGGACTCTGACAGAGGTGTGAAGATTGGTGGGAGACTCAACAACCACCTTCGCTATGCTGCTGATACCACATTACTGGCTGAAAGTGAAGACTATCTGAAACTTTTTCTTCTCAAGATCAAATAATATAGTCTTAAAATGGGCCTGCACTTTAATGTAAAGAAGACAATGATCCTGACAACTGGCAAAATCGATCATTTCATTGTTGATGGAGAAGAAATTGAAATAGTGGACAACTTTAACACTATAAGCCCCAAAGTGCGTCAATTGACGCAAATGCATCTTCGAAGTTGTATACCAGCGCCACTGCTAGAACCATGTCAGTCATGTTCCATGACTTTGTTAGCAAGGTCAAGATGTTCAAATATGTGCATCGAAAATTAATGACAGATGCACCACCTAGCGTGAAAATGAATTTATACCTAGAAGCCCCAAAGTACGTCAATTGACGCACTCAATTGTCTTGGATGCGTCAATTGACATACTTTGTGGCTTCTAGGTATAAATTCATGTTCCCACTAGGTGGCGCATCTCAATCACTGCTTACAGTTTTACTCTGACATTACAAACAATAAACACATGATGATGTCATGTAATGACGTCACATACTGCACGTATTTAACAAATAAGTAACTTCACATTAATTCACATCTGCATTTCATGCCAAACGCTGTTATCGTGATAATGTGTCAATTGACGCACTTTGGGGTTTCTAGGTAAAATTCCTTTTGGGGCTTCTAGTGTTAACCTACTTGAATCAAGTATCAAGAAAGAAGCAACAAGCAGCCAAGAAATCCGAAGAGACATTGTTCTTGGCAGAATTGCTATGAAGGACCTAGACAAGATTCTCAAGAGCAGAGATGCCTCTCTCCATACAAAGATTTGACTTGTTCAAACCATGGTATATTCAATAACATATGGATGCAAAATTTGGACAATGAAAAAGATAGACAGGAAGAAAATTGATGCCTTTGAATTATGGTGCTGGCAATGAATACTGTGTTGTTTACCATGGACTGCCCGAAGAACAAACCAGTTAGTACTAGAGGAGATCAAACCTAAGCTTTCTTTAGAAGCTCAGATAACAAGACTTCGACTTTCATACTTTGGACACGTCATGCAAAGAGAGATCATTACAGTAAGATGACATGCTTGACAGGGTAGAAAGTCAGCACAAAAGAGGAAGGCTAGCAGTGAGATGGATCGATACAATAACAGCAGCTATGGGTGTAAGTCTGTCAACAATGAGCCGCCTGACTGAAGATCAAACACAGTTTAGGACACCTATCCAGAGGGTTGCTATGAGTCTAGACAGATTCGACGGCACTTCACAACAACATAACAAGGACTACCAAAACAAACACTTTACCCACTGCAAATGGCCCAGAACACTGTCGCCAGAATCATAACCGGCTCACCCAGACAGGATCATATCACACCCATTTTAAAAACTCTCCACTGTTTACCAGTAATGTAAAGAATCAAATACAAAGCAATCATCACCAGTCTCCAAATTCTATTCAACAAAACCCCAGATACAAGGCTAAGGCGAGGCAATCAGAAGAACCTAATCACCATATCAACCCTCAAAAGAAAAAACACTCAACAAACCTGCCATCGAGCCTTCACTCTGCACTCACACTATGGAATGCCTTCCCAAAAACTGTATGGACTGCTGAAACAGTATCCGATCTACGAAAAAAATCAAAACTAACCTTTACACAGATTTTTTCTGATCTGACGAATTAGGTCAACCATCACTTCCTTCATGTTCACTACCGAAGATACTACATCACCTCAATCTCCAAGTTAAGCCAAGTTTATAACCACCCTCCTATATAAAAAAATTTATGCTTTTTGTTACTTCTACCACTATGTTCAACACAATTTTGTAACCCTCTAGTTCTCTGTAATTCTAGTTCTGTTAATGTTATGTGTAAACTGCTTTGACTGTAAGAGAAAGTGGTATAAAAACCCTGTTAAATAAAATTAATTAATTAATGCAATTAAGAGGCTAGGAGGGAAACAGTTCACCTCTGGGTTTAATTGGCCATCTCCATCATCAAATTTTGTAACCAATAGGTTTAGATTAGTTCTAGGTTCTTCAGTTCATCTTGAAGCACACAGAAAATAAATAGATTACAACATAAGAACATAAGATATGCCATACTCCCTATTCATTTAACAAATTTAAAAACTTAGACAACTCACAAATACTAAGATGCAAACAATAGTCCAGCAGCGAGATGAGATTATCCAGTCTTTTTCATCGAGTGTCTCATGTATGATTATCTCACAGTTGGTGAGAGGTCATATGTGTGCATTTAGTGCAGAGAGCATCAAGCTCTGAGGATATAAGTCTGATCTCTGGAGGCTAGAGTAGCAAATTTGGAGGAGCTGAGACAGAGACATAGAGGAGACCTTCAGGGACATACTGTAGTGAGAAGTCCAACCTCCAGTCTGACAGCTTCTACTGCCTTAAAGGAGAATATAAGAGCATAAGATATGCCATACTGGGTCAGACCAAGGTCCATCAAGCCCAGTATTCTGTTTCCAACAGTGGCCAATCTAGGTCATATGTACCTAGCAGTTTCCCCAAGGGACACAGGTTCCACAATGCTTGTATTGGTTCAAGCATTGTTATCCTGGGTCCCTTCTTAATAATGGTTTATGGACCTTTCCTCCAGGAACTTGTCCAAACCTTTTTTAAACCCAGCTACACTAACAGCCTTTACTACATCCTCCGGTAACAAATTCCAACCAGGCCCACTGCTTTTGGATCTTGACTCACCTGATCTACTTGATTCTTTACCATTCCCCCTTGTTTTATCCCTGTCTACATCTTCTGGGTTGTCTGTCTTGACTAGATTGTAAGCTCTGATGAGCAAGAACTCTCTCTTACATGTCTGTGCAGCGCTGCATACATCTTGTAGTGCTCAGTAGGTCAGGTCGGCCCGTTTGCAGATGATACCAAAATCTGCAACAGAGGACACCCAGGAAGGAGTATATAACATGAGGAGGGATCTAGCTAACCCTGAAGAATGGTTTAGAATTTGGCAGCTGAGATTTAATGCTAAAAAATGCAGGGTCATGCATTTGGGCTGCAAAAATACAAGGGAGCAGTACAATATAGGGGGCTAAGTACTTCTGTCCACAAAATCAAAGCGGGACATGGGCATGATTGTCTCTGATGATCTTAAAGTAGCTAGGTAGAAAAGGTGACAGCGAAAGCCAGAAGGATGCTTGGGTGCATAGGGAGAGGAATGGCCAGCAGAAAAAAGGAAGCAATAGTGCCTCTGTATAAAAGTCTCTGGTGGGACCTTATTTGGAGTATTGTGTGCAATTCTGGAGGCTATAAATTCAAAAGAATATACACAGGTTGGAATCGGTGCAGAGGGTGGCTATTAAAATGGTCAGTGGTCTTCGTTATAAAGCATATTAGGACAGACTTAAAGATCTTAATATGTTTACTTCAGCGGAAAGGCAGGATACAGGAGATATGATAGAGATGTTTAAATACCTCCATGGCATAAATGCACAAGAAGAGTCTTTTTCGATTAAAAACAAGCTCTGCTATAAGGGGATATAGGATGAGGGTGAAAGGGGATAGAATCAGGAGTAATATGCGGAAATATTTCTTTACGGAAAGAGTGGTAGATGCATGGAATAGTCTCCTAGTGGAGGTGGTAGAGACAAGGACAATATCTGAATTCAAAAAAGCATGGGACAAACACAGAATATCTCTAAAAGTAAAAAGGGGGGGGACTATTGTAGTTGATATGGAAGGGCAGAATAGATGGGCCATGTGGTCTTTTTCTGCTGTCTTCTTTCTATGTATCTAATGGCCACCACCAACAAAAACAGCCCTTTTCAGGACTATCTAATGAAATTAAGAAGAAAACATGTACACTGCCAACATACTGATAAAATGTATTGATAAACTGAAGAATAGCAAATTACCTATTGAAAGAACTGAAATATGATATTATAGACCTACTATTAGTAATCTGTGAACTATCTTTAAAATCATCTGTAATAACTGAAGATTGAAGGATGGTCAATGTAACGCCAGTTTTTAAAAAGGGTTACAGGTGTGATCCGGGAAACTACAGACCAGTGAGCCTGACGTCAGTATGGGAAAACTGTAGAAACCATTATAAAGAACAAAATTACTGAACATGTAGATGGTCATGGCTTAAAAGGAGAGAGCCAACATACCTTTAATCAAGGAAAGTCTTGTATTACTAATCTGTTATGTATTTTTTTAAGGTATGAATAAACAGGTAGACAAAGGTGAGTCAGTTCAAATAGTATACCTGGATTTTCAGAAAGCCTTTGACAAGGTCCCTCATGACAGGCTCTTGGCAAAATTAAAAGGTCATGGGATAGGAGCGGTGTACTATTGTGGAACAGGAATTGGTTAAAAGATAGAAAAATGGCCAATTTTCCCATTGGAGAAAGGTGAATAGTGGAGTACCCCAGGGATCTGTGCTGGGTCCACTGATTTTTAACATATTCGTAAATGACCCGGAAATGGGAATGAGTGAGGTAATCACATTTGCAGATGATACCAAATTATTCAAAGTTGTTAAAACCAAAGAGGATTGTGAAAAATTGCAAGAGGACCTTGATAAAATGGAATACTGGGTATCCAAATGGCAGATGAAATTTAATGTGGACACCTGCAAAGTTATGCACCTAGGAAACAACCACCCAAATTACAGTTACACGATGCAAGGTTCCACATTATGAACCACCACCCAGGAAAAAGATTTAGATGTCATTGTGGATAACATGTTGAAACTCTCCACGCAGTGTGCAGCGGTAGCCAAGAAAACAAATAGAATACTAGGAATCATAAGGAAAGGAATGGAGAATAAAACAAAGTATATTATAATGCCTCTGTATCGTTCCATGGTGTGACCACATCTTGAATATTGCGTGCAATTCTGGTTGCCGTTATCTTAAAAAGGATATTGCGTTATTAGAAAAGGTACAGAGAAGAGGTACCAAAACAGTAAAGGAGATGGAAGGATACCCCTATGAAGAGAGACTAAAAAGGCTAGGGCTCTTCAACCAGGAAAAGAGACGGATGAGGGGAGATATGATAGAGGTCTATAAATTAATGAATGGTGTGGAACAGGTAAACAGACTGTTTACACCATCAAAATATAGAAAACTAGGGGACATGCAATGATGCTACAGTGTAACCTGGAATCAAACTCTGGAATTTCTTACCAGAGGATGTAGTAAAAGCTGTCAGTTTAGCCGGGTTTAAAAAAGGTTTGGATAAGCTCCTGGAGGAAAGGTCCAGAAACCATTAAATAGGACCAGGGATATCCACTGCCTGCCCCAGTACAAGCATTGTGGAACCTGTCTATTTTGGGGAAACTGCTAGGTACTTGTGACCTAGATTGGCCACTGTTGGAAACAGGATACTGGGCTTGATGGACCTTGGTCTGACCCAGTATGGCATATCTTATGCTCTTATATTCTCCTTTAAGGCAGTAGAGGCTGTCAGACTGGAGGTTGGACTTCTCACTACAGTATGTCCCTGAAGGTCTCCTCTATGTCTCTGTCTCAGCTCCTCCAAATCTGCTACTCTAGCCTCCAGAGATCAGACTTATATCCTCAGAGCTTGATGCTCTCTGCACTAAATGCACACAAATGACCTCTCACCAACTGTGAGATAATCATACATGAGACACTCGATGAAAAAGACTGGATAATCTCATCTCGCTGCTGGACTATTGTTTGCATCTTAGTATTTGTGAGTTGTCTAAGTTTTTTAAATTTATTAAATGAATAGGGAGACCTCAATTTATAAAGTCCCTTAAACTTATTAAGAATTATTAAGAAAGGCTAAAAAGGTTAGGGCTCTTTAACCTGGAAAAGAGACGGCTGAGGGGAAATATGATAGAAGTCTATAAATTAATGAACGGAGTGGAACGGGTAAACGTAGATCTATTGCTTACCTTATCAGAATATAGAAAGACTAGGGGACATGCAATGAAGCTACAGGGTAAACTATTTAAGACTAATAAAAGAAAATATTTTTTCACTCAACGTGTAATCAAACTCTGGAATTTGTTACCGGAGGATGTAGTAAAGGCTGTTAGTGTAGCTGGGTTTAAAAAAGGTTTGGACAAGTTCCTGGAGGAAAGGTCCATAAACCATTATTAAGAAGGGACCCAGGATATCAATGCTTGAACCAATACAAGCATTGTGGAACCTGTGTCCCTTGGGGAAACTGCTAGGTACATATGACCTAGATTGGCCACTGTTGGAAACAGAATACTGGGCTTGATGGACCTTGGTCTGACCCAGTATGGCATATCTTATGTTCTTATGCTACAATCTGCAGGCTGGAATACCCCTCATGCAAAACCACTACCTGGTCCCAGTCTCCATTGATAGAAAATGCGACCTCTTCACTATGCCAGGATGTTGAGCATCAGATGCGATATACAGCAGCTGATCCACATTAAATTCCAAACCTGTGTGCTGCCAAAATACTGTGCACTGATTGGCTATCAAATATGACTTCTGATTGGCTGAGAAAGCGCAGTATTCTATTGGTTCATTTTGATTCCGCTTTGACACAGAATCCAGTTGATCGTACTGTGACATCGTTTCCTCATGACAGCCATACAAAAGTTCAGACAAGTAATTTTGTATGCAGAAATGACTGCCGAATTAAATTTGTGACAAAACAGTATATAATAAGCCAGGCGTTTGTACGGAATTTGGAAACATTGTCAAAATAAAGCTGAAGATAGCTTGATAATGTAGCCTATGCAAGACTTTTGCACACTGCCATGTGGGTATCAATGACACAAAGTGCGGAAGGGAGGTTGCTTCTGGATGACAAATTTAGGCTTTTAGGTAGCAAGTTGAAATCCCAGAATTTCCAGGATAGCAGTCTCAGAAATGCCTCCCATTCCATGTGCAGCATCTAAGAGGCATTTAAAGCTCTGGAGTCTCAATGCGTAGATATGAATGGTTAGTGCAGGGAAAAGGGGGTTTATACTTGTTAGAAACTGGCCAACATTCTTAGAGCGAGGGAGCTTATTCCAAAAAGATGGGCTCCACCTTAACCAGGGTGGAAGCAGGCTGCTGGTGCTAACATTTAAGAAGAAGATGAAGCTGCTTTCAAACCCAGGTGTTCTTAAGTAAAGAGGAGGCAGTTGAAAGACTGCAGGTTATCCCTGTCAGCTATTAAGAAGACTATAGATGTAAATAAGAAGCATATTTTGAAATGTTAGAAGCCTGATAGTGTGGCAGGTGCAGGCCTGTGACCCACGGTGTCTGACATAGGCAGGCCAGCATGGCTAGCTTGACCTGTAAATGAGGCCTGTGGAGAGGCATATAGGATTGCACATCCCCCAATATGCTGCTATTGTAAGAAAGAACTCAGTAGAAATATTGAATTAGCTTAGATAAGCAGAATTGCAGAATTAAGAAATGGAAAAATACAGAAAAGATGTGTTTTAAAGTTACTGATAAGAAAGAGTACATTTGCAGAGAAATATTGAGGAGTGCTGACAGATGAGTTACAGAACCTTGCTCTTCTGCACGCACAAATGGTCCCATAGCCTTGAAAGTGTGAAAGTAACAAGTTGATGAACTGACCATTGTAATTGGGACTAGAAGGGGGGCAGGCAGGTGTCATGCCTACAGAAGCCCACAGAAGGAACATAATTGGAGAAACTTATCAGTACCGGGACCAATAGAAGGGCTACGGGAGGTACGGGAGCGTACCGGGACCAATGAATTGTTTTTCTATACCTAGAATGGAACAGAAGTCTATAAAAGTTGTTGTAATGCTTGAAAACTTTGCTCAGCCATTTTGAAATTGCCTTGCTTGAGACTTGTGCACAAATAAATGATTTGGACCTTCTGAACAGACTCCTGGTATCATTGGTTTGTCTGCGCTTTGCTGCTACATATTCCTTGGTGCGTTGGCCGGGAAGTTGTGGAATCAAAGTGTATATAGGGCAATATACCACGACTTTCCGCCTCTATAGGCTTGGTCCTGCCGGGATCGCGCCCTTCCGACGAGGGCCGCTCCCTGGCGCCACCGGTCCCTTGTATCGGAGGGAGCTGGTCGGACCTCGGCGGGTGCCGGGCCCGGTCGGAGCCAACGCCTCGAACCCGAGTGAGGGGAGTCCGAGGTCCAACTCATGCGCCTGCTTGGGAAGTTTGAGGACCGGATCCGGTGAGTATAGTTTTGATTTTGGGTCTAGACAGAAATAGAAAGAGCAGTACTGCCATTGGAACTTGGAATTTGGAATTTGTAATCTCGAGATATTGGGAATTGGTAAGAGAGCCTGATCAACTCTCAAGGAAGAGCCGAGTAGCCTGGCATGGGAATTCGCTAGGTGAAACCCTCATCCTTTTTGTAATTTGGGAAAAAGACTAGTCAGAACAGATAGAAACGAATGCATTCTGGGAATACGTTGCTAGCATGATTGTGTGAACGAAGTGTGAATGAGAGGTCTGGCAGCACGGACCAAGTGAAGGCGGACCCCTGATTAGGGCATTTCCTGACCGGGCGACCGCGTTCAGGTCGCGAAAAGGGGGAAGCGATTGTCGTCTTGTCTTGTTATCTGTATTCCCTATACGTTTCCAGGGCCGTGAGGACCCCTTACCCACGGTCCGCCCACCTTTTCCCTTCTGTCTGTTGTTGCGCGCACACATCGAAATGGGAGGGGCAGAGTCTACTAGGAACACTCCATTAGAATGTATGATCGCACATTTTAAAGAGGGATATTCAGGAGATTATGGTATTAAAATGACAGCAGCCCGTTTGCAGATTTTGTGTACTAGGGAGTGGCCCGATCTAGACCCCATCTGGCCCCGAGAGGGAACGTTCACTGTAGAGATTATCCAGTCAATACATCGTAGAGTGCGGGTAGCGCACCCCGATCAGTACCCCTATATAGATTCCTGGTTAAGTATTTGTGAAGATCCGCCCTCCTGGGCGCAGCGCTGTTATGAGGAACAGTGCAGAATAATGTTAGCTAAAACAGATTCTAGACAGAAAAAGGAACAGCCTAGAATGAAAGAGCAGGATAAGAAAGCCAAGAAGAAACCCATCTTGGCAGATCCCGATTCCCCAGAAGTAGTCCTCAGGCAGCCCCGAACCCCAGGTCCAGTAAGAATAGCTCGGCGGCGTCCTGCCCCAGAACCCCAGAGACTGTCAGAGCCGAGGCGAGACCCAACCCCTGACCCCCCTCCTCCTGGAGGAGAGGAAGAGAAAGAATTAGCGGGAAGAGAAGAGGAGGATGTAAAAAGTGAGCCAGAAGCGGAGCTAGAAGAAGAAGGAGGGAATTCCCCAGAAGAAGAAGAAGAGGACAGTGTACAAATAATTGAGAAAGCCAGCGCTAGCACTAGCAAGCCAGTGAAAGAGAAACCCAAAGCAAAACCAGTTGAGAAAAAGAAAGCGACTCCTGCAAAGACAATGACAATAGCCCTTAGATCCCAGACCCAAATGACGCCTGGGACAGCCAAACTGTTTCCCTTAAGGCAAGTCCCGGGAGTGCCCGTAAAGAATGATAATGATGAAGTGGTAGCGGGACCCTTAACTTATGTGTATATCCCGTTCTCTACAACGGATTTATTAAATTGGAGGTCGCACTATGCCTCCTATACTAGCAAGCCCCAGGAGCTGACAGAATTAGTAACTAGTATTATGGAAACTCACCAACCCACTTGGCCAGATTGCCGTCAGCTCCTGACCACCCTATTCACTACAGAAGAACGAGCGAGAATTAGAAAAGCAGCTATTGAATGGATGGCAGAAAACCCTGCAGCTCCAGCGCAGGGGCAGAATATAATAGATCGTAGAGAAGCAGCTCAGAGAGAATTCCCGAATGAAGACCCCCAATGGGATCCAAATACAGATGAAGGATCCACAGCCCTAGCCCGTTTTCGCCAAGGCTTTTTACAAGGCCTGAAAAGGGGGGGCCAAAAAGCTATGAACCTTTCCAAAGTAGCAGGAGTTATCCAAGGAATAGATGAGAGCCCAGCAGATTATTATGAAAGATTAACTGAAGCATACAGAATGTATACTCCCTATGATCCCGAGGCACCAGGAAGTTTATGCATGGTGAATTCTGCTTTTGTAAACCAGTCTCAACCAGACATTAGACGTAAATTACAGAAATTAGAAGGGTTTGCGGGCATGAATGCAACACAGTTATTGGAAGTCGCTCATAAAGTGTATGTGAATCGTGATACTGAAAGACAGAGAGAATGTGATAGAAAGATGAAGAAGAAAGCTGATTTTTTGGCTGCGGCCATAGTTGAAAAGAAAAGGGGAGGTGTCCCTAATCGAAGGAGCAGAGGAAGAGGGCGGGGTCAAGGCGGAGGCCGGACCCAGAGACTAGGCGTGAACCAATGCGCCTATTGCAAAGAGGAAGGACATTGGAGAGATACATGCCCGCAACTCGAAGACGCCCAGCAAGATGACGAATACGATCATCAGTGGCGAGAAGAAAGACGAGGCCGTCCCCGAGGCCGAGGAGGAGCCAATCGAGAACAATTCCAGCGAGAGAGGGGAGGAGGAGCCATCCAAGCATTGGCCACACAGGCCCATGATGAGGATGACGTGGATTAGGACAGACCGGGCTCCAAGTTTGCTTTAGGTCTCCAGGAGCCTATGGTCGAAATACAAATAGGAGACCAATTTATGAACTTTATGGTTGATACTGGAGCAGAACATTCAGTAATAGACAAAACGATAGCCCCATTTACCAAGAAAGCAGTCACCATTATAGGAGCAACTGGTGCCAAAGCCACAAAGTCTTTTCTTCAAAACCGAATATGCAGTCTAGGAGGACAGCAAGTAACTCATCAATTCCTATACATGCCCGAATGTCCAGTACCCCTACTGGGACGAGATATGCTAGCCAAGCTTCAAGCCCAAATATCTTTCTCCGAACAAGGAGAAATGCAAATGATAGTGAATTCCCAAGCCAAACCAGCAGGAGTAATGCTGCTGACAGTACCCCGAGAAGAAGAATGGAGATACTACATTGATGATTCGATTCAAGATACCTATTTTGAACAAACTTTAAAGAACATTCATGCACCACTTGAAGTATGGGCAGAAGGCAGTCCCCCAGGCCTAGCCAAACATATAGCTCCAGTGATTGTAACCCTCAAGCCTAGTGCTACACCAGTGCACGTCAAACAGTACCCTCTCCCAAGAGCCGCAATTGAAGGCATCCATCGCCACCTACAAAGATTGCTTGAGTATGGCCTACTGAAAGTATGTCAATCCCCATGGAACACCCCACTTTTGCCAGTGAAGAAACCTGAGACAGATGATTATCGCCCAGTGCAAGATTTGAGAAGAGTAAATGATGCAGTTGAAACTATACATCCAGTTGTGCCCAATCCTTACACTCTTCTAGGATTGATACCCGCTGAAGCTACCCATTTCACTGTACTGGATTTAAAAGATGCATTCTTTTGCATAAGATTAGCCCCTGTAAGCCAAATATTGTTTGCATTTGAATGGCAGGACCCCATCTCTGGAAGAGGGGGCCAACTCACCTGGACAAGATTACCCCAAGGATTCAAGAATTCACCTACCATCTTTAGTGCTGCACTAAATCAAGATCTTTCAAGCTATCCAGTAGCCCCGGGGAAGAGAGTACTTCTCCAGTACGTGGATGATCTGTTGATAGCTGCCGTATCAGAAAAAGAATGTATATTAGCCACCCAAGATCTCTTGCAGTTACTAAATGAAGCTGGATATAAAGTTTCCAGAGCCAAAGCACAACTATGCCAAACAGAAGTGAAATACTTGGGTTTTCGTATTACCCAAGGAAGTAGAAGATTGGGCAGAGAAAGAAAAAAAGCAGTATGTAGAATTCCAACTCCAACAACCAGAAAGCAAGTCAGAGCCTTTCTGGGAGCAGCAGGATATTGCCGAATCTGGATACCCAACTTTGCCCAAATTGCCAAACCACTGTATGAAGCCACAAAAGGAGAAGAGAAGTCACCACTGGAGTGGGGACTTGAGCAGGATACAGCCTTCCAGAAGTTAAAAGAAGAATTGATGTCGTCACCAGCACTTGGACTACCAGATGTCCACAAACCCTTCCACTTGTTTGTACATGAAGCACAGGGAAATGCCTTAGGCATGTTGACTCAGAAATTAGGAAATTGGGAACGACCTGTAGCCTACCTATCGAAACAATTGGACCCTGTGGCCAAAGGATGGCCACCCTGCTTGAGAGCAGTTGCAGCTACAGCGCTACTAGTGAGTGAAGCAGACAAACTCACACTAGGACAGAACATACGAGTCACTGTGCCACATGCAGTCCTTGCCCTTATGGAACAGAAAGCAAATTACTGGCTCACCAATTCCCGAATGTTAAAGTACCAGAGCATGTTATGTGAAAACCCACAGATACAACTCGAAGTGAGCCATGCCTTGAATCCAGCTACCTTGATACCCATCAGTGAAGAACTCCCAGAACATGACTGTATCGAAGTCATGGAAACTGTGTTCTCCAGTCGACCTGACTTAACAGATGTGCCCATAGACAATCCCGACCAGATCTATTATGTTGATGGGAGCAGTCTCATCCTTGACGGACGACGCTGTGCCGGATATGCAGTCGTCACTCAACACGAAGTAGTTGAATCATCAGCTCTAGCCTCAGGCACATCAGCCCAGAAAGCCGAATTGATAGCACTCACCAGAGCATTGTTGTTAGGAGAAAAACTTGTGCTAAATGTATATACAGATTCCAAATATGCTTTCACTACCTTGCATGCCCATGGAGCTCTCTACAAAGAAAGAGGACTCATCACATCCGGAGGAAAATCAGTCAAATATGGTCCCGAAATATTGATGTTACTTGATGCAGTCTGGGCCCCAACACGTGTAGCTGTCATGCATTGTAGAGGACATCAAGCAGGAAAAGGAGAAGTTGCTCGAGGAAATAGATTTGCAGATGCCTCAGCACGACAAGCAGCTATGACAGGACAGATTGCCCCACAAGCTATACCAATGCAAGCAGCATTGTTTCCAGTACCTTTGAATCTATGGACCCCACGATATACCACCAAAGAATTGGATTACTATTGTGACAAAGAAAATGGAGTACTGAAAGACGGATGGATTGAGCTGCCGCCAGAAGAAGGCAGTCAACCTCCGGGACGAATAGTAATTCCTGAACTATTAGGACCATCCTTTGTCAAAGCTTTTCATGAAGCCACCCACTATGGAAAGAGTGCTATGGAGAAAGCACTCAGACCACATTTCTACATCCCTCTGATGACAACCATATCAGCCTCAGTAGCACGACAATGTCAGACCTGTGCCAAAATAATGCCAAGCAAGGCCTTATTACAGCACCCCGAGTTCAGTCAAGAGGTGTGACCCCCATGCACAACCTCCAAGTTGATTTCACCGAAATGCCAAAAGCCAATGGATACCATTACCTACTAGTATTAGTTTGTACTTTCTCTGGGTGGGTAGAAGCATTCCCAACCAGAACTGAGAAAGCCCGAGAAGTTACCAAAGCCTTAATGAGAGAGATTGTCCCCAGATTTGGAATCCCAGCAGTAATAGGGTCAGACAATGGACCCTCATTTGTCTCTCAAGTTACTCAGCAGTTAGCAAAAGCTTTACAGATACAGTGGAAGCTCCACACTGCATACAGACCCCAGAGTTCAGGGAAAGTTGAGCGAATGAATCGTACATTGAAAGCCCAAATGTCCAAGCTTTGTCAGGAGACACACTTGAAATGGCCCCAAGTGCTCCCCATAGCTTTACTCAGAATACGCTCAGCCCCTGTAAAGTCAACAGGATTTTCCCCTTTTGAAGTTTTGTATGGTAAACCCCCACCAATAGTGCAGGGAGTCAAAGGAAGTTTAGCCCAGATTGGTTCAGAAGTAACCAGACAAGAACTCCTAGCTCTTAGTTTTGTTCTGCAGACTCTCCATACGTGGATCCAAGACCAATTGCCTATCAACTTGACGGAACCCTTGCATCCCTACCAGCCTGGAACTTCGGTGTGGATCAAAGATTGGAAGAAGATACCGTTGGAACCCCATTGGAAGGGACCGTACACCGTCATCCTGTCTACCCCAACTGCAGTAAAGGTAGCCGAGATCGACGCCTGGATCCACCACAGCCGAGTCAAGCCCGCCGCCGATCCTGAACCAGAGCGGTGGACAGCAGAGCAGCACCCTGATGTACCCTTGCGAGTTACTCTGAGACGGCAACCAGCAGCATAGACACTTCATCACAAGTGCTTTGCAGTAGCCAAGTCTTTCGAAGAGGATTGCTGTTTTCCATGCAGCAACAGTTTTGTTTCAACGAACCCAATTTGGGTGTGTGATTTGACACACTACTTTGAGACTACGTTGACTAAGCCAGACTTCACAAGCCAACTGAATTGCTAAGTTGGTTAATGTGTGCTGGACATCTTGAGGATCTTCAATCAACACTCAGCAACCGTTAAATTGCTTCATTAGCAAACGGGACGAAGAATAATAGACCGTCGTGATCAAGATCAGCAAGCTGAGGATTCAGAAGAACTCCAATCAACATCAACATGTATCTTTGCTTCTGCTTTGCCTTGGTTGCCTTCTTCGGAGGTTTTGAACAGACTTATGCTCTACCTCCATGCACAGCTTGCATTACTTCTACTAGAACTGGACTGAAAGTAACTCAGACTTTGCTTTACCATTCTTACTATACCTGCAAGGGAACAATAACTCGGTGTATCTATAACACCACTGAATTAAATGTTTGCACTCATGGCAAAATTAAAGCATGCTATAATCCGCATCAGAATCCATCCTATTACACGTTGGAAATAAGATGGAAGGATGCAGATGGACCTATATTAGCTGCTACACCACCACTTAAGGACATTACTAAACCTGCTGTTTTGAATTTTGATGCATGTAATGCTATTAATAGAGATAGTCAGTCCACCTGTGGTACATGGGAGAAAGCGTATCGGAATGACCATAAGTATATGTGTCCAGAAGGTGCCACGGGATGGAGGAAGTGTACAGGTAAAAAGGAACCAGGGTATAGTACTGCTACAGCGGCAGACTACTATTGCCCGTATTGGGAATGTGTTTTCTATGCTACCTGGAACACTGGTATAACTGATGAGAAAATAGATAAGCGGATGGCTACTCTAACCAAGCCAACCACAAATGATAAATGTCAGAAAGATGCTTGCAACCCCTTACATTTGCGTGTACATAACCCCCATGCATGGAAACAAGGATATAAGTTTGGTTTACGTATTGCTGGAGGGGGAACAGATCCAGGGACCATTGTATATTAGATTGAATACTCAAGCCCATAAGTCATCTAAATATCATATTCATAATACCTTTTATGAAGCTATGCATGTAAATAAGTTTGAGATCCCTCACCCTTCACAGAATTTGTTTCTAGAATTAGCCGGAGCAGTAGTTTCTAGTCTTAAGATCACAGATTGTTATTTCTGTGGCGGAACCCAAATGGGAGACCAATGGCCCTGGGAAGCCCAAGAATTGAATTATTCCATGATTTACAATCAGACTGAATTACACAAGACAACCAGTGAATGGGTGTTAGCGCACTCAATCGTTGGACGTCTTTGCTTTGCCAGAACTGGACCCCAGTTCACCCAAAAGGTAGGACAGCTGGTCTGTCTTAGCCAGAAATACTATAATGCTACAACTAAAAAGACAGCATGGTGGTCAGGAATCAGACATCCTGAACCTCCTAACCCATTAGCCAGATTCCCTGAACTTGCAGGTCTATGGACTAACCTTGCCAAAGTCCAAGCCTGGCAAGCCCCACCTGGCCTATATTGGATCTGTGGAAACCGAGCATATGCGCAACTCCCACCACAATGGGGAGGAGCATGTGTCTTAGGAACCATCAGACCTTCTTTCTTCCTGTTAAACACTGAACATGGAGAACAATTAGGATACCCTGTATATACTACCCACAAACACAAAGGAGCATCCAGACAAAGAAGAGAGGCCTTACAGATAGGCAAATGGGAAAAGTGGCGAGGTGATGATTGGCCACCAGAAAGAATTATTGAGTATTATGGACCTGCCACTTGGAATGATGATGGTATGTATGGTTATCGTACCCCAATTTATATGATTAATCGTATTATTCGCTTACAAGCAGTAGTTGAAATAATAACCAATGAAACTAGTCATGCTCTTACGCTCTTAGCTAGACAAAGTACTCAGATGCGCACTGCCATATACCAAAATCGTTTAGCACTTGATTATTTGCTAGCAGCTGAAGGAGGAGTATGTGGTAAACTGAATTTAACTAATTGCTGTTTGAAAATAGATGATAAAGGTCAAGTAGTTGAAGAAATTGCTAAAGATATGCAAAGACATGCTTATGTGCCAGTACAGACTTGGCACGCCTTGAAATTTCCTAATTGGTTTGCTAACCTTTTCTCTTGGCTGGGAGGATTTAAGACTTTCGTTATCTTAGTACTAATCCTTGTTGCTGTTGTCCTCTGCTTACCATGTTTAATCCCAGAGGCATTTAAAGCTCTGGAGTCTCAATGCGTAGATATGAATGGTTAGTGCAGGGAAAAGGGGGTTTATACTTGTTAGAAACTGGCCAACATTCTTAGAGCGAGGGAGCTTATTCCAAAAAGATGGGCTCCACCTTAACCAGGGTGGAAGCAGGCTGCTGGTGCTAACATTTAAGAAGAAGATGAAGCTGCTTTCAAACCCAGGTGTTCTTAAGTAAAGAGGAGGCAGTTGAAAGACTGCAGGTTATCCCTGTCAGCTATTAAGAAGACTATAGATGTAAATAAGAAGCATATTTTGAAATGTTAGAAGCCTGATAGAATTGAGTATATAGCATAGAATGAAGAGGTAGCTATAATAGGCATCTCAAAGATCTAGAGGAAGGAAGATAATCAATGGGACACTGATACATGGGTACAAATTATAGCACAATTTATTTAACAGGTTTTTAAATAAAACTTTCATTTCAATCAAAGTGGTTTACATTGTAACTTAAACTTGGTAATGTACATTAAACAGGGACATTGATAACTTGGATTTTTCTGAGCAATGGAGGGTTAAGTGGCTTGCCCAAGGCCACAAGGCGTGCTAGTGGGAATCGAACCCTGGTCTCTTGGTTCCCAAGCCATTGCTCTAACCATTAGGCTACTCCTCCCTCCACAATGATAGAGTATATCAAACTGGTGAAGGAATGGTGCTATATGTTAGAGGGAATTGTGCCAAACAGAATGAAAGCTCTGCAAGAAACAAAATGCACTGTAGAATCTTCATGGATCCCATGTGTAAAGAGAGAATAATGGTGGGCAGTATACTACCATCCTTTTGGCTAGAATGAACAAACAGATGGTGAAATGTTTAACAGAAATTAGAGAGGTTAACACATTTGGCAACACAATGGGTGATTTTAGTTACTCCAATATTGGATGGATAGATGTCATATCAGGCATGTTAGGGAGGTAAATTTCTAGGTGAAATAAATGATTGCTTCCTATGGTAGCTGGGTGAGGAACTAACAAGAGGAAAAGCTATTTTAGACCTAGTCCTTAGTGGAACACAGGATTTGGTGCAAGAGATAACTGTGTTGGGGCCTGGAAATGATAAAATTTGTTTTAGCGAATGAGGACACTAAGGATATCTACTGTGCTAGCATGTAACTTTCAAAAGGGGACTATGATAAAATGAGAAAAATGCTGAGTTTACATGAGGCATGGATGATGTTCAAAAATACCATCTTGGAAGCTAAGCTTCTTTAACCTCACCTTTTAATCATGCCAGATGACTTGTGACCTTCCTTCCATAAATTATAGCCAAAAGAACATATTTCAAAAAATGGAAAAAGGATCCAAATGAAGAAAACAGGAATAGCATAAGCACTGACATGTTAGGTGCAAAGTATTGACAAGGAAGGCAAAAAGAGAATTTGAAAAGAAGCTTGCCATAGAGGCAAAACCCCTTAACAAAACCTTTTTCAGGTACATTTAAAGCAATAAGCCTGTGAAGGGAGTCAGTTGGATCATCAGATGATCATAGGGGGTTAAAGGGGGGCACTCATAGAAGACTAGGCCTTAGTAGAGTGACTAAATTAATTCTTCGCTTCAGTCTTCACTGAAGATGATATAAGAGATTTACCCTTGTCAGAAATGGTAATGGTAATGATTCTGAGGAAATGAAAGAAATCTTAGTGAATCTGAAAGATACAGTAGGTCAAATTGACAAACTAAACAGCTCACCTGGACTGGATTGTCTCAGAATGCCTGAAGAACTCGAAGAGAAATTGCTGATTGGCTACAGATTTTTAATAGTATATAATTAAAATTATCTATGGTCCTTGAAGACTGGGCAATGGCTAATCTAATGTCAATTTTTAAAAAGGGCTCCAGGGTTGATCTGAAAAACTACAGACTGGTGAGCTTGATGTCTGTGCCAGGCAAAATGGTAGAAACCATTATAAAGAGCAAAATTATTGAGCACACAGTCATAATTTAATGGGACATAGTGAACATAGATTTAGCCAAGTGAGCTCTTGCCTCACTTGATAAAGGTGAGCCAGTTGATATAGTTAATCTGCATTCCTAAGCGTTTCTCCAGTCCAGTCCCTTTCTTCTGGGTTGTGCTCCTCTTCTAGCAGCTTGGAGACTGAGTATGTCATTCTTTGATTCCCCCTCAGGATATATACCACTGGCACCACCCACCAGCTTCAGTATACTCAGTCTCCAAGCAGCTAGAAGGAGCATTAAGCCCCAGAGAAGGCTTACTGGAGAGACCTTAGTGTAGAGGGGTTGTTTTGGATTGGGTTGCCTCTTTTCTTTATTGGATTTTCCATCTTTATTTCTTTATTGGTTGAGAGAGTTTATTTTGTCAGGAGCGTCTGCGCCTGCTCCCCCCCCCCCCCCACCTTCCCAGCCGAAGGAACTGAACCAGGAGGAGGCTTGCCTTGGTCCGAAGCACAAAAAAAAAAGAGGAGACTGGCGAGGGTTTTTCTGCCACATCTCACAGTGCTGCAGGGCCTCTGAGCTGCCTCCCGCCTCGCTGCCGAAGCCTGGGAGACGGCTGAGCACGAGGGCGGGAAGGCCCTGATCCTGCCAGGACGTCTCAGAGCGGCAAAAGGCAGCACATGAGGTAAGGGGGCCAGAACGGAGTGATTGGGCAGACAAGCCTCATGGAGAGCAGACATCAGCCCGCGGCTGCGGGGCTCTCCATATAGCGAGGCAGCAAGAATTTCCCTATCTTGGTTTTTTTTGCGCGCTTTGCGTGCAGGGGAGTTGGGCTGGTGCCGGGCAGCTCTTGGAGGAGTGCAGGCAACAGCGGCGGTCAGTTTTTCCTTCACATGGTTTTGAAGTTCTACATAAATAGATGTATATGTGTGTATATGTATATATATATATATATATATAGATGTGTATGTGTGTATATGTATATATATATATATATATATAGATGTGTATGTGTGTATATGTATAAATATATAGATATATAGGTGTGTGTGTGTATATATGTATATGTATATATATAGATATAGGTGTGTGTGTGTATATATGTATATGTATAGATATAGATATAGGTGTGTGTGTGTGTATATGTATATGTATAGATATAGATATAGGTGTGTGTGTGTGTATATGTATATATATAGATATAGGTGTTTGTGTGTATATTGTCACACTGCAGCGCCCTCTGGCGTAGGTATAGGCAGTTGCCTATGAGGGGTTAGCATGTGGGGCAAAGAGGAAAGCAAATTTATATACCTAAGTGCTGCTGTCTGGTGTCCATTGTAGTTGTGGGCCAAGTAACAGAGCGACGGCCTTCTGTGAGTTCCAATAATAACTTTATTTCCACACACAGGAATTTGGAGCACTACGTCCCCAGGCACAAACAAAAAGTAGTGGTACTCAATTGTGTCAAATAAAAAGTCCATGAAAATCCTGATGCTTCTCAGGTACAATTCAAAGTACAAAGTTCAGCAATCAACTTCCATTAGCTTCCAATACAAGCTTTGATTTCTTCCATTAAACATTGCACTAGTATGCTCTCTTTAAACATAGGACATTCTCCAACGTTGAGCTTTACTTCACAGGTGCAATAATTACATCTGAGTTTCCCACGGCAGAAGGCTGCCTTTCTCAATGAAACTCAGATTCATTCAAATAGGCTTCTCAGCACTTCACATATAAGCTTTGATACAGCTTCTCTCCTCTTATAGGATTCACTTAGTGTAACTTCAATCCTTATAACAGATCCCACATTCCATAGGCGAATCACTGCTAACTGATGAAGGTGGATCAATTAACATCTCTTCTGGGTCTGATATATCTTTGAGGCTTTGGTTAAGAGAGTCTACAGACTGCCATTGCTTAATTAAATCCTTAAGCTGTCTTCTTTTGTTCTCCTTAACATACCTAGGCACATGTACAGGCTCTAAGTTATCAGCACCTTTTAAAAGCTTATAAAAAGGGCTCACCTGATTTCTGGTACGCCTAGACTGTGTTCTCTGGCAGGGAGGTAAACATTTCCTGTGATACTGTTTCACTAAATCTTGTATTGCAGCGTCTTCGTCAGAGCCTAGCTCCTGCCCGTGTCTGTGCTGCTTGTAATCAAGAGCATGCTGATAGGCACCTGGGCTGTACTCAGAGCTAGAGCTTCTATAACGTTGTCTGTGATAAGCAACTTTCTTTAGCTTACTGAAAGGGATCTTCTCTCTGCCCAATCTTTCATTCCTGAGAGAAGATTCCTGAGAGCTATTTCTCTCCCTTACAGGCAAGGTATCTGACCTTCTCCCCTGGAGTTTTAAATAGTCTCTGACCTGCTTTCCTTGGCTAATGAGCTCCAAGTAGTTCCTCCTTGGAAGGTTCCTCTGAGGCTTGAGCTCTCTCCTTGGCTCCCTTTGCCTCTGCTTCCCAGACTCTCCCTTGGTCTCTGCAGTCTTTCTCTCGGACTCTCTCCTGGTCCCAGTCCTGCTCTCCTTCTTTCTCCTCTGCAACTCTTTCTTTCTACTGGCAGTGGCTTCCTGGTTAAGTGAAGCAAGCTGCCCTATCGGGTGTGACTCCGCCCCTTTTCCTCCCACGTCAGCTCCCTGGGTTTGCTTCAAGCTAGGGTGTGGCTCTCTTTCCACTTTCCTGTGTAGCACAGCTTTCAGGGCTGTATCATTAACCCCTTCCTGCCCAGTTTCACTGACAGCTTCTGAAGAGAAAAAGTGTTTTAAACCTTCATTATCAGGTTCTGCAACCTCTGCATTGTCACAATATGTGTATATGTATATATATAGATATAGGTGTGTGTGTGTATATGTGTATATATATAGATATAGGTGTGTGTGTGTATATGTTTATATACGTATATAGATATAGATAGATATAGATATGCCAGATGTTGATTGGCACATTCCTGCTGCAGTATCATCTAGGAGTAAGGAGATCCTGGATTCTCTACAGGGAGAACTATTCAGGCAATTGGTAACAGACCCCACACGTGAAGGGGCCATACTGGACTTGGTGCTTACTAATGGTGAAAGTGTTTCTGATGTTGTAGTGGGAGATCATTTTGCATCCAGTGATCACCAGATGGTGTGGTTCAGTATTAGGACTAGGGCTGTTAGAATCCATTCCAAGGTGAAGATCTTAGACTTTAGGAAGACTAACTTTGCGAAGATGGGCCAATACCTCAGGGAGTCATTAGTGGGATGGGAACAGCTGGGGGATGTAGAACAACAGTGGGCAAAACTGAAAGGGGGTATTTTAAAGGCAACCAACCTTTTTGTTAAAATGGTAAATAAAGGCAAAAGGAACAGGAGACCGCTATGGTTTTCGAAGGAAGTAGCTGAAAGTGAAGAAAAAGAGGGAGGCCTTCATGAAATACAAGAGATCACAGAGAGGAAGACAGGCATCTGTATTTGGAAAAACTTAGAGAAGCTAGCAAAGTAGTCAAGAAGGCAAAGATTCAAAAGGAGGAGGAAATAGCCAATGCAATAAAATGGGGGGATAAGACATTTTTCAGATATATTAGTGAGAAGAGGAAGGGCAAAAGTGGTATTGTCAGACTCAAGGGTACAGGGGGGGAATATGTAGAAGCTGATAAGGATAAAGCGGAATTGCTTAACAAATATTTTTGTTCTGTGTTCACAGATGAAGAACCAGGAGCAGGACCTCAGAAAACACCCACAAATAAGAACAGAAGCGAGGGACATCTTGAACAATTTTCAGAAGACTGTGTTCATGAGAAACTAGCTCAACTTAAAGTAGACAAAGCGATGGGACCGGATGGGATACACCCTAGAATACTGAGGGAACTTGGGGACGTTCTAGCAACTCCACTGACTGACCTTTTCAATGCCTCGTTGGAGTCGGGAGTGGTGCCAAAGGACTGGAGAGAGGCTCATGTGGTGCCTTTGCACAAAAGCGGAAGTAAGGATGTGGTTGAAAACTACAGGCTGGTTAGTTTAACTTCAGTGGTGAGTAAATTAATGGAAACGCTGTTGAAAGAGAAAATAGTGAGGTTTCTGGAGTCCAGCGGATTACAGGATCCGAGGCAGCATGGATTCACCAGAGGCAGGTCTTGTCAGACAAATCTGATTGATTTCTTTGACTGGGTGACCAGGGAGTTGGACCGAGTGAGAGCTCTAGATGTGGTGTATTTAGATTTCAGTAAAGCCTTTGACACTGTTCCTCACAGGCGACTTATAAACAAACTGAGCACCCTAGGGATGGACCCTAAAGTTACTGCTTGGGTTAGAAATTGGTTGGGTGGGAGGCGACAAAGAGTACAAGTAAATGGAGCTCACTCTGAGGAGAAGGATGTTACCAGTGGTGTGCCCCAGGGATCTGTCCTTGGTCCGATTCTTTTTAACATCTTTGTTAGTGATATAGCGGAAGGGCTGTCGGGTAAGGTTTGCCTCTTTGCAGATGATACCAAAATCTGCAATAAAGTAGACACCCAGGAAGGTGTAGATAACATGAGGAGGGATCTAGCTAAGCTTGAAGAATGGTCTAGAATTTGGCAGCTGGGATTTAATGTTAAAAAATGTAAGGTCATGCATTTGGGCTGCAGCAATCCAAGGGAGCAATACAGCATAGGAGGTGAAATACTTTTGTCCACTAAAGAAGAGCGGGACCTAGGCGTAGTTGTGTCCGATGATCTTAAAGTAGCTAAACAGGTAGAAAAGGCGACGGCAAAAGCTAGAAGGATGCTTGGGTGCATACGGAGAGGAATGGCTAGCAGAAAAAAGGAGGTGATAATGCCTCTGTATAAGTCTTTGGTGCGACCTCATTTGGAGTATGGTGTGCAATTCTGGAGACCGCACCTTCAAAAGGATGTGAACAGGATGGAGTCGGTGCAGAGGGTTGCTACTAAGATGATTAGTAGTCTTCATTATAAAGCATATGAGGACAGACTTAAGGATCTTAATATGTACACCTTAGAGGAAAGGCGGGATAGAGGTGATATGATTGAGATGTTTAAATACCTCCGTGGCATAAATGTTCAGGGAGAGAGCCTCTTTCAATTGAAAGCAAGTTCTGCGACGAGGGGACATGGGATGAGGGTGAAGGGAGATAGATTCAGGAGTGATATGCGGAAATATTTCTTTACGGAAAGAGTAGTGGATCCGTGGAATAGTCTCCCAGTGGAGGTGGTAGAGATGAGGACAGTAACTGAATTCAAAAAAGCATGGGACCAACACAGAGGATCTCTAAAGGTAAAAAGTGGACTGTTGTAGTTGTTGTTATGGAAGGACAGACTAGATGGGCCTTGTGGTCTTTTTCTGTCATCATGTTTCTATGTTTCTAGATATAGGTGTGTGTGTGTGTATATATGTATATATAGATATAGATAAAGGTGTGTGTGTGTGTATATGTGTATATATAGATATAGATATAGGTGTGTGTGTGTATATATGTATATAGATATAGGTGTGTGTATATGTGTATATATGTATATATATAGATATAGATGTGTGTGTGTGTATATGTGTATATATGTATATAGATATAGATATAGGTGTGTGTATATATATATATATATATATATATATATATATATACACACACACACACACTTATCTATTAGTTACATATCTAGAAGAAGTCACTCGGTGCTGACTAGCAGTATATGTAAAAAAAAAAAAAAAAGAGGAAAAGCTGTGGTTTTTTGCTTGGGCAAGATGCCAGCTAGGCCTCAGTGCCGGCTCTGTGGAGCCAGCAAAGGAATGGTCTCAGAAGCAGGCATCTGCAGGGGCTGCGCCATGGAGGTGGCCTCAGTTGAGCAGGGGCTTCAGGAGAGTGGCCCTCAAAATCCAGTAGCTTCCATATTACAGGAGTCAGTGGAACCCCTGGAAAGGGCTCCTTAGGAAGGTTCTCCTCTTTCTTTAAGTTTAGAGCAGCAAGTGCCTTCTTAGCCACAGCCAGGGACCTCCTCAGGAGAAGGAGGCCTAGGCGGAGATTTCTCCCCGGAGTTTGTTTTATTGTTGCATAAGGCTTTCTGTTTACGTCAGCAGGAGAGACAGGGACGCACATGAAAGCGTGAGGCACAGGCCAAGTCTCTGGAGGAGACTGTGGTTCCATCCAAGCGGGCCAGAACCCTGGAGGAGGAGGATCCTCATTCCCCTGGTTTGGAAACACCGGAAAGGGAGACATCCGAACAAGAGTTGGGAGAGGAGGAAGAAGAGCTCGAGGAGGGCAAGATCCCGGAAGAGCAGGCGAGAATTGTAAGGGCTTTCTGCCGAGAAGAGCTGCCGGCCTTAATTGGTGAGTCCCTGAAGGTGCTTAAAATGTCAGGGGTGCCAGCACCAGAGGATGAGTTGAAAGATCCATTGATTCAGGCAGTTAGGAAATCCCAGAGAGTATTTTCTGTCCACAAGGTGGTGAGGCAAATGATTCAGGAAGAGTGGGATCAGCCGGAGGCCGGATTGAGGGGCATGCGTTCAATGTCATGCTTGTACCCCTGCCTGAAGCGGAGAAGGAATTGTTGAAATCGCCGAGAGTGGATGCGGCTGTGTCGGCGGTGATCAAGACTACCATCCCGGTGGAGGCCAGTACAGCCTTAAAGGATGCCCAAGACAAGAAGCTGGACACTTTGTTGAAACAAGCCTTTGACATTAGTACTCTGGCACTTCAGGCATCAGTATGCAGGGCTTGGGTGGCCCGGGCTTGCCTGAGGTGGTCTCAGCAACTACGATTGATGGACGAGTCTCCGGTTGGGACACAGGGAGAGGCTGCTAAAATTGAGTCTGGCGTGGCCTATCTGGCGGATAGCCAGTATGATCTTATTAGGAGTCTGTCAAAGAATATGTCTTCTGTGGTGGCGGCTCGGCGGTACCTTTGGCTCCGCAATTGGGCGGCAGATGTTTTGTCCAAAGCCCAACTTAGTAGGCTTCACTTTAGCGGTAAGCTCCTTTTTGGGGAAGATTTGGATAAGTTGGTAAAGGAATTAGGAGAGTCAAAAGGAGGCAGACTGCCGGAGGATAGACCTAAGCAAGGTCGCTTCTCGGTTCCAGGACATTCCCAGCAGAGGGAATCCTGGAAATTTTGTCCAGCTCGGCAGACCCCCTTTCAGAGGGGCCGTTTTACCTAGAGGGGACAAGGCTTCCGGGGGTTTCGGGGAGCGGGAAGAGGGTTTGGGGCCTCTTCGGCCGTCTCCGCCCAGAGAAAATGAGGCTCGGATGGAAGGGCTGCCAGTAGGAGGTCAGCTACGGCAGTTCCTTCCTGCCTGGGCCCGAGTTACTTCTGACCAGTGGGTCTTGGAGGTAGTGAGGGACGGGTATGCCCTCGAGTTTGCAAGACCAGTACTTCCTTCTTTCGTCCAGTCGCCGTGCAAGTCACAGACCAAGTGAGCAGCAGTACAAGAAACCTTATTAAGGCTGTTGGACTTGAGAGCAGTAGTCCCGGTCCCAAAAGATCAATGCGACTACGGTCGGTACTCCATCTATTTCATAATCCCAAAGAAAGAGGGCTCCCTAAGACCAATTCTGGACCTAAAAGGGTCAATTGGTGTCTGCGGGTCCCCCACTTCCGGATGGAAACTCTGAAGTTGGTGATAGTGGCGATCCGGCAGGGAGAGTTCTTAACATCTCTCGACCTCACCGAGGCATATTTGCATATTCCCATCAGGGAGTCTCATCAGCAGTTCCTGCGCTTCGCGGTCCCGATGGGACATTTTCAGTTTCAGGCGTTACCGTTCGGTCTGGCTACTGCACCGCGTACCTTTACCAAGGTAATGGTGGTGGTTGCGGCGGCGTTACGCAAAAAAGGGATTCTAGTTCATCCTTATCTGGACGATTGGTTGATCAGGGCCAAATCCAAGGACGAGAGTTTGAAGGCAACCGCCAGAGTGGTCTCTTTCCTCCGGAGCTTGGGTGGGTAATCAACCTCGCAAAGAGCAGTCTGGTTCCCACTCAAGTGATCGAGTACCTGGGAGTGAGATTCGACACGGTTGCAGGCAAGGTGTTTCTGCCAGCTCAGAGAGCAAGAGTCCTGCGCGGGCTGGTATGCAAGTTTTTGGCTCGGGATGCGCCATCGGCATGGCATTACCTGCAGGTGCTGGGGACTATGGTGGCAACATTAGACCTGGTTCCCTGGGCCAGGGCCCGGGCCCATATGCACCTGTTACAGACGTCGCTTCTGCGGCGATGGTCCCATCAGCGGCAGTCTTTGTTAGTGACGCTCCCTTGTTCCCTAGCAACCAAAGAGGCTCTTCAATGGTGGCTCTTTCCGGGGACTCTAGAGTGCGGAATGCCACTCGAACCTCCGCAGTGGGTGCAGGTGACGACGGACGCAAGTCTGTCCAGCCCATTGCGAGGGCAATTTGCCCAGGGTCTCTGGAGTGTTCAGGAATCCCAGTGGCCCATCAACAGGTTGGAATTGAGGGTGGTGACCCTAGCTCTCAAAGCTTTCCATTTTCAGGTTTGCAGGAGGGCCGTCAGAGTTCTCTCGGACAGTGTAACAGTGGTGGCCTACATCAACTGGCAGGGAGGCACAAGCAGTCCTCTGTTGAAAGAAGAGGCGGGAGGCCTCTTAGAATAGGCCAAGACTCATCTGTTGGCTCTTTTGGCTCAACACATGGCCAGAGTTTAAAATGTTACGGCGTACTACCTCAGCCGGTACAAGGTGGATCACGGCGAGTGGATACTCTGCCAGGAGGTCTTCCAACAGATGGAACGCAGGTGGGGTCTGCCTGTCATGGACCTAATGGCGAGCTGGGAGTTGGCCAAAGCAAGCCGGTTCTTCAGCAGGCGGAAAGAGAGAATGTCAGAAGGCCTGGACGCCCAATTCAAAGGTGGCCCATGGAGGGGTTACTGTATGTGTTTTCTCCGTGGGCGCTCATAGGCAGAGTTCTGCAAAGGATAGAGGCGCATCAGGGCTTAGTGGTACTGATAGCTCCAGACTGGCCAAGGAGACCATGGTACGCCGATTTAATGTGGCTTCTGGCGGAGAGGCCTTGGCGCCTCCTGGTAAGGGAGGACCTCCTCAGTCAGGGTCTCATGAGGATGCCACAGGTGGATCAGTTCTCTCTTACGGTCTGGCTTTATCTTTCTTTATCTTTATTTACGGATTTAATATACCGCTCTTTACCGGTGGCATCAGAGCTGTGTACAATAATAAAAATACAAGCTGCAGAAACAGGAAAGGAACGCCATTATATAAAGAACAGGACAGGAGGAGAAAGGAAAGGCTCTAGGTAGTACATCAGAAGAGGAACAAAATCAGGTAACAATACATACAGTTGGTACTATCGTGGGGGAGGGGAAAGGGAGACAGGTGGGGGAGGGAGACCAAAAGCGGTGCAAAAAAGGTGAGTCTTCAACCTGGATTTAAAAGTCTTGTATGAGGGTTCCAGGGGAGGACGGCGGGGAGTGAGTTCCAAAGTCTCGGACCCAGAAAGAAAAAGGCGGAGGAGCGGGTGGACTCGAGATGGGCCTGTGAGGGTGAGGGGAGGGACATGCGATTCAGGTGAACTGATCTGAGGGAACGGTATGATGAGTGTAGATGAATGAGACCGGCAAGATAGAGGGGAACCCCGGTATGGATAGTCCTGTGTACATAGATAAGAATTTTGAACTGAATGCGGTAAGGAAGGGGAAGCCAGTGTAGGTGGATCAGAATGGGGGTGATACGGTCAAAACGAGATGCATGGGTAAGGAGACATGCAGCAGCGTGATGGACTAGTTGTAATCTACGCAGTTGGGTTTGGGGGAGGCCGGCTAGAACTACATTGCAATAATCTAAGCGGGAAACAATCAGGGATAGTATCAGGGTAGATAGGGAGGAAGCTGATATGAAGGGACGGATGGCACGGAGTTGACGCAGAGTGAGGAAAGAGCGCTGCACAACGGAGGAGATATGGTCTTTGAAGGAGAGAGCGGAATCCAGGGTGACTCCAAGGTATCGCAAGGATGAGACTACTGGTAGGGGGGTACTGGACAGGATGGGGGCAGAGGAGGCTATTGAAAGGGCAAGGCTGCGCAAGAGAGGATATTCCGGGGCAGTGATCTCGACCTTGCTGAAGGTGCGTAAGCGGTCAACCTGTCTGGCGTAGGTGAGAGTTTGGCGCATTTTTGAGAATTGGTGTGAGGGACGGCAGAAGAGACCCTTAAAAATTTCCGCCCTTGAGGTATTGGAGTTCTTACAGCATGGGTTTCAGAAAGGTCTGGCAGCCTTGCGAATTCAGCTCGTAGCTATTTCCTGTTACAGAGGCAAGGTTTTATTTATTTATTTAACAATTTTTTTATACCGTCTTTCTACAAGTCAAGGTTTTGGGCAAGTCATTAGGCGAGCATTCGGATGTAGTCAGTTTCCTTAAGGCAGTGAGGCAGTTGAGGCCACAGCTAAGGGCGACTGTCACCCCTAGGGATCTTAATCTGGTCTCAGACACCCTGGCGGGGGAACCTTATGAACCACATCTCACTTCATTGAAGGATTTGACTCTTAAGACGGTCTTCCTGGTGGCCATCTGTTTGGCTAGGCATGTGTCTGAGTTGCAAGCATTGTCCTGTTCCCCCGCCTTTTCTCATTTTCTTCAAAGATAAGGTGGTGTTAAGGACGGTTCCATCATTCTTGCCCAAGGTGGTCTCCTTGTTCCATGTGAATCAGTCGGTTTATTTCCCTTCCTTTGCCAATTTAGGGCAAGAGGAGGGTGACGCATGTTTACGTCGGTTGGATGTGCGTAGAATCTTGAGGTGTTACCTGAAACGTACTGAGCCGTTCTGCAAATCGGAGTGGTTATTTGTTCTGTTTGGAGGGCCGCGTAAGGGGGAGGCGGCGGCGGCTAAAGCTTCAATTTCTCGGTGGATCAGGGAGGCCATTTCCTCCGCATATCTTCTGAGAGGATGGCAGATTTTGTTGGGTTCCGTGCTCATTCCACGCGAGCTCAAGCTACCTCGTGGGCAGCGTGTAGTTTGGTTCCTCCTTTGGAAATCTGTAGGGCGCCTACTTGGTCTTCCCTGCATACCTTTGCCAAGCACTACCGTTTGGATGTTCAGGTGGCAGCGGTTGCTGGTTTTGGGAGAGCGGTACTTCGGTCCGGTTTGGCAGGCCCCTCCCATGCTTGAACTGCTCTGTTACATCCCAGAAGAAAGGGACTGGACTGGAGAGATGCTTAGGAAGAAGTAATTAGACCTTACCTGCTAATTAGGGTTCCTGAAGGATCTCCAGTCCAGTACGTGATCCCGCCCGGAATGATAAAGAGAAGTGGGGATTTCCGGTCCGAAGAAGTTCAGAAAGGATGGTTTGCTTGGCAGGAGTTTTCCTTCAGGTTTCGGTGCTGGAGTGGAAGAGGCAGTTGAAGGGCACTGATATCACAATTGGATGTTAACTTGGCTCGCAGTATGGGCAAGGGTCTTTTTTTTTTTTTTTTTTTAGGTAAGCCTCCTCGAAGGGAGGATTGGGATATCCCTGCCTGGGAGGGGGAGGGGAGTTTTTGGTTAAAAAGTTTTATAGTAGTTATGATTGCATAGTTGTCTCTCCATTAGGTCTGCTTTGTTACAGGATACTGAAGCTGGTGGGTGGTGCCTGTGGTATATATCCTGAGGGGATCAAAGAATGACGTATTCAGTCTCCAAGCTGCTAGAAGAGGAGCACAACCCAGAAGAAAGGGACTGGACTGGAGATCCTTCAGGAACACGAATTGGCAGGTAAGGTCTAATTACGTCTTTTCAGAAACAGTTTGACAGAGTATCTGATGAGATTCCTGAGAAAGTTAAAAAGCCTTAAGATAGGAGTCAACAGCCCGTCATGATAGGGATATTGGTTAAAAGAAAAAAACAGAATAGGGTTGCATGGCCAATTTTTCTCAGTGGAGGAAGGTGAATAGTCCCAGGAATCTGAACTTGGACTCAGGGCTGGCCCAAGGGTTTCTACTGCCCCAAAGCAGAAGCCCTGCTGTGTCACGCCACCATCCCCGATGAGCCGTATCACCTCCACCAGCTCCCCTCTCGCTGCTGTCAATTTGGGGGATGGTTCGGTGTTGTGGCAGGCCATGTGCTTCAGTACACATAGCCTGCCACGGGCGCTGTGCTGTGCCGTGCCATTCACAAAGGTCTGCCGCCCTGGGTGGCTGCCTAGTCCACCTAGTGGACAGGCCAGCCCTGCTGGGACTGATACTTTTCAACATGTTTATACAGTAGATGACCTAAAAATGGGAACAAGTGAAGCCATCACATTTAACCACTTTGAATTTGGTATCATCTGCAAATCAAATGCAGATTGTATGTATGAAATTGCAGGAGAACCTTGAGACTGAGATCCTGGCCATCCAAATGGGAGATGAAATTTAATGGCAGAGAAATGCAAAATGATGCATGTAGGGAAGTTATAGCTGAACAATTCACGGTTCTACATTAGAAATCAGTATCCAGGAAAAGGATATAGGCATTGTTGTGGACAATACATTGAAATCTTCTTCCCCGTGTGTGGTGGCAGCCAAAACAGCAAACAGAATGTTTATAATTATTACAAAAGGAATTGAGAATAAACAAAGAATATTCAGTTATTTTATCACACATCTTATAAAGAGAAGCGGGTGCCTAATTTCCTTTATAAATAGGAATGCAATTCGTAAGATACATGAGCACTTAAGTCATCCGAATACATGGTGTAAATGTGTGCGCATAGGTTTGTAAAGAATGCATAAAAGTTGTAATATTTTATCTCCAGGAACAAGCAGGAATGAGTCTTCACATATGGGTACGTCGGCACCGACAGAGCCCGCGCGGGAACGCTCCCCAGCGTCCAATAAGAAAGCCTTAGGGAGCATCCCACAGCGCCTGCGTGCTGCCTTCCCGCCTTTCCCAACTGCCTCTCCTCAGTTTTCGTTTTTCCGCGGAGCCGGCAGGACGTCATCCTGTCACCGCAGAAAATTTTTTTTATTTCTTTACTTTTCTTGTGGTCGCGGCTGTCTTCCCCGATGCCACCGGTATCGCTGGTGTTTTCTTTTCTTTTCTTGTAAAATTTTTCCTTTTTCAAGGACTATCTTTTCTTCATAGTGTCTCACGGTTTCTCAGGCCTTAGGTCTCTTCTTTTTCCTTCATGGAACCGCCAGCCACTTTCTCCAGGAAATGTTTAGACTGTGGCGGTACAACTTTATTTTTAGACCCTCAAACTCGGTGTCTAACCTGTTTGGGGCCCTGACCTTTTTCCTCCGGAGCCTTTGGGCAACAGTTTGGTGAGAAGAGGGTTTCAACATTGAGGTTTCCTTGATACCCGGTTCCCCTCCAACTTCAGGGCACCGTCCCTTTCTTCTTCTCAGGATCAGGTAACCCACAAACAGTCTGTTAAGACTAGCCAGTCCTCGAGTGGTAGATCTCATGCACAGCATGTAGATGGCTCCGGCCTTGCCCTCGAGGGCCCACTGGCTTCAAAACCCCGGCGGGAGTCTTCGGTCTCCAAAGCGTATGAGGGGTTTCAGGTTGTTCCTGGGGTTCACCCCTCACAGAACATACCTGAGCCGTGTCCGGTGGTGGCATTCGCTTCGAGCGGTACCGATACCCCGGCTCCAGCACTGGTGTTGGATGAAACACTCCTCACCAGGGATCATCATCTGGCGTCCTCGGTACCTTCGGGTCCGGTGGATATCTCCCAGACTGACTTTCCGGTATCGGTACCGACACGGATAGACCGCCGACGTCGGTACCCTCCAGACGTGCATCGATAGACTAGCTTCCTTCGATGCCGAGTCTGGAATCGATTTCCAGTCTGGAGGATTGGGTACCGACTCGCCTTGGTACCGGCTCCCCTCAGTACCAAAGGCTCGGTTCCGATGATTCGGATCCGCAACTCTCGGTTCCTCCGATGCCGTTTGAGTTGCCACCGGTTGGCCTTCATCCACCGGTATCAGACACGGTACCGAAGTCGGTACCGAGGTCCACATTACTTTTGCAGTCGGTGCCTGCTGTGCTTCGTTATTCAGGCTCCTTGCCCTCGATACCGAGTTTGCAATCAATCTCTAGTCTGGAAGACTGGGTACCAACACGCCTTGGTACAGACACCGATCGGTGCCGCAGGCTTGGTACCGAGGACAGCTGCCGGAAGTTTTCGGTTACTTCGGTACCGATTGAGCTGTCACTGATGGCTACTCCGATGTCTGTGTCGGCCTCGGCTCCGACATCGGTACCGGTGTCGGTACCGGTACCCACAGTAGCATCGTGGTCAGCTCCTGCCATGCTTCTTTCAACAGGATCGCTCCCTTCTATACCAGGCTTGGAGTCGATACCTGGCATGGACGATGGGGTACTGACGGATGCTGCTTCTGACAGCCAGTACCAGCGACCATCCTTTAAGGATACCACCCTGCACCATGCAGGATCTTCTTTTCCTATATATTTGGATAGATCCTTCGGTGCTCAGGCTAGTTCTTCTGATCTAACCTGTCCAAAGGAGATTCCCCTTGGAGATCCCTCTTTTCAGAGTTTTCTCCTGGAAATAGCAAGATCACTTGCCATTCCTATCCCTGGACATGATCCTGCACAAGGCTCTGTTCCTAACAAAGCAAAGGAGAACATAATGCTTCCTTTGCATCATTCCTTGCAGGATCTCCTTCTAGATCTGTGGGAAGCACCTTTAAGGGTACCCCCACTTTCCAGAGCAACTGATCTCCTATATCAGGTGCCCCCCTCTCCAGGGTTTCAAAAGACTCAACTTCCTCATCATTCCATGGTAGTAGAATCAGCAATGAGGCGAGTGAAGAGTAAGAAAAAGCACTCTTCTTATCCGCCAGGTCGTGAGTCTAGGACACTAGACGCCTTTGGACGTCAAACCTTCCAGACATCTATGCTTTCTGCAAGAATTCTCTTATATTTTTTATGAGTCTATCTCTTGAGGAGGTCACAAAGAAATTACATCTTTTGACTCCTTTCCTTCCAGATTCCAAGAGTGCAGACTATTCCTCACTGCTTAAGCATATCCAGAATATCTCTTGGTTTCTTTCTTGTGCTTCCCTAGACTCTTTTGAGTCTGTTAGCAGGACTTCTGCTATAGCTATAGGGGCACGACGTAGAGCCTGGCTCCAAGCTTCAGACTTGGACAAATGGGCACAACAAAGACTGAGACATACTCCTTGCACTGGAGAGAATCTCTTCAACAAGGAGTCTTTGTCAGGTTACTCAGTTGTCCACTGATTTACCTGTTCCTAGGGGTTGTTCTACATCATCTTCTGTCCCAGTAGGTAGGAAATCTCCTACCAAACTTTCTTCCCAGAGGAGAAGGTGGTTTTATTCATCACCTGCCCATCATACAGATGTTCCCAAACAGGGGAAGCACCGTCCTGGTCTGAAGAATCCAACCTCTCACCAGGCTCAGCAAACCCAGCAACCGCAGGGTTTCTGATCAATCATCATCAGATGCTTGTGACTCTTGGGGTTTAGAATCTGCAGTTTGCTTTTCCTCAATAGAGGCAATCCATCGCTTCATTCTAACCCCTAGACATGGATCTCTTTCCAAAAGACATCCATTTTTTCTATATTTCTATGAGCTGTCAGGATGTTCATGCGTATAGGTCACAGGTTTCTCCTCTTCTTCCTGCTAGGGAAAGAGGTCTAACCCACTATCAAATGAGTTTCCTGTGCCAGCATGTATTTTTTCCTTTCTATAGACTTACTACTTGGTAAGTCTTCTTCAGCTCCATTCTCTTCACCCTCTTACCAAGCTTTTTCCTCTGTAAGAACGGTATTACTTCACTGGAGGGCTTTTACTTCAGCCTCTCTAGTTTTGTCACTTTCCAGTGCGGAGTTTTTCCTCTCTGAGTTAACTCCTCTTTTTCAATCTTGCTTTGGGGCAGCTTATCAGACATGTCCAGAGTTTTCTACTCCTGTTCTCTCTGTTCTTTCTGTTTTTAAACAGTAAGATTCTTTCTGCTGTCTTGCTAACAGCTGCCTATGCAGGAGCCTTAAATTTTGGACCACTGGTTCTTCTCCACAAACAACCAGATATGTCCTCCACTAACCTTCTGTCTAGTCTTAGTAGTGGCTCCAAGTCAGTGCTTTTATCTGTCTTGGAGATTCTCTCACTACAAGCTTTCTGGATTGTCTTCTATTTCTGCCATCTCAATTCTCCTGGGTTTGGCAGCATAGTTGGCAGAGATACTGGCTCTCCAGTAGCCAGTTCTATCTCCTCATTCTCCTGCATCATGCTCTCTGCAATTCTACAGAGAAGCTTTCCACTATGGGCCCTTGCTAGAGAGCATGGGGGGGGGGGGTTCTCCAACAGCTATCCTAGATGGTTGGAAAAGGCTTTTCAGTCATGTCTCCCATGACTAGAAGGGTTCTCCCTTCTTACTATCTCCTTTTTGATATAAAGGACATAGGCCTTCTCTTACGTGAAAGCTTAAGGAATTGCCAGTTCCCTGCTTTGGTCCATGGTATTCCCAATCGGGGATATGCTCTTTCTCCTTGCAGCTCGTCCTCATGGTAAGAACGCATGATACCTTTTGCCCTTAAGCAGGTCAACATGGTATCTCATCTCTATGCGTCTTCTGTCCACTTACCATGCTAGAGTTTTGGAAAACTCGGGACTTGCTGGCTGCAGACTGATATTATCCTCTGTTTTTCACGTAACCGTCCTGGTTATTTCACTAGCTAGCATCCTTGTAGATCATAACCAGGAGGAATAGATTCTCTATATATCTTCTCAAGTAGGTTCCACCTCCTTGTTATTAGATGAATCTTTCCTCTCCACATATTTTATGTGACTACCGTGTTGTAGGCATATCTCTGTCTGCTTAATTGCAGACACCCATATATAGGCCTACATATTCATATCTATCTTTTGTGTGTATTTTATGCCCTTCCATATCTCACTATAGATATATTCTTATATGTCTATATATCTATATCTATATCTATATATCTATATATATATATATTATATATATATCTGTCGAGATATTTTATTATAGATAGATAGTATCCACATACTTATCTATCTGACTGTCTATGCTCATAGCTCATATAGCTATATGATTCTGACAGATGGGCTTTACCCATACCTATGCTATCCAGCAGGTTTGGGCTTCTACACACACAACCACTCCTGTGGTAGTCAACCTTTATACCATAACCTTAGGGTTTAGGTACCTCTGAAGCTCTCCATGCTGCAATATCTCTCCTAGCTTACCCCAGTTAGGAGAGACATTGCGGATCTTCAGTTAATCACAGGCTTTAACGCCTCAGGCATTTGTCCTCTCTTTTTGGGATACAAGGGGTTCCCATACCCTCTCTCCCCACAAGGACTGTGCCTGTTTGTCCAAATCGGTTAGCCTTTCTCTTTTTGCTCCTAAGAGTGAGCCACTCTGCCGCCAAAAGAGTTCGGCTTTTGTCATAAAGCCTTCCGCTGCAGGCCCACCGTTTTTGTACTACCCCAGTTTTTCTACTGGGGTTTCCTGTTACCTTTCAGGATTCTGACCTCCACTGTTTTTCCTACAGGTTTATTACCTCCACTTTATAGTGAGGTCCTCTTCGAGGTTCCTCTACTGGGTTCCCCAGTAGATCCCATGAACCTCCATACTTCTGTGAAATCCTGTTAGGGGAGGTCCATATTGCAATATTTTATTTCAGTATCATTGGTGACAATTATCATCCATACATGGACTCCTTGTCTGCAGTCCTATGCTAGGTTAAGCTGTTTTCCACAGCACCTTTCTCTTTTCAACTCCTGCCCTCCATCCTCAGGATGCCTGGTGTTATTAAGTATAGCATGTTCCAATCTATGACATGCTGGGACTCCAGGCATCTCAGCTTGGGAGTCCCCATATGTGAAGACTCATTCCTGCTTGTTCCTGGAGATAGCACAGTTACTTACCTGTAACAGGTGATCTCTGGGAACAGCAGGAATAAGTCTTCACAACCCACCCACCTCCCCTAGGAGTTGTATCTCTATATCTCTTCTTTCCCTTCTCTCTCTCTCTCTCTTTGTCTCAGCTTTGAAACTCAACTGAGGAGAGGCAGTTGGGAAAGGCGGGAAGGCAGCACGCAGGCGCTGTGGGATGCTCCCAAAGGCTTTCTTATTGGACGCTGGGGAGCGTTCCTGCGCGGGCTCCGTCGGTGCCGACGTACCCATATGTGAAGACTTATTCCTGCTGTTCCCAGAGATCACCTGTTACAGGTAAGTAACTGTGCTATAACTTACGCACATACATTTAGGCGTATCTAGGCTTTGTTCCTGTGTTCGCCTACCTAAAGTACGTGTGTAAATGCCCATCTCCAGGAACAACAGGAATGTAGCCTTCACATATGGGTATGTCGGTACCGACAGAGCCTGCGTGGGAACGCTCCCCAGCGTCCAATTAGGAAACTTTTGGAAGCATCCCACAGCGTCTGCGTGCTGCCTTCCCGCCTTTCCCAACTGCCTCTCTCCAGTTCTTCATTTTCCGCGGAGCCAGCAGGTCGTGTTCCTGTCACCGCAGAAAATCTTCCTTCTTTTTTGTGGTCGCGTCTGCCTTCCTCGACGCTTTACCGGTACTGCTGGTTTTTCTTTATTTCTGTATTTCTTTTCTTTAAAAAAAAAAAAATCCTTAGTACTTTCCCATTTTTTCCAGGTGCACGTGCCATTTTGGGCCTTATGCCCAAGATTTTTTCCATAATGGAAAAACCCTCCTTGGGTTTTAAAAAATGCACCAAGTGTGGTGGTACCATCTCTATCACCGACACCCATGAGTGGTGTCTGAAATGTTTAGGTCCTGATCATTCCATCTCTGAGTATATGGCCTGTGCCACGATGTCCAAGAGAGGTCGACACAACCAAGCCGCCAAGCTCAGTACCCTGTTTCCCTCTGATGCAGCTTCGGTGGCATCGACGTCTTCCAGGGCTTCGTCTTCCTCCCATGGATCTCGAGTAACTAAACATGTCTAGCCGGTCCTCAAATGGTAGATTTCCTTCTAAGCATCGAGATGCCTCTGGCGTTGCCCTTGAGGATTCTGCACCGGCAAAATTGCCCTGGCGGGAGGCTTCGGCTTCAAAAGCATTATCGGGGCTCCAGGATGTTCTCGAGGCCTCGACCTCGGCAGAACTACTGGTGCCATGCTCTGGGGTACCGGCGGTCTTCTCCGGTACCGACATCCAGACATCGGCAGCGTCGATATACATAGAAACATGATGACAGAAAAAGACCACATGGCCTATCAAGTCTGTCCTTCCATATCAACAACTACAACAGTCCACTTTTTACCTTTAGAGATCCTCTGTGTTGGTCCCATGCTTTTTTGAATTCAGTTACTGTCCTCATCTCTACCACCTCCACTGGGAGACTATTCCACGGATCCACTACTCTTTCCGTAAAGAAATATTTCCGCATATCACTCCTGAATCTATCTCCCTTCACCCTCATCCCATGTCCCCTCGTAGCAGAACTTGCTTTCAATTGAAAGAGGCTCTCTCCCTGAACATTTATGCCACGGAGGTATTTAAACATCTCAATCATATCACCTCTATCCCGCCTTTCCTCTAAGGTGTACATATTAAGATCCTTAAGTCTGTCCTCATATGCTTTATAATGAAGCCCACTAATCATTTTAGTAGCCACCCTCTGCATCGACTCCATCCTGTTCACATCCTTTTGAAGGTGCGGTCTCCAGAATTGCACACTATACTCCAAATGAGGTTGCACAAAAGACTTATACAGAGGCATTATCACCTCCTTTTTTCTGCTAGCCATTCCTCTCCGTATGCATCCAAGCATCCTTCTAGCTTTTGCTGTCGCCTTTTCTACCTGTTTAGCTACTTTAAGATCATCAGACACAACCATGCCTAGGTCCCGCCCTTCTTTAGTGGACAAAAGTACTTCACCTCCTATACTGTATTGCTCCCTTGGATTGCTGCAGCCCAAATGCATGACCTTACATTTTTTAACATTAAATCCCAGCTGCCAAATTCTAGACCATTCTTCAAGCTTAGCTAGATCCCTCCTCATGTTATCTACACCTTCCTGGGTGTCTACTCTATTGCAGATTTTGGTATCATCTGCAAAGAGAGTGTCCTGGCTATTGAGTGCAGTCTGGCAGCTCTCCTTGCGGCGTCGATGCCCTCGGAACCACGTCAGACTTTTCAACCGTCACCGACTCCGGCACTGGTATCAGTACCGGTACCGATAGCATCGACATCGGTGTCCGCATTGCCGGCACCCAGTCATCCGATGCCCTTCGGTACCGATTACTCCCAGTACCGACTTTGGTCGGTACGGGTATCGAGCTCTTCAAGAGCATCCTGACAGAAGATACTTCGAGTCCTCAGAGGAGTCTGAGGATTCTGACAGTTCTGTCGATGCGGGAATACTTCTCCCAGAGGAGCCTTCCTCCCCTAAACGTAGGATGTCTCCTCCAGAGGACATTTCCTTTCAGAATTTCATCAGGGAGGTGGCTCGAGGTCTGTCCATTACTGTGGCACCTGAGACAGAGCCCAGAGCACAGGAGTTGGAAATTTTACAATATCCTAAAACTCCTAAGGAGACAGCTACCTTGCCCATCCATGAGATCTTGCATGATCTCATGTTAAGAAAGTGGGAGACACCTCTTACCACCTCTCCTCATTCTCGTAGACTGGATACTCTGTATCAAGTCCCTCCTTGTCCTGGTTTCCAGAAAACTCAGCTTCCTCACCACCCTATTGTAGTGGAATCAGCTATGAGAAGGATCAAGAGTGCAAAGAGGCATGCCTCTAATCCTCCAGGACGTGATTGCAGAACTTTGGATGCTTTTGGACGTCGTGGCTTCCAAGCTTCCATGCTTTCTGCCAGGATCAGTTCCTATAGTCTATATATGGGAATGTTCCTGAAAGAAGTTACAGGAGATTTAGAGGCTCTAGGCCCTCTTCTTCCTGAGGATAGAAGACAGGATTTTCTCACATTGATCAAACATGCCCAGGTTGTTTCAAAATTTGTCAACCATGCAGCTTTCGACTGTTGAGTGCATAAGCAGAACCTCTGCCATTGCCATAAGTGCACGTAGAATTGCTTGGCTCCAGGCATCTGATCTGGAGCTTCTGGGTACAAGACAAACTTGGAAATATTCCTTGTACTGGTGAGAACCTGTTTGGTAAAGATTGGCAGGAGAAAGCCAATGAGATGAATGCTGAAAACTCCACCTTGGACAGATTGTCCAAGTCTACAGCTGATCCTGCAATAAAGAAATCTTTTAAGAAACCATTCTTTTCTAAAAAGAAAAAAATGTATCTTGCTTATTCTCAGCAGGCATGTTCTGCAGGTCAACCTGTCCGGAAAAGTCAGCAACCACCCAAACAAAGGAAGGCAAAGACTGCTAAGCCTCAACCATCTCAGCACTCAGCCTCCACAAGGTCTTTGACTTTCATCTAGAGAACTTAGTCTTCCTGGCCCTCAATGGACCAGAGCCTTCCACCATTCCAGGAAAGTTATGCCATTTTGCCCCCAGGCGGGAGCAGATAACAGCAGAGCATTGGACACTCTCCATTATCAGAGAGGGGTACAAGCTGCACTTTCTGTGCATGCCCCCTCCCACAATGGTAAGACAGTTCATTTCTCAGACCTCTCTCATCAACCTGTTAGATCAAGAGGTCTCTACACTTCTTGCCCAAGGGGCAATAGAAGAAGTACCCATTCATCAGCAGGGTACAGGGTTTTACTCCCCCTATTTCCTTATCCCAAAGAAAACAGGGGGATACAGACCTATCTTGGACCTCAGAGAATTGAGCAAATTCCTGTTCAAAGAGAAATTCTAAATGATTTCTCTAGGAACTCTGCTGCCATACCTTCAGAGTCAGGATTGGCTTTGTTCTCTAGATCTCAAGAATGCGTACACCCATGTTCTCATCCATCCAACTCACAGAAAGTTCCTTCGGTTCCTTTTCCAAGGAAAGCACTACCAATACAGGGTGCTTCGTTTTGATCTGGCCTCATTCCAAGAGTGTTCACGAAATGCATGGCTATGGTAGCAGCATTTCTTCGCACTCTAGGCATATTCGTCTTCCCCTACTTAGACGAATGGCTCATTCAAGCCCCATCAGAGTCAGAGGCCAGGACTTCCCTATCTTGCACAATGCGTATCCTTCAGTATTTGGGTCTGGTCATAAACATCCCAAAATCCAGTCTAACTCCCACTCAGTCTCTAGAGTTCATAGGAGCTTTGCTGGATACCAAAAGGGCAAGGGCCTATCTCCCCCAGGCCCGTTGCCTTCGCATGGTGCAGTTAGCTTCTCAAGCAGTGCTAAAACCTTTGCTCACTGCCCATGAAATGCTACAACTACTGGGCCACATGGCATCCACAGTGCATGTGATTCCTTATGCTCGCCTCCACATGAGAGCAGCCCAGTGGACTTTATCCACCCAATGGACTCAGGCATCAGGATGCCTGTCAGACAAAATAGCAAACACAAATCGTCTTATTTTATCCCCCCAATGGTGGCAGTCCTCTCAAAACCTGTTGCTGGGGTCCCCTTTTCAACAACCCTTACCCCAGGCAACTCTCACAACAGATGCTTCACCAATGGGTTGGGGAGCTCATCTCCAAGACCTCTCCCCAGGCACTTGGACTCCACAGGAGACTCATCTACATATCAATCTCTTCCTTGCTCTTCGAGTGTTCCACACCCTGCTCAGCCTACAAGACAGTCCTCATTCATACGGACAATCAAGTAGCCATGTTCTATGTGAACAAGCAGGGGGGGACAGGCTCTCTGTCGCTTTGCAACGAAGCTTTGCGACTATGGGCCCTCTCCAGAGAGCATCAGATTCATCTCCTGGCAGTGTATCTTCCAGGCATCCAAAACTCTTGGGCAGACAGACTCAGTCGAGTTCTACTTCCACACGAATGGTCTCTACATGCAGACCAGGTGGCCAAGATTTTTCAAATTTGGGGAAACCCGGACATAGACCTCTTTGCAAGTCCGTTGAATGCCAAACTTCCCCGGTTCTGTTCCAGAATTGCGTCTCAGGGCTCTCAGGCCAGGGATGCCTTCCTCCTTCACTGGGGTCAGGACTTCCTTTATGCCTTTCCGCCCATTCCCCTAATTCCCAAAACCCTGTTCAAGCTTCAGAGAGACAGAGGCCATATGATTCTCATAGCACCACATTATCCACGGCAAGTGTGGTACCCTCTGCTTCTACAACTCTCTCAAGCTCCCTCCCTGGAGTTAGGGTCTGCTCCAGATCTCCTGTCTCAGGAGGACGGAATGTTATGGCATCCCAATCCCCAATCCCTGCATCTCAGGGCTTGGTTGCTGAAGGCCTAGATCTTCATGATCTTAACCTTCCTCAGCCAGTAAAGGATATCCTTTATGCTTCCAGGAAACCTTCCACAAGACACTCTTATGCTTTCAAGTGGAAAAGGTTTACCATATGGTGTTCGCAGAAGGGCCTTAACCCCCGTGCGATACCTTTGGAATTATTACTGGAGTATCTCCTTCATTTATCCAATGCAGGACTTAAGACTAACTCAGTAAGAGTCCATTTGAGTGCCATTGCAGCTTCTTTCAAGCCTCTGAATGGACAACCTATTTCCTCCCATCCTCTTGTAGCAAGATTTATGAGAGGCCTTCTAACTAAGCCTCCCATTAGGCCACCTCCAGTGGCATGGGATTTAAACCTGGTTCTTGGTCAGCTCATAAAACCGCCTTTCGAACCTTTGGCTACTACATCATTGAAATTTCTTTCTTGGAAAGTTATCTTTCTCATTGCAATCACATCAGCGCGCCGCATCAGTGAGTTGCAAGCACAAGTAGCTGATCCACCTTATACAAGGTTCCATCATGACAAGGTAGTCCTTAGGACTCATCCACACTTCATGCCGAAGGTGGTCTCGCCTTTCCATTTAAACCAAGCGGTTTACCTGCCTGTGTTTTTTCCAAGGCCTCATGCATCTAATGCAGAAAGGAGTCTTCATACTTTAGACTGTAAAAGAGCTTTAGCTTTTTACTTGCAAAGAACACAGCAACATAGAAAGTCCTCTCAACTCTTTGTTGCTTTTGATCCTTCTCATTTGGGACTTCCAGTCTCCAAGAGAACACTGTCCAACTGGATTGCACAGTGTATTTCCTTTGCCTATCAGAGTAAGAACCTTCCTCTGGAGGGCCATGTCACAGCTCACAATCTGGGAACCATGGCAGCTTCAATGGCTCATCTACACTCTGTGTCTATCGACGACATCTTTCGAGCAGCCACTTGGGCCTCAGTTCATACCTTCACAGCCCATTACTGCTTGGACAAGGACTCCCGCTGGGATGCCTTGTTTGGTCAGGCTATTCTTCAACACCTGTTCCATACCTAATCAACTCCTACCCGCCATCCCTGGTAGGATGCCAGAGATCCATGGGGGAAAGTGGAGCCCTTCACAGGGGCACACAACGTCTGGGGTCTCTCCCTGGCATCTAAAGTTGGACAGAGGCAGTTGGGAAAGGCGGGAAGGCAGCACGCAGGCATTGTGGGATGCTCCCAAAAGCTTCCTAATTGGACACTGGGGAGCGTTCCCGCGCAGGCTCCGTCGGTACCGACATACCCATATGTGAAGACTAAATTCCTGCTGTTCCCGGAGATCACCTGTTACAGGTGAGTAACTATGCTATCCGCACACATTAAGTCATGGAAAATACAGGTTTACGTGGCTCTTTATAAAATCACCTCCATTCTCCAGGAAGTATGTCCTCATATATGGGTGACATCCCTGACAGAGCCCCGTGCAGGAACGCTCCCCAGCAACTACTAGAAGCTTTTGGGAGGCTCCACCGCACATGCACACCTGCTTCCCGCCTGCTGTGGTGCCATCTTCCCCAGTCTTCGTTTTCTGAGGAGTTCCTAGGACGTGTTCCTGCACTGTCAGAAAACGTTTTTCCATTTTTGCTCCTTGTTGTCTTTTATCTAGTTTTCACTACCTATCATCGGTAGTGCTGGCCCCTGTGCCACCGCTCTAAATTTTTGTGTTTTTGTCCCTTTTTTTCCTCTTTTTTTTTGTTTTCCCGCGGTTGGCACCATCAAACCATTCAATCTTGCCACTACTGTGTTCCTGGACATGTCCCAGAAAGCCAGCAAGTGGATTTAAAAAGTGCATCATGTGCCTGGACCATCTCAGTTACGGACCAGCACAACTGCCGCTTTCAATGCCTGGGCCATGAACACCAGCCTGTCTCTTGTAACCTGTGCTTGCAGATGACAAGAAGAGGCTTGATGGGCCAGGAGAAGCAGCGAGAGTCCTTTTTGGGCCGACGGATTCTGCATCTTTGACCCTGGCATCAACCTCGGTGTCCTCGGGCACCGCAGAGGCATCAGCATAAAGAGGAAGCCCAAGCAAACTCAGTGCCATGGTGCCACAGAGTGTAGGATCTCTGTCAACTTTATTGAGCCGAGCATCAGAGCACTGGGCCAAGGTACACGTGCACCAGCATTGGAACCTTTCCCAATGGGACGCGGAGAGCGATGGCTGGGAGCAGCTGCTGAAGTACCCCAATGAAAGGAATCATTATCCAGGGTACCAGAAAGGTACTGGGAATCCCCCGATGTCCTCACTGTCGTGATTTCCCTGCAGGGGCGCAGGAGCCAGTGGTCAAAGTTGCAATTCAAGCCCCGATGTCTTCAGACACGGTAGTCTTGGAGGAATGCCTTAGAGCACTCAAGGCCCATATGGCAATGGTGTGGTCCACACAACTAGCAGGCTCCTCAGGCATTGTCACCGCAGGCAGTGCAACCGATCATCGAGACCCATGCATTGCCCGCCGATGCAGATGTATGGGCTGGCGATTTGAATCGTCATCAGCACTTACGGCCATCTCCCTATCAAGTATGTTGGGGTTCCAATGTCCCGGTAAGGCCATGGAAGCATTTTATGCACCATCAGTCTCAGACACGCTCTTCCTCTCCATGTAGCCGGAGTTGAGTCCGGGATGAGACCCAACATTACTTTAACTTCTCTGAGTCGGACTCCAATTGCTGGGAGACTGAGGCAGAATCAGAGGTGTCCAGGAGCAGATCCTCCCGAGCACCCCTGAGACTCATCTCCTCACAAGCAGTGGAAATCACACCCGGAGGATATGTCCTTCCAGGACTTCTTGCGGGATATGGCCAACTTCTCCCTGGAGTTGGAGGACGAGCCCAGGGTGGAGGAACTGGAGATCCTCCATTATCCTTCGGCCCCCGAGGAGGCAGTGATGATGCCGGTGCACCAGATCCTACAGAGGCTGCAAATGAGGATGTGGGAGAAACATCCCCCCACCCCCAATAGTGCCTGTGGTCAGCAGATGGCTGGACTTGCTATACCAGGTCTAGAAGGCCACAGGATTTGAGTAGCCTCAATTCCTGCACTACTTTCTTGTGGTGGAGTCAGCCATGAAGAGGATCAAGGCCAGCAAGATGCACTTCTTGATGCCCCTGGGTAGACAGGCGAGAACCTTAAACTCTTTGGGCAGGTGGTGCTTCCAGAGCATGATGCTGGTGGCCAGGGTCCTTTTGTACCAATTGTACATGAGCATGTTCCTCAGGGATATTAAGCGAGATCTGGCCAAGTTTGGCCCAGTCCTTCCCCCTGAGCACCTTGACGCCTTCTACACCCTGGTGGGCCACGGCAAGGACTGTTCCAAATTCATGATCCGGGCGACTTATGATGCCTTTGAGTCAGCCTGCAGGGCTGCGGTGGTGGACATCGGGGCCTGCCAGCTTGCCTAGCTTCCGTTCTCGGACATGGAGCAGTGAGTCCAGGATAAAGTAGCCGACATGCTGCGCTGGGGTGAAAACCTCTTTAGGAAGCAGTGGAGGCAAAGCTGGTGAAATTGAGATGCAGGATGTCACTCTCACCAGGCTCTCAAGGAAGAAGGCTGATCCTTAAAGTAAGAAGTATCCGGTCAAGAAGACCTACTTCCAGTGTAAGTGCCAGTACCTCCCAAGCCCACAGGGCTCTCAGCTGAGAGCACAGGCTCCTCGTCAGCAGCTTCATGATGCAGAAGGAACAGCTGGCCACACAAACCCAAGCCAAGGTCAGGGTTTTGACTGGTTCCTCTGGAGCATAGCCAATCTCTGCAGGGTACAACCCTCCGGTAGGGGGCGGATCGTCCTGTTCACCCACAGGTGGCCCCTCATCACCTTGGACACGTCGGTGCTACAGATAGAAGCAGCTATATGCTGCACTTCACTGAATTGCCACCCCCTTTCTCTTGAGGGAGCTCCTGCTAGACCCCCCTGCATTTCAACCTGCTACAGGCAAAGGTCTCTGCCTTGGCTTGCAGATCTTGCCATTGAGCTGGTGCCTTCGGCTCAGGTCAGGCGGGTGTTCTGCTCCAGGAACTTCCTGGTCCCCAAGAAAATGTGGGTTCCAGCCCATCCCGGACCTACGAGACCTCCTACCTCCTGCAAGAAAAGTTCAAGAAGGTCTTGCTGGGGACCCTGCTCCTGTATCTCCTAAATGATTGGCTATGCCCCCTGGATCTCAAGGATGTGTATACGCACATACTGATCCACCCCATTCACAAAAAATACCTCAGGTGCTTCCCTTCGGACTGGCATCAGCACCCCGAGTCTTCATGAAGTATCTGGTAGTGGTGGCTGCTTACCTGCGTACTCTCAAGGTATTCGTCTTCCCTTACTTGGATGACTGGCACATATAAAGATCTCTAATCCAGATGGCATCCATCAGATGGATCAGCTGACTATCTAGGTGCTCGAGAGGTTGGCGTTCATGGTCAACTACCCCAAGTCTCACCTCCAGCCCTCCCAACAAATGGAGTTCATAGGGGCCCTCCTCTACACCACTTAGGCTCGGGCCTTTCTCCCAATGTATCACCTGCAGAGGCTGACGGCCTTAGTCCGCTATACCCAGCAGAGACATCAGGTGACAAATCAGGGGATGCTGTAAGTGCTTGGCCATATGGCCTCGACTATGCATCTCACTCCCCTGGCACTTCTGTTGATGATACAAGCTCAAGTGTCTCTGAATATACAGTAGAAACAAGCCACCTCTGGGACTGGATGGCAATTACCGGGCCTGTCATGCAGTCCCTGCACTGGTGGCTGGAGGTTTCCCTCTTCAGATGTCACCCCCTACACCTCCCCCCCCCCCAGTGGTTTCCCTCTTCAGATGTCCCCCCTCCCCCCCCCTCGTGGACGCTGATGACACATGCATCCAAATGGAGCTGGGGGGCTCATCTGGATGACCTGTGGTCTGAGCAGGAGAGCCTGCAACAAATCAATTTCTTGGAACTCCGGGCCATAGCAAATGCCCTCCATGTGTTCAAGGTTCATTTGGTCAACCAATCTGTGCTGATCTAGTCAGTCAATCAGGTGGCGATGTATTACATCAACAAGCAGGGCATGGGGTCATACCCCCCTGTGCTGGGAAGCGGTCCGCTTGTGGAAGTTTTGCCATTGCTCATGGAATGGAGCTCCACCTTAACTTCCGGCTGTGTTGAGAAGAAACTGTGATGTTACTCTTGAACAGACTCAACCTTCCGCTATGTAGTCTCAGACCAACATCGCGCTCTTGATCACATATACTAGTGAAACCAGATAGCGCTGATTAGCATCAATGACTACAGGGAAGCTGTCTTTTTTTTGGACTTAAACACATGTTAACTGCCGTGAAAACTTTAAATTTAAAGTACAGACATATCTAAAACCTCTTAAAACACATAAAATTAGTTTCTAGCATTCTTCGGATATCAGCCACACTCACTATTCTCTGCTGCCCACGTCTTGCTGTTGAGTTTAATTTCGGTTTCTTCACTAAAACGCCGCGCATGCGGGTCAGTTGTTCATCCTCCTTTTAAACCTGCTGGTAATTGGTTAGTCATAGACGTCATTTGCAGGCTTGCCACTCAATGGAGGCATTTAAACCTAAAAGTTCAACTGTATTCAGTGAGAAAATCCATCTCTGTTCGTAGAATAGCAGTGTCTCATCTATGGTCTTTCCTTTTTTCGGTCGTGAAACCTGGTCTATGCAAAAACATCTGAGTTGGGAAAAGGCATGATTATATTCTCTGCAAATGTTGGACCATTGGCAGTTAACATGTGTTTAAGTCCAGTCAGAAAACAAGCGTTCATATTGTTGCTTCTTTGCAGACAGATCTCCTGAAGAAACTCCATAACGGAGTGAAACGTAACGGCGCCGAGTGAGGCGTTGAGAGAGATAAAGAGAAGATTTAATAGAACGGAGAGACCCCCACAACAGCGGGGACAAGAAAATAAGATAAGCTTGTTTCACTAGAAATCATAAATATATGAATGGGTTGAAATATATGAATGGGTTGAAACACGAGTGGTACATTTAACAAATTACTTATAAGAAACAAAAACAAAAAAAAGACAGCTTCCCTGTAGTCATTGATGCTAATCAGCGCTATCTGGTTTCACTAGTATATGTGATCAAGAGCGCGATGTTGGTCTGAGACTACATAGCGGAAGGTTGAGTCTGTTCAAGAGTAACATCACAGTTTCTTCTCAACACAGCCGGAAGTTAAGGTGGAGTGAATTATTATGATTTGAACCATAGGTTTATTACTCCAAAAAGACCAATACAATTTTTGCATGGAATGGAGCTGGCAACATATATGCCTGGGGATCTCAACTCCCTGGCAGACCAGCTGATCCGCGTTCTTCAGCCGCACAAGTGATATCTCAACAGGGAAATTGTGGGATGAATCTTTCAGGAGTGGGGTACTCCCACGATAGATCTCTTCACCACCCTGCACAACACCCTGGTGGATCAATTTTTCTCCAGGGTCATGTCCCACTACTGACTGGTATCAGATGCCTTCCTCATTCACTGGGGAGTGTGCCTGCTATATGCCTATCCCCCCATTCCGCTCGTGGTGAAGACCTTGCTGAAGCTGCAGGCCAACAGGGGCACAATGATTCTCGTCACCCCATATTGGCCCTGGCAACTGTGCTTCTCCCTGCTGTTCTAGCTCTTGGAGGGAGCTTCTGCGGCTGGGCTTTGCCCCGCCCCGCCCCAGATCTCATATCTCAGGAGGGATGGGGTCTTTCTGCATTCCAATGTCTGGTTCTTGGCCCTCAGGGCGTGGATGTTCAGCGGGTAGTCCGGAACGCAACCTACCCGAGAATGTTACGGAGATTCTTCTGGTTTCCCACAAGACTTCTACACTAAGGTCTCATGCATTCAAGTGGCAGAGGTTCTGCTCCTAGTGCAAACCGGGCTCTGGATCCCCTTCTCTTGCACTGTGGACAGGTTTCTGGAGTACTTCCTGCACCTTTCGGACTCCAGCTTCATCCATTTCTATCAGAGTCCACCTTAGCATGATTGGGGCCTACCATCATGGTTTGGAGGGGAAGCCCATCTCAGCTCAACCCCTGGTGGCTCCCTTCATGTGGCGCTTACTCCTTTCTAAACTTCTGGTCAAACCTTAATATGGTTCTGGCACAGCTCTTGTCAGCTCCCTCTGAGCTGCTTACTTCCTGCCCTCTGAAATTCCTGACCTGGAAGGTTTTGTTCTTGGGTGGTGTTCACTTGGGCACGCCATGTCAGTGAGCTCCGGGCATTGGTGGCTTACCCAGTGTACACCAGGTTCCAGCACAATAGGGTGGACTTGCATATGCATCCACGTTACCTGCCAAAGGTGGTATCTACGTTCCACCTCAACCAGTTGATCATTCTGCTGACTTTCTTCCACAGGCCTCACGCTAATAGGGGGGAGGCAGCACTTCACATGTTGGACTGCAAGCATGTCCCTGCCTTCTACCTTGAGCGGACGAAGGCACATTGTAAATCTAATCAACAATCAAAACCAAAACTCCTTAGAAACTCCTCTCTACTTTATCCCCAATCAACCAGAAATCTTACAAAAATGGCTAAACATGCCTACTTACATTGACATAAATCGACTTCCTACTTTTTTTCTCTAAGGGAGAGAGAGAGACTTCAGGATGGCTACAATCCCACCACGCAGCAATTCAACTCGCCATGGGGAAAAGCGAGACACTCACATCACTGGTCCCGGACTTCTTGCTCGCTAGCCCTGTAATCAGAAGAGAGAGCTACATTATAATATGTATAACCACATCTTAAAAATACTCCATTATTACTTATCTTGGCACTTCCTCGATCCAACAATCGTCACTGAACAGCCCAACAAAGATCTCTGTTTCTCCTTAAAAAAGGCTACATCAGGGGCTTGCAGCCAAATCGTTCAGCAACCAATAGCATTCCCAGTCTAAGACTTGAGTAATAGCTACATAGTCTCTATCAATAGTTAACCCGTAATTAAATCCTTATTTTTACAAACTAAAAAAACTCAACCGTGTGCGATTATATTCCAAAGCCTGACCTGGTATTCTGCAAGAATATATTTCTCAAAAAAAGAGGTTCCACGCGATCTTATCATTCAGCCTGTGAGGTTCTAAAGTCGCCAACCTGCATATCCATTGTTCATGTTGCAACAGCAATTTACCTCTGTCACCTCTTCGTATATCGAAAGGGACATGCTCTAACACAATACAGCGCAGGTCTTCAAAAATATGCTGGAATAATACATAATAACATTAGTAAATGACGGCAGATAGACCAGTATGGTCCATCTAGTCTGCCCAGTAAGAAGGCCGGAGTAAGATGGCAGGAGTAGGTGCCACTCTGTGCAGGCCGCCCCTCAGGCCACCCCTCCCCATGTCTTTGTTTAGGGGTGAACCCACCACTCCATGCAGGACACCCCTATTTGTTGAGAAGTTATATGGTTCAGTTTATTTTGATTTTATTCTGTTGCTATAAATGGATCCATTGTCTCTGTCCCATGCCATTTTGAATTTTGTCACCGTATTTGCCCCCACCACCTCCATCGGCAGGGCATTCCAAGCATCCACCACCCTCTCATTGAAAAAGTATTTCCTGATATTGCCTTTCAATTTTCCACCTTGCAGCTTCATGTTATGTCCTCTCATTTTACAGCTTCACCCGTCTTTGGAAGAGGTTTGTTTGTTCATTATTTCTCCTTAAGTATTTAAAGGTCTGAATCATATCTCCCCTATCCCTCCTCTCCTCCAAAGTGTACATATTTAGGTCTTCAAGTCTCTTCTCATAAGGCTTCTGACGCAGGCTCCAAATCATTTTGGTCGCCTTCCTCTGAACAGATTCCATTTTTTTACATCCTTTGCAAGATACGGTCTCCAAAACTGAACACAGTATTCCAAGTGAGGCCTCACCAGTGACTTACACAGTGGTATTAGAACATCTTTCTTTCTGCTGGTAATTCCTTTTCGTATGCAGCTCAACATCCTCCTGGCTTTTGCCACCGCCTTGTCCCACTATTTTGCCACCTTGAGATCTACAGAAATAATCACACCAAGGTCTTTCTCCTGATATGTGCACACCATCCTCTCACCCCCTATCGTGTACATTTCTCTTGGGTTTCTGCTACCTAAGTGCATGACTCTGCACTTCTTTGCATTAAATCTTAATTGCCAAGCATTTGACCATTCTTCCAGCTTTTGTAGATCTTTTCTCATGTTAAGGACTCCCTCGGGGGAGTCCATTCTGTTGCAAATTTTTGTCATCTGCAAAAAGACAGACCTTTCCATTCAGTCTTTCAGCAATATCACTCACAAATACATTGAACAGTGCCGGGCCCAGGACCGAACCCTGGGGCACCCCGCTAATCACCTTCCCTTCCTCCGAGTGAGCTCCATTTACCATCACCTTCTGTCTATCAGTCAACCAATTTCTGATCCAGTTTACAACCTTGGGACCCATCCCCAAACTACTAAGTTTGATAAGCCTCCTTTGAGGAACAGTATCAAAGGCTTTGCTGAAATCCAGGTAGATGACATCCATCGCATGCTCCTGATCTAGTTCTCTGGTCACCCAGTCAAAGAACTCAATCAGGTTTGTTTGGCAAGATCGTTCTTCGGTAAAACCATGTTGCCTCAGATCTTGCAATCTGTTGGTTTTGTGAAAGTTCACTCTTCGCTCCTTCAGAATCGCCTCCATTACTTTTCCCGCCACCAAAGTAAGGCTCACAGGCCTATAGTTTGACACTTCTTCCCTGTCACCACTTTTGTGTAGAGGTACAACATCAGCCATTCTCCAGTCCTGAGGAACTACTCCTGTTTCCAAGGAACTGTTGAAAACATCCTTTAATGGCCCTGCAAGAACCTCTCTGAGCTCCTTCAGTATCCTGGGATGTATCCCATCCAGTCCCATGGCCTTGTCCACTTTCAATTTCGCAAGTTGTTCTAACACATCATCTTTTGTGAATGGTGTGGTATCTACTTCATTCCCATCTTTATATTTGGGAGTCACAGTTGGTCCTTCTCCAGGATTTTCTTTAGTAAAAACAGAGCAGAAGTATTTGTTTAGCAATTCCGCTTTTTCAATGTCCCTTTCCACGAGTCCATTCCCAGCATTTCTGAGTCCTGCAATTGCACCTCTGATCTTCTTCCTTTCCCGAATATACCTGAAGAACGTTTTGTCGCCACACTTCACATCTTTAGCCATCTTTTCCTCTGCCTTTGATTTTGCTATCCTTATTTCTCTTTTTGTCTCTGAGTTTGATCCTGTATTCATTTCTGTGTTCCTCTGTTTGCAAGCTTTTGAATTGTGCGAAAACTGTTTTGTTTTTTTTGCCTTTATTTGAGCAGCCACTTCTTTGGAAAACCAAATAGGTTTCCTTCTCCTTTTGTTTTTATTTACTTTTCTTACATATTTATCTGTTGCCCCTTTTATTGCCACCTTTAGTTTAGTCCATTGCAATTCCACTTCCCTTATCTCCTTCCACCCTGTCAATTCCTCCTTTAGGTACATGGCTATTTTATTGAAGTCAGTGTTTTTGAAGTTTAGGACTTTGAGCTTGCTATAGTTGGACTGCACCTTGGTTTTTATCTCAAACCACACCGTGTGATGATCGCTGCTGCTCACAGGTGCACCCACCCAGACATTCGACACGCTATCACCGTTGGTGAGGACTAAATCCAGCGTTGAGCTTTCCCTTGTTGGTTCCATCACCATTTGTCTAAGTAACGCATCTTGGAGAGCATCCACAATTTTTTTGCTTCTTTCCAGATTTGCAGACGGAGTAATCCAATCCACATCGGGTAGATTAAAGTCACCCAATATGATCGCTTCCCCCTTTGTGGCTAGTTTGACAATGTCTATAATCAATTCGTTATCTAGCTCTTCGATTTGAGTCTGAGGTCTGTAGACTACAGCAGTATGGATGACAGTGCTATCTCCTGTTTCCAATGCAATCCAGAGCACTTCTTCTTTTCCCCATGCCCCCTACATTTCAGTAGCTTTAATATTGCTTTTGACATACAAGGCTACTCCTCCTCCTCTTCCATTTTCTCTGTCTCTTCTGAATAGATTATAGCCAGCAATGGCTATATCCCAATCATGCGATTCATTAAACCATGTTTCTGTAATGGCCACAATGTCCAAGTCCATTTCCACCATTAGGGCTTCCAGGTCTGGAACTTTATTGGATAGGCTTCGAGCATTTGTGCTCATTGCTTTCCAGCATTTAACTGACTTGCGTGTGTTTTGCATTGATTTTGTTCTGTCTACTTCTTCCCACTTGTTTTTGATGTGTGGTTTAAAAGTGTGTCTGTTTCTGATGATGATCTGCTTTTGCAAGGAGTGACGTCCACAATTTGACCTTCTCCATCCGTCACCCCTTTTTACTAGTTTAAATGTGTATCCACATACTGGCTGAATTTTTCACTTAGGATTCTTCTCCCTGCGACAGAGAGATGTAGTCCATCGGCACAGTATAGTCTCTTGTTGCTCCATCTGTTTCACCAGTCGCCTATAAATCTGAATCCTTCCTCTTTGCACCAGGTTTGAAGCCATGCGTTAAAGCTGTTTATGCGATTTAGCCTTTCTGCCCCCTTACCAAGAACAGGTAGAACTTCTGAGAATGCTACAGTGTTAACAATGGGCTTTAGTTTCTCCCCCAGAGTTTGAAAGTCCCTTTGAACTGTAGTGGCACTGTTTCTAGCCAGGTCATTTGTACCCAAGTGGATGATAACATCAATTTTGGAGTGCTCACTTTCAGCGCTAAGGATATCAACAATTTGGTTTGTATTCTTGCTAGATGAAGAGCCTGGGAGGCATTTGACTAACTTCCCTCCTTTGAACTGTGTTTCCAAGTTGGTGCCTCTGATGATGGAATCACCAAGTAGAAGTAGTTTTCTGTTCCTTGAGTCTTTCTTCATAATTGGTGCTTTATCTGGAGATTGGGCATTGACTATCTTATTTAAGGGCCCTTGAGCTTCCCTGGCTTGGGCATCCTCATTAACCAAAGCAGAGAAGGCACTATGCAGTGATATCTCTTGATGTACAGGGTGTTTCTGCATTACCGGACATAGTCTACCAGAACCCACTGTGATCCATTTCTTCCTGGGATGTTAGAGTCTCTGTGGGAGTATCCTAGAAGAGGTGCGTTTCATTGCAGCTACTTCTTCCCTTAATAGAGTCAATTCATTTTGTATGGCTGCCAACTTGAGGCATATAGGGCAAGCTCTTAGGTTCCAGATGATTCGTCTCAGAATGAAAGCACCACAATTATTGCACTGAATACAAGCCATGTGTGGTCGAATTAAGAGGATAGATGTCAACGTATATGACCGCTATATAAGCAATGCAGCCCTGGGGTGGGTGGGAACCTAAGTGTCCTTGGCCAGGAGGCCTTACCTGAACCGAGGGCACCTTTAGATTTCTGATTGGAGGGCTACCCAAGGAATGCAAGCAGATTATTCCTAGAAGTGAATGTAAAACCAGCAGTTAACTTGGCTACACAAACCACCAGGATAGGTAAACCCAATTAAATATGATATATCAGCTACACAATCAACAGGATAGTAAGAGATACCAAGCTGCAAGCTTATTAAAAGATACAAAGCTATAAGCTTATCTGTTTGTATGAGAAGCTGTGGAGCCTAGATTCAACCAGGTGTTTGCAGGATACAAAGCTATAAGCTTGTCTGTTTGTATAAGAAGCTGTGGAGCCAACAATGAACAATGCTTATAAATAACATCTCAACCCTCACTTTCGACATACTGTATTTATGTTCAGCTAGTCGAATCTTTAATGGTCGAGTAGTCTTCCCAATATAAAGCTTAGAACAAGGATATCTCAAGCTATAAACTACAAAAGCCGTTGTACACGTCGTATTATCTTTTAAAGGATAACTTCTGCTTTTATAGTGAAAAGTAGTGTTTTCCTCCATCACTGCACAAAATCTAGTGTCCACATTTCACATGACCCACCATTCGTATTGGACGTGATATCTTCAGAACTGCAGAACATAGCATCTCTCTCATATTTTGACCCCTACTATAGGCTATACGGGGCAAGCAGCCTAATAATTTTGGATGGACCTCTAAAAATTTTCCAATGCTTCCGTATAGATGAAACTATACGCTGTGACAAACCAGAATATTGAAGTACACATGGTATCTGCATCATATTAGAATCTGCAGTAGACGGATGTCTGATGACAATGTCAACAACCATTCGCAATGATTAAAACGAGTTCATTTATAAGCCTTTAGAAGTACAGAATCTGGATAACTGCGAGTTTTAAACTTTGCAGTCATATTTTTAGCTTGCAGTTTAAATTTGTCATCTGTTGAACAAATATGATGACATCAAAGCAGCTGGGACTAAGGAAGGTTAGTTTTTAAATGTTCTGGATGGTAACTTGAAAAGTGTAACAATGTATTTTTTATCTGTTGGTTTAGTAAGCAATGTTGTAAAAAAAACGTCCAGCCATTTTGGAAACTTTTACATCCAAAAAATGAATAGAATGTTCATGGGCATTCATATCGAGCTTAATATTTCTCACATTCATGTAAATAGTTGAAAAAATTGTTTAAATGATCGTAAGTGCCCCCCATAATAAAAAAATATCATCAATATACCTATACTATTTTAGGATGAAATGGCTATAAGGTGAAGAGCATACCCACTTTACCTCAAAAAAAAAATGCATATAAAAATTTGCCAACGAAGAAGCAAAAAAAGTTTCACCCATTGCAGTTCCTGAAATTTGTTTAACAAAATTCATTTTTATAAGCAAAATAGTTGCATTTCAACACCAATTCTGCTAAAGAAACCCAGCTGGTGTCTGATGTGGCTTAGGTCTTGCTTCCCATATATTGGTCAAAACAGAAAGCACATCATCCTGTGGTATCGAAGTATACAGAGCAGTTACGTCCAAAATCACTAGCCACCTGATGTAGCCTTTTGAAGGAGAAACAGATCTTTGTCGGGCTGTTCAGTGACAATTGTTGGATCGAGGAAGTGCCAAGATAAGAAGTAATGGAGAATTTTTAAGATGTGGTTATACACATTGTAATGTAGCCATCTCTTCTGATTACAGGGCTAGCGAGCAAGATGTCCGTGGCTCCAGTGAAGTCAGTTGTATCTAAAAGAAAAGAATGCGTATGTATGATATATGAAGATACTCTGAATTTTAGATAATGTGAAATTTATATAATCAGTGTTTTTAAAAAAAAGTACAAAAGTACTTTTTAAAATAATATTAATATTAATAATGATTAAAGTTTGCAGGGAGTTTTTCGGGACCAGTGATGTGAGTGTCTCGCTTTTCCCCTATGGCGAGTTGAATTGCTGCATGGTGGGATTGTAGCCATCCTGAGGTCTCTTTCTCCTTTAGAGAAAAAAAATAGGAAATCGATGTAAGTAGGAATGTTTAGCCATTTTTGTAAGATTTCTGGTTGATTGGGGATAAAGTAGAAAGGAGTTTCTAAGGAGTTTTGGTTGTTGATTAGTATAGTCTTTAGACCAGTAAGTTTGGTCTTATATTGTAAATCTACCCAGCTGTTTGTCTCTTTTTACCCTAGCAAGCTGAGGGCTGCCATCTCCAAATGCACTCTGTCGATTTGGCTAGCAGTCTGCATCTCTTTTGCTTGTGCCTAGGCAAGCCTAAGCCTTGATGGTCATGTCACGGCTCACAATGATAGAGCTATGGCTGCATCGGTGGCCAACTTGCACTCGATCTCTGTGGAGGAGATCTGCAGGACTGTGACGTGGTCTTCCATTCAGACTCACAACTCATTACTGTCTGGATGAGGATTCCCAACACGACAGCCAACTTTGGTCAAGCCGTGCACTGTCATCTCTTTGGGAATTAAGTTCCAACTCCTTCCCACTGGCCCTTTTGTCCATCCAGGCTGCCAAAAAAGAGTACCCCTCAGTGATGCTGTACACTGAAGGTGCTGAATCAGTTGAGTCCCCTGGAGGGACTACCCACGCTGTTTCTCTTGTTCTCCAGTTCAGTTGTCCCTGTTGGGCTTTTGGCCTCCTCTGTTTTCAGTAGCCTATAACTTGGGGAGTCCCATACGTGAGGACTTACTTCCTGCTATCCATGGAGAACATCTGCTACAGGGAGTAACTATGCTTTGTCCATGGACAAGCAGAAATAAATCTTCACAACCCTCCCACCTCCCCAAAGAGTTGTCTTCTGGCTACTGCTTTGATATTCTACTGGAGAAGATGGCACCGAAGCAGGTAGGAAGGCAGGCGCACATGCACGGTGTAGCCTCCTAAAAGCTTTTAGTAGGAGCTGTGGAGTGTTCCTGCACAGGACTCTATCAGCTATGTCACCCATACATGAAGACTACTTCCTGCTATCCACAGAAAACACCTGTTACAGGTGAGTAATTACGCTCTGTATGCAATTATATTCACTGCATCTGAAAAGAATATAGTGGAATTTCTTTCTCCAGGAATAAGCAGGAAGTAAGCCCTCACATATGGATGTCGCCGGCACTGACAGAGCCCTCACGGAAGCATCCCCTCAACTTTCAAAGAAAGCCTTTGGGAGATGCCACCACACATGCACGATCTCCTTCCCGCCCAAGGGTGCCATCTAGCTCAGTCTCCTTTTTTCCGTGGAGCCCTTCAGACGCTGTCTGACTTTCCCCTGGAAAAAGTTGATTTTTTTTGTGTCCGCGTTTTCAACCAGACTCCAGTCTTGCACCGATATTCTTCCCACCTACTGTCCTCAGTGCCTTGGCGTCGAGTTTGGTTCATTTTTATAGTCTTTGTTCTTTTAATTTTCTGGCCCCTTCACACCTTTTTTCCTCGCTGACAGCCCAGAGAGTCTTTGACCTCACAGGGGTACTTTTTTCCCCCATGGCTAGCAGTGGCTTTAAAAAGGGTGATCGGTGCTCTAAAATAATGTCCTTAACCAACACACATGACTGCTGCCTCCATTGCCTCAGGCCGGACCACGACCCGACGGCCTGCGGTCTCTGCAAACTGATGTCCATTAAGGCCCTGAAGAGCCACCAGCAGCAGCACGATAAGTTCTTCCCTGAATCCCCGATGCCTCTGAAGGCCAGGGCCTTGTCTGAGGCCCCGACATCTTGGGAGAAGTTTTCTGAACCTGAGTGTCGTCGTGGGTCTTCGGATAGGGGGGGGTCCCCTCGAAGGAAGACAGGAAGAAGAAGAAACCCTCATAGGCGGTGTCTTTGGATGGTTCCGACTGGCTGGGAACCTCAGGCCCGGTCCCGCAGTCCGAGGTGTCAGAAAAGGAGAGACCTGCCCAGATCCCCCGGAAGAACCAGGTTGCGGACTGGTCTCGGTCTCCAGACACTATCCTCATCGAGGATTCCCCTTCAGGGGAGCCGGCGTCAGGCCCAAGTTCCTCGGCATCCGCGCTGAAGGCTTCAGAACCTTCTGGCCTGGAGTCCAGAATGGTGGCCCTGGAGCACAGTTTGTCTGCCTTCATTGGCCAGCAGCGGGCGCTGTTGTCAGGCACGTCTGGTTCATCTGTCCTGACCACTGGCATTCGATGTCCAAGACATCCCCAGAGGACGAGCCGATCCTCGGCCGAGGTCACGTTCGGCATCCCGCTTGATGGGAGCTCGGTCATCCCCAGGCAGTCTATCGGGTGTCGCCCACAGGGCTTCGGGGGCTCAAAGCCCATGGAGCAGCCCGCCTACGAGTCATCCTCGGAGTACTCTGAATGGGAGACTGAGGATGAGGAGTCTCCTGATATCCATCACCACTGTGACGTCCCTTCCGATTCCCCAGTCTCAGAACCTCGGAGACGGTCCCCGCCACAGGACATGGGCTTCTTGGACTTTGTCAAGGACATGTCCAAGGCCCTGGCGTTCCCGACGAAGTCAGAGGAGGACCCTCAGGCGGACGAGCTGGAGATCCTCCAGTACGAGGCCCCTCCTCGGGAATCGCTCATGGTGCCCATTCCTCACATCCTGAAATGGCTTCATGCTCCACATGTGGGAGACACCGGCCCGGACTTCCAGAAGTCACAACTACCGCACCACTCCATGTTGGTGGAGTCAGTCATGCCTCGGCTGAAAAGCCAGAAGACGCACTCCTCTGTGCCCCCTGGCAGGGAGGCCTGCACCTTGGATGCCTTCGCCAGGAAGTGCTACCAGGGTTCGATGCTCATCTGCCGGGTCCAGGCCTACCAGCTGTACATGGGCATGTACTTGAGAGACTTGGCGAAGGAACTCACCGCAGTCCGAGCCCCGGAGTTAGGTCCCCTCCGGAGGACACCCGGTTCTCGGAGTTCGTGCGGGACATGGCCAAGGCCTTGGCGATTCCCACGGACCCCGAGGAGGAGCCTCGAGCCGAGGAGCTTGAGGCCCTCCAGTATGACTCTCCTCCGAGGAGGCCTTTACTGTTCCAGTTCCTCCGATGCTTGAACGGCTCCTCTTCCGGATGTGGGAGGCACCGGCCTCGGCGCCGGTCTTGAGCAAGCGAGTCGATTCCATTTATCGACTCCGTAAAAGCCCTGGTTAACAAAAGGCACAGCTGCTGCACCATTCCATGGTGGTGGAATCGGCCATGCATCGTCTGAAGAGCCAGAAGATGCACTCTGCGGTGCCCCCCGGCAGGGAGGCCCGGAACCTGGATGCTTTCGGCAGAAAGTGCTTTCAGGGCTCGATGCTTGCTTGCCGTGTCCAGTCATACCAGCTATACATGGGCATGTACCTCCGAGACCTGGCAAGTTCATGTCCCGAGCGATGGCTTAGAGGCTTCGGCTCGTGTGGCGGCAGCCGGCATCGGGACCCGACGCCAGGCATGGCTGCAGTCATCGGACCTCGAGCCTTGGGTACAGGACAAGTTGGTCGATGTCCCTTGCCAGGGAGAAAACCTTTTTGGCAAACCCATGGCCGAGAAGGTGGCTGAGCTCGAAACCGAGCACCTGACCAGGACAAGACTGTCCAGAAAGACTTCTGCCCCTTCTCACAAAAAGAAGGGCTCGGGTAAAAAGTCCTTCTACCCGAGAAAGGTGTCTGCCTACAAACCTTACCCCTCAGTACCAGGCCTCCCCAGCTCCCCAACAGGGGCAGCAGGCCAAGGGGCAGGGACATGGGCCCTGTAGGCAGAAGACCCCCAAGCCTCTGGCTCCTGCTCCTACCCAGCAGGGAGGGGTTTTTTGACTCCCAAAGCATAGCCTCTCCGCCCCTGCTGCCCCATTCCTGCACAGGTGGCCACCCATTACAGGGGATGCTTGGGTCTTAAGCATCATTCACCAGGGTTATATGTTTCGTTTCCAATAGTTACCTCCTATCTACTTTCCAGGAGAGCCTCTGAGGCCTCTCCTGCACACCAACCTCCTCCTCCAAGAACTTCAGGGCCTGCTTCTGGACAAGGCGGTGGAGCCTGTACCTCCTCGTCTACAGGGGCACGGATTCTACTCCAGGTATTTTCTGGTGCCAACGGCCTATCCTGGACCTCAGGAACCTCAACAAGTTCTTGGAGAAAGAGAAGTTCAAGATACTTACTCTTGGAACACTTCTGCCCTACCTCCAGCAGGGAGACTGGCTATGCTCCTTAGATCTAAAGGATGCGTACACTCACATCCTCATTCATCCAGACCACAGAAAGTACCTCAGGTTCATGGTGGGAGGAAACCATTACCAATACAGAGTGCTGCCTTTTGGCCTAACCTCCGCCCCACGGGTCTTTACAAAGTGCCTCGCTGTGGTGGCGGCCTACTTGAGGACTCAAGGGGTTTTTGTCTTCCCCTATCTGGACGACTGGCTCATCCGAGATCAGACTTGCCAGGAGGCCAGGCAGGCCACCTTCAGGACTGTCACACTCCAAGACCTAGGCTTTGTCATAAACTTCGCAAAGTCCACTTTGCTCCCCTCCCAGAACCTCGAGTTCATAGGAGCACGGCTGGACTCTCTGCAAGCAAGGGCTTACTTGCCAGAGGACAGAGCTCAAAGGCTCATGGAGTTGGCATCCCGGTTTCTCAACCTGCCAAGGGTTCCTGCCAGGCTCTGTCTGCAACTCCTGGGACACATGGCCTCGACTGTGCATGTGACCCCAATGCCCGCCTCCACATGAGGCCTGCACAGTGGTGCCTCAGAACTCAGTGGAAGCAGGCCACAGGGAGCCTAGCGGACGAAGTCAGGGTGTCGAAACCCTTCCTAAATTCTCTTCAGTGGTGGCTACACCCCCCCCAACTTGCTTCAGGGAGTGCCTTTTCAGGTGCCTGCCCCCACAGTGATGTTGACAACCGATTCCTCCTTACAGGGTTGGGGTGCACACTGCCAAGAGAGCTGCACCCAAGGCCTCTGGTCCCCATGGGAAGCCACGCAACAGATCAACCTACTGGAGCTGCGGGCTATTCGCTTAGCCCTCAAGGCTTTTTCTCACACTTTGGCTCACCAGTCTGTTCTAGTTCAGGCGGACATCCAAGTAGCCATGTTCTATGTGAACAAACAGGGCGGCACGGGATCCAGGCCTCTATGCCTGGAAGCACAGGCCCTTTGCTCTTTTGCCCTCAGGCACCAGATGTTGCTGAGGGCTGTTTATCTTCCTGGCCAGGAGAACTTTCTGGCAGACCGATTAAGCAGAATTCTGCAGCCCCACGAATGGCAGCTGCACCCTTTGGTGGTTCAACAGATTTTCCTGAAATGGGGACTTCCATCCATGGATCTCTTTGCCAGTCCCCTGAATCACCAACTGCCCAGGTTTTGTTCCAGGCAACCGCATCCCCTAAGGGTGGCGGCGGATGCCTTCCTGATTTCTTGGTCCCAGGGCCTGCTCTGTGCGTTTCCTCCCACACCTCTGGTGGCCCGAACCTTGTTCAAGATTCTCAGCGACAAGGCCTCAGTACTTCTGGTTGCTCCCAGGTGGCCGAGGCAGCCCTAGTTCCCCCTGCTGCTTCAACTGGCAGTGGAGACACCAATGCCTCTGGGATTCCAACCTGACCTTCTCTCTCAGGATCAGGGTTCCCTTCTGCATCCCAATCTCAAATCTCTCAATTTGATGGCCCGGAGGCAGCAAGGGTAGTCTTGACTCCCTGGGGCCTGACTCAGGAAGTGGAAGAGGTGGTCTTGGCCTCTAGAAAGCAATCCACCAGGAAAATATATGCCCTGAAGTGGAGGAGGTTCTCCTTGTGGTGTCATCAACGCAAGGAAGATCCTTTTGCCTGCACTGTGCCAGTAGTGCTCCAGTACCTTCTGCACTTGTCCAATCAGGGCCTTAAATCCAATTCTGTTCGGGTCCACCTCTCTGCTCTGGCAGCTCACCACTCAATGGTGGAGGGACACTCTTTGTCGGTTCACCCCTTGGTGTCCAGGTTTCTCAGAGGCTTGCTATTGCTCAAGCCTCCTCTCGGTCCACCGGCCCCTGAGTGGGAACTGAATGTGGTCTTGCAGCAACTTACTCGCCCACCTTTTGAACCAATGGCTAATGTCCTCTACGCTTCCTCTCCTGGAAGACTCTATTCCTAGTGGCCTTGACCTCGGCCAGGCGTGTGAGGTAACTTCAAGCCCTGGTGTGACAGGCCATACACGTGCTTCTATAGGAACAGGGTAGTCCTTAGGACTCATCCTAAATTCCTCCCCAAGGTGGTCTCCTCTTTCCATCTCAACCAGGAGGTGGTTCTTCCAACGTTCTTCCCTAGGCCCCATGCCAGCCGGGCTGAAACAGTCCTGCATACCCTGGGCTGTAGGAGGGCCTTATCCTTCTACCTTGAGCGTACACAGGGGCATAGGAGGGCTACTCAGCTCTTCGTATCTTTTGACCCCAATAACTTGGGGGTGCCTGTCTCCAAGCGTACCTTGTCCATCTGGGTGGCTGACTGTATCACCTGGGCTTACAGGGCAGCTGACCTTCCTTTGCAGGGTCGGGTCACGGCCCACCGTGTCAGGGCAATGGCTGCCTCAGTAGCTCATCTCCGCTCTGTACCGTTGGCAGACATCTGCACGGCTGCAACTTGGTCCTCAAGCCAGACTTTTGCGGCTCATTACTGCCTGGAGAGGGAGTCCCGTAGGGACAGTGCTTTCGGTCAGGCAGTGCTCCGGAATCTCTTTGAGGTTTAGGCAACTCCTACCCTCCAGCCCTCTGGTTGGGCTACCGGTAGAGGTATGTTTCAGTGAAATCCTTTCTCTGATGCTGAGGCTAGAGGGAGCTCATTTTTCAGCTCTGGGTCCCCGGTAGCCTGAAGCTGGGGAGTCCCATAAGTGAGGACTGACTTCCTGCTTGGTCCTGGAGAAAGAGTAGTTACTCACCTGTAACATGTGTTCTCCAGGAGCAGCAGGAATCAGTCCTCACAACCCTCCCTCCTCCCCTGGGAGTTGCAGTCGTACATAGTTCATTTTTCCATTTTTGTGTGCTGTTTTTTAGCTATGTCATTGGACTGAGCAAGATGGCACCTTTAGGCAGGAAGGGGACCGTGCATGCGTGCAGTATTCCCAAAGGCTTTCTTAGAAAGCTGAGGAAATGCTCGCACGGGGGCTCCATCGGCGCCGATGTCACCCATAAGTGAGGACTGATTCCTGCTGCTCCTGGAGAACACCTGTTACGGGTGAGTAACTACTCTTACTCACCTGTAACAGGTGTTCTCCGGGGACAGCAGGAATCAGTCCTCACAACCCTCTCTTCTCCCCTTGGAGTTGCTACTGTACCATCCTTTATTTTTGCCATCTTTTAGCTATGTCATCTGACTGAGCAAGATGGCACCCTTGGGCGGGAAGGGGACTGTGAATGCATGGTGGCATCTCCCAAAGGCTTTCTTTGAAAGCTGGAGGGATGCTTCCGTGAGGGCTCCATTGGTGCAGACATCATCCATATGTAAGGATTGATTCCTGCTGTCTCCAGATAACACCTGTTATAGGTGAGTAACTACGCTTTTTGGTGGTTCTTCTCTATACTTTTTTAAAGATGATTGAATGACTCCTATGAGATTAGGCTCTTCAGCTCGGAGAAGTCAGCAGAGGAGAGATATGGTAGAAATCTATAAAATTACAGGGACTAGAAGGCATGCTATGAAATTTCAAATTAGTAACTTTAAAACAAATCACTCTCTGCATAGGTAAGCTTTGGAACTCGTTGCCAGCAGATGTAAAAGCAGATAGTGTAGCTGGGCTTACAACAAGTTCCTGGAGAAAAAGATAAGGACTGGCCTAACCACTAGGTAAACTACGCAGTCGCCTAGGGGGACAGCTTCTGGAGGGTTGCAAAGAGCAGTGCATTCAAAGCTAAACACAGTTTCTGACAGAGTGGGTATAAAGCTTAAAGCCTGCCTAGAGTGCAAACACCTTGAACCAACTCTGGGACCGGCTCTGATAAAGGCTACCATTAAAGCAGACCTGGGGAAAGCCACTGCTTACATCCTGGGGGTAAGTAGCATGGAATCTGGCTATTCTTTGGGATTCTGTCAGGTATTTCTGCTCTGGATTGGCCACTGTTAGAAACTGGACTTGACCTTTGGTCTGGCCCAGTTTGGCAGGTCTTATTACTCTCCCAAACTCAGGCCGGATTTGGGAACCATGATTCTCATAGTCACCTCAGAGGCTTAGACAAGTGTGGTTACCTTCTGTATTTGAATTTTCCATAAAAAGACATGTAAAAATGTGGCATTCTCCAACACTGATCACACAGGCTTAAGCAGCATTTTTGCATTCCAGCATCAAATCCCTTGCCCCCATAGCTTAGATCTTGAGCAGGTATGCTTAAATGCCCTGAAACTCGCTAGCAATGTATCTGAGTTTATTCAGACTTCCAGAAGAGACATCACTAGAAGCAGGGCCGTACCTACGGTGAAAAGCGCCCTGTGCAAGTTGCACATCGGGCGAGTGCCCCCCCTCCTGCACCTCCATCTAGTCACTTTATGGGGGCGGGAGAGAAGAGGCGCACACCCGATGTGCAACTCGCACACTAAACAGGTCTGGACCCTCCCGGAGAGACCAGACCCTCTTAGTGTGCCGGCGAGAAGACTTAAGGGGCGCATTTCGGCTCTCTGCCACTGCCTGCCGCCACTAAAGTTGCGGCGGCAGGCAACGGCAGAGAGCCGAAATGTGCCATTAAGTCTTTGTGCCCTGTGTGGCCCCACCGCTCGCACAGGGCTCGGTACGGTCCTGACTAGAAGATCTTATGCTTTAAGTGGAAGAGGTTTACAGTCTAGTGATAGGAAGGCCCTAGATCCATTTTCCTGTCCCACACAAAAACCATGAGTACTTTCTACATCTCTTGGAGTCAGATTTGAAAACAAACTCCTTTACGGTTTATCTTAGTGCTATTAGCATACATGTATATCCACCACCATGTAGAATGTAAAGCCATCTATGTATAGCGACTTGTTTGTCTTATGCAGGCTTGCATCGATTTAAGTCTCCTATCAAGCCACCTGCAGTATCTTGGGACCACAGTGTTCTGACCGAGGTGATGAAAGCTCCTTTTGAGTTGCTAGATGCCTATAATCTACTTGAGGCATGCAGGACTAATGAGTTCTAGACCCATTTGATTGATTGATTCCTACAAAATGAGGTGGTTTTGCACACCCACTCTTAGTTCTTTCCTAAGATGACATCGGATTTTGACCTTAACCTGCCATCCTGCCAAACAGTGTTGTCTGCTTCATGCCCACAAAAGTGAAAGTCCCTTGCATACTTTGGGTATAAATGAGCCTTAGCCCTCTACTTAGAGAAGACTAAAGCCCTTAAAGTCCATTCGGTTTTTTGTTTTTGACCTCAAACACACGTTATCCTATTGGCTAGCAGACTGTATTTCCTTTGCTTATGCTTAAAAAGGCTTGACCTTGAATGTCACATCAAGGCTTATAATGGCTGCATCAGTAGTATTCTGGAGGAAATCTGTAGGGCTGAGACATGGCTTCAGTCTATGCAGTCACATCTCACTACCCTTAAGAAAGGGTCCTCTGGAACAACAATAGGTTTGGCTAATCTGTCATCCATAATTTATTTGGGGATTAGAATACAATTCCATCCCTCCAGTCCCATTTTCTTCATTTCCATGTTGCTGCCTGAAAAAACATATATATATATCTCAAATTGAAAAAGCTATTTTGCTATCAAAAATATATTTAGCAAAAGCAATCACTCCATTGCAACATCAGGCAACATGACGTTTATTTTCAACCTATGGAAATCTATTACTACTAATGATATGTATTTTCCGTGCTGTTTAGGTCTCAGACTCCTCTGCACTGTAACATCTTTTGTTAAAAATGTCCAGTATAGTGCCTAATAGCATCAATGACCTGTAAGCACTTTTTTCACCAATACAAATAAGATGCCACAAGTGAAATTCTCATGCAGTAGAAATATTTTTTTTTTATAAAACACAGCTTAGCTTTTTAAAAATTGAATTAGGCACTATACTGGACATTTTTAACAAAAGATGTTACAGTGCCGAGGAGTCCTAACAGCACGGAAAAATACATACCATTAGTAGTAATAGATTTCCACAAGTTGAAAATTAACATCATGTTGCCTGAGGTTGCAATGGAGTGATTGCTTTTGCTTTTGCTGATTATTTGTTATCACTTAAAGAGCAGACCAAGAGTCATTGTATAGTTATCAAAAATATATTTGGCATCTGCTTGTTGTAGTGACTTTTATGTTTCAATTTTTACCCTTTTAGGTTGAAGGCAGTCTGTAGTTAGGGAGTCTATCTGTGAGAACTTGCTATCCCGCTTGTCCTCAGAGAAGACGGTTACTCTTATTCTTCTATAAGCTTAATTAGACTGAGTGGATCTCCAGGAACAAGCAGGAATGTAGTCTTCACATATGGGTATTGTCAGTACGGACGGAGCCTGCGCGGGAACGCTCCCCAGTGTCCAATTAGAAAGCTTTTGGGAGCATCCCACAGCGCCTGCGTGCTGCCTTCCTGCCTTTCCCAACTGCCTCTCTCCAGTTCTTCGTTTTCCGCGGAGCCAGTAGGTTGTCATTCCTGTCACCGCAGAAAATTTTTTCCTATTCTCCTTTTTTGTGGTCGCGTCTGCCTTCCCTCGACGCTATACCGGTACTGCTCGTTCTTTCTTTCCTTCTTTTTAAAAAAAAAATTATTTTTTTTTTCCAAACCTTTTTTCTTCAAGTGCACGCGCCATTTTGGGCCTTAGGCCCAAACTTTCCCTTACTATGGAAAAACCCGCCTCGGGTTTCAAGAAGTGCACCAAGTTTGGCGATACCATCTCCGTCACCGACACCCATGAGTGGTGTCTTAAATGTTTAGGTCCTGTCCACTCTATTTCAGAGTGTATGGCCTGTGCCATGATGTCCAAGAGGGGTCAACAAAACCGGGCTGCTAAGCTCAGCACCCTTTTTCCCTCCGATGCAGCCTCTGTGGCATCGACGTCTTCCAGGGCTTCATCTTCCTCCCATGGATCTCAGGTAACTAAACATAAGTCTAGCCGGTCCTCAAAGGGTAGATCTCCTTCTAAGCATCGAGATGCCTCTGGCGTTGCCCTTGAGGGTTCTGTACCGGCAAAATTGCCCTGGCGGGAGGCTTCGGCTTCCAAAGCATTATCGGGGCTCCAGGATGTTCTCGAGGCCTCAACCTCGGTAGAACTACTGGTGCCATGCTCTGGGGTACCGGCTGCTTTCTCCAGTACCGATGCCCAGGCATCGGCAGCGTTGATAGATCAGAGGTTCCTGGCTATTGAACGCAGTCTAGTGGCTCTCCTTGCGGCATCGACACCCTCGGAACCGCGTCAGACAGTTCAACCAGTACCGGCACCGACTCCGGCGCTGGTATCGGTACCGGTACCGATAGCATCGGCATCAACATGGGTGTCTGCATTGCCAGCACCCAGTCAAGCCATGCCTTCCGATACCGATACACCGGTACCGATTCCCCCGGCGCCGACTTCAGTCGGTATGGGTATCGTGTTCTACAAGAACATCCGGACAGAAGGTACTTTGAATCCTCGGAGGAGTCTGAGGATTCTGACAGCTCCGTCGGTACCGGAGTACTTCTCCCCGAGGAGCCTTCCTCTCCCAAACGTAGGATGTCTCCTCCAGAAGATATCTCCTTTCAGGTTTTTATCAGGGAGATAGCTCGAGGTCTTTCTATTACTGTGGCTCCTGAAACAGAGCCCAGGGCAAAGGAGTTGGAGTTTCTATAATATCCCAAAGCTCCTAAGGAAGCAGCTACTTTGCCTATCCATGAGATCTTACGTGATCTCATGTTAAGAATGTGGGAAACACCCCTTACCACCTCTCCTCACTCTTGTAGACTGGATACCATGTATCGAGTACCTCCGTGTCCTGGTTTCCAGAAGACTCAGCTTCCTCACCACTCTATTGTAGTGGAGTCAGCTATGAGAAGGATCAGAAGTGCAAAGAGGCATGCCTCTAATCCTCCGAACTTTGGATGCCTTTGGACGTTGTACTTTCCAGGCTTCCATGCTTTCTGCCAGGATCAGTTCCTATATTTTATATATGGGAATGTTCCTTAAGGAAGTCACAGGAGATTTAGAGGTTTTGAGCCCTCTTCTTCCTGAAGATAAGAGGCAGGATTTTCTCACACTGGTTAAACATGCCCAGGATGTTTCTAAATATGTCAATCATGCAGCTTTTGACTGTTTTGCATGCATAAGCAGAACCTCTGCCATTGCCATAGGTGCACGTAGAATTGCCTGGCTCCAGGCATCCGATTTGGAGCTCTGGGTGCAGGACAAACTGGGAAATATCCCTTCTACAGGTGAGAATCTATTTGGCAAAAATTGGCAAGAAAAACCCAATGAGTTGGATGCTGACAACTCCACTTTGGATAGATTATTTATTTATTTATTTACATTCTCTTATATACCGCGCTATTCTGCATCAGTGCGGTTTACATTGAACAAACTGAAGTTACATTGAACAGGGCATTATAACTTGGAGATAACTATTTTACAGGGAACATGGGCTATGGAGGGTTAAGTGGCTTGCCCAAGACCACAAGGAGCACCTGTGGGACTAGAAACTCCAGTCCTTCCGGCCCAAGGTTGCTGTCCTCTAGTGGGATTTGAACTCCCAGCCTGAAGTACCTTGCCCCAACCACTAGGCCAATCCTCCACTCCAAAGTGGAGTGGAGGAGTGGCCTATCCAAAGCCACAGCTGATCCTGCAAGGAAGAAATCTTTCAAGAAACCATTCTTCTCCAAAAAGAAGAGGTTTTATCCCTCTTATTCTCAGGAGGGACGTTCTGCAGGTCAACCTGTTCGGAAGAGTCAGCAACCACCTAAACAAAGGAAAGCAAAGACTGCTAAGCCTCAACTGTCTCATCAGTCTCAGCCTCCACAAGGCCTTTGACTTCCATCTAGAGAACTTAGCCTTCCTGGCCCTCAATGGACCAGAACCTTCCACCATTCCAGGAAGGTTGTGTCATTTTGCCCCCAGATGGGGGCAGATAACAGCAGAACATTGGACTTTCTCCATTATAAAAGAGGGTTATAAGCTTCACTTTCTCTGCATGCCCCATCCCATAATGGTAAGACAGTTCAATTCTCAGACCTCTCTCATCAACCCGTTAGATCAAGTGGTCACCATGCTTCTTGCCCAAGGGGCAATAGAAGAAGTACCCATCCCTCAACAGGGTACAGGGTTTTACTCCCCTTATTTTCTTATCCCAAAGAAAACAGGGGGATACAGACCTATTTTAGATCTCAGAGAATTGAACAAATTCCTGTTCAAGGAGAAATTCAAGATGATTTCTCTGGGAACCCTGCTGCCATACCTTCAGAATCAGGATTGGCTTTGTTCTCTAGATCTCAAGGATGCATACACTCATGTTCTCATCCATCCAACTCACAGAAAGTTCCTTCGGTTCCTTTTTCAAGGAAAGCACTACCAATACAGGGTGCTTCCTTTTGGCCTGGCCTCAGCACCAAGGGTGTTTACAAAATGCATGGCTGTGGTAGCAGCATTTCTTTGCACTCTAGGAATATTCGTCTTCCCCTACCTAGACGACTGGCTCATTCGAGCCTCATCAGAGTCAAGAGGCCAGGATTTCTCTATCTTGCACAATGCGTATCCTTCAGTATTTGGGTCTGGTCATAAACATCCCAAAAAACAGCCTAACTCCCACTCAGTCTCTAGAGTTCATAGGAGCTTTATTGGATACCAGGAAAGCAAGGGCCTATCTTCCCCAGACCCGTTGCCTTCGCATGGTGCAGTTAGCTTCTCAAGCAGTGCTAAAGCCTCATCTCACTGCTCGAGAAATGTTGCAACTACTAGGCCGCATGGCATCTACCGTGCATGTGGGCCCTTATGCTCGCCTCCATATGAGAGCAGCCCAGTGGACTTTATCCACTCAATGGACCCAGGCCTCAGGGTGCCTGTCAGACAAAATAGCAAACACAAATCGCCTTATTTGTCCCTCCAGTGGTGGCAGTCCACTCAAAACCTGTTGTTGGGGTCCCCATTTCAACAACCTTTACCCCAGGCAACTCTCACAACAGAGGCTTCACCAATGGGCTGGGGAGCTCATCTGCAAGACCTCTCCACCCAAGGCACTTGGACTCCACAGGAGACTCATCCGACACATCAATCTCTTAGAGTTCAGAGCAATCTTCCTTGCTTTGTGAGTGTTCCACACCCTGCTCAGCTACAAGACAGTCCTCATTCACACGGACAATCAAGTAGCCATGTTCTATGTGAACAAGCAGGGAGGAACAGGCTCTCTGTCGCTTTGCAACGAAGCTTTGCGAATACGGAGCAGAGAGCATCAGATTCATCTCCTGGCAGTGTATCTTCCAGGTATCCAAAACTCTTGGGCAGACAGACTCAGTTGAGTTCTGCTTCCACACGAATGGTCTCTACATGCAGACCAGGTGGCCAAGATTTTTCAAATTTGGGGAACCCCAGAAATAGACCTCTTTGCAAGTCCGTTGAATGCCAAACTTCCCCGGTTCTGTTCCAGAATTCCAGCTCAGGGCTCTCAAGCCAGGGATGCTTTCCTCCTCCATTGGGGTCAAGACTTCCTTTATGCCTTTCCACCCATTCCCCTGATTCCCAAAACCCAGTTCAAGCTTCAGAGAGACAGAGGCTGTATGATTCTCATAGCTCCACATTGGCCATGGCAAGTGTGGTACCCTCTGCTTCTACATCTCTCTCAAGCTCCCTCTCTGGAGTTTGGGTCTGCTCCAGATCTCCTGTCTCAGGAGGACGGAATGTTATGGCATCCCAATCCCCAGTCTCTGCATCTCAGGGCTTGGTTGCTGAAGGCCTAGATCTTCATGATCTTAACCTTTCTCAGCAAGTAAAGGATATCCTTTATGCTTTTAGAAAACCTTCCACAAGAAGCTCTTATGCTTTCAAGTGGAAAAGATTTACCATATGGTGCTCGCAGAAGGGTCTTAGCTCCCTTGCGATACCTCTGGAATCATTACTGGAGTATCTCCTTCATTTATCCAATGCAGGACTTAAAACTAACTCAGTAAGAGTCCATTTAAGTGCTATTGCAGCTTCTTTCAAGCCTTTAAATGGATAATCTATTTCCTCCCATCCTCTTATAGCAAGAATTATGAGAGGCCTTATAACTAAGCCTCCCATTAGGCCACCACCGGTGGCATGGGACTTAAACCTGGTTCTTGGCCAGCTCATGAAGCCACCTTTCGAACCCTTAGCTACTACCTTGTTGAAATTCCTTTCTTGGAAAGTTATCTTTCTCATTGCAATCACATCAGCACGTCGCATCAGTGAGTTGCAGGCACTAGTGGCTGATCCACCTTATACAAGGTTCCATCATGACAAGGTAGTCCTTAGGACTCATCCACACTTTATGCCAAAGGTGGTCTCGCCTTTTCATTTGAACCAAGCGGTCTACCTGCCTGTGTTTTTTCCAAGGCCTCATGCATCAAATGCAGAAAGGAATCTTCATACTTTGGACTGTAAAAGAGCTGTAGCTTTTTACTTACAGAGAACACAGCAACATAGAAAGTCCTCTCAACTCTTTGTTGCTTTTGATCAGGGGTCTCAAACACGCGGCCCGCGAGAGACCTTTGTGCGGCCCGCGATGCAAGGGGGAAAAAAAAAAACACCCCGGCTTCTGCTGCTGCTGCCGCCGCTGCCGTGGCCGGCAATAGCAGCAATATCGCAAGTCCCGCGGGCTCCGCTCCGCTCCGCTCCGCTCCCCCCCCCCCTTCTTCCTTTCTGCTTGCCTGCCAGTTCTCCGCTTCGGCTTCGCCTTTCAGAGCCGCGAAGGGAGAGCTTCTCCCTCGCGACTCTGTTCAGCCCGCTGGGGCAGATGGGAAATTTCCCATCTGCCCCAGCGGGCTGAACAGAGTCACGAGGGAGAAGCTCTCCCTTCGCGGCTCTGAAAGCCGAAGCGGAGAACTGGCTGGCAGGCAAGCAGGAAGGAAGGAAGGAGGGGGGGGGGCGGAGCCCGCGGGACTTGCGATATTGCTGCTATTGCCGGCCACGGCAGCGGCGGCAGCAGCAGCAGAAGCTGTTTTTTTTTTTTAGTTTAATTTTCCCGGGGGGGGGGGAGGGAGGGGGCAGGACTTGATGGGGGGGGAGCAGGACGATGTGGGTAGGGGAGCAGGACGATGTGGGGGGGGGAGCAGGACTTGATGTGTGGCTGGGGGGGTAGTACTGAAAATGGGGTGATGGGGGTTAGGACTGGTAATGGACAGATGGGGGTTAGGACTGGAGGTGGTCTGATTGGGGGGCTAAGACTGAAATGGGGTTATGGGGGGGCTAAGAATGAAGATAGGGCGATGGAAGGGTTAGGCCTGGAAGTGGGCTGTTGGGGGGCTTAGGACCGATAATGGGCTAGGGGGGGGGCTAGAACTGGTAATGGACTGGGGGGGGGGTGCAATGAATGGAAATGGGCCGATTATTATGGGGAGCATGAAAATCAAAAAGCAGATTGGGACAGGGTCTTGGAATGGTAAAGGGCTGAGACCAAGGTGGCTAGGAATCGAAATGGGCAGATGGGGATGGGCCCGTGGAAAGGAAATGGGCTGTGAGGGGAGGGAGCTAGGACTGGAAATGGGCTGATGATGCGGGGACTAGAAGGGAGCGGATGCTGGGTGGGGCAGGAGCTAGAAGGGAGTTGATGTTGGGGGACGATTAGAATGGGATGGGGCTGGGAGAGTGAAATGGAGAGGGGAAATATATTTTGTGTGGGAGGGAAGAAAAATCTACAATTGGCCGGGTATTGGGAGAGTAAGTGGGGATTGAGGATGGAGGGGTAAAATTTGAGTGGATGAAATAGGAATGAGGAAAGAGCAAAAGGAGAATGATTAGTATGTTAAAGCAGATGTAGAGAGAATGGAAAAAAACTAGGAAAGAAGAAAGGACAAATGGACAGCAGACGATGGAGAGTTAGCAGAAGACACAAAGAAACCAGAAGAAAGTGAATGGAACAATTGCAACTGAAAAAAAATGCACAAAAGGTAGAAAAATATCTCTTTATTTTGAATTTATTAACTGAAATATGTCAGCTCTTGGAAATGTGCATCTTTAACGTCTGCACTTTATTTAATACAAGAGGAAATCAATGTATAGTTTTATTTCTACAGTGTTGTACATTCTAAGTTTGGCTTTTGGGGTTCCCAGTTTAATTGTCTTCCTGTTTCTAAATTGTGATTCCTTGTTTGGTGATGGTGTATGTTCTGCATGTGTAACTGAGCTGAGGTATTCTGTTTATGTAATTCCTATTTGACATTGCCACTTGTTCTCTTTCCCGAGTAGGTCATGTATTGTTATTCTCTGAAATGTGTTGATTTAATATGTGCAGTGTTGCCTTTTGATAGTTAGGGTATGGTGCTTTGTGAGTCCTGGTAGTGCTGTTAGGACACGGCAGGTTTGCTATGGGTTCTAAATGAGCAGTGTTTCTAGTAGTTCCTAATGTGCCTGGCGGTTGGCACTGGTTTATAGTAATGTAGAAATATTTTAGTCTTTCTTTATCCATACACTCATTAAGAGGCATGTTTACTAAAAGTTAGTGTATGGTAACATTATGCAAATATTTATGCAAATGATGCCCTTATGCAAATGAGGCCTGCGTCTTGTGCGGCCCCTGGGTTACTCTACAAGTCCTCATTTGGCCCTCAAAGCAATTTGAGTTTGAGACCCCTGCTTTTGATCCTTCTCATTTGGGACTTCCAGTCTCAAAGAGAACACTGTCTAACTGGATTGCTCAGTGTATCTCCTTTGCCTGTCAGAGTAAGAATCTTCCTCTGGAGGGCCATGTCACAGCTCACAATGTGAGAGCCATGGCAGCTTCAATGGCTCATCTGCACTCTGTGTCTATCGGCGACATCTGTCGAGCAGCCACTTGGGCCTCGGTTCATACCTTCACAGCCCATTACTGCTTGGACAAGGACTCCCGCCGGGATGCCTTGTTTGGTCAGGCTGTTCTCCAACACCTGTTCCATACTAATCAACTCCTACCCACCATCCCTGGTAGGATGCCGGTGATCCATGGGGGGAAGTGGAGCCCTTTCACAGGGACACACAACTTCTGGGGTCTCTCCCTGGCATCTAAAGCTAGGGAGTCCCCATATGTGAAGACTACATTCTTGATTGTTCCTGGAGATAGCATAGTTACTCACCTGTAACAGGTAATCTCCGGGAACAGCAGGAATTTAGTCTTCACAACTCACCCACTTCCCCTAGAAGTTGTATCTCTCTCTCTTTCCCTCTCTCTCTCTCTCTTTGTCTCAGCTTTAAACGCAGGCGCTGTGGGATGCTCCCAAAAGCTTTCTAATTGGATGCTGGGGAGCGTTCCCGCGCAGGCTCCGTCGGTACCGACGATACCCATATGTGAAGACTAAATTCCTGCTGTTCCCGGAGATCACCTGTTACAGGTGAGTAACTATGCTAAATTCGCATGCGTAAGCAGTAAGACTGTTAAGAAGCTACTAGATAAATCCGGATGATATCACATATCTGTTAGAACACAGATAGTAGGTGTCATGGAGTAAGTAATTTGGTTGTCCCATAAGTTCTTACATGCGATGTAATGTGCATGTGCGTGCTCATCCCCTAACTTTCAATACATTGAAATATTTTTAACAGCTGCTTTTTGTCCTTTTGACTATAGGAAATCCCTCAGCAAATGAATGGTAGTGACTGTGGAGTATTTGCCTGTATGTATGCCGATTGCATCTCCAAAAACCAACTTATCTCCTTCACTCAGGTATGTTAATCTTTTACTCTTTACTGGGGTGACAAATCCATTGTGAGTCTGGGCCAAATTAGAAAACAAGGGCCTGATACGCAAAGACATTTACACTGTTTGCAGACCTGCTGCTATACGCCCCAGTGCTAACTGGTTAGCATCAGGGCATTCCAGGGGCGGTACCCAGAGATAGCCAGTCAGCAGCAATATTCAGTCACTGTCCAGTTATCCCTCGGCAGCAAAAGTAAGGTGCAGCAAAAGCTCTCCTAACTTTTGCTGCTGAAGCTAACCAGGCAGCAGCTGATTATCACCGCTGCCTGGTTAGCTTCCTGCTTCCGCAGCAGATATTCAATGCTGGCAGTCAGATATGGCCCCAGCACTGAATATCTGGGTTTAGTGTTCAGCGGCAACAGCTAGCTGCTGTAATCATGCTAGCTACCTCCTCTGAGTATCGGGCCTCAAATGACAGAAGGGATTCCCTTTCCAATATTTAAGACAGTGGTTTCCAACCCTGTCCTGGGGGGTCTCCAGCCAGCCGAGTTTTCAGGATAGTCACAATGAATATGCATGGTTGTATGCAGTGGAAAAAGTGTATGTAAATCTCCCTCATGAATATTTCAGGACAGGTTTGGAAACCACTGATTTAAGAAAACTGCATGGGGAGAGGGGGAGAGAATATCTGACAATTGGTCTATAGAGTTTACCATTTTTTAATGTTGCATACAGCTTTCATATTGGAGGGCACAGACCATTTTCCACCATCATATAATGAGAAAGTACTTTTTTTTTTCTACTCATGTTGATGGCTAGTGCTTACATGGGAGAGGAATTTATAGTGGCAGTTTATTGCTATCTGATTCTTGGCTGAGTTCAAGGGTTGTTTTCTTCACCCTATCCATTGTTACGGAGCAATGGCATTCTGAGGAGGGATAGCAGGAGTGCAATCAAAAAGCTGCTGCGATGGCCTGCTAGGAGGAGAGGGGCAAGAGCTTAAGGCTGCCAACTGTCCTGTGGTGAATCCAAAAGTAATGTGCCTCATTGAAGCAAGGACAGGAGAAGCCTTAAGCTCTTGCCCCTCTTCTCCTAGCAGGCGTCACAATTTTTGTTTAGAGGAGGACATGATGGAGGGAGCACTTCTGATAGATTCTGCCCCCATCAACTGTTCCTGATCGTCCCTCCAGTCTAGTCCCGGAATCTCTGGGGTTGTCAACCTCATCCAGCAGCTTTGGAGACTGAGAAACTTCACTCCTGTGTTGTCACCGGTATATAAGGGCTGGTACCGCCTCCTCACACCAGTTTATCAGTCTCCAAAGCAGCTGGAGGAGTGGTGAGCCCAGAGATTTCAGGGCTCACTTGAGGAACAATTAAGGAAAGGAATTAGTTAGAATCCCTTTTTTTTTTTTTTTTTTAAGGACAAAAAAGAGAGTAGGAAAGCATATACTATCTACCTGCAGCTTTAGGTACTGCTTTCCGTTTGCCCTGAGATCCTCTAGCCCTTCCGTTCCTTTTTAATTCCTCCGGGGGACAGTCGGGAGCCAGATCAGGCACTTCTGTTATTTTGGGGAGAGGATCGGCAGCCGGTTACCGTCCCGGTGGTGCAGGGACAGGAGCTGGTTCACTTCAGAGAGCAGCGCGTGCAGAGGCTTTGCCTGCCGGCGCTGGGAGCTCTCCGGTGCAACCGCAGCTGAATTTTCTACGGTACGGGGTACCGACAAGTGGATCGGTGTGGAAAGGGCTGCGGAGGAGGTGAGAAGAGAGGGCAAAGCACTGTCAGGCAATCCGTCAGCGGATCGGGAGGTAAGCAGCAGTTTTCGGCGGGAAACTGCTTCATTTTAGCTAGCAGGCCAAACCACGTGTGCAGAGAGCGGGAAGATCGCCGTTTTTCAATTATAAGCTTTGGCGCGTTGTATCTCCGGCTAGGAGCCTCGTTTTTTGGTAGTTTCTTCAGGGTTTAGCGGGGAGGCGTCTCTGCAACAGCTGAAGTAAAAAAAAAAAAAATTATTATTATTTTTGTGGATTTTGGCTGCGTGCTGGTTTCAGGGCCCTATGCCTTCCAAACAGCTCTGCCTCTTGTGTGGGGCCAAGAGGAGCTCCGTGTCTCATGACGGTGTGTGTAAGGGGTGTGTCCCTGAATTGGAGGCCAGGGACTTAGTTCCTGATTCTGAAACGGAGCGGCAGGATGATTTGGGGGAGGTTATGGAATCAGGTGGCCCATTCCTACCTGCTCCAGGCCCGGAGCTTGGTACTCCTTCAACGCCAGCGCTGCAGACCGCTCAGCAGCCCTTAGTGGGCAATTTAGTGTCAATTCTTTCACCAGATTTCATGGCACTGCTCCAAAAGACTTTGGCTGGCTCTCAGGGGGCCCCTGTAGCAGGTACCTCGGGAGTTGAGCTGGGGCAGAAGAGGCCGGGGTTGCCTTTGTCGGCGGCAGCGTCTGGTATAAGTGCCAAAAAAGCCAGGTCAGGTAAAGAACTTCTAGAGCCGTCCATCGTGTCGGAGGACACGGACATGGACAGGGACATGGAGGATTTAGAGGAAGGTGAGATTAGGGAACAGGAAGATGAGGCGCGAGTGGTTAGAGTATTTCGTAGAGAGGAGTTACCGGCGCTCATTGCAGAGTCTCTCAGACGCCGGGCCGGTGGAGGATTGGACCCTTGAGGATCTGCTGCTGCAGGCATTTCGGAAAACTCAGAGGGCTTTCCCTGTGCATAGGGTGTTTAGGGAAATGATACAGGAGGAATGGGATATGCCGGAGGCCACCCTTAAAGGCTCTAGGGTTATGGCAAGGCTGTATCCTCTGTTGGATCAGGACCGGGAGTTGTTTAAGGCGCCGAGGGTGGATGCGGCCGTGTCGGTGGTGACCAAGAAAACCACTATCCCGGTGGAGGGTGCTGCGGCACTTAAAGATGCGCAGGACCGCAAATTAGAGACATTACTGAAGCAGATTTTTGAAGCGAATGCTCTGTCCTTGCGTCTATTTGTGGGGCCTGGGTAGCGAGGGCCTGCTTGCGGTGGGCGCAGTGGGTTCAGAGCGAACACTCGGAGGCAGTGTCCGAGGATGCGTCCCGGTTAGAATCCGGGGCGGCGTATCTCGCTGACATTCATTATGACTTGATCCGGGGTTTAGCGAAAAGTATGGCTTCGGTCGTGGCAGGACGTAGGTGTCTTTGGCTGCGTAATTGGGCAGTGGATGGTTCGTCCCAGACGAGGTTGAGTAGGCTTCCCTTCCGGGGGAAGCTGCTCTTTGGAGAGGATTTGGAAAAGTTGGTGAAGGATCTAGGAGAGTCTAAGGGCGGCAGGTTACCAGAGGATAAACAGAAGCAGAGCCACTCCGTTCCTGGAGCTCGGGGGCAGCAGCGGGACTTTCGCCGATTCAATTCCCCGAGGGGAGGTCAATCTCAGCGGGGTCGCTTCCCTGGTAGATCCCAGGGGTTTCGGGGGTTTCCAGGAGCAAGCAGAGGTTTTGCGACTGCGTCCTCGTCCTCTACCTTCAAAAGGTCACAATGCAGTCAGGAGGGCCCAGGCAGAGTTAGTTCCCGTGGGAGGTCGGCTGTGGGATTTTTACCCTGCCTGGGTCCAACTCACATCCGATCAGTGGGTACTGGAGGTGATTCGGGAAGGCTATGCGCTAGAGCTGCAGTGGCCGGTGTCCGAATCTTTCGTTCGCTCACCATGCAATGCTCGGGCAAAGCGCGAGGCAGTGCAGGAAACGGTTCAAAGGCTGCTCGACCTCAAGGCAATTGTTCCGGTTCTTGCCGACCAGTTAGGGTGCGGTCGATACTCCATTTATTTCGTGGTTCCGAAGAAAGAAGGGACTTGGCGGCCCATCCTAGATTTAAAAAGGGTGAATTGCTGTCTGCGCGTGTCTCATTTTCGGATGGAGACCCTCAGGTCAGTCATAGTAGCGGTAAGAAGAGGCGAGTTTCTGATGTCCCTGGACCTATCGGAGGCGTATCTTCATATTCCGATACGACGGGAGCATCAGAAATTTCTCAGGTTTGCGGTGCCGATGGGGCATTTCCAGTTTCAGGCACTCCCATTTGGTTTGGCAACGGCGCCGCGAACGTTCACCAAGGTGATGGTGGTAGTGGCAGCGGCAGCGGCTTTGCGGAAAGACGGCATCTTGGTTCACCCATATCTGGATGATTGATTGATCAGAGCAAGTCCAGGGAGGAAAGTGTTTCGGCTACAGCCAAGGTGATAGCTGTGTTGCAGAGTCTTGGTTGGGTAGTCAACACAGCAAAGAGCAAGTTAGAGCCGTCTCAGAACCTGGAGTATCTCGGAGCGCGTTTTGATACGAGCGTGGGTCGAGTGTTTCTGCCTCAGCAGCGGGCGCTGAGTCTCAGGCAGTTAGTGCGTCGCTTTCTCAGCCAGCAGTGTCCCACAGCCTTGGGAGTACCTGCAAGTGTTAGGGACTATGGCAGCAACCCTAGAGGTGGTTCCGTGGGCGAGGGCCCACATGAGACTGTTACAACGGGCTCTGTTGAGAAGGTGGTTGCATCAAGAGGGTGCGCTGTCCCAGAGGTTGACTTGTCTGCCACAGACGCAACTAGCGCTCCGTTGGTGGCTGAGGCCCGAGAGTCTGGCAGCAAGGATGTCGTTGGAAGCTCCGACGTGGGTCTCTCTAACAACGGATGCCAGTCTGTATGGCTGGGGAGCCCATTGTCAAGGTCATCTGGTACAAGGTCAGTGGTCCGACGGGGAAAAGTCGTGGTCGATCAACAGACTGGAGTTGCGGGCCGTGGCGCTGGCTCTCCAAGAGTTGCGCCCCTTTTTTCAGAAAAAGGCCATTCGGGTGTTCTCGGACAACGCGACGGCAGTGGCGTACATAAATTGGCAAGGTGGCACCAGCAGCGTAGCGCTGGAGGCCGAGGCGGAAGATTTGTTCGAGTGGGCCGAGAGGAACCTGGTGGCCTTGTCAGCAGCGCATGTCGCGGGAGTGGACAATGTGGAGGCCGATTTTCTGAGTTGCATAAAGGTAGACCCAGGGGAGTGGGTCTTGCACCCAGACATCTTTGCAATGTTGGTGCGGTGTTGGGGCATGCCAGTAATGGATCTAATGGCGACGTTTCGGTCCGCAAGAGTCGATCGGTTCTTCAGCTGAAGGAAGGAGAGGATGTCGGAAGGGCTGGACGCTCTCATTCAGAAGTGGCCGGAGGAGCAGCTGCTGTATGTTTTCCCGCCGTGGGTGTTGATCGGGCGGGTTCTACAGCGCATAGAGCGACACAAGGGGCAAGTGGTTCTAATTGCTCCGGATTGGCCGAGAAGGCCGTGGTATGCGGACCTAGTCAAGCTCTTGGTGGGGAAGCCCTGGAAGCTTCCCATTCGCAAGGATCTTCTAACCCAGGGACCGCTATGCATGCCACAGGTGGATCGATTCTCGCTTACGGCCTGGCTATTGAGCGGGCACGGTTGAGAGCCAGAGGTTATTCGGCAGCAGTGATAGCTACTTTGCTGGAAGCGAGGCGTAGATCTACTTGGCATACGTCAGAGTATGGCGCATTTTTGAGGCTTGGTGTGCGGAAAGGGACTGTGTTCCTCTAAGGGCATCGATTCCTCAGATTCTGTCATTCTTGCAGGATGGATTTCAAAAGGGCCTAGCAGCAGCTTCTCTGAAAGTACAATTGGCGGCCTTGTCCTGTTATAGGGGGAAGGTGAACGGAGGCCCGTTGGGGAGGTCATGCGGATATTAAGCGTTTTTTGAAGGCAGTGACTCTTCTGCGACCTCCGCATAAGCCCATGGTCCCAGCTTGGGATCTGCCTTTGGTATTGGAGGCTTTAGGTAAAGCACCTTTTGAACCTTTAGCAGATGCTTCGTTGAAGGATCTTACGTTGAAGGTTGTGTTTTTTGTGGCTATCGCCTCGGCTAGACGATTTTCGGAGTTACAAGTGCTGTCGTGCAGGGAGTCCTTTCTGTCTTTCTTCGATTCTAGAGTGGTGTTAAGGCCAGTTCCGTCGTTCTTGCCTAAGGTGGTCTCCGCTTTTCATTTGAACCAAGTACTGTCATTGCCTGTGTTTCACGACAAGGGTAGCAATCAGGCGGCGGACCGGCTTCATCGCTTGGATATTCGCCGGGCATTGAAGTATGTTGCTAGAACAGCGTCTTTTTGTAAATCGGACAGGCTTTTTGTGGTGTTCACGGGGGCCAGAAAAGGAGAGGCAGCTTCTAAAGGTTCGATTGCTCTGTGGGTGAAGGAGGCCATTGCGTCGGCATATATGTTGCCTGGTCGCATGGTGCCAGAAGGTCTGCGGGCTCATTCCACTAGAGCGCAGGCGGCATCTTGGGCGGAATGTCGATTGATGCCGGCGGTGGAGATCTGTAGAGCGGCGACTTGGTCGTCCCTGCATACTTTTGTAAGACATTACCGTCTGGACGTGCAGGCACACAGGGACACCTGTTTTGGATCGGTGGTGCTTCAGGCCGGTCTCGCAGGGCCCTCCCATTGATGATAGTTACTGCTCTGGTACATCCCCAGAGATTCCAGGACTAGACTGGATGGACGATCAGGAAGATTAAATTAGACTTACCTGCTAATTGTAGTTCCTGGAGGAACTCCAGTCTAGTCCCGTGTCCCGCCCGGTATCGTGGAGGTGCGGTGGCCTGAAGCAGGAGCTCTATTACTGGTAAGCAACATTTTTAGTTCTCTTGGGGTCCTGGTTTATGCTACGGCAGATTGTCACCTAGAAAGGGGTGGTAGTCTGTTTTCCAGGTTTTCGGAGTGATGGACAGGGGATCTCAGGGCATGCAGGTCTTGTACCTCTTGGGGCCGACAGGCAATTACAGTTCAGGGAAGCAGTTCATTTGATTCTGCAATGTCATTATTTGTTGCTCCGGTGAGTTCTGCTTTGTCAATAGGTAAACTGGTGTGAGGAGGCGGTACCAGCCCTTATTATATACCGGTGACATCACAGGAGTGAAGTTTCTCAGTCTCCAAAGCTGCTGGATGAGGTTGACAACCCCAGAGATTCCCGGACTAGACTGGAGTTCCTCCAGGAACTACAATCAGCAGGTAAGTCTAATTTAATCTTAAATGCACAGAAAGTGGCAGTGGCAGCATGTCAGATGAAAGAGCTTGCCAGGCCATTTTTGATTGGTGGACCTTATGTTTGACACCTTTGTGCTACACAGAGCATGTGCAATCCTCTCTTCATCATGGCTTATTCTTCTTGCAGCAAAACCTATATAAAAGTAAGCCTGGCACATGGGGTTTGCTGTCAGTGATCAAAGCAGAAGCTAGAAAGGAGACGAGACTTTCCAGGAAAGGAATAACCATACCAAAAACATTTGCCTTTCTTTGTCAAGGAAGATAAGGACTGGCATCAGAAGATATGGCAAACACTACACGACCATCTTATTGATACCAAAAATGGAAATCTACCAGCCCATGTCAGGACACCTCCTTCCTCTCCCCCTGTAATATTGAGACGATAGTATATCATAGCCATTAGTGTAAATAACTTGTAGAAAGTTACCCCAGTTATGTCCAAGTTTTAGTTCCTGTTCACTGTAAATACAATGCGGTCCGTCTGCATGGTATAAGGTTCTGTTGAATGTACACCGCACTGATATGAATAGCGCGGTATAGAAGAGACGTTAAATAAATATTAAGTGTTCATGCTGAAAACTCAGAACACCTGTGCTCTCCCAACAGACTAAGCACAGTAAAAGATAATCACTATTTCCATATCATCCTGCTAGACCATTCCAAACAAATGGGCTGTGTTCCCCAATGAGTAGATGGAGAGAGAGAGAGAGAAAACTAGAAACCTCTAGTGATGACATCACTGCTACTAATGCCAGTAAAACAAGAGGCACACTTCAGTATTTCTCTGTCTCCAGCAGATGGTGTATGCTGTTCTGATGCACCTCGGTTTGAAATTATGTTAGCTCCTGAGCAGCCAGTTGAAGGGGTTCCTTCCCAGTAGAGCTTGACAATTGATGTCTCCAGGGCATACCTTGGATTCTCCAGGAACAAGCAGAAAGTCAGTCCTGACATATGGATGATGTCGACGCCGACGGAGCCCTCGCGGAAGCATCTCCCCAGCTTTCAAAGAAAAGCCTTTGGGAGATGCCACCACAAATGCATGGTCCCTTCCTGCCCAAGGGTGCCATCTTACTCAGTCTCCCTTTTTCTGCGGAGCCCTACAGATGTTAGTCTTTTCCCCCTGGAAAAAAGTTGATTTCTTTGTACAATTTTTGTACTTTTTCCGGCCTGCGCTGGCTCCTTTCCCACCCGAGACCCGTTGCTGTTGCACCGAGCCTCAGAAAACCTTTGTTTTGATTCTTTTTCATATCGGCGCTTTTGCGCCTTTTTCAGCTGCTGGCCATGTCGAGGATCTTCGACCTCGCAGGGGTCCTTTTTGCTCTAATGGCCACCAGCTTTAAAAAATGTGATCAGTGCTCAAAAATCATGTTCCTCACCGACACTCATGATTGTTGCCTCCGGTGTCTGGGCGCTGACCATGACCCGGATGAATGCTCTCTGTGCAAGAAAATGTCCACTAAGGCAATACAGAGCCATTGGCTTAAGCAGGATGACATATTCCACAAGGCAGACTCAACCCTGGTTTCCCCAGTAGCCTCATGATTGAAGACCATACACGGATCCTTGGACTCGCGTAAGGCTCGCATACATTCAGAGCAAGGGTACTCGGAGCGTGAACGGAAGAAGAAGACGACGACCTCCAGGGCCTCGTCTGGGGAGGCGGACAAGCATGGAAAATCCCGTGCCCGGTCCTTCGGCCCCCGAAGAGCCCCCCAAGGAAATCGGAGCAGGAGTATCCTCGGAAAGTGTCCAGGACCGATGTTGTGGCCTCCCTCTCCTCCTTGACACTTGACCCGGTCACCCCAGTGTCGGTGTCCATGGCTGTTACCCCCGAGTGGGAAGCTTATATGTTGGCCTAAGAGCGCAGCATTTCTGTGTTCCTCACCTCCCAGCGGGCGCCGACCCCTGGCCCCCCCGAGACTGCATGGACCTCAACATCGAGGACTCCCCAGGACACTGGAACGATCGCTGAGAGCCAGACTCCTAGGGCAGATCCCGGTGTGGGTCTTGCTCTCTTTCCAGGTCCTCAGGAGTGAGGTCTTCACAGGTAAGCACCTCTGACTCCAGCCATGCCCTATCCTCGAAGCATCCAAGAACAGAGCTACTGGCTCTCATGCAGCCAGAAAACCTCGAATCCTCCTCGGATTATTCCCAAGTGGGAGTCCGACGTCAAGAGATCTCCGGAGACTTGGACCGCCTGAGACCTTCCCTTGGACCAGTCTCCACCGGCTGCCAAGCGCTGATCCCCTCCCAAGGATACCTCTTCCCTTGAGTTCATCAGGGACATGGCACAGGTGCTCTCCTTCACGACTGAGTCGGAGGAAGACCCTCACATGGAGGAACTTGACATCCTCCAGTACAACTTGGTCTATTTCTGAACGTTTAACAGCCAAAAAATAAAGCTTAATCATTCCTTATGAAACTAAACAGAGTGATGTTAAAGAGCACATTCACTGTCTTGAGACGGCTCGTCTGTACAGTGGTGCATGAATAAGACTGAGACCTTCACTTTAGCGTATTAGTGTATGGAATATTATTCAGAAAGAAATATCATTAATAAAAGAAATACGGATAGAGAATATCATATGAACACACTCTATTTATCCTCCAGTACGAGGCATCACTGAAGGAGAACTTGACAGTCCCTGTCCCCCTTATCCTCAGCTGGCTGCTCCTCTGGATGTGAGAGATCCCGGCATTTGTGCCCATCGTGAGTCGGTGACTTGACACAATGTACCAGGTCCAGCAGAGGCCAGGTTTTTGCAAGGCACAACTCCCCCACACCTTCATGATGGTCAAGTTGGCCATGCGCCAGCAAAAAAGCCCGAAGACACACTCCTTGATGCCCAGGGCAGGGAGTCTCGCACCCTTGATGCCCTTGGGTGAAAATGCTACCAGGGCTCGATGCTGGCATGTCGTATACAGACTTACGAACTCTACATCGACATGTTCCTTCGGGACCTGGCCAAGGAGCTTGGGGGATTCACCGCTGGTCTCAATGGAGACCACCTCTGGTGTTCCAGACTCTTTCGAAGACTGTTGCAGAATGCGCCAAGAACTTGTCCCGAGCCGTTTGACAGCTTCGAATCCAGTGTGAGGGTGGCTGCTGCTGGCATCAGGGTCCGGCACCAAGCTTGGCTCCAGTCATCAGATCTCGAGCAATGGGTGCAAGAAAAAATTCTTGATGTCCCGTGCCTTGGCAAACAGCTCTTTAGCAAGCTGATGGGAGGACAAGGCAGCCGAAATCGAGAACAGAGTATGTCACTTGGACTGCTCTCGAGGAAGACCTCTACCCTTCCCAGAAAAAAGCCGCAGGGGAAGAAGCCCCCTATCCTCCAGAAAGGTCAGCCCTACCGGGGCTACCCCCTTCCCCACACAGTTCACCCACAACAGGGTCCCCAGGGCAAGGGAACCGGCCAGGGCCCGCACAAACCGAAGGGCCAAAAGACCCAGTTGCTGGCCCCAGCCCAGCCTGGGTCGGGCTTTTGATGCCATCAGCATAACCCCTCTTCCACTGGCCTCCAAGGGGCCGCCTTCTTCCCTTACCTCGACGACTGGTTGGTAAAAGGGGACACTCCCTCAGAGGCCAGGCAGACCCCCAGCCATGCCATTCAGGTGTTGCAGCACCTAGGCTTTGTGATAAATCATCCAAAATCCTACCTCACGCTGACTCGGGTACTGGAGTTCATCTGGGCCTGCCTGGACACTCTCCAGGCCAGGGTTTTCCTCCCCCTGGACAGGGTGGATAACCTCGTAGCCAAAGTACAGCAGCACTGCGCTGTGTGGCTCAGTGGTGCCTCTGTTGCCAGTGGACATAGGCCACGGGCCGACATCAGGACAGAATCATGGTGTCTCACCAGCTGGCAGAGTCCCTCACCTGGTGGCAAGATACGCAACACCTGCAAGCGGGCATGCCCTTTCAGTTCCTGAACCCCTGGAGGGTTCTCACAATGGACGCCTCCCTGATGGGCTATGGTGTCCATTGCAAGGAGCTCCACACCCAGGGGGCCTGGTCCTTTGAGGAAAGCCAGCAGCAGATTAATGTGCTCGAGCTCAGAGCAGTCTTCCTCACTTCAAGCACTGCCTACAGCACCAGTTGGAGCTCGTCCAGATGGACAATTAAGTCACGGTGTTCTATGTGCAACAAGCAGGACGGAACAGGTTCCTACCACCTCTGCCAAGAGGCCGTGACCCTCTGTTCCTTCACAACCAGCCACAGGATGCTCCTCAGAGCGGTCTACCTACTGGGCCAGGACAATGCCTTGGCGGACAGGCTGAGCAGGGTCCTCCAGCCACACGAGTGGTGCCTGGACCCCGAGGTGGCACTCAGGCTTTTCCAGCTATGGGGCCTCCCTAGCCTGGACCGCTTTGCCAGTCCAATCAATGCTCAGCTGCCCCATTTCTGCGGCACCCAACTCCACCCCTCCCGAGTGGCGGCAGATGCCTTCCTAATCTCAGTGGTTGAGGGGCCTACTGTACGCCTTCCCTCCCACACCCTTTATAGCTCAGACCCTCTTCAAGGTCCAGTGAGACAAGGCATCGGTGATCCTCCAAGCCCTGTGGTGGCTCAGGCAACTCTGGTTCCTCTTGCTGCTCCATCTTTCAACGGAGTCCCCGGTCCCTCTCGGGAGCTCCCTGGGATTCTTGACACAGGAGGAGGGTTCAATACTCCATCCCAACCTGGGATCCCTATCTCTCACGGTATGGCGACTGAACGGGTCGCCTTAGCCCCTCTCAACCACTCCAAGGAAGTGGAGGATATCCTTCTGGCCTCTCGTAAGGACTCCACGAGAAGGGCCTATGCCTTCAAGTGGCGCCGGTTCTCCGTGTGGTGCCTGGAGCACTGAATGGATCCTTTTTCTTGCCCTGTGCATTCAGTCTCCACCTCTTGCAGTCTGGACTCAAGTCCAACTCCGTCAGGGTACATCTGAGTGCACGCTCCACAAAGCACCATCCTGTGGAGGGCAAACCACTATCTGTGCAGCCCCTCACCACCAGGTTCGTGGGGGGCTTTTGTTCTCCAAACCCCCCATTCAGCCGCCCCCAGTGGAATGGGATCTCAGTGTGGTTCTGGAGCAACTTAACAAGCCGCCCTTCGAGCCATTGGCTACCTGTTGCTTACACTACCTGTCCTGGAAGGTTGCCTTCTTAGTGGCTCTCGTCTCTGCCCGCAGAATCAATGAGCTCCAGGCTTTGGTGGCCATGCCACACTACACCAAATTCTACAAGAACAGGGTCATGCTCTGCACTCACCCTAGGTTTCTCCCGAAGGTGGTCTCCGACTTCCACCTCAATCAAGAGGTAGTGCTCCCTACCTTCTTTCTGCAGCCTCATACCAACTCGACATCAGCCGTCCTTCATGCTCTGGACTGCAATCGAGCCTTGTCCTTCTACCTACAGTTTAACCAGGGCCACCATAAAGCCTCACAGCTTTTCATCTCCTTTGACCCCAGTCACATGGGACAGGCTGTCACTAAAAGGACCATATCCATCTGGGTGGCATTGCCTTTGCTCAAAGCTGGGCTGGAGTACCCTGGAGCTCCAAGTCATGGCGCACAATGTCAGGGCGATGGTGACATGGGTCACGAACCTCCGATCAGTGCCTCTGGCCAACATCTGCCAGGCTGCCACCTGGTTTTTGATCCACACCTTTGCAGCCCACTACTGCTTGGAGAGGATGTCCCGACAGGACAGTACCTTCGACCAGGCCGTACTCCGGAACCTCTTCGTGGTTTAGGCAACTCCTGCCTTCTGGCCCTTCTTGTTCAGGCTACTGGAGCCATGGTTCTTTCTGGACACTGGGATCCTCAGAGTCTGTTCTCAGATTTGCCCGCGGCTGCTCACAGTTGGGCCATGTTTTTTCTACCAGTCCTCTGTCAGCTGGCACCTTAATTCAATGTATCGGGTGCATAAGAGCCCCAGCTTTCGAAAAAATACAACTGCCTCCCAACTTCATGGTCATGGAATCAGCTATGTGTCATATCAAGAGCTCAAAGACACACTCCTCTGTGCCCCCCAGCCGGGAGGCACAGAATATGGATGGTTTTGGTAGGAAGTGCTACCAGGGCTCAGTGCTGGTGGCTCGGATCCAGGCATGCCAGTTATATATGGGGATGTACCTCTGAGATCTGTTGGGGGATCTCACTGAATTCTTGGCTGGACTATTAGGGGAGGCCCTTGAGCACTTCCAGAGCCTTGTTGCCAAGACCAAAGAATGCTCCAAGTTCATCACCAGAGCGGCCTACGACTGGTACGAGTCTGTGGCTAGGGTGGCCGCGATAGGCATCTGTGCCCATCAACTGGCATGTCTTCAGTCCTCAGACTTGGAACAATGGGTTCAGGACTAGTTGGCCAATGTCGCATGTCGGGGAGAGAATCTCTTCAGAAAACCCATGGAAAAGAAGGCTGGAGAGTTGGCGAGTGAACAACTCACAATGAACAGGCTCTCTCGGAAGACCTCCGACCCTTCCAGATGGAAGTCTTCGAGGAAATAGTCCTCCTTCCCCAAGAAGAAGAAAACCAAAAGGCAGGCAGAGCTCCGGAGTCTCAATGCGTGGATGAGACAATGGTGCAGAGATGAGGGTTTTGGATTTGTTAGGAACTGGGGAACATTCTGGGGAAAGGAGGGGCTCTTCCGAAGGGATGGGCTTCACCTTAACTGGGATGGAACCAGGCTGCTGGCATTAACCTTTAAAAAGGAGATAGAGCAGCTTTTAAACTAGATATTAGGGGAAAGCCGACAGTCGCCCAAGAGCGGATGGTTCGGAAGAATGTATCCTTAAAGGATACTACCAAAAGCAGAGAGGTTCCACAAAAGAGTAAAGTAGCCCAAATGCCCTCAAGTATGGAGCAGACAGAGCTTAAAGATCCCAATTTACCCATGTCTAACAATAGCCAAATTAACATGAATAAAATACATTCTCTAAAATGCTTGTATGGAAATGCTAGAAGTCTAAAGAATAAGATGGGAGAGTTAGAATATATAGCACTAAATGAAAGGTTAGATATGATTGGAATATCAGAGACATGGTGGAAGGAGGACAACCAGTGGGACACTGTGATACCTGGGTACAAACTATATCGTAATGATAGAGCTGATCAAATTGGTGGAGAGGGTTGCGCTCTATGTTAGAGAGGGCATTGACTCAGAAAGGATTAAAGTTTTTCAGGAAACAAAATCTGCTGTAGAATCTATATGGATTGAAATTCCATATAAAAGGGGGAAGGCAATGGCAGTGGGGGTGTACTATCGAGCGCCTGGCCAGAATGACCAAATGGATGATGAAATGCTCAAAGAAATCAAGGAAGCTAACAAAAGTTACAGCGCAGCAATAATAATGGGTGATTTCAATTACCCCGGTATTGACTGGGTCAGTGTCACGTCAGGACATGCTAGGGAGATAAAGTTCCTAGATGAAATAAATGACTGCTTCTTGGAGCAGCTGGTTCATGAACCGACCAGAGGGGAAGCCATATTAGACCTAGTCCTTAGTGGAACACCAGATCTAGTGCAAGAGATAAGGGTGTTGGGGCCACTTGGCAATAGTGATCATAGCATGATCGCCTTTGATTTAATTAGTGGAGGAGGGATAGTAAGGAAATCCACAGTACTACCTTTTAACTTTTGAAAGGGAGACTATGATAAAATGAGGAAAACAGTTAAGAAAAAACTAAAAGGAGCAGTTGCAAAGGTTAAAGATGTACATCAAGCTTGGGTGGTGTTGAAAAATACTATCTTGGAAGCCCAGACCAGCTGTATTCCACGCTTTAAGAAAAGTGGAAGGAAGTCCAAAAAACTGCCAGCATGGTTTAAAGGTGAGGTCAGAGAGGCTGTAGTTGCCAAAAAAGCATCTTTCAGGAAATGGAAAAAAGAGCCAAACGATGAAACCTGGAAACAGTACAAGCACTGGCAAGTCAAATGCAAGGCATTGATAAGGCAGGCAAAGAGAGAATTTGAGAAGAAGCTTGCTGCGGAAACAAAAACGCAAAATAAAGACCTTTTCAAGTACATTCGTAGCAAAAAAACTGAGAGTCAGTTGGTCCATTAGATGATAGAGGGGTTAAAGGAGCACTAAGAGGCGACAAGGCGATAGCAGAGAGACTGAATGAATTCTTTGCTTCGGTCTTTACTGAGGAAGATGTAGGGATGTTACCCATGACTGAAGTGGTATTTAAAGGTGCGGAAGAATTGAAGGAAATATCGATACATCGGGAAGATGTCTTACAACTATTATATAAACTGAAGAGTAGCAAATCACCTGGGCCGGATGGTATACATCCAAGGGTGTTGAAAGAACTGAAATATGAGATTGCAGACCTGCTATCAGTAATCTGTGAACTATCATTAAAATCATCTCTAATACCTGAAGATTGGAGGATCGCCAATGTAACACCAATTTTTAAAAAGGGTTCCAGGGGTGATCCGGGAAACTACAGACCGGTGAGCCTGACGTCAGTACCAGGAAAAATGGTAGAAACCATCATAAAGAATAAAATTACTCAGCATGTAGATAGTCACAACCTAATGGGAGACAGCCAACATGGCTTTAGACAAGGAAGATCTTGTCTTACTAATCTGTTATGTTTTTTTGAAGGAGTGAATAAACAGGTGGACAAAGGTGAGTCGGTTGATATTGTGTATCTGGACTTGCAGAAAGCCTTTGACAAGGTCCCTCATCAGAGACATTTGGCAAAACTAAAGAGTCATGGGATAGGAGGCAGTGTACTATTGTGGATCAGGAACTGGTTAAAAGATAGAAAGCAGAGGGTAGGGCTAAATGGCCAATTTTCCCAATGGAGAAAGGTGAATAGTGGTGTACCCCAGGGATCTGTGCTGGGTCTGCTGCTTTTTGACATATTCATAAATGACCTGGAAAGTGGAATAACGAGTGAGGTTATTAAATTTGCAGATGACACAAAACTATTTAAAGTTGTTAAAACCCAAGAGGATTGTGGAAAATTGCAAGAGGATCTTGATAAATTGGAAGACTGGGCATCAAAATGGCAGATGAAATTTAATGTGGAGAAGTGCAAGGTTATGCACCTAGGGAAGAACAACCCAAACTATGGTTACACGATGCAAGGTTCCACATTAGGAACCACCACCCAGGAAAAAGATTTAGGCGTCATTGTGGATACCATGTTAAAACCCTCGGCCCAGTGTGCAGCAGCGGCCAAGAGAGCAAATAGAATGCTAGGTATGATAAGGAAAGGAATGGAAAATAAAACAAAAGATATTATAATGCCTCTATATCGTTCCATGGTGAGACCGCACCTTGAATATTGTGTGCAATTCTGGTCGCCGTATCTTAAAAAGGATATAGCGATTTTAGAAAAGGTTCAGAGAAGAGCCACCAAAATGGTAAAGGGGATGGAAGGATACTCCTATGAAGAAAGGCTAAAAAGGTTAGGGCTCTTTAACCTGGAAAAGAGACGGCTGAGGGGAGATATGATAGAAGTCTATAAATTAATGAACGGAGTGGAACGGGTAAACGTAGATCGATTGTTTACCTTATCAGAATATAGAAAGACTAGGGGACATGCAATGAAGCTACAGGGTAATCTATTTAAGACTAATAAAAGAAAATATTTTTTCACTCAACGTGTAATCAAACTCTGGAATTTGTTACCAGAGGATGTAGTAAAGGCTGTTAGTGTAGCTGGGTTTAAAAAAGGTTTGGACAAGTTCCTGGAGGAAAGGTCCATAAACCATTATTAAGAAGTGACCGAAGATATCAATGCTTGACCCAGTACAAGCATTGTGGAACTTGTGTCTCTTGGGGAAACTGCTAGGTACATATGACCTAGATTGGCCACTGTTGGAAACAGAATACTGGGCTTTGATGGACCTTGGTCTGACCCAGTATGGCATATCTTATGTTCTTATATATAGTACTTACACCCCATAGCATTCTTACCAGGCGCCCCAGCAGGGACAGCAATCGAAAGGTCAGGGTCAGCGGCAGCAATGCGAGTCAAAACCCTAGAAGGCCCAACCAGTGCCCACAGCCACACTCTGGGGTAGGGGGATGTTTTACTCTACCTCTGGAACATAGCCCTTCTCATTCTGGACTCGATTCCGTCCCAGGTTGAGGGAAGACTGATCTACTTTGCCCCCGACCTGGGGGCCCAGCATCACAACAGACTCCTGGGTGCTACAAGTGTTCCAGGATGTGTACCTGCTGCGTATCATTGAGCTTCCACCGCTTCAGGTTCATTGTGGCTCTCCTCGATACTACTAGAGTTCGAACCTTCCTGTCATCCAACCAGGCCCACTGCCTAATTGCCGTTGCCCACATATAACAGCTCGACAGATGCTGCGCCTCCTGGATCACATGGCCTCCATAGTCCATGTCACTCCTTCAGCATGGCTTCAGATGCGTCAGATGCGGTGAACACTTTGCACACAGTGGCACCAGGTGTCCAGCCCCTTTTCCGAAAAGGTCATGGTTACTCCACCGCTCAGGGAGTCCCTTTCCTGATGGCAACAGCACACCAACCTATTTGCGGGACTGCCCTTCCAAGCCCCGCCGCACTGTGCTGACGACGGATGCCTCCAAACTGGGCTGGAGAGCTCATCTAGATGGCCTGCGCGCATGCAGGGCCTCTGGATGGCTTGGGAGAATCTCCATCCTATCAATTTCTGGAACTCCAAGCCATAGCCAATGCCCTTCGAGTATTTCGACAACACCTCTCCAATCTGGTACTCCTCAAACAGACGGACAACCAGGTGGCCGTGTTCTATATCAACAGGGCAGCACGGGCTCATACCTCTGTTGGAAGACAGCCCGGCTCTGGAAGTTTGCCTGCGCAAATGGTATGTTCCTGAGGGCCGTGTACCTGCCAGGAGAGCTCAATGTTTTGGCAGATTGACTCAGCAGGGTTCTTCAACAGCATGAGTGGACCCTCAACAAGCAGGTAGCCCGATGCATCTTCCAAGATTTCTTTGCCTTTCTTCACAACAGCCAGCTGCCACAGTTTTGCTCCAGAGTATCATGCAACAGTTGGATAGCTTCCGATGCTTTTCTCCTGAAATGGGGTGAAGGTGCAGTTGCCTACCCACCAACTCTTCTGGTGGTCAAGATACTTTTCAAGCTTCAGGCGAACAGCGCTGCACTGGCCTAATTTCCCCTGCTACTTCGTCTGTCCCGAAGACAGCCTCTCCAACTCGTCTCTCAGGACAGGGGGTCTCTACTCCATCTCAACATCAAATCCTCCTCGCTCACGACATGGATGCTGAATGCATACACTTGCACCTGTTTGTCTCCCGGAGGAGGTGGAGCACATCGTCCTTGCATCTCGCAAGGCTTCTACTAGACGCGCCTATGCTTTCAAGTGGTGCAGATTCTCAGTCTGGTGTGTGGACAAGGCTCTGGACCCTTTCTCCTGCCGAGTGGATGTGGTTCTCACCTACTACTACTACTACTATTGATCATTTATATAGCGCTGCAAGGCGTACACAGCGTTGTACAGACGCATATAAAAGATAATCCCTGCTCATCAGAGCTTACAATGTAATCAAGACAGATGGTACAATAGATGAGAGCAAGGGTACAGTAGGGAAGAGTAATGAGAATGAAGGAGAACAAAGGATTAAGATCCAAAAGCAGCCTGAAAGAGGTGAGTCTTTAGCATGGATTTGAAAAAGGAGAGAAATCTGACACAAAGATACAGGTAGTTTGTTGCAGGCATAAGCAAGGTGAAAGAATCGAAGGCTGGAACTGGCTGTTGAAGAGAAGCATGTTAGAAGAAGAGTGAAATTCATGAGGAGGGGTATAGGGAGAGAGAAGAGAGGAAAGGTAGTGAGGAGAAATAGAATGAACGCACTTATAGGTCAGAAGGAGAAGTTTCTATTGGATAAGGAAACAGAATGGGAGCCAATGAAGTGATTTGAGAAGAGGGGTTATATGAGTATATTGGGGCTGGTGGAAGATCAGCCACGCAGTGGTGTTTTGAACAGATTGAAGGGGAGAAAGATGATTCGGAGGGAGACCAGCAAGGAGGAGGTTGTAATATTCGAGGCGAGAAGTGACTTAAGAGTGGATAAGTGTTTTAGTAGTGTGTTCAGAAAGGAAGGGGCGAATGTTTTTAATGTTATAGAGAAAGAAATGACAGGTTTTACTATCTGTTAGATATGTGAAGAAGGAGAGAGAGGAGTCGAAGATGACTCCAGGGTTGCGGGCTGAGGAAACAGGAAGCAGAAGAGTGTTATCGACAGAAATAGAGAAGGGGGGAAGAGGGTTTAGGGGGGAAAATAAGAAGTTTGATTTTGGCCATTTTCAATTTCAAATGGCAGTGAGACATCCAGGCATATCAGATAGGCAAGCAGATATACGGGCTTGGCGTGTAAGAGAAATATCAGGTGTGTGTAGATAGATCTGAGAGTCATCACCATAGAAATGATGTTGAAAGCCATGGGAGGAGAGAGCACCGAGGGACTGGGTATAGAGAGAAAAGGAGAGGGCCTAGAACAGATCCTTGGGGTATACCAACTGAGAGAGAGATAGCAGTAGTCCAACTCCGTTAGAGTACACCTGAGCGCTATAGCCGCCTACTATCATGCTGTAGCTGATAAGTCTCTCTCCGCTCACCCACTTGTAGGGCGCTTCATGAGAGGCCTTTTGTTGTCTTGCTCCCCGATTCGACCACTGCCGGTGGCGTGTGACCTTAACGTGGTGTTGGGGCAGCTGCTTGCTCCCCCTTTTTGAACCACTTGTCTCCTGTCCGCTTAGGTTTCTTACCTGGAAAGTCATCTTTTTGATAGCACTCACCTCTTTGCGCAAGTGAGCTGCAAGTGCTGGTGGCGCACCCGCCATACACCAAGTTCTATAAGAATAGTGTGGTCCTTCACACTCGCCCTAAGTTCCTGCCTAAGGTAGTTTCTGCTTTCCATCTCAAAGAGTCTGTGGTATTCCCCATCTTTTTCCCCAAGCTTCACGCCAACAGCCTTTTTCCCCAAACCTCACGCTCACTCTACACTTTGGATTGTACGAGAGTGCTGGCTTTCTACCTGGAATGAATGAAACCCACTGCCATTCCTCCCAGCTCTTTGTCTCGTTTGACCCCAGTAGGCTGGATGTGGCGGTTTCCAAATGCATCCTTTCCATTTGGGTGGCAGACTGCATCTCCTTCGCTTATGATCAAGCTGGGCTCAGTTTGGAGCACTGTCCACGGCACACAATGTCCAAGCTATGGCGGCTTCTGTGACTCATCTGTGCTCTGTCTCCACTGTAGAGATCTGTAGTGCTGCTACGTGGCCTTCCATCCACACCTTCACAGCCCATTACTGTCTGGATGGAGATTCCCGGCGTGGCAGCAAATGCGGCCAGGCCGAACTCCAGCATTTGTTAGGGACTTAAAGCAACTCTTTCCCGCTGGCCTGTCTGTCCAGGCTACCACTGAGTCAATCTGATGTTGATGCTCTGCTGGGCGATGACTCTCGGAACCTTTCCGCTCTTACTTATGCTGTTTGTCTCGGTTTGGTTTTTCTGGTTGCCCCATTGGGCTTTTTACAGGGTTGTTTTTTTTTCAGTAGCCTGTAGCTTGGGGGTCCCATATATGAGGACTACATTCCTTCTTGGTCCAATAGAAAGCATAGTTACTCACCTGTAGCAGGTGTTTTCCGGGAACAGAAGGAATCAGTCCTCACTACCCTCCCTCCTCCCTGTGAAGTGTTTACTATTTTAGGCTTGATTAAGCTATGTCATCATACTAAGGTAAGATGGCTTCTTTGGGCGGGAAGACAGGCACGCATGCGTGGTTGACCTCCCAAAAGCTTCCTAGGAATCTGGGGAACGTTCCTGCATGGGCTCCGTCAGTGATGACGTCCATATGTGAGGACTGATTTCTGCTGTTCCCAGAGAACACTTGCTACAGCTGAGTAACTATGCTTTACTCCCTTTCCCCTTGGGGATCTGGATAGGTGCCTTGTGATCTTCCTAGGGTGGATGCTTACATAGCTATAGTCATCAGGCATATACTACCTTACCGATAGGGGATGGTGCTGTCTGCACAGAGCAGTTGGGCTATAAGGTGACAGCACCTCTTAAGTCTATTTTTCAACCTCCTCCCTTATCCACAAGATGGCATATTGTGGACTGATAGGTTTTGCCTCCGATGGCTACAGTCAGTCCCAGAGGATGACACTTCTTTGCTTCTGAAGGCGACATTATTTTTCTTAGTGGATGTTATATATATTCTTGTCCGTTTCAGGCGTAGGGCAGCAGATGTGGCTTCTTAGTGGTCCAATCTGGCCTTCAGAGGCTGGCTTTTATTTGAAGAGAAACCTGTCGGGTCATAACAGTTTAGGAAATCCAAGCTTCATTGCTTCCAGAGGATAAACCTAGAGGATCCTGGTGACAGAGACTTCTGCTCCTCTACTTTCAGTTTTCCTTGCCCCCCATGCCAAATTTCTTGGGGCCTCCCAGCACCACTGGTCAGGGGAATCATGCTCTGCCTTCCCCAGTTTTCAGGCCCGTCCTCAGCCTTCTCTTGGGCTTCCAAGGCCCCATGGTGGTTCTTCCTCTGGATTCGGCCCTTGCCATCCTGATTGATGACAGGATCGGGGGCCCATTCCAGGTTTACTCCAGTGGGCATCTGTCTTGGACTCCTTCACCAAGAGTGAGTCTGCATCGCAGCCAAGCTCTGGGTGCTCAAACATAATTACATTCTAGACTGAAGCAAGCTCCTGTGGTTCCAAAATGGGGGGAAACCCCCTTCCCCCCACTGTCCAAGCCACCTCAGACAGCCTGGTGTCTCAGACCTCCCATCCAGAGAGGCAAAGGCCATTATTCCATCTACTTCATCCTGCTGGAAAAGGGTGACTCCTTCAGGCTGATCCCCAATCTGAAGAGCATTGGAAGCTTCCTGAAGGTCTCTTGCTTCTGGATGGAGTTTGTTTGATGCAGGGAGTTTTTCACATCACTTGACCTTGCAAAAGCTTATTTTTGTTTCCCATTTGAGAGAATCAATAGCATTCTCGGCTCACACGCCCTGCTTCTCTGCCCCTTCCTTCAGGGTCTCCACTGCCCCAAGGACTCTCTTCTTTTTTTCTCCAGGAGTATGGTGATAGTGACTGCAGCTCTGTGGCACAACAGCATATGTCTCTCTCCTTTTTCGATGATTGACTTATTCGGGCCAGTCTCAGTCTGAAGCAGCGAGGGGAACAGCCAGCATGATTCAGTTCTGGAGGACCTTGGCTGGTGGTCGATTGCAACAAGTAACCTTGAGCCAGCTAAATCATTGGAGTATCTTTAAGCCCCTTTTTGATGCACATTGATGGAATTTCTGGGTCGTTGGATCAGCTTCAGTCCTTCAGAAGCAGTGGGCTTTCAAGATTGGGACTGTTTTCAGTTCCTTAGTTTGGCGTCAACAACTGAGTTAAATGAGGGCTCATCTGTTGTCGCTCAAAAAAAAAATTACTACTCTGTTGATTGTCTTGCTCACAAGACTTCAAGATCAGTTTTTTTGTGAGCTGCTGTGTTTTCTTCCCGCCCAGTGGAGGCGTAGGTTTGGTACATCCCACTTGTCTGGACTGGTCTAGCAGGATGATATGGAAGGTGACATTTTACTTACCAGATAATGTCTTTTTCTTGTGTCCTGCTATACCAGTCCAAGGCCCACTCTTGGAACTGTTAGCTCTGTTCTTCTGCAGTGGTACCCTGGAGTCCACTATGAGTTATAAACTTGACTTTGCAGGACCATCTTCTACTGACAGTCTTCTGTTTAGGCTTTCCTATACATAATTCTCTACTGTTTCGTTACTCATTGTTGCCCACATTGAGGTTGTGTGTGGCTAGCCATGTTCTCCCATATGCTTTGGGACAGATACTGAAGAGACCTCTGATGGCTGAGGCAGAAAGAGGCATAGGAATGATATCATTGAAACCTGGGCATTCTATTGGTTCTTTCTCCAGGAACAAGCAGGAGGTCAGTCCTCACATATGGGTGACGGTGCCGACGGAGAGCCCTCGTGCGGAGCAATTCCTCAGATTTCAAAGAAAGCCCTTGGGATTGCATCACACATGCGCGGTTCCCTTCCCTCCCAAGGGTGCCATCTTGCTCAGTCTCCCTTTTTCTGCGGAGCCCAATGGACGTGGTCTGAATTCCCTCGCGGAAAAAGTGCGTCAAACTTCACAGAAGATTCTTCTCTTCGACCCGGTTTGACGCTGGTTCTCCTTCCCGCCTCGGTTCCCCTTCCCGCCTCGGTTCAGTACATCGGTATCGAATCCGGTCTCTATTTTTCGTTTTTTGTCCTTAGTGACTAGCATTCGCGCTCTTTTTATTTTTCACTGGCAGCACGGTCGTTTGACCTCGCAAGGGCCCTTTTTCCCCCCGATGTCTGCCAGCGGGTTTAAAAAGTGTGATCGGTGTAAAAAGATAATGTCCCTCACTGACATACATGACTGCTTTCTCCGATGCCTCGGGGCCAACCATGACCCGGTGGCCTGTGGCCCGTGCGGCAAGATGTCTTCTAAAGCTCTTAGAAGTCTGCAGTAGCAGCGTGAGAGGATTTTCTCAGAGGTCCACCTCCACTCGGGTTCAGACCTCGTCAGAAGCCTCGACATCTCGGGAGTTGTCGGACTCCGAGCATCGTCGTGGGCCTTCTGAAAGGGGGTCTCCCTCCAGGGAACACCGGAGGAAGAAAAAACTCATGAGGGTGGCGGCGTTAGATGCCTCTGATAGGCCTGGTTCCTTGCAGGCCAGGTCTCGGAGTCCTGACCGCCACCCCGAGTCCTCGGAGTTGGAGCAGCCTGCCAAGGTACCTCACACGGAGCAGACGCTGAGAAAAGTAAACACTGTTGTCCTTGTGGACTCTCCTCCGGGAGAACCGGCGTCGGGCCCGACACCACGGAGCCTTCTGGACTCGGTCTCAGAATGGCGGCCTTGGAGCGCAGCGTGTCTGCCTTCATGGAGCAGCAGCGGGCACTGATGGCTGGTCTTCCCGGTCCGTCTGCCCCGACCACCGGGACCTCGACGTCTAAGTCGACCCTGGAGGCCGAGCCGATCCTCAAGGCCCTTCGAGCTCGAGTTGATCCTCGGCCGAGGTCTCCCTCGACTTCCCGTTCGGGACCGAGGTCGTCGATGCCGGTGGCATCGGCATTGGGGCGGTCGAGATCGAAGCCCTCGCGGCCGGAGCCCGTCGATTCCTCCTCAGAGGACTCGACTTGGGAGACAGAGGACGAAGACTCCCCGAGTACCCACCGGACCCAGTGTGTCCCATCGAACTCACCGGAGTCCGAACCTCGGAGAAGGTCTCCCCCGGAGGATACTAGGTTCTCATAGTTCGTACGGGACATGGCCAAGACCTTGGCCTTCCCGGCGGATGCCGAGGAGGAGTCTCGAGCCGAAGAGCTCGATGCCCTCCAGTATGATTTTCCACCGAAGGAAGCCCTTACTGTACCAGTTCCTCCGATGTTGGAATGGCTGTTATTCTGTATGTGGTCAACCCCGGCCTCGATGCCTGTGCTGAGCAGGCGGGTCGATTCCATTTATAGAGTCCGCAACAGCCCTCGGTTCCAAAAGGCACAGCTGCCGCACAACTCCATGGTTGTGGAATCGGCCATGCAAAGGCTCAAGAGCCAAAAAACGCACTCCACGGTGCCTCCTGAAAGGGAAGCCCGGAACCTGGATGACCTCGGCAGAAAGTGCTACCAGGGCTCGATGCTATCCATGCCGTGTCCAACCCTACCAGCTGTACATGGGCATGTACTTACGAGAACTGGCAACGGAGATTGCCGGGTTCTCAGCTGGTCTCTCCGAGGAACCCTTGCAGAGATTCAAGGCCTTGTCCACAGGGATTCGAGAGTGCTCGAAGTTTGTCTCAGCTGGCATCGGTGCCCAACGCCAGGCTTGGCTGATGTCCTCGGACCTAGAGTTATGGGTACAGAACAAGTTGGTCGATGTCCCCTGCCGAGGTGAGAACTTGTTCAGCAAACCCATGACTGAGAAGGCTGCACAAATAGAGTCCGTGTACTTGACCTGGACAAGGCTATCCAAAAAGAACTCTGCCCGCCCCTTCTAAGAAGAAGGGCTCGGGTAAAAAGCCCTTTTTCCCGAGGAAGGGTACTGCTTACCGCAACTACCCCACTCACCAGGCCTCCCCAGCTCCCCAACATGGGCAGCAGGCCAAGGGACAGGGTCATGGCCCGCGTAAGCAGAAGACCCCCAAGCCTCAAGCACCGGCTTCCTCCCAGCCAGTTGGGGGTTTTTGACAGCCACAGTATGGTCTCTCTCCAGCCAGGGGTGGAACTGAGCACAGGAGAGAGGCTGACCCTGTACGCCTACAGGTGGCCAGCGGTCACCACAGACACCTGGGTCTTGCAAATAGTCCAGAAGGGATACTTGCTTCACTTCAGCCAGGTGCCTCCATCCTACTTTCCAGGAGAGCCTTTACTACCTCCTCTGCACAGGAACCTGCTTCTGCAGGAGTTAGCCGGTCTCCTAAAGGATCGGGCGGTAGAACCAGTGCCCCAGCGCCTGCAAGGCCAGGGCTTCTATTCCAGGTATTTCCTGGTACAAAAGAGAACAGGAGGCCTCAGGCCCATCCTCGATCTGCGAAACTTAAACAAGTTCCTGGTAAAAGAGAAGTTCAAGATGCTCTCTCTTGGAATTTTGCTGCCATACCTCCACCAGGGAGATTGGCTCTCTGCTCCTTAGATCTGAAGAATGCCTACACCCACATCCTCATACATCCAGAACACAGACAATATTTCAGATTAGTCGTGGGAGGAAACCATTTTCAGTACAGAGTACTTACATTTGGCCTTGTTTCCGCCCCCAGAGTGTTTACCAAATGTCTGGCGGTGGTGGCGGGGTTTCTCAGAAACCATGGTATCTTTGTCTTCCCATACCTGGACGACTGGCTCATCAGGGCCCCGTCGCCTCAGGAGGCCCAATAGGCCACAACTTGCATTATCAACATACTGCAACATCTAGGCTTTGTCATAAATCAGGCAAAGTCCACCTTGCTTCCCACACAGAACTTATTCATAGGGGCGAGACTAGACACCCTGCAGGCAAGGGCTTACCTGCCACTGGACAGGGCACAAAGGCTTCTGGAGCTAGTGCGCCAGATACATCACAGGTCTCAAATATCAGCAAGGCATTTCCTGCGTCTTTTGGGTCACATGGCTTCTACAGTGCAGGTGACCCCAAACGCCCAGCTCCACATGAGGACAGCTCACTGGTGCCTCCTGGCTCAGTGGACGCAGGCCACAGTTTGACTTCGAGACAGGATAAGGGTGTCCATACGACTGCTAAAGTTGCTGATCTGGTGGCTTCACCTGCCCAACCTGCTCAAAGGAGTGCCTTTCCAACCTCCGGTGTCTTCAAGAGTCTTGGCGACAGAAGCGTCCCTGCTGGGCTGGGGAGCCCATTGTCAGGACTCCTGCACTTAGGGGTTGTGGTCTCCCCAAGAGAGGACACAACAGATCAACCTCTTGGAGCTCCGGGCAATACACCTAGCTCTGCAAGTCTTCTGCCATGTTCTCTCACATCAATCTGTGCTTGTACAGACAGACAATCAGGTGCCTATGTTCTACGTGAACAAGCAGGGAGGGACAGGGTCCCAGGTTCTGTGTCAGGAGGCACTGGACCTCTGCCTCTGCTCCTTTGCCATCAGACAGGGTGTGTCTCTCAAGGAGGTTTACCTGCCAGGTCAAGAGAATGACGTAGCAAACAAAATAAGCAGAATTATTCAACCTCACAAATGGCGACTGAATCCGGAAGTGGCCCAGCAGATCTTCCTCTGCTGGGGCCATCCATCCATAGCTCTCTTTGTCAGCCTGCAGAATCATCAGTTGCCCAACTTTTGCTCCAGACAGCCACATCCCCAAAGGATAGATGCCGATGTTTTTCTGATCTCCTGGTCTGTGGATCTCCTGTATGCGTTTCCTCCTACGCCTCTGGTGGCCCGAACTCTGTTCATAATCCTGCGGGATAAGTCCTCGGTCATCCTGGTAGCCCCCAGATGGCCAAGACAACCTTGGTTCCCGCTTCTCCTCCAGCTGGCAGTGGAGACACCACTCCCACTGGGGACAAAGCCTGACCTATGCCAGGAACAGGCTCTCTCTTACATCCCAATCTCAGGTCCCTCAACCTGATGGCATGGCTGCTGAAAGGGTAGTGCTGAGCCCTCTCCTCCTATCTAAGAATGTAGAAGTGGTGTTACTGGCCTTCAGGAGGCAGTCCACCAGAAAAACCTATGCCTTCAAATGGCGGAGATTTGAGGTGTGGTGTAACCAGCACAATGAAAACCCTTTCTCTTGTCTTGTGCCTGTGGTGTTGCAGTACCTGCTGCACCTCTCTGACTTGGGCCTCAAGTCTGATTCTGTAAAGGTCCACCTGAGTGCTTTGTCAGCACATCACTCACCAGTGGAGGGACATCCTTTGTCACTTCACCCTTTGGTATCCAGATTCCTAAGGGGTCTACTTCTACTGAAGCCCCCGGTTCGCCCTCCGGCGACTGACTGGGATCTGAATGTGGTCTTGCAACAACTTACTCGCCCACCGTTTGAGCCAATGTCTACTTGCCATCTGCGCTTCCTCTCCTGGAAGGTTCTCTTCCTAGTGGCACTCACATCGGCAAGGCGAGTGAGTGAGCTGCAGGCTTTGGTTTCAGAAAGACCGTATACACGGTTTTACAGGAATAGGGGAGTTCTGCGAACCCACCCTAAGTTCCTCCCGACATTCTTTCCCAGACAGCATACCAGCCGGGCAGAGGTGGTCCTGCATACCCTTGACTGTAAGAGGGCAGTGGCTTTCTACTTGGAGCGTACGAGGGGACATTGAAGGGCTCCTCAGCTGTTTGTCTCTATTGACCCCAGTAAGCTGGAGCTTCCAGTCTCCAAGCGTACATTGTCCACTTGGGTGGCAGACTGCATCGCCTGGGCGTACAGGGTGGCTGAGCTCCCTTTGCAGGGTAGAGTCACGGCCTACCATGTCAGGGCTAAGGCTGCCTCAGTGGCTCACGTCCGCTCTGTTCCACTGGTGGACATCTGCCGGGCTGCTACCTGGTCTTCAAGCCAGATTTTTGCAGCCCATTACTGCTTGGATGGAGAGTCCCGCTGAGACAGTGCTTTCGGCCAGGCGGTACTCCGGAACTTATTTGAGGTTTAGGCAACTCCTACCCTCCGGCCCTCTGGGGTCAGGCTACCGGGGGTGGCGTGTCTCTGCTGGATGCCTATCACAGCTGCTGCGGCTCTTCTAGAGGGAGCCATTTTTCAGCTATGGGTTCTTGATAGCCTATAGCTAGGGAGTCCCATATGTGAGGACTGACTTCCTGCTTGTTCCTGGAGAAAGCGTAGTTACTCACCTGTAACAGGTGTTCTCCAGGGACAGCAGGAATCAGTCCTCACAACCCTCCCTCCCCCCCTGGAGTTACAGTCCTATTATTGCTTTTCTTCTTTTTGCCGTCTTTTTAGCTATGTCATTAGACTGAGCAAGATGGCACCCTTGGGTGGGAAGGGAACCACGCATGCATGATGCAATCCCAAGGGCTTTCTTTGAAAGCTGGGGAATTGCTCTGCACGAGGGCTCCGTCGGTGCCAACGTCACCCATATGTGAGGACTGATTCCTGCTGTCCCTGGAGAACACCTTTTACAGGTGAGTAACTACGCTTTGTCTCCACCAATCTGCTACCTACTTGTCTGGACTAATCTAGCAGGACTCAAGGAAAGGACATATTTGGTAAGTACAATGTCTCCTTTGGATTTTCTTCCCTTAGGGCATGACATTGCACTTGTCCACATTAAATTTCATCTGTCAATTGGACGACCATCTCCCAATTTCTCAAGGTCCTCTTGCAATTTTTCACAATCCTCTTGTGTTTTTTAAAAAGAATAATTTTGTATCATCTGAGAATTTGATCACCTTACTCATTGTTTCCATTTCTAGGTCATTTATGAATATGCTAAAAAGCAGCAGACCCAGCACCGGATCATAAGAACATAAGAACATAAGATATGCCATACTGGGTCAGACCAAGGTCCATCAAGCCCAGTATTCTGTTTCCAACAGTGGCCAATCTAGGTCATACGTACCTAGCAGTTTCCCCAAGGGACACAGGTTCCACAATGCTTGTATTGGTTCAAGCATTGATATCCTGGGTCCCTTCTTAATAATGGTTTATGGACCTTTCCTCCAGGAACTTGTCCAAACCTTTTTTAAACCCAGCTACACTAACAGCCTTTACTACATCCTCCGGTAACAAATTCCAGAGTTTCATTACACGTTGAGTGAAAAAATATTTTCTTTTATTAGTCTTAAATAGTTTACCCTGTAGCTTCATTGCATGTCCCCTAGTCTTTCTATATTCTGATAAGGTAAACAATCGATCTACGTTTACCCGTTCCACTCCGTTCATTAATTTATAGACTTCTATCATATCTCCCCTCAGCCGTCTCTTTTCCAGGTTAAAGAGCCCCAACCTTTTTAGCCTTTCTTCATAGGAGTAGCCTTCCATCCCCTTTACCATTTTGGTGGCTCTTCTCTGAACCTTTTCTAAAATTGCTATATCCTTTTTAAGATATGGCGACCAGAATTGCACACAATATTCAAGGTGCGGTCTCACCATGGAACGATATAGAGGCATTATAATATCTTTTGTTTTATTTTCCATTCCTTTCCTTATCATACCTAGCATTCTATTTGCTCTCTTGGCCGCCGCTGCACACTGGGCCGAGGGTTTTAACATGGTATCCACAAGGACGCCTAAATCTTTTTCTTGGGTGGTGGTTCCTAATGTGGAACCTTGCATCGTGTAACCATAGTTTGGGTTGTTCTTCCCTAGGTGCATAACCTTGCACTTCTCCACATTAAATTTCATCTGCCATTTTGATGCCCAGTCTTCTAATTTATCAAGATCCTCTTGCAATTTTCCACAATCCTCCTGGGTTTTAACAACTTTAAATAGTTTTGTGTCATCAGCAAATTTGATAACCTCACTCGTTATTCCACTTTCCAGGTCATTTATGAATATGTCAAAAAGCAGCGGACCCAGCACAGATCCCTGGGGTACACCACTATTCACCTTTCTCCATTGGGAAAATTGGCCATTTAGCCCTACCCTCTGCTTTCTATCTTTTAACCAGTTCCTGATCCACAGTAGTACACTGCCTCCTATCCCATGACTCTTTAGTTTTGCCAAAAGTCTCTCATGAGGGACCTTGTCAAAGGCTTTCTGAAAGTCCAGATACACAATATCAACCGACTCACCTTTGTCCACCTGTTTATTCACTCCTTCAAAAAAACATAACAGATTAGTAAGACAAGATCTTCCTTGTCTAAAGCCATGTTGGCTGTCTCCCATTAGGTCATGACTATCTATATGCTGAGTAATTTTATTCTTTATGATGGTTTCTACCATTTTTCCCGGTACTGATGTCAGGCTCACCGGTCTGTAGTTTCCCGGATCACCCCTCGAACCCTTTTTAAAAATTGGTGTTACATTGGCGATCCTCCAATCCTCAGGTATTAGAGATGATTTTAATGATAGTTCACAGATTACTGATAGCAGGTCTGCAATCTCAAATTTCAGTTCTTTCAACACCCTTGGATGTATACCATCCGGCCCAGGTGATTTGCTACTCTTCAGTTTATCTAATAGTTGTAGGACATCTTCCCGATGTATCGATATTTCCTTCAATTCTTCCACACCTTTAAATACCACTTCAGTCGTGGGTAACATCCCTACATCTTCCTCAGTAAAGACCGAAGCAAAGAATTCATTCAGTCTCTCCGCTATCGCCTTGTCGCCTCTTAGTGCTCCTTTAACCCCTTTATCATCTAATGGACCAACTGACTCTCTCACGGGTTTTTTGCTACGAATGTACTTGAAAAGGTCTTTATTTCGCGTTTTTGCTTCCGCAGCAAGCTTCTTCTCAAATTCTCTCTTTGCCTGCCTTATCAATGCCTTGCATTTGACTTGCCAGTGCTTGTGCTGTTTCCAGGTTTCATCATTTGGCTCTTTTTTCCATTTCTTGAAAGATGCTTTTTTGACAACCACAGCCTCTCTGACCTCAGCTTTAAACCATGCTGGCAATTTTTTGGACTTCCTTCCACTTTTCTTAAAGCGTGGAATACAGCTGGTCTGGGCTTCCAAGATAGTATTTTTCAACAACACCCAAGCTTGATGTACGTCTTTAACCTTTGCAACTGCTCCTTTTAGTTTTTTCTTAACTGTTTTCCTCATTCTATCATAGTCTCCCTTTCGAAAGTTAAGGGGTAGTACTGTGGATTTCCTTACTATCCCTCCTCCACTAATTAAATCAAAGGCGATCATGCTATGATCACTATTGCCAAGTGGCCCCAACACCCTTATCTCTTGCACTACATCTGGTGTTCCACTAAGGACTAGGTCTAATATTGCTTCCCCTCTGGTCGGTTCATGAACCAGCTGCTCCAAGAAGCAGTCATTTATTTCATCTAGGAACTTTATCTCCCTAGCATGTCCTGTTGTGACACTGACCCAGTCGATGCCGGGGTAATTGAAATCACCCATTATTATTACTGCACTGTAACCTTTGCTAGCTTCCTTGATTTCTTTGAGCATTTCATCATCCATTTGTTCATTCTGGCCAGGCGGACGATAGTACACCCCCACTGCCATCGCCTTCCCCTTTTTACATGGAATTTCAATCCATAGAGATTCTACAGCAAATTTTGTTTCTTGCAAAACTTTAATCCTTTCTGACTCAATGCCCTCTCTAACATAGAGCGCAACCCCTCCACCAATTTGATCAGCTCTATCATTTCGATATAGTTTGTACCCAGGTATCACAGTGTCCCACTGGTTGTCCTCCTTCCACCATGTCTCTGATATTCCAATCAGGATCCCTGGGGTACTACACTATTAATTTATTTCCATTGAGAAAATTGGCCATTTAGCCCTACTCTGTTTTCTATCTTTTAACCAGTTCCCATTCCACAATAGTACACTACTTCCTATTTCATGAATTTTTAATTTCCTCAAGAGTCTCTCATGAAGGACCTTCTCAAAGGTATTCTGAAACGTCAGATATACTATATCAGGGCTCAATAAACCCCAGGTCGCCATGGTGACTCAAAAAATCAGATCTGGCACTTGGGGTTCAGAGCACATGGGCAGAAGTGCTCAAAAAGGCTACAGTCGTGGCAAAGACCGATTGTAGTTTGTCCAAACCTGCAGAAAAAGGTTAGAGACAAGGAGTTCGTGTTCAGATGGCTGCAGAAATTTAAAGGGGCAGTAGACTTCAGTAAATAATGAATGGTGGGGGAATAGAGGGAAGGGGGTGAGTGCAAGGTGGGAGAAGGGAATAGAGTTGGGTTTGGGGGAGGGATAGTAGAAGAGGGGTTGGAGTGTGGGGGAGGGAAGAGTACAAGATTTTGGAGGTTGAAGAGATGAATGCATGGGAAATAAAGGGCACATTGTGGGTTGGTTTTTTTTGTTTGTTTTTTGCAAAAGGCACACCCCATTCCACCACACAAATGCAGACACCCTACCTCAGCTCCACACCACACATACTCAAGCACACAGATGTAGCTTAAAGGGACAGTGAGGGTGGTGGAAGAAGGAGGAGGAAGTGTTCGGCCACTGCCTTGTATTGGCACTGTGCAGTGGCCCATTAAGAGCCTTGTTTATTAAGCTTATTCCCATATTAAATGGGAAAATGGTCTTAGTAAATCAGGAGATGGCAGCACTTATCTTGCTTGGGTTAAATGAAACAAAAAGCTGGGCAAACTTTTTGTAGGCTTTAGTCTACTCAAAGTACAAGGCCAAGGCTCTCTTACAGTCCAACGTGTACAGCACAATTCCCTCTTGTGAGCATTGTGTCGACAGAAGAAGATTGGCAAGACAATTGACTGATCAAGGTGGAAGTCCAACACCATCTTTGGAAGATATTTAGGATGCATATGCAAAACCACCTTATTGAAAATTTCATGAAGGGTGGATTAGCTATTAGAGCCTGAAGCTTTCTAGCCCTGCATGCTGAAGAGACCGCCACTAAAAACAGGAAGGAAAAACCCACAAACCTTTTCAAGTACAATTGTAACAAAAAAAACCTGTGAGGGTCAGTTGGACCATTAGATGATAGAGGGTAAAAGGGGGCAGTAAGGGAAGACAAAGTCCTAATAGAGAGATTGAATGAATTCTTTGTTATGGTTTTCATTGAAATTGATATACTGTAGGGAAGTTACACATACCAGAAATGATATTTATAGGTGATGTATCAGAGGAAGTGAAATAAATCTTGATAAACGTGGAAGATGTAATCCAGCAATTTGATAAACTAGAGTAGCAAATCAGCTGGATCGGATGGTATATGTCCCAAGGTGATGAAAGAACTCAAAAATCGATCTTGGCCATGGACTGTGGCTTTTTTCAGCATTTCTGCCCAAGTGAACTATCATTAAAATCATTTGTAGTATCTGAAGATTGTAGTGTGGCCAAGATAACAATTTTTTAAAAGGGTTTCAGGGAAACTACAGACCAGTGAGCTTGAAGTCAGTACCGGGCACAATGGTAGAAACCATCATAAAGAACAAAATTTCTGCACACAGAGAGAATCATTGTTTAATGGAACAAAACCAACATGGATTTAACCAAGCAGTCTTATCGCACTAATCTGCTATATTTTTATTGAAAATGTTAATAAACAGGTTGGATAAAGGTGAGCCAGTTGACATAGTGCAGGCCTTGACAAATTTTCTTGGAATCTAGGAGCCAGCCTAAAAATTTAGGAGCCAGCTGCCAAATCCTAGGTCACAGTGCATCCCCCCCACCCCCAACATCGAGATCCTCCACTGCAAGGCCAGTCCTGGAATGATTCGCCCGCTCAAAGCCATGCCGGTTGGCCTCCCGCTTGAGGCATGACTTGCCCCTGAGCACCTCGGGGTTGGCTCAACGGGGACATCTATCTCCCTCGGCGCTGGCAACTCATTGCCCCTATGACTGTCCAGGCCTTCAGGTCTCATCCGGCTCAGTCGCCCAACTCCATGTTACACAGGGATGGTCCCCCTGAACCATCTCCCCTTCAGGAGCACTGGAGGTCCCCACCTGAGCACCTCTTATTCCTTGAGTTTGTTCAGGAGATGTCGAAGGCCCTGGCCTTCGTGTGGAGCTGGAGGATGAAACTCGTGCTGAGCACTTGGAGATCTTCCAGTACTAGGCTCCTCCAAGGGAAGCACTGACTGTACCGATTCCCCCCATCCTGGAGTACTTCAGGATTTGGGAGAGCCCAGTGATGGTACAAATAGTGAGCCAGCGACTCGATTCCCAGTATCAAGTTAGCAAGAGCTCAGGCTTTCAGAAGACACAGCTGCCTCATAACTCTATGGTGGTGGAGTCTGCTATATGTTGCATAAAGAGTCAGAAGACACACTCCTCAGTGCTCCTGGTAGGAAGGCTCGCACTGTGGATTGGTTTAGCAGAAAGTGCTACCAGGACTCAATGCTCGCAGCCCACATCCAGGCTTACCAGCTGTACATGGACATGTACTGGAGAGACCTGGCAAAAGAGTTTGCCCGGTTTTCAGCTGAGCTGGCTGGTGAATCTCTCAAGCACTTCCCCCTCGAGGATCAGGGCCCAGGAGAATGTTTTGGTTTACTTTGTTCACCTCTGGCTGGGCATTACTATTGACGCATGGGTGCTGCAGGTGGTGCAAGGAGGTTACCTTCTGCACTTCAACCAGACGCCGCCTCCCGTCTTCCCAGGGGAACTTCCCTTGACCTCACTGCACAGAGAGCTCCTGCAGAAGGAACTCGAGTCCCTGCTTGAGGTTCGGGTGGTAGAACTGGTCCCTCTGCCCCTCTGGGGCACAGAGTTCTACTTCTGATACTTCCTCATCCCAAAAAGGACAGGGGACGTCCAGCCCATTCTGAATCTGCAGGACCTAAACCCCGTTGTGATCAAGAAGTTCAAGATGCTCTCCCTTGGAACATTTATTTTATTTTTTAATTTTACAGGGCTTTTATAACACTTTATCATAAAGTCAAAACAGTATACATTACAACACAACTTTACAATTACATTAAACAGGAGCAGTAACTTGGAGTGTTGGTTAACAAGTATAACCTGGGTGAAACATGACTTTGTTGTTATGGGGGAACAAGAACATGGGGAGTTAAGATTGGGTTGAATTGGGTTACAGGAGTGAACTGTTTAGGTAGTGTGGGTGTTATGATATTGCTGTCCTACCTCCAGCAGGGAGATTGGCTATGCTCCTTTGATCTCAAAGATGCCTATTCCCACACCCTGATCCATCTCTCGCACTCAGTACCTCCGCTTCATCATTGGAGGTTGCCACTCCCCAGTACAGGGTGTTCCCTTCGGCCTCCTGGATGTTCACCATGTGTCTGATGGTAGTCGCCACTCACCTCCGCTTGCTTTGGAGTATTTGTCTTCCCCTATCTGGACAATTGATTCCTGAAGACCAGCTCACAGAGGAGGTACGTCATACACCCACCACACCATTAGGATGCGGCAGCATCTGGGGTTCATGATCAGCTTCCCAAAGTTGCATCTGCTACTGCCCCACTGCCTAGAGTTCATAGGAGTCCTTCTGGGCTCCACCCAGGTCAGAGCCTTCTTCCCTCTAACAGGGCTAAGCGTCTGACTCTAGCTCAACAGCATCCACCTGTCTCTTGCTGCACTTTTGGAGCACATGGCCTTGATGGTTCACGTAACCCCGCAGGCCCATCTACAGATGCGAAAGGCTCAGTGAACCCTCAGCTCTCAATAGACTCAGGCCACGAGCCAACTGGAGGATTGGGTCCAGATCACCCAGTCTCTGGCAGCCTCTCTCGCCTGGTGGCAGCGCTGACACTCATGTACTGCCTACCTTTCCAGGCCACGCTAGCCCAATGCATTCTAACCACAGACACCTCCAAGCTTGGCTGGGGAGCCCACTGTGACAGTCTGCAGTCACAGGGCGCCTAGACTTGGGAGGAAAGTGCCCTCCAGATCAATCTTCTGGAACTCGGAGCTGTGACAAATGCCTTTCGGGTGTTCCAGGCCCACCTGACAGGCCTGAAAGGGATGGAGGGGAAGGAGTTGCACCATTCCCCAAAGAAGTGGCGAAGTACTACCTGGCCGAAGGCGCTATCATGCCGTGAGCTCTACTCCAAGCAGTAATGCACTGCGAAGGTATGGATTGAAGACCAGGTGGTGACCTGGCAGATGTCCTGCAGAGGAACCAAGCGCAGGTGAGCCACCGAGGCCGCCACGGTGCGCATGTTCTGCGCGGTAACATGACACTCCAGAGAGAGTCAATCCTGCTCATAGGCGAAAGAGATGCAGTCTACCACCCAGGAAGCTGATGGCTCCCCCCTTTGAGCTGCTGGCTTCGTGCCATCTCGAATTCTTGTCATGGAAAGTAGTGTTCCTGATAGCGCTCACTTTTGCCAGAAGGGTCAGTGGCTGGTGGCCCATGCCCCCCCCTACACCAGGTTCCACAAAAACAAGGTCATCCTCTGGACTCACCCGAAATGCCTGCCTAAGGTGGTGTCCGCCTTTCATATCAACCTTCTTCCTGAGACCACACACATCCAAGTAGAGGCCTCACTACACACCCTGGATTGCAAAAGTACACTGGCCTTCTACCTTAAGAGGAAAAAGGCCCATCGCCTCTCGTCACAACTGTTTGTCTCCTATGACATCAACAGGCTTGGTGTTGTAGTCTCTAAGCGTACCCTTTTTACCTGGGTAAAAATGAATAGCATCAAAATGATGGTTCTGCCTAGATTTCTTTCTCTTTACAACTTTGCCTATTGAGATTCCTGAGTGGTATTTTTTGAAATGGCAATGGGAGTTGGAAGCCTTTATCTAGGGTTATAAATGGCCAAGGGTGTGTAGGACTGTGTATAGGTTTTGCATGGAGAGTGGTTTGGGGGTTCCTGATATCAAGTGCTATTATGATGCAGCCCAAATTTGGGTGGCTGCGGAGTAGCACATTAGCCCCTGGAAGGAGTGGGTGCAGATTGAGCAGGTGGTGGTTGGGGGTGCCATTTGCAGTATATCTTATGAGGTAGAGGGGGGGATCACTTGAGAAACGGTTGGAGGGCAATCAGTGGGTGCAGCTTACAGTTCAGGTCTGGGAGGGTAGATGAAGGAAGTTGTATGGTGATTGGAAGATCTTCCAACTTTCCCCACTTTATTATAATTCGCTATTTGCACCAGGTCTGCTGGATCCGGTATATAAGCGTTGGGATACTTTGGGCTTTTGGACTTTGGGTCAGTTTTAGGGGAAGGAGGGCTGTGCCCATTTGTTGTGCTCAAGCAAGACTTCCATTTGTTGGAACAAGATCAGTTTCAATATCAAGTGTTATTTTCTGAAACAGCAGTCCCACAATTGGGAGGGGTGGGGGTGAGGCGTCTGTGGTCCTGAAACCAGTGTTTGCAGCTCATTCTATGAAAGGGTGCCTTTCTCGGGTATATAAGGGGTTGAGCAATCGAACATCTCCTAAAACCTTACACTAGCTACAATGGGAGGAGGACTTTGGGGTGACCTGGTCCACCCAGGAATGGGACCTAATAATTCAGTGGCATTGATTTCTAAATAGTGCGGTATATAAAACCAAATAAAAGAAAGAAAGAAAGAAAATATAAGGGCTTAACAGGCAACTTCAGTTGATAGTTCATGATTACAAGATGTATTTGTTTTTTTCAAGTGCTGTCAAGTTAGTGCTGACTCCTGGTGACCCAGCAGCCTCTGGGTTTTCTTGGCAATGTATCACTGGAAGTAGATTGCCAGGCCTTTTCTTCCAAGGCAATGGAGGGTTAAGTGACTTGCCCAAGGTCACAGTGGGAATCAAATCCTTATTCTTTTGGGTACTAGGCAGTTGCTCTAACCACTAGGCTATTCCTCCACACGAGACATATTACTGTTGGTATTATACTCCCCATAGATTGCATAGGATGGGCTTGGGTGATGGTTTGTGTTGGTGGATGTGTGGGGACGGGGGGGACTTTAAGCATATTTATTTATTTTATTTAACAGTTTTTATATACTGTCTTTCATCAATTCAAGATGGATTACAAGTAACAAAAACATACAACATGGCACTGCTGCTTTACATAGAACAGAACTTAGCTAATAAATGAACTTTTATATAATGAGAATATAAGGTACCAGCAGGTACAAGCATATATGATGAGATTGTCCCCACGTACAAGGCTATTGGCCTGGGGTGTTTGGCTTGTCATGGGTGCAGCGCCATGAGGTTGTGCCCTCCCCACAGCTTGCTTTACTGAATTTTGGGGGGGAGGGATTTGTGGGCGTGAGAGCTGGACTGGACCTGCCACCTCCTGACTGCAACAAGACTCTCCCTGGTGCAGTAGTGGATTAGGGTTGAACCCCCGCAGTTGGAGTTGATGACTCTAAAAATTCACTACTTGTCTGTTATGGCCAGTCTTATAGCGGTGAGTGGCTCAATTTCATGAGTTGTGAGAGCCCTTTGAATCCTGGTGTCGTGCTGAGGGAGTGGGGGGGAATGTGTGAGTGGTTGGAGGTAGTGATGCATGGTGATCCCTTAGGATCTTTACATTTTTTTTGGGGGGGGGGAGTTTAGAGGGTGCAGGATGCTCTTTAGGATTACAGTTGAGAGGTGGTCATATGAGTGTGTGTTCCTGTTGCCATTCCCAGGGGGACGAAGGGTGGGAGGGATGGAATGTTTGGGATTTTGTTTGTGTAAAAAGTTTGAGCTGTAATAGTTTGGCCCATTCGTTATATTTGTTGGTTTTCGGTGTGGTTTACTGCTCAATAAACTTTAAATTGAAAAAAAAAAAGAAATAGGCTGATAATTACTATAGAAGGACAGGAAAGGTCTAATGAGGATTCTTGAGGAGAGATGTAACCACAGCATGCTTGAAGGCTGCAGGAACAATTGCATTAGCACTATGCAAATATGAAGTAGTAGTAGTGGAAAGCGATAGGTAGAGGATATGACAGATAGAAGGGATGAAAGTGGAGGAGATGGAGCTTAGGAGATGAGTGGGAATATGATCAGATGAGCAGATAGTAAGTTTGGAGAAGGAGAGAAGATATGCCATTTCCTTCTCAGTGATTTTAGAAAAGGAAGAAAGGGTGACAGGGGAGGGGATGGCTATGACCTCAGGGAGAACTCACGAGTAATCTTGTGGACTTTGTCATGGAAATAGCCAAAGTCTGGAAGGAAAGGGAAGGAGGAGGGGTCAGAGGTGGAGACTCTTTGAAGAGAGAATTGAGAGTCTGCGAGGATCAGAAGCAAGAATTATTCATGTGGATAATAGTCTTGCATGGTGAGTACTATGACTGACCAGAAAGAGGTTAGCATGAATTTGAAATGTAGGAAGTCAGCAAGGGTGTAAGGTTTGAGCCAAATGTGCTCAGCTGAGCAGGCATAGGAATGTGGTAGCAGATTTTAGAGAGCAGTCAGGGTATGAAGTACAGCAGGGGTGTCAAATTCCAGTCCTGGAGGGCCGCAAACCAGTCAGGTTTTCAGGGTATCCCTAATGAATATGCATGAGACATATTTGCATGCATGGCCCACATTGTATGCAAATATATCTAATGAATATTTATTAGGGGCATCTTGAAAACCAGACTGGTTTGTGGCCCTCCAGGACTGGAGTTTGACACCCCTGAGGGTGCAGCACACCTCACAGGCCATGGAATGGGAGGAGTGAGAACATCCAAAGCAGAGGAAAGTACAGTGTTATAGGAAGGTACTGCCTCATCAGCAGACACAGATGACATAGAGGAGGAAAGAGATGATGAGAAAGCTGATGAGTCAATAGTGTGAAGATTCCTAAAAATGTTAGAGGAGATTGGGTAAGACTGAAGTAAGGGGTTATGAAGAGTAAAGCATAATGGGTGGTAGTTGGATAAGGGAAGAACTGAGGGGCAAAAATTTGAGAGCAAGATTTTGGAGAAAAAGATGAGGTTGAAGTAGTGGCCATGCCGTGGTGAGTAGGGGCAGTAGAGCACAGCTGGAGGTTGAATGATTAGGTAAGGAAAAGGAGATTTGAGGCATGAGAGAGAGGAGTCGGCATGAATGTTAAAATCCCTAAGGATAGTGAGGGAGAAGATGTATCCAGAAAGAAGGAAAGCCAGGAGTCGGTCATAAAAGAGGCAGAGGTGGACTTGTAAGGGTTTGATAAATGACAGCTATCCAGTGAGATAGAGAAGTAAATAGACAGATGGAGTTGACTTTAAAGGAAGGAAAGGAGTGAGACTGAGACAGAGGAGGGGTTGAAATTGGCAGGAATGAGAGTAGAAAACCACACCATTGCCATGGCCAACGGGATAAGGCATATGGGAATATTGATAGAGCAGTACCTGAAGCAGAGTCTTCAGGGAGAAGCCAAGTCCCAGGCAGAGATAAAGAGGTCAAGAGTGAATGGAAGTTCATTGGAAGAGAAAGTGTACATTCCACAAGGCGCATAAGAAAGGGAGAGAGGAGAGAGAAAGGAGAGTGTTTTTAATTAGATCAGAGGGGGGCTGTTTGTGGATCTGACTTGGAAGTATGAAACCAGTCTAGGAGGGCCAGGTAAGATTGATAACCCCAGATGAGAGGAGGAGCCAAGAGTGCAGGGGAGAGAGGAGGAGGCACAATGGTGACAAGGGTGAGGTTCTTTCAGAGAGACAGAGAGGAGATGGCTGAATGAGAGGAAGAAAATGATGACGCTCAATAGCAAATGATAGGATATAAGAGAAAATGGCAGGAGAAGTGAGGACAATAAGGAGTAGGTGCTAGGGGTTGTTGTAATGAGGGGAGAAGATTAGGAACTGTCAACAATAGGAGGAGAAAGTGATGTGGAGCCATAGTAAAAAAATGGAGGAGGGAGTAGAAATCGAAGGAGATATGTGATGGAGAAGTAGGAGCGGTGTCCCAGAGCTAACAGTGAATCTGTGAGTAATAGTGGTAATGAGTACAGGACAACTATAAGAGAGAGGTTGGTGTAGGGGTGGAAGTGATATAAAGAAGGTAGTAGAGAGCAAGGAATAGCAGCAGGAGATAGCAGAAAGCTGAGCAATATTGCCACAAGTGCAAATAAGAGACACTGGCAATAAATAAGTATATATGGCTAACAGCTAACAGCTCAAGATGAGCACAAGCAAATCTGACCAAATCAGAAAGCTAGGGCAAAGGTTTGCAGTGAAATTGCTCTCAGCAAAGGCAGAGAACCAACAGAGCTCTCAACACATATGTACAGAGAGATACAGGTCCCAAACAGTGCCTGCTTAGAGGGAAGGGGGTGGTTCATTCCACCTTCAGGCACACACTTGGGTAAATTGGGAGCAGGCAGATCGAGCATAAATTGCACTAGTAATTCTAAAGTTCCAATTAAAAACAGGATACTACTACTATTAACCATTTATATAGCGCTACCTAGACCAAGCAAGGTTCCACATTAGGAACCACCACCCAGGAAGAAGATTTAGGCGTCATTGTGGATAACATGTTAAAACCCTCCGCCCAGTGTGCAGCAGTGGCCAAGGTATCATAAGGAAAGGAATGGAAAATAAAACAAAGGATGATGATATGCCTCTGTATCATTCCATGGTGTGCCTGCACCTTGAATATTGTATGCAGTTGTGGTCACCGTATCTTAAAAAGGATATAGTGCTATTAGAAAAGGTACAGAGGAGAGCCACCAAAATGGTAAAGGGGATGGAAGGATATCCCTATGAAAAGAGGCTAAAAAGGTTAGGGCTCTTCAACCTGGAAAAGAGTTGGCTGCGGGGAGATATGATAGAGGTCTATAAATTAATGAATGGAGTAGAACGGGTAAACGTAGATCGATTGTTTGCATCATCAGACTATAAAAAGACTAGGGGGCATACAATGAAGCTATAGGGTAACCTATTTAAGACAAATAAGAGAAAATATTTTATCTCTAGGAACAAGCAGGAATAAGTCATCACATATGGGTACGTCGGTACCGACGGAGCCTGCGCGGGAAAGCTCCCCAGCTTTTCAAATTAAAAGCTTTTGGGGCCTCCCACTGCACATGCGCGCTGCCTTCCCGCCTTCCTGACCAGCTCTCCTCAGTTCTTCTTTTTCCGCGGAGCCAGCAGGTCGTGTTCCTGTCACCGCTGAAGAATTTGTTACTTTTGTTTGTTTCTTTAGACCGCGTACCTGCCTTCCCCATACCGAAACCGGTATCGCCGGTCTTTCTTTCTTTCTATATCAAAAAAAAAAAAAAAAAAAAAGACTTTTTTATTTTTCTTCAGCACAGCTTGGTACCCGGTGTTAGGCCTTAAGGCCTACACAATTTCTCCTCATGGAGAAGCCAGTCCCTGGTTTCAAAAAATGTACCAAATGCAGTGCTGTCATTTCTGTCACAGACACCCATGAATGGTGTCTCAAATGTTTGGGACCTGAGCACTCCATACCGGACTGCCCATCCTGCACCCAGATGTCTAAACGCGGTTTGCAGAACCGGGCTAACAAGCTTCATGTGCTGTTTCCTTCAGAAGCATCACAGTCATCCAGGTCTTCCTCTCCGGATGGATCTCAGGTAACCAAAACTTCTGTGGGCAAATCCTCTAAAAGCAAATCTCTTTCTAAAGATCGAGAGGCTCTGAGTTCGAGGATTCTGCCCAGGCCAAAAAACCCCGGCGGGAGGTTCCGACCTCCAAAGCAATCATGGGGTCACAGGTTGACATCGATGGCACGGCCTCGACAGATCACCTGTTGGACTGCTCTGGGGTACCGGCCCATACCGGTACCGACATCCAGGCAGTAGTGGCGTCTATGGGCAGTACTGTCCAGACCATGCAGCAGGCCGTACTGGCATTCATTAAGGCTGCGACGCCCTCGGTACCGATTTCATCGGTACCGACCCCGGTTCCGGTATCTACACCGGAACCGAGACCATCGACTTCTAAACGTCGATCGGTTTCGCATGCCGGATTCCGGCTTTCGCCCGGTACCGATCCCATGCCCGATACGCCCGATGTCGATACCGATCGGTATGCGTATCGTACATTGGAAGCACAGAAAGAGTACTCAGATTCTTCTGATGAATTTAATTCCTCTGATGACTCTGCTGAGCTTACTCTTCCTGAGGAGCCCTCTTCTCCCAAGAGGAGGATGTCTCCTCCAGAGGATTTATCCTTTCAGGATTTCATTGTTGATGTAGCTAAAGCACTTTCTATTACTACATCTTCTGAAAGAGAACCCAGATCAAAAAATTGGACATTTTAGGATACTCAAAAGCTCCTAAAGAGGCAGTCACTCTGCCTGTCCATGAAATCCTTCAAGAACACTTGATGGATTTGTGGGAGACTCCTTTAACACTGTCTCCCCATTCCCGCAGGTTGGACACCATGTATCGGGTCCCTCCTTCGCCTGGGTTCCAGAAAACTCAGCTGCCTCACCACTCCATTGTGGTGAAGTCTGCTATGAAGAAAATAAAGAGTCCTAAGAGGCATTCTTCTACCCCTCCAGGGCGAGAATGTAAGAACCTAGACTCTTTTGGAAGAAAGATGTTCCAGGCTAGTATGCTTATAGCCAGGATCAACTCTTATAGCCTTTATATGGGCATGTATCTTGGGCAACTTGCCCTAAAAATACAGAATTTTGCCCCCTTTATCCCTGATGATCAAAGGGCGGACTTCTTTTCTATGGTGACACAACTTTCAGAGGTCTCCAAGTTCTCCAACAGGGCAGCCTTTGATTCCTTCGAGGTTGCAGGCAGAGCTTCGGGAATTGCTATTGCAGCCCGACGTCTCGCTTGGCTCCAGGCTTCTAACCTAGAACCCTGGGTTGTAGAAGGCCTCAGGAATCTGCCCTGTACCGGTGAGAACTTATTTGGGGAAGACTGGCAGATTAAAGCTGCTCAAATGCATGCAGAAAATGCCACTCTAGATAGACTTTCCAAGTCTACTTCTACCCCTACCAAAAAGAAGCCTTTTAAAAGGCCTTACTATAAAAAGACCAGATTTCCCAAAAATACTGGCCAGCAATCTGCTCAGCCTCGCCTTGCGGATAAGCGTCAACAATCTAAGCAGGTAAAGTCAAAGCCTGCAGTGTCTGCTACATCCCAGCAGGCTCAACCCCCTCAGGGGTTTTGACTTCCCTCTAGAGAACTTGCCGTTTCTGGCTCTAGCACAGCCAGAGCCCCTCACCATTCCTGGAAGGCTAGCTCACTTTGCTCCCAGATGGGAGCAAATAACATCAGAGCAATGGACCCTCTCTATTATCCGAGAAGGCTACAAACTTCATTTCTCCAGCCTTCCTCCCCATACCATGGTGAGGCAATTCAGTTCTCCCCCATCTCTTCTGACCCTGTTGGGTCAGGAAGTCTCTTCTCTTCTTGCCCAAGGGGCAATAGAGGAGGTTCCTCCTCCACAACAGGGGTTAGGTTTCTACTCCCCTTACTTTCTCATAACAAAGAAGACAGGGGGCTTCAGACCTATCCTAGATCTGAGAGAATTGAACAGGTTTCTATTCAAGGAGAAATTCAAAATGCTCTCTCTGGGCCTTCTCCTTCCATACCTTCAGAGTCAAGATTGGCTTTGTTCTCTAGATCTCAAGGATGCGTACACTCATATACTCATCCATCCATCCACAGAAAGTATCTAAGATTTCTGTTCCAGGGAAAACATTTCCAGTACAGAGTACTACCCTTCAGTCTGGCCTCTGCTCCAAGAGTATTCACAAAATGCATGGCAGTCGTTGCCGCATTTCTCAGAGGCATGGGAATCTTTGTCTTCCCATATCTGGACGACTGGCTCATCCGAGCTCCATCTCAATCAGAAGCCCAGATTTCTCTGGACCGCACAAGGCGTATTCTTCAATATCTGGGACTTGTGGTAAACATTCCCAAGTCCCAACTCATCCCTACTCAGTCCCTGGAATTCATAGGGGCCCAATTGGACTCCACCACTGCAAGGGCCTACCTCCCTCTGGTCCGAGGCCAAAGGCTAATAAGCTTGACCTCCCAGGCTCAGTCCAGAAGTCACTTGTCAGCCAAAGAAATGCTGCAACTTCTCGGCCACATGGCCTCCACGGTTCATGTGGTACCTTATGCTCGTCTCCATATGAGAGCAGCTCAATGGACATTGGCCACCCAGTGGTCTCAAGCATCGGGACTGCTGTCAGACCAGGTACTCACCTCAAAACGTCTGTTTTGGTCTCTCCAGTGGTGGACATCCTCCAAAAATCTGTTGTTGGGGACCCCCTTCCAACCTTCGTTGCCCCAAGCAACCCTCACAACAGATGCCTCCCAAACAGGGTGGGGAGCTCATCTTCAACATCTCTCCACTCAGGGAATCTGGTCTCCCCAAGAGACCACCCTTCATATCAATCTTCTGGAACTGCGAGCAATCTTCCTTGCCCTCACAGTCTTCCATACCCTCCTTGCCAACCTGACTGTCCTAGTTCAGACAGACAATCAGGTGGCCATGTTTTATATCAACAAACAAGGAGGGACGGGCTCTCTGTCGCTTTGCAACGAAGCTCTCAGATTATGGGCCTTCGCCAGAGAGCACCAAATTCATCTTCTGGCAGTATATCTTCCAGGAGTTCAAAACTCTCGGGCAGACAGACTCAGTCGAGTTCTGCTCCCACACGAATGGTCCCTACATATGGACCAAATACGCAGAATCTTTCAGGAATGGGGGACCCCAGACATAGACCTCTTTGCAAGTCCGTGGAATGCCAAACTTCCCCGGTTCTGTTCCAGGACTCCGTGTCAGGGAGCTCAGGCCAACGATGCCTTTCTCCTGCATTGGGGTCAGGAATTCCTGTACGCTTTTCCACACATTCCTTTGATTCCCAAGACTCTGTTCAAACTTCAGAGGGATCACGGATCCATGATCCTCATTGCTTCACGCTGGCCACACCAAGTGTGGTTCCCTCTCCTTCTACAGCTCTCCCAGGGCTCCTCCCTGGACCTGGGAGCTGCACCAGACCTTCTGTCTCAGGAGCAGGGGACTTTGTGGCATCCAAACCCCAAGTCCCTACATCTCCGAGCTTGGTTACTGAAGGCTTAAGCCTTCAAGAGTTTAATCTTTCTCAACCAGTGAAAGATATCCTTTATGCCTCTAGGAAACCCTCTACCAGGCGTTCCTATGCTTTCAAATGGAAACGTTTTTCCATTTGGTGTGCTCAACAGGGTCTTGACCCTCTGGCACTTCCTTTGAATTCTCTACTAGACTATCTCCTGCATCTTTCCAATGCAGGCCTCAAGACGAATTCAGTACGAGTCCATTTAAGTGCTATTACAGCATCCTTAAAACCTATAAATGGACAATCTGTTTCCTCTCATCCTCTTATTGCAAGATTCATGAGAGGCCTAACCCTCACTAAGCCTCCCATCCGGCCTCCTCCGGTAGCATGGGACTTGAATTTAGTTCTGCGTCAACTTATGAAGCCACCCTTTGAACCATTGGTATCTACCTCCCTGAAATTTCTTTCTTGGAAGGTCCTTTTCCTTATTGCAGTCACTTCGGCTCGCCGCATCAGTGAACTGCAAGCTTTGGTGGCAAATCCACCTTATACCAGATTTCATCATGATAAGGTGGTCCTTAGGACGAATCCCCACTTTATGCCTAAAGTGGTCTCGCCTTTTCATCTTAATCAAGAGGTATATCTACCTGTCTTTTTTCCGGCTCCTCATGCATCCAGTGCAGAGAGGAACCTTCATACTCTTGACTGTAAAAGAGCTCTCGCCTTTTACCTCAATAGAACTCAGCCACATCGAAAGTCTTCTCAGCTTTTCGTGGCTTTTGATCCTTCTCATTTGGGACTTCCAGTCACCAAACGCACACTTTCCAACTGGATTGCTCAGTGTATTTCCTTTGCTTACCAGAGTAAGAACATTTCTCTGGAAGGCCATGTCACAGCTCACAATGTGAGAGCCATGGCCACTTCTATGGCTCATCTCCACTCTGTATCCATAGATCAGATCTGTCGAGCAGCCACTTGGGCCTCGGTGCATACCTTCACAGCCCATTACTGCTTGGACAAGGACTCCCGCCGGGATGCTTTGTTTGGTCAGGCTGTCCTCAAACACCTGTTCCATACTTAAACAACTCCTGCCCACCTTCCCAGAATGGATGCCTGAGATCCATCCGAAGATGGTTACCCTTGGAGGGGGATCTCCCAGGCATCTCAGCTAGGGAGTCCCCATATGTGATGACTTATTCCTGCTTGTTCCTAGAGATAGCACAGTTACTTACCTGTAACAGGTGATCTCTGGGAACAGCAGGAATTAGTCATCACAACCCACCCACCTCCCCTAGGAGTTGTCTCTCTATTCCTCTATCTTCCTGTCCTCTCTCTCTATTGTCTCAGCTTTAAACTCGAACTGAGGAGAGCTGGTCAGGAAGGCGGGAAGGCAGCGCGCATGTGCAGTGGGAGGCTCCAAAAGCTTTTCATTTGAAAAGCTGGGGAGCTTTCCCGCGCAGGCTCGGTCGGTACCGACGTACCCATATGTGATGACTACTTCCTGCTGTTCCCAGAGATCACCTGTTACAGGTAAGTATCTGTGCTTTCACTCCACATGTAATCAAACTCTGGAATTTGTTACTGGAGGATGTAGTAAAAGCTGTTAGTGTAGCCGAGTTTTAAAAAGGTTTGGACAAGTTCCTGGAGGAAAGTTCCATAAACCATTATTAAAAGGGACCCGAGATATCACTGCTTGACCCAATATAAGCATTGTGGAACCTGTGTCTTTTGGGAAAACTGCTTAGGTACTTCTGACCTGGATTGGCCATGGTTAGAGACAGGATACTGGGCTTGATGGACCTTGGTCTGACCCAGTATGGCATATCTTATGTTCTTATAAGCAGAAGAAATTAGGCCTCTTAAACTGAGTAATAAGATAGAAGAACCAGGGTACAGAGGCAGTTTAAATTTGTTGAAGAGCATGGAATATCCCAGAGGTAGATAGCATAAAGCTGAGCACTATTACTACTACTACTAATATTACAAAACATGTAGATGGTTGCTCATATAGCTTAGAGGCTAGGGGAAAGGAAAACTGCCTGGCTCTGCCTGCAGTTTCTGAATGGGGCAGGAAGGGAGCATTCACCCATACATTATCTGCTTTCCCCATACACATTAAGCCTAGAAAGAAATCAAGCAGAATTACCCCTGCTCTGGTGGTTAGTGTTAGATTTCAGTGTCACCTGGAGTAATGAGCAGAGGGATAGAGGAAGGGAAGCTCTCAGTCCTAGTTACTGGAGGAGGCAGTCGTTGTCCTAGTTACTGTTGATTGGTGGAGTTGGATGACGGAGAAGAAACTGAACCAGCTACCAGTCCTTTTTCACTTAAAAAGTCTAATGCTGATTTATTTGTTTACTGATTTAATAGACCACTTTTTAATAAAAACCAACAAAGTTGTGTACAGATAAAATAAAGCAATACCAAACACATACTACTTACAAGGAGAGGAAGATAAAAAGGAGAAATAAAAAATAGCATTTTTCAATACCTATTACTAACAAAAGAAAACAAAACAAGTATAGTCTGCCTCAGCTCTGGAGACTTTCTGTACAAATCCACCTGAGCTCCAAAGGCCTGTATATAAAATCAGGTCTTCAAGCTCAGAGTGGGTACCAAGCATGCAAATGTTGAATGATTATTGTGCTCAAACTCAAGGTAGATTCTAGATGGAGGAGAAACAGCAAGACAATGATTCTGCCAGGAACATAAGAGACCTTTGAGGGTAAAACATAAACTGGGTCACCACTATAAAAGGCATGGTATGCTAAGTTGAACAACAAAGGAAGGAGCAGAGATATCGCAGCCATACACAAAGGTCTTCTGTTGACATACTCTGTTGAAGACCCGACTTGTCCACGTGAAGGGACCATACTGGACTTAGTGCTTATTAGTGAGGATAGTGTTTCTGATGTCATAGTGGGAGATCATCTCGCATCCAGTGATCATCAGATGGTATGGTTCAGTATTAGGACTAGAGCTGGATAAAATCCATTCAAAAGTGAGGTCTTAGACTTTATGAAAACTAACTTTGCTGAGATAGGACAATACTTCAAGGAATTGTTAGCGGGATGGGAACAGCTGTAAGATGTAGAAAAACAGTGGGCAAAACTGAAAGGGGATATTTTAAAGGCAACAAACCTTTTTGTTAGGTAAATAAATGTAAAAGGAAAAGGAGGCCACTATGGTTCTCAAAAGAAGTAGCTGAAAAGGGTGGAAAAAAGGGTGGCATTCATGAAATACAGGAGTTCACAGAGAGAGGAAGATAAGCATCTATATATGGAAAAACAGAGAAGCTAGGAAAGTAGTCAGGAAAGCAAAGATAAAAAAAAAAATAGCCAATGTAATAAAATAGACATTTTTCAGATATGTTAGAGGAGGAAATGCAAAAGCGGTATTGTCAGACTCGAGGGTGAAGGGGAGGAATATGTAGAAGCTGATGAGGATAAAGCAGAATTACTTAACAAATAGTTTTGTTCTGTGCTCACAGATGAAGGGCCAGGAGCAGGACCTCAGAAAACACCCACAAATAGGAACAGAAGTGAAAGAGATCTTGAAAGATTTTCAGAGGATTGTGTTCGTGAGGAACTAGCTAAATATAAGTAAACAAAGCACTGGGGTTGGACGGGATAAATCCGAGAATATTGAAGAAACTTGTGAATGTTCTAGCAATTCCACTGACTGACCTTTTCAACGCTTATTTAAAATTGGAAGTGGTCCCAGAGGACTGGAGAAAGGCACATGTGATCCCTTTACATTAAAGCGGAAGTAAGGATGAGATTGGGAACCACAGGCCGGTTAGTCTAGCCTCTGTAGTGACTAAAGTATTGGAAATGCTGCTAAAGAGAGAATAGTGAGGTTTCTGGATTGCAGGATTTGAGGCAACATGGGTTTACCAGAAGCAGGTCTTGTCAGAGAAATCTGATTGATTTTCTTTGACTGGGTGACCAGGGAGTTGGACCGAGGGAGAGCCCTAGATGTAGTGTACTTAAATTTCAATAAAGCCTTTGACACCGTTCCGCACAGGCAAATTATAAACAAATTGAGTACTCTAGGGATGGACCCTAAAGTGACTGACTGGATGAGAAATTGGTTGAGTGGGAGACGACAAAGGGTACAGGTAAATGGAGCTCACTCTGTGGAGAAAATGTTACCAGTGGTGTGCCACAGGGATCTGTCCTTGGTCTGATTCTTTTTAACATCTTTTTTAGTGATTTTGCAGAATGGCTGTCGGGTAAGGTTTGCCTCTTTGCGGATGATACCAAAATCTGCAATAGAGTAGACACCCAGGAAGGAGTAGGGTTGAGGAGGGATGTAGCTAAGCTTGAAGAGTGGTGAAGAATTTGGCAGCTATTTAATGCTTCAAAATGTAGGGTCATGCATTTGGGCTTCAAAAATCCAAGGGAGAGGTTCAGTGTAGGGGACGAAGTACTTCTGTCCATGAAAGAAGATTGGGATCTGGGCGTGATTGTTTCTGATGATCTTAAGATGGCTGAACAGGTAGAAAAGGCGACAGTGAAAGCCAGAAGGATGCTTGGGTGCATAAGGAGCAGAATGGCCAGCAGAAAAAAGGAGGTGATAGTGCTTCTGTATAAGCTTCTGGTGTGACCTCATTTGGAGTATTGTGTGCAGTTCTGGAGACCGCACCCTCAAAAGGATATAAACAGGATGGAGTCGATGCAGAGGTTGGTCACTGAAATGGTTAGTTGGTCTTCGTTATAAAGCATATGGGGACAGACTTAATGATCTTAATATGAATATGTTAGAGGAAAGGCAGGATAGAGGAGGTATAATAGAGACATTTAAATATCTCCAGGTCATGAGAGAAATGAAAAGGCTTCAGGGAGTTGATTTTCCTTAGGGGAACAGAAGGATGAATCTACTGCACTAAGATGAACAGGAAGGGTCAGTCTGAATCAAGGCAAATGCCTAACACTGTTGCACTGTTATCTTGTGAGATATATATAGTTTGAATCTTCAGAGATAACAAAGAGAGCTGGCAACCCCCTTATAAACAATATTGCCTCACATTTTTAAATATTTAACTTTAGTCTGTTGCTCAGTGGTTATTGCATCAGCTACACCTACACCTGTGGGAATTTTACGCAAAAACTTTGAAAATTCTGCACTCAGTATTGCAAAGTTCTGCATGCTTTATTAGTAAATTTTTGTGCAGAATTCCCCCATCATAAAGCTTAACTCCTCCTCTAGACCTGAAATTTCCCCTGCCTTTTTCCTCCTCACCTCTCTTACTCCAGTCACAGTTATGTCCCCAACTTATCCTTGTCCCTCCTGTTTTCTCTCCCTCTAACTTCGAGCCCCCAGCCACCCCCTGACCCACCAGCAACCCATCTCCAGCCCCTAGCAAACCCCCCTGACTCACCAGCAGCCCTTTTCCTGCCCCCCACCCCAACTTGCCAGCAGCTCAATTGCAACAACACAGCCTCAGGAGCACTTCCGTTTGCTGCCACAGCTGTTCTAGAATCCGATGCCAGTGCATTTTCAAAGGTACACAGGAAGTGCTTCTGTCTACCTTTGAAAATGCGCCAGCATCGGACTCTAGCACAGCCGCAGGAGCAAATGGAAGCGTGCCCACGTCTGTATTGCTGCTAACAGTGAAGCAGGATCAGGTACTCTTAAAGCTTGTGCGCCTGATCCTCACTGTTTGGCTTGTCAGTGCCTCTGCAGAATTCTGCATAGTTGGGGTGTTCTGCACAGATTCACAGAATTCCCCAGGAATAAACAGCACCTAAAGTAGTAGTTAAGGAAGGGTAAATTGGGAGCATGGAGACTGGTAAAGTCAACTAGCTGAATATATCATCTGATCGATTGATTTCAAAGGTTTGGATGAGAGTACCAAAAAAATATTATAAAGGGCACGGGCAAGAATCAAGTCCTGTGGTACACCATAATTCAAGGTATATGTGGCTGGGATAAGTCTGAGTTATATTTAATTTTGAAGAAATGCTTGCCAAGACAGAATGAGAACCAGCAAAGGACAGTCCTCTAAGACCCAGCTCAGCTAATTGTGCAAGCAAAATTCCTGATCAATAACATCAAATGTTGAACTAATGTCAAGAAGCAGAACAAATGGAGCTTCACTCTCCGATCTTGCCATAACCTGATCTCATTGGTCATAGCTAACAAGGAAGTCTTTACTGTGCTGGATTCAAAATCTCGACTGCCTAGGCTGCTGCTGCCAACTCCAGACTTTTGTTCATTCCACCTTGCTGCTCTGTCTGCCTGGAACAGATTACCTGATTCAGTACATCTAGCTACTTCTTTAGCCTTATTCCAGACTAAAAACTCACTTCTTCGAGACTGCTTTTGGATCTTGATGCCCTCACTCTTGTTCACCACTTATGTATATCTTATCATACTCTAATCAGTAGTTTTGTGGTGATGTTTGTCTTGATTAAATTGTAAGCTTTGATGAGCAGGGACTGTCTCTTGCATCTATACATACAATGGTGCATAGACCTTGTAGCACTATAATAAACAATTAGTAGTAGTAGTGGAAGAGGCCAGCAGCCTGAAGCGGATACTGATTCTAACCTACTGCAGCTCCAAGAGACCCAAGTTTGGAAATGATTGGAGCAGCACAGGAGAGAGAGTGCAAAAAAGATGCCACCAAAGTGGAGGAGAAATCCTTGCATACATTTTTGGCTCCACATGTGAAAGTGGTAGCTGCACGAAGAACAGTTGTGTTCTCAGAGCAATACTAGATGATAAATCCTGGTCAAGAGACAGTAGCAACAGTGGATCCTGTTTTTTTTCTTTCAATGCAGCCTCTAAATTAAATCTGATAAGTAAGAAGCTATACATAGTCCATCCTTCCCAAATCACCCTGGACTCTGTGTGAACTGTTAGCATCATTAGAAAATTTGGTTTCAACATTGGTATCTGTTTGCCTGGAAACTCCTCAAGCTTTAGTCTCAGGGACATGACCTTGGAGTGCAAATCACAGGGAAGTACTCCTGGGCCAGAAAGTTAACACCATGTCATCTGTACAAATGGATTTGATCCAGTAATCCATAATAAATTGGAGAGTTTTGAAAATCGTGTGTACTTTTTAATATTCATGCTATATACTTTCCCAAAGTTTTGTTACTTCAGCCAATGAACATGAAAATGGCTGAGACTGGAGAAATTTCTACAAGTGATGTCTTGTTGAGCAGCCTGGATTTCTCTAGGTGAAGAGGATAAAGAGCAGCCCTCCTTGACCTTTGCAGTTTTCTGGGTCATCCTGCATCTTTAGTTAAGTGGAACAGACATTTCAGCCATTAGGCTATGGCTTTCTTCAGGGTGAAGTGGTTATGCAGTGGATGTCTATTTTTATACATAATGGTTCTTAAACAAAATTGGTGGGATTTGAGGTTGGGAAATTTTGAATTTAGGTAGGAAACTTCATTGAAGAAAAGGCCAAGAAATTTGAATTTGACTTTGAAGGAAAGGTTCATTGGGATAAAAGCAGGAAATTAGAAATTTGAATTTTTTTGGGGGGGGGGGAGTTCATTGGAGAAAAAATGGGGAAAAAAGTGCAAGTTAGAATTCTGGAGGCAGGGAATTTTGGATTGTAGCCAGAAGATTTGTTGTGACAAAGCACAACCCTGCTTGTTTTATGTTCCTTAGGGATAGAGATGATGATAGACTTTTTGAAAAATTACAAGTTCAGTTTCTGGAACGGAAAACATGGATTTTTCCAAACCTCTGCAGAGATACCCAAAAACAAAGGAAATATTTAATTACTTTGCATCAAGAGACTTTAGTTGTTGGTGCTTCCATTTTATTACAAGTTTCCTTGTAAATGTCATTAAGCTTCAGAATGTAAAATATGTCTGTTTTTGAAACATTTATTGATATATATTGTGATAAGGAAGCTTATCATAGCTCAGGAAGGAGCTATAGGAAAGGTGAAGTGACTCTGAACAAGCAACCTGTCAGTTCTGGTAGAAATAAGAAAACAGAATTTTCCCATAAAAGACTACCAGTCCCAGAATGCACCAGGTTTCCAACAGCCATTAGAGGAGCTGAAGTGGGGAAACGTGTGTTCAATCAGGAGGGCTATGAGGTAATCCCTAAGCACTCATCTCAAAGGGCAGGGCCTGATTCAGCACAGCTGCGCTGTGTTAGGGAGGAGCACTCATCTAAGCAGAATAAGAGTAGAGTTTATTCTACAGATGACCATCTTCATGATCACTTTGGATATCCAGAGAATTGTCCTCAGTATCCTGAGAATCAGCTTGAGTTTGATCATCAGTTTCATCTGAAGGATCATCAGAAGCAGAAGCCAAACCGGACGGACAGAGAGGGAAAGAGACCCTTTGGAAGAAGGAAGAGAAAAGCCTTTGAGAGGTCTAGAAGAGTCCAAAGCAGTACGTATACTGGGAGGTATTCCAAGGGCCAGCATACACCATTGGACTGGGGAAAGCCAGAGGAATGGGGCTGCAGAGCTAGGAATCACCAGAGGCTACCTGTGAGGGAGACGGCTGCACGTGGAAGAGACCCTAAGACCTGTGCCAGAAGGTATGTGAAGAGAGATCCAGTGTCCAGGGATCTGGATTGGAAGGCTGGACATAAGAACTGGATTACATACTGGCCAGGCTATATAGAGAGGAACTCTAGCAGCAATGGAAGCTCAGGTATGAACACTGATCTATGCCCTAGCTATAACCTTGAAAGACAGCAGGGAAACAAGTATTCTCCTGAAAATGCTCCATTGAGAGATTCATCTGTGCCAATCCATGATATTGAACCCATGCTTGTTGAACAAGGGGGAATAATAGCAGATGAGGATCCTGTTTATATGGACTGCTCTTTATCTAAACTCCGTTGGTAACTTTCTGTTATAAAGTACAGCAACCATCACAAAGAAATACAAATTTGTTCTTTAATCTACTCAGAAAAGCTCCTGAAGCAGGATTTGACCCACACAGTGGAAGGCAAGCTAGCTAAGGGGTTTCAGCTGGTAACTGCTAGCAATTAAGCCTTACCTAATTGCTTGTGAGCTAGGAGAGAATCACTTCTGTATCTATGTGGGAAGTAATCAGAAGTTAACCTGAAAAGAACAGTTTGTTTCTTGCTTTGTGGCTTTTCATTTGTTGTTTTCCTGATTTTTAACTTTGTTTTTTCCAAGTTAACACTGAAAGCAAGTAACCTAATTTATGTGCTACCAAGCATATCTGTGTTGGGAGAAATAACCCCATAAATAAATATCTTATTGGCTTTACCCAAGAGCACAACTAAATTATTGTCAGCAGCTGTGTCTGGTGTGAATGAACTACATTGCCCTCAATCCCTTGCAAATCATATAGATGTATGTACTTGCCAAGACTGTGAGGATTCACCCAGGCAGCCGTCTGACAATATACAAGGTGCGATCGAAAAGTATTGAGACTTTACAATAACACAAGAAGTATAACACTGATAGTCATTGCACTCAGTCTCCTTCAGAGTAGTCCCTCTCTGATAAAACACACTTCCTCCAGTGTTCTGCCACTGCTGGAAACAATTTTGAAATGCCTCTTGCTATGCTGTGAAGCTGCTGTGACTAATTTTGCTTAATGGTGTCCACGTTGTTGAATCTCCTTCCTTTTGGTGGTAATTTCAGTTTTGGAAACAAGAAAATGTCACAGGGTGCGAGGTCAAGTGAGTACAGAGGCTGACTGAATTGCCCAATTTTGTGTGTGGCCATAAACTGCTGGACTGGATGTGATGTGTGAGCTGGGGCATTATAATGATGAAGCAGCCTTTCACCATTCCTGTGTAACTCTGGCCTCTTATGATATACTGCATCTCCCAAATGAGTCATAACTTTGATGTAGTACTCATTGATGGTTTGGCCTTTTGGAGCATACTCATGATGAACAATACCTTGGCAATCAAAGAAAACTGTGAGCATGACCTTGACATTGCTGCTCACATGATGTGCCTTCTTGGGCCTGGGAGAGTCTGGAATCCTCCATTGTGAGGATTGAGCCTTAGTTTCCAGGTCATAATTATAAACCTATGATTCATCACTAGTAATAATCTTTTTGATGAAATCTGAGTTATTTTCAATGCATTCCAACAATTTCCTGGCTGCAGACAGTTGATCTTCTTTTTGGTCAGGGGACAGGAGTTTCTGCATGAATTTTGCAGACACGTCTCATCCCCAAGTCAAGAGTAAGAATGGACTGTACCGAACCGAAACTGATGTCAATGTCCTTAGCAAGCTCCCTGATAGTCAATTGACGATTTGAGTGTATTGCGGCACGCACTGCTTCAACTTTGTCTTCATGCCTGCTCATGGATGGCCTTCCAGGACGTTCGTCACTGTCATCACTTTGGTGGCCCTCTTGGAAATGTTTGTATCAGTCATAAACTTGAGCACAACTCATGCATTCATCGCCATACACGTGCTGTAACTTGTCATTTATTTATTTAACACTTCTTTTATACCGCGCTATTACAATCAGTGCGGTGTACATTGAACAAGAACATACTACAAGAACATACATTTATTTAACATTTCTTATATACCGCCTTTCAGTATTATCAAAGCAGTTTACATTTAACTCAACAAATATACATGGAACTGGTAAAGCTATAATATAACATCAAAAATAATTAATTATGTTACATCAACAATAATAACTATTTACATTTTTCATAAGTCTCTTTGCACGAGTCTCCAAATTTCTGGCAGAATTTAATGCAAATTCACTATTCAATTTTTTTCACTCGTAAATCTGACAAACTGATTTTGCACGATACCAAACATCATGTGATTAAAAAAGTGCAGGTGTGCTGCAGCCATGCTACACTCTGCACATGCAGAGTACATAACTAGGTCACTGCATGCTTAATAGCATTATGGTGCGATGTATTGTTATATAGCTTCACAAGTCTCAATACTTTTTGATCATACCTTGTAGATCCAAGTTTTTGTTTAGACTTTGCTAGGGAATGCTAGGTGTGGTGAAGATCCTCTTTCTCTTTTTTTTCTTTTTTTCCCTTGGTATCTTTCCTCAAAGGTTGGTTTGTTTGTTTTTTTAATAACTTAGCTACTTGATTTTTCTTCTTGGCTCCCTGTTCACTTGAGGATTTGGCTTTGTTTATTGTCTCTTAAAGATATTGTATTGTCTCTTCTTTTTGTGTTTCTGGTCAAGTTTGTTTATTTGGGGGGGGGGGGTCATTTCAGAAGCCTTATTTGTGCTTTGGACATCCCAAAACAGGCGTAGGTGGAGGTGCGGCCAGGACATTCCCGGGAACCTGGACGTCCCTGCCTGATCTGAGAAACATCATGGATGTCCAGTTTGTATCTGTTTAGGCCTGCTCCAGGCTAAAAAAACACCCAGAGAGTGTAGAGAAGAAAGCAATCCATCGTCCCCAGTACTTAGCACAATATCAGTGATAGCAGCAGTGGGATTTGAACCCTGGCTACTCGGTTTCTAGCACACTACTCTAACCATTAGGCTATCCTACATGTCCAGGTTCTGAAATACGGTTCTGGGGATGTCTACAAGGTGTGACAAAAAAGAAATGAGACTGTCCCATAAATGTTACAAAATCTACAGAGAAATTATGCATTGTCCCCTACAAAGTAATCTCCTCTCCCCCCCCCCCCCCCCGAGTTAATGCACTTCTGCATTCCCTTCTGCCACATACGGAAGCACTCTGTAAAGTCGTCCTCATTGAGCTCCCTCGTCACAGTGGCCTTGATCTTTTCTACAGAGGTGAAATGAGTTCTTTTTGAGCACAGTCTTCAGCCTGGGGAAGAGCTAGAAGTCGCACGGTGCAAGATCTGGGGAATAAGGAGGGTAGTCGAGAGCTGTGATCCGTTTGTTGGCCAAGAACTGCCTCACACTGAGCGTGGTGTGTGTGTGGGCGCATTGTCATGGTGGAGCAGCCACAACTTGTCTCTCCACAGAGCCTGCCCGCTGTGCCGAACCTGGTCATGGAGGCGATTGAGGACCTGCTGGTAGAAGTGCTGGTTGATTATCTGACCCTCAGGCACAAACTCATGATGGACCACTCCCTTCTGGTCGAAGAATGCGATCAACATGACCTTAATCCTTGGACATGTGTGCCTTCTTGGGTCTGGGTAATGGTCGAGTCTTCCACTGCAGGCTCTGTCTCTTGTTTTCAGGGTCGTACTGGAAGACCCAAGTCTCGTCTCCTGTGTTGACTCGGCCAACGAACTCTGGATCTTCTCCGATCTTCTCTAGTAAGTCTCGACAAACATTGACCCGGTGCTCTTTCTGGTCATCCGATAAAAGCATGGGCACCATCTTGGTGCACACCTTCCACATCCCCAGCTCCTGCACCAAGATGGTCCACACTGACTCCCTGTTTAGGCTGAGCTCCTCGGCTATCATCCGCACCATCAATCTGCGATCACTCTGCACCAGCTGGTTCACTCTATCAATGTCCTCAGCCGTCTGTGTCGTGGAAGGCCGTCCTGACTTGGGGTCATCCTCCACCTCCTTGCGGCCAGTCTTGAAGCGTTTCTGCCACTCAAAGCCTCGCGGCCTTGACATTGCATCTTCTCCATAAGCCTTTTGGAGAAGTTGGAGACACTCAGTTGGGCCCTTCTCCAACTTAACCAGAAATTTCAAGTTGATTCTTTGCCTCATATTTCTGCCACCTCCATTTGGTGTGACAAAGCGATGGAGCAGTGTGCTACAAAAAAAAACCTGAAAAAAAAAAAGAGTGAGAGAGTTGAAAAATATTATAGCAGAATAGTGGCGAGATGTTGCACAACACAATGACATAAGCGGTTAGCCAATTGGCATTGAGTCATGGGCGTGGCTGCCACAGTCTTGTTTCTTTTTTGTCACACCTCGTATGTAGATGCCCATGCAGATGTCCGTATCTGGCACATCCACGTTTGTGAAATCGTGTTTGCACCTGAATGTGCCTGCTTTTGTTTCAGATGTTCTGGCGTTGATAATCCCAGATTGCACTTAGACTTCCTTTCTAAAATGCTCCTCTTGAATGTACTTTTGAAAACTAAAAAAAAAAGTTAAATAAAGGTCATTAGTCTAGATGACTGCAGTGCTGTCCACTTGTCTAATAGTGCTTCCCTTGTGAAAGAGAGGGCCTTATAGTCAGTGGTGGCGGCTAGCCGCTGCCAAACTTTAAACACAGATATTCAATACCTGGGTCATATCCAGTCCCAACATTGAATATCTGGGTTGTCTGGATTAGCAAGAAGCTAACCAGGTAGTGGCAATATTCAGCCGCTGTCTGTTAGCTTCCATGGTGAAAGTAAGGCCTGCTTTGCTGCTCCTTACTTTCACCACTTAGCCATAACTGGGCAGCAGCTCAATATCATGCTGCCTGTTTAAGGCTGGGTGTTGCCCCCGTTCCTGATGCTAACTGGTTAGCCATCAGGGCATGCAGCGGCAGCACCCACAGATATTAAGCAGCATTAACCGTGTTAGTGTTGCTGAATATCCCAGATAAAGGAATAACATAGTTAGCAGGTTTGCTAACCATGTTACTTCCTTTGAATATCGGGCCCAGTATACTTTGGCAGGCAAACTTGATGCAAATAAATAGGCTATATAATCCTGTTTTAGCCAGGTCTCTGTTTAAAAAAAAAAAAAAAAAAGGGGGCAATCAAAGGGTGTGTTCCTCCACTGGCTTTTGCCTCATAAAGACCAAGAATTAAGAAAATCGAGATTTAAAATGACAGTCGCTCCTGATAAACTACCAAGAGGCAGATTAAAGAGAGGAGCAGGCGTACAGTATCTCACGAATGGTCTGTGTTGATGGTGAATGTACTCTGGAGATCAGGAAAGATCATTGTCACCATCCTTGAGGCCTGAAACAGCCTGCTGGGTTTGTGTTAGACACATCTACTTTGGGCTGTTGACACATGATTTTTAAGAGAAATATGCAGAAAATTTCAAAGGCGTTTTTGAAATGCTAGCACAAACATCTTTGCACTTTGGTGTCTGGTGATAAGGGTTTGGGACCTGTTTTCAAAAAGCCACTGAGTGGACAAGATAAGTGGGTATTTTTAGCCAGCTAAGTTTAGGTAAATTTCCATCGATAATATGAAAACTATCATAAAGATATTTAAGCTGGTTGTAATCTATTTCTTGATGGACTCTTTGAAACATTGCCTTATTAAGGGTACAAAGAATTTCCTCCCTCCTTATCAAAGTACTCCCCTCTCCAAGATTGTCATCTACCACCCCTCCAGAACTTGTGCTTAAAGTTCCTGTTGTCATTGAATTGTGCCACTACCAGTGCTTGAACATTGTGCAGAGATCATAAAGTGACATATGGGGGGCATATGCTTGATATTGCAGAGAGAGGGGAAAAGTCTGGGCCTCAGATATAGTTTATATGGTGAGATTATGTATTTGATTTGAGTAATTAAATGTGGGTTTTATCAGATTTTTTGGCTGTTATACCATTTAGGATTTAATTGTATGGTTCTTGATTTTAGTGCAGTATTGTGGATGTAAAACTGTAAACATCGATGCATCATGTATTGTAGTACTGTATATAAGCAGAATAAATGACTTGAAATGCTGGTTTAACCTACATGAATAGGTGAAAGATAGTGTGAATAACAGGGTACTAATGTAGTTGGATTAGCTCAATGTAGGACAGCTATTCTTGGATATTAGGCACATGGTGAAAACTGGTGCCACGTTCCTAACTTTAATCTCTGGACATAACTTTGCCCTTGGTTTACCTATTTTTGAGTGATTCAATTTAGCTGCCTGATTTTACAAGACACCTAACTTACAGTGGTGTGCAAAAGTCTGGAATCACTTGTAAATTTGAAGTTTTTTCAACTTCGTGACCTTATATCTTAATTTATTTTTCCTCCCAGTGGCTTTTTCTGTGTATCTCATAAGTGATAGATTTGGCTATTAGGGCCAACTTTTAGTATTGGTTTGGCCCTTATTTCTTGAGTTTGTTCCCCATAGTTGTCCTGTTGATAGATTTTCTGTGAAAATCGCTTAAGGTACATCGTTGGCCAACGATATATTATTGTAAGTATGCTTTAAAATATTATGGACGCGCGCCAGGTTTCCTTCAAATTAATGTATGTGGCCTTGAAAAAGGCCGTTTTTATGGGTCAGTGATGGCTCAGTATTTGATAGGTCACCCTTTGTTCTTGATCACCTGACTGCACCTTGTCGGCATTGAATGAGCCAATCTGACAAGGTGATCGTTGGTGGCAGTGCGGTTCCAAGCTACAATGAGTGACTCAGCTCACGCTTTGATGTTGGATGCCTCTTGGATATTTCCAAGGCCACCTTGTGCCACAGGTTCTTGATTGGATTCAGATCTGGAGACTGGGCAGGCCAGTCCATTGACTTGATGATCCGCTGCTTCCAGCTGATCACCTGTCTGGAGCGATGGCAGGGTGCATTGTCATCTTGGAACAGGAACTGGCCAGGAAACAGCTGGTGTGCTGATGACACCATGCACTTTTGCAGTATGGTGATGTACTTGGCCACGTTGACCATTCCATCGACGATGTGAAGATGTCCAACGCCACTGGCAGCCATGCAGCCCCAGACCATGACCTTCAAAGGATGCTTCACAGTGAAGTTGAGACACTCAGGCTTGAATTCCTCTCCAGGAAATCTCCTCACATAGGTGTGGGCCCGGTTACCAAACAGGCAGAAGGTGCTTTCATCGCTGAATAGCACCTTTCCCCGCATTTCAGTTGACCAGGTTGAGTGCTTTCTCGCCCAGACGATCCGGTTTCATCTTTGTATGTCAGTCATCAGTGGCTTATTCCGTGCTTTGCAGCCCCGGAGAACAAACTGCAGGCACCGGCAATGAACTGTTGATGAGCTGACACTGACCCCACTCTTGTCTGACCACTCTCGAAGTAGCTGAGGAGAGGTCAACTTGCAATTAGTCAGTGAAATGCATCGTAGTGTGCTGTCCTTGCATGATGTTGATGCACATGGATGACCTGAACGAGGCTTGTCCACCACTGAACCCGTTTCTTTCTTCTGTACAATCTTAACAGCGCTCTGACTGCAGCCAACTTTCCTGGCTGTCTGATGGCTTGAAAATCCTTCCTCGCTCATAAAGGACACACGAACACGCTCCTCCAAAGTCAGAGTCAGAGTCATCTTCATGGTCGATCCAGAAAGCATATGAAATTCAAAAATTCCATGCGTTTTTATAGCTGCACTGTTGGCTAGATATCTGCATTGTGATTGGTTAGTGAAACCAGCCTCCTGATTGGTCAGAAATAATGTGTGCATATTGGATAATCTCGATCCAGTTTTGACGCAGGATCCACAAAAATCGCAGTAGCTATCTCCCAGTGCCTGTAAAGTATTTAAATTGGAAGTAAGGAATGCAAAAAAGTCAACTCTAATAGCCAAATGTATCCCTTTTAACATGGTAGAAAGATGAATATGCTGGGCTAACGTAAAATTTTAAAAAAAAGTTAGAAAGTACGAAAAACGCAAAACTCACAAGTGATTCCAGACTTTTGCACACCACTGTAGGTGCATACAGTAAACCTAGGCATGGGGGGATAGTCTGCTATCTTCACATTACTGCTACTACTACTGAACATTTGTATAGCGTCTCAAGGCGTACACAGCGCAGCACAGACAAATGTAAAAGACAGTCCTTGCTCATCGGAGCTTACAATCTAGTCGAGACAGACAACACAGTAGCTGTAGACATAGGATACATCTAGGGGGAATGGTAAGGAAACACAAAGGAGATCAGAAAAGCGGGAGCGAAGAGGTGAGTTTTCAGCCTGGATTTGAAAAGGATCAGAGAAAGCTCCTGATGTACAGACTCGAGTAGTTTGTTCCATGCATAAGAAGCAGCATGGTGAAAGGAGCAAAGTCTGGAGTTAGCAATAGAAGAGAAGGGCACAGATAGAAGCGATTTGCCAGAAGAGCGGAGTTCTCGAGGAGGGGTGTAGGGAGAGATAAGAAAGGAAAGGTAGTGAGGAGCTGCAGAGTGAATGCACGTATAGGTCAGCAGGAGAAGTTTGAACTGGATGTGGAAACGGATAGGAAGCCAATGAAGAGAATTGAGAAGAGGGGTAATATGAGGATGATGAGGCAGGCGGAAGATTAGCAGTGCAGCAGAGTGAACAGATTGAAGGGGAGAGAGATGACTCAGAGGGAGACCAGCAAAGAACAGGTTACAATAGTCTAGACGGGAGGTGACTAAAAGTGAATAAGTGTCTTAGTAGTGTGTTCAGAAAGGAATGGGTGAATTTTGTTGATGTTCTAGAGAAAGAAACGGTAAGTTTTAACAATCAGTTGGATGTGTATAGAGAAGGAGAGAAAGAAGTCAGACAACCCCAAGCTTGTGAGCTGAGGAGACAGAGAGGAGTAGAGAGTTATCCACAGATACTGAGGAAGGAGGAAGGGGAGAGGAGGGGGTTTAGGGGGAAAAATAAGAAGCTCCGTTTTAGCCATATTCAATTTCAAGCAGCGGTGAGACATCCAAGCAGCAATGTCAGAAAGGCAGGCAGAGATCCTGGCCTGGATTGCTGATTTCAGGTGTAGGAGTCATGAGCGTAAAGATGGCACTGAAAGCTATGGGAAGAGATGACTGGGTATATAAAGAGAAAAGGAGTGGACCCAAGATCCTTGGGGTACACCATCTGAGAGTGGGATAGCAGTAGATGAAAATCTACCAGAACAAACACTGAAAGAGCGATGAGAAGAGAACCAGGATAGCACAGAGACCTTAAAACCAACTCTGAGGAGGCCCCTCCATTTTGAGTGACAGGAGGGGTACCAGCTCACCTCTTGCCTCAGGCAACAGATTGCCTTGAGTTGCCCCTGGCTGTCAGCATTGAAAGCGCAAGGTTTTTGCAAATTCTTTGCACTTGGAAGGCCCTGTCCCTCGTGCCCCTTCTGGCACATGCTTTATACATCAGAAGGGTTGGGATTCTCAAAGCCTTCCAGGCACACAGGAGTTGCAATGGACACGGCATTTTTGTTTTTAAATTGCTGCTTCTGACAGACATTGAGAGAAGCAGTGGTAGGGCAAGGGAAGTGGTGGGAAGGGAGAGAAGTAATATTAGACATCAGGAGGGAGGCATAAATGTGGAGGCAGATGTTGGACATGGGATGTGTGCTAGCTATGGGGTGGGAATGGCGGACAGAAAATGAACATGGAATGGGGTAGAGGGCAGATGCTGGGCATGAGGAGGAGATCGAGGGTTGCTAGACCCAGGGGGAGGGAGAAAGTAAGAAGAGAGATGCTGGTCACCTAGGTGAGAAGATGCTGTGGATACTTTGGAGGTGGATAGTGATGGGAAAGGGGATATATTAGACACCTGGGGGTGGGAAGCAAGGGAAGCTGATGGGCACCTGGCAGGGGGGTAAGGAGAGATGCTGGACTGGGAGGGTGGTGACAGGAAGAGAAGGGAAAATATTGGATACAGAGCAGAGAGAAGAGAAGGGGCGAGAGTGTACATGGGATAGGGAGATGGGAGAAGGGGGAATTAGTGAGAGGGTGGTGAAGCAGGAAGAGAGATGGGGAATGGGAGGGTTGGAGTGAGGGAGATAAAAACGAAAGGTAAATACAGTAAAATAAAAAAAGGGGGGGCGGAGGCCTGATTGATCAGGAAGGGCAAAATCAGAATGGACAGAGAAGCACCCATATGTGAGGAACAGACTCCCTGCTTATTCCTGGAGAAATCCCATTTAAAGACTTGTATAATGATAGCCTCTATGGTGGTGTTGCAGCGAAGTGCACGCAACGAATAAAACCAGGAGTCAGTTCGAAGATCCAAGCCAATTTATTGTGCACAGTCTCAGGCAAATGTCACAATCAAAATGGTCTGAGCAATGGAGTCCAGTAAACACCTTTTATACCTTTCTTCTTCAGTTTAATACAGGCAAACTTTCTATTGGTCCTACTGACCCTTGCACCCATCCAATTGGGATCTTTCTGTGGGCCCAGTACTCTGTTCCCCCTGCTCAGAACTCTCTAACAAAGGCACAGTTCTAAACTTTTTGATACTTTTCTCTTACAAGGTCACTGCTTAGCTTAGAAAATGTGTGAATACAGAGCACTGGTACATGTCTGTCATCAGGGCCGGCCCGTCCATTGAGCGAGAATGTTTTTTGCACAGGGCCCCGCGTTTCAGGGGGCCCCGCGCAAAAAACATTCTGATCCTAAAGTAAAATGTAAAAAAAAAAAAAAAGCTGTCTTCTCCCGCTGCCGGGGCCGCCGCGGCAGAATCGAGTGTGTCGCGGGGCCCCCCCTGCCCAGCAGAGCCTGCCCTCCCCTGTATCCGCTCTCTGGTTGTAGCTTCAGTCACACGCGCCGGCTTTCAGAGCGCGAAGGGACTAGTTTCCCTTTTGCGGCTCTGTTAAGCCCGCGGGGGCTGATGGGAACTTCCCATCAGCCCCCGCGGGCTTAACAGAGCAGCGAGGGAGAAACTCTCCCCTCGCGCTCTGAAAACCGGCGCGTGTGACTGAAGCTACAACCAGAGAGCGGATACAGGGGAGGGCAGGCTCTGCTGGGCAGGGGGGGCCCCGCGGCACACTCGATTCTGCCGCGGCGGCCCCAGCAGCGGGAGAAGACAGCTTTTTTTAAATAAAAATTTCGCTGGGCTGGGCTGGGGGGGTTAGGAGTGGTGATGGGCTGGGGGGGTTAGGAGTGGTGATGGGCTGGGGGGGGGTTAGGAGTGGTGATGGGCTGGGGGGGGTAGGAGTGGTGATGGGCTATGGGGGGCTGGGGGGGGTAGGAGTGGTGATGGGCTATGGGGGGCTGGGGGGGTTAGGAGTTATGATGGGCTATGGGGGGCTGGGGGGGTTAGGAGTTATGATGGGCTATGGGGGAGCTAAGTCTGTATATGGGCTGATGGGATTAGGACTGGAAGTGGGTTGATGGCGGGTTAGGACTGGTAATGGGCTATGGGGGGGCTTAAACTAAAAATTGGGTGATGGGGGATTAGGACTGGAAATGGGCTGGTGGGATTAGGACTGGGAGTGGGCTGATGGGCTGAGTCTGCTTTTCTCTGATCAGAGAAGAGCAGTGCTTTTTACAGTGCTCTGCTAGAGAAGTGGATATTGCCTCCTGTGACACCTTGCTGTGAGTTCTAGCTGTTTATTAATTATTTATTGTTTGTCTAACTATTTATTTAATTATTTATTGTTTGTCTTAGTGGTGTGCTAGTTCAGCCTTCTCAGTTATAACTTACCTTGCCTCTCTCAACTAACTGGGCTTTGTGTGGTAGCCAGGTTAACTGTTCATTTTAAATTAAATCTCTCTCCCCAGAACCTGCTCTGTGTTAACCTTTTTTTCCTGTCCTAGCCTGCCTGAGTGAATCCTCCCCCTCCCCCCCCCCCCTGCTGAGGTATTGTGTAGCCTTCTTCCTGTTTCCTCCACGTGTGCATAGTCTGTTTTAGTCTGCTTTTCTCTGATCAGAGAAGAGCAGTGCTTTTTACAGTGCTCTGCTAGAGAAGTGGATATTGCCTCCTGTGACACCTTGCTGTGAGTTCTAGCTGTTTATTAATTATTTATTGTTTGTCTAACTATTTATTTAATTATTTATTGTTTGTCTTAGTGGTGTGCTAGTTCAGCCTTCTCAGTTATAACTTACCTTGCCTCTCTCAACTAACTGGGCTTTGTGTGGTAGCCAGGTTAACTGTTCATTTTAAATTAAATCTCTCTCCCCAGAACCTGCTCTGTGTTAACCTTTTTTTCCTGTCCTAGCCTGCCTGAGTGAATCCTCCCCCTCCCCCCCCCCTGCTGAGGTATTGTGTAGCCTTCTTCCTGTTTCCTCCACGTGTGCATAGTCTGTTTTAGTCTGCTTTTCTCTGATCAGAGAAGAGCAGTGCTTTTTACAGTGCTCTGCTAGAGAAGTGGATATTGCCTCCTGTGACACCTTGCTGTGAGTTCTAGATGTTTATTAATTATTTATTGTTTATCTAACTATTTATTTAATTATTTATTGTTTGTCTTAGTGGTGTGCTAGTTCAGCCTTCTCAGTTATAACTTACCTTGCCTCTCTCAACTAACTGGGCTTTGTGTGGTACCCCCCTCCCCCCTGCTGAGGGTTCAGGACAGGGTACCTTGTAACTGCCCTCTTTAATAGGACTTATCTCCCTCCCTCCCTCCCCGGCACCCACCCACCCCTGGGGTAATTATAGCTTTATAGGTACTTGAACATCTTAGAGGAAAGGGGCTGCTCTCAGGTGCAGCTCGTTATCCAAATCAGTCATACACAGAGGACCTGAGATTAATTACTTAAGCTTCAGGTACACAAGGTGTATTAGGGGTATTAGATACACTTTTATTGGTATAAGCATCTACACCAATCCTTATTATATACAGAATTTAAAAGACCTAAACACAAGCTTTAAACTAAGATGCAGACAGAAGTCCAGCAACGAGATGTGGGTTTTCCGGTCTTTTGCATTGAGTGTCACATGTATGATTTTCTCCCAGTTGGTGAGAGGTCTTACGTATGCACTAAGTGCAAAGAACTCTTTGCTCTCAGGGAACGAGTCCGTTCTCTAGAGGCTAGAGTAGCAGACCTGGAAGACATAAGAAAGACAGAGAAGTACATGGACGAGACCTACAGGGATATAGTCCTGAAGTCCCACCTCCAGTCTGGCAGCATCCCTGTTGCCATGGAGTAGAGAGGTCACGTGACAGGAGAGCATCACCCTGGTGTGGCAGGAAGTGATCCTGTAACTAGGACCTGTACTCCAGGTGATGTAAAACCCTCTCGCACTGAGGACGTTTCTCCAGGGCCATGTCCACATGAGGGGAGGGTCAGGACAGCTGTTATAGTTGGTGATTCAATCATTAGGAATGTAGATAGCTGGGTGGCTGGTGGACGTGAGGATCGCCTGGTAACATGCCTGCCTGGTGCGAAGGTAGCGGACCTCACGCACAACCTAGATAGGATCATAGATAGTGCTGGGGAGGAGTCTGCTGTCTTGGTACATGTTGGTACCAATGACATAGGAAAATGTGGTAGGGAAATTCTGGAAGCTAAATTTAAGCTTTTAGGTAGGAAGTTGAAATCCAGAACTTCCACGATAGCGTTCTCCGAAATGCTTCCTGTTCCACGTGCAGGACCCAAAAGACAGGCAGAGCTCCGGAGTCTCAATGCGTGGATGAGACAATGGTGCAAGGATGAGGGTTTTGGATTTGTTAGGAACTGGGGAACATTCTGGGGAAAGGGGGGGCTGTTCCGAAGGGATGGGCTTCACCTTAATCAGGATGGGACCAGACTGCTGGCATTAACCTTTAAAAAAGAGATAGAGAAGCTTTTAAACTAGAAAATAGGGGAAAGCCGACAGTCACCCAAGAGTGCATGGTTCGGACGAAGGTATCCTTGAGGTTCCAAAAGGGAGTATAGTAGCCCAAACGCCCTTGAGTAAGGAGCAGACAGAGCATAAAGATTCCAAATTACCCCTGCCTACCAATAGCCAGATTAATATGAATAAAATACAGTCTCTAAAATGCTTGTATGCCAATGCTAGAAGTCTAAACAATAAGATGGGAGAGTTAGAATATATAGCACTAAATGAGAGGTTAGATATGATTGCACTCTCAGAGACATGGTGGAAGGAGGATAACCAGTGGGACACTGTGATACCTGGATACAAACTATATCGTAATGATAGAGCTGATCAAATTGGTGGAGGGATTGCGCTCTATGTTAGAGAGGGCATTGAGTCAGAAAGGATTAAAGTTTTGCAGGGAACAAAATTTGCTGTAGAATCTCTATGGATTGAAATTCCATTTATGAAGGGGAAGGTGATGGCAGTGGGAGTATACTATCGACCACCTGGCCAGAATGAACAAATGGATGATGAAATGCTCAAAGAAATCAAGGAAGCTAACAAAAGTCACAACAGAGTAGTAATAATGGGTGATTTCAATTACCCCGGTATCGACTGGGTCAGTGTCACAGCAGGACAAGCTAAAGAGATAAAGTTTCTAGATGGAATAAATGACTGCTTCTTGGAGCAGCTGGTTCATGAACCGACCAGAGGGGAAGCCATACTGGACCTAGTCCTTAGTGGAACGCCAGATCTGGTGCAAGAAATAAGGGTGTTGGGACCACTTGGCAATAGTGATAAAAGTATGATCATGTTTGATTTAATTAGTGGAGGACAGATAGTAAAGGCATCCACAGTACTACCTTTTAACTTTCAAAAGGGAGACTATGATAGAATGAGGAATATAGTTAGGAAAAAACTAAAAGGAGCGGTTCCAAAGGTTAAAGACTTACAGCAAGCTTGGGTGTTATTTAAAAATACTATCCTCGAAGCCCAGACCAGCTGTATTCCACGCATTAAGAAAAGTGGAAGAAAGTCCAAAAAACTGCCAGCATGGTTTAAAGGTGAGGTCAGAGAGGCTGTTGCTGCCAAAAAAGCAACCTTCAGGAAATGGAAAAAAGAGCCAAATGATGAAAACTGTAAACAGCACAAGCACTGGCAAGTTAAATGCAAAGCATTGATAAGGCAGGCAAAGCGGGAATTTGAGAAGAAACTTGCTACAGAAGCAAAAACACGTAATAAAGACTTTTTCAAGTACATTCGTAGCAAAAGGCCTGTGAGAAAGTCAATTGGACCATTAGATGATAGAGGGGTAAAAGGGGCAGTAAGAGGAAACAAGGCTATAGCAGAGAGACTGAATGAATTCTTTGCTTCGGTCTTTACTGAGGAAGATGTAGGGATGTTACCCAAGACTGCAGTGGTATTTAAAGGTGATACTGCAGAGGAATTGAGAGAAATATCGCTATACCGGGAAGATATATTACAACTATTTGATAAACTGAATAGTAGCAAATCACCTGGACCGGATGGTATACATCCCAGAGTGTTGAAAGAACTGAAATATGAGATTGCAGACCTGCTATTGGTAATCTGTGAACTTTCATTAAAATCATCTGTAATACCTGAAGATTGGAGGGTCGCCAACGTAACACCAATTTTTAAAAAGGGTTCCAGGGTGACCCAGGAAATTACAGACCGGTGAGCCTGACGTCAGTACCAGGGCAAATGGTAGAAACCATCATAAAGAACAAAATTACACAGCATGTAGATAGTCATGGCCTAATGGGAGACAGCCAACATGGCTTTAGACAAGGAAGATCTTGTCTTACTAATCTGATATGTTTTTTTGAAGGTGTGCATAAACAGGTAGACAAAGGTGGGTCGGTTGATATAGTGTATCTGGACTTTAAGAAAGCTTTTGACAAAGACTTTTGACAGAGACTTTTGGCGAAGCTAAAAAGTCATGGGATAGGAGGCAGTGTACTATTGTGGATCGGGAACTGCTTAAAAGATAGAAAGCAGAGGGTAGGGCTAAATGGCCAATATTCCCAATGGAAAAAGGTGAATAGTGGAGTACCCCAGGGATCTGTACTGGGTCCGCTGCTTTTTGACATATTCATAAATGACCTGGAAAAGGGAATAACTAGTGAGATTATCAAATTTGCAGATGACACAAAATTGTTTAAAGTTGTTAAAACCCAAGAGGATTGTGGAAAACTGCAGGAGGATCTGGATAAATTGGAAGACTGGGCATCCAAATGGCAGATGAAATTTAATGTGGACAAGTGCAAAGTTATGCACCTAGGAAAGAACAACCCACACTATAGTTACACGATGCAAGGCTCCACATTAGAAAACAACCACCCAGGAAAAAGATTTAGGAGTCATTGTGGATAACATGTTAAAACCCTCCGCCCAGTGTGCAGCGGCAGCCAAGAAAGCAAATAGAATGCTAGGTATCATAAGGAAAGGGATGGAGAACAAAACAAAGGATATTATAATGCCTCTGTATCGCTCCATGGTACGACCGCACCTTGAATATTGTGTGCAATTCTGGTCACCGTATCTTAAAAGGACATAGCGTTATTAGAAAAAGTACAGAGAAGAGCCACCAAATTGGTGAAGGGGATGGAAGGCTACTCCTATGAAGAGAGGCTAAGAAGGTTAGGGCTCTTTAGCCTGGAGAAGAGACGGCTGAGGGGAGATATGACAGAGGTCTATAAATTAATGAATGGAGTGGAACGGATAAACGTGGATCAATTGTTTACGCTATCAGAGTATAGAAAGACTAGGGGACATGTAATGAAGCTACAGGGTAAACTATTTAAGACAAATAAGAGAAAATATTTTTTCACTCAACGTGTAATCAAACTCTGGAATCTGTTACCGGAGAATGTAATAAGGGCTGTTAGTATAGCTGGGTTTAAAAAAGGTTTGGACAAGTTCCTGGAGGAAAGGTCCATAAACCACTATTAAAAAGGGACCCAGGATATCAATGCTTGACCCAGTACAAGCATTGTGGAACCTGTGTCTTTTGGGGATATTGCTAGGTATGTATAACCTAGATTGGCCACTGTTGGAAACAGGATACTGGGCTTGATGGACCTCGGTCTGACCCAGTATGGCATGTCTTATGTTCTTATGATGGGGAGGTTAGGACTGGTAATGGGGTATGGGGGGGCTTAAACTGAAAATTGGGTGATGGGGATTAGGACTGGAAAGGGGCTGATGGGGGGGTTAACACTGGAGGTGGGCTGATGGGGTTAGGACTGGTAATGGGCTGTGGGCTGATGGGGGGTTAGGACTGGTAATGGGATATGGGGAGGGGGTTTTAGGACTGATAATGGGCTATGGGGGGCTAGGACAGGAAATGGGCTGATGGGGAGGGGTTAGGACGAGGTGGGCTGATGGGGTTAGGACTGGTAATGTGCTGTGGGCTGTTGGGGGGTTTAGAACTGGTAATGGGCTATGTGGGGGGGTTAAGACTGGTAATGGGATGTTGGCTGATGGGGGCTGTCTGGTAATGGGCTATGGGGGGGTTAGGACTGATAATGGGCTATGGGGGGGCTAGGACAGGAATGGGCTGATGGGGAGGGGTTAGGACTTGAGGTGGGCTGATGGGGTTAGGACTGGTAATGGGCTGTGGGGGGCTAGGACAGGAAATGGGCTGATGGGGAGGGGTTAGGACTTGAGGTGGGCTGATGGGGTTAGGACTGGTAATGGGCTGTGGGATGATGGGGGGTTTAGGACTGGCAATGGGCTATGGGGGGCTGACTGGAAATGGGTTGATGGGGTTAGGACTGGAAGTGGGCTGATGGGGGGTTAGGACTGGAAGTGGGCTGATGGGGGGGGGGCTAGGACTGGTATTGGGTTGGGGGTTTGCTAGGACTGGAAATGGGCTGATGGGGGGCTAGGACTGGAAATGGGCTGATGCAGGGACTAGAAGGGAATGGATGCTGGGTGAGGCTGGAACTAGAAGGGAGCTGATGTTGGGGGAGGATTAGAATGTGATGGGGCTGGGAGAGTAAAATGGAGAGGGATAAAAAATCTACAATTGGCCGGGTATTGGGAGAGTAAGTGGGGATTGAGGATGGAGGGGTAAAATTTGAGTGGATGAAATAGGAATAAGGAAAGAGCAAAAGGAGAAAGATTAGTATGTTAAAGCAGATGTAGAGAGAGAGAATGGAAAGAAAACTAGAAGAGAGAAGAAAGGTCAAATGGACAGCAGACGATGGAGAGTTAGCAGAAAACATGAAGAAACCAGAAGAAAGTGGCTGGAGCAATTGCAACTGAAAAAAAATGCACAAAAGGTAGAAAGATATCTCTTTATTTTGAATTTATTAACTGGAATATGAAAGCTCTGGGAAATGTGCATCATTAACGTCTGCGCTTTGTTTGGTACAAGAGGAAATTAATTTATAGTTTTATTTCTACAGTGTTGTACATTCCAAGTTTGGCTTTTGGGGTTCCCAGTTTAATTATTGCCTTCCTGTTTCTAAATTGTGATTCCTTGTTTGGTGATGGTCTATGTTCTGCATGTGTCACTGAGCTGAGGTATTCTATTTATGTAATTCCTATTTGACATTGCCACTTGTTCTCTTTCCCCAGTAGGTCATGTATTGTTGTTCTCTGAAATGTATTGGTTTAATATTTGCAGTGTTGCCTTTTGATAGGTAGGGTATGGTGCTTTGTGAGTCCTGGTAGTGCTGTTAGGATACAGTGGGTTTGCTATGGGTTCTAAATGGGTTCCTGCCTGAGGAAGAGCTGAGAAATGGATACTTAGCTTGAAACACCAGCGGTGTCGCGTTTGAACCTCGTCTCTTTTGGCGGAGGAGCCTTCTGGATTGCTCCCTTGCCGCTTTGTTGCCAGTATAAAGAGAACATTCTTACTTGAGAGCCTGGTGTTGGAGTGAGCACAGATGGGACGCCTCCGTTTTATCCAGCTAAGTCCTTTTAAAGTTTTCATTACTACTTAGCCAGGACTGTTTTGCTGGAAGATATTTGAAGCCCTTTGATTAAGGTGACTGAACAACAAAATTTCAATACAATTTTAAAGGGACACTTTTCAAGTTATACTGACGCCAGCAAGTGCTGTTTTTGTCAGTTTTTAGGCTGAAGCAGGGCCTTGTAAATTATTGTTTAAAATGGGGGGTTCACCACGAGAGAGGATAGATTTCCTTTCAAGGTGAATGATCCGACAAAAATATTACTGAATTAAGTTTGGTTGGGGTCAGGAAATCACTTGTGGGCTGTTTCTACATTGTGGGGGTTTGTATGGTGATATTTGATAGAGGAACCAAGTTTGGATTGGATACAATGGGTTCTAAATGGGCAGTGTTTGTAGTAGTTCCTAATGTGCCTGGCGGTTGGCACTGGATTATAGTAATGTAGAAATCTTTTAGTCTGTCTTTATCCATACATTCATTAAGAGACATGTTTACTAAAAGTTAGTGTATGTTAGCATTATGCAAATATTTATGCAAATAAGGCCACTTATGCAAATGAGGCCCCGCACCGAGTCTCCGCACATGGCCCCGCACCCCCCTTGGGCCACCCCTGTCTGTCATCAGCATAGAATATTCAACAAAGGACTTATACAACCTTATCAAAAAGCGGTTCGAAGCAGTTTCTCTAACTTATACTGACTTTCGTCTTTCTCAGCATTCTTATTCTTAGGTGGGGGCTGGGACTCAGGCCTAGCTTACAGGCCTCTCATACGTTTACATACATTTATAGGCTATTCTAGGCCATAGCCTACCACAGTGGCACACTGGAAGCTGGATATTCCTTTGCCTTTTTGAAATGGTGTTCAATCATTTATCTTATCATTGGTGTGGAGGTGATTGGGAGAGAATGCTAAATCCAGGGAACAGTTTTGGATATTTAAGTTGAATACCATTGCCCTGATCGGGTTAAATAATGAAATATAATGGAGTTCTTTATTTTGACACTTGCTCTGAGTGGAGGGCGTAGCCTAGTGGTTAGAACACTGGCTTGGTAACCAAGCAACCAGGGTTCAATTCCCACTAGCACTCCTTGTGGCCTTGGGCAAGTCACTTAACTCTCAATTGCCTTGGAAGAAAGGTGTGGCAATCTACTTCTGGTGACACTGCCAAAAAAACCCAGGAGCTTCTGGATCGCCAGGAGTCAGGACTGACTCGAAGGCACACATTGCATTGCATTGCAATGGAGTTCTTTATTTTGACATTTGCTCTGAAGGATACTGAACTCTGGCCTTGATATATTCAGGACAGAGAGGAACTGGAAATGCCTGAGTTATAGTCCATAAAGAAGCCATAAATGAGGTATGCTGGGAAATCAAAGGAGTAAAGACACTGATAAGGACTACAACTGGACCTAGTGGCAGACGTGAATAATTGGAACAAGGGATGGATTTCACAGTTTAGTTATTAACAGCTGATTATCCCCTGAAGCAGAATGGTATAAAACAGTTTTGGTGGCCATTCAAAATGTAGTGCTATGTTGGGAGTGGGCATATGATATGCCTCTACCTGATTTTAAGAATGCAATGAATTTTTGCATGAATAAATTGAGTAAAATGGACTGCTGGGTAAAGTTTGCGTATAATGCCTTCTGATCTGATATTTGTAATACAACAAAAAATCTTTCAGTTAAATGGACTATTTAAAAGGCTATCGTTAAGGGTTCAGAGTTTTGGATATTATTTTAAGATGCCATCATTCAGCTGAACAGTGGCTGACAATCTGATGGATTAAAAAAAGAAAACATTTACAAAATTTTCTATTGATGGTTTTATGCCTCAATCGGCTGTATGGAATGGCTGGTATCCAGAGCCATACCAAGCCCCTTCTCCCATCTCCCTATCCCATGTACACTCTCGTCTCTTCTCTGTCATCGACGGAGCCCTCGCGGCAGCATCTCCCCAGCTTTCAAAGAAAAGCCTTTGGGAGATGCCGCCATGCATGCGTGGTCCCCTTCCTGCCCAAGGATGCCATTTTGCTCAGTCTCCCTTTTTCCACGGAGCCCTACAGACGTTCATCTTGTCCCCCCAGAAAAAAGTTGTTTTCTTCATACAATTTTTGTACTCTTTCTGGCCTGCGCCGACTCCTTTCTCGCCTGGAAAACCTTTTTATTTCGGTTTTTTCCATTGCAGTGCTTTCGCGCCTTTTTCAACTGCTAGCTGCAACGATGATTTTCGACCTTGCAGGGGTCCTTTTTGCCCCAATGGCCATCGGTTTTAAAAAATGTGATCGGTGCTCAAAAAACATGTCCCTCACTCACACTCATGATTGTTGCCTCTGGTGTCTGGGCGCTGTCCGTGACCCAGAGGAATGCTCCCTGTGCAAGAAAATGTCCGCTAAGGCCATACAGAGCCATTGGCTTAAGCAGGATGACATCTTCCACAAGGCAGACTCAACCCTAGTAGCCTCACGCTTGAAGGCCCCGCATGGATCCTTGTAAGGCCCCCGTGGCCCCTCTGCAGACTCGCAGACACTCTGAGCAAGGGTATCCGGAGCATGAACAAAAGAAGAAGACCTCCAGGGCCTCATCTGGGGAGGCAGACAAGCATGGGAAGTCCCGTGCCTGGTCCCTTAGCCCCTGAAGAACCGGAGCAGGAGCATTCTCGGAAAGTGTCTGGGACCGATGTTGTGGCCTACAGCGACGGACCGCAGTCTCCCGAGGCCCGTCCTATCGAGGACCCCTTCTCCTCGACACCTAATCCGGTCACCCTGATGTTAGTGTCCATGGCTGCTACATTCTGAGTGGGAAGTTTGTTTGTTAGCCTTAGTGTGCAGCATTTCTGTGTTCCTCGCCTCCCAGTGGGTGCCAACACCTGGCCCTGCCGAGACTGCAGGGGCCTCGACATCAAGGATTCCCTGGGCCGCCGGAGCGATCACAGAGAGCCAGATACCTTGGGCAGATCCCTAGTGAGGGTCTTGCTCTCGCTCCCATTCCTCGGGAGCAAGGTTTTCACAGACAAGCGCCTCTGGCTCTGGCCATGTCCTAGCCTCGAAGCATCCAAGACCGGAGCTACCAGCTCTCTTGCAGCCAGAGAACATTGAATCCTCCTCAGATTACTCTAACTGGGAGTCCGACGTCAAGACATCCCTGAAACCTCGGGCCCACTGAGATCTTCCCTCAGACCCATCTCTACTGGCTGCCAAGTGTCAATCCCTTCCCAAGGAGACCTCTTTCCTTGAATTCGTCAGGGACATGACACAAGCGCTCTCCATCCCAACGGAGCCAGAGGAAGACCCTCGTACAGAAGAACTTCACATCCTCCAGTACGAGACAGCACCGAAGGAGCCCTTGACAGTCCCCATTCCCCCTATCCTCACCCAGCAACTCCTCCAGATGTGGGAGACCCCAGCCTTGGTGCCCATCGTGTGTCATCAACTTGACACGATGTACCAAATCCAGTGGGGGCCAGGCTTTCGCAAGGCACAGCTCTCCTACACCTCCATTGTGGTTGAGTTGGCCATGAGCTTAGCAGAAAAGTCCAAAAACACACTCCTTGGTGTCCCCATGCAGTGGGGAGTCTTCTCTCTATGCCCTTGGGTGAAAATGCTACCAGGGCTCGATGCTGGCATGCCATATACAGACTTACCGACTCTACATTGGCGTATTCCTTCGGGACCTGGCCAAGTACCTCGGGAGGTTCGTCACTGACCTCAACGGAGACCACTGAGTACTTGTCCTGAGCCACTTATGATGGCTTTGAATCCAGTGCGAGGTAGCAACCACTGGCATCTGGGCCCGACGCCAAGCTTGGCTCTAATCGTCGTATCTCGAGCAATGGGTGCAAGAAAAACCTCTTGATGTCCCATGCCTCAGTGAACAGCTCTTCGGCAAGCCAATGGAGGACAAGGCAGCTGAAATTGAGACAGAGTATTTATTTATTTATTTATTACACATTTCTATACCGTCCCTTCCAGAGATCAGGGGCAGTTTACAAGGAACCAACATGTTACATATAACGGGTTTGAACTTTTTATATTATAACATTAATATTCATAGACTTAACAACCAGAGAAATTATGTACATTGTGATGAAGCAGATGCCAGTAAACCCATGGAGGTAGAAGAAAACATTGATCTCTTTAAAGGAAATGATATACATAAAGTGCAGTTAGTGAGAAGTGCAGCTAGAGGGAGCATGCACGGAGATTCAGAAGGTAGGCTGACATGCCCAGGTTGGGATGATGCAAGAACTAATTCAAAGCATAATCAGATACACCTGATCAGAGGGACAGAATCCTTACCTAAGAAACAGCTTTATAAGCAAAGCATAGACAAGCCAGAGGGGCGAGGAGTGGCACGAGCCGCAGCAGCTGCTGATAAAGAAGAAAGAGAAAGGAGACGGCTCCAAAGAGAGGAGAAAAGGCAGTTGAACTTGCAGCCCTTATAGGAAAGGAACAAGTTCCAGGAGAGCCAGTTTCAGGCTGGGAAGCTCCAGAAGGATGTCTTCAGGAAGGACAGGAGAACCGGGAGTGTGCCTGGTAGGGAGAATACCAGAGACACAGACCCAAGAGTTCAGAGGTACCTTCATGCTTCTTCCCCTGTATGTGAGCCCCAAGGAGTTCAGAGGTGGGTGAACCAGTCTCAGCCCAGGAGTCTAAGAGACACAGATCTGAACCAGGAACTGAGGCCGGGTCACAGAAAGGCCTGGAAGCCAGGGAGCCATAAGAGCAGCCAAGGCAGCTGGAGAAAGGTTTGGGAACCTATAGAAAGAGTGCTTACCAAAAGTCCTGTTGCATATTTGCCAGACCGGGTACAGCCAGGCTGGAGAGCCTTAGGAAGAAGTTCTGAAGTAAAACCAGGAATATATGGGGAAAGCTCAGGGGCCACAGATATCTCAGCAGAACAAGAGGCTATGCAGATAGACCCTGCTGAACCTGACCCTTTGCTAACTGAATGCCCTATGGACTGTACGTTTTGTTGTACTGGGAGTTTAGGATCCTTGAGAGAAATATAGCATCCAAGATATACTTTTGAAACACAATTTTGTTTGACAAGCTGAAAGAAGAAGCATTGCTTTTGTTTATATAGCCTGTTTTGTTTGAACCCTGCATAACTAACAAAGACTGTGAAGCATATCCAAGTTTTTGACCTATGTAAATACCTTATGTGAAAATCCTGAACAAGGTGGAAATCCTGTTGTCTTCGTTTGAACCTTTTGTGCATTAAGGGAATAAAACCCTATACTTTACCATTCACATGGCTTACACAACTATTCATTATGAAGAAAGGGACTACTAGTACCAGAAGGCTTCTGGGCTAACAAAAGTTTCTACCTTCAATACAACAATAATGTCCACCCTGACCTTTAAGCACGTGGCCAAAGGAATGGGGTTGTGACAACATATAACTATAAGTACATGTTAACTGGGCTTATGAGTGTGGGGTACAGTGTGTTGGGGGGGGGGTAGGTGCGTGGGTGTTGTCATTACGTGCGTGGCTAAGTTATTTGTGAGTTCAGGCAGGTATTGTAGTGAGCTGTGAAGAGGTGGGTTTTGAGGGTTTTCCTGAAAGTCTGAAGGTCTTGAATTGCTTGGATTGAGGGTGGGAGGGAGTTCCAATGGTTAGGGGCGGTGAAGGTGAAAGCTCTGGAGCTTGTGGTCTGTTTCATTTTGCGAATTCAACTGGGGACCTCAAGGGGAGTGTAGGGCATTTTCCCTTCGAGATCTAGTTGGTGGTGGGGTTTGAAGGAGTGTTGAGAGGGCAGATGGCGCTATATTGTTGACCAGTTTAAAGGCTGTCTCGAGAGTCTTGTATTTTATACGGCTCAGTATTGGAAGCCAGTGGAGGTTATATAGAATGGGTGTGATATGATTGGTTATAGGGGCCCTGCAAATGACCCTTGCTGTAACATTTTGTGCTCTTTGGAGGATATTGAGGTTTTTGACTGGTAGACCTTGTAACAGACTGTTACAGTAGTCGAAATGGGGGTGATAATGTCTTGGATTACTGATCTGAAGTCATGTGACTCGAGGAATGGTTTTACGTGCTGAATGGTCTTTAGTTTGTAGAAGATTGTTTTGACTGTTTGTTTTAGGTGGGGGATCTATGGTGAGGGACTGATCGAGAATTATGCCAAGGTATCTAACTTCTTGTTTGATTGGAAGGGTGACATTATTGACGTCGATAGTTTGGAAGATGGTTGCATCTTGGTTCTTTGTGATGTACATGGCTTCTGGGGTTTTTTTTTAAATTGATAGTAAGGTTGTTGGTATTTAGCCAAGATTCAGCTTCCCTGATGTAGTCGGATAAGCTGTTAAAGGTAGGGTTGTTTGTCTATGGGGAGACACAACATAATGTCATTGGCATAGATATAATACCTATGTTAAATTTTTTGACTACGTTAGTGATTGGCTGTAGGTAGAGATTGAATAGGAGGGCTGAGAGGGCGGACCCTTGGGGTATCCCTTCATCCTGTGCGAATGTAACTGGGGGTTCATTGCCTGTTTGGATATATAGTTTACGGTTAGAGATATAAGATTTAAACCATTGCAAAACCGTTCTGGCTAGAGAATGTCACTCGGACTCCGCTTCCAGAAAGAAGCCACAGGAGAAGCAGCCCTCTTTCTTCTGGAAAACTCAGCCCTACCGGAGCTACCCCTTTACCCTGCCGTTCAGACCCTGCAGTAGGGTCCCTAGGGCAAGGGAACCGGGCAGGGCCCGTACAAAGCGAAGGGTGAAAAAAAACAGATGCCGGCCCGAGCCCAGCCTGGGTCAGGATTTTAACACCATCAGTATAGCCCCTCTTCCACTGGAGGACCAGCTTCCCACAGGGGGACGCCTGGTCCACTTTGCCCATCGGTGGACCTACATCACCACCGCCTCCTGGGCCCTTCTGGTGGTCAAGGGGAGGGCTACCTCCTCCACCTGGACCAAGCACCTCCACCCTTTTTCCCTGGGGAACCCCCTCAGTCCCCCCCCCCCCTGCATCAGGCTCTGCTGCTACAAGAACTCGCAGGCCTTCTCAAGAACAGGGCTGTGGAGCCTGTGCCTCCCTCCTCAAGGGGGAAAGGTTTCTTCTCCAGGTACTTACTGGTCCCAAAAAGGACAAGGGGCCTGAGGCCCATCCTGGACCTGAGAAACCTCAATAAGTTCCTGGTGTGAGAGAAGTTCAAGATGCTCTACCTTGGAACACTGCTGCCCTACCTCCAGCAGGGAGATTGACTATGCTCCTTGATTTAAAGGGCACTTACACCCACATCCTTATCCATCCAAGTCACCGAAAATACCTGAGGTTCGTGGTTGGGGGTGACCACTATCAGTACAGGGTGCTTCCCTTTGGTCTTGCCTCTGCCCCAAGGGTCTTCTCCAAGTGTCTGGCAGTGGTGGCTGCCTATCTCTGCCTCTAAGGGGCCTTCGTCTTCCCTTACCTCAGTGACTGACTGATTAGTAAAAGGGGACACGGCCTTAGAGGCCAGGCAGGCCATCGGCTGTGCCATTCACTTCTTTGCAGCACCTGGACTTAGTGATAAATCATCTAAAATCCCACCCCACCCTGACTCAGGTACTGGGGTGTCCAGGGCCCGTCTGGACACTCTCCAGTCCAGGGCTTTCCTCCTCCTAGGCAGTGCGTATCTCCTCGTAGGCCTCACAGCTGAAGTATAGTGGCACCGCGTTGTCGGCCCGATTGCTGCTTCGTCTCCTGTGCCACATGGCCTCTACAGTACATGTGGTTCCTAATGCACGCCTCCACATGCACATGACGCAGTGGTGCCTCTGTTCCCAGTGGATCCAGGTCACGGCTGACTCCGGGACAGAATCACAGTGTCTCGCAAACTGGTGGAGTTCCTCATCTGGTGGCAGAATACTCAACACCTGCAAGTGGGCATGGCCTTTCAGCTCCCGAGCCCCTGGAAGGGGGCCTGATCCTTCGAGGAGAACCAGGAGCAGATCAATCTGCTCGAGCTCAGAGCAGTTTTTTCCACTCTGAAGGTCTTCAAGCACCACCTACAGCACCAGTCGGTGCTTGTCCAGATGACAATCAAGTCACGATGTTCTATGTGAACAAGTAGGGCGGCCCGGGTTCCTGGTGGCCCAGGTTCCTACTGCCTCTGCCAGGAGGCCGTGGCCCTCTGTTCCTTTGTGACCAGCCAGGGAATGCTCCTCAGGGCTGTCTACCTACCGAGCCAAGACAATGCCTCGGCGGACAGGCTGAGCAGGGTCCTCCAACCCCACAAGTGGCGCCTGGACCCCGAGGTGGCACTCTGGCTTTTCCGGCTGTGGGGCCTCCCCAGCCTGGACCTCTTTGCCAGCCCAATCAATGCTCAACTGCCCTGTTTTTGCGGCCCGCAACCCCACCCTTCCCGGGTGGCAGTAGACGCATTCCTTATCTCGTGGTCAAGGGGTCTACTGGACGCCTTCCCTCCCACCCCCTGATAGCTCAGACCCTCTGCAAGGTCCAGCAAGAAAAGGCATTGGTGATCCTCGTAGCCCCACGGTGGCATAGGCAACCCTGGTTCCTCTTGCTGCTCCATCTCTCTATGGAGTCCCCGGTCCCTCCCCTGGACTCTTGACACAGAAGGAGGGCTCGATCCTCCATCCCAGTCTGGGATCCCTATCTCTCACGCCATGGCGGCTGACTAGATCACCCTAGCCCCCCTCAACCTTTCCAGGGAGGTGGAGGATATCCTTCTGGCCTCTCATAAGGACTCTATAAGATGGGCTTATGCCTTCAAATGGCACTGGTTCTCTTGTGGTGCACGGAGCACTGAAAGGATCCTTTTTCTTGCCCAGTGCATTCAGTTCTCCAATATCTCCTCCACCTCTCGCAGTCTGGACTCAAGTCCATCTCCGTCAAGGTACATTTGAGTGCACTCTCTGCAAACCATCATCCCATGGAGGGCAAATCTCTATCTGTGCAGCCCCTCATCACCAGGTTCATGAGGGGTTTGTTCTCCAAACCCCCCATTCGGCCACCCCCAGCAGAATGGGATCTCAATGTGGTTCTGGCACAACTTACCAAACCACCCTTAGAGTCTTTGGCTACCTGTTCCTTATACTACCTGTCCTGGAAGGTGGCCTTCTTAATGGCTCTCACCTCTGCCCACAGAGTCAGTGAAGTCCAGGCCTTGATGGCCGAGCCACCCTACATCAGATTCTACAAGAATAGGGTTGTGCTTCACACTCACCCTAAGTTTCTCCCGAAGGTGGTCTCTGACTTCCATCTTAGTCAAGAGGTAGTGCTCCCTACCTTCTTTCCACAGCCTCTCACAACTCTGCGTCAGCCGTCCTTCATACCCTGGACTGCAAATAAACCCTATCCTTCCACCTGTAGTGGATCCAGGACCCCACCATAAAACCTCACAGCTTTTCATTTCCTTCGATCCCAGCTGTTTGGAGCAGGTTTTCACCAAGCGGATCATCTCTATCTGGCTGGCGGACTGCATCGCCTTCACCCACAGTTGGGCTGTGATTTCTCTGGAGTGCCGAGCCACGGTGACCAATGTCCGGGCGATGGCGACCTTGGTCACAAGTCTCTGCTTGGTGCCCATGGCAGACATTTGCCGGGCTGCCACCTGGTCCTCCATTCATACTTTTGCAGCCCACTATTGCTTGGAGAGGGAATCCTGATGGGACTGTGCCTTCAGCCAGGCTGTACTTCGTAACCTCTTCGGGGTTTAGGCAACTCCTGCCCTCCGACCCTTCTTGTTCAGGCTACTGGAGCTATGGTTCTCCCTGGACAATGGGGTCCTCTGTCTATCAGTGGATTCACCTGCAGCTGCTCACAGCCAGGCCATGCCTTTTTCATGCTGGTCCTCGGTAGCCTGGAGCTAGGGAGTCTTATGTGAAGACTGACTGCCTGCCTGTTCCTGGAGAAAGCATAGTTACTCACCTGTAAGGTATTTTCCAGGGACAGAGGAATCAGTCCTCACAACTCTCCCTCCTCCCCTTGGAGTTGCTATTCATTTTTAGCCATCTTCTTGGTTGGGCTCTAGCTATGGCACTTGACTGAGCAAGATGGCACCCTTGGGCAGGAAGCGGACCATGCATGCATGGTAACATAGAAACAGAAAACTGATGACAGAAAAAGACCACATGGCCTATCTAGTCTGTCCTTCCATATCAACAACTACAACAGTCCCCTTTTTTCCTTTAGAGATCCTCTTTGTCTCATGTTTTTTTGAATTCAGATACTGTCCTCATCTCTACCACCTCCACTGGGAGACTATTCCATGGATCCACCACTCTTTCCGTAAAGAAATATTTCTGCATATCACTCCTAAATCTATCCCCTTTCACCCTCATCTCATGTCCCCTCGTAGTAGAACTTGCTTTCAATTGAAAGAGGCTCTCCTCCGTGCATTTATTTAAACATCTCAATCATATCACCTCTATCCCGCCTTTCCTCTAAGGTGTACATATTAAGATCCTTAAGTCTGTCCTCATATGCTTTATAATGAAGACCACTAAGCATTTTAGTAGCCACCCTCTGTACTGACTGCATCCTGTTTATATCCTTTTGAAGGTGCGGTCTCCAGAATTGCACACAATACTGCAAATGAAGTCGCACCAAAGACTTATACCTATCACCTCCTTTTTTCTGCTAGCCATTCCTCTCCGTATGCACCCAAACATCCTTCTAGCTTTTGCTGTCGCCTTTTCTACCTGTTTAGCTACTTTAAGATCATCAGACACAACCATGCCTAGGTCCCACTCTTTGGTGGACAAAAGTACTTCACCCCCTATACTATATCGCTCCCTTGGATTGCTGCAGCCCAAATGCATGACCTTGCATTTTTTAACATTAAATCCCAGCTGCGAAATTCTAGACCATTCTTCAAGCTTAGCTAGATCCCTCCTCATGTTATCTACACCTTCGTTTGTGTCTTCTCTATTGCAGATTTTGGTATCATCCGCAAAGTGGCAAACCTTTCCCGACAGCCCTTCTGCTATATCACTAACAAAGATGTTAAAAATAATAGGACCAAGGACAGATCCCTGGGGCACATCACTGGTAACTTCCTTCTCCTCAGAGTGAGCTTCATTTACCTGTACCCTTTGTCGCCTCCCACTCAACCAATTTCTAACCAAAGCAGTAACATTAGGGTCCATCCCTAGGGTGCTCAGTTTGTTTATAAGTCGCCTGTGAGGAACAATGTCAAAGGCTACTGAAATCTAAATACACCAAATCTAGGGCTCTCCCTCAGTCCAACTCCCTGGTCGCCCACTCAAAGAAATCAATCAGATTTGTCTGACAGGACCTGCCTCTGGTGAATCCATGCTGCCTTGGATCCTGTAATCCACTGGACTCCAGAAACTTCACTATTTTCTCTTTCAGCAGCGTTTCCAATAATTTACTCACCACCGGTTAAACTAACCAGCCTGTAGTTTTCAACCACATCCTTACTTCCACTTTTGTGTAAAGGCACCACATGAGCCTCTCTCCAGTCCTTTGGCACCATGCCCGACTCCGAGGCTTTGAATAGGTCAGTTAGTGGAGCTGCTAGAACGTCCCAAAGTTCCCTCGGTATTCTAGGGTATATCCCATCTGGTCCCATCGCTTTGTCTACTTTGTTTAGCTATATTCTCATGAACACAGTCTTCTGAAATTTCTTCAAGATGCCCCTCGCTTCTGTTCCTGTTTGTGGGTGTTTTCTGAGGCCCTGTTCCTGGTTCTTCATCTGTGAACACAGAACAGAAATATTTGTTAAGCAATTCTGCTTTGTCCTCATCAGCTTCTACATATTCCTCCCCTTCACCCTTGAGCCTGACAATACCACTTTTGCCCTTCCTCTTCTCACTAACATATCTGAAAAATATCTTATCCCCCCCATTTTATTGCATTGGCTATTTCCTCTTTTTTAATCTTTGCTTTCCTGACTACTTTGCTAGCTTCTCTAAGTTTTTCCAAATATAGATGCCTGTCTTCCTTTCTCTGTGATCTCTTTTATTTCCTGAAGGCCTCCCTCTTTTTCTTCACCTTTTCAGCTACTTCTTGACTCATAATCTTCTTTCAGATGACTCTTTGGTTAAAAATCCTTTAAAATGGATTCCACTTGGGATAAATGATCTGATTTTGCTGGTTTTTGAATGTCTGATATAGTGAGATCTTGAGGCATTAGAAACATGTAGAATGAAGGGATTTCATTGTTTAAGTAGGACAGGCATTATAAGAACTTGATAAAAGTGGTGTCAAGTAAACAATATCATGAGATTTTATGTCAGCTTCAGGAAGAAAAGTATTTGGGGGGATTTTAGAAGTTCTGTCCAAGTGTAATCTGGGACGTCTAAGCCAGAACATCTGGAAAAAAATGCAGGCACATCCAGGTGCAAATGTAATTTCGCAGACCTGGATTTACCCAATAGGGATGTCTGTAGAAGCATCTGCTTAGATGTCTCCAGAACTATTCTTCAGAACTTGGATTTCTTTTTTTTTTTTTCTTTAAACTGTCATCAAGCCAATGTTGACTCCTGTTGACCCAGCAGCCCCTGGGTTTTCTTGGCAAGGTATGACCAGAAGTAGATTGCTAGGCCTTTTCTTCTGAGACAATGGAGGGTAAAGTGACTTGCCCAAGGTCACAAGGGGTACCAGTGGAAATTGAACCCTGATCTTTTGGGTAATAGGCTGCTGTTCTAACCACTAGGCTACTCCTTGTCTAGGATAGCATAATGGTTAGAGTAGTGGGTTTAGAAACAGGGCAGCTAGGGTTAAAATTCCACTGCTGCTATAGTTGAACTTGTGCTGAGTACTGGGGATGGTTTCCTGTCTACATACTCTGGATTTTTTTCATCCTAAATGAGCACTTTTCAGATGCTTGCTCATCACTATTCATGCCTCAGAACTGGTTTAGACGTGACACCAGACGTCCATGGGAATGCCCTAATCCATGCCTCCACAGTCCTGGGAATGCCTGAGCTATGCCTCTTCAGAATCTGACTTTCTCACGCAGAATACATCTCCAGAGCTAATTTCTAAAATGGCTCTGGCGACGTCTGTGCTTTGGACATGTCTATGCCGGTTTTCAGACGTCGAAAGCACAAATAGGGCTTCTAAAGTTTCACCCATTATAAATTACTTGATGAAGACCCTACAATAGAACTACAAAGGGAGATTGCTACTTTGGTGAAGAATGCATTGAAATCTTAATAAATTACACTGAAGGAGGAGGAGTTTGTGTTAATAAACATTCTAAAGTTCCAATTTTTTATTTTTTAGACATACAAATAACTAAGGGGCATGTTTACTAAAGGTTAATGTGCGTTAAAGCTGATGCATAAAGTGCTGCATGTAGCTGCCGACAGGAAATTTTGTTTGCCAATATAATGCAATGCAATAGCAGTGCTGTATTCCAATTAGCTTTTACTTCTGAGAGACTCTATAATATTTTCAAGTCTGACCCCTGAAGAAGGCTCCTGTAGCCCAAACTTATTTATTTATTTATTTAACACTCATTTTTATACCGCATCTTCCAATGATCAGTTGCGGTGTACAAATAACAGTCAACAAAGCGAAGTTTGTTTTACATAGAACATCTTAATTTTACATAGAACATCTTAAAATATCGTAAATTAAACAAAGTGAGTTTAAACTTGGCCAATTCGGGCTTTGCTTTAATAAAGAATTTTGTATTCCATGGTCTCCTTCTGTTTCCTTGTTCTGTGATTGATTTCTTCATTGTGGAAGTTGTTACTTTCAACCTATTCTTTGCTTTGGTTTACCAGTGGACCAGTTTTTGAGAATTAGAAGTTTGAGCTCTTCTGATCAAGAATTTAAAATTCAGACCAAGCTCCTTAAGAAAAAGATTGTTGGACTGGGGCTATTCTTATGCAGTAATTAACATATATATATATATTACAGAGCTTGGTATGCACAGCATCCTCTTTTGTTGTCATATTCAAATAAGGTGGACAAAAATATGCTTACCTGTGTTTTACTATATTTATCAAGAGCGATTTCCTTGACGTCCATTATTTAGCAATATTTGAATATGTTAACTCTTTAGCTTGGGTTTGAGGAATTGCCTATTATATCGCTTACACAGGGAAGAAATATTGCAGGTTTGGCGATGAATTCAATAAAACAATGCAGGGAAGATAATGAGTATTTTGCAAAAAGGCCATTTCCCTTGACCGTCATGTCAATATTCCTAAAACCTGAAGCAGAGTTTTTTGGCTGAGCTTGAAATGTGCCATGTCGTATGTGACTTCCTGTAATATCTAATACTGCGTTTCTTGGAGATAGTAGTGCATTTATATAAAAATCAGTGTACTTATTTGAAAAACAAAAAATTCATATTAATAAAAATGATTAAAAGGGAGACTTATAGATAGCGGATGTGTTCCCCCCTCTGTTAAGTATCTCCAACATTTTTACATGCTTTTCTTAGTGCCTGGACCACTGGAAGGCTTTTGACTTTGGAATATTTGATTAGGGCCTTTCCGGATTTCTTGGATTTTTTTTCTTTTGATTAATAAACTTGATCCATTAATAAAGGTTGAACAAAAATAAATTCAATCTGCACCTCATCAGATATATTTGCTCGATATTTGTATTTGACATACTTCATTTTTGAAAATGTTTGTTCACACAGGTATGTTGTACCAAAAACCAATACAAATCCACATGCAAATCACTTTAAATTTGGAAACTGCTCAGGCTGCAAAGATTTATAAAATTGGATAAGATTTCCTCCTTTATGCTTGTCTTTCAGTATGTCATCTGATTGGAGATTAATAATTCCTAACTGGAACTGACTTGGGAGTGTTTCAACACTGCAGTCAAATGGATTTTGAAACAGCTTTATTTCATCTGTTTTTCCATCAGAATCAGAAAATCGTTCCTGAAATTGTTTTTGCAAGTCTTTAATGATTTATGTTGCAAATAAAGATGGACATTCTACTTCACTTTCTTCATAAAATTTTTCACAACATGGGAAATGAACCAAGTTATCTGTCCTTCAAATAGCTTCAGTTTTGCCCTGAATGCCTTGACATGCGCAAATAGATCACAAATCAAACTTGTTTCACCTTGCAACTTCAGATTCAATTGATTCATATGGCCTGTCAAGTCTGCAAAAAATGACCATTTCCAAAGCCAGTTAGTATTTGATAAAAGTGGTTCAGGTCGATTCTTCTCTGTGAGAAATTCATCGATATCCTCTTTGAGCTGAAAGAACCATGATAGAATTTTTCCACACCTAAGCCATTGAACTGCTGTACAATAAGACAAGTCAACGAACTCAGAATCGGTTTCTTTCAGAAAATCACGAAACTGGCAATGATTAAGAGAGAACTTATGTGCACAGTAACTGCATTGACAAACATGGTGGAAAATAACTAGTATAACAAAAGAAAATGTTTAGGATTTGTGCAAAGATGATACAAGAAACAGGACTCGACGTGAGCCGCTTATAAAGGGTGGAGGCAAGCAGCGCACAGCACACTGTGTCTGCCCCGTTTATTGCGGAAACCCCGTTTGTTATGATTTGTTTTTGTATGTGCGAACATGATACTGCTTCCTCACCGCTATTGTTTTACGGCATTGTTGAAAAGTCAACGTGTAGAAACCTGATTTGTTTTGTCAGCAGGAGTGAGGTTACCATTGAATAATTATGGTTTGATGGTCTTAAAGCATATGGCCCAGGTGACTGAAAATGAGGGTTCGCCAGGCTGATTGAATAACACTGGTTATATGGAAAGGAGTGTGGCAAACAGAACTGCATGTGTTAACTGTGTGACCGTGTGGTTGGGGAAAAATGTATTTCAAGTTGCTGCGGGCCTGATAAAATCTTGTAATGGGCTGGATGTGGCCTGTGGGCTGTAGTTTGGAGACCCCTATTCTAAACAAACGTGGCATTAAGAGTTAGCAGGATCCACTGACAAATATTGTCTGTCAAGCCGTTTTTTTGGACTAAATGTGTTTCTACCCATAATGTGCTCTTGCCCCAAGTTTTAAATACATACACACACATATATATGACAAGCAAGTCATCTATTGAAGAGCATAAATCCTATTTAAAGACTTGTACAATGGCAGTCCCTGTGGTGGAACACTGAAAGCTGGACATTCCTTTGCCTCTTTGAAATGGCGTGCAATCGATCATGTATCTTACCATTGGCATGTAGGTGATCAGGAGCAAATGTTGAATTTCTGGAAAGAGCTTGGGCTTTTTAAGTTGAATACCATAGCTCCAAAGTATATTGAAATCTGGCCCTGATAGTTTCAGGATGGAGGAGAACCGGAAATACTTGAATTACAGTACATATAAAAGCCATAGATGAGGTAGGCTAGGAAATTGAGTAAGAAGTGAAGATGCTGATAAGGACTGCAACTGGACTGAGTAACAGACATGAATAATTTTTGGAAGAATGGAAGAAGGAATGGATTTCACTGATAAGTATATGCCTTCAGTTTAATTATTAATAGTCCATTTAACTGAAAATTTTTTTGTCTGACTACAAATTTCAGAAGGTATTATATTCAAACAGTCTTCACCCAGCAGTTCATTTTTCTCAGTTTATTCATTCAAAAAGTCATTGCATTCTTAAAATCAGAAAAAGGCATATCAAGTGCCCCACCCCAACATAGTGCTACATTTCCAATAGCCACCAAAACTATTTTATACCTTTCTGCTTCAGGGGATAATCAACTATTTAAAAGACTATTGACCCTTTTCATTTTACTTTTCCTAGGCAATGAATCTCTGTTTTACCCTCTAGATCAGTATCCATGGTTGGTGGATTAAAGATTTTGTGTCTCGTTATGTAAAGGACTTCCATTTTTTTATAGTTTACGAATAAATTGTGGTTGTTTAGCCATTCATTTACTGACTTGCAGTTTTTAAGAGCGGTATATATGAGTTTTATGGTGGAGAAAGGAAGATATCGTCAACTTATTTGTAAAACGGTACATTGTAGGCTTTTATAATTGAGCATATTGATTGGCGATTGATGTTAAATAATAGAGCTGATAGTGAAGCTCCTTGTAGTACCCCTTGTTTGAAGGGGGGCAGAGTTGTGTGGCCCTATTTTGACCTGTTGTTTTCTGTCTGTGAAGTATGAAGTGAACCATCTCAGAATTTTTTTGTGAAGCCCTGTGTCTTGTAGTCGTAGAAGTAGGAGTTTGTGGTTGACAGAGTTAAATGCTGCTGTTATATCTAGTGATATTAGGATAAATCCTTGTTGTGGTTTATCAATGCCCTTTATAAGCCTGTCAAAGAATGATGTTAGTAATGTTTCTATTTAGTGGTTAGGCCTGAAACCATGCTGATGCGATCTAGAGGGGCGTGAATGTCCAGGTGGTTTTGGAGTTGTTGCTGTTACTGTCTTCTCTATTATTTTTGCAATGAATGGTAAACTTGAGATTGGTCTGTATGAGATGGGGGGTGAACGGATCAAGTGAGTCATTTTTAATATTGGTCTCACTGATGCACATTTCAATTCAGTTGGCATGTGTCCCTTTAAGAGGGCCAACTGTGTGATTTTGTGCAGGGTTGGGGTTAGTTTTGCTCTTGCTATTTTGATCCATGAGACCTAGGATCTAGGTCCATGGATCTAGGGGGAGATGATGTGGTATTCAGGTTACTGATGATCTCTATCTGTTCCTCTGTTAAAGGTGTTCTGAGTGTTTCCACTGTTGCTTTTACCTGGTGTGGTTGAGTTTACCGTGGTTGTTTTGGTTGCGTCTTTGGTTTTCTCTTGTATGTATTTAGCCATTTTGTTTGGGCAGAGCGGGATCTCCTCCTTTTGCTTAGGGCCTCTGATTAGAGATTGTATAATTGTAAATAGTTCTCTAGGCCAGTTTACGGAGTTCATTATTAGTCGTGTGTGGTAGTCCTTTTTTCAATTGTTTTCCATGTTACCGTATTCTTTTAGTTGGAATGTGTATACATCTTAGTCTTGTTGGCTCTTTGACTGCCTCCATTTCCTTTCCAGCGATCTTAGCTTTGTCTTTAGGGTTTTCAGTTCTGCGGTGTACTGAGCTGCGTGGTGATGGTGTTTTGGTATTACTTTCTTATGCGGGGCTTGGGCTGCTATAGTAATTGTTCCCATTGTTAGGAGTTCTGTGTTGTCTGTCTCTTGGTTTAGATTTGGTGATATTTCTTTTAAGAAGGTTTGTTTATGGAATTGTTAACCTTTGTCAAACATTATCGCTTGGATGTCCACGCTTGGTCTTCGGCTCAGAGGTTTTAAAAGCTGCCATTTCTTCCTGCCCAGTGGAGGCCTAGCCTTGTTACATCCCACTTGTCTGGACTGGTCTAGCAGGATGATATGAAAGGTGACACTTTCCTTCCCAGATAATGTCCTTTCCTTGAGTCCTGCTAGATCAGTCCAGAATCCGCTCCAAGAACTTGTATGGGTCTGATGTATTCCCTATGGGCTAATAAACTTCTGACAAGCCTTCTGCTGAAGCTCATCCAGTATGCGCAGGACCCAAAAGGCAGGCAGAGCTCCGGAGTCTCAATGCGTGGATGAGACGATGGTGCAAGGATGAGGGTTTTGGATTTGTTAGGAACTGGGGAACATTCTGGGGAAAGGAGGGGGCTCTTCCGAAGGGATAGGCTTCACCTTAACCGGGATGGAACCAGGCTGCTGGCATTAACCTTTAAAAAGGAGATAGAGCAGCTTTTAAACTAGATAATAGAGGAAAGCCGACAGTCACCCAAGAGCACATGGTTTGGAAGAAGGTATCCTTGAAGGATACTACCAAAAGCAGAGAGGTTCCAAAAAAGAATAAAGTAGCCCAAATGCCCTTGAATATGGTGCAGACAGAGCTTAAAGATTCCAAATTACCCGTGCCTACCAATAGCCAGATTAATATGAATAAAATACAGTCTCTAAAATGCTTGTATGCAAATGCTAGAAGTCTAAAAAATAAGATGGGAGAGTTAGAATATATAGCACTAAATGAGAGGTTAGATATGATTGGAATCTCAGGGACATGGTGGAAGGGAGGACAACCAGTAGGACACTGTGATACCTGGGTACAAACTATATCGTAATGATAGAACTGATCAAATTGTTGGAGGGGTTGCACTCTGTTAGAGAGGGCATTGAGTCAGAAAGGATTAAAGTTTTGCAGGAAACAAAATTTGCTGTAGAATCTCTCTGGATTGAAATTCCATGTAAGAAGGGGAAGCCGATGGCAGTGGGAGTGTACTATCAACCACTTGGCCAGAATGAACAAATGGACGATGAAATGCTGAAAGAAATCAAGGAAGCTAACAAAAGTTACAACACAGTAATAATGGGTGATTTCAGTTACCCTGGTATCGACTGGGTCAGTGTCAAGACAGGACATGTTAGGGAGATAAAGTTCCTAGATGAAATAAATGACTGCTTCTTTGAGCAGCTGGTTCATGAACCGACCAGAGGGGAAGCCATATTGGACCTAGTCCTTAGTGGAACACCAGATCTGGTGCAAGAGATAAGGGTGTTGGGGCCACTTGGCAATAGTGATCATAGCATGATCACGTTTGATTTAATTAGTAGAGGAGGGATGGTAAGGAAATCCACAGTACTACCTTTTAACTTTCGAAAGGGAGACTATGATAAAATGAGGAAAATAGTTAAGAAAAAACTAAAAGGAGCAGTTGCAAAGGTTAAAGATTTACATCAAGCTTGGGTGTTTAAAAATATGATATTCTTCTGATTCACCACACTACTTCCTCAGCCCCAGACCTCTCTCCCCTCAACACCTGTCTTGCTTCCATTTCTGACTGGTTCCTTAGTAATTTCCTTCTTGTTAACCCCACTAAGTCATCAGCTATTTGGTTCACCTTCGGTGCTCCCTCCCCTACCCTGACACCGCTTATGTCCAACTCCCCAATCCCTCTAGTCCTAACTCTCCGGTACCTTGATGTTATCCTTGACTCCTCACTTTCATTTCATCAACACATCTCCGTAGTGGTACATAGCTCTTTCTTCCATCTCCGCAGGATTCGGGCTGTTCGATCTCTTCTTCCACTCACATCCCTCACTACTCTTGTTCTTTCCTTGGTGATCACTCGGCTTGACTATTGCAACTCACTCCTCACAGGTCTCCCCCAGTATCAGCTTCGAAGACTACAACTAGTTCAAAACATGGCTGCCCGTCTCCTCACTTATTCCTCTCCTCGAGATCATGTCACCCCCTGTCTTCTCTCCCTTCACTGGCTCCCTATCAAGGCTCAATAGCTCTATAAGCTTCTTACCATTACTCATAAGGTCCTTCACACCAGCACGCGCCAGTATCTAGCCAACATTATTTATCTCCAGCCTACTCCCCGCTTACTTCGTTCTGCACACGGCAACCGTCTCTTTCTACCATCCCCTACTCAGGCCCATCTTGAATCAACCTGTCATGCTGCTTTTTTTTTTTTTGTAAGCACCGCCCTATGGAACTCTCTTCCACACTCCCTTCGCACTGAATTATTCTTTTCTCGGTTCAAGGCTCTCCTCAAGACTTATCTTTTCTGTCAGGCTTATGATCTTCCCACCCCTCCCGACCACCCATAAGTTTACCAAGCATGCCCTCCATTCGCATTTATCTCATGATTTGACTCTCCCTCCATTTATTGTTATCCACTCCATTCCTACCCTCTCTTTGTGTCTCATATCTCTGGTGTCCTTGTTAATACCTGTCATTTACTATCGCTCTTTCTAGTCTCTCCAATTGCTTTCCTATCAATTCAATGACGTTCCTTTTCCTCCTTTACCTTCCTGCAGTCCTAACCTTTTATTGTACACTGCCATAACACTTCGGTAATGGGCGGTATATCAAATGTTACAAATAAAGATAGACTATCTTGGAAGCCCAGACAGCTGTATTCCACACATTAAGAAAAGTGGAAGGAAGTCCAAAAAACACTCAGCATGGTTTAAAGGTGAGGTCAGAGAGGCTGCTGTTGCCAAAAAAGCATCTTTCAGGAAATGGAAAAAAGAGCCAAATGACGAAAACTGGAAACAGCACAAGCACTGGCAAGTTAAATGCAAGGCATTGATAAGGCAGGCAAAGCGAAAATTTGAGAAGAAAGCAAAAACACGTAATAAAGACCTTTTTCAAGTACATTCGTAGCAAAAAACCTTTGCGAGAGTCAGTTGGACCGTTAGATGATAGAGGGGTAAAAGGGGCAGTAAGAGGGGACAAGGCTATAGCAGAGACATTGAATGAATTATTTGCTTCAGTCTTTACTGAGGAAGATATAGGGATATTAACCATGACTGAAGTGGTATTTAAAGGTGATACTGCAGAGGAAGTGAAAGAAATATCGCTACACCGGGAAGATGTATTATAACTATTTGATAAACTGAAGAGTAGCAAATCACCTGGACTGGATGGTATACATCCAAGGGTGTTGAAAGAACTGAAATATGAGATTGCAGACCTGCTATTAGTAATCTGTGAACTTTCATTAAAATCATCTGTAATGCCTGAAGACTGGAGGATCGCCAATGTAATGCCAATTTTTAAAAAGGGTTCCAGGGGTGATCCAGGAAACTACAGACCGGTGAACCTGACGTCAGTACCAGGAAAAATGGTAGAAACTATCATAAAGAACAAAATTACTCAGCATGTAGATAGTCATGGCCTAATGGGAGACAGCCAACATGGCTTTAGACAAGGAAGATCTTGTCTTACTAATCTGTTATGTTTGTTTGAAGGTGTGAATAAACAGGTGGAGAAAGGTGAGTCGGTTGATATAGTGTATCTGGACTTTCAGAAAGCCTTTGACAAGGTCCCTCATCAGAGACTTTTGGCAAAACTAAAAAGTCATGGGATAGGAGGCAGTGTATTATTGTAGATCAGGAACTGGTTAAAAGATAGAAAGCAGAGGATAGGGCTAAATGGCCAATTTTCCCAACGGAAAAAGGTGAATAGTGGAGTACCCCAGGGATTTGTGCTGGGTCCGCTGCTTTTTGATATATTCATAAATGACCTAGAAAAGGGAATAACGAGTGAGGTTATCAAATTTGCAGATGAGACACAACTAAAGTTATTGAAACCCAAGAGGATTGTGGAAAATTGCAAGAGGATCTTGATCAATTGGAAGACTGAGCATCCAAATGGCAGATGAAATTTAATGTGGACAATTGCAAAGTTATGCACCTAGGAAAGTATAACCCAAACTATGGTTACACGATGCAAGGTTCCACATTGGGAACCACCACCCAGGAAAAAGATTTAGGCGTCATTGTGGATAACATGTTAAAACTCTCCGCCCAGTGTGCAGCAGCAGCCAAGAGAGCAAATAGAATGCTAGGTATCATAAGGAAAGTAATGGAAAATAAAACAAAGGATATTATAATGCCTCTGATTGTTCCATGGTGCGACCGCACCTTGAATATTGTGTGCAATTCTGGTCGCCGTATCTTAAAAAGGATATAGCGTTATTAGAAAAGGTGCAGAGAAGAGCCACCAAAATGGTAAAGGGGATGGAAGGCTACTCCTATGAGGAGAGGCTACAAAGGTTAGGGCTCTATAACCTGGAAAAGAGATGGCTGAGGGGATATATGATAGAGGTCTATAAATTAATGAATGGAGTGGAACAGGTAAACGTAGATCGATTGTTTACGTTATCAGAATATAGAAAGACTAGGGGACATGCAATGAAGCTACAGGGTAAACTATGTAAGACAAATAAGAGAAAATATTTTTTCACTCAACGTGTAATCAATCTCTGGAATTTGTTACTGGAGGATGTAGTAAAGGCTGTTAGTGCAGCTGGGTTTAAAAAAGGTTTGGACACGTTCCTGGAGGGAAAGGTCCATAAACCATTATTAAAAAGGGACCCAGGATGTCAGTGTTTGACCCGATAAAAGCAATGTGGAACCTGTGTCTTTTGGGGCATCTGCTAGGTACGTATTACCTAGATTGGCCACTGTTAGAAACAGTATACTGGGCTTGATGGACCTTGGTCTCACCCAGTATGGCATATCTTATGTTTTTATGTACATAGTGATGCTTTCTGTTCTGTTGAACATTGTTATTATCACTGAAGTTGTGATGTCAGGGACTCCTTGCCATTTGCTTAGGTATAAATACTGAATATGCCCCTAGTGGCTCAGGCTGACGATGGCATGGTGATGTCATAATAAGCCTCTGGAATGCTTTTGCTGTCTCCACATCTGCTGGTAGGAGGACACAAGCCACTTGTTTGAAGTGATCTAGTAGGACTTGAGGAAAGGATATTATCTGATGAGTAAAATGTTACCTTTTATGATTTACACTGGCTTCCTATTCAGTTTTGATTACAATTTAAATTGTTAACTTTTAAAGTGTTACATACTGAGAATTCTAATTAATTGTGATCATTAATTCATCGGCATGTACCTTGTCATGTGTTTGTACATGATTCCACTAAGCTAGTGTGTCCAACTGTTCATGTGATACATTTGGTAGCAACACGCACTCGGTTTTTTTTCAGTAGCAGGAGCTTAACTTTGGGACAAGCTTCCTGTAGAGCTTCGCCAAGAAACAAGATCATTACAATTTTGGAAAAATTTGATAACTTAATTGCTTTATCCTGTCCTGACTTATCAGTATGATTTAATTTGAAATGCTACTTTGCATGTTTTATTTATTTAACCAGTTTTCTATACCACCTTATCCTTCAATCAAAGCGGTTTACATTATGTAATCACTACAGACAGGTACTTGGTACATTCCCTTGTCCCCAGAGGGCTCACAATCTATGTGTACTTGAGGCAATGGAGGGTTAAGTGGCTTGCCCAAGGCCACAAGGAGTGCCTATAGGACTAGAAATCCCAGTCCCTCTGGCTTCAGATTTCTCTCCCCCAGGTGGGACTTGAATCCCTGGCCCTCTGGCCTGAGGTATCATGTCCTAACCACTAGGCCACGCCTCCCTCTATTATTTTATTGTTTGGTTGATATACAATTGCCATTTACATATTTTGTTACCCAATTTGAATTGTTACAATTTAGCAAGGTATAAACGAAGTAAATAAATGAAATGGCTGAATGATGGCCACTTTTTTTGTTGTTTTTTTGGGGAAGATGGTTAGAACTCATTTGCCTTCACATCTCTTATCAATGTGATATCATAGTCTGTAGCTGCTAATGCAGAACATTTTTACTGGATTATAATTAGATCTGTTCCATCTTATGTTCTCTTATATGTGTATTTTATTCTGGTGCATGTTTCATTTTTAATCCACTTAGCCTGTTAGATAAGCAGAATAAAAATCTTACCTACAATATATATATATATATATAGTAGTTGAGTGTGGGCCCAGAAATGGTATTTGTCACTGAGCATGTGATGTGAATATGTGTACTAGCATGCATGTGTGCACCCTGCTGGCTTGAACTGACATGATGGTTTATGGCTATCTGAGACAGAGTTATACTACAGGTGCTGAGGGGCAAAAGTGGGGGAGGAGGCTGAAAGTGTGTACCTGGGGGCTTGGGGAAGAGGGCTAATGAGTGCCAGGAAATGGAGTAAGAGAGAGAAATATAGAACTCTGGGACAGGGAAGCAAGAAGTGAAGGGTAAGAGAGACAGGGAGAAAAAAAGAGTGCTGCAAAAGGGAGGGGTGAGAGTGCTTGCATCAGATTGTGTCCGGGTGTCTGCTAGCAGATTAAAGAAATAATCCTGTTTCCTTCAAAACCAGTGTGACTCTTAAGTCTACATGATTTTCTGTGTCGTGAACCATATGGCACATTTGACATCTGCACCTTTATAAAGTAACATAGGTACTGCTAATCTAAATGGTTTGTGTCCATAAGATGTAATCTAGACAGAAGCAGCTTTCTATATGTAATAGAGGATAATATTGTATTTATGCCATTTAGGCATTATGTTTTGAGACTGGGATATATGCCCTGTACCCTGGTATCTATCATGGCTCCTACTCAGTTTAGGAAATGGAGAAAGGAAGATGATGTAACTAGACTTGTATGAATATCAGTCATATTAAACCCATATCTTGCATGGTGCATCCTGTTGTAATGGGGTAGAGATAACAAAGTGCCATACATCAGAGAAATACCACAGAACTCAGACTTTCTAATCCTTTTCTTTTTGTTGTTTTCTGTCCTCCAGCAACACATGTCCTATTTCAGGAAAAGAATGGTATGGGAAATCCTTCACCAGAAGCTGCTGTGAGCCAGAAAAGGCTTCCAAGGAAAGAATTTGCTGTTTCTGTAATCATCATTTGAAATATCTTATGGTGAATCTGGACCATATATCAGGTCCAGATTTTTCAGAAAAAGAGACTTGCCCATTGATGCACTCTGCAGATTGATGGTCCCTAACCCAAGAAGGCAGTCTTTGTGTGGCAAGACTGAGAATATTTGGAAGAAGCATATTAACTTGTAATATGGTGGTACAGCATAAGCTTTGTGGCCTCTTAGCACAGGGCTCTCAAGATGGAACTTGGACTTTTACAGGCAGTCTTAACATCCTCCATATTTCTCAGTACACCTGATCTGTGACGCATACCCATTTGTGTTTCTAGAGTTGTCATTGTGAGGCCATGTTTATGAAATCAAGCTGTCATCCCATTTCTCATGCCTCTCATAACACATCTTGGTTTTGTGGGACTGTAAAGACTCGAAGCACTGGGACTGGTTGTAGAAAATGATGTCTGGAATGGGATCAGTGCCAAATACCTTTGTTACGCTCAAAACTCTTGACCCATGAAAGCATATCCAATAGCATACTTATGAGTCTCCAGGACCCAGCAGCAATTTTTTGCATGGGTGGAGGATGGGGGAGGCTCCCCCCCATCCCCCATCTCCCCTTTCTTTTCCCTCTCCATTGTACTCCATGGTCTAGCATCTTCCTGTTCTCTTTCCCCCCTCCTCCCCCCCCCCTCCCCCGTGGTTTAACATCTTTGCTTTCTTTTTCTTCTTGCTTACCCCATGGTCCAGTATTTCCCTATTTTTTTTTCTTCTTCTACTCCTCCCCCCCCCCCCCTTCCTATGGTCCGGCATCTCCCTATTTTCTTCCCTCTCCCACTGCCCCAACTCTGCATTCTGGTCCAGCATCTTTCTCTCATCCTTCCTCCCCTGCCATGGTCCAGCATCTCTCGTCTTCCTTAGACCCCTTTCCCGTGTAGCCTAGCATTTCCTCCTCTCTCTCTCCTCCCTCCTCATGCTCCGCTCTAGTCCAACATTTGTACTCCAACCTCTCTCCTCCTGACATAGCCCCTTTCCACTGGCTGGGCTGTTGGCATTGAAAGCAGTATAGGTAGAAGAAGCACAAATAGTTTAAAAGAAAAAAGAGCACTGTGTGCTCCCATGCTCTTCTAAGCCCTGCTGTGGGCCGCCCCTTCTGATGCAACTTCCTGTTGACTTGGAGGCAAGCTGCAGCATAGCTTAAGAGAGCACAGGAACACAAAGACTTGGAAGTACTAGTTTCTATTCTGTTTGTGCTACTTCTGCTGCTCCCAGTCAGCCGAGCCAGTTGAAGGGTCCATGGCAGGAAGGAGAAACGGCATGGCCTACTCTTGGATCTCCAGTGCTCCTCAGGCCTGAACACCATGGCCGTGGTCCTCCTGCTAAACCTCCCCCCCCCCCCCGCCTCCCTGACACATCCCTGAGTTGATCTTTAACCTTTAGAGAGCAAAATGGAGCACTGGACTGTTATATACAAGTTAAATTGTTCATTTTTGTATACAAACGGCATGCTGGTGGAAAGGAAACAAAATGCTTGGACATCTTTCTAGACTTGCCAGTCATTTTTGTAAGAAAACTATTAGGGGTATGTTTAGTAAGCTGGGCTAACAGTTAACCTGTGTTATTTGTAACTAGCTTCTATTGAATACTATGGGACCTAGTTGCAAATAGCAGCGGTTAACTATTAGCCTGGCTTAATAAACATACCCCTTAATATATTGCTAGGTGATTGTTAAACTCAGCAGCAGAAGACACAGACCCAGCCATAGCAGGGGATCAGAATGCAAGTTCATAACAATAAAATTAAACTAAAACAATAGGTTATGTAAAATAGTCCTAAGGTCTCTACTCGCTTTCTCTTTGAAGGTAACGGGAGCCTCTTCAGATGAGTGATGCTTTAAACATAAATATTTCACTCCTCCTCAAGAATGTTCTGTATTACATTTTCTAGCTGCAGTACTTGAACTTACCAGAGATTTGTTTTGTGTGTCATATTCTATGTTCATGGATATAGTGTACTAGCATTTTAGAATGTTTGTTTACATTCTGGTATGTGCATACTTTGAGCAGGGCTTTCTCTGGGGCTTGCAATGCAGACTTTTTGATGCTCAGAATGTGTGTTTCTTCATCATCATTCTTGCCTCTTCTTATTTCTGTAGTTTCTGTAGTGTTTTACAGATACACATGAGACACTCAGAGATTACTGAGATCTTTTTCTCAGACATTGATATCCTAGAATATGGCATATTAGCATTTAATGCATTTGTCAGCATAACATGTCTTTGTTATAATATAATTAATACTCAAGCATGGTGCATGCTGTAGCAGTATTATAATGTTGCTAGCCACAAAACCTTGCCACAAACAATCTTAACAGATAGAGGAAAAATCCTCTATTGTAGCAGTAAATGTTTCTGGTAAGCCAATTTCTCTACAGCTAAAGCAAATTATTATACCTAGCAAACTAAGAAGAAAATTGTCATTTCTACAGTGTGATTAGGAGTTCTTAGCCCATCTGCCCTTACACGACAATTCAGTGAATTCATGCTGAAAGGCTAACGCTGCAGTTTATTCGATAACTGACTGATTTCACAGCACTGGATTGTGAGATGACTGAGGAATGCTGCTTCTGTCAATTAGTAAAGGAACATGGACTGCTTAAGCCTGTAAATCATTGTAATCTACTTCCTACTCTGAGCTCCTGAGTCTGCTCATTTGTAAGTCTCTCTTGAAATGTCTTGGCTGCCTTGCTTTAGCTCCAAACTTAGAAATGCCTGGGAAAATGTGGCGTGGTTCATTCTCTTTCCATTTTTTTCGCATCAAGGGCCAATATTGCTTTATTCTGGATAGAGCAGTAGGTGTTCCCTTTAATCCACGAGAGTAATAGTTCTGACCTGTCTTAAGCTCTTTTTCCAGATATCCCTCCATATGCAGGAAGAAAGGTGAAAGAAAAGGTCCCAAATAGGGTTTACTATACCTAGGCACTAACCACATACAAAAGGACTTTCAACAGTGTCTTAAGATTACAGTGGATTTCTCAATTTATCACTCTTAAATTGGTTTCCTTTTTTCAAAATGTTTTATTTTGTAAGTAGAGAGACTTATGTTAAAAGATAAATTTTGCATTAACTCTCAGTGCTCTCTATGACTGCAGTTATTACTATACCAAAAACACGTTTATGTGTAAAGGACTTACCAGAGATAATTCTGTATTTATTTAATTTGAATTTGTGTTTTTTGGAGGGGGGGTTGTGTTAACTGAGAGGCATGTATCATTTTTTCTATGAACTTGTATTTGTTAATTTTTGTACAGTAAAGAAATCTCTCAACCTGGTATGTCACTTTAGTTAGACTTATTTTCTTTTAATTTTCATTGGTTAAGCTTGGTGAATTCTGATAAGTTTGCTATGCCTTGGAAGTCTGACTGTGAATAAAGCAGGTAGTGGTATGACATTCTTATCAGTGCCTTGCCTTCATGAGAGGTTAAAGGGCAAGCAGGATAGCAGTCTTCACTCATGAGTAACATCATCCGATGGAACCCTAGGTCAGCACATGTTTACAAAATCAAGTTTTCAAGAATGCTCTACTGAGCATGTTCTAGAATTCCCACATCATTGTTACCAGGAACCACCTTGATTTTGCTTTACGTCAACTCTTTGGATGTGTTTTTTCACAGTTGTGAATTGTGTGTGTGAATTTTCTGTCATTCCTGCTTAGAACTATTTTGGTTCCTGCTGTTCTACTCATTTATTTATTTAAAAATCGTAGACATCACCTTATCACTAAAAAATTGTCCAAAGTGGTTTGCATAATAATAATTAAAATACGAGGATTATAAATACAATTTCTCCAGGAACAAGCAGGAAGTCGGTCCTCACATATTGGTGACGTTGGCGCCAATGGAGCCCCCATGTGGAGCAAATCCCCAGCTTTCTAAGAAAGCTTTGGGGAATTGCATCACGCATGCGCGGTCCCCTTCCTGCCCAAGGGTGCCATCTTGCTTAGTCTCCTTTTTTTCTGCGGAGCCCAATGGACGTTGTCCAAGTTCCTTTGCGAAAAAAGTGCTTAAAAGTCAGAAAATTCTTTTGTGTCTGACCGGTTCAACACCGGTTCCCCTTCCCGCCCTCGGCTCAGTACACTGGTATCGAGTCTGGTCCAAATTTTCGGGTTTTGTCCTTAGAGACTAGCGTTCGCACTCTTTCTTTTTAACTGGCAGTCCGGTCCTTTGACCTTGCAGGGGCCCTTTTTCCCCTGATGGCTGCCAGCGGGTTTAAAAAGTGTGATCGTTGCACGAGATTAATGTCCCTCACTGACACACATGACTGCTGTCTCCGTTGCCTTGGGCCCAACCACGACCCGAAGGTCTGTGGCCCATGTAAGAAAATGTCTTCCAAGGCCTTGAGGAGCAGGCAGCAGCAACATGATAGGATTTTTCCTGAGTCCGCACCTGCCCGGGCCCAGACCTCGTAGAAGGCCGACATCTCGGGAGCTCTCTGATCCTGAGCAGCGTCGGGTGTCCTCCGAAAGGGGGTCTCCCTCGCGGGAACACCAGAGGAAGAAGAAATCTGTGAGGGTGGTGTCGTTAGATGGCTCCGAGCGGCCTGGTCCCTCGCGGGCCAGGTCGCAGAGCCCGGCCCGCTGCCCCAGATCCTCAGAGTCAGAGCGACCAGCAAAACTCCCTCATAAGGAACCGGAGACGCCAAGGCAGGTAAGCACTGTCCTCGTTGTGGACTCTCTTCCAGGAGAGCCAGCGTCGGGACCCGACCCAGGGGCTGCAGAGCCTCCTGAGCTCGGTCTCAGGATGGCGGCCTTGGAGCGCAGCATGTCTGCCTTCATGGACCAGCAGCGGGCGCTGATTGCCGGTCTCACCAGTTCATCCGCCCTGACCACTGGGACATCGACGTCGAAGTCAACCCCGGAGGCCGAACCAATCCTTGAGACACTAAGAATTCGAGTCAATCCTCGGCCGAGGTCCCCCTTGACCTCCCATTCGGTACTGAGGTCATCGAATCCGATTCCATTGGCATCAGGGTGGTCAAAGCCAAAGCCCTCAAGGCTGGAGCCGCTCGATTCCTCCTCAGAGGAGTCCGATTGGGAAACAGAAGACGAGGAGTCACTGGGTACCCATCGGACCAAATACGTCCCCTCGGATTCCCTGGGATCTGAACCTCTGAGAAGGTCGTTGTCCCCCCCTCCCCCCCCCCCCCAGCGGACACCCTGTTCTTGGACTTCGTCTGGGACATGGCCAAAGCATTGTCATTCCCGGCGGAGGCCGAGGAGGAGCCTCGAGCCGAGGCACTCGAGATCCTCCAGTATGACTTTCCCCCTCGGGAAGCCCTTACTGTACCAGTGCCTCTGATTCTGGAATGGCTGATGCTCCATATGTGAGAGACGCCGGCCTCGATGCCGGTACTCAGCAGGCGAATCCATTCCATTTACCGAGTTCGTAAGAGCCCTGGTTTCCAGAAAGCACAACTGCCGCACAACTCCATGGTTGTGGAATCGGCCATGTGCCGGCTCAAGAGCCAGAAGACGCATTCCTTGGTGCCTCCTGGCCGGGAGGCCTGCAACAGGGATGCCCTCGGCAGAAAGTGCTACCAGGGTTCAATGCTGTCATGCCCAATCCAGAAATACCAGCTGTACATGGGCATGTACCTGCAAGACCTGGCAAAGGAGATTGCCGGGTTCTCAGCTGGTCTCTCAGAGGGACCTTTGCAGCGCTTCAAGACCTTGTCCACTGGGATCCGTGAGTGCTTGAAGTTGACTCGAGCAGCCTATGACGGCTTCGAGGCATCGGCCCGGGTAGCTGTGGCTGGCATCGGTGCACGCTGCTAGGCATGGCTACAGTCATCGGACCTGGAGCAATGGGTGCAGGACAAGTTGGTCAATGTCCCTTGCCAAGGTGAGAAGCTTTTTGGCAAGCCCATGACAGAGAAGGCTGCCAAGATCGAGTCAGACCCAGACGAGGCTCTCGAAGAAGACTTCTGCCCCTTCTAAGAAGAAGGGCTCAAGTAAAAAGCCCTTTTTCCCGAGAAAAAGTAATGCTTACCGCAACTACCCCACATATCAGGCCTCCCCAGCTCCTCAACAGGGGCAGCAGGCCAAAGGACAGGGGCATGGCCTCCATAAGCAAAAAGCCCCCAGGCACCGGCTCCAGCCCAGCCTGGAGGGGATTTTTGACTCCCAGAGCATAGTCCCTCTCTCCAAAGAAGTAAGGCCATGCACAGGAGGAAGGCTGACTCTCTATGCCCACAGGTGGCCAGCCATCACAACAGATACCTGGGTGCTCCAGATTGTCCAAATGGGCTATCGGCTACATCTCACCCAGGCACCTCCCTCTTACTTTCCAGGGGAGCCTCTCAGGCCCCCTCTCCACAGGGACCTTCTCTTGAAGGAGTTAGTAGGTCTTCTCGAGGATCAGGCGGTAGAACCGGTGACCCACCACCTGCAGGGAAAGGGCTTCTACTCCAGATATTTCCTGATACCAAAGAGAACTGGAGGCCTAAGACCCATCCTCGACCTGCGCAACTTAAACAAGTTCCTGGTGAGGGAAAAGTTCAAGATGCTTTCCCTTGGAATATTGCTGCCTTACCTCTGCCAGGGAGACTGGCTATGCTCCTTAGACCTAAAGGATGCTTACACACACATCCTAATTCATCCAGACCACAGACAATATCTACGATTTGTGGTGGGAGGAAACCACTTTCAGTACAAGGTACTTCCATTTGGCCTCGCCTCCATACCCAGGGTGTTCACAAAGTGCCTAGCGGTGGTGGTGGCCTTTCTAAGAAATCAGGGGGGTTTTGTCTTCCCCTACTTGGACGACTGGCTCATCAGGGCCCAGTCAGCCCTGGAAGCCCAACAGGCCACGTCTCGCACTATCCAGTTGCTACAACACTTAGGGTTTGTTATCAGTTACACAAAATCCACTCTGGTTCCCACTCAGGGGCTGGAGTTCATAGGGGCAAGGCTGGACACCCTTCAAGCAAGGGCTTATCTACCGGAAAACAAGGCACAGAGACCTTTGGCCCTAGTGCAGCAGTGAGTCGCAGATCCCAGATCTCAGCAAGACACTTTCTATGCCTCCTCGGTCACACAGCCTCCACGGTGCATGTGATACCCATTGCCCGCCTCCACATGAGAACACATCAGTGGTGCCTCAGGGACCAGTGGACACAGGCCACAGGCGGACTCAGAGACAGGATCAAGGTGTCCAAATGACTGGTGGCTTCAACCACACCACCTACTGGAGGGAGTGCCATTTCAACCTCTGCACACGAGAGTGCTGACTACAGATACATCCTTGCTGGGCTGGGGGGCCCATTGCCAGGAATTGTGTACTCAGGGTTGTGTGGTCTCACAGGAGAGCACACAACAGATCAACCTCCTAGAGCTTTGAGCTATCTGCCTAGCTCTACGGACCTTCTATCGAACCCTGGCTCACCAGTCTGTCTTAACTCAGACAGACAACCAGGTGGCAATGTTCTGTGTGAACAAGCAGGGGGGCACAGGGTCTTGCACCCTATGTCAAGAGACCCTGGACCTGTGCGTCTTTGCAGTCAAGCAGGGTATGCATCTCAAAGCAGTTTACTTGCCAGGTCAGGAGAACTTAGCCGACAAGCTAAGAAGAATTTTCCAGCCGCATGAATGGCAACTGGATCCCAACATAGCCCAGCAACTGTTTCAGTACTGGGGGCGACCATACATAGATCTGTTTGCGAGCCCACAGAATCACCAGTTTATTTTATTTATTTATTTATTTTATTTAGCTGTATTTATATCCCGCTTTTCACCGGGTCAAAGCGGTTGCCCCACTTCTGCTCCAGACAGCCACCCATACAGGGTGGCTGCAGATGCTTTCCTAATATCATGGTCTGTGGGCCTCCTGTATGCGTTTCCTGCCACGCCTCTGGTGGCCAGGACTCTGTTCAAGATCCTTCAGGACAAAGCCTCGGTCATCCTGGTAGCCCCCAGATGGCCGAGACAGCCATGGTTTCCACTGCTGCTTCAACTGGCGGCAGAGGTCCCAATTCCTCTGGGATTACATCCCAACCTCCTGTTGCAGGAGGGGGGTGCACTCCTGCATCCCAACCTCAGGTCTCTCAACCTGATGGCATGGCTGCTGAAAGGGTAGTTCTTGCACCACTTCTCCTCCCTAAAAATGTAGAAGATGTACTGCTAGCCTCAAGGAGGCAATCGACTAGGAAAACCTATGCGTTTAAATGGCATAGGTTTGAGGTGTGGTGTGATAAGCAGAGCGAAAACCCTTTCTCCTGCCAAGTGTCAGTGGTGTTGCAGTACCTGCTTCACCTCTCAGATTTAGGCCACAAGTCAAACTCTGTCCGAGTCCACCTTAGTGCCTTGTCAGCACACCACTCTCCAGTGGAAGGACAACCTCTTTCTGCACATCATTTGGGTCCAGGTTCCTGAGAGGTTTGCTTCTGCTGAAGCCCCCGATTCGCCCCCCGGCTACTGAGTGAGATTTGAATGTGGTCTTAGAGCAGCTTACTCGTCCACCTTTTGAGCCAATGGCTACCTGCCATCTCTTCTTCCTATCTGGGAAAGTGCTTTTCTTGGTGGCACTCACATCGGCCAGACGAGTGAGTGAGCGAGCTGCAGGCTCTGGTTTCCGATAGACCGTACACACGGTTCTATAGGAACAGGGTTGTGGTTCGCACTCACCCCAAGTTTCTTCTGAAAGTAGTCTCCTCGTTCCACCTCAACCAGGAGGTGATACTTCCGACCTTCTTTCCCAGGCCGCATGCCAGTCGGGCAGAAGCAGTTCTGCATACCGTGGACTGTAAGAGGGCTTTGGCCCTCTACATGGAGCGTACATGGGGACATCGAAGGGCTTCTCAGCTCTTCGTCTCTTATGACCCCAGTAAGCTGGGGGATGCCTGTCTCCAAGCGTACGTTGTCCACTTGGGTGGCGGACTGTATTGCTTGGGCATACAGGGCGGCCGATCTTCCGTTGCAGGGTCGAGTCACGGCCCACCGGGTCAGGGCTAAGGTGGCATCAGTGGCTCACTTCTGCTCTGTTCTGCTGGCAGACATCTGCCGGGCCGCCACCTGGTCTTTGGGTCAGACTTTTGTGGCCCATTACTGCCTGGATAGGGAGTCCTGTCGGGACAGTGCTTTTGGCCAGGGGGTACTCTGTAACCTGTTCAAGGTCTAGGCAGCTCCTACCCTTTGGTGTCAGGCTCCCGGAGTGTTGCATTCTCAGTTGAACTCCTATTATGGCTGCTGCAGCTCTCCTAGAGGGAACCTATTTTCAGCTATGGGTTCTGGTAGCCTATAGCTAGGGAGTCCCATATGTGAGGACTGACTTCCTGCTTGTTCCTGGAGAAAGTGTAGTTACTCACCTGTAATAGATGTTCTCCAGGGACAGCAGGAATCAGTCCTCATGACCCTCCCTCCTCCCCTGGAGTTGCAGTCCTATTATATTTTGTTTATTTTGCTGTCTTTTTAGCTATGCCATTTGACTGAGCAAGATGGCACCCTTGGGCGGGAAGGGGACCGTGCATGCGTGACGCAATTCCCAAAAGCTTTCTTAGAAAGTTGGGGATTTGCTCCGCATGGGAACTCCGTCAGCGCTGTCGCTACCCATATGTGAGGACTGATTCCTGCTATCCCTGGAGAACACCTGTTACAGGTGAGTAACTATGCTATATACAAAGCAAATAACAAATACAATTAAATTATTGACAAACAGCAGAGACTTCAATCATAGTGGTATGACAAGAAACAGAAAAATAAGACGATAAATAGCAGAAAAGATGGGCAAGGGTCCAAAGAAAATATAGGGAAGAGGAGGAAGAGAAGACCTATGGAACAGTCCCATGAGCTCAAGAATCGCTGAAGGCTAGTTCAAAGAAGTAGGATTAGAGGTATGTATTAAAGGATTTCCATGTGAAATCTTGTCTGATATACAAAGGAATGGAATGCCACAATGCAGGGGCCAAAGAAGAGTAAGCAGTTTGACAAGTGGATTCTTGACAAGTGCAACTGTTAGAAGGAATAACCAGTCTTGCTTTGTGCAATGATCAATTAGAGCTATCTGGCCCTTCCTACATGACTGATTTAACCTCTTTAGTGATGCTTGGATTATGCTAATTCTCTGTATAACAGTATGCCTCAACAAGCCATAAAAATCTTCAACTTACTCAATTTGATAAGCAAATCTCTGCAACGGTTAATTCTCCAGGACCAAGCAGGAAGTCAGTCCTCACATATGGGTGTCATCGACGCCGATGAAGCCCCAGCGGAGCATTTCCCCAGCTTTCTATGAAAGCTTTTGGGAATGCAGGCACGCATGCGCGGTTCCCTTCCCGCCTAAAGGTGCCATCTTACCTCAGTCTCTCTTTTTCCGAGAAGCCCACCGGACGTGTGTCCTGTCATCCCGGATAAAAGTTTGATTTTTTTGGCGATTCTCGCTATTTTTCTTCCCGGTTCAATGCCGGTTCCCCTCCCTCCAGGTTTGGTACACCGGTATCGAGCCCGATTCTTCTTTTTTGGTTTATGCCCTTCGTGGCTGGCGTTCGCGTCCTTTTTTGATTTTTCCCTGGAAGGCCGGTCCTTTGACCTCGCGGGGACTCTTTTTTCCCCGGTGGCTTCCAGCGGTTTCAAAAAGTGTGATCGGTGTAAGAAGTTGATGTCTCTCACCGACACACACGACTGCTGCCTTCGGTGCCTTGGTCCTGATCACGACCCTAAGACGTGTGGACCATGTGGGAAGATGTCTTCCAAGGCACTGCGAAGTCGCCAGCAGCAGAAAGAAAGGCTTTTCTTGGACTCAGTCTCCGGCCGGGCCCGGACCTCATCTGAGGCCTCGACATCTCGGGATTCGGATCCCGAGCGCCGTCGAAGCTCCTTGGACAGGGGGTCCCCCGACCGGGAACACAAGAGGAAGAAGCGGCTCATGAGGGCGTCGTCGGAAGAGGTCCCTGGCTCCTCGAGGGCCAGGTCTAAGACCCCTGACTGTCGCCCCGGGCCCGTGGAACAAGAGAAGCCTGCCAAAGTTCCTCGTGTGGAGCCGGAGTTTGCTGGACACATAAGCCCTGTGGTCCTCGAGGACTCTCCTCCCAGAGAGCTGCTGCCGGGGACTGAGCCGCGGAGTAGATCCCCTCCGGAGAACACCCGGTTCTCGGAGTTTGTCTGGGATATGGCCACCGTGTTGGCTATTCCGGCGGACCCCGAGGAAGAGCCTCGAGCTGAACAGCTCGAGGCCCTACAGTACGACTCTCCTCCGAAGGAGGCCTTTACTGTCCCGGTTCCTCCGATGCTGGAACGGCTCCTCTTCCGGATGTGGGAGGCACCGGCCTCGGCGCCGGTTCTAAGCAAGCGAGTCAATTCGATTTATCGACTCCGGAAGAGCCCTGGCTTTCAGAAGGCGCAGCTCCCACACCATTCCATGGTGGTGGAATCGGCCATGCATCGTCTGAAAAGCCAGAAGATGCACTCCGCGGTGCCCCCCCCCGGCAGGGAGGCCCGGAACCTCGATGGTGTGGGTATAAAGTGCTTCCAGGGCTCGATGCTTGCTTGCTGTGTCCAGTCTTACCAGCTATACATGGGCATGTACTTGCGAGACCTGGCCAAGGAGTTGGCCGGGTTCTCTGCTGGTCTCTCCGGGGAGCCCTTGCAGAGATTCAAGTCCTTGTCCTTGGGGATTCGGGACTGCTCGAAGTTTATGTCCCGCGCCACCTACGATGGCTTCGAGGCTTCGGCCCGAGTTGCGGCAGCCGGCATTGCGGCTCGACGCCAGGCATGGCTGCAGACATCGGACCTCGAGCCATGGGTTCAGGACAAGTTGGTCGATGTCCCTTGCCGAGGTGAAAACCTTTTTGGCAAGCCCATGGCCGAGAAGGCCGCACAGCTCGAGACTGAGCATCTTACAAGGACAAGGCTGTCTAGGAAAACCTCTGCCCCTTCTCACAAGAAGAAGGCCTCGGGTAAGAAGCCCTTTTACTCGAGGAAGGGCACTGCCTACAAACAGTACCCTCAGTATCAGGCTGCCCCCCAGGGTCAGCCAGCCAAGGGGCAGGGTAATGAGCCCCGTAGGCAGAGGACCCCCAAGCCTCCGGCCCCTGCTCCCACTCAGCAGGGTGGGGGTTTTTGACTCCTTGAGCGTAGCCTCTCAGTCCCTGCTCTCCCAACCCTGCACAGGAGGTCGCCTCGCCCTCTTTGCCCACCAGTGGCCCCACATCACTGGGGACAGTTGGGTGTTGAACATAGTCCACAGGGGCTATGCACTGCATTTTCACCAACTGCCTCCGCCATACTTTCCAGGGGAACCTCCCAGGCCTCCCCTGCACACAGACCTTCTCCTTCAAGAGCTTCAAGGTCTGTTGGTGGACAGGGCGGTAGAGCCTGTGCCTCCCCACTTGCAAGGTCACGGATTCTACTCCAGGTATTTCCTGGTGCCCAAAAGAACCGGTGGCCTTCGACCCATTCTGGACCTCAGGAACCTCAACGAGTTCCTAGAGAAAGAAAAGTTCAAGATGCTTACTCTTGGAACACTTCTGCCCTACCTCCAGCAGGGAGATTGGCTATGCTCCTTAGATCTAAAGGATGCATACACTCTCATCCTCATTCATCCAGACCACAGAAAGTACCTCAGGTTCATTGTGGGAGGAAACCATTATCAGCACAGCGTACTGCCTTTTGGCCTCACCTCCGCTCCCAGGGTCTTTACCAAATGTCTGGCAGTGGTGGCGGCCTACCTGAGAAATCAGGGAATCTTTGTCTTCCTCTACTGGCTCATCAGGGGTCAGACGTGCCAGGAGGCCAGACAAGCCACCATCACAACTATTGCTCTTCTTCAAAGCCTGGGGTTTGTAATAAACTTCGCAAAGTCCACTTTGCTCCCCTTCCAGAACTTGGAGTTCATAGGAGCAAGGCTGGACTCTCTGCTGGCATAAGAACATAAGATATGCCATACTGGGTCAGACCAAGGTCCATCAAGCCCAGTATTCTGTTTCCAACAGTGGCCAATCTAGGCCAGAAAACAGAGCACAAAGATTGATAGCCTTGGCAAACCAGTTTCTCAGCAGGTCACTAGTCTGCCAGACTCTGCCTGAGGCTTCTAGGCCACATGGCTTCGACAGCATATGTGACCCCCGATGCCAGGCTCCATATGAGGCCTGCACAGTGGTGCCTTCGGACTCAGTGGTCACAGGCCACAGGCAGCCTCAGGGACAGGATAAGGGTGTCCAGACAATTTCTGAACTCCCTCAGCTGGTGGTTGCACCCACCCAATCTACTAAAAGGGATGCCCTTTCAAATTCCTGGGTACACAGTGGTACTGACCACAGACGCCTCCCTGCAGGGCTGGGGAGCTCATTGTCTGAACAAGTGCACCCAGGGCCTGTGGTCTCCTTGGGAAGCTGCACAGCAAATCAATCTCCTAGAACTCAGAGCGATTCGCTTAGCACTCAAAGCTTTCTCTCCTCCCCTGGCTCATCAATCTGTCCTGATTCAGACAGACAACCAAGTAGCCATGTTTTATGTGAACAAACAGGGCGGGACTGGGTCCAGACTCCTCTGTCGGGAGGATCAGGACCTTTGTTCATTTGCCCTCAAGCACAACATGCTCCTCAAGGCTGTGTACCTTCCAGGCCAAGATAACTACCTGGCCGACAGGTTGAGCAGGATTCTACAGCCCCACGAGTGGCAGCTGCATCCTTTAGTAGTTCAGAAGATCTTCCTAAAATGGGGTCTCCCTTTGATAGATCTCTTTGCCAGTCCACTGAACAAGCAACTGCCAAAGTTCTGCTCCAGGCAACCGCATCCTCTGAGAATAGCAGCGGATGCTTTTCTGATTCCCTGGTCTCAGGGCCTCCTGTATGCGTTTCCTCCCACGCCCTTGGTGGCCCGAACTCTCTTCAAGATTCTTCAGGACAAGGCCTCGGTCCTGCTGGTGGCTCCCAGATGGCTGAGACAGCCTTGGTTTCCACTTCTGCTTCAACTGGCGGTGGATCCCTCACTGCCTCTGGGGTTGCAACCCGACCTTCTCTCACAGGAGCAGGGTTCACTTCTGCACCCCAATCTCAAAGCTCTCAATTTGATGGCCTGGAGGCTGCAAGGGTAGTTTTGGCTCCCTGGGGCCTACCTCAGGAAGTTGAGGAGGTTGTCCTAGCCTCTAGGAAACAGTCCACTAGGAAAACCTATGCTCTCAAATGGAAAAGGTTTTCTGTGTGGTGTCAGCTACGTACAGGGGACCCTTTCTCATGTACTGTGCCAGTAGTGCTTCAGTACTTACTGCACTTGTCCAATCAGGGACTTAAGTCCAATTCTGTTCGGGTCCACCTCTCAGCTCTAGCAGTTCACCATCACCACTCACTGGTAGAAGGACATTCTCTGTCGGTTCACCTCTTGGTGTCCCGCTTTCTCAGGGGTTTGCTCTTGCTCAAGCCTCCAATCCGTCCTCCTGCTCCTGAGTGGGAGTTGAATGTGGTCTTGCAGCAGCTGACTCGCCCACCCTTTGAGCCGATGGCTACTTGCCCTCTACGCGTCCTGTCCTGGAAGACACTCTTCTTGGTAGCCCTTAAATCGGCTAGGCGAGTGAGTGAGCTTCAGGCCCTGGTCTGTGATAGGCCTTACACTTGCTTTTATAGGAACAGGGTAGTCCTTAGGACTCATCCAAAGTTCCTTCCAAAAGTTGTCTCCTCCTTCCACCTTAACCAAGAGGTGGTTCTTCCAACATTCTTCCCTAGGCCTCATGCAAGCCAGGCTGAAACAGTCCTGCATACCCTGGACTGTAGGAGGGCCTTATCCTTCTACCTTGACCGTATGCAAGGACATAGAAGGGCTACTCAGGTCTTCATTTCTTTTGACCCTAATAAGATGGGGTTGGCTGTGTCCAAGCGTACCTTGTCCATCTGGGTGGCTGACTGTATCACCTGGGCTTACAAGGCGGCTGACCTTTCTTTGCAGGGTCAGGTTACGGCCCACCGTGTCAGGGCAATGGCTGCCTCAGTGGCTCATCTCTGCTCTGTGCCCTTGGTAGACATCTGCAGGGCTGCAACTTGGTCTTCAAGCCAGACCTTTGCGGCCCATTACTGTCTGGAGAGGGAGTCCCGTAGGGACAGTGCTTTTGGCCAAGCAGTACTCCGGAATCTCTTTGAGGTTTAGGCAACTCCTGCTCTCTGTTGGGTTACTGGTGGAGGTTGTGTCAGTGAAAAGCCTTTCTTTGCTGCTGAGACTAGAGGGAGTTCTCTTGTTCAGCCTGGGTTCCTGGTAGCCCAGAGCTAGGGAGTCACCCATATGTGAGGACTGACTTCCTGCTTGGTCCTGGAGAAAGAGTAGTTACTCACCTGTAACAGGTGTTCTCTAGGAGCAGCAGGAATCAGTCCTCACAACCCTCCCTCCTTCCCTAGGAGTTGCAGTTGTACATAATTTGTTTTACATTTTTGTGTGCTGTTCTTAACTATGTCATTTGACTGAGGTAAGATAGCACCTTTAGGCGGGAAGGGAACCGTGCATGTGTGCCTGCATTCCCAAAAGCTTTCATAGAAAGCTGGGGCAATGCTCCGCTGGGGCGTCAGTGGTGTTGATGTCACCCATATGTGAGGACTGATTTCTGCTGCTCCTGGAGAACACCTGTTGCAGGTGAGTAACTACTCTATCCTGCATTATGATGCTAAGAGCAAAAAGTTCTAAATGGAGCATAAGGGTCAGAAAGATAAAGTGGAAGACTGGTATGAAAGGCCTTATGAGCTAATAGGAGAATTTTGATTTTAATGCATTATGCTATAGGAAGCCAATGGTGGGATTTTAGAAGCAGAGTCACATAATGCAAAAGTAGTACTTAGTTTTATAGCAGCATTTTGAATAAGTTGAAGACTTTTTATAGTTTGTTGAGGCAGACTGTTGTAACCCAAGCATCACCAAAGAGGTTAAAGCAATCATCTAGGAAAGGTTGGATAGCTTTAATTTATCGTAGGGCAAAAAAGCCAGGAATTAACCATTGCAGAGATTTGCTTATCAAAAGAGAGGGATAAGGTGAAGAAACATAGATAGAGGTTTATAAATTAATGAATGGAGTTGAACGGGTAAACAGATTGGTTGTTTATGCTATTAAAAAGTAGAAAGATTAGGAGGCACGCAATGAAGCTGCACTGTAGCCCATTTAAGACCAATAAGAGAGAATATTTTTTCAAGCAACGCATAATAAAACTCTGAAATTTGTTACCAGAGGATGTAGTAAAAGCTGTTAGTGTAGCCGGGTTTAAAAAAGGTTTGGACAAGTTCCTGAAGGAAAGATCATTAACACCATTATTAACCCTTTGAAGGCCAACTTTAAAATTTTAATCCACATTCTGCAGCTGGGTTAATTTTTGCATATTTCAGGAAAATTGTACCTGTCTTATTCAATATGTTCTAATAGTGATTTTCCTTCTGCCATGGTCATGTATTGTATACCATTTGATAGGAATATTTAGTCAGAATTTTGGATCCCAAGAGTTTTAGGCTCGGCCTGGAAAGGGTTAAAGTGGACTCAGGAAATCCATTGCTTGCCCCAGGACAAGCATTGTGGAAACTGTGTGCCTTCTTGGGAACCTGCCAAGTACTTGTGACCTGGATTGGCCACTGTTGGAAATAGGATACTGGGCTTGATGAACCTTGGTCTGATCCAGTATAGCATTTCTTATGTTCTTATGCCAAAATTTCCAAAGACAAGACTAAAGAGAACTTGACTCCAGAGAATAAGGTCCAAAGTAGGGAAAGGAGTATGATCCGAGATCCACATATAAGTCTGATCCAGGAGCCATCTGCATTGGCAGGATCATAGAAACAAAGAAAATTATAGCAGATAAAGACCATATGATATATCTGGTCTGCCCATCCATACCAAATGCTAAGCTCTAAAATCACTTCCATTTATTTATTTATTTAGCATACATTTGTATACCGCTACTTCCAGCGATCAGAAGCGGTTTGATTGTGTGACGGAGACTGTCAGATCAAAGACAGATTTAAAAATTACAGCATGATTTACAGTCCTGTGTACTTGTCCTTTGCTGTCTTGAATTCAAATACAGTCTTCATCTCTGCTGGGAGGCTATTCTTTGCATACAGTTGTGGTCAACCTTATTGACATCCTTGCAGCCAGTGAAATGACTTTGGATTATATATGCACACATATTTGATAATAAAAGAATTAAAACAAAACCAATTAAAAAAGGAAATTGTATAAAAACTGGGACATTTTGCCAGAATATGATTATTGCCAAAAAATAATGTAAACATTCACTGATCTCTCACAGTACAGATCTAATGCTCCAAATTCCAATGGACAGTCCCAATATTTTTTGTCAGATCACCTACAATGAGAGTGAGAAATCCCTCTCTTGAAGTAGGTCCTCCATATTAATTGTTTAAGAAAAACGGCCAAACCGGCCTGAATAAAGGAGACAAAGGCTCACTGGAGCCATTCTCCAAAAGACGAATTATAACTAAAGACAAAGTGTAAGCAGATGCTGGCAAAACCTTTTTTCAGGCTAGGAAATCCTTATTCAAAGGAAACATAAGCCTGTTAAACAAAAAACTATGCATGTTTTCCGCCACTACTTAAAAAAAGCTTAACCGTTCTAAAGAAGAAACATCAGTATTCATCTGATGATCATACCAGTGGCAGCACAAAACAGTCTGTTGGGTACCGTGACACAACGCTGTGTTTCAAGCCCGTCAGATTCCCGGCTCTTCTTCAAGCTATGTTACCCAAGCTTCCTGTTTCGGTATTTATACAATGATGTCACTTGGAGCTGTATTCCAAAAAGATCCTCCATAATCACAATGGTATCCCTTTTCTGAAAATTTTAAATAGCCAAAGACTGAACCAATCGGTTTATTGTAAAGACGACCAATCTAACTCAGTATTAAGCCCCTATGGATTAATAGAATGAAGCCTATAAATACAACATTGTTCCTTATGATGTAACTGACGTGTCCGATCGCCTCCTCACAATAGCGGAGGAACCATATCAAGCACCAGCCAGTGTAGCTGATCAAACGAATGCCTTTGCTGAAGACAATGTTGTACAAGAGGTGCAGTTAGTACATTAGAATTAATACAGGCTTACTACTGAGTTGGATTGGTGGTCTTTACAATAGACCGATTGGTTCAGTCTTGGAAGACAAGAGAACTGCCTGAGACCATCAGACAAGCCATTATCATCATACTTCAAAGGGGCACAAGGCCATCTCCAAAGGCCTTGGGATTCCTGTGTCTACAGTTCGCAGTGTTATTAAGACGTTTTCTGCTCATGGAAATGTCAAGAACCACCTAGAACATGGTGGGAAGAGGAAAATTAATCCAAAGTAGTCTTTGAGGGTTAGTGCGAACTGTTGAAACAACACCACATACAACATCCAAAGAGCTTAAGGCTGACCTGGAGTGGTGGTTTCAACCCGAAACCAGAACAAACCGTGGATTGCAATGGAAGGAAAATGTTTTATTCAATGAATTAAAATCAGCCAAGGCCGTGTTTCGCAAACACCTTCTTCAGGGGCTATTTGGCTAAACACAAAATAAATAATAAACAAAATACATTAACACGATGTAATTAATCATAAAACAGGACTAAGAACGAAATATAGAACATATAGACAAAATAAAAGGTCTTCATGATTTTAGTAAATCAACATGCTTAGAAAACAAACAAACAAATCGGAACTGAACAAATTATAAAATTAAAAATCTAAAAACACGTATATAATTATTATCCACAGTTCTGGTTTCTGCTATCGCACGTGGATAAGTGCTTTTCTGTTGGACTCTGTGGTGGTTTCAACCTACACCATAGGCCGTGCACTAAATAAAGAAGGACTTCAGGGGCGAAGGCTAAGGAGGACCCCATTGCTCAAAGACACACAAAAAGGTATGCCTGATCTTTGCCCAAACCCACCTTGAGAAACCACAATCCTTTTGGGAAAATGTTCTGTGGACAGATGAAACCAAACTTGAGCTCTTTGGCAATGCAGATCAGTAATACATTTACAGGTGAAGAAATGAAGCTTAAGGGAAAAAACCCACCCTTCCTACAGTTAAATATGGTGGAGGGTCCATAATGATGTGGGGCTGTTTTGCTGCCTCAGGAACTGGAGGCCTGGAACATGTTAAAGGAATCATGAAGTCAAAGGACTACCAAGGTATTTTGGAGTGAAATGTGCTACCTAGTGTCAGAAAGCTAGGTCTGGGTTGAAGGTAATGAGTCCCTCCAGCAGGACAATGACCCAAATCATACGTACATCGAAAGTACAAAAGAATGGTTAAAAGGAAAAAATGGATTATTTTAAATTGTCCATCAAGGAGTCCTGATCTCAATCCAATTTGGGAACCTTTGTAAAGAGCTGAAATCTGCAATTGGTAAAAGGAATCCTGGAAACATTCATGATCTGGAACAAATCTCAGCTGAAGAGTGGGAGAAACTACCAGCAGACAGATGTGCAAAACTTATAGATGGCTGCAAGAAACATTTGGAAGTTGTCATCACCACCAAGGATTGTACAACAAAATCTTAGTGAAGGGTGCTATTAATCCTGTCCAGGTCATATTTTGTTTTTTCTCTCTCAGATTATTATGTTTAAGCTGCACAGACATCTTTTTTTGTATACCTTTGCGCTTACTATTAAAGCATTATTTCCAATTATTTTTCAAGATATTGTACACAATGGGCCTGATTCAGAGTTGTGGGTTGCGGGGCTGCACGTTCCACCCCTCCTGCTCTCCCTGCATGGCTAGAGCTGCAGGATGAGGGGAGGGGGTGGGGTGGGCCGAGCCAGCAGGACATACAGGGCCAATTCAGATCACAGCCCTGTACATCTGCCGGGTCAGAGGGGATGTGCCGATTATTCCACCTCAAAGGTGGAATAAATCGGCGGGGCGATTGGGCCCAGGGATCCCTCCCTGGAGCTGGGGCCAGATTCGGGGAGTCCCTGCCGCTGCCTGATCCAGGCCCCGACTGGCCAGCCATGGGTGGGGCAATGGGGAAGAGGGGGCTCTTAGCCACGTGAGCCAGGGGTGCCTATAGGGAGGACGTCCCCGTAGACAGGCAGGGGCACACCGAGCCATCCTCAGACCTGATTCTGTGTACCATGAGAACATTTTGTTCCTATGGTCTAGAATCAGGTCCTAATGGGCCTTTCTTGCTCGGGGATGTCCAGATGGCCTGGACATGCTGCTTCGTGAATTAGGCTCCACATACCTAAAAAAAACAAGGGTGCCAATAATGTTAATCACAACTGTACATCATTTTTTCTGTAGACAAATATTTCTGTATTACTCCTGATTTTGTCCCTGTTCTGAAGTCGTCGTGATCAAGTAGCGGACATAAGTTTTGGAGAGATTGCATTTTCAAGTAGGCTGTATTGGCCATTTGCTGAATATCGGCCCCTTAAGATTTGCTGTACTGGGTCAGACCAAAGGTCCATCAAACCAATCATCTGATTTCCAATAGTGACCAATTCAGGTCACAGGTACCTGACAGGATTCAAAAAAGGTAGACAGGTTTTCTACTTCAATAATGGTTTATGGACTTTTTCTTCAGAAACATGTCCAAACCTTTTTTAAACCCAGCTACACTAATGGTTTTTACTACATCCTCTAATAACGAATTCCTGAGTTTAATTTACACATGGGACTTACATGGGACTGATGCAGAAAATGTTAGTGTGGCATTTTCTGGGCACTTTTCTCATGTTATACTTGCTGTCTGATACAGAAAGAAATCTAGCACTGGAAAAACACCAGAAAAACTATTGCACTAAATTGCAATGCATTGGGCATGAGTATCACATGTAATGTGCTGCATATTTAATTGCAACCGACGTTTTAAAAAAAACTGCACTGAAACTTAGCATGATTTTTTACATTGGGTTTCATGCTGCATCTTTATGCCATTTTCAGGCAGGTGTAAATATCCAGCTGGGAGCAAACAAGTCACCTCAGACGATCTAGGTATCAGGGAAAGCCCCTGATGCCATTAGCACATTGTCAGGAGGTCAGTGCCACCTGGACATTTGATACCCCCCCCCCCCCGAAATAAACATTGGTGGCCCAGTGGGCCCTGATCACTCCCCACCTCCAAAAACAGAAAAGCACCTGGTGATCAAGTGGACCCTAACTCCCCACCCTCCCAAGCCCTCCCCAGTACCTTTAAAGTTGTGGGGCAGGAGTATTCCACAATTAGACCACTTTTAAACGGGTCACCCTAGATCCTATGCAACCAAGTAGTCACAGGCCAATCTCTATCATTCCTTTCTGTTCAAAACTGTTAGAAAAATCTGTTGCAGAGCAGATTACCCATTTTATGGAGGCAAATAATACTTTTCACACACGACAATCCAGGTTTTCATTCTAATCATAGCACTGAGACTGCACTGCTTGCTTTGAAAGATGAAATCGTTTTACATTGAGATAATAACTGTGACACATTGTTAATCCAATTAGATCTCAGTGCAGCCTTCAAATGTCATTGATCATTCCCTTCTACTTAGTTGCCTAGCCATACTGGAATCGCCAGTAATGTTTTAAATTGGTTTTGGTCCTATTTCTCTAGAAGAACTTTTCAGGCTAATATCAATAACTCACGTTCCTTGAAACTACCTTTGGGTTATGGGGTGCCCCTGGGCTCTGTCTTGGCTTCTCTCCTATTTAACATCTATCTGGCTCATCTCACAACCTTGATACAGAATTTAGGAATCAGCATGTATATTTATGCTGATGACATTCAATTACTTACAACAAGTGAACAGTGGAGCATGCAATTTATTTCAGAACTCCAGGGTAAGCTCAATAAAATTGTACAGTGGATTGAAGCTTATAGTTTAATCCTGAATCCAAGTAAAAATGAAGCATTCTTGATCTCTTCCACCGAGGGACCAGTTCCTACTTTACCTTATTTGAGCGGTGTCCCTATTACAGTCAAGCATGAGCTGAAATCTGGGACAGTAACTTATCCTTTAAACACCAAATATTTATTTATTTATTTAACATATCTTATATACCACTTTCTCTAATATCAAAGCGGTTTACAAGTAACAGTAGTGACCTTACTCGAGGAGTTAAGATTTACATCAAACATAGGGGGAAACCAAACAGGGAAGTATGGGTATACACAACTTGGGAGTAAGGCAACTAATGGGCATTTTAACTCTATGGGGTATGTTTACTAAACTGGGCTAAAGGTTAACCCGGGCTATCTGCAACTAGGTCCCATTGAATAATAGGATCAACAGGTTCATCGTTGAAGGAGAAGAAAATGAAATTGTGAACAATTTTAACCTACTTGGATCAACTATCAATAAAGAAGCAACAAGCAGTCAAGAAATCAAACGGTGCATTGCTCTTGGCAGAATGGCTATGAAAGACCTAGATAAGATTCTCAAGAGCAGAGATGTCTCTCTCCATACAAAGATTCGACTTGTTCAAGCCATGGTATTTTCAATAACATCATATGGATGTGAAAGCTGGACAGTGAAAAAGACAGACAGGAAGAAAATTGATGCCTTTAAAATCTCCAGGAACAAGCAGGAATGAGTCTTCACATATGGGTACGTCGGTACCGACGGAGTCCGTGCGGGAACGCTTCCCAGCGTCCAATCAGAAAGCTTTTGGAAGCATCCCAACACGCCTGCGCGCTGCCTTCCCAACTGCCTCTCCTCAGTTTTCGTTTTTCCGCGGAGCCGGCAGGACGTTCTGTCACCGTAGAAAATTCTTCTTTTATTTTTTAGTTTTCTTGTGGTCGTGGCTGCCTCCCCCGACGCCACCGGTACCGCCGGTGTTTCTTATTTTCTTGTAAAATTTTTTCCTTAAGGAATATAAAATTTCTTCTTAGTGTTCACTGTTCTCAGGCCTTCTAGGCCTCTCCATTTTACCTCATGGAACCGCCAGTCATTTTCCCCGGGAAATGTACAAACTGTGGCGGTACAACTTTATTTTTAGACACTCACAATTGGTGTCTAACCTGCTTGGGTCCTGACCTTTGTCCTCCGGAGCCTTCGGGCACCAGTGCTGTGAGAAGCAGTTTTCAACATCGAGTTCCCCACGACACGCGGTCCCCTTCCAACTTCAGGGCACTGACTATATCTTCTTCTACACAGGATCAGGTAACCCACAAACAGTCTGTTAAGACTAGCCAGTCCTCGAGCGGCAGTTCTCATGCACAGCATAGAGATGCCTCCGGCCTTGCCCTCGAGAATCTACGGTTTCAAAACCCCGGTGGGAATCTTCGGCCTCCAAAGCCTGTGTGGGGTTTCAGGTTGTTCCTGAGGTTCACCCCTCACAGAACATACCTGAGCCATGTCCGGTGGTGGCATCCGTTTCAAGCAGTACCGATACCCCGGCATCGGCACCGGTGTTGGATGAAATATTCCTCACCGAGGATCATCGTCTGGCGTCTCAGGTACCTACGGGGCCAGTGGATACGCTTCAGATCGATTCTACAGTATCGGTGTCGTCACCGATACGAGTTCCGACGTCCGTACCCTCCAGACGTGCATCGATAGACTCGCTTCCTTCGATGCCGAGTCTAGAATCGATCTCCAGTCTGGAGGACTGGGTACCGACTCGCCTTGGTACCGACTCCCGTCGGTACCGAAAGCTCGGTTCCGATACCTCGGATCCGCAACCCTCGGTTCCACCAATACCGTTAGAGTTGCCACCGGATGGTTTTCTTCCTCCGGCATCAGATTCGGTACCGAGTCCGGTACCGACATCCACAGTACCTTTACAGTCTGTACCTTCCATGCTCCACTCATCAGGATCGCTTCCCTCGATGCCGAGTTTGGAATAGATTCCAAGCATGGACGATATGTTACCGACTGTTGCTGGTCCTGTCCTGCAGTACCAGCGACCACTATCTAAGGATCCAATTCTGCACCATTCAGGATTTTCTATTCCTATATGCTGGAATAGATCCCTTGGTGCCAATGCTAGTTCTTCATCAGATCTAGCCTGTCCAGGGGGAATTCCCTCCAGGGATCTTTCTTTCCAGACTTTCCTCCTGGATATGGCAAAATCACTTGCCATTTCTGTCCCTGGACAAGATCCTATACAAGGGACAAAGAGAATACCTCTCTGTTCCTAACGAAGCAAAGGAAAATATAATGCTTCCTTTGCATCATTCTTTGCAGGATCTCCTTCTACGAATGTGGGAATCTCCTTTAAAGGTACCCCCACTTTCCGAAGCAACTGATTTCCTATATCAGGTGCCCCCCTCTCCAGGGTTTCAAAGGACTCAACTTCCTCCTCATTCCATTGTAGTGGAATCAGCATTGAGGCGAGTGAAGAGTACTAAAAAGCACTCTTCTTGTCCGCCAGGTCGTGAGTCTAAGACACTAGATGCCTTTGGATGTCAAACCTTCCAGACATCCATGCTTTCAGCAAGGATTCTCTCATATATTTTTTATATTGGTCTATCTCTTGAGGAGATCACAAAGCAATTACATCTTTTGACTCCTTTGCTTCAGGAGCCCAAACGTACAGACTATTCCTCACTGGTTAGTGTGACACCGAAGATCTGCCATGTGCCTTTAAAACACAGAAATCTGCTGGGTTTAGCACAGATTCTGACAGGCAGGGAGATCAAAGGCTTCCCAGTTACCATGGGCAACCAAAGCAGGCTGAGACACGAGGTCTGAAGGCACGCCTAGCTAACAAACACTCCCCAAGTAATCAGGAGAACAGTTTGCACATGGGCAGGAAAACGCCCCTAAACCTGTATAAAAAACGTGTAAAGCAAACAGAGTTAGCTCAGAGAGATTTGGAGGATCAGAGAGATCTGGAGGAGCTGGATCTGGAAGAGCAGGGAGCTCAGAGAGACCGAGGCAAGCAGGAAGTTCACGAGGAACAGGAAGCTTGGCAAGTAAGAGGAGACTTGCAGGTCTCAGACGGAGGTTCAGAATGCTCCCATGCTGACTTTGATTTACCTAAGCCTTGGAGCAGAAAGCCAAGGTGGGATTTGAAAAGGGAAAGAAAGCTACCTGCAACCAGAGGGATTAATCACAGGAAATCCTCACCCCTGACGCAGGGAGATTTTCCTGGGTACAGAGCTCAGTGGAAGGAACGGAAGGCAGCTGGTAAGGAACCATATATAAGTGAAAGGCAGAGCTGCTTGAAATACTTGCAACCTTGGGAAAAGGAAAGTAATTCAGTTGAAGATATTTGTATGAGTGAAGAAGATGAATGTGTGTCTCTAAAGCCCTGCAGAAGACTGCAAAGAGAAAAGTCTGTCAGGACCAGAACAGGGCAGTCTTATAAGCTATCTGGTAACTACCTGCCATATTGTGGAGAGGGCTGTGAAGAAAGTTCAGGGACTGATTTATGGAAGTTCCAAACTCTCTGCCCTAGAGAAAGTAAGGTGGTTGAAGAGCCCATGATCACGGAGCCAAGTAGTTTAACTCCTTATATTGAAGACATGGATTGCTCTTTGGTAATGACTGATATAAGTTCTCTGCGCTAGCTGAAGACAAGAGTGCCTTGTATAGAGCTGAATGTGCACAGAGGAAACTGTCAGCATTTTTACCTGGTTTCTGTTTATTATAATTCCTGTTTTGTTCAAGCGAGAAGCTGTTTTTCTTTTCACCTTCAGTTTTGCCAGAAGTATGGCTACCTCTTAAGTTCTTGTGTTTTGTACTGTTTTGAAAATCCAAACCCCGGGAGGGGAATAAAAATCCTTCTTAAACCTGACCACTCAGTCTCAACTACTCCTTTTCATATAGAAGGGTCAGACCCAGCAGTGTGTCTGGCTGCCTACGCCTCAGTCCAGCCACTGCTGGTGACATTAGTCATATTCAGAATATCTCTAAGTTCCTTACTCGTGCTACCCTAGACTCCTTTGAGTCTGTTAGCAGGACGTCTGCTATAGCTATAGGGGCACGACGTAGAGCCTGGCTTCAGGCCTCAGACTTGGACAAATGGGCACAGGAAAGACTGGGAAATACTCCTTGTACTGGAGAGAATCTTTTCAACAGGGAGTCTTTACTTCAGGTTACTCAGTTCTCCACTGACTTTCCTTTTTCCAGAAGCTGCTCTGCGCCTTCTTCTTTCCCAGTAGGTAGGAAATGTCCTACCAAACTTTCAACCCCTAAGGGGAGAAGGTTTTACCCATCATCTGCCCATCATTCAGATGTCCCTAAACAGGGGAAACATCGTTCTAGTCTGAGCAATCCACAACCCCAACAGGGTCAACAAACCCAGCAGTTGCAGGGTTTTAAATAGATCATTGCCCCTTTGTTTGGGGGGTTGGGATGGCAGTCTGCTTCTTTTCACTTGACGTATCTGCACTAATTTTATCCTAACCTACTTAGATATCTCTTCATGAGACTTCTTTTCTTAAGAATCTTCATGATGATCATGCCCATACTTAACAGATTTTCCTCTTCCTCGTGGAGGAGAGGGAGAGGTGACAACTATCAAAAGTCAGTTGTTTCCATCTACTGGCATGGATCATCTCACCTGTCGGAGATTTCCTCCATAGTTGGTCTCCTGAAACTCTATCTTACCTCCCTCTTACTACAACATTTGCTTTGTAAGAGTGACTTTTTCTACATCTTCTGCCGGGGGATTCTCCCTTCTGGAGTTCTCTCCCCCTTGTTACCTTAGGGCAGCTCCTCAGACAATAGGAAGTCCCACCATGTCTGTTGGGTTTTATTTTTCCCAATCTACAGAGTAGGGGAAAGAAATCCCTATGCTGCCCTCATAGTTGCTGCAGATGCGAAACTTTCTAGTGGTTACGCCACAGGTTTTGTTCACTACACAACCAGGGCTTCCTCTCCACTAGCAATCCTCCTAATCTCAGTACTAACTCCCAAACAGGTTATCAACCTCGTTGGGAATTCCTGTTTCACAGTTTGGTTGGGTTATCTTCTATTCTTTGCCCTTTGCCCTTGGCAGAATAATTGGTTACCTACTGGTTGTCCACATTCCTCACCAGGGATTGTCCACAGCCAGTTGTTTTCTTCTAACCAACCTGCAGCATGCTCTCTGCAACTCTACAGGGTAGCTTTGCACTATGGGCCCTTGCTAGAGAGAATCAATATCTTGCCTAGCAGATAACCCCAGATGGTTACAAGGGTTTCCCCCAGTCATATTCATGCCTGGCAGGTATTCTACCCTTTCCATCTTATCTTAAATCTCTGTTAAGGCATAAGCCTCAGGCTTTTCATTACGTGAAAGCCTAGAAGAGGGGCCAACTCCCTGGCTTGGCCCATATTGCCTGGGATTTTTCCCATCAGGGAAAAACTTTTTCTGGCAACTAGAGGACATCTAATACCCATCTCGCCCTCATAGGCGAATCACTAGGGTATCTTCCTCTAGTAGCCTTCTCTATCCAATCTCCATACCACAATTCTGGAGATATCTGGACTTCTGCTCTGCAGACTAATGTTATCCTCTGCCATCTTCAGGTAGGCCATCCTGGTTATTCAACAGCTCAAATTCTACAAAGAATTAAGCCACCCCTTTGTCAAGGAAAACCTTCCTCTGACTATAACAGTCATAACCAGGAGGAGAGGATTTTTTCCTGTTTATCTACTCAAGTAGGTGTCAACCTTCTTGTTGTCAGATGAATCTCCCTCTCTCCCTATAGGGTGATGGGGATCTTTGAACATCTCTCCATCCATATACCTGGAGACATGTCCTATTCTTATATATATATATATATATATGTGTGTGTGTGTCTTCTGCCCATATATATATATATATATATATATATATCTTATGGATATATGCATATATGCCCTATATGTGTATATATTTCGGTGTATGTATATATATATATATATAGGCATATGAGATATATTTTTAGATAGATCTGTATTCATCTACTTATCTATCTGTTAGGTTCAGATATCCTTACATTCCTATAGGATCCTGACAGATGGGCACTACCCCTATCAATGCTGTTCCGGCATATTTAGGGGGCTACACCTATAGCCACTTCCTGTGGTAATTAATAACCCTTTTCTTTACCTTAACCTTTTCGGTTTAGGTGCTCCTGAAGCTCTCCATGTACCTTCTCTTCCCTAAGTGATCCCATTTAGGAAAGACATTGCGGAGCTTCAGTTGCTCTAAAGCTTAGCGCTTCTGAGTCTGTTCTTACTTTATTATCAGATACAAGGGTCTCCATACCCTTTCTCCCTATATGGACTGATCCAACCCAGTCCAGTTAGGGCAGACTCATTTTTTCTCTTAGACCAAAACAGCTTAAGCTTTAATTCAATAGTACCTTCTGTGTCTCTGCTGAAGCTCTACTTTGTATACTACCCCAGTTTTTTCCCCTGGGGCTATTTTTTCTAACCCTGAAGGGTTCTGGCCTCCACTTATTTTTGGTCTACTTTGTTACCTCTACTTTACAGTAAGGTACCCCTTGAGCATATTCACTGGCTCTTTTATCAGATCCATATGGAGCTCAGTGCACCTGTGCAATACCAACAAGGGAGGTCCAGATCACAATATTTTACTACCAAATGCCCTCGATACAGGGTCTTCCCTTTTGAAGCCCTGTTCTAGCCAGCTGTTCTACAGCTCCTTTTCTATATTCAACTCCTTCCCTCCATCCCCAGGATGCCTGAAGTCCTGAGGTACAGCATGGCTCGTTCTAGACTTGCAACATGCTAGGACTCCCTCCGGGCATATGAGCTGGGGAGTCCCCATATGTGAAGACTCATTCCTGCTTGTTCCTGGAGATAGCACAGTTACTTACCTGTAACAGGTGATCTCTAGGAACAGCAGGAATAAGTCTTCACAACCCACCCACCTCCCCTAGGAGTTGCCTTTCTCTATCTCTGTCTTTCCCTTCCTTGCTTCGCTCTCTCTCTTTGTCTCAGCTGTAAAACTTAACTGAGGAGAGGCAGTTGGGAAGGCAGGAAGGCAGCGCGCAGGCGTGTTGGGATGCTTCCAAAAGCTTTCTGATTGGACGCTGGGAAGCGTTCCCACGCGGACTCCGTCGGTACTGACGTACCCATATGTAAAGACTTATTCCTGCTGTTCCCAGAGATCACCTGTTACAGGTAAGTAACTGTGCTTTATGGTGCTGGCGGCGAATACTGTGTATACCATGGACTGCCCGAAGAACAAACCAGTCGGTACTAGAGGAGATCAAACCTAAGCTTTCTTTAGAAGCTCAGATGACAAGACTTCGACTTTCATACTTTGGACACATCATGCGAAGAGAGAGATCATTAGAGAAAGACATCATGCTTGGCAAGATAGAAGGTCAACGCAAAAGAGGAAGGCCAGCAATGAGATGGATCGATACAATAACAGCAGCTACGGGTACCAGTCTGTCAACAATGAGCCGCCTGACTGAAGACCGAACACAATTTAGGATAGCTATCCAGAGGGTCACCATGAGTCGACTCCGACTCGACGGCACTTAACAACAACAACAACAGTGGCAGATAGCCTGGGTTAATCGTTAGCCCAGTTTAGTAAACATACCCCTATGTGTATATTCTGTTTGCAAGGGGTTTGGTTTAAGTGATAGTGTCTACTCCATAGTATTCAATGAAGAGGTGGGTCTTTAGCTTCCTTCTCAGGTCCTGGATGGTTTGGGCTGTTCTGATGGGCTCTGGGAGTGCTTTCCATATTGTAGGTGCAAAGAGGGTGATGGTGGCTTGGAAGACTGTTCTGAAGTCGTCATGATCAAGTAGCGGGCGTAAGTTTTGGAGAGATTGCATTTTCAAGTAGGCTGTTTTGGCCATTTTCTTTATATGAGGCTGCATGTTGATATTTTGGTCTAATGTTATGCCTAGATGTTTGACTTCAGTTTTTACTGGGATTTCTGTGTTGTGTATTTTTTCATGTATGGGGGTGTGAAGTGCGGGTCCCTTTTTACTAGCAATGCTTCAGATTTTTGGCTGTTTGTCAGGTCTAGCCTTGCCAGGTGTTCATTGATGGCCAAGAAGCAGTCTGAGATGATAAAGTAGTCAGGGGTGCGTGTATTGAAGGGAAAATAGAACATGATTTTGTCAAAGCCTTTTCCTTCCCCCACTTCTTCTCTAATCCCTCTTGATAAATAATATATATTTGAAACAAGAGAACTAGGTGTCGAGGGAAAACCAAGAACTTTCCTTCAAATACTTAAGTAATTCAAAAGGGGAAAGCAAACGAACAACAGGAAAATTCAGCAAGCAAAGATTTTCTGCCCTCATCCTATTTCCATATTTTCTAATTTAGAGCGAATAGTTACTGTCTTTAATAGAGGCATTCCCTAAAGACTGAATGCTCAAAAGAGAGCCCTCAACCTGGGAAATCCTCATTTCAACCTCATTAATTTTCTCTTCACACTGCTTTAGTTTCTTAACCGATTCATCTGAGAAGTTACATAATTGATTCAAAGTCCCCTTAAGCATATTTTCCATTCTACCCATCGATTTCAGTGAAATTTCTTCAGCTTTAGGTATCACCGAGTCTGAGTCACATGAAACTGCTGGAGGCAATACAATATGAGGATTGCTGGTGGATTCCAAGGTGATGTCTATTCTAAATTCAGAGAGGAAGCTAGGAAACAACTTTGAAGGACTGAGATACTAAGAGTCACCTCCAAGAAGCCCTCTATGGTACCTGGGGGCAGAGTTCCAACAGAAACAGCAGGTTGGGGGGGGGGGGAGAGGATATGAGCCCCCAAGCTCAAAGAAATATTGGGCACTAACAAAACATCCTGTGCGGCTTTAACTTCAGAGAGGCTACCTGGAGAAAAACGTTAGCTGAGCTGTTCTCCAAGTTAGGGAATTCTATGAGGCGTGTGGATATACAGTTTTGGATTCTTCATAGAGCTTGTTTAACTCGAGAAAAGGGAACCCAGATGGGAGTTTGGGACACAGATCTTTGTCTCAAATGCAAAATAGCAAAGGGCACGTTCCTTCATTCCTTTTTAGAATGCTACAAGCTTCAAGGGTTATGGGCCAGGGTTTTCAGTACCCTATCACAGGTGGTTCAGATGTGCTTTGGGTGGACATATTGTTTGTTGTGATGGGGGACAAAGACCCCCCTGGAGGGATGCAGGATGCCCAAAGCAAAAAAATGTTTCATTTTGCTGGGACTGTTGGTACTACAAAACATTGTGCTGCGCAATTGGATAGTTGACACAGAGTCCTCACTCCAACATTGGAAAATGAAAATGCACTAATTAGGGTCATTTGAATGACAGGTATATGCGAAAAGATCAAAGCTGGAGTGGTTGTTATACCTTCAGCTCTGGCTCAGATTCTCAGCTTTGCTTCCCAGAGAATAATGGGAGCAAGGGTCAATGAGGTAGCCTAGTCACTCCACTCTTGGGGATTTCCGAATAGCCTAGGAGTAGACCGCTAAGCAGGCAGAGATGGAGGGAAGAAATACACGCTGTCTTTGGAATGCTGAGTGGGCAGTAAAAGAGGAGGGAAAAGAGGAGAGCGTGGTTACAAGTTGGGGGGGAAGGACACAATTGTAAAAAAAAATATAAATAAATAACAGAGTGACACCGGTGTGTTTGTATTTTGCTTGGGGAGAGGGGGGAGACACAGCGGTTGTGGGATTTGCAAAAGATGGACCACCAGGGGATTATCTTTTTATGTTACTTGTTCAGTGACTGTAGCCCCTCCTCTGAGCCGAAGAGATGTTTCTGCTATTGTACTTAATTTGTTTCTTTATTATGTTGTACTGATATGTATCCCATTAATAAATAAATGAAAAAAGAATGATTACCCAAGTTAACCATATGTTGATCCATGGGCCTTTAACTGACCTCTCGCCTCCTGCAGCTCTGATCTGTCCCTTCCTTTTGCCCATATCAAGATAATCCAAATACCTGAGTTCCAAAGCATTCCCTGTTGCTCCAAATGGGCTCTTAAGGGGCACACAGCCATGGTTGCGTCCTGTAGTGTTGGCCTGGATTAAATTCTCCTGGCGCAGAAAGGAGGGAGGAGCTGTGACCCCACTAGCTGATGCATCAACAACCTGATCACAGGCGTGATCCTCCACAGTTACATTCCACCTGGTGAACCTTCCCGAAGACCCCTAACTTTTAAGCCTTTACTCAAAAGATATTCTTCCATCTGCTTTATCATTTCAGTCATCATTCTCTGTATCTTTTCTAATTCTGCTATAACTTTTTTCTTAGATGGGGTGACCAGAACTGTTTGCAATATTCAAGATGCAGCAGCACCATGGAGTAATACAAAGGCATTATGATATCCTTTGATTTCTTCTCCATCCCTTTCCTTACAATTGCTAACATTCTATTAGCTTTCTTGGCCACCACTGCATATTGAGCAGATTTCAATGTATTCTCCATGGACAAGCAGGGTAAAATTTATCACAAAGGGGTGATGTCATCCAGTGGTGGCTATGCGGGGAAGCATTCCCAGTTCCTCCTAGAAGCTTTTGGAAGTTCTTAGATTTTTCAACCATTTAAAGTTTCCTTTCCTTTTCCATATTGCCTCAGGGCCCTTAGGCACTTAGCATTTTTTTCTTCAAAATCGAGCCATTTGATTTTGCTGCAGATATTTTTCTAGACGACATGTCCCAGAAATTTGCCAGCGAGTTCAATAAGTGTTCCAAGTGCTTAAGGACCATATCCATCATGGGGATATATAAATAGTGCCTACAGTGCTTGGGACCTGATCACAAGCCCTCTTGTAATTTATGTTTACAGATGATAAAAAGAGAGCTGAAGGGTCAAGAGAAACAGTGCAACAAACATTTTTGTGCTTCTAAGTCCAATACATTAGCAGCATCATTCTCCATGGCTGCACTGGATGCTAGCATGGCATTGCACCAGCATCGAGGAGCACTCAAGCCCCCTTGGAACTGAGTACCCATAGGTCCCCTGGTTATTGGTCATCCATCAATCAATGTTCCCCCAAGGACAAGGAAGGATTCGGCTTTGTCTTTGTCAGCATCGAAGGGCAAGGATGTAGAACACTGGGTGGAGGACTTGGTGCACTGACATCAAAGCCCTCCGAGACATGGTTCCAAGAGCATTGAGGGTTCAAAGGAGCACCCCTCCAAGTTGTCCCAAAGGGAGGAAGGCTCAACCTCATTGGTTCCAGAGGGGCAGCGCTGGCCTTCTCATAGCCAAGACTAGCCTGCCGATGCACCCTCAGATTCCAGGAACATCAGCTGATCCTGCTATGCCATCAGCATCATTGGAGATGGCAGCTTTGGAGAATCACCTTCTGAGGGTTGTTGAGGAAAGAACCATAATGCTCTTTGCCATGCAGTACGTCAGAGCCTCGATGGATGGTTTCCGTGGCATCTCCAGCCATCGAGCCTATCCTCAAAAAGCACAGTGTGCCCACAGGAAAGGCATTGACATTGGGGCATCTTAGAATCCCAAGACAGATTCCTGCCTGGCCAATATCATTCTCTAGTGCATCAGGGACATATGCACCCCTGATGCATAGGAAGTCATCAGTGCATCAGTGCTCCCAGAGGAGCTCCCATTCCCCACAGGGAAGGAGAGTTGACCAGGCCAAGACTCATAAGTACTTTGATTTCCTCTCTGAGTCTGATTCAGAAAGCTGGATCACAGATGAGAAGTCTGATATGATCTGTCAGAGGATAGATCCCCTGAGTTCCCCTCTAATCCTTCTCCTCATGAAAGATGCAAGTCTTCACCTGAGGACATGACTTTTCAGGATTTTGTATGGGATATGGCTGAGGCCATACCATTTGCTTTGGAGACTAAGGATGAGCGCAGAGTAGAAGAACTGGAGATACTGAGATATTCCACGGTCCCATGAAAGTGGTGACAGAGCCCATGCATTGCATCCTTCAGAGGTTACAGATGAGTGTGGGAGAACTCCCTTGCTGTGCCCCTGTCAATAAAAAGATTGACTCTATGTACTGAATTCAGAAGGCTCTCAAATTTGAGAAGTCCCAGCTTCCACACCACTCTGGTCATCGAATCGACTCACAAAAGATCCAGATGTTCCAAGATGCACTCCCAGGGAGGGAAGCTTGGAAATTGGACTCTTTTGGGAGAAAAGATTTTCAGAGTGCCATGCTTGCTTCCCATGTGGCCTCTTATCAGCTCTAATGGGCATCAAGGCATCATGTGCAGCCTTGATGATATGTCCACATTTCATCCTCAAGAGAAGCTCAAGCAATATCATTCCCTAATGACTGTGTTCAAAATTCATAGTCCAAGCAACTTATGTCATTTTCAAAACAGTATCCAGAGCTTCTACAGTAGAGATTGCCTCCAGAGATTCACCTGGCTCTGGGTTTCAGACCTCTAGTCATCAGTGCAGGACAAGCTCACCCAACATACCATGCCATGGAGAGAATATCTTGGGAGACAAGGTAGAAGAGAACGCAAGCTTCATAGAAAAGCAAGCCGTCACTCTTTGGGATCTCTCAAGGCACACATCTGAACTCTTATCACAGGAGGTATCAAGGTGGCAGCCAAAGAAAGACTTACTTCTCTCAAAGATATAGGTATTTTCCTGGCTCCCACTACTCCCTATCCAAGCAGACTACTCAAGCATTTTCCAAGCAAGAGAAGTCTCAGAAAGCCCGCCTGCATTACAGCCAAAGCCAGAGTCAGGGTTTTGACTGGTTCCTGCAGAGCATAGCCACTCCTCTGTAGGAGGGAGGTTATTTCTCTTTGCTCAGAGGTGGCCCCTTCTAACCTCCAACACTTGGGTCTTGCAAATTATCTAAAGGGCTGCAAATTACATCTATTTGACATTCCTATGAATTGTCCTCCAGGGGTTCCATCTTTAAACCCTCAACATCAAAAATGATTTCTTCAAGAAGTCGCCACCCTTCAGAAAGATTTAGCAATCAAGCCCATTCCACCAGGGCAAAACGGGTAGAGATTTTACTCAAGGTACTTTCTGGTCATCAAGAAGACTGGAGGATACTGTCCCATTCTACGCCTAAGAGACCTGAAGAAATATTTGGTCAAAGAAAAATTCAGAATGATTTCTCTAGGCATCCTGCTCCCTTATCAGTCACAGGAAGTATCTAAGATTCGTTGTAGGAAAGCGGCATTTCCAGTATTGCATATTGCCCTTTGGCCCTCGCGTCAGTACATCACATCTTCATGAAATGCCCTGCAGTGGTAACAGCATTTCTGCGCGGAATGGGAGTGCACGTTTTTCCCTACTTGGACGATTAGCTTCTCAAGAGCACAACTCAAGAAGGAACTCTGGAATCCACATAGATGGCTATTCAGGTGTTGCAACTACTAGGGTTCATAATCAATTATCTCAAATCTCATCTTTGCCCCTCCCAACAATTGGAATTACTGGCACTCTGCTTGACATAACTTAAGTGAGGAGTTTTCTTCCACGCGACGGACTATTCAGATTGATAGCAATAGTGCATGAGACTCAGTTGAGTCAGCATAAGTTAGCTCACGCCATGTTGAACCTTCTGGGCCACATGGCGACCGAGCATGTGACCTTTTTGGCATGTCTCCATATGAGATCAGCTACATGGAACTTGAGTACCCAGTGGTCTCAGGCCACAGGAAATCTCAGACATTCTGTCTGTAATACCCCACTGATTCAGTCTCTGAGTTGGTGGACCAGCCACGACTATCTTGCCAAATCTTTGCCCATTAATAGCTACTGACAATGGATGCGTTCAAACTGTGATGGGGAACTCATCTCAATAGCTTTCTACTTTGAGCAGACAAAAGCCCATAGAAAGTCCATTCAGCTTTTTGTTTCTTTTGACCTCCAGCAAGCTAGGGATTACCATCTCCTAACACACTTTATCAATTTGGCTCACAGACTGCCTCTATGTCACTTATGTCTAGGTAGGCCTAAGCCTTGAAAGTCATGTCATGGCTCATAATGTCAGAGCCCACATGTGCTTAGTCTTCATGGAAGAGATATGCAAAGCTGCAATGTGGACTTTGGTTCACACTTTCACTTCTCACTACTGTTTGGATGGGGATTCCTGATGCAAAAGTAGTTTTGGTCAATTTCCAAAATCTTTTTTGGGGAGTAGCATCTCTCTGGAATCTTTTTGGGGAGTAGAATCCAACTCCACCCCCCTAGGCCCATTTCTTTCTCTTCAGGCAGCATTAAAAAAAATAATGCATAAAAGGTCTGTTGCCACCAAAAAAGAGCAAAATGTTATTTGTTAGCCAAACTGGGCATGTTATCCTCTTTTTTTTTTTTTTTTTTGTTCAAGGCAGCCTGTAGATAGGGATTCCCATACGCAAGGACACTTCTCCTTCCTGTCCATGGAGAAAGCGTAGTTACTCATCTGTAGCAAGTGTTCTCCATGGACAATAGGAAAAATCCTCGCAACCCTCCAACTTCCCCTAGGAGTTGCATTCTCCTCAGTTTTTTTGCTGGACTGAAGCTAAGATAGCACCAATGGTGACAAGCGGAAAGACGTGCCCTTGTGATGTAGAGCTTCCAAAAGCATCTAGGAAGAGCTGGGAAGCCTCCCGTGCAGGGGCTCCATCAAATGACATCACCCATACATGAGGACTTCAGCTGTCCACAGAGAACACCTGCTACAGATGAGTACACTTTATCCACAATGATGCCTACATCCTTATCCTGAGTGGTGACTCCTCATATAGAACCTTGCATCATATAGCTTTAGTTGGGTTGCTCTTCTTTTTGCACTTGTCCACATCGAACTTCATTTGCCATTTTGATTCCCAGTCTCTGATTGCCCTCTTGCAATTTTTCAAAATCCTCTTGTGATCTCACAACATAGAATAATTTTGTCTCATCTGTAAATTTGATCACCTCACTTGTTCCCATTTCCCAGTCATTTATAACTATATTAAAAAGCAGTCGACCCAGTACAGATCCTTGGGGCATTCCACTATTCCTCTTTTTCTAATGAGAAAATTGACCATTTACTCCTACTGTTTTCTATCTTTTAACCAGTTCACAGGACACTGCCTCCCATCCCATGACCTTTTAATTTCTTCATGAGTTTTTCATGAGAGTGCTTGTCAAAGATTTTCTGAAAATCTAGATACACTATATCAACTGGAAGATTTATCAGAGCAATTTGACAAACTAAAGAGTAGCAAGTCACCTGGGCCAGATGGTATATATTCCAAATGCCAAAATGGTAGAAACCATTATAAAGAACAAAATTATTGAACATGTAGTTGTTGTTAAGTGCCGTGAAGTCGGTGTCAACTCATAGTGACCCTCTGGATAGATGTCCTAAACTGTCTTTGGTCTTCAGTCAGGTGACTCATTGTTGATTGAGTGGCATCCATAGCTGCTGTTATTGTATTGATCCATCTCATTGCTGGCCTTCCTCTTTTGTGTTGACCTTCAACCTTGCCAAGCATAATATCTTTCTCTAATGATCTCCCTCTTTACATGATGTGTCCAAAGTAGGAAAGTTGAAGTCTTGTCATCTGAGCTTTGTGGTAAGGAAGCTCATCCTGAGTTAGGAGAAAGTGAAAAACCCAAAGAAGTCACCCTAATAAAAGGACCTATTTTGCAAGGCCAGAGAAATAAAACCAGCACTACACCTAGAAACCAGAAAATCCCCAGCTGGAACAGGTTTCAGAGTTCCCCTAGTGGAGTAAGGGAGAGTGAATACAGACCCAAGGTAAAAGACCCTTACGTCAGTAAGCTCCCTGATTACCCAGGTGCCAGAGGGCAAGCTGATCTCCGTCACCTGGGAAGAGAAGAGGTGGGGCTGGAACCTTGGAGATTTAACCCAGAGGTTAGCAAGGAGAGCTGGAGGAGCAATGGGAACAGGAGCAGGAACAGCAGGAGAGGAGAGTGCTGGAAAGAACCCGAGAGAGGTACAGAGCACGAGAGAGGAGAAGCTGCTACAAGCCAAGGCACAGGTACAAGCCTTAGAAACCTGTCCCATACTGAGCAGTGCAGAGTGGCAGGAGACATTCTCAGCTCTAATGAGAGGCTGTCAGCTAAGCCCAGTGAGCTAGAACGAGAGATAGAACCAATGCAACTAGGAGAACCTGAGGCAGCTTTGAATGAGGAAGATATATTCATGGATTGCTCTTTGTGCCAAGCCTTAGCTACAGAGGGGTTGAAGGAAAGCCAACCTTAAGAGAAAACTCTCCAGAGCAAGGTAACCTTGAAAAGCAAGGAAGATGTTTTGTGAATTCCCTGTGTTAAAGAGGGGAAACTTATGCTGAGAAGTGAGAACAAGCTGAAGCTGTATAATTGTGCTTGTTAAACACCTGCTATCCTGTGCAGTGAGACGGCAAGAAGCCAAGCTAACGGTGAGAGGAAAAAAGCTTTTGTTTTGCTTTTGAATGTTCCTAAGAAAACCTGAGTAGAGCTTTGTTTGCTTATTGGAAGTTTGTTCCTGTTGGAAGTTTTGCTTTGCTTATAAAGAGGAGCACAGCCTGGAAATGTTTGGAACTGAAAAGAAAGAAAACTGCCATTGGAGAAAGCTGTTTGTATTTATGCTTTAACCAGCAAGGCTAGAGAAAGCTGGTAGCCTTGATGTTAAAGGGGTTTTTGCTTTTGAGCTGAAGAATACTGTATGCTGATATTTTGTTTGACCTTTTGCTTATGTCCTGTTGTGTTTTTGAAAGAAACCTGGAGAAATAATCCTGAAAGAGGTAATTTATGAACCTTGCATTTGAGTTTAATAAATTTCTGTCATTGCCAAACTACAAGGTTTTTTCTACCTGAAGCCATATGTGTAGCAGTTAAACTACATTTCCCAAGAAGCATTGCGGGGGAACCAGTCAGAGAAGGCTGAAAAGGGAAGTTTCTATTAGAACCACGACCCTCCATGCTGAATGCAAGGAGCAAGGGCGTGACAGCTTCTAAAGAAAGCTTAGGTTTGATCTCCTCTCATACTAACTTGTTCTTCAGGCAGTCCTTGGTTTACACAGTATTCGTTACCAGCACCATAATTCAAAGGCACTGACTTTCTTCCTATCTTCTTTGCTGAACAACTTTCGTATCCATATGACGTTATTGAAAATACCATGGTTTGAACAAGTCAAATCTTTGTATAGAGGGAGACATCTCTGCTCTTGAGAATCTTGTCTAGGTCCTTCATAGCCATCCTGCCAAGAGCAATGCATCATCTGATTTCTTGTCTGCTTGTAGTATCTATATTGATCCAAGCAGGTTAATGTTGTCCACTATTTCAATTTCTTCTCTATCAACTATGAACTTATTGATTTTGCCAGTCGTCAAGATCTTTATCTTCTTTACATTAAGGTGCAGGCCCATTTTAAGACTATCTTCCTTTTTCTTGAGAAGCAAATGTCTCAGATCATCTTCACTTTCAGCCAGTATTGTGGTATTACCAGCACAGCGAAGGTTGTTGATGAGTCTTCTACCAATCTTCACATCTCAGTTGTCTTCATACAGTCCTGCTTCCCTGATGATTTGTTCTGCATATAAATTAAACAGGTAGGGGAAAAGTATGTAGGCTTGTCATATAGCTTTGCTGATTTTAAACCATTCTGTTTCTCCTTGTTCCATTCAAACTGTTGTTTCTTGATCAATGTAAAAGTTTTGCAAGAGAACTATCAGGTGTTCTGATATACCCGTGCTTCTTCATGTGGCCCAGAGTTTCTCATGGTTTACATAGTCAAAAGCCTTGCTGTAGTCAATAAAGCACATATAGATATCCTTTTGGTATTCTATTGTCTTTTTAAGGATCAATCTCACATCCACAATGATGGCTCTCATTCTTCGCCTTTTTCTGAACCCTGCTTGTACTTCAGGCAGTTCTCGTTCCAGGTATGGTTGTAGTCTCTGCTGAATGATCTTCAGTAGAATCTTGCTGACATATGGAATCAGAGCGATTGTGCGGTAATTTCCACTGTCAGTCGGATCACCTTTCTTCAATATTGTATAAACACAGTCTTTTCCAGTTAGTTGGCCATGATGTTTTCCAAATTTCCTGGCAGAGCCTTGTAAGTATGATAACAGCCGCATTTGATTGCTATAATACTTCAGTAGGAATGCCATCAATGCCTGGTGCTTTGTTCTTCGATAATGCTTTCACTGCTGCATCTTGTGTCATCACCAATGGTTCCTGATCATAAGGTACAGGTTGAAACGACTGTTGGTCCATTTGCTCTTTATCGTATAATGACTCTATATTCTTTCCACCTTTTTTTTCATCTTCTCAGCATCATTCAACATGGATCCTTGAGCATCTTGTAGTATTCCAGTTTGAGGCTGGAATTTTCTCTTTAACTTTTGTAGCTTTAGGAAAGCCTATCTTGTTCTTCCTCTAATAGTTTTTTTTTGATAAATTTAGCAACTTTTTACAATTAGTAGAAAGACAGGCAATTAGGTAATCAAATAGGTACAATCCATATGCAATATAAAATCAAATAGCCCTTGGAGTCATGTGATGTGGTGAGCACGGGTGGTCGAGTGCTGCTCGAGCTCCGAGCCCCAACCCCCCTTCTTGCCAGTAAGATCACCGTACGGCAGTAGAAAACCGGCTGCATAACCGCCGCATAGCAGAGAGGAGGTGAGAAACTGCAAGCAGAGTCGAAACGCATGGCGGCGGCAGTAAAAGCAGGACGGCGTGAGAAGGAAAAGTCCTCTGTGCAGCCGAAAATGGCAGAGACGCCGTTGATGTCCAGATCACCGGCCGCATCGGAGTTAGTGGAGGAAATCTCGGTGGCGGTAGCGGGTGCACTCTCCTCCCAATTTGATGCCCTGAACGGGAAGATGGACCTGTTGCAGACTTCGATGGGAGCGTTGGGCAGCCGGGTATTGGAGGTGGAGACACAGATTGAAAAGGCGGAGGAAAGTGTGACGACGCTGCAGCAGGAGGTAGGCCGTATAAAAACAGCACTGCAGGCCCAGGAAGCCAAGCTAGACGATCTAGAGAATAGATTTCGCTGTAACAACTTGCGTTTCTTGGGCATCCCAGATAATATCTTGGACCGGGAGTTAGTCTTACTTGGAGGCCCTGGTGACACGGATTTTGGAGGGCGGAGAGGACGGGAGCCCAGTTCAAATTGAGCGTGTACACAGAGTGGGGCCCAGGAAGTCGAAGGATGGCCGCCCACATGTGGTTCTGGCACGGTTCCCAAGATTTCCGCAGAAGGAAGCTGTACTTTGAGCCGCACAAAAAAAGGAACTATTGTACAAGACAACACCAAACTGCGCATTGTGCAGGATTATTCGGTGGCCCTGGGCCAATGCAGGCGGGCATATGGTCCTATATGTCAAAAGTTGGTTGAGAAAAACAAACATTCACTTTGTGGTGCAATATCCTGCCCGTCTGATTGTTTCTCACGAGGGAATGTGTAGGGCCTTCAAATCAGCCATGGATGCGGCCCCATATGTGGAGGAACTCACAAGGCGAGGGACATTAGCGCCAGAAGATAGCCCCAGCAGCACTTCGGGGAATAAGACCTGAAGGGGCAGAGTTGGAGAACAAAAGCGGAGGAGTTTTCAACAACAACAAAAAAAAAGACACTTTCCAGGGCTTTTAGACTGTCCCGATGTCCTGGCCGATGAAAGCTTTGTTAAGAATTTTAGACATGTACTTATTTACAACATGCTTGTTCTATTGTATAATGTTTATAGCGCTTTATGTATCTTAGTTGGAGCAGTTGACAGGGGTAAGCAAGGCTGGTAGGAGGGCTGGGGGCTGGGCGGTTGGGCCATTGAGGGTGAGAGAAGGGGTGGGGGCTACCGTACACATTTCAGTGACTTCTAGGAATAGGAGAGGAATGGAGGGTAAAGTAGAAAGGTTTGAGAGGAGGGAGTGGTTGGGGGGAGGGGGAGGGAGAGAGGAGGAGAGGGTGAGCAGGGGGGAAGGAATGGGGCGGGAGGAGGGAAGGGGCAGAGCCACAAAACGGGGGTTTAGATATGAGTATAGCCTACCAGGGCAAGAAGGACTCCAAGGTCAATCAGGATGAGCGGGAGGTAAAGGGGGGCTTCAGGCTGGGGAGGTCCTTCTTGGGGTAATGTTAAGCATTGCGAGACTAGAGCCTGAATTGGATCTATTAACCTGGATAGAATATTGTATATGCGCTTGGCATCTCGCATAGAATAGCTCCCAGACGCCCCGTTGATCCTGGGCGGAGACTTTAATGGGGTGCTGGATATGAAGTTAGATACGACAAAAGGAGGGGATAGAGGATGTTCACAAACAGCCAAGGGACTACAAGGGTTGCGTCGTCGATTAGGGGCGATAGATCCGTGGCGTCTGCTACACCCGACGGATAGGGATTTTACCCATCAATCGCGAGCGCATGGCTCGAGTGCATGAATAGACTATATTTTAACTTCTGAAAGACTTTTCGCCCATATCTTAGATGTCCAAATTGGCCCGACAGAAATTTCAGACCACGCCCTGATCTGGATAGGCCTTGAATGGCAAAATAGTAGTACGCAGGTGAGATGGTGGAGATTTCCGCTGGAGCTATAAAAGGACTCAGCATTTCACCTTTATTTGAAACAGAAATGGCAGGATTTTGCGTTTTATAACCAGGAGCATCAGAGCGATCCGGAGTTATACTGGGAGACGGCTAAAGTGGTGTTGAGGGGACATCATTGGTTTTGCAGCACGGAAACGCAGATTGGCTTCAGAGCAGGTAATCCGCCTAGAGCAGCAATTGGTAAAAGAAAGGAGGAAATACACGAGTTGCCCTAGTGCAGGAAATAAGAAAGGGTTGTGTGAGATGCAAATGGCTCTTAACGAGTTGCTTCATAAAGAGCAAAGAAGTCCTTTCTATACTATCATTATCAACTTTATCGTTACGGGGATAGGCCAGGAAAGCTTTTAGCGAGTGCCTCCAGGGGAGTAGAGGCAATAGGGCGGTAGCAGCCCTGAGGGATGACCAGGGTAACTTGCATAAGGACAGCAGCTAGCCCACATTTTTCGAGCCTTCTACCAGAAGTTATATTCGGCAGAGGAAGGATTGAGATCCAACATGGAGGATTATTGTCGGGCGTTGAATCTGCCGCAGCTTGGAGAGGAGCAGAAGGCCCAGTTGGACAGGCCCATAATGCTCAGTGAAGTACAGCAAGTTATTCAAGCAGCTAACTGCTGTAAATCGCCTGGACCTGATGGGTATGGGGTGGAGTTTTATAAGCTGTTGAGCGATCTGGTGGCGCCTACTATGCTGGTGGTGTTTCACAAGCGGGTTGAACAAGGCAATGTTAGGTGGGGAGAGAACCACGCACATATTATCTTGATACCTAAGCCAGGCAAAGACCCGCTCCAGGCAGCTTCTTACAGGCCCATATCATTGCTAAATTATGATTGGAAGGTTTTATCTAAGATATTGGCGGAGCGGTTGACATTGGTTTTGGATGACTTGATACATGGAGCGGAAGTGGAGTTTGTGAAAGGAAGATATACAGTGCGGAATTTGCGAAAGATTTTAGCTTCGTTGGAATGGGTTTGCAAAAAAAAGGCTCAACTCACTGTTAGTGAGTTTTGTTCTTTATGATGGTTTCTGCCATTTTTCCTGGTGCTGACATCGGGCTCACTGGTCTGTGGTTTCCCGGGTCATCCCTTCCATGTTGGAAGTTTAAAGTTCCTGCTTCTAATGCTCCACAGACACTATACTAACTGGAGGAGTCCGAAAATTCAAAAGTTCCTACCCTCTAGTTCAATGATTCTCAACCCAGTGCTCTTCAACCTTGAAAAGAGACGGCTGAGGGGAGATATGATAGAGGTCTATAAATTAATGAATGGAGTGGAACGGGTAAACGTAGATCGATTGTTTATGCTATCAGAATATAGAAAGACTAGGGGACATGTAATGAAGCTACAGGGTAAACTATTTAAGACAAATAAAATAAAATATTTTTTCACTCAACGAGTAATCAAACTCTGGAATTTGTTACCGGAAGATGTAGTAAGAGCTGTTAGTGTAGCTGGGTTTAAAAAAGGTTTGGACAAGTTCCTGGAGGAAAGGTCCATAAACCATTATGAAAAAAGGACCCAGGATATCAATGCTTGACCCAATACAAGCATTGTGGAACCTGTGTCTTTTGGGGATACTGCTAGGTACGTATGACCTAGATTGGCCACTGTTGGAAACAGGATACTGGGCTTGATGGACCTTGGTCTGACCCAGTATGGCATATCTTATGTTCTTATGTTGACGCAGAGAAAGCTTTTGATCCAATGAGTTGGCGATATCTGAAATTCCTTCTGCCACAGTATGGCCTGGGCGACTCCTTTTGTAGAATGGTGGATCTGCTATACATGGGTCCCATGGCTGGGGTGATCTGCAATGGAGTACTGTCCGACACCTTCGCCTTGGAGAGGGTACTAGATAGGGATGCCCGCTTTCCCCCCTGCTGTTTGTGTTGACTTTGGATCTGCTGGTGCAATAGAGGCGTCGCAAGTGATACACGGGGTGCAGATTGGGAAACAGGGGTTTAAGATGGCAGCGTTTGCAGATGATATGCTGGTGCACTTGCTCTCCCCACAACAATCATTGCTTAGGTTGGAGGAGTTTGCGTGATTTGGAAGCTTTGCAGGTTTGTGTATTAATAGGGACAAATCAGAAGCCATAGACGTGTCGGGTAAGCTTCAAGGGACCAGGAGTGGCGCATTTCCGCTTAAATGGGTGACTGATTCTTTTCTTTATTTAGGAATTATTCTGACCCGGAATCTGGTGGAGATGTATAGGCGGAACTTCGAGAGAGTGTTTCTTAAACTCTGCAGGCAGCTACAGGCGTGGAACCCTCTTCCACTGTCTTTATTGGGTAGGGCAGGGCACTAGGGATGGTAGTATTGCCGCGGGTGTTGTATTGGCTACAAACCCTCCCATTTTGGTTATTGCGGAAGGATTTGAATAGAATGGAGAGGGAGATTCGGGTTTTCTTGTGGAGAGGGGCTCGGGCACGGATCCCTTTGGGTTGTCTGTAAGGGGGGTGGAGAAAGGGGGGCATAGGTGTTCCGGATTTACGTTTATATGTGCTGGCATGCCAGGCGTGCCATATCGGAGATTGGTTAGGCGGCACAGAGATATACACTCCTAGGGCATTGGAGGAAGTGATGGTAGCACCTCAGATGACATTGGCAGTCCTACATTTGGAGACCTCACTGCTGCCTAAAGGGACGAGTGGGAGCGGATTACTAATGTTAGTGCGGAACACCTGGCGGCAACTGAATAGATATTGGGGCAGATCCCCGGCAGTCTCGAGCTGGTTGCCTCTGCAGGGGAACGTAACTTTCACGCCCGGTTTGGAAATGGCCATCTTTCAGTCATGGTATAGGTTGGGTATTCGAACTATCAGACATGTAGTGGACCTAGAGGGGAAGTGCAAATCCTTTGGGACTTTGTGTAGGAAGTATGAGGTGAGTAGCAGCCAGTTCTTTGCATATGCACAACTTTCTCATTATGTGGCATCTCTCCCGACGGGTGAGTTATCTGGGGAGCATTCCGCCCACCTGCTGGAATTTTTTTCATTGGGGGGAGATTCCCCTCCAACAGTTTCAGTCTTGAAGAAGAGACTGGATCAATACAGGGTGCTCCCAGACTACTCCAGAGAGGAAGTTAGGTGGACGGAGGAATTGAATCAGGGGGTGGACTTAGGGTCAGTCGGCAAGGCCTAGGCCGGATTGCAGGTTTGGCAGAGGGGGCAAGATGGAGAGAAATACAGTTTAAGTGCATTCTATGTGCACATTTTTCTCCGAAGAGGGCTCTGCGGAGCTGTCTTACCGCAGATGATGGTTGTCCGAAATGCTCCGGTCCCCTCGCAGATTTGGGTCATATGTGGTGGCAATGTCCACAAATTCGACGGTACTGGACGCGAATAAGTACTTATATGGGTAGCCTGCTCCATCAACAGATTGCCTGGTCGGGGACCCTTATAGTTTTGGATCAACTTGGACCACTTTGTCCCAAGGGGAGATGGGAGCGCATCTTGGTGAGGAAGGCATGTCTGGTGGGTAAAGGGCCGATATTACATAGATGGCGAGAGCCAGTACCCCCTACTTTTTGGGAATGGCGAAATAGCTTACATCAACTGATGCTCTTTGAGAGGCGGGGGCGAGGGGAAGTGTTTCCCGTTGGGCTTTCTTTTGGTTGATATGGGAACCTTATATTCAAAGGTTGCAACCACGTATACGTAATGAATTATTACAGGAGGGTTAGGAGGGGACCAACGTAGAATTCCAAGGGGAGAGGGAGGGCCCCAAAGGTGAGTTTTTTTTGTTTGTTTATTGTGTTGGGATAGGATGGGGGTTGGTAGGGGAATGTAGAGGGCCGATTTCACTGCTGGGGGTGGGAATAGCGTGGTGGATGTGAGGTGGGAAGGGAGGGAGGGAGGGAAAGGGGGGGGAAGAGGGAGGAAGAAGGGGGGAAGTCGTGTTTTATCACTGAAAACAGAGCTATCTCTGAGGCGGTGGATGAGAGTACACCCCACCGGGAGATAAGAGCATAAGATATGCCATACTGAGTCAGAACAAGGTCCATCAAGCCCAGTATCCTGTTTCCAACAGTGGCCAATCTAGGTCATACGTAATGTCACCCCCCCCCCCCTGGTGGCCGGTGGCTGCAGGGGCAGGTTGTGCATTTAAATCAATTGTAAAAGTAAAAGACTCTTTTGGGCCAGATGCACCTTGGTCCTTGTAGTCCTTTCTCCTTATAGAAATGAGTTGTGGATGCCAAGTAGAGGGTAAACAAAAAGCTTTTGTTTTCCTTTTAGCACTGAGGTTCGCTAAGTAACAAAAGTAAAGTTTTCCTTATTTTCAGGTTTGTTCCAAAGTGTTATTAAACAAGTAAAACTGTTACAGGCTTCACAGTTCCTTGTAGAATATAAAGGGTTTTCTAAACTTCAGAGTGAAACAAATAAACCAGCTCTCCTTTAGCTCAATGTAAGTAAAATCATTGTTAGTGCATGTTCTGATAAACTATAGCTCTGGGAGTGACTCAAGGCTTCCCGCAACACAAATAGAGCAGTCCATTAATTTCTCCTGTGACAATGCTTCTAAATCCCCAGGCTCCACTTGCATGGGTTCCAGCTCATCTGTGCTTTCTCCTGTATTTGAGCTCTCCCTGGCTGCTATAGTGTGCAAATTAGTATTTCCTTCACCTATCCTCCAGCTGGGCTGTTCAAGGTTTTTCAAGTAGGAAGCATGGCTTGTTCTTAAGCCTCTATGGCGTGGCTTCCAGAACTCCTGCCTTCTTTCATTCCTCTCAGAATGGTTATCTGATTCAAAAGCCCTTCTAGGAGCTAAGTCTCTTTTTAGAATTAAAGTACCACTGTACCTTGGCTTCCTGAAGTCGGTGCAGCTGGTATTTTCCTGACCAGGTACCCTCCCTTGGATACGGTCTCCTTTACAGACTGTTTCTGTGAGTCTCCTGGGCACTGCTTGTCGTCCCTGAAGCTTGGGACGGCCAGGTAACGAATCCAGGCCTCTCTGCTTCTCAGTATGGGGGATTCCACTGTCAGGACCTTTCCTTCCAGTACCTTTAAGTTCCTTTCTCAATCCTTCTGGTGAGCTCAGGCCTCCCTCTAGGCATGGATTCTCTCTCCCTTGGATCCTGGCTTCTCCTGGAGTCTCTCTCCCTTGGATCCTGGCTTCTCCTGGAGTCTCTCTCCTTTGGATCCTGGCTTCTTCTCCTCTTTCTCCCCTTCCTAGTCTGGCTGCAGCTCTCTGCTTATAAAGCCGTTCTCCTCTTGAGTTTTGTGGCCTGCTCTTCAGGTGCATCTGATTAGTCCCTGCATAATCAGTACTTGGGTGTGTTTGCTCAGCCTCTGCAGGTTTGGGCCTGCTCCCTCTAGCTGTGTTGCTATGCAATTGCAGCTCCTGCAAGTCAGCTGCTTTGTGAAAGACAGCGTTTTTTTTCAAATTCACAGCTTCACTAGCTTCAGCTCTATCACACATCCCCCTTCTTAAAATATTACGGGCTGGCATTTCATCCTTTTCATAGCACGTAATTCGGGACATTGTGTCTGCATTAGCGTGTAGCTTCCCTGCTCTATGCTCGACCTTATATTCATAGGGTTGTAATGCCATATACCATCTGGTTAGGCGACTATTATTATTCTTCATGTGGTTTAACCATTTAAGCGGGGCATGGTTAGTGATGAGAATGAATTTTCTCCCCGTCAAATAAAATTTCAGGGCCTCGACTGCCCATTTAATTGCCAGGCATTCTTGCTCGATTGTGGAGTACTTTTGTTCGGCTGGAGATAATTTCCGGCTCAGGAACATGACTGGATGTTCAGCACCTTCATGCATCTGTGAGAGGACGGCTCCCAAGCCAGTTTCTGAAGCATCTGTTTGAACCAGAAATTGTTGGCGGAAATCCACACCGCGTAATATCGGTGCTTTACACAGCCTCCCTTTCAGTATTTTGAAAGCCTCTTCGGCGTCTGAGGACAATTGTATCTTATTCGGGGCATTCTTTCTTAACATGTTGGTAAATATCGCACTTTCCTCCGTGAAATGCGGGATAAAACGTCTATAATAACTGATAAGCCCCAGGAAGCTTCTTAGCTGCTTCTTATTTTGGGGAACGGGAAAATTCCTAACACTTTCCACCTTGTTTAATAGGGGTCGGACCGTGCCCCGTCCTACTAAGTGACCTAAGTATTTGACCTCTTGGCCCGCAAACATGCATTTTTCGGGATTTAGCGTTAAACCCGCTTGTCTCATCATTTGTAACACTGCTTTTATCTGGAGTAAGTGTTGGTCCCAGGTAGAGCTGTGGATGACTATATCATCCATATAGGCTGTGGCATAGTTCTGATGGGGGCGTAAAACTAAATCCATTAATCGCTGGCAGGTTGCGGCTGCCCCATGTAACCCAAAAGGCATTCTTCTAAATTGAAATAGGCCGAGGGGAGTACTGAAAGCGGTCTTAGGGCGTGCCTCCCTCTTCAGGGGTATCTGCCAGTACCCTTTGGTCATATCAAGGGTAGTGAGGAATTTGGCTTGTCCTAATCTATCTAGAAGTTCTTCAATGCGAGGCATTGGATACGCATCGAAGGTGGATACCTCATTGACCTGGCGAAAATCGATGCAAAATCTCATGGTGCCGTCAGGTTTGGGTACCAAGACAATTGGACTACACTAGGGACTGCGTGATTCCTTGATAACGCCCATTGTTAGCATTTCTTGGACCTGGGTTATCACCTCCTGTCTTTTCGCCTCCGGTAAACGATAGGGCCTCTGTCTGATGACCTTTCCGGGCGGCGTAATTATCTCATGGGCGACTAAGCCTGTTTCTCCGGGAATAGGTGTCAGTACGTCCTCGAACCCTTCCAACGCTCTGGTCAACTCTTGCCTCTGTGTTATGGAGAGTTCGTCACTGACTCGTGGCTTGGGCCCAGTTTTGCAGACGTCCAGGAGAGGGCCAAGCTCTTCGTCCCCTTGTTCCTTACACACCGCGGTTAAACCCTTCACATCGGTTTGCCCAGTGGAACCGAATCCTCTGGATCCTCGGACCGTAGGGGTTACCATGGGTACTTCCTCCAGGGTTGGAAAACTAACTCGCTCACATATTAGCTGTGCAATGCGGTCCCCTATTTTGACGTCAAAGTCTTCTCCTGCGAAATTAAATAGCAGGACTTTGGCGCCTCTGTAATCAGGGTCTATTACTCCAGCACCTACATCTATGAAGTATTTTGAGGCTAGGCCGGACCGTAGCGCGATGTGACCATAGCATCCTTGAGGTAATTCTATCTGGATACCCGTGTCTATTAAGGCTCTTCCATGTTTGTGGATGACTTGATTTACTGCACTATACAAGTCATACCCCGCGGCTTGAGCCGACGCTCGACGGGGACTTTGAGCTGGCTTAGAAGTTTTGCAAAATTTCAATACAAATTTTGTTTTTATTACGGGCTCTTCTTGTACCTGCTGCGCGGATTTCAAAGCCTTTCCCAAGAGGGGACTGGGAACCGCCGGTAGTTTGGAGTGGGTGCATGTAGAAACAAAAACCTCCTGGGGTGCTAGGCCCTTTTCCAAACCTCTCCTAAATTGGGGCCAGTCCCTGCCTAGCACCAAATCCTGGGGTAATTTGCAGACCACTGCAATTAGCATCTCTTTCTCGATCCCTAAACCTCTTACCACTAGGTTGTATACAGGATAAAATGAAGAGGGCGCCATGAATACATTTTATCTTTACTTTCCCTTCTGCTCGGCTCGGGGCGGATTCAGCTTGCTCCTCAATCATAGACCAGAGCTTCCGTGAGATCATGCTCTGATCCGCACCCGAGTCGAGAAGAGCCTTTGCGGTTACCCCTTGCACTGTCACTTCCAACAGAAATCCTTCACGTAACACTTTGGTATTTTCACTTATCAGTGCTGTCCGTGATTGACATTCACTCTGTACATGTCCTATTTTTCCGCACATAAAACATCTCTTAGAGTGATTTCTTGACACAGGTATAACGTTTTTCAAACCGTTGGGTTTATATCGTTAGAGACTTCCTGATGACTGCATCACTGCCCCAGCTGCCGTCTTTGAAGTTTCACTAATTTGTTGGGTGGCCAATTCTGCCTCCAAATATCTCTCGGTTAATACAATAGCTTCTTTAGTGGTCCGGCAGTTCTGCAGTATAAGGAAACTCTGCACGTTTTTAGGCACTGCAGACATGAATTGTTCTAACACTACAACATCTACTATTGAGTCAACAGTTTTTTCCTCAGGCCTTAACCATTTTAATGCTAACCTTTTAAGCCTGTGCCCTAAAGCTTTTGGCATCTCGCCAGCTTTAAGATGACTAGCTCGTAGCATGCGATTATACACAAAAGGGGTCAGGCCTAGGCAATCCCTTATGGCCTTGGTCACCTCGGTGTAATCGTTTGCTAGTGCCGTGGGCATAGCCCTATATGCTGACAGCGGCTCGCCTGTGAGTGAAGCTGCCAGGCGGATGGCCCACTGTTCTTTTGGCCAGCCTACTGACTGGGCTATTCTATCAAATGAGTCCAGGAAGTCATCTATATCATCAGTGGCTGCCAACTTTCCCAACAGTTAAGGTCTCATATGACCATTGTCCTACCGCACCTCTACCGAGTCCAGGATTCTGTCCTTGAGGTGTAGAAGCCGCTTCTTGTGGCGTCTTTTGTTGGGCTAACCAAGCCTCCATCATTTGCAGTATGGGTTTTTGCTGTTCTTGCATTGCCAGTACTGCCTGTTGCTGCATTTGGCAGGCCATTTCTCACTGTTTATCAAACTGCATGGCCATCCATGGAAGTATCTCCTTCGGGTCCATGGTGATGGTGCACCTAGAAAAAAAATTAGAGAGAGAGAAAAACCAAGTGCGGTACTGATAACAAATCAGCCCCCCTTTCTCCTCCTTTCTTCTTCCTTTCTTTTTTTTTTAAACCTCACACCCACATCCAGCACAGGTTATGTTTATTTACATTTTACCTGCTGTGGGTGTTGAGTCAGACTTTGCGTAAAGGATGTTGTTGCTCCGTCCTCTAGCACTCCGCCACGGCTGATAGCAACAGCTTGGTCCTCCACTCTGTATTTTTCTTGAAGTTTGGCACTTTTCTTCTTTTCTTTTCTTCTGTAACTCTTAGCCAAAAATCCGTAAAACTACGCCATTAATGTCACCTCCTCCCCTGGTGGCCGGTGGCTGCAGGGGCAGGTTGTGCATTTAAATCAATTGTAAAAGTAAAAGACTCTTTTGGGCCAGATGCACCTTGGTCCTTGTAGTCCTTTCTCCTTATAGAAATGAGTTGTGGATGCCAAGTAGAGGGTAAACAAAAAGCTTTTATTTCCCTTTTAGCACTGAGGTTCGCTAAGTAACAAAAGTAAAGTTTTCCTTATTTTCAGGTTTGTTCCAAAGTGTTATTAAACAAGTAAAACTGTTACAGGCTTCAGTTCCTTGTAGAATATAAAGGGTTTTCTAAACTTCAGAGTGAAACAAATAAACCAGCTCTCCTTTAGCTCAATGTAAGTAAAATCATTGTTAGTGCATGTTCTGATAAACTATAGCTCTGGGAGTGACTCAAGGCTTCCCGCAACACAAATAGAGCAGTCCATTAATTTCTCCTGTGACAATGCTTCTAAATCCCCAGGCTCCACTTGCATGGGTTCCAGCTCATACCTTGGCTTCCTGAAGTCAGTGCAGCTGGTATTTTCCTGACCAGGTACCCTCCCTTGGATACGGTCTCCTTTACAGACTGTTTCTGTGAGTCTCCTGGGCACTGCTTGTCGTCCCTGAAGCTTGGGACGGCCAGGTAACGAATCCAGGCCTCTCTGCTTCTCAGTATGGGGGATTCCACTGTTAGGACCTTTCCTTCCAGTACCTTTAAGTTCCTTTCTCAATCCTTCTGGTGAGCTCAGGCCTCCCTCTAGGCATGGAGTCTCTCTCCCTTGGATCCTGGCTTCTCCTGGAGTCTCTCTCCTTTGGATCCTGGCTTCTTCTCCTCTTTCTCCTCTTCCTAGTCTGGCTGCAGCTCTCTGCTTATAAACCGTTCTCCTCTTGAGTTTCGTGGCCTGCTCTTCAGGTGCATCTGATTAGTCCCTGCATAATCAGTACTTGGGTGTGTTTGCTCAGCCTCTGCAGGTTCGTGCCTGCTCCCTCTAGCTGTGTTGCTATGCAATTGCAGCTCCTGCAAGTCAGCTGTTTGTGAAAGACAGCATTTTTTTTCAAATTCACAGCTTCACTAGCTTCAGCTCTATCACAGTACCTAGCAGTTTACCCAAAAGACACAGGTTCCACAATGCTTGTACTGGGTCAAGCATTGATATCCTGGGTCTCTTCTTAATAATGGTTTATGGACCTTTACTCCAGTAACTTGTCCAAACCTTTTTTATACCCAGCTACACTAACAGCCTTTACTACATCCTCCGGTAACAAATTCCAGAGTTTGATTACACGTTGAGTGAAAAAATATTTTCTTTTATTAGACTTAAATAGTTTACCCTGTAGCTTCATTGCATGTCCCCTAGTCTTTCTATATTCTGATAACGTAAACAATCGATCTACGTTTACCCGTTCCACTCCGTTCATTAATTTATAGAATTCTATCATATCTCCCCTCAGCCGTCTCTTTTCTAGGTTAAAGAGCCCTAACCTTTTTAGCCTCTCTTCATAGGTGTATCCTTCCATCCACTTTACCATTTTGGTGGCTCTTCTCTGAACCTTTTCTAATAACGCTATATCCTTTTTAAGATATGGCGACGAGAATTGCACACAATATTCAAGGTGCGGTCTCACCATGGAACGATATAGAGGCATTATAATATCTTTTGTTTTATTTTCCATTCCTTTTCTTATGATACCTAGCATTCTATTTGCTCTCTTGGCCGCCGCTGCACACTGGGCCGATAGTTTCAACATGTTATCCACAATGACGCCTAAATCTTTTTCCTGAGTGGTGGTTCCTAATGTGGAACCTTGCATCGTGTAACCATAGTTTGGGTTGTTCTTCCCTAGGTGCATATCTTTGCACTTGTTCACATTAAATTTCATCTGCCATTTTGATGCCTAGTCTTCCAATTTATCAAGATCTTCTTGCAATATTCCACAATCCTCTTGGGCTTTAACAACTTTAAATAGTTTTGTGTCATCTGCAAATTTGATCATTTCACTCGTTATTCCCCTTTCCAGGTCATTTATGAATATGTCAAAAAGCAGCGGACCCAGCACAGATCCTTGGGGTATACCACTATTCACCTTTCTCCATTGGGAAAATTGGCCATTTAGCCCTACCCTCTGCTTTCTATCTTTTAACCAGTTCCTGATCCACCATAGTACACTGTCTCCTATCCCATGACTCTTTAGTTTTGCCAAACGTCTCTGATGAGGGACCTTGTCAAAGGCTTTCTGAAAGTCCAGATACACTATATCAACTGATTCACCTTTGTCCATCTGTTTATTCACACCTTCAAAAAAACCAACAGATTAATAAGAGAAGATCTTCCTTGTCTAAAGCCATGTTGACTGTCTCCCATTAGGCCATGACTATCTACATGCTGAGTAATTTCATTCTTTATGATGGTTTCTACCATTTGTCCCAGTACTGACGTCGGGCTCACCGGTCTGTAGTTTCCCGGATCACCCCTGGAACCCTTTTTAAAAATTGGTGTTACATTGGCAATCCTCCAATCTTCAGGTATTACAGATGATTTTAATGAAAATTCACAGATTACTAATAGCAGGTCTGCAATCTCATATTTCAGTTCTTTCAACACCCTTGAATGTATACCATCCGGCCCAGGTGATTTGCTACTCTTCAGTTTATCTAATAGTTGTAATACATCTTCCCGATGTATCGATATTTCCTTCAATTCTTCCACACCTTTAAATACCACTTCTGTCACAGGTAACATCCCTACATCTTTCTCAGTAAAGACCGAAGCAAAGAATTCATTCAGTCTCTCCGCTATCGCCTTGTCGCCTCTTAGTGCCCCTTTAACCCCTCTACCATCTAATGGACCAACTGACTCTCTCACAAGTTTTTTGCTATGAATGTACTTGAAAAAGTCTTTATTTTGCATTTTTGCTTCCGCAGCAAGCTTCTTCTCAAATTCTCCCTTTGCCTGCCTTATCAATGCCTTGTATTTGACTTGCCAGTGCTTTTGCTGTTTCCAGGTTTGGTCGCTGGGCTCTTTTTTCCAGTTCCTGAAAGATGCTTTTTTGGCAACAACAGCCTCTCTGATCTCACCTTTAAACCATGCTGGCAGTTTTTTGGACTTCCTTCCACTTTTCTTAAAGCGTGGAATACAGCTGGTCTGGGCTTCGAAGATAGTATTTTTCAACAACATCCAAGCTTGATGTAAGTCTTTAACCCTTGTAGCTGATCCTTTTAGTTTTTTCTTAACTATTTTCCTTATTTTATCATAGTCTCCCTTTCGAAAGTTAAAAGGTAGTACTGTGGATTTCCTTACTATCCCTCCTCCATTAATTAAATCAAACGTGATCATGCTATGATCACTATTGCCAAGTGGCCCCAACACTAGATCTGGTGTTCCACTAAGGACTAGGTCTAATATGGCTTCCCCTCTGGTCGGTTCAAGAAGCAGTCATTTATTTCATCTAGTAACTTTATCTCCCTAGCATGTCCTGCCGTGACACTGACCAAGTCGATACCGGGGTAATTGAAATCACCCATTATTATTACTTCACTGTAACGTTTGTTAGCTTCCTTGATTTCTTTGAGCATTTCATCATCCATTTGTTCATTCTGGCCAGGCGGTCGATAGTATACCCCCACTGCCATCGCCATGTAGTGCAATGGTTGCTTGCTGTATTATGTAATGTGATGTGTGTGGATTAATAAACAGAGTTTTAAAAAAAAAATCAAATAGCCCTTAGACCACGTTTGGAGAAAGGGGACACCATACCTGGTCAGGAGAAAACCAAATGAACATAAACAAGGTATCATCTTGCATCATAGAAAATAACCATTAAAGACAATAAAGAAACAGTTCATTCAAATCAGAGGGACATCCTTCTCTATTCTTAAGAAACTCTTTTGGACCTTCTGCAAGGTAACCAAACACTTGCAAGGGAATCTTAAAAACAAGGCAGCCCCCACAGCCAAGGTTTGAGGCTTAAGCACCAAGAGACACTTCGCCACAATTGGGTCACCCTAGATACATCTGGAAAAATCACTATTTTCTGGCCACAAAACAGAATTTTTTTTTTAGGAAAATATGATTTCAACACTAATAGTTTATCACTCTCGCAAGCAAAACTAACTACCAAAGTTGCTCTTTTAGATATTACATCTTCTGAAGATTCAAGAAAACTGGACAAATCAATTGACTTCTGAGGCATTTCAGTATCACCATCTGTAAGCTTTTTATCTAAAAGGTAATAGGAATTAACGATAGTCAAGGTATCTGCATTAGACAACTGAAGCACATCTTTGAAATATTTTTGAAGCAAAATTGAGGAAGAAAGGAAATGTATTTTAGGAAAATTAAGGAACCTTAAGTTCCTGGAATGCAGGGAGTTTTCTAATGGCTCTATTTGTGCAGAACCAGACTCTTCTTAATTCCAACTTGCACATTAGTCAATTAATGTTGTAATTTCCCCGACATAATATCAAATTGAGATGAAATTTGATCCTAAGAAGTGAATTTAGTGATTACCTCCTGAGAAAAGAAGGTAGTTTGATCAATAAAACTCTTCAAAAGCACATTAGTATTAACTACCATTTTCCAAATATCTAACAGAGACACAGAGTCAGGCAAAACTTCTACCTGACTCTGAGACACTAACATTGCAGAAAAAAAATGTAAAGCATTGTGGAACCTGTGTCTTTTGGGGAAACTGCTAGGTACGTATGACCTAGATTGGCCACTGTTGGAAACAGGATACTGGGCTTGATGGACCTTGGTCTGACCCAGTATGGCATATGAGGAAATTAGACTTACCTGCTAATTATGGTTCCTGGAGTGGAACCCGTCTAGTCCCGGAACCTCTGGGTTGCCAATCTTATCCAGCAGCTTGGAGACTGAGAAACTCCCACTTTTGTGACCTCACGAGTATATCCCTCCGGTGTCCGCCTCCAATCGTCAGTAACCTATTGACAAAGCAGACTCACCAGAGAAACAAGTAAATATACCTACTACAGGTAATGGCCAAAGGGAAAACCACAGGGACGAAGCAACAGCCCCGTCCTCACTGTGACGATAGACCCTCGAACAGATCAGAATCTTAACGGAAAAGAAGGAACGGAGAGAAAGAAACCCCCCGAAAGGAAGGCCTCTGACCCCCACCCCCGAGTACTCATACAACAAGTAATCTGGTGTATGCACTGTTCTTTTTTTTTTTTTTTTTTTACACAACAGAAGGAAGAAAGGACAAATCTTACCGGTAAGTCTGTGAAACACTTCAGGCAGTAGAGCGCATGCCCAGCCGGGGAGGGACCCGGGACTAGACGGGTTCCACTCCAGGAACCATAATTAGCAGGTAAGTCTAATTTCCTCTTCCTGATCGTGTCCCCCGTCTAGTCCCGGAACCTCTGGGTCAGTACCAGAGCAGTAGAAAATAATTAAGCACGGGAGGGACCCGGCAAACCAGCCTGAAGAACAGCCCTTCCAAAGGAGGACTCCTCCATCCTTTGCACATCCAGACGATAGTGTTGAACAAAGGTATTCAAAGAGGACCACGTGGCCGCCTTGCAAATGTCGCCTGGCGACACCAAGCGATGCTCGGCCCACGAAGTGGCTTGCGCTCTAGTGGAGTGTGCCCGTAGCCCTTCCGGCACAACCCGACCCTTCAGCACATAGGCGGAGGCAATCGCCTCCTTGATCCATCGGGAAATGGTGGCCTTGGAAGCCGCGTCGCCCTTCCTCGGACCCCCAAACAACACAAAAAGCCTGTCAGAGTTCCGAAAAGACTCTGTGCGCCGTAGATATTTCTTCAAGATTCTGCGAACATCCAACAAATGTAGGTTCCGTGAGCAAGAGGCAGAGCCAGCCTTAGAAAAAACAGGCAAAACGATTTCCTGGTGCAGATGAAAAGGCGATACGACTTTCGGGAGGAACGCCGGCACAGGCCGCAAAACCACCTTACCCGAAAAAAAGGAAGGAAAGGTAGGGCTCCCTGCAGGACAGCGCCTGAAGCTCGGACACCCGACGCGCCGAACAGATGGCCACTAAAAACACCGTCTTCAGCGTGAGGTCTTTAAGAGAGGCCTCCGCTACGGGCTCGAAAGGAACCTGCTCTAAAGCCTCCAGGACGAGAGGAAGATGCCACCTAGGAAAAACAGTTTGAGAAGGCGGCCGAACCAGAGCAACCGCTCGGAAAAAACGCTTCACATCCCGGTGCGACATAACGGACTGACCTTGGACTCGGCCCCGGAAACAGGACAAAGCCGCTGCCTGGACCCGCAGCGAGGCCGCCGCCAGCCCCTTGTCAAAGCCATCTTGTAAAAACGCTAGAATCTGAGGAATAGAGGCCTGCAGGGGTCTGCACCTTTTGTCCCCGCACCACGCCTCAAAGATGCGCCATACACGAATGTACACCAGGGACGTGGAACGCTTCCTGGACTTCAATAAGGTGGAAACAACCGCTGCGGAGTACCCCTTGGATGTCAACCGCGCCCTTTCAATAGCCAAGCCGTAAGCGAGAATCGATCCACGTGGGGCATGAGAAGAGGTCCCTGAGAAAGAAGGTCCTCCCGACAAGGGAGACGCCAAGGCTTCGCCGCCACCAGCCTCATCAGATCCCCGTACCAAGGACGGCGGGGCCAATCCGGCGCTATCAAAATCACGGACCCCTGGAATTTTTCTATCCTTTGTAGCACCCTGCCGATCAAGACCCAAGGGGGAAAGACATAGAGCAGTTGATCCGCCGGCCAAACCTGAATCAGAGCATCCAGACCCTCTGACATCCGCTCGCGGCGCCTGCTGAAGAAGCGATTTGCCTTTGCGGACGCTAAGGTCGCCATGAGATCCATGACCGGGAAGCCCCACCGGCGAGCTACCATCTCGAAGACGTCGGGATGAAGGACCCATTCCCCCGGATCCACGCGCACCCCACTGAGGAAGTCGGCTTCCACATTGTCCACCCCCGCAATATGAGCGGCCGACAGGTCGGAGAGAGTCAACTCCGCCCAGGCACACAGAGCCGCGGCCTCGGCCTCTAAGGCGACACTGCTGGTGCCTCCCTGCTTGTTGATATAGGCCACGGCTGTCGCGTTGTCGGACAGCACCCGGACCTCCTTGCCGGCAAGCAAGGGGCGAAACCTCTGCAGGGCCAGACTCGCCGCCCTCAGCTCGAGGCGGTTGATCGGCCACGCTGCCTCCTGGGGGGCCCACCGACCTTGAACGAAGCGGCCCTGACAATGGGCGCCCCAGCCCAGCAGACTGGCATCCGTCGTGACGGCTACCCAGTCTGGGGCCACCAGGGACTTTCCCTGCTCCAACGACTCGGGAACCAGCCACCAGAGCAGATCCTGCAGGACCTCCGCCGGACAAACCAGCCTCCGAGACAGCGGGTCCCTCTGATGCGACCACCGACTTAACAAGGCGCGCTGCAACGGCCTCATATGAGCCCGTGCCCACGGCACCGTCTCTATGGACGCCGCCATGGTGCCCAGCACTTGCAGATAATGCCAAGCCGAGGGAGCCCTGCGCAACCGGAACCGCTCCACCAGCCTGCGGAGGTGCTGAGCTCTTTGCGCCGTGAGAAACACCCTGCCCAACTGGGTGTCGAAACGCGCACCGAGATATTCCAAGTTCTGAGATGGGAGCAAGCGACTCTTCGCCACATTGACCACCCACCCCAGACTTTCCAGGAACGAAACTACTCTGGCTGTTGCTCGCACGCTCTCGGCATGGGATTTTGCTCGGATCAGCCAGTCGTCCAGGTACGGGTGGACGAGGATGCCCTCCTTGCGCAGAGCCGCCGCTACCACAACCATGACTTTGGTGAAGACCCGCGGAGCCGTGGCAAGCCCAAAGGGCAACGCTTGGAACTGATAGTGACCGAACGGGACCGCAAACCGGAGGAATCGGTAATGGTCCGGCCGGATGGGAATATGCAGATAGGCCTCCGAGAGGTCCAGCGACGTAAGGAACTCCCCGCGCTGAACCGCCACAATGACGGACCGCAGAGTCTCCATGTGAAAATGAGACACTCGAAGACAGCGGTTGACACGCTTGAGATCCAAAATGGGACGTACTCCCCCGTCCTTCTTTGACACCACGAAATAAATGGAGTAGCGACCACACCCGCATTGGTCTGGAGGCACGGGAACGATGGCCTTGAGGTCGAGTAGCCTTTGTACCGTCTCCCGAAGGGCCGCCCGCTTCACGACGGACCGACCGGGAGACAGCACAAACGCGTCCCGCACCGGACGGAGGAACTCCAGGGCATAACCGTCTCGAATGACCTCTAGGACCCACTGATCCGAGGTGATTTGGGCCCAGGCAGGAAGAAACCCCTGCAAACGCCCCCCCACTGGGATGAGGGGCGCCTGGGCCCCCCTCGCTTCATTGCGGTTTCTTGAAGGTAGTCGAGGAGGAGGTCGAGGCACCGAAGCCCTTGCCCGCTCCCCGAAACCCACGAAAGCCCTGCGACCTGTTGGAGAAACGGCCGCGCTGGCTCGGGAAAAACCTTTGGGAGCGAAAACGCCGAGAATCGCGCACGAGCCCCCTACCTCCCGGTGCTCCACGGGCCACCTTGGGTTTATCCTCCGGTAACCGCCCACCCTTGGATTCACCGAGATCCTTGACCAGCTTCTCCAAGTCCTCACCAAACAGAAGACGACCCTTAAAGGGAAGTTTACTCAATCGAGCCTTAGAGGAGTTATCTGCTGACCAATTGCGGAGCCATAAATAGCGTCGGGCTGCGACAGAGGAGGCCATACTCTTGGAAAGCCCACGCATAAGATCATACTGAAGATCTGCCAAATAAGCTGTCCCGGACTCCAGGCGGGCAGCCTCTTCCGCCACCGTGCTGGGCTGCCCCTCCTGCATCCGCTGGGACCACCGCAGGCAGGCCCTAGCCACCCACGCACCACAGATCGCTGCCTGGAGCGAAGTGGCATTGACCTCGAAAACCTGCCGCAACAAGGCATCTAATTTCCTGTCTTGCCCATCCTTAAGGGCCGCACTGCCCTCCACGGGAATGGTCGTTTTCTTAGTAACTGCGGAGACGGCCGCATCCACCTTAGGCAATTTAAACACCTCTCTATCTTGATCTAACAAGGGATACAACCGCCCCATAACCCGGGAGCCTTTGAGCGGGGCTTCGGGCAGATTCCATTCCTCCTGAATCATTTCCTGAAAAACCCTGTGAACCGGGAACGCTCGTTGAGTCCTCCGAAACACCTGCAACAAAGGATCCTCCAAGGACTCATCAGCCGACGTCCCTGGGACCGGCATATTGAGCGCCTTAAGCGTCTCGACGATGAGGGCGGGAAGTTCATCCCTCCGAAAGACTCGCACAATCCGGGACTGGTCCTCCCTCTCTGAGATCTCACCTTCCTCCAGCTCCTCATCCAACTGAAGGCTGTGCGACTCCTCATCCGAAAGAGGATCCTCAGAAACCTCCGACTGCGCCCCGAGGTCACCTGTTATTCGAGGTTTCTTACCCTCCACCGAAGCGCAGTCCGCTCGAGGAGAAGCCGAGCGCTTACGTGTACCCCCCTTCGGAGGTTGCTGCTGCGTAGGGCCGCCAAAGACGGACTGTTGCAGGAGAGCAACGAACTGTTGGGAAAAAATAGAGGACAAGTCCAATGGCAACGCCGGTAAGGCGGAAGGGACAACCGAGCCGGATGAAGGACCCGCCACCGACTCCAACGGAGAAGCGTCCAGCCCCCCTGGCACGGCAATGTCCGCAGTGGAAGCCGGGACGGCCTCCTGCTGAGCTGGTTCTGAAGCCGTCTCCCCGGAGTCACCCACACAAGACTTGCAGACGCCGGTAGACGTTTTCCGCGTCCCACACACCAAACACAGGGATTTGGAAGGCATGACAAAAAATACACTGCCCCGGGGCTTGCCTAGGGTAGCAAACACCAAAGCAGGCAGGCAAGGAGTTCTCAGACTAAGAGCCAACCGTGGAATTACCACACCAAACCGCCTGAACCCCAGCAGCAGAAAAGGCCCAGAGCCCCCCCTGTCAAGAGATTCACCCTTCACAGCGCCGTGCTTGTCAGGGTTATTTATTTTTTTTTTTTTTAAGAAACGCTGAAGCACTCAACCACCTGCTGCGGCCCCCGGACCCCCTGTGCCGAAGGCCAGAAGAGCCGGCACGCCGACACCACGCGGCAGGGCCGCAGGGAGCAAAAGCGCGCGAAAATGCTCTGAGGGGAAAGGAGCTCGCTGCCCGTCGCAACACTCACCTCCGGCCTGCGATCACGAGGAACGAGCGTGCAGGAAGCAGGGCTGCGGCCGTCTGCCCCGGGAGCGCTCGAGACGCCGCAGGCCCGAGAAGCACTCCCGAAGGAAAGCAAATTTGTTGCTTGTCAGCCGCCGGCCGCGTGCACCGGAGGGAGCCGCCAGACGCACGAGCAGGCAAGACCTCTGCGTGGCGTCGGCTCAACTCCGGACAAACAGTCTATGTAGCAGTGCTATGCAGCTGCTGCAGGAAGACCGCTCTTCTTATCGCTGGTGCTTGAAGGGGCCCCACTCCCCAAAGAAATGAGCAGGGAGACAGAGAGGAGGGAAGAGATAGGGAGGGAGAAGTAGACAAAGCTAGAAATAAAGATGCTGACCTGTGCAGAGAGAAAAGCCACAGACCGAAGGTAGAGGGAGACCCCGGGACTGAACTAACTGCACCACACCAAAGAATTAAAGCCAACCACTTAAAAGCAATTATCTAATTGTTTCTCTTGTGAGCCCGGACCCCCGGGCTCCCATGTATCCAGCTGCTTGGAGACTGAGGTAACTGACGATTGGAGGCGGACACCGGAGGGATATACTCGTGAGGTCACAAAAGTGGGAGTTTCTCAGTCTCCAAGCTGCTGGATAAGATTGGCAACCCAGAGGTTCCGGGACTAGACGGGGGACACGATCAGGAACTTATGTTCTTATGTTTAGGCATTGAAACAATTAAGGTCACAGCCAGACTGAAAGGCCCGAGCTGCCCTACACACAGCTAAGACTAAGCTTTTTTCTTTCTATCTCTGCTGGGTTTTTATTGCAAATATAGAATATTAACTGTTGGTTAAACTTTAGGTATTGGGGATATTGTTAATTGCTGGTCCTACATTATGTTTGGGGATAGTCAAACTGCTTGATTTCCTTGTGAGGCCTTAACAGATATCTGAGTTTGCCCACAATTCAGGAATAAGCCTACTGGGGCAGGGACACTTAGGTTGCCACCCACCCTACCCCTCACCCCACCCACCCCTGGGGCTGCATTGCCTATATAGTAGCCAATAGATTGGGATACACCCACATTCTCTTAACCAGCATGTCTTGTATTCAGTGCAATGCCTGTGGTACTTTCATTCCAAGATGAATCATTTGGAGCCTAAGAGCATGTCCTATGTGCCGAAGGTCATCTGCCATGCATAACGAATTGACTCTACTAAGGGAAGACCTGGCTACCATGCATAAAGAATTGTCTCTACTGAGGGAAGAACTGGTTGCAATGAAGCGCACCTCTTCTAGGATACAGACTGAACAAAGTCCACCACTGCTCCCACAAAGAATCAAACACACCAGGAACAAATGGATCACAGTGGGTTCAGGTAGATTGCGACCTGTAACACAGAGACATCCTATACATCAAGAGATATCCCTGCATAATACATTCTCTGCCTTGGTTAATGAGGATGCCCAACCCAAAGAAACTGAACAGCCCTTAGATGAGTCAGTTAATGCCCAATCTCCTACTAAAGCACCAAATATGAAGAAAAACTCAAACAGAAAACTACTACTACTTGGAGATTCCATCATCATCAGAGACACCAACTTGGGAACACAGTTCAAAGGAGAGAAGATAGTCAAATGCCTCCCAGGCTCCTCAGCCGGCAGGAATACAAGCCAAAATATTAATGTACATAGTGCAGAAAGCAAACACTCCAAACTTGATGTTGTCATCCACTTGGGTACAAATGACCTGGCTAGAAATAGTGCCTCTACAGTCCAAAAGGACTTCCAATCTCTGGGAGAAAAACTCAAGCCCGTTGTTAACACTGTTGCATTCTCAGAAGTTCTACCTGTTCTAAGTAAGGGGGCAAAAAGGTTAAATCACATTAACAACTTTTAATACATGGCTCCAGACCTGGTGCAAACGAGAAGGATTCAGATTTATTGGCGACTGGGAAAACACATGGACCAACAAGAAACTATATTGTGCTGATGGACTACACCTCTCTGTCGCAGGGAAAAGAATCCTACATGAAAAATTCAGGCAGTATGATTTGCATTGAAACTAGAAAAAGGGGTTGACAGATGGGCACGGTCAAGTTCTGGACATCACCCCCTGCAAAAGCAGAATGACAACAGAAACAACCACACTTTTAAACCACACATCAAAAGCAACTGGGAAGAAGTGGGTAGAACAAAATCAATGCAAATTACACACAAGCCAGTTAAATGCTGGAAAGCAATGAGCACAAATGCTCGAAGCTTAGCCAACAAAGTTCCGGACCTGGAAGCCCTAATGGTGGAAAAGGACTTGGACATTGTGGCCATTACAGAAACATGGTTTAATGAATCGCATGATTGGGATATAGACATACCCAGCTATAATCTATTCAGAAGAGACAGAGAAAATGGAAAAGGGGGAGGAGTAGCCTTGTATGTCAAAATCAATATTAATATATGAAAACAATTGTGCAAAAAACCCTCAACATCCAAAACTCAGGCAATGACTTACTTCAACTGAAGTAACTTAAATTTATATGACGATTTTTAAATAAGAACATTTATAGAACGGGTCTCAGACTCTAGGTTAGCTCACTCCTGCAGACTATTTATTTTATTTATTTATTTACATTCTCTTATATACCGCGCTATTCTGCATCAGTGCGGTTTACATTGAACAAACTGAAATTACATTGAACAGGGCATTATAATTTGGAGATAACTATTTTACAGGGAACATGGGCTCTGGAGGGTTAAGTGGTTTGCCCAAGACCACAAGGAGCACCTGTGAGACTAGAAACCCCAGTCCTTCCGGCCCAAGGTTGCTGTCCTCTAGTGGGATTTGAACCCCCGACCTTCCGGCCTGAAGTACCTTGCCCCAACCACTAGGCCACTCCTCCACTATGTCAAGGATGTGTGCTTACTGTTGCATCAACGACCCGTAGTGACAGACAAGTAGACAGTTCATAATCAGAAATAGCAGAGCACTTATTTGCTTATCTTATATATCCCCAAATATATAAATATTAAATATTAAAGCTACTGAAATGCAGGGGACGTGGGGAAAAGAAGAAGTGCTCTGAATCGTGTTTGAAAGAGGAGATGGCACTGTCATCCATACTGCTATAGTCTACAGACCTCCGACTCAAATTGAAGAGATAGATAACGAATTGATTATAGATATAGCCAAGATAGCAACAAAGGGTGAAGCAATCATATTGGGTAACTTTAATCTACTCGATGTGGATTGGATTACTCCTTCTGCAAATCTGGAAAGAAGCAAAATAATTGTGGACGCTATCCAAGATGCGTTACTTAGACAAATGGTAATGGAACCAACCAGGGAAAGCTCAATGCTGGATTTGGTGCTCACCAACGGTGATAGCATGTCAAATGTCTGGGTGAGTGCTCCTGTGAGCAACAGTGATCATTACACAGTGTGGTTTGAGATAAAAGCCAAGGTGCAGTCCAATCATAGCAAGCTCAAAGTCCTAAACTTCAAAAACACTGACTTCAATAAAATGGCCAAAGGAGGAGCTGGCAGGGTGGAAGGGGATAAGGAAAGTGGAAATGCAATGGGCTAAATTAAAAGGGGCAATAAAAGGGGCAACAGATAAATATGTAAGAAAGGTAAATAAAAAACAAGAGGAGAAGGAAACCTATTTGGTTTTCCAAAGAAGTGGCTGCTCAAATAAGGGCAAAAACCACAGCTTTTGCAAAATTCAAAAGCTTGCAAACAGAGGAACACAGAAATGAATACAGGATCAAACTCAAGAAGACAAAAAGAGAAATAAGGATAGCAAAATCAAAGGCAGAGGAAAAGATGGCTAAAGATGTTAAGTGCGGCAACAAAACTTTATTCAGGTATATTCGGGAAAGGAAGAACAGAGTTGGAATTGCAGGACTCGGAAGTGCTGGGAACAGACTCGTGGAAAATGACATTGATAAAGCGAAATTACTAAACAAATACTTCTGCTCTCTTTTTACTAAAGAAAATCCTGGAGAAGGACCACCTGTGTCTCCCAAATATAAAAATGGGAATGAAGTAGATACCACACCATTCAGAGAAGATGAGGTGATAGAACAACTTGCAAAACTGAAAGTGGACAAGGCCATGGGACCAGATGGGATACATCCCAGGATACTGAAAGAGCTCAGAGAGGTTCTTGCAGGGCCGTTAAAGGATTTTTTCAACAGATCCTTGGAAACAAGAGAGGTTCCTCAGGACTGGAGACTGGCTGATGTCATACCTCTACACAAAAGTGGTGACGGAAGAAGTGTCGAACTACAGGCCAGTGAGCCTTACCTCAGTGGCGGGAAAAGTAATGGAGGTGCTCCTGAAATAGTGAATAGTGAACTTTCTCAAAACCAGTGGGGTACAAGATCCGAGGCAACATGGTTTTACCGAGGGACAATCTTGCCAAACAAATTTGATTGAGTTCTTTGACTGGGTGACCAGGGAACTGGATCAAGGACATGCGATGGATGTCATCTACCTGGATTTCAGCAAAGCCTTTGATACTGTCCCTCATAGAAGGCTTATCAATAAACTCAGTAGTCTGGGGATGGGTCCCAAGGTGGTAAACTGGATCAGAAACTGGTTGACTGACAGACAACAGAAGGTGATGGTAAACGGAGCTCACTTGGATGAAAGGAAGGTGATTAGCGGGGTGCTTCAGGGTTCGGTCCTAGGCCCGGCACTGTTCAATGTATTTGTGAGTGATATTGCTGAAGGACTGAATGGAAAGGTCTGTCTTTTTGCAGATGACACGAAAATTTGCAACAGAGTGGACTCCCCCAAGGGAGTGCTTAACATAAGGAAAGATCTACAAAAGCTAGAAAAATGGTCTAATGCTTGGCAATTAAGATTTAATGCGAAGAAGTGCAGTGTCATGCACTTGGGTAGCAGAAATCTAAGGGAAATGTACACGATAGGGGGCGAGAGGTTGGTGTGTACAGAGCAGGAGAAAGACCTCGGTGTGATTATTTCTGTAGATCTCAACGTGGCAAAACAGTGCGACAAGGCGGTGGCAAAAATAGGAGGATGTTGGGCTGCATTTGATGAGGAATTACCAGCAGAAAGGAAGGGTACTAGTGCCACTGTATAAGTCTCTGGTGAGGCCTCACTTGGAATACTGTGTTCAGTTTTGGAGACCATATCTTGCAAAGGATGTGAAAAGAATGGAAGCTGTTCAGAGGAAGGCGACCAAAATGATTTGGAGCCTGCTTCAGAAGCCTTATGAGAAGAGACTTGAAGACCTAAATATGTACACTTTGGAGGAGAGGAGGGATAGGGGAGATATGATTCAGACCTTTAAATACTTAAAGAGAAATAATGAACAAACGAACCTCTTCCAGAGATGGGGAAGCTGTAAAACTAGAGGGCATGACATGAAGCTGCAAGGTGGTAAATTGAAAGGCAATATCAGGAAATACTTTTTCAATGAAAGGGTGGTGGATGCTTGCAATGCCCTCCCAATGGAGGTGGTGGGGGCAAGCACAGTGACGGAATTCAAAGTGGCCTGGGACAGACACAGTGGATCACTTTACAGCAACAAGATTAAATCAAAATAAACTGAACCATCTAATTTCTCAACAAATAGGGGTGTCCTACATGGAGCGATGGGGGGAGCAGCGGTGGGTTCACCCCTAAACAAAGATATGCACCACTAGTAATTTATAGAAACATTGTATATTGTTAGCTGCTCCATTGCTGCTTTACCACACTGCATAATCTGCACTGCTAATAACCTATAATCACATTGTATATATGCACCGCTAGTAATTTATAGAAACATTGTATATTGTTAGCTGCCGCATTTAAGATAATAATACATTGTTACTTTATTGGCTACACCCCTCACGACCAGGCATCCACACAAGAAATTCTTCAGTTACACACAGCTAAAAATGACCCCCCTAGCCTACTCATAGGTATACTATACCTACTCAGTTATAGACTAACTAGCTCCCTCGCTGAGACAACCAGCCACAATCCAATCTTGATCATAAGAAGACATGGAAGAAGAGATCACAGGAACTCACACCATTCACCTCCAGAGTATCCCCAGAACTCACACCCCCACCTAATTCACATACCACTTCTACACCACACTAATACCAAGCAACACCAAGATCCACACATCCTTAGATGTGCCCTCATAAATGCACGATCGGTCTGCAAAAAATGGCCAGTCATCCCTGCCATTATATCACACCTCAACCTTGACATGCTACTGGTTACTGAATCGTGGCTCAACAGCTCTGACTCAATCCTCATCAACCTTCTCACCCCCCCTAACTTCACATTCCACGCATGTCATAGAACTGACCGCAGAGGTGGTGGTGCATTCATTCTAGTTAAAACTGACCTACACTATCAAACAATCAGTTCAACCCACCTCGATACTGTCTCTTTTGCGAACAAATACAACACAATTAACCTAATATATATGTCTCCATCCCCATCTACCGACGATCTCGCAACTATAATGGAACTAGCATCTAACCCCCAAAATGCACGTAAACCTAACTGACTACTGGGTGATTTCAAACTCCCAGCTCTACACGATATCCATTCCAGGGCCCTACTAGAAGCACTCAGTAACCTACACTATGAGCAGATAGTTGATGCCCCCACACACCAAAAAGGGAACACGTTAGACCTTATCTTCAGCCCCCGACCAGAGGTAAAGCCCGACCACAAGTTCAACATAACCATCTCACCTGTACCATGGTCCGATCATAACCTAATCAGCTTCGAAATACCCTTATGCCAAGAAAGAGAAAACACCCCTGAACTAGCTAATAATACAACAGCTCACCCTAGACGCTTCAGACCCTTTGATGGTGAGGAGATCATCAAAAACGTCCTTCCCAATATCAACACTACTTCACCAATTCTTGAAGAGGTACTGGCATCATGGACTAACAACCTGAGTACCTTTGCAGATGTACCTACCCGATCAAAAACACGCGTTATAGAGAAGCAACCAGATAAAAAGAGACCTGCACCCTGGTATACTGCCGAATTAAAAACCTCCCTACATGCCCTCAGGAAATTGGAAAGAAAATGGCGACGCACCCGAGCCACATCAGACCTGACACTCTACAACTCCCACTTGCAACCCCTTCGAATTCTTATATCATCTAAAATTAAAGAATACCACTCTGATCTGCTGAATCGATCACTGAACAAGCCTCATGACTTGTTCAACATAGTTAAGTCCCTACCGAAGGAACCATCAGCCTCACAACCAATGCTGATACTCCCTCACGACTATGCTGATCACCTGATAGCCAAAACCAATAACATCAGTAAAGCCACACTATCCCGCCCCACCACAAACCCACCCAAGCAGCTCACCACCTTCTTGACACCATCACAAAAAAGCATTGAAAGCATCATTGCAAGCATCAACGCCACCACGGCCCCTAACGACCCTTGTCCAGCACTCTGGATAAAGGCCCTACGCCACAAAATCAGTCCCATAATAGCCAAAATCATTGACCTCTCTCCTCTGGACAGTTCCCAACAAGCCTTAAGCAGACATCCATCAGGCCCCTCTTAAAGAACACCAAACTTGATGCCCTTAAGGTCGAATCATACCGACCCATATCCAGCATCCCATTACTAGCAAAGATAATCGAGAAGGTGGTACAACAACAGCTACAGGATCATATCGACACTAATGCCCTCCTCGACACAAACCAACACGGTTTCAGAGAAGCTCACGGTGTCGAGACTCTCCTCACCACCCTCATCAATACACTCATTAATGGGATCGACTCCATCAAACAAGGATATGCACTAATTTTCCTCTACATCGCCGCAGCATTTGACTCTGTAAACCATGAACAACTTCTGATTCGGCTGCATGATAAAGGGATAAGCGACTTAGCATGGCACTGGTGAAAATCTTACTTAACCGACAGATGGCAGCAGATAAGAACAGGATCTACGACCTCCATGCCATTCAAACAACACTGTGGAGTACCCCAGGGCTCATCCCTCTCAGCACTCCTATTCAATATCTACATGCAAACGATATGCGAAATAATTCGATCATTTAACATCTCTTGTCTGCTATATGCAGACGACGTATTACTCTTTACTCCATTCACAATCGAAACCCCAGATTTCACCCAATTGATAAACTGCTTCAATGCCATAACAGATTGGCTCCTCTCCCAAAGTCTCAAAATCAACTTTAAGAAGTTCTATTTGTGACAAGAAACCAGTCCTTCATACCTCTGACAACCATAAAGACAAGAGATGCAGAACTTACAAGTCGACCATACATCCGCTATCTAGGTGTGATTATGGACCAACAGCTCAATTTCAAAACACACAACAACATAATCAAACAAATATACCACAAGATACGAACCCTACGACTTCTTCGACCTTTACTACATCCAGAAGACTTCAGAACAGTCTTCCAAGCATTGGTGATCCCCCACTTTGATTACGCTAATGTAATCCTACAGGGCCTTTCCAAAAACACCCTTGGCCCCTTACAATTAGCGATGAATACGGCCGCAAGATTCCTGAGCGGAGCATCCAGAGCAGACCACATCATCCCGGTCCTCAAAAACCTACATTGGCTACCAATTTACTGTCGGCTATCATATAAAGTAACCATCATCACTTTCAAAATTATCAACAAGATGGCCCCCTCAGCTTTACTGGACCTCATCCACCCCATACCAGCAAATAGAGAAAGAAGAACATGCACTGCCAACACACTATTGATTCCCAGCAAAATAACAAAATGTACCAAAACAACCAGGAATAGAGCATTTAGGTTTTATGCCCCTAGCTGCTGGAATGCACTCCCTGCACCCATTAGAGCCATCAAAGATCTAAACATCACCTCTTTCTTTTACACTATTCACAGTCCTCCAACATGGCACCCCTTAACACACCACCATCCATGAACATGTAAACCCTTACCAATGCTGTACATACTATAAATACAGAATGTAGACAGATGTAAATTGATGTATATAGTTACCACCAGTTTAATCCAAGTTATTCCTCCCTGTTCTTTGTAAGTGCTCTTATTGCACAACACCGTTTTATGTAAACCGTGCTGATTTTTAAGAGTGCGGTATATAAGAAAAATAAATAAATAAAGATATGGGGAGGGGTGAAGACATGGGGAGGGGTGCACCTGCTCCTGGTGGGTGCACCCCTAAACAAAGACATGGGAAGGGGCGCACCTACTCCCTAAAGACATGGGAAGGGGTGCACCTACTCCTGCCATATTGCTGGGCAGACTAGATGAACCATACTGGTCTTTATCTGCCGTCATTTACTATGTTACTATGTAGAAGGAATAGCTTCCAGAAGAGACACAATCTCACCCAGTACCACTGGTGAACTTGCACTCTCCCTCATCTGACCAGAAGTAGCCGATGGTTGTGGTAGAGTCCTAGATATGGAGTTTAACGTCACCCTGGACAGAGGAGAGGAAGACGAGCCTGGTAATTCTTGTGTAGAAATAACAGACACATGTTTATCCATTGGGCCAGTTGCTTTAGGTGGAACTACTGGCGTAAAAGAACTCTTCTGTCCTTTATTCGTGCTTTCCTTCTCCCTTGGGCATGCCACCAAACAGTCCACAGATCTTAGTTATGCCTCCTAATTGTCACCAAAGGGGCATGCCCCTTTATCCTCATGCCCTTAAGTCCATGGCCACATGGCAGAATGCTGTTTTTTATGCATGAGTTGCTGTCAGATGACACCACAGGGGAGTAGAACCTCCCCTCAGCATGATCCCAACTATCTCCTCTACGTACCGGGCAGCCCCCAGGCAGCGACTCTAACGCAGATCTCCTTACATGCAAGTACCTCTCCCATTGTTTTCTCCTCAGAACACTATTTTTTATGCAGGAGTCTTCATCAGATGAGACCACAGGGGGGGCAGAGCCTCTTGGCACAGTCCCAACTGACTCATTCCTCTAATAGTTTCTGATTCTATTTCCTTGCATAAGTCATTGTTGTATGTCTCCTTGTCTTGTCTTGCTGCATGTTGGAAATCTCTGAGTTCTGTGATTGCCTCTCTTTCTCCTCTAGCTTTAGCTTCTGTGAGTTTCTGGGCAATTTTCAGAGTTCCTTCGGTTATCCATTTTTTTCTTTTTCACCTTTTGTAGAGACTTCTCACTTTCTTCAAGCACAACTTTTTTGATGCCATACCATAACTCTTCTGGTGCTCTGTCATTTGTATCCAAAGCAGCAAATCAATTTCGCAGACAGTCTTTAAATTCCGGTGGTATATTCTCAAGGTCATATTTTTTTTTATTTATAGAGTTTTAGTCATTACAATAACCCAAAAATACAAGGACAATCCCATAATACAATAAAAGGAAAGAAAATAAAACAATTTACAATTAAGTAAATAAGTAAAATAAAGCTGATAAAGTCCACATCATGGAAGTCAAGCTGTTAACTCATCAAAAATTAAAAAAAAAACAAAGAAAACAGGGTTAAATTAACCCACAAATGGAGGCACACTATTATTCAATTATCTACCCTTCCTATGCCCTGTTTCTCGGTCAAAAAGTTTTCCAGATGAGTTACCTCAGCAAATATATAAGAAGCACCATCCAAATTAATGATGCATTTGCAAGGAAACCGAAGGAAGAAAGTAGCTCCCAACGCTACAACTCAAGGCTTTAAGCTCAAAAATTGCCTCCGGCGTAGTTGGGTGCTGTGAGAAACATCTGGAAAAATATTTACTGGCTGGCCACAAAACCTGGCTGACTTGACTCTAAAAAAGGCCCTAAGAATACATTGCTTAATTTCAATAGATGGAAAAGTAACCAGTAGAGTAGAACCCAAATTAATGATATCTTGAGAGTCCACTAAAAAGGCAGTTAAATTATCTATAGGGGAAACAATTTCATCCAACCCACCTTCAGCAGAACTAAGCTTTTTAACAGTAAAGGGGATATAATAGATTTGTGAAATATCAATAGGATCAGAGATGGCTAGAATCTCTTTTAAGAATTTATCCAAAAGAATCTTATTTGACAATAAAGAAGACTGAGGAAAATTCAAAAAATGCAAATTACAAGAGCGCATAGAGTTTAAGGGCTTCCAACTTGGAATGAAGCACCAAGGAATCCTTAATCCCAGCCACATTAACCGCATGTAGCGGGAGCACCTGAGACTCCAATTTAGTAAGAGCCATATCTACTGAAGTCAATATGGGAAAACCTCAAAATTATTTCAAATGACTACTTTAGATGTCTCCAAACAGAAAAGTCATTGAAAATGCATCGTTGAGTTCTGAAAGTATAGAACTCCACCAACTTTTTTTATGTCGGGCTTCCCCGGCAAGAGAGAGAAGGAGGAAACCCTTCCCCTCCACTCCGGGAAATCCCTTTTGTTAAACAAAGAAAGTTCACATTGCACAGAACAATTGAAATAGTGAAGAACCACTTATCTCATGAACTGGCGATATGCATCCATCATGAGGGAACAACAAAGCATTAGGCACACACACGACATGCATGTTTCGGGCCCATCAAAAGCCCTGTTTCAAGTGATAATATCCCGTGTTGAAAATCCATCGCCCTAAAAAACGCCGAACCCAGCGGCCTCATTTGTAGAACCATAATGGCAGCTGATTGGTTGATACGTCAGAGGAGGAGTGTCCAGTATAAAATTATCCAAAGGCACCTGATTGGTGAAAGCAACACAAAGAATACCCAAAGTGCCAAATCACCAAAAACTATAACAAGGAGTCTGACCAAAAGATAAAATTACAAGAGACTCCACCAATCGCATTCCAAATTAAGTCCTGTGGGGATGACAGTGTTCAAACGGAAAATCCAACGCTGTTCACGCTTCTGTAGGTGACGTTCACGATGCCCACCCCTAGAGGTAAAAGGAACACAGTCTATGACCCTCCAACGAAGGTCAGCAAAGGTGTGATTAAACTGAATGCAATGGTCAACGATAGGGGCCGAGAGAGTCCTTGATTTTATTCGAGAGGCATGTTCATCTAGTCGAACCCGAATGGGTCTGATCGTCCTGCCTACAACTGGACTGGAGAAGGCAAATTAACCAACTTTGATTTTCTTACCGATTCAGAGGATTCTATAGAAACATCAATTAAGCTCCCAGGCACAGGACACAAAGGAGGGGCTATTCCACTGGAGCTCAATGAAGCTCCTTCAGGAGTGGATTGCGCTAATGGAAGCGGGACAAAATGTTTATCCAGAGGCCCAACTGGATTAGTAACTCCGGTTACCACCTTTGGAGTTTTGCCCACAGTCTTGGCCTTCCTTTTCCCCATAATAGCAACTAATAAAATGCAATAACACACTTATACTAATCTAGAGTACACGAAGGCCAAGAAACCCCAGCAGAGCGCTGTGCTGCAGCTGCAGTGACACCGAAGGGGCGCCAAAGGGGCGTGTCCAGCCCCTTTAGACAGGCCCCTTCGGATCACGCTCTGCGTTGCGGAAAGAAATTAGTAATATAGAAAACAAAGGGAAGTCCCCGCTGATTCAGGCTGCCCTGGGCGTGCCTGTCCGCTAAGCAGGAGGGAAACAACGACTGCAGCACACACCTCACAGCAGAAGTCCCAGACGCCGATGACCGAGCTCCAGCACCACCTCCTCACCTCCAGCTGACTCCCCTCAAGGTCATATTTTGCTACATTCATGAGTGGCTTGCTCCTTTTCTGCTTTAGCTTGAGTTTGCATACTTGTAGTTGGTGATCTGTTCCACAGTCAGCTCCAGATTTTGTCTGTTTATGGTATTGAGCTTTTCTATCGTAGAGTCTCAGGTGCTCCCGCTACATGAGGTTAATGTGGCTGGGATTTTCTATCGTTGATTTTTGTACAATCCATTGTGTGAAGTCCATTGTACAGTCACCGCTTGTGTTGCTGGAAGAAGGTGCTTAAGACGAATAGATTGTTGGTCTTGCAGAATTCTATCAGCCTTTCTCCAGCTTCATTTCTGTTGCCATGTCCATATTTTCAAATCACTTTGCTGCCTTCTTTGTTGCCAACTTTTGTGTTCCATTCACCTTGATTATCAGGATATCCTGTTTGCATGTTCTGTCAATTTTAGCTTGTACTTGTTCATAGAACTGATCAGCTTCTTTCTCTTCTGTAGCTGTTGCTGGGGACATATACCTGAATAATGTATACAGTACCTACTTGTAGTGTGTGTAAACCGCTCTGATGCCCTTCAGCCTGGGCGGTATATCAAGAAATTGCATAAACAAACATAAATAATAGTTGTGTTGATGAACAGAAATTAAGTGCTCACTGATTGCATTGTATTTCATTACAGTTCTTGCAAGTTTTTTCTTAATTATAAATGAAATGCCATTTCTTCATCTTTAATTTCCAGAATAGTATACCATGTGATCATCAGATGCAAAGTGCCCAATGCCAGTCCATTTCAGTTCACTGACACCCGAGAGACTGAGTTGTACTGGTTCTATTTCATTCTTGACCACCTCCAACTTCCCTTGGTTCATGCTTCGTATATTCCATGTGCCAATAGTAAGACATCTTTGCAGCTTCTGACTCTCATTTCATGTGTATTGCCACACACCCGCTCCCTGGACCTTGAGGGTTTCAGGAGGGGGTGGCCTTGGATGCCCTTCAGGGTTGAGGTTGTAGTTGTGTATGTGCTCAAGCAATAAGGCAGGCAAAGAAAATTTATTTGTGAGGTTTTATTTCTCCTGCTCCGCGGTGGAAATGCAACAGACGCAAAAGAAGATAAAAATTGCCAAAACAAGAATGAGGAAAAACAAGGTTTTTCAGTGCTGGGCTAAATGTCCATTATCTTCAGGGGTTCACATTCAGTAGGCATGTGACCTTTGCTTTACTAAACAAATTCTGGCAAAACAACAGTGCTCCTGAGATACAAACAAATTATGCTTTAACTTATTCACTTTTCATAAGCTTTTCAGCAATGTAAACAATTAGGTCACTTCTGTTATATTTCTTCATATAACCATTCAAGCTTTTGCCTTAAATAACTTTCTCAATGAGACAGGTTGAGCAATCCATGGGCTGGTCTTGCTCTGTGGACGGCTGAGAACAAACTAGTGGCATTTCCACTTCACAGCTGTTTTCAGGCTGTGCTAACTTATAGCTAGGAATTGCTCTGCTCTCAAGAAATTCTCTGAAGTCTTTAAGAAGTAGTTCAGCCTGCGTCTTTCCTGGGCTAAGCTGATAAACTGCTTCTTCTTCAGGTAAACATTTGTTTGAGTTCCTTATCTCAGGATAATTAGTAATGTTGTATCTACTAGGACAACAATTAAGCGTGCTGGAAGTATCCCTCCCCCACTTGTCTCTGAACGTAAGTGCCGAGGTTAACACTTCAGCTGTGCTTGGAGAGTGTCTAAAGAGTGCTTCAAAAGTAGAACTGTCAGGCTTCTCCTGGCTCACATCTCTGCAATATGACTCAGCTGTTTTCTTCCTATTAGCTTCTCTGCTAAATGTTTCAGCTGGCTTGTGAGAATAGCTGGGACTGCTTAGACAATTTTCATGCTGAACCCAACTGCCACCATATTGACTGACTTTGTCCTGGCTTTTAAAATCAGCTTTCACTCTGTCTGGCTTCACACTGTAAAACTTGCTAGCTGTATCAACCCCACCGTGTACCTTGTGCTGAGGCTTCCTCCGTGAGAATTCTTTGCCCCTCTGCCTTCTGTTCCACGGCTCTGCTTGGTCCTCCAGAAGCCTGGGCTGTAACCTTGGGTCTCTCAGTGCTCTGGAATCCTTCTAGTCACAGAAGATTCTTTCTGCCCCTGAGTCTCCCAGGTACCTGCTTCCTGAGTCAAAATCCTTCCTTAGTGAATCACAGCTGCTTAGTGGGTCTCTCTCCAAGTCTTCCTGCTCGTCGTCTCCTTCTCCTTCTAACTCTCTTTGTTTCTGAGTGCTTAACAAGCTCCTCGTGCCTTGCACTGCCCGCCTCCTGCTTGGGCGTGCCCAATCAGGGACTTTGCTTCTCTCCTCCCCTGAGGTGAGCTGTGTTTCCTGATTAGCCATGTGTTTTTTTCTCTCTGAAGAGAAAATCCTGCATTCTCCTGCAGTACCGGTTCTCTCCACCGGATCACAACCTGTTTCCATAGCTTCTTGAGAGGCTTCTACGTCACAGTATCTGGGTAGCAGCAGAGTGGGATGGTGTTGGCGGCAGAGGATCACATTTCTGTGACAACGGCAACATTAACATTACCTGTGTGGAAGAAATCTACTTCTGTATCTTGCCATGAAAACACAATGGATAGTCACAACAAAACAAATTGCACTATAGTGCTGGAAGATGAGATCCCAGGTCAGAAGGCCCTCTATTGGCTACTGGGGATGAGCTGAAGACTTTTCATAGTAAAGCCAGCATTTATGATGTGGTTAGATCAAAGCCCCTTGGGACGTCCGACTGCTGATATAGTTGTACATGAACATTTGGATAGTCATGGTTTAATGAGACAAAGTCAACATGGATTTAGCTAAGGGAAGCCTTGCCTCACCAATCTGCTACTTTTTTTAAAGGTGTGAATAAACATATAAAAATGAGCCAGTTGATATAGTGTATCTAGATTTTCAGAAAACCTTTGACAAGCTCCCTCATGAAAGACTTGTGCCTCTTCCATACCTATTTGTGTGTTTTCTAAGGTCTCATTCTTGACCTTTCAACTGTGAACATAGAATAAAAAATAGGTTAAACTATTCAGCTTTGAGTGGAGGAGTAGTCTAATGGTTCAAGTGCTGGCTTGGTACCCAAGAGACCAGGGTTCAATTCCCACTAGCACTCCTTGTGGTCTTGGGCAAGGCACTTAACCCTCCATTGCCTCAGAAGAAAGGCCTGGCAATCTACTTCTGGTCACACTGCCATGCAAACCCAGGGGCTGCTGGGTCACCAGGAGTCAGCACTGACTTGACAGCACATTACATGCATTCGGCTTTATTCTCATCAACTTCTTTATATTCCTCCCCTTCACCCTTTGAATCTAATAATATCACTTTTGCACTTCTTGTCATGAACATATACATTAAAGAGGTCTTATCCCCCATTTTACTGTATTGGCTATTTTTTGTTTTCATTTGCATCTTTGTTTTCCTGCTTATTTTTCCAGCTTAGCTTTTCTAAATATTGTCACTTATCTTCCTCTTTCTGTGATCTCGTGTGCTTTTATTAAGGTTAACCTCTTTCCTTACCTTTTCAGCCACTTTTAAGAACTATAGTGGCCTCTTTTTCCTCTTACTTTTATTTACTTTCCTAACAAAAGGTCTGTTGCCCTTAAAATATCCCCTTTATGTTTGTTCGTTTATTAAAATTTGTTCTCCATGGACAAGTAGGAATAAGTCTTCATGTATGGGTGACATCACCGATGGGTCATTGTGGAATGCTCCTCAGCTTCCATTGGAAACTTTTGGAACTGCACTGCACTGCACTGCACATGCACGCCTGCCTTCCTGCCTGCTGTGGAGCCATCTTCTCCAGTCTCATTTTTTCCGAGGAGCTCATAGGACATGTCCTGCACCATTGGAAAAACATTTTCTCTGTTTACTCCCTGCGAGTATATTTTCTTGAGTAATTTTCACCGCCTGTTGTCAGTTAGTCGGCTTCCAGATGATATTTTTCCTTTTCTTTGTTTTTCTTTTTGTGCTATTTTTTGTGCTTTTCCCTTTACGGGCCTTTTTTCCTGCTATCACAATTGAGTCCTTCAACCCTTGCTGACGCAGTCTTCCCAGACATGTCTAAACCGGTGAGTGGCTTTAAGAAATGCACAAACTGTAGCTGCACTATTTCGGTCATGGACAGGCACAATTGGTGCCTGCAGTGCCTTGGGCCTGACCACCTGCCCTCATCTTCCATCCTTTCCCTGCAGATGATGAGGAGGGGCCTGAAGGGCCAGGAAAAGCAGGAGGAGTCCCAAGGCATCAATTGGGTGGGATGCCCGGCTGCATTTAGAACTGAGAGGCCAGGACATTGAACAGAAACACTTTGTTGATGTCTGACCAAATCGAGGAAGGACATCACCCTGATCCTGTCCGCATTGAAAGGGACAACTGAGCACAGGGATAAGCTCAGGGTACATCGGCACTGCAGTCCTTCACAGCGTGATGCAGACAATGGGGGCAAGAGTGACCTGCCAAGCTTCCCTGGTGGGAGTAATCGATTCCCAGATGGAAGGAATGGACACCCACGGCTCTGGAGGGCAGCCAGATGTCTCCAGATAAGCCTGTCATCATGGCATCCCCACCAGAGGTATTGAAACTGTTGGTCAAAGTTGTTACTCTGGCCTTGGTCCTCTCTGAAGTGGTGATGCTGGAGGAACACCTGAGGGCCTTTGAGGCTCACATGGCAGCAGTCTTAGCCTTGCAGCATGCAGAATTTGTGACAGCTTCGGCAACATCATCCAGCCCATCCTGGAGACCCATGTACTGCCTGCAGAGGCAGGCGCATCAGGCGGAAGATCGGAATTAATGCCAGTTCCCACAGTGATCTCCCTGTCAAGTGTATTGGGTTCTGATGTCCCAGAACACTCCCATTCTCGTTTGGGGCACCACGGGTCCCACCACTGTCCACCCTCTCTGCATAACCAGAGTAGGTGGTGGGAGGTAACCCGATGCTACTTTGATTTCCTCTCAGAATACGGGTCTAAGGATTGGGAAACTAAGGAGGGCTCTGCTATCTTGAACAGATCTCTCCTCTGATCCGTCACTTCCATATGAGTGGTGTAAATTGCCCCTGGAGGACATGTCCTTCGAGGACTTTGTGCAGGATATGGCCAAGGCCATACCCTTTTCCCTTGAGGCAGAGGGCAAGCCGAGGGTGAAGGAACTTGAGCTCCTACAGTACCCTTTAGCGCTCAAGGAGGCAGTGATGGTGCCGGTGCACTATATCTTGCAGAGATTGCTGCTGCAGCTGTGGGAGAACCCCCTCATGGTTCCCGCCTTCAGCTGTTGTCTGGACTTGATGTATGATGTCGAAGGTACTGGGCTTCGAGAAGCCCTAGCTACCACACGACTCCATTGTGTCTGAGTTGGCCTTGAAGCATTTGAAGAGCACCAAGACTCATTTCTAAGTTCTCCTAGGGAGGGAGGCCAGGACCCTGAACCTTTGGGGTGAGATGCTAACAGGGCTCAATGTTGGTGGCCCAGATCCTTTCCTATCAGCTGTATATGGGCATGTTCCTGAAGGACATCATGTTGGACCTGGTGGACTTTGCTGTCCATGTCCATCCTGAATGCCTCAACTCCTTCTGTGCTCTGTTAGGCCACAGCAAGGATTGCTCTAAGTATGCTGTGCGAGTCACATATGATACCTTTGAGTCCACCTGCAGAGTGTCAGCAGTGGACATCAATGCCAGGCAGCTGGCCTGGCTCCAATCCTCCAACCTGAAGCAATGGGTCCAGGATAAGCTGGCCAACATTCCCTGCAGTGGGGAGAACCTTTTTGGGATGCCGATTGAGGAGAAAACAGGGGAGCTCAAGAAGGAGCACTTGATGCTCTCTGGGCTCTCGAGGAAAACTGTAGTAGATCCTTCACGTGAGAAGTATTAGGGTAAGAAGGCCTTTTACCTGAGCCTGCTCCGGTACTATCCGGCACCCCAGAGTGCCCAGCTGAAGGTGCAGGCCCCCTCCAGCAGTGGCGGAAGAAGCATGAGCAGGCGTTTGACTGGTTGTACTTCGCCCAGCTGCCATCTCCCTTCATTCAAAGGGAGTAGCCCATGGACCCACTGCACCGATGCCTGTTGCAGAAGGAGGTTTCCATCCTGCTGACTGAGCTTGCTATCAAGCTTGTTCCACCGGCTAAGGTCAGAAAGGGGTTTTACTCCAGGTACTCCCTGGTCTCAGAAAGACACGGGGGTTTTGATCCACTCTGGACCTCCAGAACCTCAACCGGTTTCTTGTGCATGAGTGGTTCAAGATGGTATCGCTGGGGTTATTGCTCCTTTACCTTCTAAAGGATGACTGGCTATGCTCCTTGGATCTCAAGGATGTGTACACACACATCCTGATCTACCCAAGTCATAAAAAATACCTCAGGTTCATGCTGGGAGACTAGCACAATCAGTAGCTGGTGCTCCCCTTCAGGTTTGCGTCAGTGTCTTAGGTCTTCACCAAGTGTCATGCAGTAGTGGCCACCTACCTTCAAACTATAGGTGTCTTCCCCTATCTGGATGATTGGCTCATCAAAGGTCCCACTCTGGATACTGTCCGGCAGTCCACTCACCTCACCACACATGTCCTCGAGCAACTGGGGTTCTTCATCAACTACCCCAAGTCTAACCTCCAGCCCATGCAGTGGCTAGAGTTCATTGGGGCCCTCCTCGACACCACTCAAACCTAAGTGTTTCTGCCACTGGACCGCATGCAGAAGTTGATGAATGTGGTCGAAAGCATGCAGTGTTGGTGCCACACCACGACCCAGGGGATGCTGAATGTGCTCAAGCACATTGCCTCCATAGTACACATTACCCCCTTGACTCACTCCTTCATGCAGCAAGCACAATGGGCCTTCTGTATGCAACAGAAGCAGGCCAAGGGCCGCCTCTGCATCACCACTCCCCTGGTACATTCCCTCGGCTTATGGTTGGAGCTGCTGAACCTGCTTTAGGGCCCTCATTTCTACGTGGAGCCCCCCCCCCTGTATGATGACAACCGACTCATCCAAACCTGGGTGGGGAGCTCATCTGGACAGCCTTCGGATGCAGGAGAGCCTGCACAAGATCAACTTCCTCAAGTTGTGAGCCATAGAAAATGCTCTCTGAGCCTTTTGGGCACACCTGGCAAATCAGGTGGTCCTGATCCAGATGGATAACCAGGTGGTGATGTTCTATGTGAACAAACAGAGAGGCACGGGTTCATACGTTCTTTGCTGCGAAGCGGTCCAACTGTGGCGGTTTGTCCTGGACCACGGGATGGAGCTCAGGGCAACCTATCTGCCCGGTGAGCTCAACATCCTGGCAGATCAGCTGAGCAGAGTCCTCTAGCCGCATGAGTGGACCCTCCCAATAGGGGTGGTGGGGTGGATCCTTCAAAAGTGACATATTTACACGATCGTCTTTTACATGTATCTGTGCAGTGCTGGTATGTCTTGTAGCACTATACAAATGTTCAGTAGTAGTAGTAGATCGACTTCTTTTCCACATCACAGAACACCCGGGTGGGCTGGTTCTGCTCCAGGAGGCTGTCCAGCGACCAGTTAGCCTCAGATGCCTTTCTCCTCCACTGGGGGGGTGGATCTGCTTTACACCTTTCCCCCAATTCCACTCATGGCTAAAACTCTGATGAAACTTCAGGCCAACAGGGGCACCATGATCCTTATTGTCCCATACTGGCCCTGGCAGCCATGATTCCCCTGTTGCTTCATCTCTCGCAGAGGGAGGCTCTCTGTCTGGGCTGTGCCCCAGATATCATCTCACAGGATGGGGGGACCCTGCTGCATCCCAATGTCCACTCCTTGGCCCTCACAGCCTGGATGCTGAGCGGGTAGTCCTTTCAGAGCTCAATTTGTCCAACAACATCACGGATGTCCATCTGCATGGATGTGCAAGGTCTCAACGCATCAGGCTTATGTGTGCAAGCAGCAGAGGTTCGCCTCTTTGTGCGTGGGTAGGCACTGGATCCCTTCTCCTGCGCAGTGGATCAGTTGCTGGAATACCTCCTGCATCTCTCGGACTCAGACCTGAAATCTAATTCCATCTGGGTTCACCACAGTGCGATCAGCACCTACCTTTGTGGCTCGAGGGGCAGGCCCATCTCAGCTCACCCACTAGTGGCTCACTGCATGCGGGGCTTGCTTCTTTCCAAGCCTCCCATCAAGCCCCTTGTGGTGGTTCTTATGCAGCTCATGTGGGCTCCTTTTGAGCTGCTTGATTCTTGCCTCTGAAGCACTTAACCTGTAAGGTCCTCTTCTTGGTGCCGGTCACATCAGCCCGGCATGTCAGTGAAATCCAGGCTCTGGTGGCCCATCCACCTTACACCAGATTCCACCAAAATTGAGTAGTCTTGTGAATGCACCCGTGATTTCTGCCAAAAGTGGTCTCCGAGTTCCACCTCAACCAGTCATTTGTTTTGTTGACTTTCTTCCTGAGGCTGCATGCCAACCAGGGGGAAGCAATATTGCACATGATGGTCTGTAAGCATGCTTTGGCCTTCTACATTGAGCATACCAAGGTCCACTGGCAGTTCACCCAGCTGGTCATCTCTTTTGATCCGAATAAGCTGGGGATGTCTGTTTCTAAGCGCAGGCTGTTCTTGCAGCTGGCAGATTGCATCGCCTCTGATTATTCCCAGGCCAGCTTAAACCTGGAAGGTCATGTCATGGCTCATAACATTCAGGCCATGGCCACCTCTGCATCTACAGAGGAAATCTGCAAGGCTGCGATGTGATGTTTGGTCCACACGTTCACAGCCCATTGCTTTCAGGATAGGGATTCCCGATGAGACAGTAACTTTGGCCAGGCCGTGCCCTGGACCCTTTTTGGTATTAGGCCCAACTCCTGTCCATCAGCTCTTCTGTCCGTCCAGGCTACCTGCAAACGTTGACTAACCTCAGTGCTGCTGTAAGCTGAGGATGCTGAATCTGTGGAGTCCCTAGAGGGATTATCTTGCTGTTCTTCCTGTTCTCCAGTTTTTGTTGCCCCTAATGGGTTTTGGCCTCCTTGGTCTTTTGGTAGCCTATAGCTTGGGAGTCCCATACATACATGAGGACTTACTTCCTGCTTGTCCACGGAGAAATCAAAGTTACTCACCTGTAGCAAGTGTTCTCTGCGGACAGCAAGAATAATTCCTCACAACCCTCCCACCTCCCCGTGGAGTTGCTTCTCAGCTAATGCTTTGATATTTGACTGAGAAAATGGCACTTCGGCAGGAAGGCAGGCACAAATGCGCGGTGCAGCTCCCAATGGAAGCTGGGGAGCATTCTGCATGGGCTCCATTGGTAACGTCACCCATATAAGGTGACTTATTTCTGCTGTCCATGGAGAACACCTGCTACAGGCTAGTAACTACGCTTTATACCACCTTTCTTGGTATAGGCAAAGCATAATCATAAAACCAAACTTAAAAAGGAACTCTAATCTTAAATTACAAAAGTAATAGAGCAGAGGCAGAAAAAGGACGAAAGGGGGAGAGGGACAAAACAAAGAACTAAACAAAACAAAAGCAAAACAGAGCAAAAAGAAATAATACAGGCTGGTACCACTGCCATACTGTCGTGATCAGACCCCAAAAGCCTTTTGGAAAAGAAGGGGTTTTAGCTGAGATTTAAAAGAAGAGTAGGAGGATCACGTGGTGGAGAATTCCATAGGATGGGGACACAGAATAAAAAAGCTGATTTCTTGGTTGATTCTAGGCGTGCCCGGGAAGGCGGGGGAATGTAAAGACTGTTGTCATGCAGGAAGTGTAATAATCATGATGGAGTGTGGAATGTCAAAAAAGAGGCAAGGTAAGCTGGTATGCCAGTATAAAGGATTTTATGTGCTAATGTCAAGAATTTATACTAATACGGGATGCAATGGGCAACCAATGATTTTTTTTTTCAGTAGGGGAAGATATGGTCTGTTCTTTTAGCATATGTTAAAATGTAGATAACTGATTGCAGACGTTTGAGTTTTAAAGGTGAAAGGCCATCATAGATTGCGCAACAATAATCCAATCTTGATATTACATATTGGAGAAGAAGAGATGTAAGTGAATCTGGGTCTAGATAAGCGCAAAGCGAACAGCATTAATGGAGAGCATAGAAGGATTTTTTCACTATAGCACTGATGTGGGGGGGAAAAGATAGTTCTGTATCTAGGATTACTTTTAGGTACTTCAAAGTCATAGTCAATTGAACTAGTGCATTGTCGATAAATGGGCCTCTATTGGGGGGGGGGGGGGGGGATAGGCCTCCTGTAATCCAAATTGCAGAAGTCTTTGTATGGCTCATTTTAACCCTGGAATTTCCGAGATTTTTTGCACACACTGAATACCGTTGGGGTCATAAATGACCCCACGACGAATTTTAATTGTTAACCATGAAAAATTTAAACTAAACAGACAAAATATTATTCCAAATTAATTATTTATTATATGAAATTTAAATATTTTGAAATTTAATGCTTTATCATAAAATTACATGAAGAAGAGTTGCCATGAAAGCAGTTCTTGCATGCACTTGATGAACACAGTAAAGTACTACAGTCATTTGCATGAGACACAGACAATTTCTGAATGTTCTTTGCAAACATTGCGCTTGCAGGAGGTGCAAACTATGTTGCTTTTCTTGTCTTTTTCTCTGGAACAGCAGTGACACCTTGCCCTTTTCTTTGGGATCCCGACATTGCAAACAGCATCATTGGCTTCTTCAATGCTGGAAGAAGTCTCGCTGCAATTACTCTGAAGCAGCTGCTTTCCTAATTCTAAGAGGAATAGACGACGTCTGTACTTTGACTTGGACTGCCATTCTGGATTTAGTGACATCCAAACAATGAAGGCGTTCAAAGCACTGATGTCCAACATGTTGTAGAAGATTGTCACTGGCCAGCGTCTTGTCATTCGTTTTGTGGTATACGTGCAAAACATTTGATCTGCTATATCTACTCCACCTTTACTAGAATTATAGTCCAAGATCATGAGTGGTTTTTTGTCTGGGCGTGTGTTATCTACTTCTTGATCATGCAAACTGCTCAGAAGAACAGTCACTTTTCCTTTCTTTGGGCAATAGGAAACCAGAGTGGCGTCATCGCGAAAGGCAAACAGTGAAGTGAATACCTCTCGGCCCTTTGCTGTTACAAATTCTGGAGGTAATTCTTTTCTGTTTTTTCAAATTGTCCCCAAAAGTGTCATTTGTTTTTCTAGCAATTTCCGTGACAGGGATAAACTGCAGAAGAAATTGTCAACAGTATCATTTCTGCCAGATCGTGTCAATCCTTCAGTGAGTTGCAGCACAACCCTTTCACCCTGATTCTTTTCCCTGTTTTGTCCGAGTTCCCTTCCTGTATATACTTGAAGACGCAGAACATATGACGTTGCACTGTCACACAATATCCATAGCTTTATGCCATATTTCCCAGGTTTGCTGGGAATATACTGTCTGAACGGAACAAGGCCACGAAATGTAAGCAGTTGCTCATCCACGGTAAAATTTTCACCAGGAACAAAGGCGTCACTTAGAGTTGCTTCCCAGGTATCAAAAACGTGTCTGATTGGAGCAAGCTTATCCACGCCTCGTTGTTCACATCTGTTGGTTGCATCATCAAATCTGAGAGCACAAGAAATTTGCTGAAAACGGTTACGGGCCATATTTTTGCTGAAAACAGAATGACCATCTTCAAGGTTCCACAACTGAACTATGGATTCATTTCATGACTTGTACACGTCTGAGAGGATCAGAAGTCCAAGAAAACATTGAAATTCTCCATCTGTCAAATCTTTCCAGGTGTCGTCATAAATGTGTCTTCCTTGTTTGCTCGTCCACATCATTTCATTCAATAAGTTCTTCCTCATGAACAAGTGGAATGCTGCGAGAGGGCCATCAACATTTCGTACAGCATACCTTGTAGGACCTTGTTGTACGGGCATGACATTAGCTCTGGCGTATCTTTCAGCAGCTTGCTTTATAGGTTTCCTCTTCCATGATGTGGCATCCTTAGATACATAGGCTTCAATGGCAACATTTGTGCTTATAGTTGATGACCTCTTAGCTCCTCTATGACCACAACTAAGATTCCTCACAGATGATACTGACACCGAGGACTCCTGCCTTCTTCCCCGTCCAGCACAGCCTCGACCTTTGCCTCGACCTGTAACTTGACTCTTTGCTGCAGGCGATGTTACCGGCTCAACATCAGTCTCACATCCACTTGGCGACCAACTGCTGTCGCCATCTGAATCATGACTGTCATCATCAGATTTATCGCCTGAACTTGGCTGATATGCTTCTTCGCTTGCTGAATATGCTGCATCATCAGACGACTCAGAGTCGTCACTGTCAGCATCTCGTTGCAATATTTCTCTTACTTGGGCAGCTGAATACTTTCGTTTCGACATCATAAACAATAACCTAAAATAAATAAACAAAGATAAAGTTGAATAAAACGCAAAGCAGTTTTACTATAGGTGTACAATAATCATGATGAATGAGCTGAAAGCCTTTAGATTTCATGGAAATAATGAGAGAACGTATGATATCAATTACAGAAAATGTATAATTTTCATAAAATAAGAGTACAGAAAATAAATGATACATAATTAATGATAAATACCTTTGTCAGATCAAAAAATTCACAAAACTGCAAATTGTATCACAATCCAAACCGGACGTAAGCAACTGGAGTCAAAAATGACCCCACTGGTACTCTGTGCTGCAATTCATCACTAGCGTCACCTAGCGGATGAAAATTATTCCTCTCATGGCGCAATATAAAGAGAATATTGACATGTGAAAAGTCATAAAAAGATTGCATTCTTGAACAACTAGTTTCCGAGATATGCGTTGTGGAACTTGCAATGGGGTCACTTTTGACCCCATTGATACTCCCAGGGTTAAGATAGTTAATCTGAAGCCATTTTGAAACAGCTGTTTATGAGTAAAGTAGGCACTAACATTATGATTCTGAATTAATGTTGCAAAGAGACTAATGTAGAGCTTAAAGAGAAGTGGTGAGAGGACAGAACCATGGGGCATGCCACAGGGGATAGGGTGAGCCGACAAACGGAAAGTAAGCCCTCATGTATGGGTGATGTCACCATTGGAGCCCCATGCATAACACTCCCCAACTTCCATTGGAAGCTCTATCTTGTGTGCACCTGCTTGCCTTCCAAACTGCCATGGCGCCATCTTATCCAGTCTCCTTTTTTCTGCAGAGCCCCTGGGACTTGTCCTCCAGTAACAGAAAACATTTTCTCTGTTTTACACCTCTTGGGTATTTTTTTGAATAGTTTTCATCACCTATTGTTAGTTAGTCGGCTTCCAGCCAATTTTTTCATTTTTTTAAGAACATAAAGTAAAAACATAAGATATGCCATACTGGGTCACACTAAGGTCCATCAAGCCCAATATTTTGTTTCCAAAGTGGACAATCTAGGTCATAAGTACCTAGCAGTTTCCCCAAAAGACACAGGTTCCACAATGCTTATATTGGGACAAGCAGTGGATATCCCCGGTCCCCTTTAATAAAGGTTCATGGACCTTTCCTCCAGAAACTTGTCCAAACCTTTTTTAAACCTGGCTACACTAACAGCTTTTACTACATCATCCCGTAACAAATTCCAGAGTTTGATTACACACGGAGTGTAAAAATATTTTCTCTTATTAGTCTTAAATAGTTTACCTTGTAGCTTCATTGCATGTCCCCTAGTCTTTCTATATTTTGATGGTGTAAACAATCGATCTATGTTTACCCAATCCACTCCATTCATTAATTTATAAACCTCTATCATATCTTCCCTCAGCTGTCTCTTTTCCAGGTTGAAGAGCCCTAACCTTTTTAGCCTCTCTTCATAGGAGTAGCCTTCCATCCCCTTTACCATTTTGGTGGCTCTTTTCTGTACCTTTTCTAATAACGCTATATCCTTTTTAAGATATGGCGACCAGAATTGCACACAATATTCAAGGTGCAGTCGCACCATGGAACAATACAGAGGCATTATAATATCCTTTGTTTTATTCTCCATTCTTTTCCTTATTGATACCTAGCATTCTATTTGATCTCTCGGCCGCCGCTGCACACTGGGCAGAGGGTTTCAATATGTTACCACGATGACGCCTAAATCTTTTTCCTGAGTGGTGGTTCCTAATGTGGAACCTTGCATTGTGTAACCATAGTTTGGGTTGTTCTTTCCTAGATGCATAACTTTGCACTTGTCCACATTAAATATCATCTGCCATTTGGATGCCCAGTCTTCCATTTTATTAAGGTCCTCTTGCAATTTTCACAATCATTATGGGTTTTAACAACTTTGAATAGTTTTGTGTCATCTGCAAATTTGATTACCTCACTCATTATTCCCCTTTCCAGGTCATTTACAAATATGTTAAAAAGCAGTGGACCCAGCACAGATCCCTGGGGTACTCCACTATTCACCTTTCTCCATTGGGAAAATTGGCCATTTAACCCTACCTTCTGCTTTCTATCTTTTAACCAGTTCCTGATCCACAATAGTACACTGCCTCCTATCCCATGACTCTTTAATTTCGCCAAAAGTCTCTCATGAGAAATCTTGTCAAAGGCTTTCTAAATGGGAGATGGGAGAAGGGGGAATTAGTGAGAGGGTGGTGAAGCAGGATGAGAGATGGGGAATGGGAGGGCTGGAGTGAGGGAGATGAAAACTAAAGGTAAATACAGTAAAATAAAAAAGGGGGGGGGGGCGGAGGCCTGATTTATCAGGAAGGGCAAAATCAGAATGGACAGAGAAGCACCCTTATGCGAGGACAGACTTTCTGCTTATTCCTGGAGAAATCCCATTTAAAGACTTGTATAATGATAGCCTCTATGGTGGCACACTGTTTGGAAGCTGGATATTCCTTTGCCTTTTTGAAATGGCGTTCAATCATTTATCTTATCATTGGTGTGGAGGTGATTGGGAGAGAATGCTAAATCCAGGATACAGTTTTGGATATTTAAGTTGAATACCATTGCCCTGATCGGGTTAAATAATGAAATATAATGGAGTTCTTTATTTTGACACTTGCTCTGAGTGGAGGAGTAGCCTAGTGGTTAGAACACTGGCTTGGTAACCAAGCAACCAGGGTTCAATTCCCACTAGCACTCCTTGTGGCCTTGGACAAGTCACTTAAACTTCCATTGCCTCGGAAGAAAGGCCTGGCAATCTACTTCCGGTCACACTGTCATGAAAACCCAGGAGCTTCTGGGTCGCCAGGAGTCCGGACTGACTCAAAGGCACACATTGCATTTTTGCATTAGTCAAGTGGGTCCATGGAGTACTCTTCTTGGGCAAAAGGAGGTGGCAGCTGGGTGAAGTGCAACTGTTAGCCTTGCTGGATGAGCTGCAGCAGCCAGGCATCCGAGGTGATAAGGGGCAACCTGTGAGTGAAATGGACTAGCCTCCCCCCTACCTGAGAGGGAACTCCAGCTGGCAAGGGATGGTTGGCTATGCTCCTGAGGAAACAATCAAAAGCCTGCCCCTAGCATGGGCTGTGGGGTCTTCTGAGGCTTCTCCATCCACTGCTAGTGGGAGGCCTGCGCCTTTGGCTTGGCTGTCTGGAGGCCCAGGTAATACTGGCATAAGTGTGGATAGAAAGCCTTCTTACACTGGTACTTCTTGTGTGCAGGATCTGTGGTCTTCCTTGAAAGCCTGGAGAGCGTCACATGCTCCTTCTCGAGCTCACCCACTTTCTGCTCAACCAGTTTCCTGAAAAGGTTCTCCCCACTACTGGGAACATTGGCTAGCTTATCCTGGACCCACTGCTCCAGGTTGGAGGACTGGAGCCAGACCAGCTGCTGAGCACCGATGCCTACCGCCACCACTCTGCAGGCAGACTTGAAAGCATTGTACATGGCTCATACCACATACTTAGAGCAATCCTTGCCATAGCCTATCAGGGCCCAGAAGGAGTTGAGGCAATCAGGGGGAACATGGGTGGCAAACTCCGCTAGGTCCAACATGATGTCCTTTAGGAACATAGCCATAAACAGCTGGTAGGAAAGGATCCGGGGCCCCCAGCATGTAACCCTGGTAGCATCTCCTCCCAAAGGCATCCAGGGTTCTAGCCTCCTACCTCAGGGGCACCGAGGAATGTCTTTGTGCTCTTCACATACTTCAAGGCCAACTCAACCACAATGGAGTTGTGTGGTAGCTAGAACATCTTTAAGCTCTGTGCCTTCTTGATCCAGTACATTGAATTGAAGGCAGGAACAGTGGGACTGGAAGCTGAGTTGCTGATCGAAGGTCACTCCAAGGTATCTGACTTCTCGTTTGTTGGTTAGGTTGTGCTCGAGAATTTTTATAGTATCGGACGGAGAGAATGTGTTGTTCCTGGTTATATGCATTAAGTCAGACTTTTTGAAGTTTATGAATAGATTCTATTCTTTGAGCCACTCTGTCATGGATTCGAGACATGCCTTGATTTGAGAGTAGTCAGGGTGGTTGATGTCTATTGGAGTGAATACCATGATATCATCTGTGTACATTCTATATTAACATAAGAACATAAGATAAGAACATAAGATGTGCCATACTGGGTCAGACCGAGGTCCATCAAGCCCAGTATCTGTTTCCAACAGTGGCCAATCTAGGTCATACATATCTAGCAGTTTCCCCAAAAGACACAGGTTCCGCAATGCTTGTACTGGGTCAAGCATTGATATCCTGGGTCCCTTCTTAATAATGGTTTATGGACCTTTCCTCCAGGAACTTGTCCAAACCTTTTTTAAACCCAGCTACACTAACAGCCTTTACTACATCCTCCGGTAGCAAATTCCAGAGTTTGATTACACGTTGAGTGAAAAAATATTTTCTTTTATTAGTCTTAAATAGTTTACCCTGTAGCTTCATTGCATGTCCCCTAGTCTTTCTATATTCTGATAAGGTAAACAATCGATCTACGTTTACCCGTTCCACTCCGTTCATTAATTTATAGACTTCTATCATATCTCCCCTCAGCCGTCTCTTTTCCAGGTTAAAGAGCCCTAACCTTTTTAGCCTTTCTTCATAGGAGTATCCTTCCATCCCCTTTACCATTTTGGTGGCTCTTCTCTGAACCTTTTCTAAAATCGCTATATACTTTTTAAGATACGGCGACCAGAATTGCACACAATATTCAAGGTGCGGTCTCACCATGGAACGATATAGAGGCATTATAATATCTTTTGTTTTATTTTCCATTCCTTTCCTTATCATACCTAGCATTCTATTTGCTCTCTTGGCCGCCGCTGCACACTGGGCCGAGGGTTTTAACATGCTATCCACAATGACGCCTAAATCTTTTTCCTGGGTGGTGGTTCCTAATGTGGAACCTTGCACCGTGTAACCATAGTTTGGTTTGTTCTACCGTAGGTGCATAACCTTGCACTTGTCCACATTAAATTTCATCTGCCATTTTGATGCCCAGTCTTCCAATTTATCAAGATCCTCTTGCAATTTTCCACAATCCTTTTGGGTTTTAACAACTTTAAATAGTTTTGTGTCATCTGCAAATTTGATAACGTCACTCGTTATTCCACTTTCCAGGTCACTTATGAATATGTCAAAAAGCAGCGGACCCAGCACAGATCCCTGGGGTACACCACTATTCACCTTTCTCCATTGGGAAAATTGGCCATTTAGCCCTACCCTCTGCTTTCTATCTTTTAACCAGTTCCTGATCCACAATAGTACACTGCTTCCTATCCCATGACTCTTTAGTTTTGCCAAAAGTCTCTGATGAGGGACCTTGTTAAAGGCTTTCTGAAAGTCCAGATACACAATATCAACCGACTCACCTTTGTTCACCTGTTTATTCACTCCTTCAAAAAAACATAACAGATTAGTAAGACAAGACCTTCCTTGTCTAAAGCCATGTTGACTGTCTCCCATTAGGTCATGACTATCTACATACTGAGTAATTTTATTCTTTATGATGGTTTCTACCATTTTTCCCGGATGTTATGGATGTTTTATATTGGATGTTATGATGTTTTATGATGTTGCATAATGGTTGGATATATATATTGAAGAGTAAAACCGACAAGGCAGACCCTTGGGGAACACCCTGGTGTTGGATAAAGGGTTTAGACTGCTGTTTTTTTATTCTAACTTGTTGGTTACGATGAGAAAGGTATGATAGAAACCAGTCGAGCACAGTTCCAGTTATTCCTATATCTCGAAGCCTTTGTAGTAGGTTGTTGTGGTTCACCGAGTCGAATGCAGCTGCAATATCAAAGAAGCATAGAACAAAGCCTTGGCGGATATTGTCGATTCCTGTAATGAGGGTCCATCAGTGATGTGATGAGTGTTTCAACGCTGTGGTTCTGTCTAAATCCATACTGTCTACATCCATATAATGTATATAATTCTATGTGTCATAATTATGTAACCACTGTTTTTAGCTTGAATAACTTGTAACCGTTTGTGTGAAATCACCGCAGCTGATCACTGGAAGCTGCGGTATACAAATGTTTCCCAAATAAATAAATAAATACTGTTGAGAGTCTAAAGGGGCATAGGTATCAATTTGGTCTTGCAGCTGTTGTTATACTATTTTTTCTATTACTTTGGCTATGAATGACAGGCTGGATATTGGTCGGTAGGAGCTTGGTCCTTTTTATCAAGATTGTTGTTTTTAAGAATTGGTCTAATTGAAGCCTGTTTTAGTTCTGGTGGTAGATAACCTTGCATGAGGCATGATCCTACAATCTTGTGTAGGTGTGGTAATAGGTCTTCTTTTGTTTGTTTAATCCAGTTAACTGGACATAGGTGCTTTTGTGATATTTATGCTATCTATGATAAGGCCAAGTTGTTTTCTTGTTGGGGTGTGGAATTTGTCCCATGTTTCCTTTTTGCTATGCTGTAGGTTGGGTTCCTTTGGTCCTGCAAGTGGTGACTGTGTATATTTCAGTTGTATAAAGTCTGCTATCTCTTGTGGGGGGATAGGAGGTTCAAATCTTCTGGTTTATTTGGTTCTTTTGTTAGGCTGTTTACTTTTGTGAAGAGTTCCCTTGGTTTGTTGATGGATAGATATGTGTGATATTCTTTCTTGTGGTTATTTATCATATTGTGGTAGGAGGTTTGCATCTCATTGTATTTTGTTAAGCGGTATTGGCTTTTGGTTTGACGCCATAGTCTTTCCATTTTCCTTAGTTGTTTCTTTTGTTCGTTTATTTCATTCGAGAACCATGGAGCATTATGTTTCCTCTTGTTAGTTATTGGATTGTTTGGTGCAATTGCTGCTTTCTGTATGGTTTTATTCCAATTTGTAATGGTAGTGTCAAGGTCTATTGTATCTTGTTCAAGCTCTGGTATTACTTCTAAGAATTTATCTTTGATGAAGGTTTGAAACTTCCTTTTTTCTTTGGAGGTTGGTACTAATATTTCCTTCATTCTGGGTGAGTCTATGGAGAAGTTAATTATGTGGTGATCAGACCATGGGATCGGGGTTATTGTTAGATGTGAGACAAGGTCTTTGTCAAGGAGGTTGTTTGGTGTGGATAAGATCAAGGATCCCACCCTTCTTATGTGATGGGGTGTTTATTAATTGCACAGGTACACTAAAAAATTTTTTTTTAAACTGCCTCTAATGTTTTGATTGATTTTTACGTTTTTTGGTGCGCTGAATCCAAATCTGGTAACCAATTTGCTCCATCACGTACAGATTTTTTGCTACATTGGGTTAGCAGTTTGAGGTGAACGTTTCAGATTGAGTGCGATCGAGATAAAAGTTTCTTGGATGAATTCTTTATACTAATGTTTAGTAGTTATTCAAATAAGAATAAAGAAAATTGTAACAAGGCAGCACATAAGAATAGAGTAATGTCAACAAAACACACTGTGATGGTCGCAAAATTGTCTGCACTTAAAACAGCCACATACATGTGCACAAACATTGAGCATATAAGAGCGAGGTTAGACACAAAGCAAAGCAAAGAAATGTGCAAAAAATGTTGTACAGGTATGTATGTAAGAATAGAAAACGCAAACCGCACCATTGCAATACATGAAGACAAACACCCGATGGTGTGAAAATAAAATTCTAATAAATGAGATCCGACACTGTGGTAATAACTAGCAAATTTTTATTTCAAAGTTTAGTAAAAACACGATATTTGTCAACACAGTTTAGATTTTAAAGTCATTCTTGGGTCAATCAATCTCCTGGTGGGCCCGTTTCTTCTTCCCCCGAATGCTTCTCTTGGTGCGCTGCTTGGCGTATTTTTCATCTGGGGTTTCCCGCAGCAGCAACCAGCAGAAATCAGCCATCATAGTGGTGTTCCATCTTCCTTGGTACCTTCTCTCTGCGTCCTTGATGTCCTGGTGAAACCTTTCACCTTGTTCTTCACTGTACGCCCCCAAGTTTTCGGGAAAGTAGTTCACATGGGAGTGCAAGAAATGGACTTTCAGGCTCATGTTACAGCCTTGTTCTTTGAAGGCATTGAGCATCCTGGCAACAATATCCTTATAGTTCTCATCCCGCCTGTTCCCCAAGAATTTGAGAACAACATCCTTGAAGGAATCCCAGGCTTCTTTTTCCTTCTCAGACATCGTTTCAGCGAATGCTCCATCTGAAATGAGTTTCCTTATATCAGGGCCAACAAGCACTCCTTCCTTTAGCTTTGCTTCAGAAAGTCGGGGGAACTTTGAGCAAAGGTACCGAAAGCACTCACCATCTTTTGGAAGGGACTTGATGAATTGCTTAATGAGACCCAACTTAATGTGGAGAGGTGGTAATAGAATTTTATCACAAGGTACCAAGCTCTCATGAAGAACATTTTTCTCACCGGGTCTCAAATACTCCCGAATTGGCCAGTCTTTTTTCCCCCAGTGTAGGTCGTGGGCCCGGCTATCCCACAAGCAAAGGAAGCAGGGATATTTGGTGAAACCGGATTGCTGCCCTAATAGCATGGATAGAATTTTAAAGTCTCCACAAATCATCCACTTATGCTCATCATAACGAATCTTCTGAAGAATCAGGGCCAAATTCTCATATTTTTCTTGGAGAATAACAGAGTGAGCAATAGGAACTGAAGCGAATGTGTTGCCATTATGAAGAAGAACACCTTTTATGCTGTCTTTTGACGAATCAATGAACAGCCGCCATTCAGCAGGATCATACTTGAGTTTAAACTTTTCCATCACTCCGTATATATCGTTGCAAAATACCAAATCTTCCTCTTTGCTGAAATACTTCAAAAATTGTGTCTCGCGGTTGCGGTACCAATAAAAAGTTGTTCCTGGTGACAATAGATTTTTCTGTTTAAGCCGAGAACCTAGCAGTTGGGCAGCATCTTTTGGGAGTCCTAAATCCCGGACTAAATCATTCAATTCAGCTTGAGAGAAAAGTTCAGGTTTCGGATCTCGTTCAGTTTCAAACTCGGAAGTACTGGACTCATCGAGAAAAGCCATTTGATGAGTCTCATCATGATCAGAACCGTCCACACAAATATGATCCAAAGATTTTGGTGGTTCAGGCACAGGTACTTCGTTGCTATGAGGCATAGGCCTAATTGCTGAGGGCAGGTTGGGGTAACTTATTACGTTCTTATTTTTTAAGTTGTATCCCTTCACAATGCAAGAGCAAAAATAGCAGTCACTGCTGTGGTCTCTTTGTTCACGCCACATCATAGGTATTCCGAAACGAAATGCTTGTTTTTTACCTTTCATCCATAAGCGTAGATCTTCCTCACATGTCTTGCACACTTTGTGAGGAGCCCACGGTTTGTCTTGATCGCCTAACTTCAAACCGAAATAGGCGAAATATACTTTTTTAATAAATGCAGAAATGTTCCTTTGCCGCTTTTTCATGGTATATTCCCCACAAATAAAACAAAAACTGTCCGGAGAGTTGACGCAACCTCTGGCTCTGTGAGCCATCACAAATACACAGCACTGCAAACTACAACTGTAGTGAACCACTTCGGAATAAAGCTGGATTACGACTGAGCAAACAAAAGGTAATAATGAACTTGCAAGAAACTGAAATTTGACAGGAACGTTCATGTCGCAACCACCGTGTTTGAGCGAGCGAACGAGGCGAGGCGAACAGGAAAGAACATGCGCCAGCGCGAGTACTGGATTTAGCCCCCCGCCTCCCAATTGTCCTGTTAATGTATAAAATGAATACAAAATACTCTAAAATATCATGAGGGAGTGTTTCTAGTTAGTTAACCATTACAACCTCTATTTTGGGCCAAGAAAATAAACTGCAGTCGGCTAAAAAGAAATTATGTGAACATTCCTTATATGGGTAAGAAATCTAATTTTGCAAGAAAACGTGACGTGATGGAACATTTTGGCTATTTTTCCTGGATTCAGCACCCCAAAATCTATAGGAATCAGTAGCAAAACTGGAGGCAGTTTTTTGGTAGTGTACCTGTGTTGTTTGTACTGAAGGTCATTCATTGCTTCCAGGAATGCATCACTATTTTGTGGAGGAAGTGATGGGAGGTTAAGATCACCTAGAATGATAAGTGGTTTATTCTGGGAGGTATGTGCACAGGCCTGTTGTAGAATTTTGAGAGTTCGTCATCATTTGCACTCGGGGCTCTACATGTAAGGCAGAGAGTAATATGTTTATTTGAGATAGTTATTGTGTTAGTTGCTCTAGATTGTAGCGATGAGATGGTGTTGAACTTTAGTTGTGATTTTGTGATAATTAATACACCTCCACCTCTTCTTGATGGTCTTGGGGAGTTGTGTAGTGAGTATCGTTGTAATGAGAGTTGGTTTAAGATATTATCTGCATCAGAGAGGCATGTTTCTGTGATGCACATAATGTCTAAGTTCTTGTTTTGTGTGTAATCCATGATGGTGTTGAATTTGTTCTGGATTGAACGGGCGTTGACTAATGCACATTTGACTGGTGCCTGAAGTGGTTTCATAGTAGCGTGTAGTAGTTGTGGGGTATGGGTGTTTATCCGGATTAATCTTTGTGGTCTATTGTGAAGATTGGTTTCCATCTTATGTATTGTGGGTCTGTTTGTATGTATAATTGGTATCAGGTTGGTAGGGAAAGGTGCCTTGGTTCCTGTAGCAGTAGAGTACCTGGTTTTGAAGAGCAGGAGGAGGAGTAAGATCATTATAATTCTTTTATCCATTTTGAGGCTTGTCTTGTATCTGTTGGAGAGGGTTGGTGTAGTGGTTATGGCTGATTGAGTGGTGGTGATAGGTTCAGATGTAGAGGGTAGAGGTGGTGGCTACTCAGTTTCGTTGTTCTCAGGAAGATGTTGTTGGTTTCACTTTGTATGGTTGTTGTTTTCAATGTTGGTGTGGTGGTCGTTTTGTTTGTCCTCTCTGATTCTTTTTGTTTCCCCTTTTGGATGGAGGAAGGAGTCTGCTTGGGAACTGTTTGGCCTACAGTCCAGCTGACCCTTCGCCCCATACAGCATATTGAAATCGACCCATAATTAGCATTTCTCCTTTCATAGCTATATTGTGAATGTCTTCAATTAAATCTGTCCACTACTTCTGCCTATGAAGGAGGTCTGTATATCCCATCAATGTAAATAGATTTTTAATTTTATCCAGATTAACCTGCAGTGCTGCCCCTCCCTACCTTGTAAACCCTGCAATTATGCTGCTTTAATATTATTTTCTATATCTAGCATGACTCTTCCTCCCTTTCATCCCACCCTGTCCTTCCTGAAAATATTATAAAAGGTATTATGTTCCAATTATGGTTATCTGAGAACCATGTTTCTGAGATAGCCACTGAATCAGAGTCAGCCTCTTCTATTATCGCCTCTAGCTCCAAAATCATATTTTCCATACTACATGTATTCATATCCACGGCTTCCTCTTGCCCCTTTCCTCCATTTCTATACAGATATTTAATGTTTTACTTACCTGGAGGCTTTGTTCATCCATATCCAATGAACCTAGTTTAAAACACTCTTCAAGGAGTTAGTCAATCTGCTGTGGAAGACTGATAAGTGGAAGCCATCTCTACTCAGCAGCCCTCAGAAAATCATCTGATGGTCCAGCAAGCCAAAACATTTTCAGACACATTTCACACAGATATGCATTCATCTCCAGGATAGAAGCTTATCTCTGCCTCGGCCTTTACCCTCACAAGGAAGGATTGAGGAGACCAGCCCCCTGTGCATCTATTGCCTCACCCTCTCTCCCAGAGCCATGAAGTCACCCTTGATACATTTAGATGGTTACCCAGTACAGAATTTTCTTGGAGGGGGCATGCAGTAATATAGAGTATCAGCACCTTTTTCATTGCCTGCTGAAATTTGACCCATGCTTCTCGTGTATTAATGAAAGAGCCCTGCATATGAGTACTGGCTCCTTTTTTTTTCTAGGAAAAATGCACTGCTTAGGTAGATACCTAGGAGGGTGTAGATAGCATAAGGAGGAATCTAGCGAAGCTTGAAGAATGGTCAAGAGTTTAACAGCTGAGCTTTAATGCTAATAAATGCAGGGTCATGCATCTGGGCTGCAAAAATCCAAGGGAGTGGTACAGTATAAGGGTGAAGTACTTCTGTCCACGAATGAAGAGCCTGACCTGAGCGTGAATGTTTCTGATGATCTTAAGGTGACTAAATAGATAGAAAAGATGATGACAAAAGCCAGAAGGATACTTGGTTGGATAGGGAGAGGAATGGCCAGCGGGAAGGAGGTGATAGTGCCTCTGTATATGTCTTTGGTGAGACCTCATTTGAAGAACTGTGTGCAAGTCTGGAGCCCATACCTTCAAAAGGATATAAACAGGTTGGAGTCGGTGTAGAGGGCAGCTCCTAAAATGGTCACTGCTCTTCATCATATGGGGACATACTTAAAGATATCAATATGCATACTTTGGAAAAAAGGTGGGAGAGGTAGATATGATAGAACTCTTTAAATATCTTCATGGCATAAATGCACAGGAGGACAGTCTCTTTGAAAGAAAGCTCTGCAATGCGAGGGACATAGGATGAAAGTGAAAGAAGATAGACTCAGGAGTAATCTGAGGCAATATTTCTTTACGGAAAGAGTGGTAACTGCATGGAGGTGATAGAGCCGAGGATTATATCTGAATTCAAGAAAGCATAGGATAGGGCAGCGATGGCGAACCTATGGCACGCGTGCCAGCTGTGGCACGCGAAGGCCTTGCAGCTGGCACGCGTGAAGGTCCGCAGAAAAAGAAAAAGCGGGCTCTGGCTGCTGCCGCGGACGCGGACGCGGCAGCATGCAGTGTCCCGCGGGGCCCCCTCCGCCCGCTAAGCCCCTCTGCAAGGGCTTTCAGATTCGCGAGGGAGACAGCGTCTCCCTCGCGTCTCTGTTAAGCCCGCAGGGGCTAATGGGAAATTTCCCATCAGCCCCTTTAGACGCGAGGGACTGATGGGAAATTTCCCATTAGCCCCTGCGGGCTTAACAGAGACGCGAGGGAGACGCTCTCCCTCGCGAATCTGAAAGCCCTTGCAGAGGGGCTTAGCGGGCGGAGGGGGCCCCACGGGACATTGCATTCTGCCGCTGCCGCGGCAGAAGCCAGAGCCAGCTGCTTTTTTTTTTTTTTTTTAAATTTGCCATGGGGGGTGGGTTAGGACTGCTAATGGGCTGGGGGGGTTAGGACTGCTAATGGGCTAGGGGGGGTTAGGACTGCTAATGGGCTGGGGGGGTAGGACTGCTAATGGGCTGTGGGCTGATGGGGGCTGTCTGGAAATGGGGTGATGGGGGGGTTAGGACTGGTAATGGGCTATGGGGGGGGGGGGTTAGGACTGCTAATGGGCTAGAGAGGGGGGGGGGGTGAGGACTGCTAATGGGCTAGGGGGGGTTAGGACTGCTGATGGGGAGGGGTGAGGACTTCAGGTGGGCTGTGGGGTGGGGTTCGGACTGGAAATGGGCTGCTGGGGGGTTAACACTGGAGGTGGTCTGATGGGGTTAGGACTGGTAATGGGCTATGGGGGGGTTTAGGACTGATAATGGGCTATGGGGGGCTGGGACAAGAAATGGGCTGATGGGGAGGGGTTAGGACTTGAGGTGGGCTGATGGGGTTAGGACTGGTAATGGACTGTGGGCTGATGGGGGGGGTTAGGACTGGCAATGGGCTATGGGGGGCTGACTGGAAGTGGGCTGATGGGGGGTTAGGACTGGAAGTGGGCTGATGGGGGGTTAGGACTGGTAATGGGTTATAGGGGGGGGCTTAAACTGAAAATGGGGTGATGGGGGGTTAGGACTGGAAGTGGGTTGATGAGGGGGGGATAGGACTGGTATTGGGTTGGGGGGTTGCTAGGACTGGAAATGGGTTGGGGGGCTGCTAGGACTGGAAATGGGCTGATGCAGGGACTAGAAGGGAATGGATGCTGGGTGAGGCTGGAACTAGAAGGGAGCTGGTGTTGGGGGAGGATTAGAATGGGATGGGGCTGGGAGAGTAAAATGGAGAGGGGAAAAATATTTTGTGTGGGAGGGATAAAAAATCTACAATTGGCCGGGTATTGGGAGAGTAAGTGGGGATTGAGGATGGAGGGGTAAATTTTGAGTAGATGAAATAGGAATGAGGAAAGAGCAAAAGGAGAAAGATTAGTATGTTAAAGCAGATGTAGAGAGAGAATGGAAAAAAAAACCCAAGAAGACAGAAGAAAGGACAAATGGACAGCAGATGGAGAGTTAGCAGAAGACACGAAGAAACCAGAAGAAAGTGGCTGGAACAATTGCAACTGAAAAAAAATGCACAAAAGGTAGAAAAATATCTCTTTATTTTGAATTTATTAATTGGAATATGTCAGCTCTGGGAAATGTGCATCATTAATTTTTGCGCTTTGTTTAGTACAAGAGGAAATTAATATATAGTTTTATTTCTACAGTGTTGTTGTATATTCCAAGTTTGGCTTTTGGGGTTCCCAGTTTAATTATTGTCTTCCTGTTTCTAAATTGTGATTCCTTGTTTGGTAATGGTCTGTTCTGCATGTGTAACTGAGCTGAGGTATTCTGTTTATATAATTCCTATTTGACATTGCCACTTGTTCTTTCCCCAGTAGGTCATGTATTGTTGTTCTCTGAGATGTATTGGTTTAATATTTGCAGTGTTGCCTTTTGATAGGTAGAGTATGGTGCTTTGTGAGTCCTGGTAGTGCTGTTAGGATACGGCGGGTTTGCTATGGGTTCTAAATGGGCAGCGTTTGTAGTAGTTCCTAATGTGCCTGGCGGTTGGTACTGGATTATAGTAATGTAGAAACCTTTTAGTCTTTCTTTATCCATATACTCATTAAGAGGCATGTTTACTAAAAGTTAGTGTATGGTAACATTATGCAAATATTTATGCAAATGAAGCACCTTATGCAAATGGAGCTTTAATTGACGTGCTGGCACTTTGAGGAAATTCTTTGGTTTTGTGCGGCAGTTTGGGCACTCGGGCTCAAAAAGGTTAGCCATCACTGGGATAGGGAATCTCTAAGAGAAAAAAAAAGGACTGCAAAGCTTAGTACTAGTATGGATGAGCAGACTGGATTGGATGTATGGTCTTTATCTGCCATCTTTTTCTTTGTTTCTCTGTTTCTTTTTTCTTTTAAATGTTATATTTATTCAGCTTTACAGTTTATATACAAAAATAATCCTTATAAGAAAAAGAAGACAACATCCAGTAAAATGTAAAAGGAAAACCTTACAATCAAAATTAGTAAAAGAAAAGAAAAAAGATTAAACATCTGTTGTCTTCTCTATCAAGTCCATGATTATAGAGGGTATTCAAAGAGCAAAAGGAAACAATAGAGGAAGAACTACAAATAGCATAATATCAAGTACTATAAAAATATGGACATACAGTAACATCAAATCCAACCTTTCTATTTATCCCAACGAGGTCTTGGATACCCCATTAGTTCCCTGAAAGGAAATCTTTCTGACTAGTTACTCCTTTAATTGAGCTGAGTAAAAGAAAATGTGAACTTTTCCAAACTTAACCAGGCATTTGGTAACACTAACCCAGAGCTGCAGAAAAAGCCTCTGCCTTCTCTGCATCTCCCTAGATAAATTGGGAAAATACCAGATTTTTTGACCCATGAACAAAAGATTTCAATTACAAAAAAATATGTGCATAAGAGAATTGTCATTATTTTCTAGGACAAAAGACACTAATAGAATTGCCTTCTCTTGAATGTGTAAGATCCAAACTGTCTGCCAAAATCTGACACTTATTTCTCTCCCCCACAGGCATAGAAATTTCTTGCACTCTTCTTGGAGACATATAGAATACCTTATTTATTTATTTATTTAGTATACATTTGTATACCGCTACTTCCAGCGATCAGCAGCGGTTTGATTACAGATTGGAAATTGTCAAATCATGACAGGAAATCTTTGAGGTATAAACACATTGATTAGACAGGAAAGCACAGCACACAGAGAACTATTTTACAGGGAACATGGGCTATGGAGGGTTAAGTGGCTTGCCCAAGACCACAAGGAGCACCTGTGGGACTAGAAACCCCAGCCCTTCCGGCCCAAGGTTGCTGTCCTCTAGTGGGATTTGAACCCCCGACCTTCCGGCCCGAAGTACCTTGCCCCAACCACTAGGCCACTCCTCCACTCCATGAAATGAAATGGGGGCAAGGCGTCAGCAGGCATTTTATTTTTGATTTAACAATTTTTATTGAGATCCAACTAGATGTTGCCAATAGTAATAATCCAATCACAAAACAGCTATACATTAAGACTTCATTTATAAACTGGCTCATCCCTAACCCTCCCACTCTTCCCCCTCATCCAACTCCCTCCCCCCATAACAGTGATTTCAACAGTCCAGGTTCCAAATCCCATAGTACACATCAAGAAAAAGTATTAGTATGCACTGCATTCTTATATTTCCATTTTATAAAGGAGTCCCAAACTTCTAAGAACTCATCCAACTTATTCTGCCTCTGAGCAGTCAGCTTAGCCATCAGATATATATAATCAAGGTTCTTATATCCGTCTCCCAGGAGAGACAAATTTCTTGTCTCCACTCTTGAGCCATAGCTCACCTAGTCACAGTTAGGCCAAAGCACAAGAATTTCATTTCTGCCCCTCGGAGGTCTTCTGGAGTCTTATGGAAAAGGGTGAAGGCCATCTGAGGACTTAGTTTCTTTCAAATAATCACTCCTAGCTAGTCGAACACTAGCTGTCAATATAACATTTTCTTGGGGCAGGACCATCAATCATGGGTAAAGGTTCCATTCCCATCACACATCTGCCAACACTTGCCATCACCCTTCCCCCTAAGCTTAAGAATTTTCAAAGGAGCGTAATACCACCTGTAATACAATTTACAATTACTTTCAAGCAAGTAAGCTGCCATTATCCCTTTGTGTGACCAAAGAGTAATCCCTTCCCACACCTCAGGGTCCCAGTCAACCTCCAGGTAAGTTTCTCATCTTTTTAGGTGGTGCGGCTTGGATGACTGTTCTCTCGCCAAGATTTCACAGAAACTAGAAATACAACCTTTGACACTGGTTGAGTCAAACACCCTTTCTAGAGGGGCAGAGTCAGTTGTCAAAAGAGCTTTACCCTGGTGTGATATGAAGTGCTTCACTTGATTTTATTGGTATCTATTACTACTGAACATTTGTATAGTGCTACAAGATGTACGCAGCACTGCACAGACACATGTAAAAGATGGTCCCTGCTCATCAGAGCTTATATTTAGTCAAGACAGACAACACAGTAGCTGAGACATAGGATACATCTAGGGGGAATGGTAATTTATTTATTTATTTTATTTATTTAATGTTCTTATATACCGCACTCTCTCATCAGCGCGGTTTACAGTAAACATAAAGTGCTCACAAATAGCAACAGACTGTCGTGAGTTTACATGTAACAGGAGATCTAACAGGATTCAACTTAGGAAAACCTTGTACATCTTAATTATTCAACTATATACAATGGTAACTTTCTTGTTATACAAGAAGAGATAGATCAGATCAATTTTGGTTTATAATGGGGGCTTAGGAGAAGTAACCGAGGTAGATCGGACCCGATGCTGCGGGCCCCTCTCACCATTCACCCGTTTTTTCCCCCTTCCCACGCACCTTAAGTTCCCCCCTCCCCCTTCCTTTCCCACAAATTCACACATACCACCGTCTTGGGAAACAACCGGTCGCAGCTTTATTAAGTTTATAACATACCGGACATTACAGTCCAAGAATAATCATCATAACAATCCCAACAGCGGAACAAGGCCCCACCAGCCATGCTAATAGCAAGGTGAGCCCGCCTCCGCTTCTGCCGCGGTCTTGCCAACGGCAATCATCCTAATCCCCTTTCCCTGACCTCGCCATGTAACTAGCAAAAGTCAGCCAGGGGTTATCCGGGTCGGGGCCCCCCGCCCCCGTCCCACTGTACGCCAACGGCTCCGGACCCCGGAAACCTCCGGTATCCCGCTCCCCCCCCCCCCCTCCTGCGACAACCCGTCAACCCCCACCCAACCTCCTTAACATAGGGAGGGAGGGAGGGAAACAGCCGGCGTTCTCCAAGGAGGAGCAGGAGTGCCGGCAACCGCTGCCTACTCCTGGCTCCTCCCACGTCAGGCCGCCTCCTCTTCCCAGGATCCACCGCGCTCCCACACGCCGATGGATCCCGCCCACACCGCCGGCACCCGCCCTCAATGCCGGCGCCTGCCCTCTCCACCGACCAGTCCTCGTGCCTCCGGCCCCAACACCCCAGGCCCCAGACAGGGTCCCCGCATCGGCCGATCACCCGGTTACGGGCGGCCACCGGGACCCTGCCCTGCGGCCTTACATTAACCGAGGTAGATCGGACCCGATGCTGCGGGCCCCTCTCACCATTCACCCGTTTTTTCCCCCTTCCCACGCACCTTAAGTTCCCCCCTCCCCCTTCCTTTCCCACAAATTCACACATACCACCGTCTTGGGAAACAACCGGTCGCAGCTTTATTAAGTTTATAACATACCGGACATTACAGTCCAAGAATAATCATCATAACAATCCCAACAGCGGAACAAGGCCCCACCAGCCATGCTAATAGCAAGGTGAGCCCGCCTCCGCTTCTGCCGCGGTCTTGCCAACGGCAATCATCCTAATCCCCTTTCCCTGACCTCGCCATGTAACTAGCAAAAGTCAGCCAGGGGTTATCCGGGTCGGGGGCACCCCGCCCCCGTCCCAAGTTTAGCCTAAGGCTCCGGACCCCGGAAACCTCCGGGATCCCGCCACCGGCACAGAGGACATTAATGTAGGGCCGAGGGCACCCCGCCCCCGACCCAGGACCGGCCCATGCTCCGGACCCCGGGCCCTCCGGGGTCCTCCAGCCGGTACTGGCGACATTAATGTCCCGAAGCCGCCCCCCCCCCCACCATAAAGCTGCGACCAGTGCGCCCACAAGGGAGCCATACATTCCAAGGCCTCCTGCCCTTTGATACTGAGCAATTTTCCCCCCTTTGTGGTTAGTGCGCCCGGCCCCTATAACGCTGCCCCTCTCTCTCAGACATGATTGCATGATTGTATAACCGCCGCGTGCGCGGACCCCCCCGCCACAGAGCCGCCGTCAGGCTTGGTTACCGTTTGTTTTTTTTTTTTTTTTTGTGACTAGTTAGCCAAGAATTAGTGCCAACCCCAACCCCTCTCCCGGTAACCGACCGAAGCACAGCAACAGCTGAAAACCGCAAGGCAGGACGCTGCCCTCTCACCCTTGGCAGCCTATTTATCGTACAATAGTTATCCCGTTATCCTACCCCGCCTTATCCTTCCAGCAAAACAGTCAGCACCCCCCCCCCCCCCGGAGCGCCCAGCAACACCGGAACTTCCAGCCCTCCGGCCCACCATGGTCCGATCACGAGGACGTTCCGCCCCAGAATCATGCCGGCACGCCCCCTTTGACCCGCCCTGTAGGCCAAACAAAGGCAGGAACCCCGGCGCCTACCGCCCTCACCGAGACCGACAACCAAGGCCGATGCCGAAACCGGACCCCCGCGAGCCCCACAGCCCCCCACCGCCACCGCTAAGCAGCCCCACAAGGGCGGAAGGACTCCGCAACCACCGCCCCTAGGGCGCTGCCCCTCGTTGGCCGGTCCACCTGACCCGTCCACTCAAGTGTATGACACTCACACTCTCCCACCGACCTATCCCGCAGCTCGGTGCACGCCCCGCCCCTCAGCTCCCTTAGCCCCCTATTGCCCACCCTGCTTGCTGCCCCAGCGCCGAAGAGTGAGCTGCGAACTGACGCGTGCTGCGCACCCCTGGCTGCCGCCCCCGACAAGAGCCCCCGCCGCCTCCCGTGGGAAGGCCCCCCCCATGCTGGGCATAACCGCACCTGACCGGCAAAGTACCCTCCAGGCATGACTCGAGCCCAGCAAGCTTCTGCACTCCACCCCCATCCCTTACCGTGCCGGCACGTTGTCGAGGGGGATAGGCAAACCTGTGACGGCCGCCCCGCTGCCGCCGACCCCAGACCGGCAGGGGTTCACTACGAACCCCCCCACATGACTAGCGCCGCGATCTACCACCTACTAGGGCTGCGACCCCCCCAGCTATGCCCCCCCATTAGCCTGGCTGTACCGCGCCCCCAACTCGCCCCAGCCTCACCGGATGCTTGGTACGGTCGCCCCCCCAACCCCCCCCCCCTATTTAGCTATCCGTTGTAGCTATTAGGGACGTCCGCATCTCGCCCCCCGCAATGCCCTCCATCCCTTTTTTTTTTTTTTTTTTTTTTTTGAGCCACGACTCAGTCCCTGTCCCCTTCTGCAGCCACTTCTGCTCCCGTTCGCTAGGTGGAACGTGACCGAGCCACTGCAATCCTGATAGTCCCCACTGGGATAGGCCTTGCCATATCCTCCGCCCGCACATGCCAGCGTGCCAGGGCAACCTCCCCCCTATAAGGCTGCACCCGCCTACCACGTGGCGACTACTCCCCGCCAACACTGACCGCTGCTGCCCTATTGCCCCACCATACCAACCATCTGGTACACCCGCCGCCACCCCCCCTCTCAAGCCCCTACATGGAGCACCAATCCCGGACAACTAACCGCCAGCAGGGCTGTAGCCCCCAGCCAAGCCCACCCCCAGTCTCCTCTGCACCGGCTCCCCAAACATAGTGCCCGACCTATAGATGGGCAGATTCTGCCCACCCCATCACCAAGTCACGTCCGCTTCTTCCTACCAACCCCACCTGATCCATAATTTCATCCCCAACGGCTACCCTGCGCTAATGCGGCGGACATTGCAAGTACCCAAGTCGATGCCGCTGCCAGCCGAAGAGCATTCATAACCCTCTAAGTTACGCACGACTAAGCTGCCCCCCCACAAACCCGCGCCATCTCGCCCGGTATAGCGAGAGATACGGCTCCCCACCCCTGCCATCGCCTCCTCCGCACCAAAGTCGCGCCTATCCCGGGCCTCCCGTCCCAGCGTGGCATACCGCACCCCCCGTTCTTGCTCCGCATACAGGACTCCTAGAGCGCGCCGTACCAGGACAAAGCATCCACTCCTGAACCCCAATCCCCGTCAACCTCCCGCCGCCGCGCTACCAGCCGGAAAGTAGGACGGATTGGACCGTATGAACCAGAACTGCACGGCCAGCAGGCAGGCCGATCCCCAAGAACTGCCGGCAGCTCAGCCTGCGCAACCGCCCAGGCGTCGCCTTTCCAGACCCGCCCCACGACCCCAGCGCGTCATACCGCTTCACCGCTCGCACGACAAGAGTATCGTACCAAAACCCGGCCCCTGGCCAACCCCCCGTGGAAGACCCCCCCCAGCACAACCGCCCCACCTGAGCCGCTACGACCCCGCCACACAAATGCCAAGCCTTGGCCACCAAAAGCTCCCCGCGTACCCTCCGAACCAACCCTGGAACCCCCGGTAACCCACCAATCTCCCCGCTTCGACCCTGCCGCAGCCCCAGACCTCCGGCCTCCCACCGCCTGAGCGTACAGGACAGGCCCCCCCTTTACCACGGAGTGTGGTCCGGCAGCGAAGCCCAAAGAGCCCGTCGACCCACATGTCGCTGCTGCGTGCACCCCTACCGACAAAGAACTCAGGTCGAGCTTTTCGGCAGCCTATGGACCGGCTCGACCTCCTGGCCCCCTGCTACCCTCCTCCCCCCCCCCCCGCTGTGTCCCCTGTTCCGCCATCAGCCCCCCCCCCACTACGGGAGACATGGCCTGTCTGACCCTCCATCAGTCCCCTGGGAATCCGGGGCCCCTGCGCCACTAATAATAAGCTCCCCCCCCTTGTGAGTTATTTACTGACTTATGGGGTTAGTCGCCTTGGGCGGTTCGCGATGTGGCCACCCCCCCATCCAACTGCCGGCCTCGGCTACTCACCCCGTCGGCCCTGCGGGAGGCGGAACGAGTCCCCAAAAAGGAGGGGGAGGGGGATGACTCTGGGCCAGGGCACGGCCTACACAAATGCCGCCGATTCCCCGCGCATAACCCCCTGCACCGTCCCGCTATCCGCTTGGCCACCCTCCGTACCCCCGAGCGACCTGCGGCCCCCCCTACGGCCCCCCCAACTTGGCACCCCTACCCCCACCACTACGAACCGGCGAATGGCCCCAATTCAGGATCCACCACTGCCGCCCCACCATACAAATGCTGTCAGCAGATTCGGACAACTCCCGCCTCGGTGCGCAGCCGGTGTCATCGCTCTCGCATCCCACTGGACCTCCTCCGCAATACTTGGCAGTGTGCTGAGTTTCGATCGCCACCTGCGAAGACAAAAGAAGAAAACCAGGAGGGGGAAACACACCCGACCCCCACCCGCAGCCCCACCCCCCCCCCAAACTCTGCCCCCACCGGGGGCCGGCCCCCCCAGACCCAACACTAGTCCCAATCCCCTGACCCACGCAAGCCATATGGATGTTTGATTTATATAGGTATTATTATGTATTTACTAATTTATTCCATTTCAGTTTGAAACCCCCCCCTATCCCTACAGCACCACCGCCCTCATTGGGTACCGTAGCTAGCCGCTGAGTCCCTACCGGTCAGCAAGAGCCTCCCTGAACTGCCCGGCAACCCACGGGACCCTCTGAACGGGCCCGCACGAGATGGGGACCCCTCCCCTGACCATCTCTGCCCCCTGACCGTCGCCCTCTGCTACCGCCCCCCCCCCCCAACCCATGGCCCGCCACCACCAGCAGGCAGCGTCCCACCCACCACCAGCAGGCAGGCAGGCGGCAGGCGGCCGGCCGCCCCCCCCCCGTGGGTGTCCCCCACCCCTGCCCCCGATCCCAGGTCCAGCTTCCGTCGGGTTGTTGTCTTTATTTTATTTTATTTATTTATTTATTTATTTATTTTTTTGGTGATACCAATTCAAAGTAAACTGCGGAAACCCCTGTAAAGTTCACACATAGATAATGCATTGGACAGCCCTATCAAACAACCCCACTGTGGGTTTAAACCCATGACCTCTGGCTCCACAGGCAGTGGAGTAACCAGTGGGCTACAGCTCTATTGATTTTTAATCCAAGGATGGCTAACTGATGGGCCAGAAGGCACCCAGAAGCGCTAGTGGGAAAGACGCTTGGCAACCGGTTCCCCATGCAGTGCACCCACCCTTAGGCCCCTCCACCTCTCCCTTAACCTGCAGTGCAGCCCCCCATCCTCCTGCTAACTGCTGCCCCCCACGCCGGCAGAGGCCTCCCAACTTCAAGCCCACCGCAGCCACGAGGGCGCCAATTGCCATGCGGCGCTCGCCAAGGCAGAAAGGGGGCCTCAACTCCAGGCGGCCACCCCGCTCGGCCCAAGGCCTGCTCCCTCTTCCCGCGCCCGGCAGCGCGAGCCTCACCCCCACCGCGGCACTGCCCCCCACGAGGGCTTGACAAGCACGGGCCCCGACCCGCCCTGGAACTCCCCGCCGAGCCAAGCTGCATGGCAGGGCAGAGCAGGGCAGGCCCGGCACACAACCGACCACCGGTTCACCGCCCACTCCAACCCCCCATTCGCGACGTCCAACAAACCCACCCCCCCCCGGCAGCCTCCCCGGACCCGACAAACACCGGCGAAACTCACCGCAAACAGCCGGCGTTCTCCAAGGAGGAGCAGGAGTGCCGGCAACCGCTGCCTACTCCTGGCTCCTCCCACGTCAGGCCGCCTCCTCTTCCCAGGATCCACCGCGCTCCCACACGCCGATGGATCCCGCCCACACCGCCGGCACCCGCCCTCAATGCCGGCGCCTGCCCTCTCCACCGACCAGTCCTCGTGCCTCCGGCCCCAACACCCCAGGCCCCAGACAGGGTCCCCGCATCGGCCGATCACCCGGTTACGGGCGGCCACCGGGACCCTGCCCTGCGGCCTTACATTTGAGGGGGTAGGTGATGGTAACTGGTATTGAGAGAAGTGTAAGAGGAACAGGTGGTGTTTTATAGCTTTTCTAAATTGCTTGGTAAGGAAACACAAGGGAAATTAGGTAGATCAGGATCCAAAAGTGGCAACGAAGAGGTGAGTTTTCAGACTGGATTTGAAAAGGGCCAGAGAAGAAGCCTGATGTACAGACTTGGGTAGTTTGTTCCAGGCATAAGAAGCAGCAAGGTGAAAGGAACAAAGTCTGGGGTTGGCAGTAGAAGAGAAGGGCATGGATAGAAGTGATTTGCCAGAAGAGTGGAGTTCCCGAGGAAGGGTGTAAGAAGAAATGAAAGAGGAAAGGTAGTGAGGAGCTGCAGAATGAGTGCACTTATAGGTCAGCAGAAGTTTGAACTGGATGTGGAAATGGATAGGGAGCCAATGAAGTGACTTGAGAAGAGGGGTAATATGAGCATGATGAGGCTGGTGGAAGATTGAAGGGGAGAGAGATGATACAGAGGGAGACCAGCAAGGAGTAGGTTACAATAGTCTAGATGGGAGGTGACCAAGGAGTGAATAAGTGTCTTAGTAGTGTGTTCAGAAAGGAATGGGTGAATTTTGTTGATGTTGTAGAGAAAGAAACAGCAGGTTTTAGCTATCAGTTGTATGTATGTAGAAATGCCTCCTGAAGATCCTCTTCTATAAACTGTCCCAAGCACCAAAGACTCTCCCTTTCCCACCTTTTAAACACTTCATTGCTCATACCTGGAGGAAAAAGCACCATTATATCAGAGGGGTATGCCTAAACAATTTTTGATCTTTAAAAAAACACTTTTTGCACCTTCTCCAAATGACTCTAGTTAGCTTTATGAAAAGTTTTTTTGGTAATTTGTCATGATCCCTCTCCCTCTCCACACACAATACTTCAGAGAGCAAACCCCCAATAACCTTGCTCCAATATAACCTATTTGTTACCCATGCTAGCCCCCTACTTCATTACTGCCTGAAGTTGCGCTTCTTCATAATACCTTCTCATCAATGAAACCCCCAAATCTCTCTCATCTTTTGATTGACATAAAATGGGTGTAGCTACACTCGGCTTTTTATAGCCCCATATAAAGTTCATGATTGATTCCTGTATCCTTTGCAAAAATGAAGCAGGAACCCCTATAGGAACACTGTTGAATAGGTACCAGAATTTGTGCAACCATCATCTTGATGCTGTCAATGCGGCCAAACCATGAAGTAGGGGGGGGGGGGAGGGAGATAGTCCAAGGCATTTACTTGTTTTGCATTGGGGCGTGTCAGGAGCATTACGGGGTGGCATCTGCCAGCAGCGATATTGAGCCACTGCCTAGTTAGCAACACATGGCTAAAGTAAGGCACAGCAAATGCTGGTCTTACTTTAGCTGCAGAAGCTAACCAAGGTTGTGGCTCAATATCTTAGAAACATGACAGCAGAAAAAGACCACATGGCCTATCTACTCTGCCCTTTCATATCACCCGCTACAAGAGTCTACTGTTTTCCTTTAGACAGCCTCAGTGTTTGTCCCATGCTTCTTTGAATTTAGATACTGTCCTCATCTCTACCACCTCCACTGGGAGACTATTCCACGCATCTATCACTCTTTCCATAAGAAATATTTCCACATATTACTCCTGAGTCTATCCCCTTTCACTTTCATCCTATGTCCCTGCATAGCAGAGCTTGCTTTCAATCAATACAGGCTCTCCACCTCTACATTTATGACACGGAGGTTTTTAAAATTTTTCAATCATATCGCCTCGGTCCCACCTTTCCTCTAAAGTATACATATTAAGGTTCTTAAGTCGGTTCTCATATGCTTTATAATGAAGACCATTTAACCATTTTAGTAGCCACCTTCTGCACCAACTCCAACCTGTTTATATCCTTTTGAAGGTGCCATCTCCAGAATTGCACACAATACTCCAAATGAGGTTGCATCAAAGACTTAAACAGAGGCACTATCACCTCCTTTCTTCTGCTGGCCATTCCTCTCATAATCACCTTTTCTACCTGTTTAGCTACTTTGAGAACATAAGCTCCCTGCACCGCCAGAACATCATCAGCCCCTGAGTCGGCCTTCAAGCGCAGGAGCGGGAAGTCTGTCTCCTACCCGATCCTGGGCCTGAAGACCCAATCAGGAGCTGCAGTGGGAACTTTAAAATTACAACCCTCCATCGGGCGCGCCTGTGCCTGAGGGCCTTGCCAGAGGGCCCTTTGGCAGGGCACTGAGTCGGGAGTGCAACAACTCTGCTTACATCAGAATAACAGATTTCCACAACCCCGCTCACTCTTCACTTGATCAAACAATCTCCAATTCATTCTCCTTTCATATCAACCCACACTGAAAATCCTGTTTTAAACAAGCCAAAAAGAAGCAACTAACTCCACAGCAACATCAACAAGACTCTGAAGGAGTGGAAGTACGTTTACCTCCCCTCTCTATAAAACATTTTCTCAAAAAGTCTTTCTATCTATAGATACATCTCAGCTATTCTAGCATAACTAAAGGTCCTGTCGTACCTCTCAACCCTCGCTGTAGTAATTGTATATCATTATATGTTTGGTTTCTGTTGTAATGACCTATGTTATTCTTAACTCTAGCTAATCCGCATTTACTTGACATTTTATATCTTTCCTTCTGTTTTGTTCTGCTACATTATATCTTACCAACAGTTATGCACTGCTGTATTGATCATCTGCACTGCTGTTACACTCTTAACTCCCAGCTAAATCCATTACTCTAGCAGATACCCCCTGCTATCTTTTATATCCAAAACGAGATAACCCATTAGCCACTAAAATGCAGCCCCAATTCCAAGCCTCAGTAATAATTGGTACAATTATACTTTCTTGTCTATCAAATAGATCAAACGTTCAATTCTCATATCTTACACAATCATGTATAATTCCAATTGTTCGCTCAATCACGATGTACATAAATCATACCACAGAGCATCAATTAACACACACACACATGTAGACTAATCTACGTTAACCCTTTTCCTCTATCCACCCATGAGACACAGAAGGTCCTTGAAAAAACTTCATTGTTTAAATGTGCACACATTAATGCAAGGTCCATAAAAAAGAAGATCCCAATCATTGTTGACTATGTAAATGCAGTCAGCCCTGATGTAATATTCATAACGGAAACCTGGCTCAGTGAACTAAACAATGTACTACTAAATCAACTATGCCCCCTGAAGTACAAAATATTCCATACACCTAGAACAAGTAAACGTGGTGGAGGTGTGCTAATTATAATAAAGAACACATTAGAACTACAACTACATAGCTCTAACACTGCATCAGACATAGATCTTCTAATAATCAACAGTGGAAACTTAGCATTCTGCCTTATATACAGACCCCCATCCTCTGACACCGATGGTCTTACTAATATTATCGACGAAATAGTTAACCCCTAAGAAAAAGCCAGTGCTCCTTGGAGATTTCAATTTCCCCTCATTACAAAGCTTGCGAGCCACTTCCTTCATCAGTGCACTGGAAGAATTAAACTATAACCAAATTATTACTTATCCCACACACAAGCAGGGAAACCTCCTGGACCTCATATTTTTACCCATCGAGTTTGAATTGCTAAACAGTTCCCCTCCTTTGATAACTCCGGTTCCCTGGTCAGACCACCACCTTATTGAATTCACTCTTGTGATCAAGCAATCTCAAACCAATACAATAAGAAATCACCTTAAGCTATACTGTAAATACAAACATTTTAACAAGGAAACCTTCACTGAAGAGCACCTAAAATCCATTGACTTGAAAGCAAATGACTTGGATGCACTTGTAAAAAACTGGAACACTTCCATCAATGATATAGCAACCAAACCGCAGAATTCAAAACACATGTCAAAAAACCCTTCTAAGTAATGGTTTTCCCATGAGCTGAGAATAATGAAAAGAGAACTAAGAAAGCTTGAACGCTCCTGGCGAGCCATGAAAACTACAGATAACAGAGATAAATACATGCTCATGCTTACCAGATACCGCAATCATATAAACCTTGCTAAAAAGGACTATCACACAAAGCTTCTCTTGAGATCAATTAACAAACCAAAATACCTATTTGCTATTGTAAAATCCCTCACAACTTAGCCAAACTCCTCCTCTGCATCTCCAGACATCTCACCTCAAACTCTAGCAGACTATTATATGGACAAAATAAATCCACTCATTGAATCCCATCAGCCCATGGTTCAATATCACACTAGCACCTTCTGAACCCTGGAGAAGGTTTCATCTAATAAATCTTGAACCCCTTAAAAGGACAATTGCAAACATGAACACCACAACATCTAAAGCTGACCCATGTCTGGTTAAATGGATCAAGGACTCAATCATTGAAATCACCCCATCAAACTTAATATTGTTAAAAAGTCACTTTAACAAGGTTACATGCCTCGTGAACTTTAAAAAAAACTATCATAAGTCCCATCCTAAAAAAGCAAACCCTAGACAAAACCTGCCCTTCTTCCTACAGACCTATCTCTAGTATACCCTTCCTTGCCAAAATAATTGAAAAAAGTGTCTATTGTACATGCAATTACAAGACCACATTTACCTCTATGCCCCGCTTGATGATAACCAGTTTGGGTTCAGACCATACCACAGCATTGAGACATTGATGTTAGTCCTATATAAAAATAATCATTAAGGGGATAGATAACAAAAACCAAGCCTACATACTAGTTTTCCTCGACATAGCTGCTGCATTTGACTCTGTCATCCACTCACTCCTAATACAAAGATTGAGACAAATAGGTCCAAATAATACAACACTTAAATGGTTTATATCCTATCTCTCGGAAAGATCTCAACAGGCCAACATAAGACACATATTCTCAAAAACGTACTCTCAGACCACAGGCCTTCCTCAAGTATCTGCTCTTTCAGCACTCCTATTTAATATTTATATTCAACTAGTTTGTCAAATCATAAACAAATTCAAGATTGATTATGCCATCTATGCAGACGACATAATGTTGTTCATGCCCTTCAACATAACCACACCCTATTTTAACTCAATCTCATCCTGCTTCATGGCGATTACAACCTGGCTTAAAAATTCTGGTTTGAATATCAACTACAAAAAAACCGAGGTTTTAATAATCACCAGGAACCAAACCTACACCCCACCACAAACCATATCAATTGATAACTTTTAACTTGAAGTAAAGGAGGAAGTAAAATACTTAGGGGTAACATTAGACAAACACCTCTCTTTCCAGAGACATATCAAAAATATAGCAAAAACCATATTCAATAAGATCCGACTATTGCAACACTTAAAACCACTTCTGCAGCCCTCTGACTTTAGAACTATAATGCAAGCATTGATAATACCACATATAGACTATTGTAATGGTCTACCTTATGTACTACCTAAATTATCCCTGCAGCTTCTCATAATGGCACAACATACTGCAGCCCGAATCTTCCACAACTCGCATCAGATTGATCATATAACAGCAATCTTACTTGATTTACATTGGTTACCCATTCAAAGCTGTATAAAATACAAGTTATTTATGACCACTTTCAAAATCATTAGAAAGATTGCTCCTCCAACCCTATCGCAATTCATCAAAGTGGCACCCAATGATCATCAAAGAAGAGGGCAAATGAGCAATACCCTAACTACCCCATCAGAATACCATAAAACTAAACAATGTGCTAGCAACATAGCATTTGAATATATTTCCCTAATGCTCTAGAACACGTTGCCAACTACCCTCCGAAGCATTACTGACCTATCCTCCTTACGTTCACATCTCAAAACACACCTCTTCATTGAACATTTTGGTCAGAACAAAACTATAACCTATTCAGACCCTACTTAAATAACCACCTCTTTCTCTAACCAACCTCCCTTACCTTTAAATATAGCTATCACCCCCCCCCCCTTTATCTCCTTTTGACCTTACCCTAAATTTTGACTGACATCTTCACTCATTAGAATTGTAAATACATTTTATGCCTAATATTATGTAAATTTTTGATTACCTTTCAGCAACAGTTATATTGTTAAAATGTTTAATGTACCTGTTATAACTGTAAACCGCTATGATTACCTGATATAGAGGTATATAAAAAGCACAAATAAATAAATAAAATAAGAACATAAGATATGCCATACTGGGCCAGACCAAGGTCCATCAAGCCCAGTATCCTGTTTCCAACAGTGGTCAACTTAGGTCATAAGTACTTAGCAGTTTCCCCAAAAGACACAGGTTACACAGTGCTTGTATTGGGTTAAACAGTGATATCCCTGGTCCCTTTTAATAATGGTTTATGGAACTTTCCTTAAGAAATTTGTCGAAACCTTCTTTAAACCCAGCTACACTAACAGATTTTTTTTTCTTCAAGATATTGAGTTCTGTGGGTGAATGTCCTGGTTATGCTCTGCACCCACTGTTGAAGGGAGTTCTGTGGATGCAAAATATATGTTGAAAAAGAAAAAGTAATAACCATAACGCAGTAAATAAAAAACAAAATAAAAATGAGTTATGATTTAGTTTTATAAACTGTACTGTGGTTCTCACTCTTTTAGTTCCTTGGTGTGCAAATATCTTGCATTTCCTCCATATATTCTAATCAGCTTTTTGGTTTGGTTCAGTCCCTGATTGGAGTTTTGAAAAAGCCCAGCCCCCTCTACAGGGAGGGGGGGGGGGCGTCATGTCATCCTTTACCTCAGGCAGCAGATTGCCTTGAGCTGCACCTGCGGAGGACGAAGTACAAGCTGATTCTGATCATCTCACTAACAACAACAACAACAACAAACATTCTCCAGTACCAGGCATACTGTGAACTAATGCAAAGCCATACAACAAAGTTACTGAGTATATATAGAGCAAATCTACCATACCATACCATATCAGCACCAAATTCCAAAACTCACATAAGGAGTCTACCAAAAAAAGTGTCACTGTAAATACTACAGTGGGCCCTGCAATATCCATAAACCTATTTGAAAAGCTGAATATGTCAAATTACTACAGTACACTATAGATCTTTATGTACAAACTCCATGTTAACAGAACACCTGAGCTCAGTCACACACTCAGAACACAGACTCTCACCAAGTACAGAATAAGTAACCACAATCTAAAGTAAAAATAAAAATATGTGGACAAAATTTAAACTGAAACTCCAAGAAGCCAGACACCTCAAGCAGTGCAACATCAGATAAATAAGGGATGCAGTTCCCCCATACAGTGTAAAATATAAAGATAATACAAAGTCCAATCACTAAAATGAAATAAAATTATTTTTTCTACCTTTGTTGTCTGATCATTTTATTCTCTGATCATGCTGGTCCTGATCTGAGGCTTCTGCTTTCCTGTCTTCTCTTAGCTCTCTTTCTGTGGTCTATGGTCCATGGTCCATCTGCCATTTCTTATCTCTTCTTTTGTTTTCTTCACTTCTTTCCATCAGCCTATTTCCAGTCCAAGTAACCCTTCCCAGTATCAGCCCCTTTCCAGTCCTCCCTCCCAGTACCTTCCAATGTCAACTTGCATTCCCATGACTGCCACTGGCGTCCATTCCCTTCCAGTCCCTCTCCTTCCCCACTGTCCAGTCCCTTCTAGTCCAAATACCATGGCAGCCCCTCTCAGCATCCACTCCCTTCCAGTTCCATTCTCCTATCCCCTTGCATCAGCCCATTTGTAGCCCTAGCCCCCAGTTTTCTTCCAGGTCCAGGAGCTCTATCCTCCCCTCCCCACCATCAGCCCAATCCCAGTCGAAGCCCCCCAATCAGCTCCCTTCCAGTGCTAGTCCCCGCTCAACCCCATTACCAGTGCTAACCTCCCCTAATCAGCTCATTTCCAGTCCTAGCCTCCCCAATCAGCTCATTTCCAGTGCTAGCCCCCCATCAGTCCATTACCAGTCCTACCTCACCCTGTCCATTACCAGTCCTAGCCTCCCCTAATCAGCTCATTTCCAGTGCTAGTACCCCCTCAGCCCATTACCAGTGCTAGCCCCCCTAATCAGCCCATTACCAGTCCCAACCCCCTTCAATCCGTCCATTCCCAGTCCTAATCTTCCCTAATTAACCCATTACCAGTCCTAGCCCCCCTGATCTGCCCATTACCAGTGATAGCCCCCCCATCAGCCCATTATAATCCTAACCCACACTGTCTCTCCCCTTTGTCCAGCATTTATGCCCTGTCTGTCCAGTATGTCCTCCTGTCTCTTCCCTTTGTCCAGCATTTGCCCCGTCTCTCCCCTTTGTCTACTACTTATCCCCCTGTCTCCCCCCTTTGTCCAGCATGTCCTCTGTCTCCCCCTTTGTCCAGCATGTCCCCTGTCTCCCTCTTTGTCCAGCATGTCCTCTGTCTCCTCTCTGTCCAGCATGTTCCCTGTCTCCCCCTGTGTCCAGCACTTGTCCCCCCATCTCCCCCTTTGTCTGGCATACCCCCTGTCTCCCCCTTTGTCCAGCATCATGCCCCTGTCTCCCCCTTTGTCCAGCACCTGTCCCCTCTCTCCCCCTTTGTCCCCCCTGTCACTCATCTTTGTTTCTCCTTGTTGTCCTTTTCCTGTCCCAATTCCCTCCACCTGCACCTCTCATCCAGCGGCGGGGGAACTCTGGCTGTTTAATTTTAGATTTTGTCACCTCTGCCCTTCCTCTGCCTTCCCGCTGTGTTTTTTACCTCAACAAATGCTTGCAGCAAAAAAAAAAAAAAAAGCGGCAGGAAGGCAGAGGCAGCAAAATCTAAAATTAAAACAACCGGAGTGCCGCCGCCGCAGCACAAATCAGCCTTATGGCTTGCAGTTGCAAGTGATCAGGCTGATTTGTCCAATGCCAGTGGCACACTAGCTCTTTTTTAATTTTAGATTTTGCAGCCTCTGGCCTGTCTCTGCCTTCCCACGTGGGAAATCAGAGGCAAGCCAGAGACTGCAAAATCTAAAATTAAAACAGATCTGGAGTGCCGGAGTTGGGAGTGCCACACCTGTCGGAGTGCCACCTGAAGCGATCGCATTAGGTGGCCTAATGGAAGAAACACCCCTGATCCTCCGGTAACAAATTCCAGAGTTTGATTACTGTAGACGTTGACTGAAAAAATATTTTCTCTAATTAGTCTTAAATAGGTTACCCCGTAGATTCATTGCATGTTCACTAGTCTTTTTATATTCTGATGACGTATACAATCGATCTACATTCATTAATTTATTGACCTCTATCATATCTCCCCTCAGCCGTCTCTTTTTCAGGTTGAAGAGCCCTAATCTTTTTAGCCTCTCTTCAAAGGGGTATCCTTCCATCCCCTTTACCATTTTGGTGGCTCTTCTCTGTACCTTTTCTAATAACGCTATATTCTTTTTAAGATACGGTGACCAGAATTGCACACAATATTCAAGGTGTGGCTGCACCATGGAATGATTCAGAGGTATTATAATATCCTTTGTTTTATTTTCCATTCCTTTCCTTATGATACCTAGCATTCTATTTGCTCTCTTGGCCACTGCTGCACACTGGACGGAGGGTTTTAACATGTTATCCACGATGATGCCTAAATCTTTTTCCTGGGTGGTGGTTCCCATTGTGGAACCTTGCATCATGTAACCATAGTTTGGGTTGTTCTTCCCTAGGTGCATAACTTTGCACTTGTCCACATTAAATTTCATCTGCCATTTGGATGCCCAGTCTTCTAATTTATCAAGATCCTCTGGCAATTTTCCTCAGTCCTTGTGGGTTTTAACAACTTTAAATAGTTTTGTGTCATCTGCAAATTTGATAACCTCACTCGTTTTTCCCATTTCCAGGTCATTTATGAATATGTTAAAAAGCAGCGGAAGGCTTTTCTGCTTCTGAGATCTGGAGTTCTTTCTATTGGAGCTACAATGTTATTACGTTTTCCCTGTAAGTGTATTGTTTATTTTAGAGCTAATAAGTATGTTTTCCTTCAGCCTGAGGACCTGTCCACGTTTGTATCTTCTCATTTGTTGACCTCTTCGCCTATGGATAAATGATCGTCATTTGGAATATGCTCTGAACTTGCCCCCGCTCTTGGTAATTTGTGTTACTTTCCTACTTTTTGGGACGCGACTTTACCTGGCCGCGTTTGGTAGTTTCCTTTATCTCCCCCCAGTATAGTATAGTGGGCTACAACTGTACTGTGCAATTATATATGCTTTGATGTTATTTCCTGTATTTTCTGTACACGGTTAAGTTTTTCTGTACAAGCATTGCTTGGTTTATAATGTAAAATTGCATAAATTAAAAAAAAAAAAAAAGCAGCGGACCCCGCACAGATCCCTGGGGAACTCCACTATTCACCTTCTCCATTGGGAAAATTGTCCATTTAGCCCTACCCTCTGCTTTCTATCTTTTAACCAGTTCCTGATCCACAGTAGTACACTTCCTCCTATTCCATGACGTTTTAGTTTTGCCAAGTCTCTGAGGAGGGACCTTGTCAAAGGCTTTCTGAACGTCCAGATAGACTATATCAACCGACTCACCTTTGTCTACCTGTTTATTCACTCCTTCAAAAAAACATAACAGATTAGTAAGACAAGACCTTCCTTGGCTTAAAGCCATGTTGGCTGTCTCCCATTAAGCCATGACTATCTACATGTTCAGTAATTTTGTTCTTTATGATGGTTTCTACCATTATTCCTGGTGCTGGCCTCACTTTCGCCATAGATACGAGGTATCGCTGCTGCCTGGTTAGCTTCTGGGTTCTATGCTGACCCAGATATTCAATGTCAGTGGTCTTAAAAAAAAGATTGTCCAGTTCCTGGAGGAAAAGTCTGTAAATCATTATTAAAATACACCAGAGTTAAGTTGCATGGAATCTGGTATTTTGGGGATTATGTTAGATACTTGTGCCACTATTGGCTTGATGGACCTTTGTTCTGACCCACTATGGCAGTTCTTATGTTCCTTAGATTAAAATCCATCATTAACTCCTGAGAAAAATTTCTCTTCTATTCTCTTAAATTGCCCCAATAACTTGTAAATCAATGAATGTGCCTGGGATCACAGCTGGCAGAGTGACCATATTAAGTATTGTTGATTAAATTAATATATCTGCTCAGCACCATTATCTGTATAGGTACTGAATATACGGATAGTGCAGTAACCATGCCGGCACTATCTGTATAGTTTAGAACTATTTTATTTATTTGTATTTAGATCATGCCTTTCTAATAGTAGTTAAAGGCAAGTTATATTCAGGCAGAGTAGATATTTCCTATTGAGGAGGCCTAAACAAAACATAAAATTTATCTGGAGTGGCTTATATAGTCACTATGAGCGCCATCCCAAAACATGCACGTGCCAGCACCGTGCATGTGTAAAAATAGCTGTACAACTCCCGCAGTGCATTCTGTATCCACATGCTCAGACACACACGTGAACCTGGAATTGGCCCGTAAATGCACATGGCACCAACCATCCAATCCATGTCTGTATCCCAAAACGTCTAACCCGTGTCTGTTTTAACCATGCCGGCCTCCCCCAGAGCCAGCACGTGGACCAGGAAACAGGAAATTCATACTGCACATCTATAAACATGGCTACCAGGCAGCCAAACCTTAGTGAGCGTACATGACATATATCACCTGTCTTGCACATGGCAGCAGAGCTATTGGGCAGTTACTTGCACCAAGGGCAGAACCCACATCCTTGTCATGGTGGTGCATCAAATATGCCTATATGGACAGACACATCCAGTTGTGGCCTCTGCAGGTGCAGCATTGTGCAGCTGTGGGATTATTCTGGTAGTCATGGGCAGGCCACGGGGGGAGGGGGGGAAGGGGGGAGGTCCACTTCCATCCCTGCTGTGTATGTGTCGTTTGCCATCAGGACCATGCATACCCATTCTTTTGTGAACTGAGAGGTGCCATCCTGTGTCTTGCCTGCCACTTTTGTCAGGGGCATTGGAGGGGGGGGGATTTCATTGACTGGCCATGGGCTGCCATGGTGGGCTACATACCACATATGCCCTTTAGCCCCGTACCCTGTAAAATGATGATTACCCACACATGTGCCTTCCACAGGTGTTCATTCTGGATGTCTCTGTCTGTTCTTGTCTTATCATCTCTCTTCTGTGCACCTGCATGCATGCTGTAGCCCTGTACCTTTGTGGCTCTGTTCTGGCTGACATGGGTTGTCGCACCAGCAATAGATTTGGATATTTGATGGGGTGTCTGGAGTTGCACAAGGGGATAAAGTGGCCATTGCTGGGACCAAAACCCATGTATGTAGGTTTCCATGCCAGTGCATTCATCATTACACTATGGTAGGGCTGTGTGTGTCTATGCTAGCTTGCACACTGTTGATGGTCATATTTGATGTTCCAGGCCAGTGTTTGGCTTTTTTGGCACCTCTTTGTCTCTTATCTCTGTGGATGTGTGGCTAATTGTCTCCCCATGGTCATCCGGGTGTATTTCTGGGACATCCACAGCACGGCAAAAGGCTTGTGTTGCTTGGAATGGGCCCAAGCTTCTACATTTCCAGCGCAGCATGGCTACGCTGCATTCCTGTGTACATGGGTATCTGCAGCACAAGGGATGTACGTGCTCATGCTCGCTGTATTCTGGTATGTTAACCGTGTCCACAACTGCCCATCCATGTGCAGCCACACCTCTGGCGATTACACATACATCTCCTGTGCTAATGCTGACACAGACAGTGTTGTGTGCATACAGACCAGGCACTGTTCGTGTTGGACTTGCTGTTGTGACGGACACAGGACTTGGCCCACTAGTCAGTGGCCTGCCCTTTGGCAGTCCACGGCTAGCTACATGCAGTGTCACTACTGGTACAGCAGATATGCTATGCAGTGCATGCACCAAGATCACACACATGGCAGTTGCTGGCAAACTTATCATGTCACAGCATACAGTGCTTGCATATCCCAGTATGTACCAGTGTAGCCTATGTGGGGTCGCAACAGCTACATGTGCCTACATTTCCTTATCTGTGGCAGCCACACATCAGGATGTTCACTTGCCACAGTGGCAACATGATCTGACCAGGACCATTTGAACACTACACTGTCCTTCAGGATATGCACAGGGTTTGCACCCCATGCCTGCAGCACTGAGATATGTAGACATTCTTTGGACACTGCTGCATGCCCCCACCCTGGGACTCCCTCACCATTGACTGGGACCTACACTGCTGTGTTGCTGCTGTGCAACCTGTCCAGGTGTACTGGCACCTGGTGCAGCTGCAGGAATCCCAACAGTGCTGCTACTGTCCTGGCATACAAGTCCACTCCACTCTGCCATTATGCACAACCTGACCTCTCCTGCACCTCTGATACATTCCATACTTGCATGCCCACACACTCTTGCCTGCAGTCACAGCTATCTTCCCTCAGACACAGCTCCATCATGCACCTCTCACAGGTACTGCAAATGCATATTTGCATGGCATTTTTGGGATTAACATCTGTTCTGCATCTTTTGACCAGCCACATACCATCACAGCTGCTACCATCCCATATTGCTACACCATTTGTTGGAGGGCCTTGCATTGCAGCCTTGCCACATATAGCACATGGCAACCTTTTGACTATTGCAGTGCTGCACATTTCCTTGGGGGTATACTTGACTGTTGCTGACCCTTGGGGTTCCCCCCCTGTGCATTCTATTTCTTACCACTGCTCTCCAAGGCGGGAGACACACACCATCATTACAGACTTCTCATTGCCATTTGTCTTAATGGGATGCTTTTGTGTACAGGCCTGGATTTCTTCTAGCCCTTATTCCACATGTCACCCAGATGTCAAAGCTATATCTGGTGAAATGACAGAGACATGTATGGACCTTTCCTGGATATGCATTATACTTGTCGGCCCCTGAGCATTGCCTCTGTTCTGCCCCTCCCACCCATGTTCTAAGATCCCCATCTGTGTACTGTGTACGTGCAGGCAGGCATTATACATGTCAGCCCCTGACCATGTCTCTGTTCTACCCCCTCCCGCCCATGTTCTAAGATTCCCGTCTGTGTACTGTGTATGTGCAGGTTCGGAATACGGGACTGGATGTTTTCACATGGTACATGTCTATCCCACACATGGGCAGGGTTTATTCGTGTCTTAGAATGACCCCCTATGTGGATAATTTTTTGGCCTGCTTTTGCCCTGCCCCAAACTCGACCCTTTTTCTTATATAGATAGTATTGGGCCATTCAGTCAGATATTCAGTTCAATACTATCTTTATAAGATTTGAAAGTCTATGGATAGTGAAATACATTCACCGGCTGACAATGAACATATACCTTCATTTGAATATTGGCCTAACTACCTTTTCTTTTCAACTTTTAATAAAATAAATAGAATTTAAAAAAAGTATTTATCATATACAAAAACTTTACCAAAATAAAACTTGTCAGGAAAATTGGGCATTAAACAAAAATGGCAATAGCAACAGCAAAAAAGATATAAACAAAATTCTGAGGCAACAAAATGTTACATGTCAAATACAAATGACCATCACAGTTAGGAGGCAATAGAATGAGAAACTAAAGGCAAATAGTGCTAACTCTCAAAAAAAGAGAAGGAGGAAACAATTGCCTAGCTAACAAGAACACCATCCTTACTAAGCCAAATCAGGGCCTTACCAAGAGCTGTGCGAGTGGTGCAGCCGCACAGGGCGCAAGCACAAAAGGGGCACTGATATCATCACTGAGCTTCCAGGAAGCTCAAAAAGAGTGAGTTTCTACATTTGGAGGGAGGGTGCCAAATTCATTAGTTGCAGAGGGCGCATTTCTAGCTTGGTACGGTCCTGATCCAAATAACACAGTTTTTTCAAACTTAGGTTCTGGCACTTCCCTAGAGGGCATTTCTGATTTATCATCACTAAGTTAGTTAGTTAAAAATACTATTATTCTGCAACTCTCCCAATTACTCATTGGATCAGTGAGGTTTACTAAAGGCATCATTAATCAGTTACATTAAAGTTAGAGAAGAACCAGGTTTTAAGTTTCTTTCGGAACAATAAAACCAATTCAATTTTTTTCAAATCTTTTGGTAGCCTGGGCCAAGCCTCAGCTGCTTTATAGGGAATGGTGTACCGAAATCTCTTCTTACTCATAATCCCTGCACTCTAGGAGAAAAGGAGAGCCATAGTACCCTACAAACGCCTGGATTTAGTAATTAGAAGTGCCAACAACATAGCAGAAAAATGGACTGAGACAAATCCATAGAAAAATATATATAAAAACAAGGAAATTTTAAAAAGCTTAAATGCTCTGACATCTTAAGCTAATGTAACTGTGCAAATAAAGGAGAAACCAAATCAAATTTCCAAGCACCAGATATTAACCTCAGCGCCATGTTCTGACAAAATTAAAGCTTTTTCACCTGTTGTTGGGAACAATTTAGTTGTGCTGGATCAAAAAGCCATGTTACATTACAATACTTAAATATATATTTGTAAAAATATTTTCAAAAGAATGCTCCAGTCTGTAATAACCTAGATGCATTAGGATGAATTGTCTCTACTTCTTTAAAGTAGCCCTGGCTACATCAGAAAATATTCTGACTTCAGAGTTAAGAAATAGTTTCTCATTGTGCTCAAACAACATTTTAAAAATCCAGTCATAGTCTGTTTCCAGGAAAAAATAAACCATTATTAATAGAGTGGCTTGAAAACCTCCAGAAGTCTTCAGGAAAGCTGTAAGCTCCAGGTTACAAATTTGATTGGTTTCCAGATCAAACTTCACTTTTTAAAGAAGGAGGAGGAAGTCTTCACTAAAAGGTGGTATAGCCTTAGAAGGAACCTTTAAAACTTCCAAAAGATATTTTAAATAAATCTTTGGCAATCTCTTACATTAGGAAAATTAATCAATCTTAAATTCATTTGTTTAACAGCATTTTCCAAAGTCTGTATTTTATTATGTAAATACAATGTTATCTTTAAACACCTTGCCCATCTTGCAGTGGCAGAAGTTCAAATATGGGCCACCAAGCAACAATTTTGAAAGAGCCCCCATTGTGGGGAAGTCCTCTTCAGAGAATATACTGGAGAAGTTGTCCTGCTTGGGCAGAATTTACACCCCTACCAGCTTGTCTTCCAAGCTGGTAGGGGTGTAAATTTCTTGTGCTATTAATTTCTTGTGTCAAAACTCCCCAGAGACCTCTGCCATCTGTACATAGGATATTTATGTATTTATTACAAAACATGCAATCTACCCTCCCAGCCCACATGCTATACAAAAATAAACATGTATCTTTACCTTTATTTGCACACTTTTTATATTGTCCTTCAGGACAACAGAGTGGTTTATAATATCAAAAATTCAAAAAGAAGGCCAATGGCCGGAAAAGAAAGGAACTACATTCAGTGAACAGGACAGAGGATAGACATTCGCAACATCCAGAGAGGGGGCAGAACAGCAGGGGAAGTTAAGAGATGGAAGGGAGGAGGTCAAAGACAGAGGAGAACAGGTGGGTTTTGAGTAGAGATTTGAACCGGAGTAAGGAGGGTTCGAGACGAAGAGCAGAAGGGAGAGAGTTCCAGAGGGAGGGACCAAGGAAGAAGAGAGCAGAATGGCAGGTGGATTCAAGGCGAGGATTACTTGGGGAGGGCAGGTGAAGGCGATTAATTGTGAGCTGAGCAGAGGCTGCGGACAGGGTTATGAAAAGAAGGTTATGTAGAGTGTATTTAATGGAATAACAGGTGATCTTGTAGCTGACAGAGTGGTATTGAAGAAACCATAACATACTCTCCTTCCGGCAATAACACACCCTCTTAACTCTCAGACTTCTCCACCACCTCTTTGGTGTTTGAGATGCAGCATCACAAAGCACCTCAACATAAGCAGTACCATCACAACCAGACAGTGATATTCCCACATCATCAGGCAGTGTGGGTGCCTGGGCCTCTTTGTGCCTGCTTCCTACTGTAGGATTCTCCTCTCCTCCAGGCTAAACAAATGCATCTGTGGCCACGGCCCATAACAGCTTTCCTTTCCCCCATTCCTCCAGAGCTTCCAGTGACACTGCCTTGGAGGCCACTAGTTTGAGATCTTTGAGTCACAAACTGCTTAGTGACAGTACCGTGACATTACTGCTAAGGATCAGATCGGTCATTTTGGACCCAAACAGCAATGGAGCAGGAGTAAAGGGGATTTGCTCCTGCTCTGACCACCAAACACCAAGAACAGCATATTGATGAGTATCCATGGGGGTGGGGGGGGGGGGGGAGGCAACCAGGGGGAGTCTTCTTAGGTGCAGGAGGCCTTTGATTTGGGGAGGCACTTAGTGCTGGGGGATATGCTTGGGGGAATTCCTCTTGATGAGGAGTGAATTGAAGGTTCTGGAGGGCTGCTAGACATTGCCACACAGGACTTGTTAGGAGCTAGTGTGTTTCTCTGCTGGAGCACGTGTTCTCTGCCTCAGCAGGTAGCCTGGGTGCTCCTGTGCTACTTGCCCAGGCAGGGGACAAAACTTTCATGAGATAAATGCCTGCCCTGTGCACTAGAGGACAGAAGCTGTGTATACCCATTTACCACACTGGCTTTGCATTCACTGCGCCTTCATTTTTGCAGTTAAGATGCAGTAAGTGCAAACACTTGCACTTTAATTAATAAAAGGGCCTTGTGTCGGTATATGTGTAGAAATGTTAGTATGTGCCTGTGTGCCTTTCTATTTGTTAATTCTCTCTGTGTCTGCGATAAGGAGAGGAAATGAGAGGAAGGGCTGTTTGACAAGTCAAGTATGTTACTATGGATCAGTATTAATATGCTATTGGACCCATTTTCCTACGGAACATAAGAACATAAGATATGCCATACTGGGTCAGACCGAGGTCCATCAAGCCCAGTATCCTGTTTCCAACAGTGGCCAATCTAGGTCATACGTACCTAGCAGTTTCCCCAAAAGACACAGGTTCCACAATGCTTGTAATGGGTCAAGCATTGATATCCTGGGTCCCTTCTTAATAATGGTTTATGGACTTTTCCTCCAGGAACTTGTCCAAACCTTTTTTAAACCCAGCTACACTAACAGCCTTTACTACATCCTCCGGTAACAAATTCCAGAGTTTGATTACACGTTGAGTGAAAAAATATTTTCTTTTATTAGTCTTAAATAGTTTACCCTGTAGCTTCATTGCATGTCCCCTAGTCTTTCTATATTCCGATAACGTAAACAATCGATCTACGTTTACCCGTTCCACTCTACGGAAATGCATTGAGGCATTTTCAGGGGTGGGACTTCATTTCTTGTCAATCTCTCATCACATGCAGAAGCTAAATTTGTATAACACAGGACTTCCCCCAGCTCAATTTTTCCCTTTCTATGATGAGCATTCTAGTGCTCTGTCCCCACAGCCTTCCCACTGGCTGGATCGACTACCCACAGTCTGCTGCTACTTAGAATGGAAACACATAGGACATGCTCACTCACTTGAGGAGAACTGCAGATAGAGGTTTTAAACTCTAGCTTCCAGACATTGTTGTAAAAATCAGTAGAATCCTGAAAAAAAGCTAGACTGTTGTCAATCCCACTCAACTAATAGGCAAGGCTAGGCGGTCGCCTAGGGCAGCATCTTCTGCCAGTCAGCAAAGAGCAGCAACAGTAAAAGCAAAACAATAGAATCTGGCAGCTCCACAACTCTAAGAACCTTCAGTACATTTTTTCCCTGCAGAGAAAGAAGGTATGTACTGTGGGGGCCCCTTGCCCAGGCAACAGCCTATGGACTTAGGGCTGCACTTGTTAGTCCTTTAATTAAGGAGTTTTTCCTCACCCAGAGCCGGGCTGCTGGGATTTGTAGTTGTGTTGTTCAAAAAACAAGTAGTGTGGAGACCGAAGGTTTACAAGGCAAACACAGGAATTTTATTGCTTTTCCAAAAGAGCATTAAGGCTCAACGCAAACAAACAGGATTCCCTCTCCAAACAATAATCCATAGGCATTTATACGAAACAAAACAATGTAACTGCTTTTAGTAGCTTTTTAACATAGGTCGCTGTTTCCAAACGATCCAGCAATCAAACATGGTTTTCTCCTTTCTTCAAACCCAAAAGAAATATCCTCTCTTCAGCAAACAGGGTTCTTAGCATTCCTGGCTAAACACAATTCTCCCTGTTTTCACACTGCCTTTTAGGACATTCAGGTTATAAACCTTTCTCTCTTATCCAAGAACTTTTATTCTGCCTTCTGGCATAGAGAACAGTCCATTACTGAATCTTCAGAGCTTTCATCAGATTCATAATAGTCTATCTGCATTTCCTCAGGACCTGTGTCTGATAAATCTGGCTCTAAACCAGCATGAGAAACTTCAGGCTTAATATTCTCTAAAAGTTCCAGAACCTCTCTCCACTGAGGCTTTTACCTATGCAAAGGGTTTCCACGAGGAACGTGGAGATTCTTCTCTTGCATCAAACGACATAATGCCTCTAACTGACTCACAGCACTTTTGGCTACACTTTTATTCACGCACCTTTTTGGAAGTTGCAGCTCTTTAGCTGGTTCAGGAACAATTGTCACTGCAGTCTGACCCTTGTCAGCACTTCTCTCTGACACAGCTCTCCTAGTTTTAAAATCAATTGCAGTTTCCTTTCAATCCTGGCTTTCTTTCTGACTAGGGCTTTCACCTCTGAGAATCCCCCGGAAGTCTCCACCATTCTCCTCCACAGTGAACTCTCTGGGCCTTTCTCTGGTGCTTCTCTCACCACTGAATTCTCCAGCGTGCTGCTTCCCTGTCTCTCCCTTTCCAGGGTGTCGTTTCGTGTGCTGCCTTCTCTCAGGCTGAGTCTCTCTTCCCATGGTGCTGCCCTTCTCAGGCTGAGTCTGACTTCCTTCTGTTTCCCTGGGTTTATAAGAGTGTCTCTGAACTACCGTGCACTGCCCTTCCCCCAGGTGTCTCATTAGTTTCCAAGCCTGCCCTTAGATTAGCAGAGCTTGGGTGTGTCCTGTCCTCAGTAGCTGTGTGTTTTTTTTCCTTGCCTGCACTTTGAGAGCTACTGATTCCTTGCCTGTCTCTTTCTTTAAACGTAAATGTCTGATTTTCTCCCAATTCCATGGGCTCAGCCATACTCTCCTCATCACAGTACATAGAGCAAAATTTAATATTATTTATTTGAAGTATGATTCTCAATTATGCATTTTTACAGGGCTGTTGTTGGGGAAGTGATTTTTTAATGATATTGATTACTGAATATAATATCAATATTTTAGGGTGGGGAGGAAGAGGCCTAAGGCTGGAATCTTTGCCTAGGATACCCAGTACCCTTGCATGTCACTGCTGAGTACTGAGCACATCTGACAGGGCCCCCCCCCTAAACTTGTCTAGCTTGCCTTAATCTAGCACTGCCCATGGCAACAGATATAAACTGGCAGTCAATACAGCAACCAGGAAAAAAGCAGTACAATTCAGTCAGTAGTTTTCACAGTAGAAATAAATAAAAATAAAATGAAATATATATAAAGCTGGGCAGTAAAGAAGAAAGACAGTAAGGAAATTGATGCCTTTGATTTATGGTGCTGCTGAACAGGACCATGTGCGAGCATATGGTTGGCACGGGCTCTTCTGAACAGGAAGCCCTGCATCAACTTCATGCTGGTCATGTAGTGCCTGTGCCTTCCTTTACCCAATGCTGCTGACAGGACTGGCTTAGCAAGTGAGCCAGTGAGGCACTGGCTCAGGGCACACAATCTGTAAGGATCTCCTAAGATAAGGTTACCGGAAATGTGGTGGGGAGGGGAAGAAAAGGCCAGGGCTGGTGCAAGGAGATGAGATGGCTTAGGCAAACCTCATCCCTTGTGCCCAACCCACTCCTCTCCAGGACCTGCAGCAACGGCAATGACCTCAATCAGCCTTGTGGCGCTAACCTTAAAATTTTGGTGCCACAGGGCTGTTTGCTTCTACCCCTGCAATGCCCAATGCTGACTTTTTATTTGCATGGGTGTATAAAAAGGAAGTTGGCATAAAGCATCAGAGGGGGCAGAAGCAAACAGTCCTATGGACATGGGTATAGTTTTGGTGGTGCTGGGGGCCATTGCCCCCCCCCCCAAAACAAGCTGGCTTTCGTGCCAAAATGGCTACAGCCTGTCCTCCCACCCATGGCGCTACTGCTGATGCTGCCGCCGCTGTTTTTTCTGTGTCTGCAGTGGCAATAGTGGTGCTGCAGTGGGGGACAGGGAGCAGATTGTAGACATTTTGGCATGAGAGCTAGCTTGTTTTGAGGAGGGGGAGAGGGCGATGCTTCCGCTGCCACTGCTTTTTCTGTGTCTGCAGTGGCAGCGGTGGTTTCTCTTTTTTTATTTAATATTTAAAAATTTTACAAAATTCATACCAAGAATGAAAACTTGTACAGAAAAAGCATCATCATGTAAAAAGCACAAACAAGAATAGAGCAAAAAGGAAACAAATCAAAACGAAAAATGCCTGTAGTCCTCAAAAAGGAGTGTGGAATAAAACACAAACAGAACAGAGGCCAGAGACCCCCATCATATCATCCAAAAATAAATGATGAGGAAAACAGATGACCATGAAAGGGCCAGTGCATTACTTAACAGCGCAGTTTACACCAGTCAAATCAACCTCAGCATGAGAGGAAGTTGTAAGTAATCTAGCATTAATAAAGGAAGAAAAGTCAGAAGGAGAAAAGAAAATAAATCTTTTAGAATTATATGACACTAAACATTTACAAAGAAACCGTAGATGAAAAGTAGCCCCCAAAGCTAGAACACCAGGCTTCAGCAGCCATTTCTGAGTTTCTTTAGTCACATTGGGAAAAATTGAAATTTTCTTCCCATGAAACAATTGGGAGCGCTTAGTATAGAACAAATGCAATAGCCAGTCTCTATTGAAAGCAAGAGCAAACATGACTAGCAAAGTAGAAGTTTCAATATGAGATGACGCAGGGGACTGCAGCAAGCCTGAAACGTTCAAAACATCCATCTTAGGAATCTCATCAGTTGGCTCTTCTGATCTTCTACCTGTTGGCAAATAATATGCCTTCATAATAGGTGGCATTAAATCCGCCGACACGGTCAAATTCTGACCCATGTATTGCTTAAATAGTTCAACAGCCGCAACTCCCTTTAACTTTGAAAGTTCAAAACACTAACATTAGCAGCTCGAGCAGCATTTTCTAAAGCTTCCATCTTAGCACAAAGCAATACGTTATCTTTAATCAGCTCCGCACTAGTATCTACAGCAGAGTTAAAAATCTTCTCATTGTCCTCTACTTGACGCTGAACATCATCAGTTATAGTTATATATTTGTCCAATTTCTTGTTAACCGCACCAACCTGAGCTGAAAGACCAACAGCCTGTCATGCAACTGCATCCGAGAGAGTGGAAATAGCCTCCCAAATGTTCTCCAGAGTGATTTTCTGTGGATGAACTAATGAGAAAAGTTCAAGTCCATCCTCAGGGGTAGATACCAAGACACCATGCTCATTACTTTCCCTTAGGGTTGCCAACTGGCTCCAGATGGATGTGACAGGCTTGATGCAGTCCTGGGTTTACCCCGCTGCATGCAGGGACATGTAGTCTTATTTTTCTTATGGAGTGCAATGGAGAAAGCAGAACTACATGTCCCTGCATGCAATGGGGTAAACCCAGGACTGGATCAAGCCTGTCGGGCGCATCTGGAGCCAGTTGGCAACCCTACTCTCCCTTTTAGGGAGACTTGGGGATGCCTCCAATGAAGCCTTCACCGAAGAAACAGGAGAGGCCAAGAAATCTGCTCCAAACTTCTCTGCCAGCAGATCCCCCACAGGCGAAACCTGGGTGCCACCTTCCGACCCCAAATAAACACCAGCCAGCGGAGCAGGAACAGCTGAAACAAAAGTTGAAGGCGAAGACCATGCATCGGGAGACAGAGTCACTTCAAGGTCAGGCAAGGGAACGAAAACTTCTGGAAGCTTCCCTGCAGCGACCCGTCGAATCTCCCGCTTCTCAGTGTCAGACAGTGAAACAAATCGATCCATAGGACCAGAAACCGGTGGCAAGGGCTCCGCGAGGTAAGCTCTAGTCTTTCCTTTTCTTTTGGCATTACAAACACCAGAGCAAACACCTCACACAGCCATCTTGGAATAAGCCACACCCTGGCAGCGGTGGTTTCTGATGAAAAGAAAACAAAAACGCAGTCTCTTTTGAGCTGAGAAGGCAGGTCTGGTCCTGCCCCTCTCTGAAGCAGGGTTTTTTCTTTTCTTTTTTTTAAATCAGATGCCACCACTGCTGCTACAGACACAGCAAAAGTGGCGGTGGGGGTGTTGTGGAATGGCTGGAAGGGAACTGCTGAGCAGATGGACATGAAGGGGAGTGAGAGTGGAATTCCCAGAAGGGAAAAGTTGGGCAGATGAACATGAAGGGGGGTGAGGGTGGAATGGCTGGAAGGGAACTACTGGGCAAATGTTGGACACGAAGGAGGGGCAGAGGGCAGATGATGAATAGGAAGTGTGAAGGGGATGGCGCAGGGCAGATGCTAGACACAAAGGGAGGTGACGGGCAGATACTGGACACACAATGTGGGGGTGGAAGGCGGATGCAGGACACGAGTGGTGGGCAAATGCTGGACATTGGGTGGAGAGCAAAGGTCGGACATGGGGTAGGGATCATAAAGGGATGGAGGGCAGGTAGCTGCTGAACACAGGGTAAGGTCATAGGGGGATAAATGGCAGATGCTGGACACAAACAGGGGGAATGAAGGGAAGATGCTGGACATGGGGTGAAAGAAAGAGAGGGGAGATACTAGGCATGGGGTGGGGTTTGATGGGGAGATGCTGGATATGGCGTGAGGGAGAGAGGGGGAATACTGGACATGGGGGTATAGGATGAGAAAAAGGGGAGAAGCATGAGATTGGGAAGAGAGGGGGAGAAAGGGCAGAAGAGAAAATGATAGATGCTGAACACAGGGAGAGTGGAAAAAGGAAAGAGTTCAAGACTGGGGAATAAGAGCCATTCGATGTTGAGATCCCAATGCTGCCAAGATTTGGACACTGTCTGTGGCTGTGTTTAGCTTCTCTCAAACTGTGTAAGTGGCTCTATAGCGTTTCTCCACATGAGAATAGGGTTTAGTTGGATGGACTTGATTTCACAAACATATTTTATCTAACTAGGTGCATTATGTAGTTGTTTGCCACATTAGTTCACAATGTGGCTTTTCTCTCTTTCAATGACGTTTCATGCAGTTTCATATTCGTTCATATCTAATTAATTCTCCCTTTATGAGTTTTTATATCATTTAATGTAAATTCTTTGGGTTTATATATACCATTATAAATGCTTTATATTTTCCTCCTTCTCATGCTTTTCCTTTCTTCTTCCTCACTCCCTCCTCCCCCTCCCCCTTCCCTCCCCCTCCCCTCTTTCCTCTTCCCCCCCTTCCCTTTTCTTTGCCACATTTGACTTTGAATGCGACTTGTAATAGGTGAATTACTGGAGTACGATATTCATTTATGACTGGTGCTTGGTGAGGTGCACTGTTGATAACCAGGTACCAAATCTTTTTTTCTTACTTAATATGATCACTTAGTTTTATGCAGTTTTTATCTGCCATGTCGACATTGCCCAGACATGAATGTAGGTTGTATGGCATTGCTCTGTCCTTAGTAGTCCTCCTCTCCCTGGTGTCCACATAGGATGGGAAAACAATTATAAATGTTCTGATTCTTTTTTATCATTATCAGTCTTGCATACATTTTTAGGATGAACTGCATTTTTACAGCACTCTTTTATATATTATTTATTGTTTTTTATCCCTTTCTGTCTTAATTCTTATGTCACATGCTTTTAACTGTTTTTACTTTGTGGTTTACTTATTTATTTATATATTTATGTTCGTAATTAATGTATTTATTTATATATTTTTTCATTGTATCTATATTGTTTTGTTTTCAAAGTTTGTATCCCCTGAAGAAGGCCAGGTTGGCCGAAACGTGTTGGGGTGTCTTTGCCACCTGTTGGTGCACCTGCTGTGTGTCTCTTTGCTCCTGTGTGGGTGGGTTGCTCTCCATTGGACCTCTCAATGAAGGTAAAGAATACATTTTCAGTTTATTGACTGGAATATGTCAGCTTTTGGATTTTATATATATCATCTTTATATTTTGCACAGTATGGGGAAAATGCATCACTTTCTATTTCTTGTGTTGCACTGCATGCAGAGCTTGGTTTGTTGGGGTTCAATTTAATTTTTTCTGCATATTTCTACTTTGTGTTTGTTGTACTTTATTCTGTACTTGGTGAGGGGTGAGCATTGAGTTCCTATATAGGATCTGTAGTAATCTGGCTTTTTCAATTTTCCAAATAGGTGTAAGGATGTTCTACGGTCCACTGCAATATTTATGGTGCTGCTCTTTTCTGGGTAGGCTCCTTATTGTGTTAATTTTAGAAGCTGGTGTCACTATGGTATGGTAGATTTGCTTAATAGGTCTTCAGTGACTTTTGTAGGGTTTTGTGTTAGTTCACAAACTGCCTGATACTGGAGAGGCTGTTAATGAAATGACAGCAGAATTGGATTTATTTTTTCTTGTATGCTGTGTTCTATGGTGAAATGTCCTAGTTCTGCTCTGCACCTACTGTTAGAGAAAGGGTTTTATTGGACGCACAATACATGTTCAAAAAAAAAAAAAGAGAACCACATTTTTTTTGTCCCTTGTTGTGTGAGCACCTTAAATCTACTTTGTTTTTTGCAGATTACATATTTACAGGTGTCAGTAATTTTTTTTATCTTATAGTGCAAGTCTAGTTGTATTTTAATTATAAATATGTTGCTTTCCTTTTTTTGAAAAAGACAATGAATGAGAACCTCTGCTCCCTCATAAGAACATAAGAGATGTCATAATGGGTCAGACCAAAAGGTCCATCAAGCCCAGTATCCTGTTTCAAACAATGGCAAATCCGGGTCAGATTCTGAAAAGATAGACAGACTCCATGTTGCTTATCCTAGGGGTAAGCATTGGATTTCCCCAGTCTCCTTTAATAATAATTTATGGACTTTTCTTCCAGGAACTTGTCCAAACTTTTTAAAACCCAGCTCCACCAACAGCTTTCACTATATCCTCCAGCAATAAATTCCAGTGTTTGAGTTCGCATTCAGTGAAAAAATATTGTCTCCAGGAACAGGCAGGAATGCAGTCTTCATATATGGGTGAACATCACCGACAAGGTCTGTGTGGGAATGCTCCCCAGCGTCCTATAGGAAAGCCTTTGGGAGCACTCCACTGCCCCTGCATGTCTGCCTGCCTTCCCAACTTCTCTCCTCAGTTCTTCAGTTTCCGTGGAGCCAGAAGGACACATCGTCCTGTCACTGCCAAAAAACCTCTCCTTTTTGTGGAATATCGTGCTTCTGCTTTTCTGTCGATGCCGGTGCTGTCGCATCTGACACAGGTCCCAATAATTCTTTCATCTTTAAATTTTCTATTTTCTTTTCTATTGGTTTTCCTCGCAGTTTTCACCACTAAACTAGGCCTCAGGTCCTCCATAGCCTTATCTTCCATCTTGAAAACTACTGTTTAAAGCATGGGCAAGCCAGTCAATGGATTCAAAAAATGTTCCAAGTGTGCCGGTACCATCTCGACCACTGATAAACATGACTGGTTTCTAAAATGTTTGGGCCCTGATCATCAGCTCAATTCATATCCTTTGTGCCAACAAATGACAAAGAGAGGCCTCAAGAACCAAGCCAGACAATTTGGATCATTGTTTGCCTCGGACTTGGTTTTAGTGGCTTCCTCTCATGGGTTTCAGGTTTCTTCAAAGTCCAAACATAAAAGTAAGTCAAAGTCTCTGGCCATTCCCAAACCCTCAGCATCGGCGCCAAAGACCAATACCGAGGCCAGAGAAAAGTCCCAGCATAAGTATTGCGACTTCCCTAGAGGTGCTTCTGATGCAGACCAGACAGCCTAACATCCCCGGCAGAAGGATCTGTCCTTTAAAGCACAAGTGGGGCTCCAGGTCACTCCCAAAGCATTGACCTCCGGAGAGCTACCGGTTCCATGTTCTGAGATGGTAGCTTAGAGCACCGTAGGTGACTCCACCCAGACACTGGCCATCTCTCTAGACCAGCGCATGCTGGCTCTCAAAAGAAGTTTGACAGCAGTTCTGGCAGCCTCAGCACCGATAACATCGAGAGCGTCAGGAGTGCAGGCTTCGGCACCAAGCCTACAGCCAGGCGCATCAGGCCCGATGCCGGCCCTTGAACCAGCATCGTCGTAACTCCCGAGGTCAAAAACTTTGTTGGAACCGATCGATACCCCCAGTATCCAACAGGCTCAGACTGTCATGGCTCTCTGTTCCAAACATACGTATGAGTATCGGTATTGGCATCAACAGTCGACTTCCACAAAGCATCGAGGTTGAACTCAAGACCACTGATACTTTGATTTCTTCTGGACTCTGATTCCAGTTCTTCAGAATCTGATGGACATTCACTTGATTTCTGAGAACTTCCAGACATCCCTTCAGACCCTTTGCCGCCTCAGGAATGGCATTGATCCCCACCAGAGGATATGTCCTTTTAGGACTTCATACATGACATGGCAGTGGAGCTCGCCATCACAGTAGCCTCAGAAAAGGAACAGAGGGCAGAAGAACTGGAGATACTCCAATACCCTCCCATGCCCAAGGAGGCGGCTACATTACTAGTGCATTGTATTTTACAGGATCTTATGCTCCGCATGTGTGAGGCCCTGCTCATGATTCTGTCTGTCAGCAAGAGACTCGATACCATGTATTGAGTACCAGAGTGCCCAGACTTCCAAACACCTCAGCTACTCCACCAGGATTCTGGAAACTTTCAGCCCCCTGCTTCCTGAGGATAAGCGGAGTTCACTGTAGATACTCATCAAGCAAGACCAAAATACTTCTAAGTTTCTTACCAGGGCCTCTTTTGAATCCTTCAAATCAACAAGCAGAGCTTCAGCAGTCTGCACTGGGGCTCGCAGAATGGCCTAGTTACAGGCATCAGATCTCGAGCAATAGACAGGATAAATTGGCCAGTTTCCTATGTTCTGGGAAAATCTTTTTGGCAAAGATTGGAGGGAAAGTCTCTCCCTTCATTGCGCCATCATGGTGCTCCAACACCAGGGCTTTGTCATAAACTTCCCAAAGTTTCACTTCACTCCAACCAAATGACTGGAGTTCATTGGAGTGCTTTTAGACATTCAACAGGTCCAAGTTTTCCTCCCACAGGATTGCTGTGCCCGTCTCATTGAGCTGGCAAAAAGGGTATAGAAGCAAAGCTGAGTAACAGCTTGAGAGATGTTACAACTATTAGGACACATGGCCTCCAAGGTCCATGTCATCCCCTATGCTTGATTACACATATGACATGTGCAATGGACTCTGTATTCTCAATGGATGTAAGTGTAGGGGCGTCTCAGAGACAAGATCCACATCACTTCTCACCCTTCAGTAGTGGTGTTCCTCCACAAAACCTACTCATCAGGTCACCTTTTCAGATGTCTCTACCTCGATGCACCTGATGATAGATACTTCCAAGCTGGGTTGTGGAGCACATTTGAATGACCTGACCACAAAGGGGCTGTGACCACCACAGGAATCTACTCTGCAGATCAACCTTCTAGAACTATGGGCACTGACAAATGCTCTTCGGGTTTTTCATGCCCAACTTAAGGGGAAACCTGTTCTAGTTAGCACAGACAACCAAGTTGCCATGCGCTATGTGAACAAACAGGGGGGAACGGAGTTCCGTCCCCTCTGTGAGGAAGTGATTCGCCTATGGTCCTTTGCCATCTCTCATCACATTCACCTCATAGTAGTGTACCTCCAAGATGAACTCAGTGTCCTAGCAACAGGCTAAGCCATATCCTTCGATCACACAAATGGACTTTGCATTGAGAGATGGCTGCTCAGATCTTCCAAACGTGGGGAACCCCATTCATAGATCTTTTTGCCACTCTGCAAAACATAGAGCTTCCACTCTTCTGCTTCAGGGTTCCGCTGCTGCACCAGCAGGCCCTGGATGCCTTTCTTCTCCAACGGGGGCAGGGACTGCTCTTTGCATTCCCTCCCATCCCCTTGATACCCAAGATGCTGTTCAAACTACAGGCCGACAGGGGCTCGATGATTCTCATAGTCCCCTTCTGGCCCTGTCAACCGTGGTTTTCTCTGATTCTTTGCCTTGCACAGACTCAGCCACTCAACATAGGATAGACACTCAACCTCCTCCCTCAGGACCATGGGATGCTCCTCCATCCCAATCTTCACTCCCTATGCCTGACAGCATGGCTGCTGAAGGGCTAGTGCTCGCCGGCTCAACCTTCCACAGGAGGTCAAGGATGTCCTCCTTACATCTTGTAAGGATTCCACCAGGCAATCTTATGCCTTCAAATGGCATATATTTGCCTTCTGGTGCTCCCTAAAGGACATTGAACCCTTTTCTTGCCCAGTGGAGTCGTTTCTATAATATTTCCTCTACTTATCCTTGACAGGTCTTAAAACTATCTCAGTGAGAGTTCGCCTTAGTGCCATTGTGGCCTCTCACGAACCAGTGGATGGACAGCCTATCTCCTCACACCCTTTAGTAGCATGCTTCATGTGGGGTCTCCTGCTGTCCAAGCCACCCATTCAGCCGCCTCTGGTGACCTGGGATCTGAATGTGGTTCTGGCGCAACTTCTAAAGCCACCTTTAGCCACCCCTTCACTAAAGTTTCTCTCTTGGAAGGTCATCTTCCTTATTGCTCACTGCATCAGTGAGCTGCAAGCTCTAGTGACGGATCCCCCTTATACTCGGTTCCGCAATGACAAGTTAGTTCTCCATACCCATCCACACTTCCTCCTGAAGGTGGTTTCCTCTTTCCATCTAAACCAGTCTGTAATCCTCTCCATTTTCTTCCTTAGATCACATGCCTCTCGGGCTGAAGCAGCGTTACACACCTTAGACAGCAAGCAAGTGCTGGCTTACTACTTGGAAAGAACTAAAGATCACAATTATTCATCTCCTTTGAGCTTCGTCACCTAGGTCTACTGGTGATGAAGCATACTCTATCCAGATGGATAGCAGATTGCATTTCTTTTGCTTATGCACAAACAGGACTCTCTTTGGAAGATCATGTCACTGCTCATAATGTGTGGGCTATGGCAACCTCCATAGCCAATCTCCATTCAGTATCCATTGAGGAGATCTGTCGGGCAGCTACTTGGTCCTCCATTCATACTTTTGCTGCACATTACTATCTAGATAGGGATGCCCGTCGGGATGCTGTCTTTGGCCGAGTTATACTCCAGCACCTCTTTGGGACTTAAACTCAACTCCTACCCTCCATCCTGGATTCTACATGATACCAGACTATCATATGAAGAATATCGCCTCCTGGAATCAAGTCCAATGTCACACAACCTGTCCAGACTCTTCAGCTATCAATTTTTTGCCTCAGGGATCACACTGCTCTCCCCCCCCCCCCCCCCAATACTATTCTGATACCTGGGAGCTAATGAGTCCTATATGTAAAGACTGCATTCCTGCTTGTTTCTGGAGATCAACTGTTATAGATGAGTAACTACGCTAGCAGGTGATCTGGGGAATCAGTCTTCACAATCCACCCTCCTCCCCTAGGAGTTGTAGGGTTCTTTTACTTTACTCTTCCTCTCAGCTACAAACTCCTGAGGAGAGGAGTTGGGAAGGCAGGCATGCAGGCGCAGCAGAGTGCTCTCATAGACTTTCATAATGGGCGCTGGGGAGTGTTCCTGCATGGGCTCTGTTGGTGACGTTCACCCATATGTGAAGACTGATTCCTGCTGTTCCCTGTTATAGGTAACTACACTTTCTCTGATTAGTTTTTTTTTTTTTTTTTTTATATACTTTATTTAATAACCATCAGCACAATTAGAATACAATGTACAACAATCCTCAGAGGGGTGTACTCTGATCCCCTCACAGAGGATAAACAAAGCAGAGATAAAAGATGGACTGATTTTTCCCCTTAAACCCCCGTATCCCTCCCACCCACTACCCATCCTTCCCGCCCCCCCCCCACCCAATGCACCCCCCGTGACTGCCTCGGGGCTCCCCCCATTATGTTCTATACGATTCCCTATGACCTCCAAACACATGACTCCTCAGTTACCAACGTGTAAAATCTCATTGCGACACCTGGTGGTAAGCTGCTGTATGTATGGCTCCCAGACACGCATAAAAACTGCCCAGCGTTTGACACTGCCCCCGCGCCCGCCATCTCTCGGTGAGTAATAGTTGGTGAAAACAATTGCGCCATTCACCAAAGGTAGGAGGACTATTCTCCCTCCATAGGCGCAAGATGGGGCCCTTCCCCACCAAGCAGGCCTTCCGTACCAACACCCGTTCCCCCTCCGTCACTGGGTAGGGCGGGTCAAGTCGGTCCAACACAACAAGTGCCCCAGTCCATCGCACCCGCCGCTGTAATAATCGGTTCAGAAAGGCATTAATCCTAACCCAATAAGAGCGCACGAGTCTGCATCCCCACCACATATGGGAGACTAACCCTCCAGCACTCCTGTCCAATCGGGACAGTGGGAGGCTCACCCGCACTCACCCGCACAGCATAAAAGCAGGCGTCCCTACCCGGAGGGAGCTGCTTTTTTCCACCAGCCCACCGGCGTCCCCAGCAGCACTCCTGCCCAGATCGGGGCAGTGGGAGGCTAACTCGCATTCACTCCTGCCCAGATCGGGGCAGTGGGAGGCTAACCCGCATTCACTCCTGCCCAGATCGGGGCAGTGGGAGGCAAACCCGCATTCACTCCGGCCCAATCGGGACCGTGGGAGACAAACCCTCCAGCACTCCGGCCCAATCGGGACCGTGGGAGACTAACCCTCCAGCACTCCTGTCCAATCGGGACAGTGGGAGGCTCACCCGCACTCACCAGCACAGCATAAAAGCAGGCGTCCCTACCCGGAGGGAGCTGCTTTTTTCCACCAGCCCACCGGCATCCCCAGCAGCACTCCTGCCCAGATCGGGGCAGTGGGAGGCTAACCCGCATTCACTCCTGCCCAGATCGGGGCAGTGGGAGGCTAACCCGCACTCACTCCTGCCCAGATCGGGGCAGTGGGAGGCTAACCCGCATTCACTCCTGCCCAGATCGGGGCAGTGGGAGGCAAACCCGCATTCACTCCGGCCCAATCGGGACCGTGGGAGACAAACCCTCCAGCACTCCGGCCCAATCGGGACCGTGGGAGACTAACTCTCCAGCACTCCTGTCCAATCGGGACAGTGGGAGGCTCACCCGCACTCACCCGCACAGCATAAAAGCAGGCGTCCCTACCTGGAGGGAGCTGCTTTTTTCCACCAGCCCACCGGCATCCCCAGCAGCACTCCTGCCCAGATCGGGGCAGTGGGAGGCTAACCCGCATTCACTCCTGCCCAGATCGGGGCAGTGGGAGGCTAACCCGCATTCACTCCTGCCCAGATCGGGGCAGTGGGAGGCAAACCCGCATTCACTCCGGCCCAATCGGGACCGTGGGAGACAAACCCTCCAGCACTCCAGCCCAATCGGGACCGTGGGAGACTAACCCTCCAGCACTCCTGTCCAATCGGGACAGTGGGAGGCTCACCCGCACTCACCCGCACAGCATAAAAGCAGGCGTCCCTACCCGGAGGGAGCTGCTTTTTTCCACCAGCCCACCGGCGTCCCCAGCAGCACTCCTGCCCAGATCGGGGCAGTGGGAGGCTAACCCGCATTCACTCCTGCCCAGATCGGGGCAGTGGGAGGCTAACCCGCATTCACTCCTGCCCAGATCGGGGCAGTGGGAGGCAAACCCGCATTCACTCCGGCCCAATCGGGACCGTGGGAGACAAACCCTCCAGCACTCCGGCCCAATCGGGACCGTGGGAGACTAACCCTCCAGCACTCCTGTCCAATCGGGACAGTGGGAGGCTCACCCGCACTCACCCGCACAGCATAAAAGCAGGCGTCCCTACCCGGAGGGAGCTGCTTTTTTCCACCAGCCCACCGGCGTCCCCAGCAGCACTCCTGCCCAGATCGGGGCAGTGGGAGGCTAACCCGCATTCACTCCTGCCCAGATCGGGGCAGTGGGAGGCTAACCCGCATTCACTCCTGCCCAGATCGGGGCAGTGGGAGGCAAACCCGCATTCACTCCGGCCCAATCGGGACCGTGGGAGACAAACCCTCCAGCACTCCGGCCCAATCGGGACCGTGGGAGACTAACTCTCCAGCACTCCTGTCCAATCGGGACAGTGGGAGGCTCACCCGCACTCACCCGCACAGCATAAAAGCAGGCGTCCCTACCTGGAGGGAGCTGCTTTTTTCCACCAGCCCACCGGCATCCCCAGCAGCACTCCTGCCCAGATCGGGGCAGTGGGAGGCTAACCCGCATTCACTCCTGCCCAGATCGGGGCAGTGGGAGGCTAACCCGCATTCACTCCTGCCCAGATCGGGGCAGTGGGAGGCAAACCCGCATTCACTCCGGCCCAATCGGGACCGTGGGAGACAAACCCTCCAGCACTCCAGCCCAATCGGGACCGTGGGAGACTAACCCTCCAGCACTCCTGTCCAATCGGGACAGTGGGAGGCTCACCCGCACTCACCCGCACAGCATAAAAGCAGGCGTCCCTACCCGGAGGGAGCTGCTTTTTTCCACCAGCCCACCGGCGTCCCCAGCAGCACTCCTGCCCAGATCGGGGCAGTGGGAGGCTAACCCGCATTCACTCCTGCCCAGATCGGGGCAGTGGGAGGCTAACCCGCATTCACTCCTGCCCAGATCGGGGCAGTGGGAGGCAAACCCGCATTCACTCCGGCCCAATCGGGACCGTGGGAGACAAACCCTCCAGCACTCCGGCCCAATCGGGACCGTGGGAGACTAACCCTCCAGCACTCCTGTCCAATCGGGACAGTGGGAGGCTCACCCGCACTCACCCACACAGCATAAAAGCAGGCGTCCCTACCCGGAGGGAGCTGCTTTTTTCCACCAGCCCACCGGCGTCCCCAGCAGCACTCCTGCCCAGATCGGGGCAGTGGGAGGCTAACCCGCATTCACTCCTGCCCAGATCGGGGCAGTGGGAGGCTAACCCGCATTCACTCCTGCCCAGATCGGGGCAGTGGGAGGCAAACCCGCATTCACTCTGGCCCAATCGGGACCGTGGGAGACAAACCCTCCAGCACTCCGGCCCAATCGGGACCGTGGGAGACTAACCCTCCAGCACTCCTGTCCAATCGGGACAGTGGGAGGCTCACCCGCACTCACCCGCACAGCATAAAAGCAGGCGTCCCTACCCGGTGGGAGCTGCTTTTTTCCACCAGCCCACCGGCGTCCCCAGCAGCACTCCTGCCCAGATCGGGGCAGTGGGAGGCTAACCCGCATTCACTCCTGCCCAGATCGGGGCAGTGGGAGGCTAACCCGCATTCACTCCTGCCCAGATCGGGGCAGTGGGAGGCTAACCCGTATTCACTCCTGCCCAATCGGGACCGTGGGAGACAAACCCTCCAGCACTCCGGCCCAATCGGGACCGTGGGAGACTAACCCTCCAGCACTCCTGTCCAATCGGGACAGTGGGAGGCTCACCCGCACTCACCCGCACAGCATAAAAGCAGGCGTCCCTACCCGGAGGGAGCTGCTTTTTTCCACCAACCCACCGGCGTCCCCAGCAGCACTCCTGCCCAGATCGGGGCAGTGGGAGGCTAACCCGCATTCACTCCTGCCCAGATCGGGGCAGTGGGAGGCTAACCCGCATTCACTCCTGCCCAGATCGGGGCAGTGGGAGGCAAACCCGCATTCACTCCGGCCCAATCGGGACCGTGGGAGACAAACCCTCCAGCACTCCGGCCCAATCGGGACCGTGGGAGACTAACCCTCCAGCACTCCTGTCCAATCGGGACAGTGGGAGGCTCACCCGCACAGCATAAAAGCAGGCGTCCCTACAGGGCGCGCCTGCGCCTGGCGGGCCCGCGCCTGAGGGCCCTTTGGCGTCGGCCCTTAGGCGAGAGGCACTAGGCACGGAAGACAACGCACCAACCGACGGAGACACAACCCAGGCTGTCCCAGCAGACAAAAATTCCACCAACGCACAAGGATCAGAGTGCAACCCACAAACTACCCGACGGTTGGAGCTCCCCGGGCTGGGTCTGAGCTCGCCGTACACGGCCAACACACATCTCGCGACCCCAGTGGAGATCGGAGCCTACTATCAAAATACCAGCCCCAATGACACCGCTCAATAAATAGCGCAGCTAAAAGCTCGAGCTCCCTATTGCAGGTTGAAGCTCGCTTTGAGTCTCATCCCAACTGGCACCAGCTACCCCAAATGTAAGTACCTCTCCGTTTAAGAGTGAATACATCCAGCAAAGCGCCTAAAGCCTATCCCACTACATCTCTCTTGCTGAACTCAATCTCTCTAAAATATTCTCTGCATAGCAATAGCGTTACCATACTGTATTGTTGTACATGTAACCCTGCTTGCATATAAACATATTGGTCTTTGTAATTTTACATGCCGATAGATATCTTTGTACCTGTTACTCTGCCCACATATAGCTATACCATTGTACCTGCAGCTCTGCATGCCTATAACTACATATAGGCACATGTAAAACTCCAAGCTTTGCTACTATAAAAATTTCATTGTCAGCTCTACATGCAAGATAAACTGTGCAGATAGAAACACAGTTTAGAGAAGAAATTACATAGTAGTGAAAAAAATAACATTCCATCGCAAAAGATAGAGAGTGTCTCACCTCAACAACGAAACAACCAACGGAATAGAAAAATGGAACTCGTCAAATATATACTATTCTTATCCTTGTACCTAATCATACCAGCACTAACTCACAACCTCAACCAACAACACACTATATATCACATAATTAATCCGCTCTACTACATATACCACCCCCTGTTAATAACAGTAATGCCTCAACAGAATCAATACTCCCCACACACCCCCCCCCCCCCACCAAGATCACACACTACGTCCAATTCTACAACCCACACTCGGAAACCGGACAGCACCTCGAGACCCACAACCCCCCAAACAGAAGAGAAAAAACCACATCAAAAACCTAACAAGAAAAAACAAAAACAAAAAAATACCAACAGCCAACCAGATGAAAGACTACTATACCCTCATCCTTATTAATGCCAGATCAATAAGGAACAAAACACACATCATACATGACATCATCACGGACAAACAGCCTGACATCTTATGCATCACTGAAACATGGATCACAGATACCGACGCCGCAATAACAAACCAAATAACCGCCCCCGGATACAAGATATACAACCTCCCCCGCATATCTAGAAGAGGAGGAGGAGTCCTGATTGCAGCCAAGTCCACCTTATCACTTACCAGCACCGCGCACAGCATCACCAAGGACATTGATATACTTAAAGTGGAAAACAACTCAATAGCAACATGTCTAATATACAGACCCCCGTCCTCACCCCCAGAAACACTGGCCACAGCACTAGAATGTGTTTCAACCACAGCAACCAAAAAATATCAAATCATTTTGGGAGACATAAATCTACCATCAGTACCTCAATCCCAAGCCAATACATTCATGGAAGCCATGGAACAACTTGGTTACAAACAAATAATAAACGCAGCAACACACAACAAAGGTAACACCCTAGACATGGTATTCACACCCGCAGAACAACAACCAAACAAGGAAAAATATCCTGTAATAAAAATAACACAAGTACCATGGTCCGACCACCACCAAGTAGAAATTAGGATCTATACTCCACCCAGTAACCCAAATCCCAAACTACCAACGCACACCCGCAGAAGCTTTAATAAATACAACAGCGAAACTCTCATAAATTCCATCACCTCGCACATAGACCTGAAAAGCACAGACCTCGATAGTCTAATAACCAGTTGGAACTCAGGAATCCAAGAGATATCTGAACCAAAATGGAAACCAACAAACAACAACCCCAAACCCAAAATGGAACCATGGTACACAGAAACTCTGTCCACCCTAAAGAGAGAGCTACGAAGAGCAGAGAGAAAATGGCGGCAAAGCAAAACCAGCGAACGTAAAACAGAATACCTAACCATACTCTCCAAATACAAGAACGAAACCAACATAGCAAAACGTACACACCACACTAACGTACTAAGTAAAGCATTAAACAAACCCAGAGAACTATTCGCCCTGGTCAAATCCCTCACCAAAACAACACAAGAGGACCAACACAACGATAAAATCAAGGTCCAGGCTCTAGCGGATCACTATGCTAGCAAACTAAACCCACAGGTCGGACCTCAACACACACCTACACAAGATATGTCCCCCACCGAGTCACAACCCACTATGACAGCCAAACAAACCCACGACTCCCACTGGAACAAATTTTACAACATTGGAGACAAACACGTCATTAACATAATTTCAAACATCAACACCACAACCTCTCCCCTAGACCCGTGCCCAGCTTCATGGATTAAAGCAACAAAAGCTGAAACCACCCACCAAATCGCACACATAATAAACCAATCACTCCAACAGGGCACCATGCCAAACCAACTCAAGAGATCCATAATAAGACCGATACTAAAAAACAAGACCCTCAACAGAGAAGACCCTGCATCTTATCGTCCAATATCCAGCATAGCCCTACTAGCGAAAATCATTGAAAAGGCCGTTCTACAACAACTACAAGACCACCTGGACAACAACAGCACACTGGACGAACACCAATATGGCTTCAGGCCACACCATGGGGTCGAGACCCTACTTACTGCACTAATGGACAATCTACTCAAAGGGATTGAAAACAAAAAGAAAATGTTCATTCTCATATTCATTGACATCTCCGCAGCTTTCGATACTGTTCACCATCAAACACTACTAAACAGAATAAGAGATATAGGAATAACAGGAACCCCACTAAAATGGTTCTCATCATATATCTCCAACAGAATGCAACAGGTACAGTTCAATAATGAAAAAGCAAAGGCTTTCCCACAACACAGGGCATTCCACAAGGCTCAGCCCTATCCGCGCTTCTCTTTAATGTGTACATGAGACCAATCTGCGAAATATTCAAAAAGCATAAAATCCAATATCACATATATGCTGATGATATTATGCTCTATACTCAGCTGGATGTAAGCAACCCAAACTACTCTCAGCTAGAAACATGCTTAAAAGACATGCAAACCTGGCTTCAGCGGAACAACATGGCCATAAACCACAAAAAAACCGAAGTCATGTACATCTCAAGAAAATCAGACTTCAACCCTCCAGCTTCTATTGCCCTAGGTGAAAACACTTATTACACAAAAACTGAAATAAAATACCTCAGAGTAACACTGGATAGTGAACTAAAGCTGACAAAGCACCTCCGCCTAGTAAACAGAGCCATCTTCCACAAACTCAGGGTTATACAACCGCTTAGGAACATCATAGAACACTCCGACTTTAGGACAGTAGCCCAAGCCCTCATCATACCACATTTCGACTACTGTAATGCAATCCTTCAGGGCCTACCAAAGAAAACACTAAACATACTCCAGATGGCACAAAACGTCGCAGCTAGAATCATCACCAAAACAGGTGTGGCAGAGCACATCACCCCGGTGCTGATTGAATTACACTGGCTCCCCATCTTAGCCCGTATAAAATACAAAATCCTAGTAACAACTTTTAAAACCATCCACAATTTGGCACCAACCTTCCTCACAAACCTAATCACCTTACAACCTGCTAACAGAAACAGGAGAACCGCCACCATAAACAACCTGCATGTACCAACAAGTATAAGATCAGTTAATGTAGCCACAAGCAACAGAGCATACTCCTTTACTGCCCCATCACTCTGGAACCAACTCCCACCTGAGTTGCGCTCAATAACTGACCTGATGGGTTTCAGAAAAGATCTGAAGACACACCTATTTCAAGAGGCCTACAATGTATCATAAATGTACGCTCCAAGAGATCTACAGCCTATCATAAATCAGCATAAAATGTATATATGTAAAAAAAAAAAAAAAAAAAAAAAGTCTTATATGGTAGAAAAGTACAATTATAGTCCCCCCCCCCCCCCACAACTGTACCCTGCTGTAAACCCTAATGAAACCTGTTACTAATCCTTTAATCCTGGAAACATTAATGAAGCCTTTGTAATCTTATACACTCTAACGAAACTTGTTGTAATCTCGTAATCTTTGAAATTTCTGATGTTTACTTGAATACTTAATCCTGTAATTTTTGAAATTTTCCTTTGTATACTGTAATGAAACTCACTTGATTTTGTTGAAAATTTATCACATAACATTGTTAATCACACTTTAATGCTTTGAAATTTCTGTCATTGATCTGACTTTTTCTGTTTACTTAATCAAACCGCTGCTGATCGCTGGAAGTGGCGGTATACAAAAATGTGCTAAATAAATAAATAAATAAAATAAATAAATAAATATGAAATAGAGTTGCCATGGGTTCTGAGCATTTTGGACAAGACCCGTCTATCGTTATGCGGCTGCGGAACGCCCTCCGCGGCGAAAAATGCGCCCGAGTGATACATTTAAATTGCGTTTCTCGCCATCGGGCCTCCAGAGACAGCTTGCCGATGCCTTTTAGGGCCTGAAGGACTGCCCCTGGGGGCACTTCTTCTCCCAGTTCCCTTCCCCAGGCTGCTTCGACGCCCCTATAATCAGGGGCCGGACTAAACCTAGCCCAGCGCTTCTTATAAGCTGAGATCGTTAGGGGATTCTCCTCTCCCAGACCAAAAAACTCCAAAATCCTCGCCGAGCGATCCACCTGTATCTCCTCGCGAGGAAGGGACGACACGTAATGCGCTAGCTGTTGGTGGGCAAACCAGTGCCGAGGGGGTAGGTCATACTCTCTACTCAAGGATGGGAAGGACTTGCAGTGACCAGAAGGCTCAACCACATGTCCGATATTCTGAATACCTTGGGCGGCCCATTCCCGAAACACCTTCATCTCCAAGCCGGGAGTGAATGCTGCATTCCCACGTAAGGGGAGCCAGCTGGAGGCCCTCCATGTGCTACGCCAACAAAGATTAAGATACTTCCAAGTACGCCTAGCAGAGCCAATCAGCTCACTGCGCACTACGTGACGGGGGAGGGTATGATATGTCCCATGTAGAACCCCCAGTAATGCCCAAGGCGCCACAAAACACTCTTCAAGAGCACGAGGAGTATAAACCTCTGTTCCTCCCAACCAGTCCCCAAGGTGGCGCGCCTGGCATGCCACTGCATAACACTTAAGATCAGGAAGTCCCATCCCCCCCGCACGCCAAGACCCCACCATCCGTGCCCATGCGATGCGCGCGGTCCCTCCCTTCCAGAGAAACCGTCTAATGATGCTCTCAAGACGCCGGATGTCACGTCTTAGCAACCAGATGGGCAGAGTTTGAAACCAATACAATAGCCTTGGTAAGACCACCATTTGAATTGCTGCAATCCTCCCAGAAAGGGATAGCGGGAGCAATTCCCAAGTTTTAAGCTGTTGCTGAAGCCTTTGTAGGGATCTCGCTAGGTTACGCGAGTACAGTGTTTGTGGGTTGCGGGGTAATATTATACCTAAGTAAGTAAATTCATCGCCCGCCCACCGAAGGGGAAAGGTCCCCGCCCAGTTCTCCGCCAACAGGGTGGATACATCCAACGCCTCAGACTTATCGCGGTTGATGCCCAATCCAGCAAGTGAGCCATATCGCTCAAATTCCTCCAATAATTTCGGCAGTGAGCGTTCTGGAGAGAGTAAATGGACCAAAATATCATCAGCAAAGGCCGAGAGCCTGAATTCCTGGGAACCTATTCGAATCCCGTGTATCTCTTTGGAAGTCTCTATAGTCCGAATCAACGGATCTAATGACAACACAAATAATAATGGGGAAAGGGGGCATCCCTGTCTCGTGCCTCGCTCCAGAGGAAAATCCTCAGAGAGGATACCATTGCAAAGCACCCCCGCCGTGGGCTGCACATATAAGCTCCCAATCATCCCGCAAAATTTATCTCCGAGGCTGTAGCGCGGAAGAAGCTGACGAAGAAAGTGCCAATCCACTCTGTCAAACGCCTTCTCGGCGTCAAAGCTTATAAGCAGAGAAGGCAGTTGTTGGGCATGCACCCACTCCAAGGACGCCAGAATCTTCCGCAGGTTGCGAACCGCATGTCTCCCCTTAACAAACCCCACCTGGGAGTCATGTACCAGCTGACCAATAACCTCAGCCAGTCGCGTCGCCAACACTTTCGCGTTCAATTTGCTGTCAAAGTTAAGCAGGGAGATAGGGCGGTATGACCCCACCAATAGGGGGTCTTTACCCGGCTTGGGGATCAACGTAATATGGGCATGATTATTCCCCCACCGGTAAGCCCCTCTTACCGCCCTCCCGTTAAACACCTCCGCTAGCAGAGGGCTCACCGGGTCAGTCAGAAGTTTATAAAACTCGGCTCCCAGGCCATCCGGCCCCGGGGATTTAAAGCAACTGGCTGCAGAGATCGCGGCCGATATCTCACGCGCGGTAATAGGCAATTCTAGGGCCTCTCTCTGTTCGTCGGATAGCCGTGGCAAGTGCAGCGAATTCAGGTACTCATCGAGCTCCACCACAGATGGGGGCTGTGCCTTGTATAATTTGTGAAAAAAGTCCCGAAAGGCCCGAGCTATCTCAACAGAGTCTTTCAATAAGCGTCCCTGTTCATCTCGAAGGGCAGACACTAAGGGGGATCCCCGCTGCCCCCGCAAACACCGCGCCAGCAGCTTCCCTGGTTTATTTCCAAAACAATGGAGACGATACTTATAATAAAGGACAGATTTCTTAGCCCTTTGATGGAGCAATTCATTAAGATCTACCTGGGCTTCCCATAGCGTCTTCTTGTTCGCCACAGTCGGATGTTGAGCGCAGACCCGTCGCAATCAGGTAACCAGTCTCTCCAAGCCAATCACTCGCTCCGCTATCAGCCGCCGCTTCCGAGAAGCAAACCCAATGATGTCACCCCTCAGCACCACTTTTGCAGTTTCCCACACCGACTCGGGGTCATCGCTATGGCATTGATGGTCAGCCACAAATTCTCGCCAACGCTGCTGCAAGAAACATTGGAACTCAACGTCCTGGCACAGCCCCAAAGGGAGCCTCCAGAGTCTCGACCGGTTCGGTACTATCCCCCAATGCAACTCCATCCCTACCGACGCATGGTCAGATATTTCCAGGGGGCCGATCCGCACCTCCTCTACATGAGTAAACAAGGCCCCAGACACTAAGAAATAATCAATTCGGGCGCTAGAACCGTGGGCCCGAGATTGGTGGGTAAAATCTCTTTCTGCAGGGTGGAGCAAGCGCCATGGGTCTACTAATCCTAGTCTATCACGGAGGCGCTGTAGCACCCTGGCCAGCTGCCTCCGCTCTCTCGTCGCCTCGCCCCGGGATGTATCAAGAGCAACATCCAGAACCCCGTTGAAATCTCCCCCCAAGAGTAGGGGGTATTCCGGGAGCTGTTCGATTTTCGAGGCGAGAGCATTATAGAATCCAGAGTCGATACCATTGGGGCCATATACGCTGCCAATAATCACCGATCTCCCTTCCAGGCTTCCCGCCAGGACAATAAACCGCCCTTCTTCTGACGCCACCATTGTTTCCAAGGTGAATCGCACCCTCTTGTGTATCAGAATAGCTACGCCGCCCTTTTTCCCTCGCGCCGGGGACCCCCACACCTGTCCCACCCAGCCCCGACAGAGTTTGGCATGTTCCGCTGCAGACTGGTGTGTTTCCTGGAGCAGGGCCACATCGCAGTGTTGTCTGGACAAGGCCTGCAAAATTTTATATCGCTTGATTGGGGTCCCTAAGCCACAAACATTCCAGGTGACTACTTTCAGCGGCATGGGGCAGTGTCAAAAAGCCTCTTGAAGAAAAAGCCTAAGCCCATCAAGGGAGCTCCCCCAGCCTGGAGCTCCCTACCATTTATTATCAGAGCCATACAATACAACATATCTGAAGACAATGAGGTGCATACTTTCCCTTCCCTACGCCTCCCCCCCCCACCCAGCTACCTCCCCCCACCCCTTCCACTATCCAACTTACCAAACCACCCGTGGTTGGGTGACTTCCTTAAGGCAATCGGGACTGCCCCACCCCTCCCGGATCCCTACAGTGAGCCTAATGCAGTCCTAACAAGGAGCAACCTCACCGACCCGAACGAGTAGAGTCCAGGCGGCTCCCTAAGCACCCCACCCACACCCCCACCCAAGCGCCTCCATACAGGCCCCGGGAGTTAATCGAATGCAACCCCATCTATCTAAATGCCCCCCTGATCCACCCAATACACCCCGTTAGACCCCCCTCTCACCAAGCGTTAAAAGGAGTCCTCCCTCCCCCCCCCAGGAGAGGGCCCCCCCGCAGCTTTCAATTTCCGGGGCCCCATAATTGCCTCAGCTCAGCTTTGCAACCTCGGGATCCCGGATATGCCACCCAGCCCAAGTTTTTAACCGGCTCTGGCTCCGCCGGTCGCCTGCACGGGGCAGGCCCTCACTAAACTATTATCGGGGGAATACACCTCAAGCTAGACCCGAAGCACTACCGCATCAAGCTCTCCGCTGCGATATAAATGAAATGTACATAGCGGTCGGGTCAGCCCCTAACGGGCAAGGGCCATTACAGGCCCACTCAACAGAGGAGGAAGGGGGGGAGGGGAGGGGAGGGGGGGAAGTTTCAAACATTCCAGAGGAAGCCCAAGATCAGAAAGAAAGGTACCTTCCCATATAGTTATCCCACTTTCCACCTTCAAATGCCACCTCAGCCGGCTCCCGGCAGAAAAGAGAGTAAACTTACCGATGGGCCGGGTCAGCACTCTGCGTGAGCAGGCCAGTGTTCTTCCCGCCCATCGAGAGAAGGGGGGGGAGGGGAGGGAAGGGGGGGGAGGAACGCCAATCCCCGCATGGAGAACTGAAAGTGGTAAAAGAACACAATAATACTAATAGAAAAAAATAAAAAGAATGGAGTCCATTTGCGAGGTTACTTCACCTCGCTGATCTGCCCCCTCCCCCCTCCCCGACCCACACCCCCGGGGCTCCAAACTCCGCCAGTTCACCTCCTACCGGAGGACTTAGAGGCGGCAACAATGAAACAGCATTAACAAAAACAGTTTCAATCAAGTGAACAGTGTAATAAAGATTCTAACTGTAGCAGTTTGTAGCTAAGGTAGTGCCAAAGAAGCAACTGTGTAGCTTCCAGTGTCCAGCTGTTACCAGCACTACAGACCAGGCCTCTAACTGAGCCCTAAGCTCACGTCATCGGGGAACCAGGGTATCTCCAGACAGGTGTGCAGCGTAGTTCTCATGAGGGAGACGCGGTTGAGGAAGAGATTGTTTCCAGCAAGGCAGCCGCCGCCGCTGGCGTCGTCACGAACCGTGTCTGTCCATTAGTCTCCACGCGCAGGCGAGCTGGATAGAGGAGTGAGAAACGCACTCCGCGATTCCTGAGCTGAGTACAGACCTCGGAGAATGCCCGCCGCTGCTGGCTCACCAGCACCGAGTAATCCTGGAAAACAAGGATTTGTGGCAAGCCCTGTTGCTGTAGCATACGGCCACGGGCAGCCCGGAGCACCATTTCTTTTTGTCTATAGTCCAAAAATCGGGCTATGACTGCCCTCGGGCGCCGCAGCTGTTCCCGCCGTTGGCCCAGCCGGTGAACACGTTCGAGATTGATAGGATCCATGTTCTGGCCCTGCAGTAAGTTTTCAATCCAGGACTGCAAGTGTGCAAACAGCGCTCCATCAGCCACACTCTCCGGGATACCGATAAATCGTAGGTTTTTCCTGCGGCCTCGATTCTCAAGTTCATCTAACTTGTCCCCTTGTTGCTTGGCTAGGGCCTCCAGAGCCGCAACTTTGATTTCCAAAGAGTGTCGGGCGTCTTCAACATCAGAGACTCTGGCTTCCACCTGGTCCATGCGCCCTGTGAAATCCGTCAGATTCTGGCTAAGAGTTTGGATACGATCCACCAACTCCTGGAGGCGAGCATCTAAAGCCTGGACCACTGCCGCGCTCACCTCCTTCACCAAATCTGGGGGACCGCTAGCTTTCGGGCTTGCTGGAGAGCCTTCCGCCATTTTACCCTCCGTGGCTCTCAGCTTCTCTCTCTTTTCGCGGTGCTTTCGTTGCCATCGGGCTCCCGGCGTTAGCGAGCAACTACACTCCGCTCAAGAGGTCCCTCGTGTCTCAGGTGGTAGGGATCCAAGGTTTGAGCCCACTTTTAAAGAGTTATTTGCCGATATATGGGGCAGAGTTCCCGGAGCTGATCGAAGGCGACCCGATCAGCTCATTGCCCAACCGGAAGTCCCTCTGATTAGTTTTTAATGTCTACATTGCAGCTTCATTGCGTATCCCCTAGTCTTTCTACTTTTTCAAGGAGTAAACAACCAATCTCTGTTTACCCACTCCACTCCACTCATTTTATAGACCTTTATCATATCTTCCTTCAGCTGTCTTTTTTCCAAGCTGAAGAGCCCTAACCTTTTAAGCCTTTCCTTGTAGCTGTCCATCCCCTTTATCATTCTGGTCATTCTTAGCTGTACATTTTTTAATTCTGCTATATCCTTTTTTAGATATGGCATCCAGAACTGCACACAATTTTCGAGGTACGGTATGGAGTGATGCAAACCCCTCCCCGATCGCAGGCCCAAGTCCAATCAGGGCCCAGAAAGCTAAGTTTAAACTTGTGAGTGCCATCGGCTGTGCTTACGCTTGGCAGGCCCGTGCCTGAGGGCCTCGCCAGAGGGTCCTTTGGCATGGCCCTTAAGCGTGGAACCAAGGCCGTCAAGCTACATAAGAACATACTCCATCCAATACAGAGTAATTCAGGAGCTGCATGGATCCAACAAGCCACCGACCTGCTCACGCCCAAAGGACTTCGATAACTACCCCAACTCATAGCTCTTAAAGGTACAGTGCTGTATTACCAAACACTTATATATACAACCACATTAACAAAGCCAAATCTCTGTCAGTAGAATCTACTAATTAGCTGGCATAACATAAAACCAACCAAGTCAGTTGCACTACCCTCACCCATATTAAAGGATGGAAGGGCTTTTAGCCACCCTATTCTTCTTACTACTAGCCACCATCCTAGTAAAGCCAGCAGATGCAACATGCACATGGAATAATCCAATCCCAATCTTCTACAAGCCCAGGGCACAAATTGCACTCCAATCATGATATCCCAATTATCAAAGGAGACAGCATCACCGCATACATATACAAGCAAAGGAACCTATGTGCGTACCCTCACACCCTGAACTCCAAAACTACCACAGTAAAATGCTCCCTAATAATTGCACGCTCAATCCACAACAAAATATACACCATATCAGAATACATCCAAGACAACAAAGTAGAAATCATGTGTATAACAGAATCATGGCTGACTGACGCAGACAACGTACTCCTAAACCAACTCACTCCTATAACCATGGACTTCCACCACTGTCCAAGAACTCAACGCAGAGGTGGAGAAGCCCTCATCCTCTCCAACAAGCAACCAAACCTGAATATCACAGACACTTTGTCAACCCCCGCCCTAAACTCTATAACCCTAGAAAACAAAAACCTAATGATAACCCTAATATACAGAGCCCCAAACTCTGATCCTGATGACCTCTCTCAGATAATCGAGATTGTCACAAGATACTCCAACAAGGCAAAACAACCAATAATACTAGGAGATTTCAACTTCAACTCCCTAACCTCTACACAAGCCACATCATTCCTAAGTACTTTAAACTCCATGGACTTCAAACAAGTCATTGACACCCAAACACATGACAGCGGAAACACCCTTGACAACATTCATCATCACATCAACTGCAATGCATCCCCAGTACCTGTCCGACCATCATATGATCACCTTCAATTTACCCATCAACCCAACCCAACCAAGACACAACTGCTCTAACAATTCAAGATGCTTCAAAGAATTCAACAAAGACATTCTCCTAAAGCAACTCCTTCCAACCCTAGACAATGATTCTACAGATCTCCTAACACTTATAACTAACTGGAATAGCACCATCACTTCAGCAACCCTTGAACAACCCAAGAATAACACAACCCAAAGAAGCAACAAAGCCCCCTGGTACTCCTCTGGGACAAGACAAGCAAAGCTCACATTATGAAGACTGGAACGCAAATGGAGAAGAAGTAAAGATCAGTCAGACAGACATGAATATAGAGCAAAACAATAAGAATACAACAAATTGATACTGGACCACAAACAAGAACACCACACAAACATCATAATGAATTCTCTCAACCGACTTAGAGAGTTCTTCGCAATAGTCAAAGACCTAACTAGAACGCCTCACAACAACATTGCAGATTCAATATCCTCTGAGACATAAGCAACTCATTTACAAAGCAAGCTCAATTGCCCACATACCTCTTTGAACCCAACTCCCTATCCAGCACCACCATTACAAAAACAGGATACTTCAAAGAAATGGATATCATTCTACTTGATCTCTGAAGAATACTATACTTACTTACTAAAAGCTCTTAATACCACTACTTCGCCCCTCGACCCCTGCCCCACCACATGGATAAAAGCCATGTTACAAGAGCTAACACCAGCGCTATGCAGAATAGTAAACCTTTCCCTCAAACAAGGAATTATGCCTCCACAGCTCAAAACCTCTTCAATAAGACCACTCAGAGCACAACGTCTGACCCAAACTCACCATCTTCATACCGCCCAATATCAAGCATACCACTCCTCTCCAAGATAATTAAAAAAAACATACTGCGCCAGCTCCAGGACCACGTGGACACAAACTATCCATTTGACCCACAGCAGCATGGATTCCGAGAATCACACGGTGTTGAAATCCTAGTCACATCACTGATGAACACAGTCAAAGGGATCGAAAATGCCAAACAGGGCTTCTTACTTATTTCCTGGACAGACTGGTAGAGATTGGTATGTGACACCACACTGACTTGGTTCCATTCCTATTTAACAGAAAGAATAGCAGAGGTGAAGATATCGAACAGCAAATCAAGGCCATTCAATTTCCATCAAGGCCCACCTCAAGGCTCAGCCTTATCAGCCTTACTCTTCAACATATACATTCAACCAGTTTAAAAGATCATACAAAAACACAATATGCATTATCATCTATACGCAGATGACGTTATGATATACTCCTTAATAGACACCACAACCCTGGACTTCTCACCCATCTCTGCATGCATGACAGAAGCAACTGAATGGCTAACTTAGAGAAATGTAACAATCAACTACAACAAATCGGAAGCCCTCGTGATCACAAGAGATGTTTCATTTATATTCCCAAATAATATACTAATTGGAAGCTGCCCAATCCCAGTCAAGAACGAGGTAAAATATCTGGGAATACACCTGGACCAGAGGCTCAATTTCCAAGCTCATATCAACAAGACCACCTTTAAAGTCTATTACAAAATCAAGATTCTACAGAACCTACGACCCATATTGGAACAGAACCACTTTAGAACCGTTTGCCAGGCAATAATCACCCCGCAGCTAGACTACAGCAATATGATACTCCATGGCCTATCCAAAAGCACAACTCGCTCTCTGCAACTAGCACAAAATACAGCCACCAGATTGATTACAGGATCAAAGAAACATGAGCACATGACCCCTGCCTTAAAAGATCTCCACTGGCTACCTATTAGAGCCAGAATTGAATATAAGACCTTAATGATGACATACAAGATATTAAATAATCAGTCTTCTGAATGCTTAAACAAGATAATCAGAAAAGTACCAAACACACGCTCATGGAGGAAGCTCCACCAAAACACCCTATCAATAGCATCCATACCAGCTAGCTCCACACAAAGAGTACTTCACAGAGCATTTAAATACTATTCACCATCACTATGGATCTCACTCCCACCCAACCTAAGAGAGATCACAGACATCGCCGACTTCAGAAAATACCTAAAGGTTTACCTCTTCAAGAAACACAACAGAATATGGGATACACAACCACAGGATTGAAGTCACCACACAACTGTCCCCTCAACTAAAAGTCTGAACCATTGTACATAGTTATAGAGTTGTAAACTGTTAAATGTAAATAGTTCTACTACCGTTCCTTGTAGTAATGTTCTGTTCTCTGTGAACCTCTTTGATATACATGAAAAGTGGTATATAAAAATGTTAAATAAATAAGTACAGAGCCATTATGATATCCTTGGTTTTATTCCTTTCCATATGATTCCTAGCATTCTATTTGCTTCCTTGGCCACTGCTACACATTCAGCAGAGAATTTCAACGTATTATCCAGGATGATGCCTAGATCTTTTTCCTGGGTGATTATTCCTAATATGGAACCGTGCATCATGTAACTGTAGTTTGGATTGTTCTTCCCTATGGAGGTCATGCCAATCCTGAATAGCAGGGGCTGGATGTCCGACATGGACGTCCAGCCCCCTCTGTTCCCCTAGACCCAATTTTGAGTGCAGAGCTCCCTGCACACATTGCCAAAATGTGCGGGGAGCTATGTATGAGGGAGGGAGGGGGCAGGCTGGAGGAAGAGTGAGGTGGGCCGCAGGCGCGATCCTCAACCCAGACGTACAGGGCCTATTCTGGTGAAGGCCCTGTATGTCCGGGGTTTATGGGTTAGACGGGGGACCTTTCCACCGCAGAGGTGAAATAAGTCCTCCCCGAGGGCAGTGACCTGTACTGGCGGACCTTCCTGAGAATATGGCTGCAGGGGAGATGCCCTACTGCCCAATTCAGGCTGTAGCAGGCCCCTCTGGGGGTCAAGCGGCAGAGAATGCCAGGCATGTTGCTAGCAGTGCATCGGGGCCCTCTGCATGGCGTCCTGGTGGGACGCCATGGCACTGGGAGGCATTTGGGTGCCTCGGGCGGGTTGTGCGGGGAGGGGGCTGGACGCACAGAGGCCCAAAATTAGGGCACCGCCTGCCCATCCAGGCCGATTGCTCCTGATTCTGATCCAATGGGGATGTCTAGCGCCAACAGGATCAGAATTGGGTGCAAATCTGGCCCGTCCAGATTCTGGATGTCCGGACAGGTCCTGAACGGAATTGGCCTCTAAGTGCATAACTTTGTACTGTATGTGTCCATATTAAATTTAATCTGCTGTTTGAATGCCTAGTCTATCTCTCACCTGTTCGATATACTGACTTCCTAACCATTTAGTGTTTTTTTAAAAGATAACCTTAATGAATATGCAAACAAATATGCAAATATGCAAATGAACATGCAAATATGTCACCACACCCTTTGTCTCCTGAATCTTTACCCTTACACCCTCATCCTATGTCCCCTTGTAGCAGAGGCTGCTTTCAATCAAAAGAGGCATTCCTCCTGTGCATTTATGCCACAGAGGTATTTAAATGTCTCTATCATATCTCCTCTATCCCACCTTTCCTCTAATTATACATATTAAGATCCTTTAGTCTGTCCTCATATGCTACATAACGAAGACCACTAACCATTTTAGTAGCCACACAGACTCTAACCTGTTATATCCTTTTGAAGGATATTCCAAATGAGGTCGAACCAAAGACTTATACAGAGGCACTAACACCTCCTTTTTATTGCTAGCCTTTCCTCTTCCTAAGCACCCAAGCATCCTTCTAGCTTTCACCTTTTCTACCTGTTCAGCTCCTTAAATATCATCAGACACAATCACGCCCAAGTCCCGCTCTTCTTTTGGGTAGAGAAGTACTTCACCCCCTACACTGTATCGCTCTCTTGGATTTTTGCAGCCCAAGTGCATGACCCTGCATTTTTTAGCATTAAATCTCAGCTACCAAATTCTCGACCATTCTTCAAGCTTAGTTAGATCACGTCTCATATTATCTACTCCTTCCAGGATGTCTATTCTATTGCAGATTTTTGTATCATCTGCAAAGAGGCAAACCTTATCCGACAGCCCTTCCGCAGTATCACTAACAAAGGCATTAAAAAGAATCAGACCAAGGACAGATCCCTGAGGCACAACCTTCTCCTCAGAGTGAGCTCCATTTACCTGTACCCTTTGTCGCTTCCCACTCAACCAATTTCTAACCCAATCAGTAACTTTAAGGTTCATCCCTAGGGTGCTCAGTTTGTTTATAAGTTGCCTGTGTGGAACAGTGTCAAAGGCTTTACTGAAATCTAAGTACCAGGGGCGGCTCAAGGCAATCTGCTGCCTGAGGCGAAGGATGAGATGGCGCCCCCCCCCCCATAGAGGGGTCAGGGCTTTTTCAGGACTCCAATCAGGGACTGAACCAATCCAAAAAGCTGATTAGATTATATGGAGAAAATGCAAGATGTTTGCACACCAAGGAACTAAAAGAGAGCGAGAACCAACAGCACAGTTTATAAAACTAAATTATAACTCATTTTTATTTTTTTGTTATAAACTGCGTTATGGTTCTTGCTTTTTCTTCTTCAACATATATTTTGCATCCACAGAACCCCTTTCAATAGTGGGTGCAGAGCAGAACCAGGACATTCACCCACAGAACTCAATATCTTAAAAAAAAATCTGATTCTGATCATCTCACTAACAACAACAATAACAAACATTCTCCAGTACCAGGCATATTGTTAACTAAAACCCTTACACAAAGTAAGAGCAAATCTACAATACCATACCATATCAGCACCAACTTCCAAAATTCATATAAGGAGCCCATCTAAAAAAAGCAGCACTGTAAATACTACAGTGGGCCCTGGAACATCCATACACCTATTTGAAAAGCTGAACAAGTCAAATTACTACAGTACAGTATAGATCTTTATGTACAAACTCCATGTTAACAGAACACCTGGCCTCAGTCACACACTCAGAACACAGACCCTCACCAAGTACAGAATAAGTAACCACAATCTAAAGTAAAAAGAAAAATATGTAGACAAAATTTAAACTGAAACACCAAGAAGCCAGACTCCACATGCAGTGCAACATCTGATAAATAAGAGATACAGATGCCTCATACTGTGTAAAATATAAAGATAGCACAAAGTCCAATCACTAAAATGAAATAAAATTATTTCTCTACCTTTGTTTTCTGGCCATTTTATTCTCTGATCATGCTGGTTCCAATCTGAGGCTTCTGCTTTCCTGTCTTCTCTTAGCTCTCTTTCTGTGGTCTATGGTCCATGATCCATCTGCCATTTCTCATCTCTTCTTTTGTTTTCTTCACTTCCTTCCATCAGCCCATTTCCAGTTCCAGTAAACCTGCCCAGTATCAACCCCCTTTCCAGTCCTCCCCTCCCAGTACCTTCCAATGTCAACCGCCTTGCATTCCTACGACTGCCACTGGTGTCCATTCCCTTCCTGTCCCCCTCCTTCTCCACTGTCCAGCCTCTTCTAGTCCAAATACCATCCCAGGTATCAGCTCATGATCACTCTGTGTCACCACCCCCAGTCAACTCCCTTTCAGTCACCCTACCCTCTGTCCATCCCCCTTCCAGTGCCATTCGTACATGTCAGCTCCCTTCCAGCCTCCTCCCCATTACCCAGTCACCTACCACTCCCATCCCCAAGTGTCAGCTCCCTTCCAGTCCCCCTTCAGTACATCCCAGGTGTCAGCTCCATTCCAGCCCCCTCCCCCCCCCCATATTAGCTCCTTTCCAGCTCCTTCCTTCCCCCCATGTCAGCTCCCTTCCTGCCCTCTCCTTCCCCTGGCAGACCCTCTCAGTATCCACTCCCTTCAAGTCCTATTCTCCCATCCCCCTGCATCAGCCCATTTGTAGCCCTAGTCCCTAGTTTTCTTCTGTTTTTTAATATTCATGATTTTTAATATTTAATTTTAATATTCATTTATGTTTATGATCTGTTCTTTTATAACTTTCTACATTTATGTTTTTTATGTATTTATGTTTTTAGTATTTGCCAGAATAACTCCTGACGAAACACGGCCTGTGTCGGGTTGTCATTGGTTATACAAAAAAACCTCTGTCTTTTCACAATATCACGTCTCGGACTTCGTTCTTCGTTCTACATGATATCTGCTTTAGTTGTGGTGCATCCCTTTTTGAACACAGAACAGAACTATTTGTTAAGGAATTGCACTTTATCCTCATCAGCTTCTACATCTTCATCGCCTTCACCCTTGAGTCTGACAATACCATTTTTGCCCTTCCTCCTCTAACTGACATATCTGAAAAATGTCTTATCCCCCCATTTTATTACATTGGCTATTTCCTTTTCTTTTTGTATCTTTGCTTTCCCTCTTCAGTATGTTAGCCAGTCTGAAGACATGTCGACCCTTCTTGGACAGATGGATGCCATCTCTGCTCTGCAGCCCTTGGAACATCATCCCATGGTCCAAGAAATCAAATTGCTCTTGACACCATCCACACAGTCATGCATTTATCTCCAGTATGCAAGCTTCTCTGCCTCGGCCTTTATCTTCAACAGGGAGGATTGACGAGAACACCACCAGCGCACTTATATGCTTCACCCTCTGTCCCAGAGCCATGAAGTCACTTTTGATATGCTCGGAGGGATTTCTAGCAGTATCATTTGTGCCGACATGGAGGAGCAATATCAGGTAATAGTCAATAGGCTTGATGAGTCTTGGCAAACTCTCCATAACATTTCGGATTTTGGCACCTGGCAGACAGCAGACCTCTCTGGATATCAAGTCTGGTCAGCAGATGGATGCCTCAGTACCCCTCAGAAGGGAGTCACCACCACTGCCCTTCGTTTCCTTGTGGTCACTGATTCTGCAACTTTGGGGTGCTCGAGCTCTGTTTTTTCCCTTTCCTTGGATGCTTTCACCTCCTCCACTTCCAGGGCTGCATAATAGTTCTTCAATCCAAGTATGTCTAACTTCATCTTTGGCCCTTTTCATATCCAGGCTAAAAGCTCAGCTCTTTGGGATCCTTATCCATGTGGTCTTCTGCTTTCTAACTATGTGTTTTCTTACCATTTCCCTTGACATATCTCCTTATCATATTGCAGCTGTTCTGATGTCTATCTTGACTATATTGTAAGTTCTGATAAGCAGGAACCATCTCTGTACTGCGCTGCGTACGCCTTATAGCTCTATACAAATGATAAGTAGTAGTAGTAGTAGCAGCAGAGGCAGCAATGGACTGCTCTTGGACCATTGGTGCTCTAGGTGACTATCTAGTTTGCCTAATGGTCACGTGGGCCCTGGAAGGGTCACCTTAGTTCCAGGTTTGAGTAACAAAACATGGAGGAGGAGAGGTCATTACCTCCTCCCCCCAAAATCCATCCTTTCAGAGCAACATGCTTGTATGCAAATGCTAAAAGTCTAAAAAATAAGATGGGAGAGTTAGAATATATAACACTAAATGAGAGGTTAGATATGATTAGAATCTCAGAGACATGGTGGAAGGAGGACAACCAGTGGGACACTGTGATACCTGGGTACAAACTATATCGTAATGATAGAGCTGATCAAATTGGTGGAGGGGTTGCACTCTATGTTAGAGAGGGCATTGAGTCAGAAAGGATTAAAGTTTTGCAGGAAACAAAATTTGCTGTAGAATCTCTATGGATTGAAATTCCATGTAAAAAGGGGAAGGCGATGGCAGTGGGGGTGTACTATCGACCGCCTGGCCAGAATGAACAAATGGATGATGAAATGTTCAAAGAAATCAAGGAAGCTAGCAAACGTTACAACACAGTAATAATAATGGGTGATTTAAATTACCCCGGTATCCACTGGGTCAGTGTTACGGCAGGACATGCTAGGGAGATAAAGTTCCTAGATGAAATAAATGACTGCTTCTTGGAGCAGCTGGTTCATGAACCGACCAGAGGGGAAGCCGTATTGGACCTAGTCCTTAGTGGAACACCAGATCTGGTACAAAGGATAAGGGTGTTGGGGCCACTTGGCAATAGTGATCATAGCTTGATCGCATTTGATTTAATTAGTGGAGGAGGGATAGTAAGGAAATCCACAGTACTACCTTTTAACTTTCTAAAGGGAGACTATGATAAAATGAGGAAAATAGTTAAGAAAAAACTAAAAGGAGCAGTTGCAAAGGTTAAAGACTTACATCAAGCTTGGGTGTTGTTGAAAAATACTATCTTGATAGCCCAGACCAGCTGTTTTCTATGCTTTAAGAAAAGTGGAAGGAAGTCCAAAAAACTGCCAGCATGGTTTAAAGGTTAGGTCTGAGAGGCTGTTGTTGCCAAAAAAGCATCTTTCAGGAAATGGAAAAAAGAGCCAAACAACGAAACCTGGAAACAGCACAAGCACTGGCAAGTTAAATGCAAAGCATCAATAAGGCAGGCAAAGGGAGAATTTGAGAAGAAGCTCGCTGTGGAAGCAAAAACGCGTAATATAGTGTGGCAACACCGTAGTTCTTGAAAGGCATGCTGAAACTGCATACAATGATCAACTATTGGGGCTTCCCGTCTTTGACATTTAAGTTTACTTTTGTGCTCATTAATTCTCACTTGAAGGGATCTGGTAGTTTTCCCCACACACAGCAGATCGCATGGACTTGTGTAGACATATAGGTGGTTTTACTCCGCATCTTTTTCACCCTTTAGTCCTTTTTTGCAGCGCAGCATAAAACGACATGCTAACGTTCTACAGAGCATTCCTGGGCTGGAAGGCTTTAAAGTTCGCTGCGTCTGGCAGCGACAAAAGAACTTCAAGGAGCTTCTCAGCCCAGCAGTTTTACGCTCACCTTCGGTTCTATAGTCACCTATACCGGGAGGCCACACTTGCTGTGGCAACTGTAACATCTGCCCAGTTACCCAAGAATTAACTGAGTTTTACTATCATGACACCCATTACCGTTTGCGGAGTAAAACCACCTGTATGTCTACACAAGTTATTTACGCGATCCGCTGTCCATGCGATCTGCTGTATGTGGGGAAAACTACCAGATCCCTTCAAGTAAGAATTATTGAACACAAAAGTAAACTTAAATGTCAAAGACGGGAAGCCCCAATAGTTGATCATTGTATGCAGTTTCAGCATGCCTTTCAAGAACTACGGTGTTTTTGTATTGAACAGGTAATTTTTCCAGATCGGGGCAGGACACTGGACCAAACCCTGTTATAACGGGAACAACGTTGGATATATACATTGGCCTCCACAACACCTTGGGGGCTTAATTCTCGAATTGAGTGAGAAGTATGTCTTTAAGAGGCAAAATCAGTGACAATGGGTTTTTTCCCCAGTATGGGTGACCGTAGTTTCATAGGCGGAGTTAAGTAGGAAATTCGATTTAACCACTCCGCATGCGCTGCGTTTTAGTTTGCCGGTAAACCTTTACCGGACAGAGCCTAACGGAGCCATACCAGTGATATCGAAGGTGGGAGGTATTTGATACACGATAGAAGTTGAATTAAAGCATAAAAAGTCGTGAAGTGTATATCCTAAGAACTCATTTCTTTTCACAGTGATTTTCAGAAAGATTCTCCTGATGAAACCAACATGGTGAAACGCAATCCATAGCGCGTGAACAAGCGTCGGGAATTCATCTCAAAGCTAAGCACTGGTTCACTGTTTAACAATATTTTTGAAGTATAAACATAAGGCTTGTCAAGGAAAACATTATTGTTTGTTAAAAACAGAAAATTTGAAAAAACGTACAAGTGGCTAATGGTTAAAAGAAAGGGGTCATTGATGTACATTTAGGCATCAGTCCACCGCAGGCTTTTCAGTGAGCAGTGGCAGCCTATGGTTTCTGAGACCTCTCTAGCCACGAGTCTAAATATGATATATCACACACTTCCCATGTTGTAATACAGAGTGTCACAGTTATTTGTACTTGTGTAGAATGGCTAGATTGATCGATGTGTGGCACGCCCTCCATCCAGATGTCAGGGACTATATGCACCTATCCAAGGCTCACAGTACCTGGGCGCCCCTTGACTACATACTGATGTCTTTCGGTAGGTTTAGCCAGATCCTTTGTGTGGAGATCGAACCCATTTATATCTCGGATCAAGCTATGGTGTGGGCAGACTGGGAAGGCCGGCGTGAAGTACATCAGAGTTGGCGTTTCCCGGTCTACCTTTGGGAGGATGAGGAGTTTCAAAAATTTCTGAAAACTCAATGGGATGATTGGGTGTTTTAATGGATCTAATAGGGATATGCCCATCCTGTTCTGGGAGACGAGTAAAGCCATATTGAGGGGGGCTGTCTTGGCCTATGCTGTCCAGCGACGAAAGCATCTGGACAAGAATATTTTGTAACTGAAGAAATCCTTGCAGGTACAAAAGCGTCATTCAGTTCGGTGTCTGACCCCGGAGCAACAGCAGGAGTTTTTGACTGTCCAGTCGGCCCTGAATGCTCTTTTACAATGGAGGGCGGTCCTCTCCATGCATTACTATAAGCATCGGTTTTACTGTTTTGGTAATAAATCTGGCAAATTGCTCACCAGGGTGGTGTGAGAGTGGGGAGGTGTCCAATATGTTTTGGTGGTGAGGGTTGGGGAGGGATACCTACAACATCAGCTGCCTGTATAGCAGAGGTGTTTCGCTCCTTCTACAAAATCTTATATACGGCGGGACCAGGGAGCATGACACAGGGGAGGGTTTTTTGAACCGATGGTTCCTTCCGCAGCTCATGGAAGCAGAATTATTATTACTTAATGCTATGATCTCGTCCCAGGAAGTACAGCAGGGGATTTGGAGAGGGGCAGGGCACAAGGCTCCAGGTCCCAATGGCTTCGGGGTAGAGTACTATAAACCTTTAGAGCAATAAGTGACTCTGGTCTTGGTCGAAATGTTTACAGAGGTCTTGGCTGAGGGTAGGTTCCCCTGGAATATGCGTCGTGCAGCCATCATTCTTATCCCAAACCAGGAAAAGACCCTCTGAACCCGGTGCCATATCAACTCATTTTGCTTCTTAATTTCAATGTGAAGCTCCTTGCATTAATTCTGGCCCACCGCCTGAATGACATCCTGCCAAGGCTGACAGGGGACCACCAGGTTGGGTTTGTGCTGGGTAGAGGCGCAACAAAAAACATTATGAAACTCTTGTTAGCTATGGAGTACTGCATATCCCATCAGCTCCCTTTGTCTTTGGTGAGTTTTGATGCTGAAAAGGCATTTGATTGAGTATCTTGGTCATATATTCTAATGGCACTTCAGGACTTTGGATTCACAGGTGCTTTCCTTCAGTGGGTTCAGACCCTCTATGTGGAACCGCAGGCATTAATGGCTATTAACGGAGTATTGTCAGATACGTTCACATTGAACAGGGGCACACAGAAGGGTTGCCCCCTTTCCCCCATACCTTTTGTGTTCTCGTTGGAACCATTGCTTCTGGCATTGAGGGCGGATGAGTGGTGGTAGGGCATGCCTTTGGGACTTGTAGAGTTTAAGATTAGTGCTTTTGCAGATGATCTTCTTTTGTGCTTGTGGGATCCACTCTTCTCCCTCCTCCATGCATTACAGTTGATTGAGGAATTCAGTAGTTTTTCAGGATTACGTATCAACAGGAGTAAATCAATGGTGCTGGATGTGAGTGGCCAGGTTCAGGCGGCCTGGAAGGAGACTTTTCAGTTGGTGTGGGCGGAGGGGGTTGATCCGTTATCTGGGTATTCAACTCCCATCCAATCCCTCTGCATTATATGCCCGCAATGTTTTGCCACTATTGACACAAACAGCCCAGTGTCTTCAGAGGTGGATGGGCCTGGCTTTTTCCCTCATGGGTAGAATAGCGCTGTTTAAAATGAAGGAACTACCTCAAGTAGTCTCCGGGGAAGCCACTTCCAGTCACCTTAGTCTGACTCAGCACACAGCAGCTAATCATGGCCATCTCCTTACTAGCCCTCACAACCATTTACTTACTTACCAATACCATCTATGACTCCAACGCATTCACACATGACCACAACCCTATCCCCCTTCTTCATAGCACGAGTAAGAAATACTACCGCAGTCAATTCCGCAGTCAATACCAACCTCCACCAAAGCCCTACTACAAGAGACAGACACCCTTGATCTATGTAGCCCTAGAGCACCCAACAAGCACTAAATTCAACAAACCACATGTGCACCAAGATCTCAGGTGTGCCCTTATCAACGCACGCTCGGCACGTAATAAATGGCCAGCCATTACAGAACTATTAACCAACCTAAACCTAGACATACTAATGGTCACAGAAACATGGCTCTCGGACATTGACACTGTCCTACTAAATCAACTCACCCCTCCTAACTTCTCAATTTACACATGCAATAGGGCTAACAGAAGAGGAGGAGGTGTCTTCATACTAACAAAATCTGAACTCCAATACCGGACGAACCTAGCCAGAAGCACACAACATCTAGACACAATCACCATATCTAACAAATACAGCACTATCAACCTCATCTATAGGGTTCCAAGCCCTTCATCAGATGAGCTCTCCAACATAATTGACTTAGCTTGTAATCCTGAAAACCCAAGCAAACCAAACTGGCTGTTGGGCGACTTTAATCTCGCCTCTATCCAATCCGCCTTATCTAACACCTTCCTTGAGGCAATGGCCAACCTCAGATACAAGCAAATCGTAAATGATCCCACCCACCAAAGAGGGAACTCTCTCGATCTTGTCTTCGCCCCACCCACAGTCACAAACAAGAAGTGCCAATTCGACCTCTCCATCACCCCTGTCCCCTGGTCAGACCACAGCCTAATAACCTTCCAGATGCCATCACAACAAGAACAAGATACACTCAGCAGACCAAATATACTGACGTCAGCAACTCCCTGTACGTTTCAAACCATTCGACAAGGAAGAGATTACTAAACACGCTCTCCCAAAACTTGCTCAGTCATCATCCAATCTCAACGACATGGTCGCTAATTGGAATGACATCCTTAACTTGTATGCTCAACAGCCGTCCACTAATAAACAACCAACATTCAATAACCATGCAAGACAGACAGCTCCATGGTTCTCTCCGGAGCTACGGACTTCCCTACTCCTCCTGAGAAAACTTGAAAGAAAATGGAGGCACACTCATAATTCTTCGGACCAAGCCACATACCTAGCTCACTTGAAAACTCATCGTGAAGCAATATGGAACAAAATGAAAGAATTCCACTATGAGCTCCTCAGCCGCTCACTAAACAAACCACGCGACCTCTACAGCTTAGTAAGATCCTTAACAAAGGAACCATCAACACCACAACAAGAACATATACAGCCACAGCTATATGCCAACTATATTCAATCCAAAGCTGTCAAAACAATCACAGCCACCATACCAGAATCTTCCCAGTCTCCCCAGCACCAGAATCCACTGATTAAGTTTTCACCTCCATCTGCGAAAAGCGTTGAAGACATTATTGCCACCATCAACACCACCACTGCTCCAAATGACCCATGCCCAGCATACTAGATCAGATCAATGCGATCAGAACTCAGTCCAATCATCGCAGAGATTGCAAACCTGTCTTTCTCAACAGGAGTATTCCCACCTGCTCTCAAGCAGACATCCATTCGTCCACTGCTAAAGAACAACCAGCTGGATTCAAAGAAGGAGGAGTCTTACCGGCCGATCTCCAGTATCCCACTACTAGCTAAAATTCTCGAGAAGGTGACTCAGAGACAGATCCAGCATCATATAGACACCTCAGCCCCCCTAGACCCCTCTCAACATGGATTTAGGGAAGCTCACGGAGTGAAACACTCCTTACCTCCCTAACCAACATTACTTATCATTGAGATTGCCAACATCAAAAGGGGCGTTGCGCTAATCTTCCTTGACATTGCCGCCGCATTCGACTCAGTCGACCACGACCAACTTCTAACTCGACTCCATGAGAAGGGAATCCAGGGTCTTGCATGGGACTGGTGTAAATCCTACTTAGAAGACCAATGGCAACAAGTTCGGATCGGCTCCAATACATCTGAACCTTTCCAGCAAAAGCAAGGGGTACCCCAAGGCTCCTCCCTATCTGCGCTGCTCTTTAACATATACATGCAGCCGATTTGTGAAATCACCTGCTCCTTCGGTATATCCTGCCTCCTCTATGCAGACAATGTGCTGATGTTCACACCCATCAATGTCACGCCTCCTGATTATACAGCCTTAGTCGATTGCTTCAACGCAATAACAGATTGGCTTCTCAACCAGAATCTTCGAATAAATTTCAAAAAACCCGAGGTCCTAATTGTCACAAAAAACAAAAATTTCTCACCCCCCTCGACCCTAAAAGTAAGAGATGCAGAGCTTCCAATCAAGCCTACCATAAGCCGCACTGTAAAGGCCATCTACTACAAGATCAAGACCCTACGACACCTGAGACCCATGTTGGATCCAGAGAATTTCCGCACAATATTCCAAGCACTAATTACACCCCATTTCAACTATGCAAACATTATACTCCACGGCCTCCCCAAGAATACCCTAAACCCGCTACAATTAGCTATGAATGTCGCTGCCCGCGTCCTGTGCAGAGCTTCACGGAATGCCCACATAACCCCCATCCTAAGGGACCTACACTGGCTTCCGATAAGTTGCAGGATCTCATACAAAGCCCTCCTCATTACCTTCAAGTCCATTAATAATATATCTCCCGCTTCAATCTCAGACCTACTCACTCACACCCCCAACAACAGATCTAGGACATCATTAGCTTCCAATATGCTAATTATCCCGAGGGAAGTCATAAAATGTGATAAATCAACTAATAATCGAGCATTCGCGTTCTATGCCCCCAGGTGATGAAACAATAAGAACATAAGATATGCCATACTGGGTCAGACCAAGGTCCATCAAGCCCAGTATCCTGTTTCCAGCAGTGGCCAATCTAGGTCATACGTACCTAGCAGTTTCCCCAAAAGACACAGGTTCTGCAATGCTTGTACTGGGTCAAGCATTGATATCCTGGGTCCCTTCTTAATAATGGTTTATGGACCTTTCCTCCAGGAACTTGTCCAAACCTTTTTAAACCCAGCTACATTAACAGCCTTTACTACATCCTCCGGTAACAAATTCCAGAGTTTGATTACACGTTGAGTGAAAAAAAAATTTCTTTTATTAGTCTTAAATAGTTTACCCTGTAGCTTCATTGCATGTCCCCTAGTCTTTCTATATTCTGATAATGTAAACAATCGATCTACGTTTACCCGTTCCACTCCGTTCATTAATTTGTAGACTTCTATCATATCTCCCCTCAGCCGTCTCTTTTCCAGGTTAAAGAGCCCTAACCTTTTTAGCCTTTCTTCATAGGACTATCCTTCCATCCTCTTTACCATTTTGGTGGGTCTTCTCTGAATCTTTTCTAATATCGCTATATCCTTTTTAAGATACGGCGACCAGAATTGCACACAGTATTCAAGGTGCGGTCTCACCATGGAACGATATGGTGGCATTATAATATCTTTTGTTTTATTTTCCATTCCTTTCCTTATAATACCTAGCATTCTATTTGCTCTCTTGGCCGCCGCTGCACACTGGGCCAAGGGTTTTAACATGTTATCCACAATGACGCCTAAATCTTTTTCCTGGGTGGTGGTTCCTATGTGGAACCTTGCATCGTGTAACCATAGTTTGGGTTGTTCTTCCCTAGGTGCATAACTTTGCACTTGTCCACATTAAATTTCATCTGCCATTTTGATGTCCAGTCTTCCAATTTATCAAGATCCTCTTGCAATTTTCCACAATCCTCTTGGGTTTTAACAACTTTAAATAGTTTTGTGTCATCTGCAAATTTGATAACCTCACTCGTTATTCCACTTTCCAGGTCATTTATGAATATGTCAAAAAGCAGCGGACCCAGCACCGATCCCTGGGGTACACCACTATTCACCTTTCTCCATTGGGAAAATTGGCCATTTAGCCCTACCCTCTGCTTTCTATCTTTTAACCAGTTCCTGATCCACAGTAGTACACTGCATCCTATCCCATGACTCTTTAGTTTTGCCAAAAGTCTCTGATGAGGGACCTTGTCAAAGGCTTTCTGAAAGTCCAGATACACTATATCAACCGACTCACCTTTGTCCACCTGTTTATTCACACTTTCAAAAAAACATAACAAATTAGTAAGATAAGATCTTCCTTGTCTAAAGCCATGTTGGCTGTCTCCCATTAAGCCATGACTATCTACATGCTGAGCAATTTTATTCTTTATGATGGTTTCTACCATTTTTCCCGGTATTGACGTGAGGCTCACCGGTCTGTAGTTTCCCGGATCACCCCTCGAACCCTTTTTAAAAATTGGTGTTACATTGGCGATCCGCCAATCTTCAGGTATTAGAGATGATTTTAATGATAGTTCACAGATTACTAATAGCAGATCTGCAATCTCATATTTCAGTTCTTTCAAAACCCTTGGATGTATACCATCTGGCCCAGGTGATTTGCTACTCTTTAGTTTATCTAATAGTTGTAATACATCTTCCCAATGTATCGATATTTCCTTCAATTCTTCTGCACCTTTAAATACCACTTCAGTCATGGGTAACATCCCTACATCTTCCTCAGTAAAGACCGAAGCAAAGAATTCATTCAGTCTCTCCGCTATCGCCTTGTCGCCTCTTAGTGCCCCTTTAACTCCTCTATCATCTAATGGTCCAACTGACTCTCTCACAGGTTTTTTGCTACGAATGTACTTGAAAAAATCTTTATTTTGCCTTTTTGCTTCCGCAGCAAGCTTCTTCTCAAATTCTCCCTTTGCCTTCTTTATCAGTGCTTTGCATTTGACCTGCCAGTGCTTGTGCTGTTTCCAGGTTTCATCGTTTGGCTCTTTTTTTCCATTTCCTGAAAGATGCTTTTTTGGCAACAACAGCCTCTCTGACCTCACCTTTAAACCATGCTGGCAGTTGTTTGGACTTTCTTCCACTTTTCTTAAAGCATGGAATACAGCTGGTCTGGGCTTCCAAGATAGTATTTTTCAACAACACCCAAGCTTGATGTAAGTCTTTAACCTTTGCAACTGCTCCTTTTAGTTTTTTCTTTACTATTTTCCTCATTTTATCATAGTCTCCCTTTCGAAAGTTAAAAGGTAGTACTGTGGATTTCCTTACTATCCCTCCTCCACTAATTAAATCAAAGGCGATCGTGCTATGATCACTATTGCCAAGTGGCCCCAACACCCTTATCTCTTGCACTAGATCTGGTGTTCCACTAAGGACTAGGTCTAATATGGCTTCCCCTCTGGTCGGTTCATGAACCAGCTGCTCCAAGAAGCAGTCATTTATGTCATCTAGGAACTTGATCTCCCTAGCATGTCCTGCCGTGACACTGATCCAGTCGATACCGGGGTAATTGAAATCGCCCATTATTATTACCGCGCTGTAACTTTTGTTAGCTTCCTTGATTTCTTTGAGCATTTCATCATCCATTTGTTCATTCTGGCCAGGCGGTCGATAGTACACCCCCACCGCCATCACCTTCCCCTTTTTACATGGAATTTCAATCCATAGAGATTCTACAGCAAATTTTGTTTCCTGCAAAACTTTAATCCTTTCTGACTCAATGCCCTCTCTAACATAGAGCGCAACCCCTCCACCAATTTGATCAGCTCTATCATTACGATATAGTTTGTACCCAGGTATCACAGTGTCCCACTGGTTGTCCTCCTTCCACCATGTCTCTGATATTCCAATCACATCTAACCTCTCATTTAGTGCTATATATTCTAACTCTCCCATCTTATTTTTAGACTTCTAGCATTTGCATACAAGCATTTTAGAGACTGTATTTTATTCATATTAATTTGGCTATTGGTAGACATGGGTAATTTGGTATCTTTAAGCTGTGTCTGTTCCATACTCGAGGGCATTTGGGCTACTTTACTCTTTTTTGGACCTCTCTGTTTATGGTTGTATTCTTCAAGGATACATTCTTCTGAACCATCCGCTCTTGGTCGACTGTCGGCTTTTCCCTATTATCTAGTTTAAAAGCTGCTCTATCTGCTTTTTAAAGGTTAATGCCAGCAGCCTGGTTCCATCCCGGTTAAGGTGAAGTCCATCCCTTCAGAAGAGCCCCTCCTTTCCCCAGAATGTACCCCAGTTCCTAACAAATCCAAACCCCTCATCTCTGCACCATTGTCTCATCCACGCATTGAGACTCCGGAGCTCTGCCTGCCTTTTGGGTCCTGCACGTGGAACGGGAAGCATATCAAAGAACGCTACCCTGGAAGTTCTGGATTTCAACTTCCTACCTAAAAGCCTAAATTTAGCCTTCAGAACCTCCCTACCACATTTTCCTATGTCATTGGTACCGACATGTACCAAGACAGCAGACTCCTCCCCAGCACTATCTAAGACCTTATCTAGGTGGCGCGTGAGGTCCGCTACCTTCGCACCAGGCAGGCATGTTACCAGGCGATCCTCACGTCCACCAGCCACCCAGCTATCTACATGCCTAATGATCGAATCACCAACTATAACGGCTGTCCTAACCCTTCCCTCATGGGCACATGGCCCTGGAGAAACTTCCTCGGTGCAAGAGGGTTTTACATCACCTGGAGGACAGGTCCCAGTTACAGGATCAATTCCTGCCACATCAGGGTGATGCTCTCCTGTCACGTGACCTCTCTCCTCCATGGCAACAGGGGTGCTGCCAGACTGGAGGTGGGACTTCAGGACTATATCCCTGTAGGTCTCGTCTATGTACCTCTCTGTCTTTCTTATGTTTTCCAAGTCTGCTACTCTAGCCTCTAGAGAACGGACTTGTTCCCTGAGAGCAAAGAGCTCCTTGCACCTAGTGCACACGTAAGACCTCTCACCAACTGGGAGAAAATCATACATCTGACACTCAATGCAAAAGACTGGAAAGCCCCCATCCCCATCTTCCTCCCAACATCAGATCGATCAGCGACCTCAGGCAATTCAGAAAAGCCCTCAAGCACCATCTGTTCCTTATGCACTTCTCACAACCAAATAACGCCTCACCTCCTCCCTCCTCAGAACCCAATCCCTTAATATGAATCACAAAATATGAATTTACATAACATATAATACAGACCAGACAGTATCTGTAATCAAACAGTTGCACTGCTTCCTGAGGTACATTATTGTAAATAGAATACCAACATTAATCTCTGCTTAAAATGTACATCGTTTCCCCAGTTCAATTCCATGTTACTTTCCTTGTTATATGTAAACTCAGGCCAGATCTGTTCCTGTTCTAGAATCAAATTGTTAACTGTAAACCGCACTGATAATAAAGAGCGCGGTATAGAAGAGCTGTTAAATAAATAACTTCCTCATTCGTTTTATGTTCTTCATCACCTTCCATTGTGGGTAACACATAGAGACTGGCGCACCTTAAAGCAGCATCTAGGGTGATTCCTGTGGCAAGGGAAGCATATGAGGACACCATTTGCAGCCTTGGTGCGGAGTTGGGAGGAGGGCTGCTGTCCCTGAAGGAGTATAATCTGAGGTGTATGGGTGGCATCTTAAGGACTTGGTGGCGGCTGCCGGCCATGGAAGAATGCATCCCTCTGTCCCTCCTGACCTGTTGGTATGCCCCGCGACACCCGATGTAGGTATTGCATGCTGAATCATATAATTTGATGGGAGGCTCAGGAAGAAGCGTGTACCTTCGGGCTTTATGTGCGGCTTGGCGGAATCTATATTTGCGTTATCACATTTCTTGGAGAACTACAGGGTTGCTACCTTTGGTAGGTAATCCTGATTTTCCTCTGGGTCTGTCCACCTTAGTTTCCTGATGATAGTTCTCATGGGGCTTTATGTATGTAGTAGATATGAATATGGAGCAGGTGGAGGAGATGGAATCTTTTGGACAACTATGTCGGAAGTTTTGTCTGCCCCCATTGGACTTCTTTTGTTATCTTCAGGGGCATCATTATCTTTGGATTCTCTGGCAAAAAGAGCCCCCGTGTATTTCAGCAAGGGGTCTGTGTGACTCTCTCTGAGTCTTGGGGGCTGGAGAAGGGTCACAGGGTTTGAAGGGATTGATGCGTTCTGCTCCAGATCACCATTACCTTGAGATCTTGGTACATTGATGGAGCCGCGATGGTCTTGGGGGGCTCAGTTTCTTTTGCGAGAGTATTTATGCAATGTGCCTCTCTCACTAAAATGTGTACTTGCAGGAACTTCAGTATAAACTTTTGTGGCAGACATATGTCCATAATGTTTGGACGCATAAAGCAAGGCTTTGAGCACCTGCTCTTTGTGGGCTTTGTGCATAATCTCTGGGATTGCTGCTACACCATTTTCATCTTGCTCTCGGCTACTAACCTTTTGGTCCCAAGTTTACAGTAGGCTGGGAGGCTGGCTTTCTCATTAAGTGATCCCTTCCCCTAAGATGTGTTTGTTTGTCCCGGGGATTGGGCCACATTGGTGTCTCACTGGGGTTTTTGTGAGCAGGGGTTTTTGATGGCTAAGAGAGTCATTTTCAAGCACTGGTTGGCTGAAGTGGTCCCAGAGATACAGCAAAGGGAAAATTCTTTATATGAACTCATGGAATTGGAGCGCCGGACAGCCAAGGCACTGGGTTCCAAGGCCCGGGCAAAATCTTTTGCCCTTTGGCAGCCACTCATTGCTTCAGCCTCCTCAGCTGTGTGAAGTGCGCTTTTGAACACTTAGCTGGATGTTATTTGGTCTTGGTGGTGTTGTGTGGGCAGAATGAAAGGACTAGGCAGTGGTATAGAGAGTATTGTGGCTGTTGGACTGCTGGGTGGGAGGGTGGATTGGGGGGGAATAGGGAACGTCTTTTTCCCCACATCTGATCTTGTTTGTTTTCTCCAGGTGTGTTTACCTGAGGGACAACGGTGTGTTTGTAATGGGTTTTGCATATGTCCTGTGTGGTGGGTTGGTGTCCTATTTTTCAGTGGGATGGGTGTGGTGCTTTTCACTGCTACTTGATGTTATTCCTAACTTTATGTCTATTAATATTGTCCTTTGTTTATATGTTGCAAGGTTTGAGGGTGATGTACCACACAGATATTGTTACTGATGTCGATATGGATTTTGTTATGATACTGATTTTACTATTAATCTATATTTTGATACATCTGTGCAATGATTACATACTCTAATGATGACGCCTGGGGTTATTGGGAAGCTCGAAGGAGAGTGGGATAAATAAATTGTGGGGTATAGTTGTTTATTGTATTATTTTATCTTGCTGTCATGTTTTTGTTTTGCATTACATTCATGCTGTAATTAATAATTAATAAACAGATTTGTAACTAAAAAGGAGATAGAGCAACTTTTAAACTAGATAATGGGGGAAAGTTGACAGTCACCCAAGAGTGCATGGTTCAGAATGAAGTACCTTTGAAGGTTACTAGCAAAATGGAACTTAGGGCATCTCAATAGAGAGGTTCAGTATCCTATTTTCAACAGCAGTCAATCCAGGTCACAAGTATCTGTCAGGTTCCTAAAAAGGTACCCAGATTCCATGTTGCTTATCCTGGGGTAAGCAGTGGATTTCCCAGGTCTTCTTTATTAATGGTTTATGGACTTGCCCAAACTTTTTTTAAACCCAACTAAACTAACAGCTTCTACTGCATCCTCCAGTAAGGAGTGAAAAAATATTTCCTCAGATTAGTCTTAAATGTGCTACATTGTAGATTCATTAGGAGTGGAAGAGTAGCCTAGTGGTAAGGATACTGGTTTGGTAACCAAGAGACCAGGGTTTGAGTCCCACTGACATTTCTTGTAAGCTTGGGCAAGTCACTTAACCTTCCATTGCCTCAGAAGAAAGGCCTAGCAATCTACTTCCAGTCACACTGCCAAGAAAACTCAAGAGCACCTAGGTTGCCAGGAGTCAGCATTGACTCAAAAAGCACACATTGCATTTTTGTAACTTCATTGCATGTCCCCTAGTCTTTCTACTTTTTGAAGAAATAAACAACTGCTTTGGAGGTCATTCTGAAATGCGAATAGGCCAGAAAAACATGCGGGATAGATGTTCTTCTCCATATTCTGTAGACCTGCAGCCCTGCCTGTACATGGCGCTAGTACAGGGATCGTAGAACGTGGGTGGGGAGGGGCAGAATGGGGGCATGGTTAGCCACTGAGATGCAGAAAGGGTATTCGAAAAAGGCCCCTGAACATTCCCAGACATCCCCGTTGACTTACATGTTATGCCTGTGGAACCATGGAATAAGGGCAGGACTTAGAGAAGATTCTGCTCTGCCCTACATTGCGTGCCATATGGATAAAGAGTTGTGTCTGGTCTGTATTGAAGTGGTTGTGTGCTGTCATAGAGAGCATGAGATGTAGTTGTGCACAACAGAATGCAGAGGTGAGGGATGTATTTAAGTGTACGGAACGGTAAAACCACCCCCATTGGAATAGAATGCGGTGCAATAGACAGTATGCCGGCTATGCTGACATTTGCTGTGTGTGCTAATGGGCTCACCTAGGTTTCCCTAATCATTCCTATGATCAGGAATTGGGACTGTAAACGTATGGATGTGAGTTAGCATGGAACAGATTCCTGTTTGTCTGAGAAATGCAGGTCAGATGTATTGTACTGAGACGACATGCTATCATGTAATACCAGCAATTGTTTTTGGTACTGGAAATCGTTGTGTCAGGGGTATGTGTTATGTGACAGCAAGAAAGAGTGTGTGTGTGTGTGTTAAGAGGGATGCCGGGGAGGCACTGATGTGCTGCACAGGTATTTGGGGAGGGGGTGGGGGGTGGGTCACGACTGCATGCCCAGTGCCTGGACCATAGGGCTGACCACAGAAATCACCAGGTGGCAGTGTAAATGGGCAGTATATCCAGAGGATCAGCCCTGCAGCAACACAGCATGGCACGACCCTGTCAATGGTGGGGGACCCTCGGAGTGATTCCATGCTGCAATCCAAACAGCATGAACACATATCCAACCGCACCATCAGAGGCCGCTAACATAGTGCACATTGTATTGACTGGTGAAGGTGCTAATGGGTATGTCATTCTGATGTTTGCACAGATGCATGCTTCCAGTCTGATGGCTCCCTATCATTGACAGGTATATATAGCATTTCCTGTTTCCCATCAGTGCCGGCGGGCTTAGCTTTAACAGAGCTGTGGGAAAGGGAAACACTCTCCCTTTGCGTGGCTCAGCAAAGCTGAGCTGGCACAGAGGGAAAACGCTGTCAGGGCTCTGGTGGGGAGGCGGCGGCCATGGGGCACTTCATTTTGCCGCTGCTGCCACTGCAGCAGCAGCGGCAGCAGCTTCTGCAGCCGGGTCTTTTTTTGTTTTTTTCAGTTTCCCTGGGGTGGGGGGGGGGGGGGGGGTAGCATAGGAAATATTAATAGGCTGATGGGGGTAGGGCTAGGACTGGAAATGGGTTGATGGGGGAGGGTAGAACTGGAAATGGGCTGATATGGGGGTTAAGACTCTTAATGGGCTATCAGGGGGGGGGGCTAGGACTGGAAATGGGCTGATGGGGGGTTAGAACTGGAAATGGGCTGATCAGGAGGGGTAGGACTGCTAATTGGCTAACCGGGGGTGGGGGGGGCTAGGACTGGAAATGGGCTGATGAGGGGGTAAGAATGGAAATAGGCTGATCAGGAGGGGGGTTAGAACTGGAAATGGGCTAATGGGGAGTTAGAACTGGAAATGGGCTGATCGGGAGGGGGGCTAGGACTGGTAATGGGCGGATTGGTGGGGTTAAGCCGGGAAATGGGCTGATCAGGAGGGGGTAGGACTGCTAATGGGCTATCGGGGGGGGGGGGGCTAGGACTGGAAATGGGCTGATGAGGGGCTAAGAATGGAAATAGGCTGATCAGGAGGGGGTTAGAACTGGAAATGGGCTAATGGGGAGTTAGAACTGGAAATGGGCTGATCGGGAGGGGGGCTAGGACTGGTAATGGGCTGATTGGTGGGGTTAAGCCTGGAAATGGGCTGATTAGGGTGGCTAGGACTGGAAATGGACTTATTGGGGGGGGGGGGTTAGGACTGGTAATGGGCAGAAGGGAGGCTAGCACTGGAAATGAGCTTGGACTTGGTAATGGGCTGTTTGGGGGGCTAGGACTGGAGTGGGCTGATAAGGGGGGCTAGGACTGGAAATGGACTTATTGGGGGGGTTAGGACTGGTACTGGGCAGATGGGGGCTAGCACTGGAAATGAGCTAGGACTGGTAATGGGCTGATTGGGGGGCTAGGACTGGAGTGGGCTGATAAGGGGGATAGGACTAGAAATGGGCTGGGACTGGAAATGGGCTAATGGGGGAGGGGAGGGGAGTGCTACTGGCCCTGGAAGAAAACTAGGGGCTAGGGCTACAAATGGGCTGATGCGGGGTGGGGGGTGGGGGGGAAAGTGGTAGAATAAGACTGGAAGGGAGCGGATACTGAGAGGGTCTGCCAGAGGAAGGAGGGGCAGGAAGGCAGCTGACATGAGGGAAGAACATAAGAACATAAGATATGCCATACTGGGTCAGACCAAGGTCCATCAAGCCCAGTATCCTGTTTCCAACAGTGGCCAACCTAGCAGTTTCCCCAAAAGACACAGGTTCCACAATGCTTGTACTGGGTCAAGCATTGATATCCTTGGTCCCTTCTTAATAATGGTTTATGGACCTTTTCTCCAGGAACTTGTCCAAATCTTTTTTAAACCCAACTACACTAAGAGCCTTTACTACATCCTCCGGTAACAAATTCCAGAGTTTGATTACACGTTGAGTGAAAAAATATTTTCTTTTATTAGTCTTAAATAGTTTACCCTGTAGCTTCATTGCATGTCCCCTAGTCTTTCTATATTCTGATAATGTAAACAATCGATCTAGGTTTACCCCTTCCACTCCATTCATTAATTTATAGACTTCTATCATATCTCTCCTCAGCCGTCTCTTTTCCAGGTTAAAGGGCCCTAACCTTTTTAGCCTTTCTTCATAGAAGTATCCTTCCATCTCCTTTACCATTTTAGTGACTCTTCTCTGAACCTTTTCTAATAACGCTATATCCCTTTTAAGATACGGCGACCAGAATTGCACACAATATTCAAGGTGCGGTCTCATGGAACAATATAGAGGCATTATTATATCTTTTGTTTTATTTTCCTTTCCTTTCCTTATGATACCTAGCATTCTATTTGCTCTCTTGGCCGCCGCTGCACACTGGGCCGAGGGTTTTAACATGGTATCCACAATGACGCCTAAATCCTTTTCCTGGGTGTTGGTTCCTAATGTGGAACCTTGCATCGTGTAACCATAGTTTGGGTTGTTCTTCCCTAGGTGCATAACTTTGCACTTATCCACATTAAATTTCATCTGCCATTTTGATGCCCAGTCTTCCAATTTATCAAGATCCTCTTGCAATTTTCCACAATCCTCTTGGGTTTTAACAACTTTAAATAGTTTTGTGTCATCTGCAAATTTGATAACCTCACTCGTTATTCCACTTTCCAGGTCATTTATGAATATGTCAAAAAGCAGCGGACCCAGCATAGATCCCTGGGGTACAGCACTATTCACCTTTCTCCATTGGGAAAATTGGCCATTTAGCCCTACCCTCTGCTTTCTATCTTTTAACCAGTTCCTGATCCACAGTAGTTCACTGCCTCCTATCCCATGACTCTTTAGTTTTGCCAAAAGTCTCTGATGAGGGACCTTGTCAAAGGCTTCCTGAAAGTCCAGATACACTATATCAACCAACTCACCTTTGTCCACCTATTTATTCACACTTTCAAAAAAACATAACAGATTAGTAAGACAAGATCTTCCTCGTCTAAAGCCATGTTGGATGTCTCCCATTAAGCCATGACTATCTACATGCTGAGTAATTTTAACCCCTCTATCATCTAATGGACCAACTGACTCTCTCACAGGTTTTTTGCTACGAATGTACTTGAAAAAGTCTTTATTTTGCGTTTTTGATTCCGCAGCAAGCTTCTTCTCAAATTCTCCCTTTGCCTGCCTTATCAATGCCTTGCATTTGACTTGCCAGTGCTTGTGCTGTTTCCAGGTTTTGTCGTTTGGCTCTTTTTTCCATTTCCTGAAAGATGCTTTTTTGGCAACAACAGCCTCTCTGACCATGCTGGTAGTTTTTTGGACTTCCTTCCACTTTTCTTAAAGCGTGGAATACAGCTGGTCTGGGCTTCCAAGATAGTATTTTTCAACACCCCCCAAGCTTGATGTAAGTCTTTAACCTTTGCAACTGCTCCTTTTAGTTTTTTCTTAGCTATTTTCCTCATTTTATCATAGTCTCCCTTTTGAAAATTAAAAGGTAGTACTGTGGATTTCCTTACTATCTCTCCTCCACTAATTAAATCAAATGCAATCATGCTATGATCACTATTGCCAAGTGGCCCCAACACCCTTATCTTTTGCACCAGATCTGGTGTTCCATTAAGGACTAGGTCCAATATGGCTTCCCCTCTGGTCGGTTCATGAACCAGCTGCTCCAAGAAGCAGTCATTATTAAAAGAGGGCTGCTACACAGTACCCTGTCCTGTGCTGCTGAGGTAAGCTATATTCTGATTTGTTTTAAATTATAGCTCTTTGCTGCTGATAGGCTCTAACATATTATAAAATTTAAATTACAAGCTCTCTGGTGGGCTCTAAATTTAACCAGAAAGCTCTCTTCTGTGTTTTAAATTTAAACTAAAAGTACTTTGCTGCTGCTAGGCCCTGAGTGGGCTGGAAAGGAGCTGACACCTGGGATGTACTGAAGGGGGACTGGAAGGGAGCTGACACTTGGGGATGGGAGTGGTAGGTGGCTGGGTAATGGGGAGGATGCTGGAATGGAGCTGACATGCAATGGCACTGGAAGGGGGATGGACAGAGGGAAGTGCGACTGGAAGGGGGCTGACTGGGGGGGGGGGTGACACTGAGAGTGGACGTCAGCTGATACCTGGGATGGTATTTGGACTAGAAGGGGCTGGACAGTGGGGAAGGAGGGGGACTGGAAGGGAATGGACACCAGTGGCAGTCATGGGAATGCAAGATGGTTGACATTGGAAGGTACTGGGAGGGGAAGACTGGAAAGGGGGCTGATACTGGGGAGGGTTACTGGAACTGGAAACGGGATGATGGAAGTGAAGAAAACAAAAGAGATAAGAAATGGCAGATGGACCATGGACCATAGACCACAGAAAGAGAGCTAAGAGAAGACAGGAAAACAGAAGCCTCAGATCGGGACCAGCATGATCAGAGAATGAAATGGTCAGACAACAAAGGTAGATAAAATAATTGTATTTAATTTTAGTGATTGGATTTTGTGCTATTTTTATATTTTACACAGTATTGGGGAACTGCATTTCTTATTTATCTGATGTTGCACTGCATGTGGACTCTGACTTCTTGGGGTTTCCGTTTAAATTTTGTCTATATATTTTTCTTTTTACTTTAGATTGTGGTTACTTATTCTGTACTTGGTGAGGGTTGATGATGTGTGTGTGACTGAGATCAGGTGTTCTGTTAACATGGAGTTTGTACATAAAAATCTATACTGTATTGTAGTAATTTGACTTGTTCAGCTTTTCAAATAGGTGTATGGATGTTCCAGGGCCCACTGTAATATTTACAGTGACGCTTTTTTTGGATGGGCTCCTTATGTGAGTTTTGGAAGTTTGTGCTGATATGGTATGGTATGGTATGGTAGGTTTGCTCTTTGTTGTAGGGTTTTGTATTAGTTCACAATATGCCTGGTACTGGAGAATAGTGGTTGTTTTTATTAGTGAGATGATCAGAATCAGATTTCTTTTTAAAATATTGAGTTCTGTGGGTGAATGTCCTAGTTGTGCTCTGCACCTACTGTGGATGCAAAATATATGTTAAAAAGAAAAAGCAAGAACTATAACGCAGTTTATAACAAAATAAAAATGAGTTATAATTTAGTTTTATAAACTGCTGTTGGTTCTTGCTGTCTTTTAGTTCCTTGGTGTGAAAACAGGACTGTACCTAGCCCTGTACAAGCGGTGCAGCCGCACAGGGCACAAAGGCTTGGGGGGCCCATTTTGGCTGTCTGCTGTTGCCCTGCTGCCGCTGGCAGGACAATAACAGGCAGCTGAAATGTGCCCCCCAAGACTTTTCGCAGCACTTTAAGCAGGTCTGGTCCCTCCCTCCTCTGACGCGATATCAGAGCAGGGAGGGACAGATCTGCTTAAAGTGCCGGTACCTTTCAGATCAGGCGCATGCTCCCCCTCCTCCTCCCCATACCTCCGTCCAGCGCTGCCTGCTCTTTCCCTGCTGCTGGCGCTGCCATGAAAAAAACAGAGGGCGGCAGCAGCAGGGAAAGAGCAGGCAGCGCTGGATGGAGGTATGGGGGGGAGGGGGGGACGTTTGCCTGAGGTACAAGTCACACAGGGCATGATTGCAGCTCGATACAGCCCTGTGTGCAAACATCTTGTATTTCCTCCATATAATCTAATCGGCTTTTTGGTTTGGTTCAGTCTCTGATTGGATTTTTGAAAAAGCCCCGCCACCCTCTAAGGTGGGGGGGGGGGGGTGCGTCATCTCATTCTTCGCCTCAGACAGCAGATTGCCTTGAGCCGTCCCTGGGTGGGGGATACTGGAATATGGATAGTCTTTAAGGTTTGCAGTTTTGTTCTTGATGCTTTTGGATTGATCTTAAATTTCAAATATTTGTTGGCTCAGATTCAAGGAAATCTCATACTTTAAGGGGACATTTTACTTGTGGCCTGATAGCTTCAGTTTTGCTGATTTCTGGGCTTTTCCAGCTCTGCCACAGTCCAATTCAGCATGAGCAACATGATTTGAATTCATAGCTACCAGGATTTTTTCTTCATTTCATAACTTTCCTCTTTATTATTAAAATGGTCATAGCACTGACCAAATAAGTCCAGTTGTTATTGTTATGCAAATACTTATGCAAATGCGGCCATACAGATATGCAAATACTTGTGCAAATGAGATTCCACAATAAGTCTCCGCACATGGCCCGCATCACTTTCTGGCTGCTCCTGCTGGCAAAGAATACTGTGTATTCCATGGACTGTCTGAAAATCAAATCAGTTGGTACCAGAGGAGATCAAACCTAAGCTTTCTTTAGAAGCTCAGATGACAAGATTTCAACTTTCATACTTTGGACATGTCATGCCAAGAGAAAGATCATTAGAGAAAGACATCATGCTTGACAAGGTAGAAGGTCAATGCAAAAGAGGAAGGCCAGCAATGTGATGGAGCGATACTATAACAGCGGCTATAGATGCTACTGTATCAACAATTAGCAGTCTGACTGAAGACTGAACACAGTTTCGGAAACTATCGAAACTATCCACAGGATTGCTATGAGTCAACATTGACACGACGGCACTTTACAACAACAATATAATATGTACTGTAGTATATCACAGCCAGGAACTATTTGTAATCCCTGTGTCTATGTCTGTATGGTGTTCATATGTTTGTGTGTGTATGTGTTCTGTGTATGCTGTGCATGTGTTGCTTCGTGGTTGGATAGTTGGGAATAGTGGGGCATTTTCAGAGGCTGCACATTGGGGAGGCTGGGGACACGTGGGGGAGTAGTTTTGCATGGAGGTAGTTTGCAGGGTGCTGGGGCAGTTTGGAGGGTATTTTATAGGGGTGGGGCAATTAGGGTATTTTTTGGGGGTGGGGCAGTTTGTGGTGCGGAGGCATTTGTAGTATGGTATATTTTGGGGTGGGACAGTTTGCTGGGTAATGGGAGTAGTTGTTGGGAGTGAGATTGTTGGCAGAGTGATGGAGTAGTTGTGGGGTGTATATTTTGGTGGTGGGAGCAGTTTGTGGAGTGATGGGTGGGTTTTGGGGATGGCGGGATAGTTGCAGAGGGTGCAGGGTCAGCCTAGCCTGCCCATTAGGTGGACTAGGCAGCTGCCTAGGACAGCAGGTCCTGGAGGATGTACTGGCAAGCTTCTTTAAAGTTTTGGTGCCAGCAGCAGGCCATGTGCTTTGGTACCGGTGGCACGAAAACCATGGCCTGCAGCTCCTACCCCCCCCCCCCCGATGCAGTGTCCTATCGGAGGGGGCAGGAGTGGCAGGCCATGTGAGCATTCATGGACGCCGAGGTGCATCTCCTGCCAGGGTTCTTAAGCGGCAGCAGGAGCCCTCATCTCGCTGCCCTTCTCCTTCCTCTGCACCACCACTACCGCTGGGCCCCCAGAAGATGAGAAGATGGATTGGGGTGGTGGGCGGGTGGGGTGGGGCGGGGGCGGCAGGAGGGAAGTGCAGCAGGGGCTCCTGCCTGGGATGCAGAAACCTTGGGCCGGCCCTGCAGAGGTATAGATTTTTGGGGTGGGTACAATTGGCAGGTTAGTAAGACAGTTGCAAGGGAATATTTTTAGGGATGTGGCAGTGTGTAGGATGGTGGAGTGGCAGTTTTGGGGGATGGGGTTGGGGGAGTAGAAAACAGGGAGAGGGAGTTTAAAAGTAATAATTCCCTAAATTCTGTTTCACTGTATTTAAATTTCTATCTACAGAAGCTGGAACTCCTGTTCCCATAGAAATGCATTGGTCTAATCCCAGCACTGGCCCTATGCATGTGCAAGCATGTTGTTAGCACAGGGCCCCACTGAACAAGAGGCCACGTGAAGTGCCTTTGCCCAGTACTGACTCTTACTGCTCTTGCCGTCCCGGCTTCAGGCTGCCTCATCTGATCAGAGGCTGAACAGCCCAGCTTCAGGCTCCAGCCTCCACTACAATTCCATGCTATTCATCATGCATTCTATCGTAGTCTTGCAACGTGACAGGAGACCTCTACCTCCCATCTTTGCCTGGGGCTCCTTTAGCCCAAGCACAGTGCATGTGCCGACTGACTGGAGCTGAGGCGAGGGCCCAGAACAACCGTGGTTTTGCTGTGATAGGCAGTCAGACCCAGGAGGCGCCTCTTGTACCATCCAGTGCCTCAGCCTGACTCCCGCTGCCTGCTGGCCTAGCTACTGGTTCCTCCACAGGCGCTCTCACCTGTGTCGGCCTGCCAGAGCCCCACCTTGGGCCACGGCTGCTTGAAGGCCAGCTCAAGCTCAACTCCTGACATCTTGCTGACAGCCAGTCCCTCTGTTGCTGCTCTGCGTTGAATTCATATTGCGCAGTAAGATTTTCAGAATGAGGGGAGTGGGGAAGAAGGGAAGTAAGGAACAGATAAACAGAAAAGATATGCTGGGCATGATCAGAGCAAAGACTTGGAGAGAGAAAGTGGGAATAAGCTGGGTACAATAAGTGGCAAAGAGAGAGACAGAGGGGATATGCTGTCCTTGGTACAATGGGTGCAAACAGACAGAAGGGATATGCTTGGCATGATATGTGAAAAGACAGAGACAGAGGGGATATTTTTGGCATGATGGGGGAGAGAGAGGGAAATATGCTGGGCACAAGGGAAGCAGAGAGAGGGGGGATATGCATGGCATAGTGGGAGCAGAGAGAGATTGGGATATGCTGGTCATGATGGGGGCAAAGAGAGGGGATATGTTGAGCACAATGCGCAGAGGGAGGGGCATAATGGGGGCAGAGAGAGAGAGAGGCAGAAGGCATAATGAGGGCAGAGAGGGGATATTTTCCACATATGGGGGCAGAGAGAGAGGGGGATATGTTGGGCAAAATAGGGGTAGAAAGAGGGGGAATTTTCTGGACATGATGGGGGCACAGAGAAGACATATTTTTGGCACAGAGGGCCCGATATTGAATTGGGCAGGCTATGCGCTCCTACGATGCATAGCCCTGCCCACCGATCCTTAACCCTGGATATTCAATGCTGCGGAGATGGCATTAAATATCTGCGGTCACCGCACATATCCTGGAACCACCAAAGCTAAGCGGGTAGCGGCGATATTGCACCACTACCCTGTTAGCTTCTGTGGGTAAAACTAAGCCAGCTTTTGCTTCGCCTAGTTTTACCCGCTGATTGCTAATTGGGTAGTGGTGCAATATCACTGTTATCTGGTCAGTGACAGTCTCTGCTTCCACTCTGCCCCGTAAAGCCCCCGACACACCTCAATGCTAACCAAATAGCATCGGGGCGTGCAGAGGGGTTAGAAGGGGATATTCAATGACTCTAACCATGTGCTGTAAGTGCTGTTGAATATCCTGATTTAAAGCATTTACACTGTTTACTAGGCCGTATAAACTGTGTAAAAGCCTTTCAGATATCAGGCTCAGAGAAACTGAGGAGATGTGCTAGGCATGATTGGGCAGAGAGAGAGGGAGGGAGGGATATGCTGGGCATGATGGAGGGCAAGAGAAAGATAGAGAGGAGGGGGACACTGGACATTGGGGACATACAAAGATGGAGGAGAGATGCTGGATACAGGGGAGGGGACATAGAGCTACAAAGGGGTGATATTGGACTTGACACAAAATAGCCAGATGGAATAGAGATGCTAGACATGGGAAGAAATGGGCAGAAAGGCAAGAATGCTGAATACGGGGAGATCGAGAGGCAGGGGAGCTATTTTGGACATGGAGGGGGATATGGAGTAAAAGGGGGAGATATTGGACAGGAAGAGAGAGAGGCATCATATTCTGGATGGGGATAAGCTGGACAGTAGGAATACAGGGAAGGGTGAGATGCTGGACACAGCAAGGAAGAGAGAAAGGGGAGGATTAGTGATAGATGGGAGAATAAGAGGCTGGAGAAAGAGAGAGATGGGGAATGGGAGGGTTGGGGTTAAGGCCAATGTTCCCTCTAATTTTCTGTAGGCTGTGTGCAGCTTTTGAAGGAAGGTTACATTTTTGTGCGCCACATAACGACACTCGGAGTTATATACTTTAAAATTTGACTACACGTCAGGATACAGTATGTACACCAAAATGATTTTAATCAAATTAAATGAAAATAGACAACTACTAAATGAAGCGGGAAATTTCTAGTAATTACAATCATAACTTTTAAATTTTAAGACGTCTGTGTTTTCTATCAGAATCAGAGCCGTAATTTTTGTGCGCTCTGTTGTAAAGTATGTGCGCTCGCTCAGCGAGGTGTGTGCGCGTGCACACGCGCACAGCTTAGAGGGAACAGTGGTTAAGGCTGAGAAGTAGTAGATTGAGGACAACATGTAAGAAGAAGGAGGGAAATTTAAGTCCATAGAGAGTTTAAAAAAAATACATGAAAGAAAACTGAAAGGAAAAAAGAGCACAACTAACCTATTTGGAGAAATTGCCCCAAGAGAAAAAGATCAATGTCAGAGATGGATGTTGAGAAGAGAAGTAGCAGATGGACTTGAGATCCTGGAAAGAGAAAATGCATGAAAGCAGAAACCAGAGACTGGAATCAACACGATTAGAAAAATAAAATGGCCAAAAAGCAAATGTAGAGAAAAGTATTTTATTTTCAATTTGTGATTGGAATATGTCAGATGTTGTAATTTCCATGTGCATTCTTTATATGCATCTTTCTATTTCTCTGGTATTGTGCTACATGTGGAATGTGGCTTCTTGGGGGGTCAATTTAATTTTTGTCAACATATTTCTATTTTTATTTTGTGGTCACTTTTTCTGTACTTGGTGAGAGTCTATCTATGTTCTAAGTATGTGACTGAGGCCAGATATTTTGTTAATCTGCAATATTTTTGGTACCATTCTTTTCTGGGTATGCTCCTTGTGTGAGTTTTGGAAGTTATGGCTAGTATGGAAAAGTAGATTTGCTCTAGGGGTCTTGTATTGTGGATTCTTGATTTTTATTTTTGTTCCTTGTATAGTCAACTGTAGGGTGTTTATGGTTGGTAGTGGAGTACGGGATTGTCTTTGAGATTTGCAGTTTTGAGTTTTTGAAATTAAAAATATTTTATCAGATCAGATTCAAGACAATCTCAAATTTTAAGGGATCGTCTCTATTTAATTTTGTTTAGTGGCTTTATTGCTTGATTGCTGATGATTTCTGGGTTTTTCCAGTCCTGGCATGGTCCAATGCAGATTGGGCACTGTGAACTTGAATTCACGACTACTGGATTTATATTTTCTCATTTTATATCTTCCCTTCTCATCAATAAACTGGTCATAGCTCTGACCAAATAAATCCAGTATGCAGATATTTATAATGGTTTGTTTTTTGTAGGTGTATGAAAGTGGTTTTAAATTCATTTTGATTCATGATTTTTATTATGCTTATTTTATTGTAATGTCTTTTTTAATAAATATCTTAAAAAGCACCAGTCCCAGTACATATCTTTGGAGTACTCCACTATTCACCTTCTTCCATTGACAAAATTGACTATTTAACCATACTCTCTCTCTTTCCTATCTCAAATATTTTGCAATCCACTATAGGAGAATCCCTCATATGCCATGACTACCCACCCTCCCTTCAGGTAAAAGTACAAAAGTAGATGGTTCTTTCTATTTGTGGGTTTGTCAGAACATATTGTTTGGTTAGACTACAGCTATTCCTTGATGCCCCCCACCATCCCCGTCTGCCTAATAATTAAAAAAATAAAAACTTCAGTATAACTTAACAATTCACCATTAAGACTGCACTCCAAGAGACACTGACAGGAAGGAGAAAAGACCTCAGTAATTCTGCTCTCCATCTATGCAGCAACAATGCTTGCCTGAACGGGAACTGCTTTAGAATACCATCAAGGGTCTAAAAATCTCCTTCTCTTTTTTTCTTTCATTTGCCACATAATAATCTAAATTCCAAAACCATTCAATGGCTAACAGCTCAATACAGCTCTATACTGTTACATACAACTTAATACAGCTCTGTGCAGTCAAACTTGCCACCACAGTGCTCAGTATTTAGTGCCTCAGGGTCCACAGCATCCACATCGACCCTACAATAAAAGGCAACCTAAGAGCTAAATACTTCTATAGTCACAAAATGAACTCAACAAGTACTTATCTTTAGGGTGTCTTCCAGGAGAATGTAATGACTGCAGCAAACGCCCTACGAAGATCTCTATTTCGCAAACAAGTCGCTTCATCAGGAGCTGACTTTACCACTCCAAACCATTCAGCTTCAAGCTACAGCATCTGACATCAGTGCTATATTTAAATACCTTTTTGAACCAATCAAATGGTGGAGAGAAGGAATGATGTAACTTTTCTTTTTAACTCACAGCAACACCCCTTAATCAATAGCTGTATTCAGTCCATGAGGTTCTACAGTCTTAAGATCAAAACTCCACTGCTGTTCGTGCTGCAACAAAATTAAACCATGGTCCCCAAATATTATTGGGGATATGATAAATTACATAGCAGCGGAAGTAAAAAAATTCATGCTGTAATAACTGGCAATGGGCCACCATGGGGGCATCCTTTTTTTTCTTAAACAAACAATGCTTGTGTTCTGCCAACCTTATCCTCAATTGACGTGTAGTCTTTCGTATATAAAATTTGTTACACAGACATTTCAAAGCGTATACCACAAAATCAGTGGAATAATCAGTTGCATGCAGCAATTTAATTTTATGAGTTCCAATTTCCACTGTAACACAATCTTCCATTAGTGTACAACATTGGCAATGCCCACAAAAACTATGGCCTGGTGTTCCAAAACCTTGCTTACGACGTACAGCTGGACATATATGATCTTTCAAATTCTTATCACGCTGATAGGCCACATGAACATACCGATCTTTAAAACAAGGATGCATTTGGGGGACAGACCATCTTCTTCTGATGCTCATAGCAATCTTTGAAGACAACAAAGAATATGGCAGAACACAGGTCACGCTCAAATCTGTTCCTGATGCTGACTGCTGCTGGAACTCAAGATTAGAAGCAAAAATTACAAGAACCCCAAACTAGGCAGAAAAATTACAAAAAAAACAACAAAAAAAACAAAAGAAAAAACAAACCACATGTGAGAGAAAACAAAAAAGCCAAACCAATTCAGGTGAAAAAAACTCCAATTATAGAGGAAAAAAAGGACCTCAGCCAACCCTTCAACCAATAACAAAGAGGATGAGCCAATCAGAGGGCAATTATGCCACTATCATCAAAAAGTCTCTACAAACATCTACGGTCCAGAAAAAAACCTCTATGAAGAACCCAAACTGGTGCGGCGTAGAATCATACAAGCATGGCACAGCGTAGCAACATAACGGCATGGAGCATCAATACTGCAAAAATAGTAAACCAATGAAGTAATGCACCACAACAGTCTTGAAGAACAGTAAGTCATCTTAGTGGTGCACCATAGCAGTCGAGGAGATCAGCAGGAGCCCCGACACCAGGTGTTTCGCCTCGCGGCTTCCTCAGGAAGCTCAGGAATGTGACATGCCTAACAACGGAAAAAATGCTGGTCATGGAGCTGAAACAAACAACTCTCACATGGGAAAAGAAAAAGAAACCCTATCAGTTAAAACACCAAGACAGCAAAGTAAGGAACCAAAAACTTAGATGGAGCTGTATACGGGAGCACAGGAGAGGTGCTGTGAACAGGCAGCTGAAAAGTCAAAAAATGCTGAGAGTAAGTATGCTGAGCATGCGCTATAAAAAGAGGCATACCTGATGACGTCTAAGGGATTCCCCTGACAAAATACAAATGATCCAAAAAGCATGCGCAATAAAAAGGACATGCCTGAAACATCTACGGATCCTGCTTTTGTTCATTTTGTTTCAAGATTTAATCCTTTAAGTTATCAACTATCCAAGATTATTCACCGTCATTCTCATGTCATACGTCTGACTCCAGGTCTAGGTCAACAATGGATTAGATCCATTTATACCAAGTGTTCCAATTTGAGACACCTTCTTTGTCCGTCTGCATTCACTAGAGTGACATCCACACTTTTTATTTTACTGGTCATCATAGCTGTGGGCACTGCTCTGTATGCTTTATGATGGAGTCCTGTCAGTCTTTTGATCATAATCATTGGACTTATCATTTACACCATTCCACAACTTGTGATAGTATGGGAGTGTTATACTTACTCTGATGTCCTTGTGGCTTGATATATGTCGGGAAGACCGAGCGAGTTTTGCGGATACATCTCATAGAACACCAGAGTCAACTCCGCCACATGGTGGAAAGTGCACCAATGGTTCAGCATTTTCAATCTTCTGGTCATCAGTTTGAGGATTTGAAATGTTTAGTTATTGTGCAATGTGTGGGGATTTGAATAAGACTCTTACTAGTTTGGAACAACATTGGATTTTCTATTTGAATATAGTTATCCCAAATTGACTAAATTAATCTATTGAATGGAAGATTTGTTTATAACTTTTCTTACACACCTTTTGAAAGATGCATTTTGACATCTTTATCGATTGGGTGGGCTGGGCGGTTATTTTCTTAACATTTCTTTTGTTTTTTATTTAATTTTGTTCACATAAGAGTTGTGCTGTGATACGGTACACTGGCAGGTGACTTATGTTTTCTTTTAATATGCTGTCTGATTGTTCAGATTTTGTCAGGGGATTCCCTCTGACGTTTCAGGCATGTCCTTTTTACTATGCATGCTTAGCATGCCTATTTCTGATGGTTTTTTGGATAGTTTGTATTTTGTCGGGGGAATCCCTTAGACATCATCAGGCATGCCTCTTTTTATAGTGCATGCTCAGCATACTTACTCTTGGCGTTTTTTGACTTTTCAGTTGCCTGTTCACAGCACTTCTCCTGTGCTCCCGTATACAGCTCCATGTAAGTTTTTGGTTCCTTACTTTGCTGTCTTGGTGTTTTAACTGATAGGGTTTCTTTTTCTTTTCCCATGTGAGAGTTGTTTCAGCTCCACGACCAGCGTTTTTTCCGGTTAGGTGTGTCACATTCCTGAGCTTCCTGAGGAAGCTGCGAGGCAAAACACCTGGTGTTGGGACTCCTGCTGATCTCCTCGACTGCTACAGTGCACCACTCAGATGACTTACTGTTCTTCAAGACTGCTGTGGTGCATTACTTCATTGGTTTGCTGCCTTCCCGGATAAGTTCTTTGAACTATTTTTGCAGTATTGATGCTCCATGCTGTTATGTTGCTACGCTGTGCCATGCTTGTATGAATCTACACCGCACCAGTTTGGGTTCTTCATAGAGGTTTTTTTCTGGACCGTTGATGTTTGTAGAGTCTTTTCGATGATAGTGGCATAGTTGCCCTTTGATTGGCTCTTCCTCCTTGTTATTGGTTGGAGGGCTGGCTAAGGTCTTTTTTTTCCTCTATAATTGAAGTTTTTTTCACCTGAATTGGTTTGGCTTTTTTGTTTTCTCTCACATGTGGTTTGTTTTTTCTTTTTTTTATTGTAGTTTTTCTGCCTAGTTTGGGGTTCTTGTAATTTTTGCTTCTGATTTTGTGGCTCCTTGAGGATTGTTTTGTAATATGGAGCTCAAGATTAAGCAGCCACTCACAATGGTTATACCTGGCCCGCTTGTACGCTGAATTGATGACCCCTTATGGGTAACCTCGAGTTATAAATTTCTCATAAAGTGTCTGTGCTTGTACATGAAATTCAGGTAATGTAGAACAAATTCTCAGAAAACTAAAAAATTGAGAATATGGTAGACTATTTCTTAAAGAGACTGGATGATAACTACCATATTCCAATAATGTGTTACAATCTGTAAGTTTAGAATATACTGAAGTTTGAAAACCAACCATATTTGTTCAGTTTATTTTATGAATATGGAAGTATTTAGCTCTTAGGTTGTTGCCTTTTATTGTAGGGTCGATGTGGATGCTGTGGATCCTGATGCACTAAGTACTGAGCACTGTGGTGGCAAGTTTGACTGCATGGAGCTGTATTGAGTATGCAGCAGTATAGAGCTGTATTGAATTGTTAGCTGTTGAATGGTTTCGGAATTTAGATTAATATGTGGCAAATGAAAGAAAAAAGAGAAGGAGTTTTTTAGACTGTTGATGGTATTCTAAAGCAGTTCCCGTTCAGGCAAACATTGCTGCTGCATAGATGGAGAGCAGAATTACTGAGGTCTTTTCTCCTTCCTGTCAGTGTCTCCTGGAGTGTAGTCTTAATGGTGAATTGTTAAGTTATACTGATGTTTTTATTTTTTGATCCTGTATAACGTCAGTCTTTGTTTCATGTCAGAGGTAGTGCATAATTAAGCCAGTGCTGCCACTAGTTAAGTTACTCCTCTCAGCTGACTCTACTTGCTGTTTTTTGTCAACTCCCAAATTCTGACACCCTAGGTGGCTGCCTAGGTTTTCCTAGTGCAAGGGCTGGCCCCAATGGAGATTGATTTGTTTGGCCCTGATGAAATGCACCTATTTTGCTATAATACTGAAAGTTCTGTTCCATGCTCCAGCTATCTGCACAGCATTCAGACTTCCTATGCGTCAGTTTACAGGCAAAAGTGGGATTAATTAACAGCAGGGCAACAGCCTTATTTACTAAAAGGGTTTTGAAAAACTTTTAATATGCCAGTTGCCTAATTTGTCTTACAGATTGATTTAATTTCTATTTGTTTTGATAGTTATTATTTACATTACCTCTCCACCCCCTCACAACTGTATTGGAACTGCTGCTTTTTATTTCTGGTCATGATATAGCAATACAAAATGTACGACTACAGATTTCCACCAGGATGCTTGGAGTTGGGCACTGAAAAATCAGGACCTAGTTTCCACAGTTACTGCTGGCTAGACTCAATGTTAATTGCCCTGCCCATTGTGTGACATCACAGCTGCTTTTGTTTCCTCCCCTTCTATTTTCAGCTTTCCGCTGATACAGAGCAGGAGGTGTTTGGGGGGTCACAATAATCCGGTAGGTGGGAATGATTTTGTATTCTGTTTTACGTGCATCGCAGGGCTTTCCCTGCTTCACTCCGTTTTCGTGTGGATGTACTTCAAGGGAAATCGAGGAACAGAGAATAGACCGGGTAAGATGGGCCTTTGCTTCTTTTTCCTTCTTAATCTCTGGCGTGCTCCCACAAATTTGATGTTTCTCCGTCTTCCCTTTTTCTGGTCCTTATGGTTGCTTTTAAAGTTTGACATCTGCAGAGCGGCGAGGTTTGATTCTTGCAACTATCTTTTTTGCTTGTTTTTCATTTCCCTTTTACTTTTTATTGGGGACTACTATTCAGTTGTTCTCAACGTCTCATGTAGCAGTTTTAATGTTGAACGACTTTGTTGTCTGTCTGCCTTGCTCTGGTTTTCTGCTGCTGCTGTTTTTCAAATTGGTAGTACAGAGCTGTTGATGGCTTCGCTACCGCCCCTCCAAGTATCTGCGTGGGGGAGGGGGGTCAGCAATCACAGTAGTGGCCGTGACCAGCTGACATGTGCATGGTCTCTTCTCAGCGGCTTCGTTCTGTTTTCTTTCATACTTGGCTGATGTGACGTTGCGTTTTGAAGCTTTTCATTGTTCTAAAACAATGCCATGAACCGAATTATATTTGAATAGTGTTTACAGGGCATCTCTCGTTCTTGGTATTTTAGTTTTGTTGCATCATATTAGGATATTCGATTATTCTAGCATGCACTAAAATCACCAAATTTGTACTCGAAATCATTCCGTTTCTATTTTAGGTTAAGGGAAAAAAGAAAAAGCTATCATGGGAGACAAATCTAAAATGTAGATGTTCAAAATAAATCCTACACCAATTGCATTATTAAATACATCTATCTAGGGTTGCCAGGTGACTCTAGAGTTACTTGACAGGGTCGAGCCAGTCCTGGGTTTGCCCCAATGCATGTATGGACGTGTAGTCCTTTTTCGTTAGCGAATTTAAATTGGGAAATGTGATCTAGGAGTCCCTGTAGTCTGTAGGGTAAGACTGAGAAGCTACTGATTCAGTATTCTTCAGCCTTGTTTTGCTTTTGTTTTCTTTTTTTTCTCACTTGTTTGTTCTTGTGGAAGGGCTTTTCTTTTTGGGTTTGCTTACCCTCTGATGCCACAGGCGTTCCCACCCAGGCACCCGTTTTCCTTCTCTGATAGAGAGAGGAGGCCTTGTTGGAATATTGCTGCTGCATTTCAAGGAAGGTAAAATCATACAGGGCCAAATTTAAGATGCTGGCATCCAGACAGCGAGAATGGTGGTGCAGGGAGGTTTCTCCCCCAGAGATCATAGAGCAGTACTGAATCAGGTTTCTGTTTAGCCTCAGTATTTAGTGCCTTAAAAATATATCATCCTAGGCAATTGCCTTTCCTAAATCCAGGCCTGTGAACAGGTTTCACCCTTCTCCACTAAAAACAAAACAACCCCCCCCCCCCCCCCACACACACAAGCCATCCTCTGCATCGCTTGCCCTTTCTTTTTAAAAGTAGGAGTTCATTTTTCTTTCAGCTCAGTTTGGAGGTTTCTTTTTCTCTTGTTCCCTTCCCTCCCCTGTTTGGGATTTTGTCCTTTGGGTGGCTCTTGTTGGCTCTTTGAGTTCTCCCTTCAATGAGGGTTTGTTTGTTTGTTTTCATAGAGCAGTTCTTTTTTTATTCCTTTGTTTGTAAATACAGTTTGATGTTTGCCATCCTCCTGAGAGAGAGAGGGATTTGGAAGGAACAAGAGGAGAATGGATAAGGATTTTGCCATAGTGGAATGGCAGAGGGATGTAAGTCAGCTTTGCAGCCAGAAAATAACATGACAGTACAGACCATAGGCTTGCTGAAAGAGGCAGGTTTTTAGATCTGATTTAAAGGCTGACAGTTTGGTTCAAATGCAAGTGAGAAGGAAGCAAATTCCACAAGAAGGCAGCTATATATCCAAACTGTGAAGATCTTGATGAATATGTGAGATGGCAAGTGACCAAAAGATCTGCCAAATATCACGGCTGACATAAAATTCTTATCCTGACGTTTAAGTTTAACTTTAACTTTCCTATTTAAAAAGCTGATGCTTATAGTCTTGAAAAGAACCAGACCAAGGACTGATCTCTGTGGCACACCACTGATAACTTTATCAAATGGGTATCATCCTGGCCGGAGCAAAGGGGTGCCCTGAGTAATCGCCTGTCCTATCCTCACACAGAATAGATCTCCCTTGAATATCTAAGTCTACTTGAGGCCTAGAGATTACTAACTCTCCTTTGGGAGCAAAGTGAGGTCTCTCAATGGCCACTTCTGTTTCTTTTCATCCCCTGACTTTCAAAAAAACTCACCATATCCCAGGTAAGCATGCTATTTTGCACATCATCAAACAAGAGTTTTGCAAAAGATGGAAATGTCCTGTATGTCTGAAGCTACCTAGTACTCAAAGAGCCCATTAAAGTCTGAGCACCTGAGGTAGACTTCTGGCAACTAGAAGGGCCGGAAAGACCAGGCTGTAAAAGGGGAGAGGGAATCTCTGATGGCTGAAGATAGCAATGCAGCATTGAGATAAGCCAATATCTCTCTCTAACAGGTGGTAAGGTTGTGTGGACTGTTGCAAAATGGCCTGTCGCCCCTGGCTTCGACTATGGTCCAGTGGCCTGTGTGATTATGGGCCCAACATTGCTCACAACTTAGGTAGTCCCCTATCACCTTAAGCTAACCATTTGTCCTGTGTCCAGCACAGCTTCCCATGGGTTCTAGCACTTGGTGGGCACAAGAGTGGACAGGAAGACCCCATGAGGCCCCTGAAAGTAGTTGGTAAGTCAGGCCCAGACCTCCCTTCCCTCTTGTGTGTTTTTTTTTCTGATGGTTTTATTCTCCTATTGAAGTCAATGGGATGCATTTGGTTCTCTTGCTGCATTTGAATAAAGCAGTTCTAAATGTTAGAGCTCTTTCTTTCGGCAGCGGAGCATGCTAGATCTGCATGGTCATTTGGGGCTTTCCTGCTCTGATTTCTCTGGTCAGCCGACAGATGCTGGGATTCTCCCTTTTCAACCCGCTTGAGCTGCAGCTCCTGAAATAACTCATGGGCTGTTTTCAGTCTCTTGTAGCTGCTTGACTGCCCCTTTGTGGAGGATCTGAGACCCAAGTCTCTCCTGCAGGGGACCTGTGCCCCCTCAAGAACTTCTTTCATGGGCAGCTAGAGGGTCAAGGACCCTACTTCATCCTTTTGCTCATCTGTTCCTTGGGGACACAAGTCGTATATCCTACGGAGATTGGTTGAGAGGATGTAGAGAAATAGCTTCTGGAGAAAGTAAGTCTGAGGGGTTTGGGTTGTTTCCCAGGTGACAGCCAGGGTCTCCGTGACTATCTGTTTAGCAGTAGGATTCTTTTTATGCTCTTTTAGGATGCAATGGGTGCTATCTGTCAAGGTTAGCAAGCAGGCCCCCCCTTTCTTGGAGAGTATTTGGCATCTTGCTGCATTTATTCCTCTACCTGATCCAATGCAGCAGCTCATAGGGTGTCTGGGAGAAGGCAGGGCTCTACAAAGCCCAGGCACCAAGTTAACCAGAAAGTTAAATCTGATGCCTGGGATTTGTTCCACTCCCCCCCCCCCCCCCGATGGATAACAAATCTATCTATCTATATTTCTTTTATTTAAAATATGATCACAGGTAGAAGACCCCCTTCTGCCTGCCCATGAGGATCCCATCTGATCTCCCGTGGGCAGAACAAGAAGATCTTTGCCGTGATCAGGGCTTAGATGCAGCAGACAGCCCATGGAATGAGATCCCCGGTGGGCTGTCTGCTGCATCTAGGCCTGGATTGTGGCAAAGATCCCTCCTGTTCTGCTAGTGAGAGATGGGATCTCCGTGGGTACAACAGGAGGGGATGCCCAAAGCGGCAGAGAGCTCGCAGGGTTTGGAGCCTTGAGGAAAAAAGAAAAAGTAAGACAGGGAATGAGGCAGCAAAAATTTAAAGGGGCAGTCATTTTTTTTAAAGATGGGGGAATGGAGGGCAGAGGTGGGTGTCCTGGGGGAAGGGAAAAGGGGGGGAGAGCACCCACCGCCACCACCGCCACATCCCACACACAGTCAGGCACACCACTGTTGCACCACACAGCCATAAAGACACTTATGTTATCTAAAGATGACACATGGTGTAGGAACTCTGGGGCTGGTCTCACAAGAACATAAGATCAGTGCAAGAGAACTGAAGGGGTGGGGCGAGGAGGTCACAAGCACTGGCTCCTAAGATCCACACACAATTTTTCAAGGCCTGCCCTAAGGTCCTATCTCCAGCTTTACCCTGTTTATCCTGCTGCTACAGAGTCTGCCAGACACGTGTCAGAGCTACAGACCTTAACCAAGAAAAGGTCCTTGCAGGACATCTCAGTGGCTTTTGTCTCCTTGTGGACAGTACCATTCTTCCTCCCAGAGGTTCTGTCTTCTCATTTCATGTTAACTAGACAGTCATTCTGTCTTCCATGTCCATGAAGTAATTTTACAAGAATCTGTACGTCAAGACTGTACATCCCTAGAGCTGAAGGAGGGCTAGGCCTCATAGAGAGTGATTACAAATACAAGGCTACTATCATAGGGCTCCAGGTCTATCCAACAGCATCATCTGTTCCAAATATGCAAAAAGTGCAGAAATATGAAAGAAAATGTCTAGAATCTGTCTCCATCATTAAACTTGGACAAGCATTCTGATGACTAGAAGGAATGAGTGAGAATCCATAAGCACACATGGAATTTGCAAAACAAGAAAAAAATTATTTTAAAGAATTAGATCAGCAAATGAGGAAAAACATTGACAAATACACAAATGCAGTGGGAAATACAGTACAAAGTGTTACTCCAGGAACCCTTTGTCAATCAAGAATGGACCCATGAATGGTTAAGGAGAGGTGAACTGAAACCAAAGGGTGAGAGATAGTTGCAGCCCAGGACATCAGATTACGGACAAGATAGCTTATAGCAAGCATTGAAAAAACTGGCAAAAAAGACATTTGTTAATTCTGTAAGAGAGCTGGAGACACTGACTCAGCTTGTGAAGTTCTGATGGTAGAAAACCTTTATACAGAAAGGCATAACAAAGTAGCATGCTTCATACATTGTAAACACTACAAAGTCACTGTCCCTGAAAAGCACTGGGATCATGACCCTGAGGGAATTCCAGACAATGAAAAGTTTCTGATCACTTGGGATACTCCCATTCCAACGGTTAAAAAGCTGGATGCAAGGAAACCAGACATAGTGGTAAAAGAGAAGAACAGAATGGCATAGTCTGTCCAAGCGACTATTCTGTGAATCATGCTGAGAGGGAGAAGATCTTCAAATGCCAAGAAATGCAGTCAGAGACCAAGAAAACGTGGCAGAAAGATAGATTGTTGGGTGCCATAGGCTGGATTAAGAATTTTCATGCACGCTTTGATAAATTACCCTTGCATGTTATGGCTTATGAACTCCACAATGCAAATATTATGGCAAGCATTAGCAATAAATTTGAGAGACAGAGATCATACTTCACATACCCTGGCTTAGGAGTGAGGTTCATGACTCGTATGTTCAAAACTAACCCATTTGGAGAAATTGCCCCAAGGAGGATCCTCAGAGGGATCCGTGACTGGTCTGGTACATTGTAGAAGGGATTGATTGGATATCTGGACTTCTGTTTATTTGTACAGATTTGGTATACCGCCATTCAAATTGTGCATCATGGTGTTTTACAAAACTTGGCCAGTTAATTGAAAAAAATTATTCCTTTTATCATCTAGCTAGACCAGTCCAGGGTTATGTTCCCTTGCCAACAGGTAGAGGCATCTCTATGTCATCACTTGGTATATCCTCTGGTACAGCACTGAAAAAAAACCCAATATTGTCTGCCTCTAGCAGGTGATAAGGTGTGTGGACTGGTACAGGAGTGAAAGATTGGTCTGACTATCGTCAGCCATAGCACTATGCAGAGATCTTGGACTGAGATCTGAAGGGCCTAATTGCTCAATGCTTGGTTACTCCTGTGTCTTCTGGAGCAGATGGCCTCCCAATGTCCACACCATTTTCTGTGGGTTGCTAGCTCTGATGGGCCAAAAGAGGAGCAGGGGCACCCTACAGAGCCTCTGAGGGAGGGGCTAAGTAAGTTGGGCCCCAGCACCTCTTCCTTTCTTGCTGCACTTATAGAAAAAAATGGAGAAAACAGCAAAAGCTGGTAAGTTCTATTTTTCCCTATTAATTTTAAGAGGAAACAATTGGCTCACTGCTACTTTGAATAAAATATCGTCAATTAAAAAAAACAAACAAACCCTTCCTCAGCCATGCCTCCCCAGGCCTGTGTGGACAGCTGAGGCCTCCTATTTTGCTGCAACTCTGTGATTTTTTTTTTTTTTTTTTTTTGCGTTTTGCCATTGCGGTTTTAAGGTATACGGCCTGATACAAGCTACAACCCATAATGTTTTTTTTGCCATAGCTGCTGTTTCTTGCCCTCATTATAGGGCTGTGGTGCCCAGGGCACTTTTTGGCTGGCATTCTGAGATTCTCCCTCTCCCTCCACAAAGGCCTGGGGCCCAATGCCATGTCTGTAGCCCTTGCCGCTCCTTTATTTATTTTTTCTTTCAGTTGGTGCGTTCTGTAGCCACTTTGGGAGGTAGTAGTGGAACATGGTGGGGTAGCACAAGCGCATGTTCAGTGACCCCGGGGGCTCTACTCGTTGGCTGGCTTATAGCTTGCACTGTAGCTCCTGAATAGCCCTTGGGTTGTATTTGGTTGGCTAGCTGCTTGATAGGCCCCTTTGTGAGGGAGGGGGGAGGATTTGGGACTTTGGTGTACTCTTTAGTGACCAGGGCCTCTCTCAGTGCTCTTCTCTCAGGTGGCTAAAGAGGTCATGGCCTCTGCTTTGCCGTTGCACTCCTCTGATCTTCTGCAAGCCTAGCCTTTCCCTATGGGGATTTGTTGAAGGGCTGAAGGAGTGTTCCAGTTGTCTGAAGGTATGTCTGAAGAGGACGGAGAGGTGGCTCCCCTAGGGGCTGGTTAGGATCCCTGAAAAAATAGCCTTTTTACTCTTCTAGGCTTGTTTTGGTCTGCACAGGACATTACAGTGGCTCCACAGGCTACAGAGCAGGCTTTCAGGTGAGGTTAGCAGGTGGGTTTCTTTACACCAGGCTGGCATACTGCCCTGCTATGTTAAAACTATTCCTATCATATATCCCACAGCCGTCTCTTTTCCAAGCTGAAAAGCCCTAACCTTTTAAGCCTCTCCTCATGGGGGTATCCTTCCATCCCCTTTTATCATGTTTTTTTACTCTTCTCTGTAGTTTTTCTAATTTCGCTATATCTTTTTAAGGATATAGGACATAACTGAAAAGGTGAAGAAAAAGAGGATGGTCCTCATAAAATAAGAGATCACAAAGAGGGAAAAAAGCATCAATATTGCTAGGAAAGTAGTCAGGAAAGCAAAGATACAAAAAGAAGAAGAAATAGTCTATGCAATAAAATGGGGGTACAAGACATTTTTCAGATATGTTAGTGAGAGGAGGAAGTGCAAAAGTGGTATTGTCAGACTCCAGGGTGAAGGGGAGGAGTAGGTAGAAGCTGATAAGGATAAAGTGAATTGCTTAACACACAGTTTTGTTCACAGATAAAGAGTCAGGAGCAGAACCTCCAGAAAACGCCCAGAAATAGGAACAGAAATAAAGGGGATCTTGAATGTTTTTCAGAAGACTGTGCTCGTAAGGATCTAGCTGAACTAAAAGTAGACAAAGCGATGGGGCCGGATGGAGTACATCCGAGATTATTGAAGGAACTTGGGGAAGTTCTAGCGCTCCACTGTCTGACCTTTTTCAATGCTTCTTTAGAGTTAGGAGTGGTCCCAGAGGAATGGAGAAAGATGCATAAGGTCCCTTTACACAAAAGCAGAAGTGGGGATGAGGTTGAGAACTACAGGCTGGGTAGTCTGACCTCTGTGGTGAGTAAATTGATGGAAATACTGCTAAAACAGAGGATAGTGAGGTTTCTGGAGTCCAATGGATTGCAGGATCCGAAGCAACATGGGTTTCCCAGAGGCAGAACTTGTAAAACAAATCTGATTTCTTTGACTGCGTGACCAGAGAATTGGACTCTGAGAGAGCCCTAGATGTGGTATACTTAGATTTCAGTAAAGCCTTTGACACTGTTCCGCACTGGCATCTTAATTAAAAGGAGCACCTTAAGGATGAACCCTAAAGCGACTGACTGGATTAGAAATTTGTATGGTGGGGGGTGACAAAGAGTACAGGTAAATGGAGCTCACTCTGAGGAGAATGATCTTACCAATGGTGTGCAACAGGGATCGGTCCAATTCTTTTTAACATTTTTGTTAGTGATATTGTAGAAGGGCTGTCGGGTAAGGTTCGCCTCTTTGCAGATGATACAAAAATCTGCAATAGAGTAGACACCCAGGAGGGAGTAAATAACATGAGGAGGGATCTAGCTAAGCTTGAAGAATGATTGAGAATTTGACAGTTGACATTTAATGCTAAAAAATGCAGGGTCATGCATTTGGGCTGCAAAAATCCAAGGGAGTGGTACAGTGTAAGGGGTGAAGTACTTCTATTCATGAAAGAAGAGTGGGTCTTGGGTTTATTTGTTTCTGTTGAAGGACAAGAATGAGTCTTGAAGGACTAGAAAAAGGGACTGCTGCTTCTGGAGAGAGATCTGCAATTGTGAGTATATACTTCTGGGAATTTTCTGAAAGGACTTTGTATTAAAGCTAATTAATCTGTGAACCCAGTGTTTTTTGTTAAATCAGTCAGGGCCTAGTAGCAGCAGTTTAAGTTTAAATTTAAAACACAGAAGAGAACTTTCTGGTTACATTTCATACCCAGCAGAGAGCTTGTAGTTTAAATTTCATAATAAGTCAGAGCCTAGCAGCTGCAAAGAGCTGTAATTTAAATCAAATCAGAATATAACTTAGCATAAAAGGCAAAACAGGGTCAGTACTCTTTGAGCAACAAATAAAGTCTTCTAGAGACCTTTACAAAGAAGCCTTCTACCTAGGGGGCAGGAGACCTGTGAAACTTTTTCAATAGGTGTTAACACCAGGTGGCAGGTCAAAAGGCCATTTTGAAAGACTCCTTCTATCCAAGCAAGTACTGTTAATCACCCAGGAAGTTGGTCACAGCTTACCTCAGCAGCACGGGACAGGGTACTGTGTAGCAGCCCTCTTTTAATAAGTGTTTCCTGGTCATTTATGATTACGTTAAAGTAGCGGGTCCAGCACAGATCCCTGGTGCTCCACTAGTCACCTTTCTCCATTGAGAAGATTGGCTATTTAGCCCTACTCTCTGATTTTTTTTTTCTTTTAACCAGTTCCCAATCAACAATAGAATACTGCCTCCTATCCAATGACTTTCTAAATCTCCAGGAACAAGCAGGAATGTAGTCTTCACATATGGGAGACATCGGTTCGCGCCATCGGGCGCATGTTCCCTGTACACCCGTCACCTTCATCAGCTCTCCCCAGTCGGGGGATCGAGCCTCCAGTGGCGGGAGGAGCAGCGGCACCATCTTGGCCCAATCGGGGCACTTCTCAGCTGCTTTAAAAGTTCGCGCCATCAGGCGCGCCTGGTGGGCCCGCGCCTGAGGGCCTCGCCAGAGGGTCCTTTGGCGTGGCCCTTAGGTGTGGACCAAGAGGAAGGACACCCTAATACTACTGCATACCATCTAACCCCAGAAGACGTCCACCAACAACAAACTCACTCAGCTACGTTTAGCAACGGCAGTTTATAAATCTGATCCCGCACTGCATAAGAAAATCAGTCCAATCTAAAGTTCTGAGTTCATCCTGGAAAGGTACTGAACAACATAGCCTATATGATTCATTACTGTTTTGCCCGTTCAAGGTACCATGTAACCTGTTAGAATACTATCTCATTATTGCATCAGCTCATTCTGTATCTTCTCGTCATGGTTTTAGTGTATTTAATGTGTTAGCGTGTGTAATTTGTACCCTGAGTACTCGCTCTATCACAGATCTCCCTATTGTACCATCTCAATTTTGTATTTTCTCACAATAACTCCTCATTATTGTAGTTTATCATTACTGCACTGTACTGTCCCATAACTATTGTGTCTCACACACAACCACAACACTTAAAATGGCCCTCCAGTTCGCTGCCCTTGTTAGCTTTTACCTCCTTACATACTGGCTTGGAACCTCCTATGCCCTTTTTCCGTCTCACAGTAACATTCCCGTCTTGAATAGCCATGGAAAAAGATGGTCTGGACCCCCATACTCCCACCCAGGAAGTGACGCCTACATGCGTCGCTCCCACCTGATACATATAGCACTCCAGCTATCCAAGACACCCAACCAGGAAAAACCTCTGAACGGCCGACCCCTAAAATGTGCCATCATAAACGCGCGTTCTATACGCAAAAAATGGCCTGTGGTTCTAGACATAATCTCCCATTATGACCTAGAGCTACTTATGATCACGGAAACCTGGCTATCATCGGAGGACAATGTTCTCCTCAACCAACTCCTACCCCCCAACTTCTCTATACACACAAGACATAGAGAAAATAAAAAAGGAGGAGGATTGCTCATACTCACCAAATCAGACCTGAGCTTCCACATAACCGATTCCTCTAGCACAAACAGTCTAGATATTCTCTCCATTGCAAATCAGCAATGCTCCCTCAACCTGTTATACAGAACACCGTCTGCCTCTCCAGATGACCTCCCCACCATTATTGACCTAGCGGCCAACACCCTTAATCCCAATAAACCAACTTTGAAATCACCCATTAGCCATCTCCCATCTATACCCCAAAACCACGCAACTGCCTTCCTTGATGCCATTGATGACCTGGGTTTCAAGCAAATCATCAACAATCCCACACATATAAAGGGTAATATTCTTGATATGGTGTTTGCTCCTCAGCCTGTCATTGAACAAAACCACAACCTACCAATATCAGTCGTTGATATACCCTGGTCGGACCACAAATTGATCATTATCCAAATACCCATCAACTTCAAGCAGCTGCATAGCAGCCGAAATACAAACAGCACTTCACGAACGTCCATAAGAAGTTTTCGCCCATTTAACAGGGAACACATCCTGTCTGAGACCCAGTCACTCCTCAACAAAACCACAACTGACCTTGAAGAACTAATCTCCTCTTGGAATTGCAACCTGCATGCCATCTCACAACGCCTGAACTCCAATAACACAGCAAGGGTAAAAAGAAGCTCTGCCCCATGGTTCTCTCCTGAGCTGCGATCTTCTCTTACTCAACTACGCAGACTTGAGCGCCGATGGCGCTGATCACTTTCTACTGAAGACCAGACCGCCTACCGACTCCACCTCTCAATGCACCGCGAAGCAATCACAACTAAAATGAAACAATATCACACCCCCACTCTAAAGAGATCACTGAACAAACCACGTGATCTTTTCAACTTGGTCAAATCTCTTTCGAAGGAACCATCTCCCGAACAACACAGTGAGATTCACCCACAAAAATTTGCTGATTACTTGCAATCCAAGATCGTGCAGACTGACAAGGTTTCAGCAGACCCGTATCAAGAACCAACCGGCCTAACCCCACTAAATAAATTTTCCACACCATCCACTAAATGTATTCAGGATACAGTAGCATCTCTCAATACCTCCACTGCTCAGACTGACCCTTGCCCATCTTTTTGGATTAAGGAGCTACGTGGTGTGTTCAGCCCTTTCATCGCGAATCTGATGAACCTCTCCTTCACAACAGGTTCCTTCCCCACAGCACTCAAACAAACTTCCATTAGACCGCTACTGAAAAACCCCAAACTAGACCCTCAAAGGGTTGATTCTTATAGACCAATAGCTAGTATTCCCCTCCTAGCTAAGATAATTGAGAAAGAAGTACAGCGGCAAATTCAAGATCATATAGATTCTGCAGCTCCCCTAGATTACTGCCAACATGGGTTCAGAGAATATCATGGAGTCGAGACACTACTCACTAGCCTATTCAACGATATCATCACAGGCATCGACAATATCCGACAAGGTTTTGTGCTCATCTTCTTAGACATCGCCGTGGCTTTTGACTCGGTGAGTCACAAAATTCTCCTTGGGCGACTGAAAGAGAAGGGCGTCTGCAACACTGCGCTAGAATGGTGTAAGTCCTATCTGGATGGAAGATGGCAATATGTGAAATCTGGATCAGAAGAGTCAAAACGCTTCCATCAAGAGCAAGGTGTACCACAAGGCTCCTCGTTGTCTTCTCTACTATTCAATATATACATGCAGCCCATCTGCAATATCATTAGATCATTTAACGTGAACTGTTTGATTATATGCAGATGACATACTCTTATACATGCCATTCTCTACAGCTCATTTGGACCTGACACCACTGGTAGACTGTTTCAATGCGGTCTCAGATTGGCTTGAATCACAAAACCTACGCATTCAACATAAGAAAACGGAGGTGCTTTTCATTACCAGAGACTCCAACTTCATTCCTCCATCCCATGTCAGTGTCAAAGAAGCTGACTTACAAACTAAAGAAACAATGAGTCACCTTGGACCAACGTCTGGACATGAAACATCACATAAGCAATATAGTCAAAGCTGTTTACTTCAAAATCCGCACGCTCAGGCATCTGCGCTCCCTGTTGGACCCAGACGATTTCCGGTCTGTTTACCAAGCACTAATCCTGCCTCATTTCGACTTTGCAAATGCCATCTTACAAGGTCTCCCTCAATCCACACTGAGCCCATTACAGCTGGCCATGAATGCTGCAGCAAGGGTCCTCTACGGAGCCTCCAGAAGTGACCACGTGACTCCCATTCTCAAACAGCTGCACTGGCTCCCCATCCATGGGAGGATTATCTTTAAAACCCTACTCCTCTCATTCAAGGCAGTCAAAGGTATTTCATCTTCATCACTCTCAGAACTTATCCACACGGTGCCCCCCAACAGATCCAGAAGGGCAACAGCTGTAAACCTGCTAATAACCCCAAAGGCTTTGACAAAATGAAACATGACAACTGCAAACAGGGCGTTCAGTCTCTATGTCCCCAAATGCTGGAACGCTCTACCTTCCGACATTCGGGCCATTGTAGATCTAACTCAGTTCAGGAAGGCACTCAAATACCACCTTTTCATACAATACTACTCAGTCAGCAACAAAATCTAGGTATCCCCATTAAGAAATGACCACTTACATTCCTTATGTTAGTATTACCTCAATCTTGTTCCATGTAAATATTTCATGTATATAGTTCACCCTGTTATCCAAGTTTGTACTCCTGTTCTATGTAAAACCAAACAGCTTGTTGTTATGGTCATTATGTTATAATGTAAACCGCGCTGATACCGAATAGTGCGGTATATAAGAAATTGTAATAAATAAATAAATCGGGTACCGACAGAGCCTGCACGGGAAGCTCCCCAGCTACCAATAGGAAAGCTTTTGGGAGCAGTCCACTCCACCTGCGCTGGTGTCTTCCCGTTCTTCCAACGTACTGTCCTCAATTCTTCTTTTTTCACAGAGCCGACAGGACCTCTCTCTGTTACCGCTGAAAAATCCATCTGCCTTCCTTTTCCGCTTAATTTCGGTATCGATCAATACTACCTTTCCCTTTTATTCTTTATTTTACTTTTCAGAAAAAGAAAAAAAAAAAAGTAGGATTTTTCCTTTTGGGCCTCGTGTCCGGTGGGCCTTGCCCACCTTTTTCCAATTATGTAAAAGCCTGCCAGCGGCTTCAAAACAATGCACAAAATGTTCAGGTACTATATTGATCACTGATAAGCACGATTGGTGCCTTAAATGCCTGTGTCTCGACCACATCCCTATGCAAACAAATGACCAAAAGAGGCCTGGGGAACCAGGCCAAGAAGTTTGGAAAGCTTTTTTCTTCAGACACAATATCGTTGGCCTCAACTTCTTCTTCAAGGACGTTGTCAGGTTTTCACACTTCTAAACATTCCAAGGAGTCCAGACATGGGGAGAAGAAATCAAAGAAGCCGCCTTCTCCGTCTCGCCCTCAAAAAGATAAGTCCAGATCCTGGGAACTCTTGGAGACTTCAAAGGAGCAGAGCCATAAGTTCAAGGACTCATCCGGTAAGCTTCAGGAATCGAGAGACCGTTCCCATTCGGCACCGAGAATCGTCCAGGACTTTGGACTCAAGCCATAGGTCTAAGCATCCCTGGCGGGAGGACTTGTCCTCCAAAGCCCCGGTGGGGATTCAGGCGGTACCCGGGGCCTCTGCCTCTACAGAACCCTCTATGCCATGCACTGGTACGGTGGCACCCAGCCTCGTTCTATCTATGGACCAGGCACAGGCGCCATCCTTGGACCAGCGGATGCTGTCCTTGGAATGGACCTTAGCAGCTCTCCTGGTTGCATCAGTACCACTGACACCGACAGCCCTGAGAATTGGCTAGTGGCACTGACCTCGATCCCCCAGCAGCCATCCCCGATGGTACCATCGACATTGAAGCAGGGGCCTCGAGACACCGAGACTTTGGTTCCGGTACCAATACCACCACTGTCCATGGATCCCTCCTGGATGGTGCAGGGCTTTGACCCTGAGGACAGCGAGAGGCATCGATGTGATACTCGATGTTGGCACCGCCGATGCTCACCGGAGTCAGATTCCGATGCATCTGATTCTGGTCGTATCTGCAGTGCAAAGCTTTTCTCCCAGTGGACCACATGGACTGCTTAATAGCATTGGCCACAAGCATTTAACAAAGCCAAGAGGCTTCAGCACACTGTTTTCTAATCCTGCTAGGCCACATGGCCAGACTCCACATGTGTCAGACACAATGGACTCTCTCAACCCAGTATACTAAGGCCACAGGGCGTCTACGGGATCTGATCCAAATAACATTTTCCATGGCCGACTCCTTCCGGTGGTGGTGCATCCCAGCAAATCTACTAGCAGGGTCTCCTTTTCAGACGCCCCAGCCTCAGCATACACTGATGACCGATGCTTCCAAACAGGGTTGGGGAGCACACATGGACTCTCTCTGCACACAGGAGTCCCAAAAACAGATAAACCTGTTGGAGCTTCGAGCAATCACGAAAGCTCTCCACATTTTTTAACATCAACCCTCCAACAGTTTAGTCGTCATACGGACAGACAATCAGGTCGCAATGTTCTTTATCAACAAACAGGGGGGGGGGGGAACGGGCTCTCTCCCCTCTGTGTTAGGAAGCCTGTGAATTTTGGGACTTTGCCAACCAACGCCGCATGTACTTATTTGCAGTTTGCATTCCAGGAGACAGCAATCTCCTGACAGACTGCCCAAGTCGCATTCTGCAATCCCCTGAATGGTCTCTCGATCAGATGAGGGCAACAGACTTGTTCCATCTCTGGGGAACTCCACGGACAGATCTCTTTGCCACCCCGCAGAAATCCAAACTTCCCCGGTTCTGATCCAAAATACCTAACAAACTCAGTCTGACATCGGATGCATTCATGATCCACTGGGGTCAGGAACTCCTGTATGCACTCCCCCCCCCCCCCCCCATTCCCCTAATCTCGAAAACCCTCTTCAAACTGAGGGCAGACAAGGGCTCCATGATACTGTTCGCCTCACACTGGCCTTGTCAACCATGGTTTTCTCTCCTTTTACACCTGGTGCAAGCCTCACTGATCCTGCTGGGATCCAAGCCAGGTCTCCTCCACCTCAATCTCTGATCCCTTTGCCTAACAGCCTGGTTTCTGAAAGCATAGTTCTTCAGGATCTTCCTCTATCTACGGAGGTCAAGGACATCCTCCTTTCCTCCAGAAAACCCTCCACCAGAAGGGCTTATTCCTTCAAGTGGCGAAGATATGCTACATGGTGCTCTGAAAATGCTCACAATCCATTCGAAGCATCAGTGCCAATGCTATTGCACTACCTCTATCATTTATCCTCACTCGGACTTAAATCGAACTCTGTCCGAGTACACTTAATCTATTTCAGCTGTTCATAACCCTGTTGATGGCAAACCCATCTCCACGGTTCCTCTCATGGCATGATTCATGAAGGGCCTACTCCTCACCAAGCCACCTACCTATTTGCCTGCCACCAGTGGCATGGAATCTCAGTGTGGTGCTAGCTCTACTCTTCAAACCATCCTTTGAGCCGTTAGCAACCACACATCTCTGCTACTTATCGTGGAAAGTGCTCTTCCTCATCGCCCTGACCTCAGCCACTTGTGTCATTGAGTTACAAGCCTTGGTGGCTCACGCCCCCTGTATGCATTTTCACCATGACAAAGTAGTCCTACAGACACACCCCCACTTCCTTCCAAAAGTGGTTTCCCCTTTTCACATTAACCCTTTCCAGACCGAGCCCAAAACTCTCGGGATCCAAAATTCAAATGGTATATAATACATGACCATAGCAGAAGGAAAATCACTATTAGAACATATTGAATAAGACGGGTACAATTTTCCTGAAATATGCAAAAATTAACCCGGCTGCAGAATGTGGATTAAAATTTTAAAGTAGGCCTTCAAAGGGTTAATCAATCTGTTATCCTCCCAGTCTTCTTTCCAAGGCTGCACGCCTCACGTGCAGAAGCAACTCTGCATGCCCTCCAAGACTGCAAAAGAGCTCTGGCTTCTACATCCAGAGAACACAAAACCTCAGGAAAACTTCACAGCTGTTTGTGTCCTTTGACCCAGCTCATTTGGGTCTCCCAGTGACTAAATGCTTCCTATCCCGCTGGATAGCAGGCTGCATATCTTTTTTTTTTTTTTTTTTTTTCTTAAGACAAATCAGGACTTTCCCTTGAGGGACATGTCACTGCTCAGTGTCTGGGCTATGTCCGCCTCTGTGGCCAACTTACGTACCGTCTCCATTGCTGAGACTTGCCGAGCTGCTGCATGGTCCTCCATCCATACCTTTGTGGCCGCTACTGCTTGGACAAGGACTGCCACCGGGATGCGGCCTTTAGCCAGGCGGTCCTTCAGCATCTCTTTGGGATGTAGAGAGAACACCTTCCCCCCCTCCCCCATCCACTCTGACCAGTTCTCCGTAACGGAGAAGTTGAGGTCAATGACCTTGTCCGATGTTAACTGCGTCATCTGGGAGCTAGGGAGTCCCATATGTGAAGATTACATTCCTGCTTGTTCCTGGAGATAGAATAGTTTACTCACCTGTAACAGGTGATCTCTGGGAACAGCAGGAATTTACTCTTCACAACCCGCCCACTCCTCATGGAGTTGTAAGGTTCTCTCTATTCTCTCTTCTGTACTTTCCTTTTTCTTCAACTAATATACTCGACTAAGGACAGTATGTTGGAAGAGCGGGAAGTCACCAGCACAGGCACGGTGGATTGCTCCCAAAAGCTTTCCTATTGGTAGCTAGAGAGCTTCCTGCATGGGCTCCGTCGGTACCCAATGTCGTCCATATGTGAAGATTAAATTCCTGCTGTTCCCGGAGATCACCTGTTACAGGTGAGTAACTATGCTTTTTCGCGAGACTCTTGTCAAAGACTTTTTGAAAATCTAGATGCACTATATAAACTGGATCGCCTTTATTTATCTGTTTTATTCACACCTTCAAAAACATATAGTAGATTGCTTGGCTAAATCCATGTCGGCTTTGTCCCATTAAACCATGACTAAAAAAAATGTACATATTTAATGTATGAACATTGTGATTTGATAGTTACATTAAACATTACTTCCTATGTTCTGTTCTCACCTTTCATCTATGTACATTAGTTATTGTTGAATGTAACCAAATTTTAATCTTTGTAAAATGTACACTGCTTTGACCTGGTGAAAAGCGGTATAAAAAACAGTTAAATATGTTTAATTTTGTTGTTTATAATGGTTTTATCATTTTTCCCAGTATTGACATCAGGCTCACCGCTCTGTAGTTTCCTGAACCATTCCTGGAACCCTTTTTAAAAATTGGCATTATGCTAGCCACTCTCCAGTCTTCTGATACTACAGATGATACTATTAGCAATTTGTAAACTAGGTCTGCAATTGCGTTTTTAAGTTCTTTCAGCATCCTGGGATGTATACCATCCAGTCCAAGTGATTTTGCTACTCTTTAGTTTATCAAACTGATGTATTACATCTTCCCAGTTTATCGAAATTTGTTTAAATTCCTGTGATCCATCACCTTCTAAATATCGTTTCTGGCATGGGAAACTTTCCTACGTCATTTTCAGTAAAGACCAAAGCAAAGAATCCATTCAGTTTCTCTGCTATGGCCTTGTCCTCCCTTACTGCCCTTCTCTTATCTAATAGTCCAACTGATTCTCTCACACAGGTTTTTTTTTTGTTTACAAATGTACTTGAAAAAAATTTTTATTGTGCGTTTTTCCATTCACGGCAAGCTTTCTTTCAGATTCTCTTTGCCTGCTTTATCAGTGTTCTGCACCTAACTTGCCAGCGCTTTTCAGGAAGCTTTATGCCCTGCCACAGGAGGATTACACAGAGTGGTTTAACACAATGAGTGAATGCACATGTTGCAGCGGTTATGAAGCAGACCACCCTTCTAGTGGAGGGCAGAAGGGCCTTGAAGGACACCCTGGATCGTAAGGTGGACACTCTTGAAGAGAAATCAGCTTCTGCAGTTATCATTTAATTGACAGTGTGTGAGGGGCTGACAACTAGAGCTCTGCTCCAGTGACTTCATTCTCTTATGCCAGAGGGTATATATGCTCCTCTTGGAGTCAGCAGCAGGTATGATCTCATCTGCTTGGCAACTAAGGTCATTGCTTGGTCAACTATGGCGTGATGTTGGATATGGCTCCACCACTGGGTGGTGGATTTGCCTCCTAGTTCTGATTTGACGTAGTTCACTTTTAAAGGGAAGCTCTTGTTGAGGTGGACTTGGAGAAGCTGGTTAAGGACTTGGGAGAGTCCAATCTCATCACTTCCCGAAGGATTGGTCAAAGGGCCTGGGCAGCGAATGGGTGCATCTTTCTTTTTGATGTACGCCGGTCTTCCTTGCACAGGCTGCTCAGACTGCCGTGGCTCCTGGAACTTCCGTGATACCTCCGCGGAAAGCCCTCCTTCTCCTCTTCTGGGTTCCGGTCTCAAGCTCAGAGGTGCTTCCTCCATCCAGTGCAATGGCAGATTGGGGGCCCATTCTGGGATACCTCAAGTGGGTGACAGGCTCCATGTTTTCTTCCAGGAGTGAGCCCGGATCATCAAGGATTGCTGGGTGCTAGATGCCTTTCCAGAGCATAGCTGTGCTGAATGCAGAAAGCCTATTGTCTCTTTTTGTGGCTCTGTGGTCAAGAGAACCGCAGTTCAGTGTGCCTTGGACAGACTACTGCCATCTGTACTACCAGTTTCCCTGGCTGACTGGAGCCAAGGCTGATTACTCTATCTACTTTGTGGTGCCAAAAGAAGACTGTTCCTTTCAACCAATTCTTGACCTCAAGAAAGTCAATGCTCGCCTGCACATCCTCCACTTTTGTATGGAGACCCTGCTGTCAGTGATCCAGGTGGTATGTCGTGGAGAGCTCCTCACGTCTCTGGACTTAGCTGTTACCCATGACTGACGTGGTATTTAAAGGTGCGGAAGAATTGAAGGAAATATCGATACATCGGGAAGATGTATTACAACTATTAGATAAACTGAAGAGTAGCAAATCACCTAGGCTGGATGGTATACATCCAAGGGTGTTGAAAGAACTGAAATACGAGATTGCAGACCTGCTATTAGTAATCTGTGAACTATCATTAAAATCATCTCTAATACCTGAAGATTGGAGGATCGCCAATGTAACACCAATTTTTAAAAAGGGTTCCAGGGGTGATCCGGGAAACTACAGACCGGTGAGCCTGACATCAGTACTGGGAAAAATGGTAGAAACCATCATAAAGAATAAAATTACTCAGCATGTAGATAGTCATGACCTAATGGGAGACAGCCAACATGGCTTTAGACAAGGAAGATCTTGTCTTACTAATTTGTTATGTTTCTTTGAAGGAGTGAATAATCAGGTGGACAAAGGTGAGTCGGTTGATATTGTGTATCTGGACTTTCAGAAAGCCTTTGACAAGGTCCTTCATCAGAGACTTTTGGCAAAACTAAAGAGTCATGGGATAGGAGGCAGTGTACTATTGTGGATCAGGAACTGGTTAAAAGATAGAAAGCAGAGGGTAGGGCTAAATGGCCAATTTTCCCAATGGAGAAAGGTGAATAGTGGTGTACCCCAGGGATCTGTGCTGGGTCCGCTGCTTTTTGACATATTCCACTTTCCAGATCATTTATGAATAACGAGTGAGGTTATCAAATTTGCAGATGACACAAAACTATTTAAAGTTGTTAAAACCCAAGAGGATTGTGGAAAATTGCAAGAGGATCTTGATAAATTGGAAGACTGGGCATCAAAATGGCAGATGAAATTTAATGTGGACAAGTGCAAGTTTATGCATCTAGGGAAGAACAACCCAAACTATGGTTACACGATGCAAGGTTCCACATTAGGAACTACCACCCAGGAAAAAGATTTAGGCGTCATTGTGGATACCATGTTAAAACCCTCGGCCCAGTGTGCAGCGGCGGCCAAGAGAGCAAATAGAATGCTAGGTATGATAAGGAAAGGAATGGAAAATAAAGCAAAAGATATTATAATGCCTCTATATCGTTCCATGGTGAGACCGCACCTTGAATATTGTGTGCAATTCTGGTCGCCGTATCTTAAAAAGGATATAGCGATTTTAGAAAAGGTTCAGAGAAGAGCCATCAAAATGGTAAAGGGGATGGAAGGATACTCCTATGAAGAAAGGCTAAAAAGGTTGGGGCTCTTTAACCTGGAAAAGAGACGGCTGAGGGGAGATATGATAGAAGTCTATAAATTAATGAAAGGAGTGGAACGGGTAAACGTAGATCGATTGTTTACCTTATCAAAATATAGAAAGACTAGGGGACATGCAATGAAGCTACAGGGTAAACTATTTAAGACTAATAAAAGAAAATATTTTTTCACTCAATGTGTAATCAAACTCTGGAATTTGTTACCGGAGGATGTAGTAAAGGCTGTTAGTGTAGCTGGGTTTAAAAAAGATTTGGACAAGTTCCTGGAGGAAAGGTCCATAAACCATTATTAAGAAGGGACCCAGGATATCAATGCTTGAACCAATACAAGCATTGTGGAACCTGTGTCCCTTGGGGAAACTGCTAGGTACGTATGACCTAGATTGGCCACTGTTGGAAACAGAATACTGGGCTTGATGGACCTTGGTCTGACCCATTATGGCATATCTTATGTTCTTATGCTTACTTCTACATCCCTGTTCAAGAGGATCAACAGCGTTTTCTTTGTTTTCTCTGTTTGTGACTCTCATCTTTGGTTTGCCGCTCTCCCCTTTGGCTTCTCCACTGCTCCAAGGATGATGATGATCTTGAAAGTGATGGTGGTGCCATGGGATCTTTGTTCACCCAGATTTGGACAACTAGCTCATCAGGTCAGGTTACAGTCTGAAGCATTTTGGGTTTTGGTCTGGGTGGTGCAGTTCCAGGAGAGTCTTGGTTGATAAACCAAGGAAAGAGTCACTCGGTGTCTTCCCAATCATTGTCGAAACACACTCTCAGGTATTCCACTCGGGTAGGAAGAGTCTTCCTGCTCGAAGAGAGTGAACAAGTTGTTGGTCCATTTGGCATCCTTCTGATCTCTAATATTATCTTTAAAACTTTAATTCATTGTACGTTCCCATTCATTTAAATGCTGAGTTCAATCAGTGTTAAAACAATGGGTCTCAGACTTCTAAGAGCTACGGTCTTCTTATGGTACGGACCAAATGCTCTGTTTTGCATCCATGACCACTAATGTTGCTTACTAATCAGCTTAATGACTTTGAAATCAGCTTAATAACTTTGAAAAGCAGCTTATAACTTTGAAAAGGAAAAGGATATGTGCTTATCTTGAGTGTACCCAACGCCAGTCTCAGCGCTGCTACGTTTCACTGCTAAGCTGTTTCTTCAGGGGCTTACTTTCCTGGACACATCCTTATTTTATTTCTTCAAAATGATCAAATTCTTCTCCAAACATTTTCAAATTCTTAGCGCTTAAACTACACAGCAGGTTTCTTCCGACTTCAAACTGTCAGTTCTTACAACGCCGCGCATCATAAGAACTGACAGTTTGAAGTCGGAAGAAACCTGCTGTGTAGTTTACGCGCTAAGAATTTGAAAATGTTTGGAGAAGAATTTGATCATTTTGAAGAAATAAAATGAGGATGTGTCCAGGCAAGTAAGCACCTGAAGAAACAGCTTAGCAGTGAAATGTAGCAGCGCTGAGACTGGCGTTGGGTACACTCAAGAAAAGCACATATCCTTTTCCTTTTCAAAGTTATAAGCTGCTTTTCAAAGTTATTAAGCTGATTTCAAAGTCATTAAGCTGATTAGTAAGCAACGTTAGTGGTCATTGATGCAAAACAGAGCATTTGGTCCGTACCATAAGAAGACCGTAGCTCTTAGAAGTCTGAGACCCGTTGCTTTTAACAACACTGATTGAATTCAGCATTTAATGAATGGGAACGTACAATGATTTAAAGTTCTAAAGATAATATTAGAGCATTCTTCTACATTTGTAGCTCAACAGATATTTTGCTCTATTGAATCGACCATAGTTTTGTTTTGTGGATATCCTTCTGATCTCAGCAGGCTACCAGAGTTTTGAGATTATCTACAGCTTCTCGGATGGATGGTGGCAGTGATTGACTTGATGCCTTGGGCAAGCGCTCATGTGAGCCTGCCTCAGAGATCCTTGATTTCTCAGTGGTCTCCCAGCTCTCAGGGCGGTATATCAAGAAATAATAAAGATAAAGAGGTCAGGCTGCCCCTCCAGCCAGGGGTGGTGGCCAACCTGTAGTGACGGAAACAGCCGCAGCACCTGAGGAGGGGCAATCACTTGTGGCTTCTCCTGTTGACAGAGGCCAGCCTGTTTGGCTGGGGAGCTCATTGCGAGACCTGAACATCTCAGGGATGTTGGAACAGCTGTGACATCAATCACCTGTAGGAAAGGGCCATTTGGCCTTATGAACTTCCAGATCCTGGTTGGGGCAAAACAATCTAGGTCTACTCTGACACTGACACTGCCACAGCAGTGGCGGGCATAAAGAGTTCTGGAGTGGCCCTGGAGATGACTGCCCTGTTTTCCTGGGTGGAAAAGAGCCTACTAGCTCTATTGGCACAACACATTGTCAGTTGATGACATGGAATTGAACTTCCTCAATCGCCTCACACTCTGTCAATCTTGGGAAGTGGGAACTAAGTCAAATAGCCTATCAGCAGATCCCACGCCTCTGGGGTCATCCTGAGATGGATCTGATGGTGTTTCGTCCACTACCAAAGTGGAATGCTTCTTCAGTCACCACAGAGAAACAGGCTCTAAGGGCATTGATACCCTAGTTCAACTCTGGTTTGAAGCGTGGCCTGCTGAGTTCATTTCCTTCATGGCTGCTAGTGGGTTGTGTGCTTTGAAGCATAGAGTGGTAATCAGGCTGGGTGATCCTGATGGTGCTGGACTTGATGTGCCTTCGGGCAGATCTTCCTCAGCGACTAGCCCCTGGGCTAGGGGACATTATGTCAAGAACCAGTTCTTCTGGATGTGAGGATCTACCAGGCTGGCATATGCACATGTCTAGTGTCTGTCATCGTGTGTTTCTGTTTTGTATTAAAAAATAAAAATAAATCTCACTCAGTGTGGGCACATACATGCACATCCTGGCAATACAAGCTGGGACAGTACACAGCAAAAGTGCAGCGACGGTCCAAAACAGTTACAGCATCCTGTGTTTGTCCAATTCAAGTCAACCAAATTTTTATATTTGCCACAGTTATACATGCTCCTTGTTTCTAATGTTTGCACCGTTAAGTTTCAATCATGACCCCCACCCCTTCCCCCGACACTATCAAACCGTAACAGCTTATCTCCACAGCACCTGGTGTCCTTGCTCTGTCTCCAACACATAACCCCCCCTCCCCAGTAGGTACAGGTCTCTCTCTCACTCGCTCACATGAACCCTCTCTCCACATAGAATCGCAAAGGCATTAACCAGACCACGCAAGCCTCACAAAGTCAACAACTCATTGCGACTCACAGTGCTAGATACTGAATATAATCCCCCTCCAGATTAACAAAAAGGTTGCCATCTGTAGAGGGTGGCCTCGAGCTGCTAAATGTTCCATCAACATCACCCCATGAAAGCAAGTCCTCCACTGCCACACCGATGGGGCCCTGGGTCTCCCCAGTGTCTTAAAGCCCAGCTGTTTCCCTGCAACACATGCCTTCCGTAACAGAAGATGGGCCCCCTGCCCTTTGCAACCAGTTCCATGCAGATTGTCAAATAGTATCAGTGCAGTGGAGAGCACTACCCCCTGGCCTAGCAAGCCAACAAACTGCTCTCTCACTCTTCCCCAATATCGCTGGATATGAGCACAGGTCCACCACGTTTCCCAAGGTGGTCGGCCATTCTGCACATTGGGGGCAGGTGCCCTCCCCTGGTAACCCCATGTGTACTGCCCTAGCTGGGGATTTATGTGCTTGACACCATGTCTTATATTGGAGTTCCCTTAACAGAGCCCCATGAAGCAAACCCAGGATCTACCTAGTGACCGGAGCAGACACCCCGACTCCAAGGACAGTTCTAGTTCTTCTGACCATTGAGCCTCAGCACCCCATTATCTTGCACTTGTAGCCAAGCACTTTGTTTGTGATAATAAGATGAAATAGACATGGACTCATGATCTGTTAGCTCAGACATTTTCTATTTTAGCACCGGTCGCGACCAATAGAGTCTCTTGGCACAGCGATCTTAGGTAATGTCACAGCTGCATATACAGGGAGTACTGGGCCTTGTCAAGCCCACACTCTTGATGTAGGCGTGGAAATGGCAGCACCTCCCCCATAGCTTCCAGTAGCTTTCCTATGTGAAACACCCTTGTTCGCTCCTGCATACCTGACAGGAATCCACTATTCCACCTAATGGGCAAATATCAAGAAACCTCATATAGCACCTTCAGCTGATCAGTAAGGCACCGCCAAACTCCAGCACTGATGATAATAGCAGGCTCCAGTGCAAACACTCTGGTACATGCTTCACATTGCTGTGCAACACCACCAGAAGACTCTATGGAGAAACAAACTCTTTCTCTAGCACATGTGGGGTAAATACCGAGGTGTTCCCCAACCAGTGTTGTACATGGCAGTACAGACATGCTAGATTATATAAGCGAATGTCCGGAAGGCCCAGACCTCATCTTCACCAATCACCTTGAAGACGTGAGTACGCTACCTGTGCTGCTTTGCCCTGCCAAAGAAGTATAGGCAGCTTGCTCTCCAACAACCGAGCATCTTTCTGGCACAATCAAAGCGGTAGCATTTGGAGCACATGTAAGAGCTTGGGAAAAAGGGTAATTTGAAAAGCTGCTACCCACCCAACAGAGACAATGGCAGGGGGCTCCAATCTCACAGTTTAAGTTGCAAATATTGCAGCACCAGCCCCAGGTTCTCGCCATAAAGGTTTTGCGGATCCCGAGTGAGCTGGCTACCCAGATACTGAAAGGTAGCCAGCCCAATGTAGTGGGAACCCGGGGCTCCATCTGGCGCGCAACTCTCCCAAAATGTCAAGCGCTTCTGATTTTCCCATGTTAAGCTTGAATCCCGCTAGTGTCCTGTACTGCTGAAATTCCTCTAATAACGGCAACGAAGTCTGCGGCTCCATAAGGTGCACAAGCAAATTGTCTGCAAATGCTGATAATTTAAATGCCGTGCGCCCAATCTGAACTCCCCTGATGTCGCTACGTTCTGATATTCTCCATAGCAGAGGATCTAGGGAAGGAACAAACAGTAAGGGGAAGAGGGGGCAGCCCCACCGCTTTGGAGCCAAAGGGATTCACAACGGAGTCATTGAGCAGAATTGACGCAGAGGGGTTGGAGTACAAAGACCGGATACCATTCAAGAAGGTCTCCCTAAGCCCATAGTGTGATAGTACCGCAAACACCACCCGATCAAACACGTTCTCTGCATCAAAACTGATCAATGATGAAGGCTACTGATAGGCATGCACCCACTCCAATGATCCTATAATCTTACTCACAGTCCCAACAGCATAACACCCATAGACAAAGCTCACTTTGCTTTCATGTACCAAGTTGGGAAGAAACCAAGTTAATCTATCAACTAAAATCTTGGCAAAGAGTTTAAGGTCAAAGTCAATTAGGGAGATAGGCCTAGAAAAGACTGTTTTTCTTAATGTCCTTCCCAGGTTTTGGTATAATAGCGATGTAAGCTCTATTAATCCCCAGTGGGCTAGCCCCCTCTCCAACTGACCCTGAAATAGGTCCACAGAGGTGCTATTAGCTGGGGCTGCAATAGCTTGTATAGCTCTGCACCAAATCCATCCGGGCCTTGGGCCTCGCAGCATTGTGCCTGTTTGATGCCATTCTGTGCCTCATCTGCAGAAATTGGGACTCCAAGTTGCTTGAGCTGACATTAGAGTGTCCCACTCCCATGTTGCAGTGCCATGATCCTATGGGACCCCTGTGTCCCCTTGATGCAGCGAGCCAGCAATTTACCAGTTTTATCTCTGAATTGATACAACCGATACTTATAATAAAGCAAAGACTTCTTGGCCCTCTGAGTTACCCATAACTTAACCTTAATCACGCCCCATCAAGATCATGTAAATTGCTGATAATCTTCCACCACCTATTGCTCCAAGTGGAGCACCCGCACCTCAAGTATCTTCCAGCATCTCGTTGAGTATGTTTTATAATCTCTCTGCACAGGCCAGCTTTTGTGGTTCCCCCCCCCCCCCACCCCACCAATACACTTCAGGTGTATCACGGTGCTGGACATTATGGTTATTATAATCCTGCCACTTTTCAAAAATATAGGGTCGAAATTGGGGATTCCTATATAATTCCAAGGGAAATTGCCACATTTGAGTCGTCTGATTCCAGCCACCCCATACCATCTCCATCCATATCAGTGTATGGTCAGAGTCCACCAGGAGCAATGGACGCCTCCTCCACCTTCTCGAATAGGGAGGCTGAGACAAGAAGATAGTCAATGCAAGCACTTGTCCCATGTGCCCTCAACAAGTGGATATTCTCGTAGGTGCACTCTGAGGGCTGGAGTAGATGCCATGGATCCACTAAATCCAAGCGATGTTTAAACTGCTGGAGGATCTTTGTCTGACCCGGTCGTGCTCCTAGCCCACCTTGTGTGGTGTTTAACAGAGGATCGAGCACTACATGGCCCTCTGGAAACTGTTCCAGTTGCCATTTGAGCATAAAACCGTGCCCCTGGCATGTTGGGACCATAGACATTTCAAAATGCAATCGGGGTTCCCAGGAGTTCCCCACTGAGGATGAGAGTCCGATACATAGGGAAGGGTTAAGTCGAGTTGCACTAAAAGGAAACCTTTTTGTGATTCAAGACAGCCACCCCACCCTTTACATCCCACTGCAGGAGTACCAAAGACTTGTCCCACCCAGTCCCTCTGAGGATTTGCATGTTCGCAGCATCCTGATGTGTCTCTTGAACAAATGCTTTGTCACAGCGCTGCCACACAAGAGCTTTATAGCGCTTAATGGGCGTGTCTAGGCCACAGATATTCCATGAGATGACCCTCAGCCCCCATCCCAGCAGGGATATTCTGTAGAACAGTGTTTTAGCAATAGAAATAAAAAGGCTTGAGGGGCTCCCTCTACCCAGTTCACTTGGGGAATCCAGAGTCCCCTTCTCCCCTACCCTACCTACCTGGTTGCCACCCAATCTACTCTCTATACCTCCTCGCCCCTCCCACCGACCTCTCTGTCTGCACTCCACCCATCCTCACATGACCACTTCTGATATGTCGGGCCCCCCCCCCCCCCATTCTCTTCCCTATGCCTCAATTCCATTTCCCTAACCCACATTCACTTTACATCCAACATGCACGCCCCAAACATCCTCCCTTCACCATGTCCATCGCCCTTGCATGACCCTTCCAGCCGATCCCCATCCAAACATCCCAAGTTCAGCACCCACTCTGAAACAAACAAGAAAAGCAGGCACCTGCAAAGCACTTTAGCTGATCTCTCAGCTAAGTAAAAATTGATATATGCTATGTGAGGCTGTTGGGAAAAAAAGGTTTTACTGCATATGATTAAAAGGGCATGTTCCTCCAGTTACAGATGGTCCTTGCCTGGAGGTTATTGTCAGCACAAAAAGATTTTTGTAGGGGAGCTGTTATGTAGTGTGTTGGAACCTGCCATTTTCTATTTTTGGACTTTATGGGGGGTAGTTGGGCCTTTCTCTCCAAGGGTTTTTTTGTTTTTGATGTGAGTTTAGAAATCTAGCATTGACCACTCAAGGCTTCTTTATCTGTTTTGTGGTGGGGCCCAAGCAGTGGGCCCTCTCGATCACAGGACTGCAGTCCTCTCCCAGGGCCAGCGCTAGTGGCAATAAAGTTTCTAGATAACCCCGGAGTTCCAATTCTGCTATCATCTCTGGGATGCTTACTAACTAGAGGTTGTTCCTCCGGCTACGATTCTCTATATCATCCATTTTGTCAGTTTGTTGTGCTAGCAAGCCCTTCAGAATCTGGATCGCTTGGGCTGCAGTCTGGGTGCTTCCTTAGTGCCCTGGATCCTCCATTCAGCTTCCTGAAGCTGGCCTCCCAGTCCCTCTAGAGCCTTAGGGACCATATCCAGATTCCCCATCACTGTATCAAAGCATGCATTTAAGGCTCCAATGACCGTTGCAGTGACTTCATCTACTAAGGTGTTCCTTACCGGGGATGGAGGATCTTTCGCCATTTTGGCTGTGCTTGGCTGTTCCTTCCTCGCTGACTTCATGGGAGTACGGACTTGGACCTCCCCAGGAAGCAAAGAGAGCCGCTGTAGAGATAGTTTAGCGAGGGATATCCCAGGTTAGGGAGCTAGCACGCCCCTATGACAAGCCTCTGGGAGCGAGGAAGGCCCCAGAGAGCAAGCTATGTGCTCCTGCTTGCTCTCGGCACATCATGTGATCTCTGTATGGTGTCTTTTTGGAGCATTGGTGCCATCTGTGGCAGGCTAGACCTGATATAGCAAACTTGTTGTCCATGCTTAGCTTTCTTCAGGAGGGTCTGGACCAAAGTCTTTCCCTTAGTTACCTGGAAGTTCAGGTGGTGGCCCTTCCTGCTTCAGGGGGCCAGTGGTGGTATGGTCCATTGTTTCACATCCTGATAACCATTTTTCTCCAGGGGGTTCAGTATCTGCGCTCTCCCCCCCCCCCCCAAGTGTTCAGTTGTTCCTCTGTGGGATCTCTGCCTAGTGCTCCGGGCCTTGATGTCTGAGCCCTTTGAGCCCTAGAAGCAGTCTGTGCTTAAAGATCTGACCCTCAAGACTGTCTGTATCTCTGCTCACAATCTGTTCTGCGAGGCACATATCCTAGCTGCAAGCCTTGTCATGCAGGGATTCTTACTTATTTTCAGAGGAGGCCATGTGCATTCGGCATGTTCTTTCCTTTCTGCTCAAGGTGGTATCTACCTTTTCATGTGAATCAAGTAGTTTGTTTGATCTTCCCTTGGCACTGCTCCTTAGACAGGAGAGCAAGGACAGCAATCTAGCAGTGACATGGGGGCTATCCAGTCTTTTGCACTGAGTGTTCCATGTATGATTTTCTCCCACTTAGTGCAGACATGACATGTCTCACCAAGTGCAAAGAGCTCTTTGCTCCTCACTTAGAGGAAATGAGGCAGATACAGAAGTATATAGGTGAGACCTACAGGGATATAGTAGAGAAGTCCCACCTCCACTCTGGCAGTCTCTCTGCTGCCATGGAGGAAAGAGGTAATGTGAAAGGACAGCATCACCTTGGTGTGGTCGGAAGTGATCTGTAGTTGGGACCTGTCCTCTAGGTGATGTAATACCCTCTCGCACTGAGGATGTGTCTCCAGGGCCATGTGCCCATGAGGGAAGGGTTAGGACGGCTGTTTATAGCTGATGATTCGATCATTAGGCATGTATATAGCTGGGTGGCTGGTGGATGTGAGGAATGCCTGGTTACATGCCTGCCTGGTGCGAAGGTAGCGGACCTCACGCGCCATCTAGATAAGATTTTAGAAAGTGCTGGGGAGCAGCCTGCTGTCTTAATACATGTTGGTACTAATGCATAGGAAAATGTGGGAGGGAGGTTCTAGAAGCCAAATTTAGACTTTTAGATAGAAAGTTGAAATCCAGAACTTCCAGGGTAGCACTTTCAGAAATGCTTCCTGTTCCACATGCAGGACCCAAGAGTCAGGCAGAGCTCCGGAGTCTTAACATGTGGATAAAATGATGGTGCAAGGAAGAGTGTTTTGGCTTTGTCAGGAACTGGACAACATTCTGATGAAGGGGAGGGTGCTTTTCCAAAAGGATGGGCTCCACCTTACTCAAGTTGGAACCAGGCTGGTGGCATTAACCTTTAAAAAAGGGAGAGAATGGGGAGCTGCTTTACTTGGTTGCCTGCTTTGTGAAGGTTTCATCTGCCTGGCTGTTACTCTGGCATTGCTGTGGTCAGGTGGACCCCACCCGAGGGCCCTATAAATCTCTTGTTCACTCATGGCATGCAGCTGTTGGTGGGCAGATGGGGGCATGCCCCCAAGGGGTGTGCAACCAGGGGTGTGATCTGACCCTTTTGAGCCCTTTAGGAGCCGAGGACTGAGGTGTGGTGAACAAGAGTGTGGTATATTTTGGCTGTGAGATGCCGGGGAATAGGAAATTGAAGCGCAGTAAACAAACGGCTACAGGTGTGGGTCCTATGGACAAGCATTTGGTGCCCCAGAACAGTGTGCTAGATATAGATAAGATTCGGGCATCCTTGGAAGGACCATCTTTAAGCCCCTTTGAGCAGACTCTGCCTCCTGTACCTCGTCTGTCTTTGCTACCTCGTCCTCGGGAAGTCATTGTAGAGTCAGGCCCTCTAACAATAGGGTCTGAGAGTATTGCCGTTTGTCCTAAACCTGTAGTGTGTGCTTTAGATAGAGCTGATATTCAGCTTCCTGGAGCTCAGGTTTCTTTACAAGATATATGGCAAATAGTGCCACGTACTGAGAAGTTCTTGTCTACTACTGTTTCGCAACTCTGCGATTTCTTCCAGGAAGCTATTGCAAAGTTTAAAAAGGTGGATGTTTAGTTGAAAACCTTGGGGAAAAGTTTCCATACTAGACACCCAGGTGACCTCTCTGAATACAGTAGGCGTGTCCTCTATTAAGGACAGCTTTATGATGCACCACGAATTGGTGTCCTTTGAAAATTCTTTTCGTAGTAAAAATTTTTGGTTTTTGAATTTCCCTATTACTCGGTTGCTTTCATCAGAGATTCTTAGACTTTTCCTTGAAGTATTTACATTTACTATCTAAATTGTATTAGGTTCCTGATAAAGTGGTAAGAATATCTTCTGAGCAAGAAGGAGAGGATGTTCTGGTTGACAGACCTGATCAGAGTCTCTCTGCCTTCCTAGAAGATTTCCCAGAATGTCACTGGCACTAGGGCCACCTTAGTGGTTTCCTTTGCCAAAGACACTGTTGTTAAGTGCCATCAAGTCAGTGTCTACATATGGCGACCCTCTGGATAGTTGTCCTAAATTGTGTTTGGTCTTCAGTCAGGTACATTGTTGACAGATTGGTACCGTAGCTGCTGTTATTGTATCAATTCATCTCATTCCTTCTGTTAATTCTAAAGTTATTTTAAGTTTAAGGAATCCCTTTTTTCTGGTGCTAGAGTACAATTGTTCCCTGATGGTTTCTAAAGTCACCCAGGTGGGAAGGAACTCTTTTTTATTTTTTTTTATTTTTTTATTTATTTTTTTATTTTTTTTGTTTTCTTTCTTTCTTTTAAATCTTGAGTAGTAGCTCTTGCTGGTACCTTTTTACCTTTGATTCCCCTGCAAATGTGTGATTACATTGAATGGGATTAGATATGTTTTCCAAGATCCATCCCACCTGGAGAAGCTTTTAGAGATCAAGAGGCTACCTCCCCTTAGGATTAGGGTTTAGGAGTTGAATAGTGCCATATGCTTTGGAACTGTATTGGAGTAGAGTTTGTTTTATGGCAGTAATTGTATGGTTTATGCTGCTTGATTACATGTTAATTTGTTATTTTTGGGGGGTTTTTGTATGCTCCCTGTGATGTGGGCTAATTTTCCCTTCTTTAGTTTTTGGAATTATCTTCTTGCTGTTTTCTTTGAGTGGGGATTTGTTTCCTTTGTTCTTATTTGAACTGTAAATGTTTAAACTAGATTAATGGGAAGAAAGCAGACAGTTGCCCAAGATCACATGGTTCAGAATGATGTATCCGTGAAGGAACCTAGCAAAACAGGGAAGTCGGGGCATCTTGAGAGAGAGGTTCCAATCACAATAAGAGTAATCTAGTTGCCTTTAAGTAAAAATCAGACAGAGTTGAAAGATTACATATTAATCCCATCATCAAATAGCAAGACTGTTAATATTAGCAAAAAACAAACTGTAAGATGCCTGTATGCAAATTCTAGAAGTCTAAAAAATAAGATGGGAGAATTAGAATATATAACAGTGAATGAAAGGTTTAGATATAATTTGGTATTTCAGAGACCAGCAGAATGGTGGATAAGCAATGGGACACCGATACCAGGCTACAAACTGTATCTCAGTGATAGAGTAAATCACATTGGTGGCTCTATATGATAAAGAGGGCATCGAGTCACAGGATAAAGGTTTTGCAGGAAACAAAATACATGGTAGAATCTCTATGGATAGAAATTTCATATAAAAAGGGGAAGGGAATAGTACCACACCCCCCCCCCCCCGCTGCTATTATCCACCTGGACAGAATGAACAGACAGATGATGAAATGCTAACAAAGTTTACAACACAATAACGGGAGATTTCAATTACCCCGGTATTGATTGGATCAATGTACATCAGGACATGCTAGGAAGATAGTTTCTAAATGCTTCATGGAGCAGCTGGTTCAAGAACTGACATGTGGGGATGTTTATTTTAGCCCTAGTCCTCAGTGGAACGCAGGATCTAGTGCAAGAGGTAACTGTTTTGGGGCCGCTTGGCAATAGAGATTATAACATGATCAAATTTAATTTAATAAATGGAGGAAGGATAGCAAGGAAATAGACTGCGCTAGCATTTAACTTTAAAAAAGGAGATTATAATAAAAGAAAAATATAAGAAAAAATTTAAAGGAACAGTTGTAACAGGCCTGGGCATTATTTAAAAATACTATCTTAGAAGATAAACTAAAAAGCAGAAGATCCCTTGGACCAGATGGCGCAAATCCTAGAGTGTTGAAAGAACTGAAATATGAGTTAATTGTAAGTTACTTAGTGTCAGAGATATTGGTGCATATATCGGCCTTGTATGTTTTTCATACGCTGGGCTAGTGTTGTCGAAACTAATTGCTGTCAAGCATTCTGTTCTATGTGTTTCAATGGTGCAATATCGACGCACTGCATCAGAAGTGTTTTCACGTGTATCATATTCCGCCATCAGAATGGACTGTTGACAAACTATATTATATCATAATAAAGTGTTTTAAATGAAAACTGCAGTTTCAATAGTATCATACAGTATGTTTATGTTAATGATTATTGGAACTGAATCCTATCTTTTCTGAAGACGGACAATATAATACATTGGACCAGTGTATGAAAAACATACACTATGTGAAACTTCTATTTTCTGCAAAGTTTTAATATTTTTTATTATTGCCGGTATTTCATAGTTGTTTGAGTGTAACAAATCTAATAAATCATCCAGAACAGAGAGAGAATATGAGAGCTGTCCAAAAAGGGTTAACATACAAGAAGATTGTAAAAAAAGTGCAAGAGGACCTTGATAAATTGGAAGACTAGATGTCCAAATGGCAGATGGCTTTTAGTATGGACAAGTGCAAAGTTCCTTATCGTTCCTCCAGCTTAGTCTGCCACCTCTGGGTAGTGCACCTCCTCCTGCAGCTTGGAGACTGGACCATTCAAAACTTGGCATCACTGGAAGTAGCATGCTGGCATTGCCTTACAGCTCCAGTGTGTCCAGTCTCCATGCAGCAGGAGGACATAGTGAGCCTAGGTGCTGGGCTCACTAGAGAAACAGATAAGGAGCAAGATAATTGTCTAGATTTCTTAAATTTTCTAATTGGCTTTTGAATTTGACTTGGAATCACTCTGTCTTCTATGACTGAGTGGATCCCTTTAAGGGGACTGTTACTTTAAAAAAAAGAAAAAGAAAAAAGAAAAGGGGAACTAACGCTTTGTGGAGCTCGGGGATGCCCTTGGGCTCTCTTCCTCCCCTGCCAAGCCACAGCCCAGTTTAAGAAAGGCTGATTTACCTTAGGATCTCTGGCCCCTGGACTGATCGGGGCAGAGCTCCTGGTTTAGTACACCGCCGGCCTGCTTCTGTCAAACGGCAGCTTGCGGCTTCGTAGACAGTGTCCCTTTCCTGTCAGGGGGGCCTTACAGATCAGCTGGCTACCATGCTAGGGTGTGCGATTCTCCCTCTCTCCTCTTCTTCGGGGTCGGGGAGCAGGTTTGGAGTGCTGGCCTTCCAGGAGTCATCGGGGGCTGTTCTTGGGTGACCGGAGGGGTTTTGGCGCGCTGCGCCGGCAGCCCATGTGGAGACGCGGCCATTTTGTGTATGCGTCTCCTGCGGCCTTCGTGAGTCAGGCGGTCCTTTTGCTGCGAGCTCTGGGGCTTCCTTCTCATCCGGGCGGCGGTCCGGGCAGTCCCACACAGGTATTTGACTGTTTTGCTAGGTTTATTGTTTGATTTGCCCTTTCCTTTTTATTTTTCCTTTTTAGTTTCAGCGTTTTTATTTTGATCCTGGTTTCGGGCGCGCTATTGAGGTTTCAGAGGGTTGACCCTTTTCTTCTGTCTCGGCAGCCTTCTAAATTAAAAAAAAAACCCACCAAAACCCCCCCCCAAAGAGATTAAAAAGGGAACTCTGCCCGTCTATCCCTGGCGGCGGCCTGGAAGCATGCTTTGGCCCCCTCCTTCCAGGTCTGGCTGGAACGCATGTGGGATACATATTCCATGGAACGGGGGGTAGCGGTTAACAGGATGCGTCTGGCTCGCTTTGAATTGGTGTGGGAGCCCTTCGTTTCTCGCTATGGCGCGTGATTGTTCTGGCTATTTGGGAGTGGTATGCTGACCTCTTCGGAGGTTTGCCCCCTACGTGTGATTCCTAGCTCACCTTTGTTCCGAACCCTAGCTCTAGCAAGCCATAGTTGGGGGGGTGGGGAGGTGGGGGTGGGGGGCCCCGGGATTGGGGTACCTATGGGGGGGGGGAAGGGAGGTTGGGGGGGGGAAGGGAGGTTGGGGAGGGGATCCTGGTCTCTTTATTATAAACGAATAAAAATGAAGACGTATTGTAGATCCTTATTGAGATCTGATGTTGTGTTGATACTGTTGCATCTTGTTTGAAGATCCTTGTGGTTTCTGTATCTTTGTAATTCTTTGGAAGTCTTTCAATAAAAAAAAAAAAAAAAAAAGGGAACTCTAAGTTAAGTAAATTACATAAATTACTTAAGTAGCCTGGGCCTAAGTGGCCAGCCGGGAGGAGCAGCGGAGGCCCTCAGGAGGGTGGGGGGGCCTCTTTCCCTTGGAGCTAGTGCCTTCTGAAGTCTGAGGATAATCGCCTTCCCCACAGCCGAAGTCCATGTCGGGTAGCTCCCAGTGTGTCATTTGTGGCACTCGTAGGGGCGCCAACGCAGAGACAGGCATTTGTCATCGCTGTGCCTCTGTCTCTCTCAGTATGGAGCAACAGAGGGTTCCATGGCCTCTTCTGCTCACGGAGCACTCGTGGTAGCAGAGAGGGATGGGGCAATAGCAGGCCCCTCATCTTCTCCTCCAGAACCAAGGTCTGCGGCTCCCGGTCCACAGTTGGATCTTGGAGGTGCGTCACAGATTGGCGGTTTTTCTCCAGACTTTGTTCTGCTGATGCATGAGGCATTTTGTCGCAGGCAGCAGGGACTTGGGGGTTCCCCTCTGCCTATTTCTTCCTCTAGTGTGCGGTCTGGTATGGCGGAGCGTGACGCCTTGGGATTGAAGCTATCCAAGATACCGCGGCTGGCTGATCCTCTCCTGGCTGAAGTGGACTGGCAGGAGGGAGAGGAGGCTGAGTTTGATGTGGATGCGGACATAGATGAATTAGAGGAAGGAGAGATTCCTGAGCCGGAGGACCAGGCCAGAATCATACGAGTGTTTCGGAAGGAGGAGTTGCCGGCTCTTTACAGAAGCCCTTCAGACGCTCAGGCTGGCTGCTGAGCCACCGGTTGAAGAGGAGGATGGTGCGGATCCCATTATTCAAGCGGTACGTCAGACGCAGGTGGTCTTCCCTATCCATAAGGTGATAGCTCAGATGATCCAAACGGAGTGGGATACTCCCGAGTCCGGACTTAAAGGGATACGGATCATGAATCGGTTGTATCCCCTCGCGGACAAGAACAAAGAGAGGTTCCGCTCCCCGAAGGTTGATGCTGCGGTCTCAGCGGTCACTAAAAAGACCACTATCCCGGTAGAAGGCAGTGCGGCCTTGAAGGAGGCACAAGATAGGAAAATGGATGGGTTGTTGAAGCAATCTTTTGAAGCGGACGCAGTGGCGTTGCAGGCTTCCATATGTGGAGCTTGGGTCGCACGGGCCTGCCTTCGCTGGGTTCAACGTTTAAGGCAGTCAGCATCCTTGGAGTTAGAGGAAGTGCGGGAGATGCGTTGCTTAGAATCTGGCTCAGCGTATTTGGCGGATGTGCACTATGACCTCATCAGAGCTTTATCAAATGTATGGCCTCTTTAGTAGCGGCGCGCAGAGCACTCTGGCTAAAAAATTGGGCAGCTGATGGCTCTTTTAAGGCGCGTCTTGGCAAGCTTCCCTTTAAGGGACAGCTCTTGTTTGGTGAAGATCTGGATAAGTTAAGGAGTTGGGCGAGTCCAAGGGGGGCCCCGACTGCCGGAAGATAAGCCCAGGCAGGGAAACCCTGCTGTGGCTTTTCGGGGGCAGTTTCGAGATTTTCGGAGGTTTCGGTCGCCCCGCTTTGCAGGGTCTCAAAGAGGTAGATTTGCGTCTAGAGCCCAGGGGTTTCGGGAATTTCGAGGTGCAAGTAGGGGATTCGCTACGACGACCTCTGCAGTCTCTCGAAAGCCGCAATGAAGGACAGCGGGTCCAGGCAGGAATTCAGCCGATCGGTGGTCGTCTTCGGGGTTTTCTTTCTGCCTGGACCCACATTACGTCCAACCAGTGGGTCCTAGAGATCATCCGCGACGGTTATGCCTTAGACCTCGCGAGGCCGGTGTTGGACTCGTTCGTGCTCTCTCCCTGCAGGAGTCCTCAAAAGGCGTTACTGGTGCGTCAAACCTTGGACCATCTTCTTCAGCTGGGAACGGTCGTTCCTGTCCCGCCAGCAGAATATGGCATGGGTCGCTATTCTATCTATTTTGTGGTGCCAAAGAAGGATGGCTCTCTTCGCCCCATTCTAGATCTCAAGGAAGTAAATCGCTTCCTTTGGGTGCCGCATTTTCATATGGAAATGCTACGGTTTGTTATTGTCGCGGTTCGGCGCGGGGAGTTTTTGACGTCCCTCAACCTCTCCGAGGCTTATCTCCATATTCCCATCAGAGTGTCCCATTAGAGATTTCTGCGTTTCGCACTTCCTTGGGGGCATTTCCAATTTCAGGCTCTGCCCTTCGGGTTGGTGCCGGCGCCTCACGTGTTCACCAAAATAATGGTGGCCGTAGCGGCAGCGTTACGGAAAGAAGGAATATTGGTCCATCCCTACCTGGATGATTGGTTGATTCGCGCAAAGTCCCGAACCGAGAGTCTGACAGCCACAGAAAAGATGGTAGCTCTTCTACAGTCTCTGGGCTGGGTGGTCAATGCAGCCAAGAGTCATCTAGTTCCGACGCAGGTCCTCGAGTACTTGGGAGTGCAGCTCAATACTTAGAGGGGCTCGGTGTTCCTGACAGAGCTCTGGCTCTAAGGAGCCTGGTACGGGACTTCCGCAAGCTCGCAGCGCCATCGGCCTGGAAATACCTACAGGTGCTGGGCACGATGGCGGCGACTTTGGAGGTCGTACCATGGGCCAGGTTTCACATGAGGTCGTTACAGCGGGCCTTACTTCAACGCTGGTCCAATCAGTCCAACTCGTTGAGCAAACGACTTCCCTGCCGCTACTAGTCCGACAAGATCTGCAGTGGTGGCTGCGGCCGGCGTGTTTACGAGCAGGAATGCCTTTAGAGCAGCTGGAATGGATTCCACTATTAACGGATGCAAGTTTAGCGGGCTGGGGAGCGCATTGCGGAGTAGACTTTGCACAGGGTCTCTGGTCTCCGGAGGAGAGCGGCTGGTCGATCAACCGGTTGGAGCTCAGGGCGGTGTTTCGCGCCCTGCAGAGCTTCAAAATCCAAGTAATGCGGCAAGCGGTACAGGTTCTTTCAGACAATGCGGCGACTGTAGCTTACATAAATGGGCAGGGCGGCACCGGGAGCTCAGCTATGGAGGAAGAGTCCCAGAGGCTGTTCGCATGGATAGAACTGCGCTTACAGGCGATATCGGCGGTGCACATAGCTGGAAAAGACAATGTGACGACGGATTTTCTCAGCAGGGTGCAAGTGGATGCAGGGGAGTGGGAGCTGCATCCCACGGTATTCGCGCAGTTGGTGTGCCGCTGGGAAATGCCAGTCATGGATCTCATGGCCACATTCCATTCACCAAAGTAGGTCGGTTCTTCAGCAGAAGACGGGAGCCCATGTCGGAAGGAATCAACGCCCTCATGCGACCGTGGCCCTTGATAGGTCTTCTCTACGTATTTCCTCCGTGGGCGCTTTTCAGTCGGGTGATCCAGCGCATCGAGGCGCATCATGGAAGAGTGCTGTTGATAGCGCCGGATTGGCCCAGGCGTCCGTGGTATGCCGACCTGGTGAGATTGCTAGACGGCAATCCATGGTGCCTTCCGTTGTCTCCGGAGCTGTTGATTCAGGGTCCGCTCCTGATGCCGCGGGTGGAGAGATTCTCGCTTACGGCCTGGCCATTGAAAGGGTGCGGTTAAAGAAGAAAGGTTATTCCAAGTCTGTTGTTGCGACTTTGCTTCAGGCGCGTAAACGTTCAACTTCGCTTGCGTATGTGCGCGTCTGGCGAATTTTCGAGGACTGGTGTTCGAGGCGTCAAGTCCGCGCTGCCACGGCATCAGTTCTGGTGGTGGTGGATTTTTTACAGGATGGCTTCGATAAGGGATTGGCCGCCAGTTCTTTAAGAGTGCAACTAGCCTGTTACAGAGGTAAGTGCAAGGCGTAGCTCTGGGGACTCACGTCGATGTTGGACGTTTTCTTAAAGCCGTTTCCAGGTTGCGTCTGGCTCGTCGGATTGCTGTCCCTCCGTGGGATCTCAACTTGGTGTTGCGGGCGCTGAGTGGAGCGCCGTTTGAGCCTTTATCGCAAGTCTCGGTGAAAGATTTGACTCTGAAAGTGGTGTTTGGTGGCTATTTGTTCAGCTAGGCGTATTTCGGAGCTTCAGGCGCTTTCGTGCCGGGAACCTTTTTCTGTCTTTTTCTTCGCAAAAGGTGGTTCTCAGACCAGTGCCTTCCTTTCTTCCTAAGGTATCATCTTCCTTTCATGTCAATCAGGTGGTTTCGCTTCCCGTCCTGCGGACGGCAGGGGAGCAGGCTTCAGATCGGGGCCTTAGTCGCTTGGACATCAAGAGAGTGTTGCGCCGTTATTTGTCAGTCACCGAGTCCTTCCGCAAGTCGGATCGGTTATTTGTACTATTTGGGGGCCCCGGGAAAGGAGAGGCTGTGGCGAAAGCTTCTATTTCCAGGTGGATCAAGGAGGCGATTGTTTTAGCGTATGTGCTGCAGGGGCGCTCTGCTCCGATGGGTTTAAGAGCTCATTCGACTAGCGCGCAGGCGACGTCCTGTGCAGAGCACCGTCTAGTTCCGCCGGTGGAAATTTGTAAGGCGGCAACGTGGTCGTCGTTGCATACGTTCAGTAAGCACTATCGGCTAGATGTTCTGGCGGCTAGGGATGCCTGTTTTGGTTCGGCGGTGTTGCATGCCGGCTGGCAGGGTCCCTCCCGTTAGTACTGCTCTGTTACATCCCAGAGGTGGAGGACTAAGCTGGAGGAACAATAAGGAAATAGTAATTACACTTACCTGGTAATTGTAGTTCCTTGAGTGACGACAGCTTAGTCCTCATGCTCGCCCTCAGGATTATAGGTTATCACGGCATACGGTCCATCCTCAGATGTGACTATACAGGTGAGTATTTCCGGTTTGTAACCAGTTCTTAAGTTCATTCGGGCTAGGTGGTCTGTTCCTTGCTTTCTGTGGCTCAGCAGCGGGGTGGGCAGACTTCCCATAAGGATAATTCCGTTTGCGTTTTGGGGAGGTTTCAAATTTGTTAACATTTTGTGATGGTTGTAAGTGTTTAGCTACTTGTTTGTTGCTCTTTTTGAGTCTGCTTTGTCAATAGTTCACTGGAGCTGTAAGGGAATGCCAGCACGCTACTTCCAGTGATGCCAAGTTTTGATTGGTCCAGTCCAATGTTCCCTCCAATTTTCTGTAGGCTGTGTGCGCATAAAATATTAGCTGTGCATCTTTTGAAGGAAGGTTAAATTTTTGTGCGCCACATAACGACACTCGGAGTTATATACTTTAAAAATTGACTACACATCAGAATACAGTATGTACACCACATTAATTTTAATCAAATTAAATGAAAATAGATGATTACTAAATGAAGGGGAACATTTCTAGTAATTACAATCACAAATCTTAAATTTTAAGACGTCTGTATTGTTTTCTATTAGAATCAGAACCGTAATTTTTTTGCGCTCTGTTGTAAAGTATGTGCGCTCGCTCGGCAAGCTGTGTGTGCGCACACAGCTTAGAGGGAACAGTGGTCCAGTCTCCAAGCTGCAGGAGGAGGTGCACTACCCAGAGGTGGAGGACTAAGCTGTCGTCACTCAAGGAACTATAATTACCAGGTAAGTGTAATTACTATTTATGCACTTGGGAACAACAACCCAAACTATAGTTACATGATGCAAGGTTCCACATTAGGAACTACCATCCAGGAAAATATTTAGGCATCATCGTGGATAATACGTTGAAACCATCTGCCCAGTGTGCAGCAACAGCCAAGAAAGCAAACAGAATGCTAGGAATCGTAAAGAAAATAATGGAGAATAAAACAAAGATGATTATAATGCCTCTGCATCACTCCATGGTGTGACCACACCTTGAATATTGTGTGCCAATCTGGTCACCATATCTTAAAAAAGATATAACAGACTTACAGAAGGTACAGAGAAGAGCGACAAAAATGGTAAAGGGGATGGAAGTACATCCCTACGAGGAAAGGCTTTAAAGGTTAGGGCTCTTCCACTTGGAAAAGATGGCCGAGGAGAGGTATGATAGAGATTTATAAAATAATGAATGGAGTAGAATTAGTAAATGTAGATCGGTTGTTTACCCCTTCAAAAGTAGAAAGACTAGGGGACATGCAATAAAGTTACATTCCTAAGCATCTCTCCAGTCCAGTCCCTTTCCTCTGGGTTGTGCTCCCCTTCCAGCAGCTTTGGAGGCTGAGTGCGTCATCCTTTTGATGACTGTAGGCTATATATACCACTGGCACCTCCCACCAGCTCCAGTATACTCAGTCTCCAAGCAGCTGGAGGGAGCAGTAAGCCAGATCTTGGGCTTACTGGAGAGACACGTAGGTGTGTTTAGGCTTTGATTTCATTTAAGTTAATTTTAGTTAATTTTAATTTGGTTTATTTCCTTTGATTTCTTTGGCGTTGGCCCTTTTGGAACTGTAGTTCCTCCTGGGACGGCCCCCCCCTTTCAGTAGGCTGGGGAATTAGGAGGAGGTTTCGGGTGGTCAGAATGGCTTTCAAAAAGCCGGCAAAGAGAAAAAGAAAGAAAGCCGCGTTCTTAACAGCTGGCAGAGAGCGACCGGAGAGAAAAAGCACCGCTGGAGTCTGCAAGCCATCGGGGCCCTTTGCACCTAGCCTTCCTACCTTGCTGCCAAAGCCCTCTCAGCGGCTGAGGGCGGAAAGGAGCAGCCAGCAGAGAGAAGCTGCGCAAAGAGGCAGTGCTGGGCGATTTTGCACGTGCCGGAGAGACGCGAGAAGGCCGCCGACCACGCGGTCTCTGGCGCAGGATCCGCACCTAAGCCTGCTTTCCGGACGGTGTGGAGGCAGGTAAAGCTGGGTTTGTTCCTTTTGCGCCTTTTTGGTGCCGCGAGCACATTGCTGGGCCTTCTGATTTTTGAGGGGGAAGCACGCATTTGGAGGTGAAGCGAATAAATTAAGCAGCAGGCAGCTGTTCTTATTAATTTTTGCCTGCAGTATTTAGATGCCTGTTTTCAGCATCATGGTTTCTGTGTGAGGCCTCCTAGTGTTTTAAAAAAAAGTTTTTTTTTATTTTAATTTTAATTGGTTTGAATTTCATTTCATTCATTTTGTTCATTTGGAGCTTCCTTCTCAGGTCACCATGCCGGCAAGTCCGCAGTGCTTGGTCTGAGGGACCTGGCACGGTACTTTTTCGGAGTCCGGGGTTTGCAGGGGCTGCGCTGTGGAGGCAGTCTTGGTGGAACAGGAACTCCAGGTTAGTGTGGCCCAGGCTCCGCTGGATTCCATATCCCAGGAGGCCCTGGAGCCCCTGGATGCGTTTCTAGCTGCTGGTGGTTCTCCGTCCCCGGTGTGGGAGAAGCTGGGGCCTTTTCAGCCTCAACCTGGACCCTCCTCGGGAGCAAGGTACCTGGAGGGTGGGCACTGGAGGGGCTTCTCTTCAGAGTTTTTGTGTTGCTGCTGCACAAGGCCTTTTTTCTGCGGCAGCAGGGGGAACAAGGTCTAACGGCCGTGCAGAGGCGCGGATCCAAGCATGGGGCAGAACCTAAGGGGCAGGAGGAGTCTGCGGTGCCTCATAAGCAGGTTAGGCTCATGCAGGAGGTATCCTCCCATTCTCCCATTTCGAAGTCTCCGGGAGAGGAGGGCTCGGATCGGAAGGTGGTAGAAGATGAGGAGGAGCTCGAGGAAATCAAGATCCCTGAGGAAGAACAGGCTAGGATTGTTTGGGTCTTTCGTCGAGAGGAGTTGCCGACCTTGATTGGAGAGTCCTTGAATGTACTCAATATTGCCGCAGGAGGTCCTCCAGAGGAGGATCCACTCATACAGGCGGTCAGAAAATTGCAGAGGGTTTTCCCTGTTCACCGTGTGGTACGGCAGATGATTCAGGAAGAATGGGACCAGCTGGAGTCCGGTTTGAGGGGTGTCCGCTCGATGTTGTGCCTGTACCCCGTGCCAAAAGCTGACAAGGAGTTGCTGCGGTCACCTAGAGTGGATGCGGCTTTGTCAGCAGTCACCAAGAAGATGACCATTCTGGTTGAGGGCAGTGCGGCCCTTAAGGACACCCAGGATAGGAAACTGGACATATTGTTGAAACAAGCCTTTGACATCAGCGCCTTGGTTTTGCAGGCCTCGGTGTGTGGGGCGTGGGTAGCCCGGGCTTGTTTGCGTTGGTCTCAACAGCTTCAGCTGTCTGATGACACTTCCGAGGAGTCGAACGGGATGGCGGTGAGATAGGCTGTCCTGGACTCCAATCTGGCGGATAGCCAGTAGGACCTCATCAGAAGTTTATCGAAGAACATGGCTTCTGTGGTAGCGGCTCAGCACTATCTCTGGCTCCGTAATTGGGCAGCAGATGGTTCTTCAACAACCAGACTCAGCAGGCTTCCATTTAGGGGGAAGTTGCTGTTCGGTGAGGATCTGGAAAAGTTAGTAAAGGAACTGGGAGAGTCTAAGGGAGGCAGACTTCCTGAGGACAGGCAGAAGCAGAATCGTATCTCCGCCCCCATGCAAACTCAACCACGGGAGGTTCGGAAGTTTCAGACTTTTCGGTCAGTCGCCTTTTAATGGGGTTGCTTCCCTGCAAAAGAACAGGGCTTCTGGGGGTTTTGAGTATCGGGGAGGAGCTTTAGAGGTCCTTCCTCCTCTTCAGGGCCCAGGAAGCAGCAATAAAACAACGGGGGTCCGGGCGGGAGTTCTGCCAGTGGGAGGTTGGCTCCGGCAATTTCTTCCTGCTTGGACCTGGGTCACATCCGACCAATGGGTCTTGGAAGTGGTGAGGGACGGCTATGCCCTAGAATTTGCAAGGTCCGTTCTTCCTTCCTTCATGCAGTATCCTTGTCGGTTGTGGGTCAAGGCTGCGGCTGTAGAGGAGACCCTGGCAAGGTTGTTTGCTTTAGGGGTAGTGATGCCCAAAGACCAATGTGGCTACAGTCGGTACTCAATCTATTTTGTAGTGTCAAAAAAAGGAAGGATCCTTTCGACCGATCCTCGACCTGAAGCGGTTCAATCGCTGTCTTCAGGTCCCTTACTTTCACATGGAGACGCTGAAGTCAGTTATAGTGGCAGTGCATCAGGGAGAGTTTCTGAATCTCTCGATCTCATGGAGGCGTATCTGCATATTCCCACACGCAAGTCGCATCAGCAGTATCTGCGGTTTGCGGTACAAAAGGGTCATTTTCAGTTTCGGGCGCTACCGTTCAGTTTAGCCACTGCTCCGCACACCTTCACCAAGGGTAATGGTAGTGGTGGCTGCGGCACTGCACAAGGAAGGGATTCTGGTTCACCCGTATCTCAACAATTGGTTAATCTGTGCCAAGGCCTGATATTAACAATTGGTTGATCCATGCCAAATCCAAGGAGGAAAGTGTAAGAGCAATGGCCAGGGCAACCGAGCTTGCTTCTCCAGTTCTTGGCCATGCCTGCGCTGTCGACTTGGCACTATTTTCAGGTATTGGGGACAATGGCGGCGACAATCAAATTTGTGCCCTGGGCTCACAGGGCTCACATGAGGTTGCTACAGCGTCATTGGTCCCATCAGCGGTAGCCACTGTCTGTGGTGCTTCCCTGTTGCCCGGAAACCCAGGAGTCATTGTAGTGGTGGCTCCTCCCAGCAAATCTACAGAGGGACATGCCTCTCGAATCCCCACAATGGATGCAGGTGACAACGGATGCCAGTTTGTCCGGTTGGGGGGCGCATTGCGAGGGTCGTTTTGCCCAAGGCCTCTGGAGCGTTCAGGAGGCGCAGTGGTCCATCAACAGGTTGGAATTGCAGGCAGTAGCTCTGGCGCTCAGGGCGTTTGCCCGGTTGGTCCACCAGAGGGCTGTCCGGGTGCTCTCCGACAATGTGACAGCGGTGGCCTACATCAACCGTCAGGGGGGCACAAGCAGTCCTCTCCTGGAGGAGGAGGCGGGGCACCTGTTGGAATGGGCCGAAGCCCATCTCGTGGCACTCTCTGCGCAACATGTGGCCAGAGTAGAGAACGTCACGGCGGATTTTCTCAGCAGGCACAGAGTAGATCACGGAGAATAGCAGCTCTGTTAGGAGGTCTTCGAGCAGGTGCAACGCCGTTGGGGCATTCCAATCATGGATCTGATGGCTCGATGGGATTTGGCCAAGGTGAGTCGATTCTTCAGCAGACGAAAGGAAAGAATGTCGGAGGGACTAGATGCCCTAGTGTAGAAGTGGCCCTCAGAAGGTCTGCTGTGCGTGTTTCTGCCATAGGTTGTCATAGGCAGGGTTCTTCAGTGAGTAGAGGCCCACCAGGGGTGGGTAGTTCTCATTGCCCTGGGCTGGCCGCGGTGGCCATGGTACGCCAATCTCATTTGGCTCTTGGCCAATCGTCCGTGGCGACTTCCAGTGAGGGATGATTTTCTGGTGCAGGGGCCAGTGTGAATGCCACAGGTGGATCTGTTCTCGCTTACGGCCTGGCTATTGAAAGGGCGAGGCTGCGAAAACGAGGATATTCCGGGGTAATGATTTTGATTTTGCTGAAGGCCCGCAAACGGTCGACCTGCCTGGCCTATGTGAGGGTCTGGCGTATATTTGTTGGTGTGAAGAAAGGCGGAAGAGGCCCTTGCCGGTTTCAGTGCCAGAGCTGTTGGAGTTCCTACAGGCAGGATTTGAGAGAGGCCTGGCAACCAGCTCCTTGAGGGTGCAGTTGGCAGCTATTTCCTTCTACAGGGGTAAGGTTCAAGGTAGGGCTTTAGGTGAGCACCCTGATGTAAATCCATTCCTGAGGGCCGTAAGGCACTTGCCGCCCTAGCAAAGATCCGTGTTACCTCCTTGGGATCTCAGTCTCGTATTGAATTCTCTGGCCGGGGAGCCGTACGAACTGCTGGGGTGGGCAACTTTGAAGGACTGGACGCTTAAAGTAGTGTTTTTTTAGTTGCTATCTGTTTGGCAAGATGGGTCTCGGATTTGCAAGCGTTGTCTTGCCATCCACCTTTCCTCTCCTCCTTCAAGGATAGAGTAGTCTTGTGGACAGTGCCGCCTTTCTTGCCTAAGGTGGTGTCGCCGTTTCATCTGAATTAGTCGGTGTCCCTTCCCACCTTTGCCGGGGTTGACCAGGGGGAGGTTGACCCTCGCTTGCATCTTTTGGACGTGCGCAGAGTTTTGAGATGCTATTTGTAGCACATGTAGTCCGTTCCGCAAGTCGGAGTGGCTGTTTATTTTGTTCGGGGGGTCACGCAAGGGTGAAGCGGCGGCTAAGGCTTCCATTTCCAGGTGTATTAGAGAGGCCATTTCCTCAGCATACATTTTGAAGGGGAGGCACGTTCCGGTGGGATTCCGGGTTCATTCTACGCGGGTGCAAGCAGCATCGTGGGCGGAGTTTAGTCTTGTTCCTCCGCTGGACATTTGTCGGGCGGCGACGTGGTCTTCGTTGCATATTTTTGTGAAACACTACCGTCTGGATGTTCAGGCAGCGGGGGATGCTGGATTTGGAGGAGCGGTGCTTCGTTCCGGTCTGGCAGGTCCCGCCCAAAGTTGAACTGCTCTGTTACATCCCAGAGGTTAAGGGACTGGACTGGAGAGATGCTTAGGAAATAGTAATTAGACCTTACCTGCTAATTAGTGTTCCTGAAGGAACTCCAGTCCAGGCCCTGATCCCGCCCAGTGTTTCAGGTGTGTCTGTGGTCACCGGTCCGAAGCTAGAAGGGGTATAGTCTGCAGGTTGCTGCGGATGTTTTTTTCAGTGGGACGGCGCTTGGTGGCGGAGTGGGAGAGATTGTCTGAGGGCCCTCATGGCAGAGTTAAGAAGGGCATCGGCTCATTCAGGTAAGCTTCCTTCTTTACCGGGGGGGAGGAGGGGAGGCGTCCCTTTTAAAAGTTTAAGAGTTTAAAGTTCTGTTTGCTTAATTGTCTCTCTGTTAAGTCTGCTTTGTCAATAGGATACTGGAGCTGGTGGGAGGTGCCAGTGGTATATATAGCCTACAGTCATTAAAAGAATGATGTACTCTGTCTCCAAAACTGCTGGAAGGGGAGCACAACCCAGAGGAAAGGGACTGGACTGGAGTTCCTTCAGGAACACTAATTAGCAGGTAAGGTCTAATTACTATATGTAGCACATTTAAGACTAATCAGTGAAAACATTTCTTCACTCAATGCATAATCAGACTCTGGAATTCATTACCAGAGGATATAGTAAAAGTTGTTAGTGAAGATGCTGCTTGCTCCTCTTTCCTCTCTTCTCTCCCTACATCCCTCCTCGGGATCTCTGCTATTCTGGCAGATACCTTCTATCTGTGCCCTTCTCTTCTACTGCCAACTCCCAGATTTTGATTCTTCCACCTTGCTGCTCCTTATGCCTGGAACAAACTACCTGAGTCTCTGCATCAGACTTCATCTCTGGCCCTTTTCAAATACAGGCTGAAAACTCACCGAGGTCGCTTTTGGATCCTGATCCGCTTAGTCTATGTTTTCTTACTGTTCCCCTGGCTTTATCTTTGTCCTTAGCTGTTGTGTTGTCTGTCTTGACTAGATTATAAACTCTGATGAGCAGGGACCGTCTCTTACCTGTGTCTGTACAGCGCTACATATACTTCGTAGCGCTATACAAATGATCAGTAGAAAAAGAGGTTTGGCCAAGTTTCTGGAGGAAAAGTCTATAAACCATTATTAAAGAGGACCGGAGAAAGCCACTGTTTACCCATGGGACAAGCAGTATGAAATCTGTATATGTTTTGGGGAGCTGACAGGTACTTGTGACCTGGAATGGCCACTGTTGGAAAGAGGATACTGGACTTGATGGACCCTTGGACTGACCCAGTATGGCATATCTTATGTTCTTATGACTTTCGCCAGGTGGGTGTCTGCAGAATGCTTCTCTGGTACCTGAAGATTACTAATTATTTTGATAAGTCAGACCATCTACAATTATGGTCAACCTTACTGGCACCCTTGCAGTTCAATCCTCCAATATCTCTTTATTTTGTTTTGTTTTGTTAAAGTGGCCAGTGAAATGGCTTTGCACTATATATGCACACACATATTTGACACACAAAAGAATCAAATAAAACAACCAATTAAAGGAAATAGTATAAAAACTAGGACATTGCCAAGACATGATTTATTGGCACCCTTATAAAACAATTCAAATCGGTCTGAACAGAAGAACCACATTCCCTTCGCAGTACTATTAGACGCACCTGTGTTCAATTGTTGGTACTCAGATGACTTGAATCAACCAGTGAATGATGACTCTAATGTTTAAAATGGCTACATTCACTGCTTGATTCATTTTTACAATGGTGAAGATAGGAGAGCTGCCTGAGACTGTCAGAAAAGCCATTATCCCCAAACATCAGATTTCAAAGGAGTACAAAGCCATCTTCAAAGACCTTGGGATTCCTGTGTCTACAGTTTTGCATTGCTTTTTGCTCATGGAACCGTTAAGAACCCCCCAGGATGTGTTAGGAAGAGGAAAATTAATTCCAAGAGGTCTTTGAAGGTTAGTGCAAGCTGTTGGAAAAATACTACATACATCATCCAAAGAGCTTAAGGCTGACTTGGAGCAATCTGGTGGTTTCAACTCACACCATATGCACCACACTAAACAAAAAAAGGACTTATTTTAGTTGTCTGGCTGGGGCAGGATAGGATTGGACAAGATCAAGTTATCATGTACAACTAGTGATTTAAATAGACTCTTATGGCAGGCCTTGACAAATTTTGTGTGGATTTAGGAGCCAGACCAAAATTTTAGGAATGAGTGATTGTGACCTCCTTGTGCACAACCCACCCCCCAGTTGTGTCCCGCTTTGTTCATGTGTTCTCAAATCTCACGAGACCAGTGCCAGAGTTTCTACACTGCATGGCATCTTTAGATGGGAATATATGACAGATACTTGCTATCTGAAGCTCTAATTGTGTTGGTGTGTGTGAGGTGCAGTGGTGGTGGGTGCTCTGTATGGGTGGGGCGCATGTATATGTGCTGCAGAGCGGGGGCGCCATGTCTTGTGTGTGAATGTATTTGTGTTTGGGGGGGGGAGTGAGTGCCTGTGTGTGTATGTAGTGCGGATCTGGGAAGCATGTGCATACGTCGTGCCTGTGTGTGTTTAGAGGAGGAGGATGCATCTTTCAGCTAATTCACATTGTGCCCTTTTTATCCCCATGCATTCATCCCTTTAACCTCCAATACCTTCTTCCTTATCGTCACTCCAGTCCAGTCCCTTCACTTCTGGGTTACGCAACCCTTCCAGCAGCTTGGAGGCTGAGCCCAACCTTTTTGGGGGATGGAGCGGTATAAATACCACTGGGACCACCCACCCACTCCAGTATTCTCAGCCTCCAAGCAGCTGGAGGGTTTCGTAAGCCTGGGCTTACTGGAGTCCTACCTTGATTTTCTTAATTTCCTTAATTTTTCCTAATTTTTGCTTAATTTTACTTAATTCAGTTATTTAATTTTGCTTTTATTTCTTTAGCGTTTTTGGGGGCTCTGCTCCTTTAAGAATTGCCTCTCTCTCCCTCCCCCCCCCCCCGGCTCCGACGCGGCTCGCAGAGCAAAGCCTCGGATCTGCAGCAGCGAGGAGGTGCTCTGCTCTACCCAGCTTCCTGCACTTCTAGCTCTGCCGTCTTCGGGGGAAACAGCCTCGCGCCGAAGCCCTGAAGGTGGCTGAGCGCTAGAGGCTGCAACGACAACCATCGGGAAGCCAACCATCCCGGCCTGACGCTGCTGACCGCGGAGAAGAACCGCGCGGTGCCCAGGTTATCTCACGGTGCGATCAGACGGCGATCGCACTCGTGCTTCAGAGGGGGCTCAGCGCCGGTCTCAGCGTTGGAGAGCAGGCAGGCGCCAGAGTCCTTTTTCCCCGAGCAGGCTTCACGTGGTGAGGCCTACCACGTGTAGAGCCCTCGGGTGGTATTCGCAGCATCGGGCCCAGGATCTTCAAGCTACAAACAGCAAGTACCTCCCTTAGGGGACAAAGGAGTGTTAGCCACTAATTTTAATTAATTTCGAGTTAATTTTTTTGATTTATGCTCGATTTCGATTTTAATTTATTTAACGTTAATTTTAATCGCTATTAACTTATTGCAGCCCAATTGGGTTTAGTTTAAGGTAATCCGTTTAAATCTCTTAGGGGTATTTAAAGGAATTGTTTCCTAAGGGAAATTGGGCTTTGGTTGCAAGGGCCTCAAAGATAAGCCCCAACCTTTCCCCATGGCTTCTAAGCCACACTGTCCTTCATGTGGTACGCGCAGGGGCACCTCCGCAGAGGCAGGAATCTGCAGGAGCTGCGCCGCAGTGGTTGCATCAGTAGAACAGGAGATATTGCAGCCTTCCCAGGGATCATCAGACCCTCTAGTAGGGGATGGGGGGTCCCAGGGTTCAATCTCTACCCCCTCGGAGCTACCCACGCCTCCCCTACTCCCTCCGCCCCCACCCTCGAGTGCAGGAGGGGACGGAGAATTTTTCTCCCCTGACTTCATCCTTTTACTCCATAAGGCCTACTGCTTGCGCAAGCAGGGCCTAGGAGCAGAGGAGGTTACCACACCAGTGGAAGAAAGATCAGCCAGGCTCCTCGGGGCTATCAACCCGGAATCTAGCATCCCTTCTAAGCGTCAGCGTCTGGAGGGGGAAGACCTCCTACCGTCCTTTTCCCAGGGGGCTCCGGAGGAGGATGGCTCGGTGAAGGATTTGGACGAGGATGAGGAGGAGCTGGAAGAAGGAGAGATCCCGGAAGAAGATCAATCTCGGATAGTTAGGGTCTTTAGGCGAGAGGAGCTTCCAGCGTTAATTAATGAATCCTTAAAAGTACTCAATGTGGCCTCAGATATACCATCGCAGGAAGAGGCATTGGAGGACCCCTTAATACAGGCCATTAGGAGATCCCAGAAGTTCTTCCAGGTCCACAGGGTAGTGCGCCAGATGATCCAGGAAGAATGGGACCAACCGGAATCCAGTTTAAGGGGAGTCAGAACCATGTCTCGCCTATACCCTCTCCCAGAGACAGATAAGGAACTGCTAAAATCGCCCAGGGTGGATGCAGCGGTATCTGCAGTCACTAAGAAGACGACTATCCCAGTTGAGGGCAGTTCAGCCTTAAAAGACGCACAAGACAGGAAGCTGGATACACTCCTGAAACAAGCCTTTGATGTAAGCGCCCTCGCAATGCAGGCCTCCGTGTCAGGAGCTTGGGTAGCTCGAGCCTGCTTAAGATGGGCTCAGCAGCTTCAGTCAGAGGACTCTTTGGCCGAGATCCAGGCGAACTCAGCCAGAGTGGAATCCGGCGCAGCCTACTTGGCGGATAGTCAGTATGACCTCATCAGAAGCCTAGCCAAAAACATGGCCTCGGTGGTGGTGGCGGCTAGACGTTATCTGTGGCTACGTAATTGGGCAGCTGATGATTCCTCGAAGGCACGCCTAAGTCGGCTCCCTTTTAAAGGGAAACTCTTATTTGGGGAGGATCTGGAGAAGCTGGTCAAAGATCTGGGCGAGTCTAAGGGAGGTAGACTCCCAGAAGATAGACCAAGACAAGGCCGCCCCCAAGCCCCAGTGCGCACACAGCCTAGGGAGGCGCGGAGATTTCGAACAGCCAGATCAAATCCCTTTTCCAGGGGCCGATTTCCCTCTAAGGGACAAGGTTTCAGAGGTTTTCGAGGGGCAGGTCGGGGATTTGGGGCTTCCTCCTCCTCCTCCTTCTCGGGCCCTAGGAAACAACAATGAGGTGTCGGGGGTCCAGGGGGAAGGATGGCCGGTAGGCGGCCGCCTGAGGCTGTTTCTCCCCGCCTGGACCCGTGTCACGTCCGATCAATGGGTCCTAGAGGTGATCAGAGAAGGTTATGCACTAGAATTCGCAAAGCAAATCCCACCAGCATTTGTTCAGTCGCCCTGTGGCGCTCCAACAAAAAGGGCAGCAATCGAGTCTACTCTTGCCCGTCTAATAGCCTTAGGGGCGGTAATTCCAGTACCTACAGACCAGTGCAGATCCGGTCGGTACTCGATTTACTTTGTGGTACCAAAAAAGGAGGGTTCCTTTCGGCCAATCCTAGATCTAAAACAAGTCAACCGCTGCCTCAGGGTACCTCACTTTCGGATGGAGACCCTACGTTCAGTCATAGCGGCTGTGAGGGGAGGGGAGTTCCTCACTTCCTTCGACTTGACGGAAGCCTACTTGCACATCCCGGTCAGGAAGTCCCATCAACAATTCCTGAGATTCGCAGTACCAAGAGGCCACTTTCAGTTCCAGGCCCTGCCCTTTGGCCTAGCCACGGCTCCCAGAACGTTCACCAAGGTAATGATCGTAGTGGCGGCCTTCCTAAGGAAGGAGGGAATATTAGTACACCCCTACTTGGACGACTGGCTGATCCGCGCAAAGTCGGCACAGGAAAGCCATTTGGCAACGTCCAGAGTGATTCAGGTCCTAGAGGAGTTGGGATGGGTCATCAACTGGACAAAGAGCAGGTTGACTCCCTCTCAGGAACTCGAGTACCTCGGAGCAAGATTCGACACCTTCAGGGGCAGGGTATTCCTGTCACGGTCAAGATCAAGGGATCTAAGAGTTCTAATCACGCAGTTTCTGGGCAGACGAAATCCCTCAGCGTGGCATTATCTCCAAGTTCTGGGAACTATGGCGGCATCAATAGAGGTGGTGCCATGGGCCAGGGCCCACATGCGGCCGCTGCAGCGGGCGCTATTGCGTCGTTGGTCTCCCCAGCATCAGCCCCTCTTAATGCAGTTACCTTGCGCTCCGCGGACCAAGCAGTCCCTCCAATGGTGGAGGTGTCCGAAGAACCTGGACCGCGGAATGCCCCTCGATCCCCATCAATGGTTGCTGTTGACGACGGATGCCAGCCTGTCAGGCTGGGGAGCGCATTGCGAGGACCAGTTCGTCCAGGGTCGCTGGTCACAGTTGGAATCACAGTGGCCCATCAACAGACTGGAATTGCGGACCGTCACTCTGGCTCTCAAGGCATTCAGGATATTAGTGCAGGGAAAGGCAATTCGCATTCTCTCCGACAATGTCACCGCGGTGGCCTACATCAACCACCAGGGAGGCACCAGCAGTCACGCCTTAGAGAAGGAGGCGGACTCTCTTTTCCAGTGGGCGGAATCCTGACTACTGGCTCTCTCAGCGCAGCATGTGGCAGGCGAGGACACCGTCACTGCCGACTTCCTCAGCAGGTGCAAGATAGACCACGGAGAGTGGGAACTAGAACAAGAGACCTTCAACCAGATAGTAGCCCTTTGGGGTCGCCCAGTCATGGACCTCATGGCACGGTTCTCTACAGCCAAGGTGGACAGATTCTTCAGCCGAAGGAAGGAAAGGATGTCCGAAGGGTTAGATGCCCTGTCTCAAAAGTGGCCTTCGGAGGGCCTTCTCTATGTATTTCCCCCTTGGGCTATGATCGGGAAAGTTCTCCAACGGGTGGAGTCTCACCAGGGCTTGGTAATCCTCATAGCTCCGGATTGGCCTCGCCGCCCATGGTATGCCGATCTGATCAGACTGCTCGCCGACCGTCCTTGGCGGCTTCCTTACAAAAGGGACCTGCTGAGGCAGGGTCCGGTCCGGATGCCTCATGTGGATCGGTTCTCGCTTACGGCCTGGCTATTGAGAGGGCACGGCTTCTAAAACGAGGCTACTCAGGAGCAGTAATCTCGACTCTGTTGAAGGCCAAAAAGCGCTCGACCTGTCTTTCTTATGTAAGGGTTTGGCGCATCTTCGAAGCTTGGTGCGCGGAGCATCGTCGGAAGCCACTTTCGGCCTCGGTCCCGGAGATTCTGGACTTCTTACAAGCAGGTTTCGAAAAAGGTCTGGCGCATAGCTCCTTGCAGGTTCAGTTGGCGGCTATCTCTTGCTATAGAGGAAAGGTCCGGGGTAAACCCTTAGGGGCACACCCGGACGTCTCCAGGTTCCTAAGAGCGGTTAGTCGGCTACGTCCGCAACGGAGATCGGTCATCCCTCCTTGGGATCTTAACTTAGTGTTAAATGCCTTGATCGGGGAACCCTTCGAGCCAGTGAAGAGAGCCTCCTTAAAGGATTTAACTCTAAAGACAGTCTTCCTGGTCGCCATCTGCTCGGCCAGAAGGGTATCGGAATTGCAGGCGCTTTCTTCCCAGCCCCCCTTCCTGTCCTTCCTCAAGGACAAAGTGGTTCTGCGTACAGTGCCGTCCTTTTTACCCAAGGTTATCTCTCCTTTTCATGTGAACCAGACAGTTACCCTACCAGTCTTAGCGTCCAAGGGGCAGGACGGTAGAGACGACAGGCTGCGTCTACTAGACATCCAGAGGGCCTTGAAACGTTACCTCTCTCGCACAGCGCCATTCCGAAAGTCCGACCGACTATTCATCCAGTTTGGAGGGCCGCACAAAGGTGAGGCGGCGGCCAAGGCTTCCATCTCCAGGTGGATCAGAGAGGCGATTGCCTCCGCTTACATCCTGAAGGGGAAGCAGGTTCCGGTGGGGCTGCGGGCCCACTCCACTAGGGCTCAGGCGGCCTCTTTGGTGGAATTTTCCCTGGTACCTCCGCTGGACATCTGTAGGGCAGCGACTTGGTCATCGCTGCATACTTTCTCCAAGCACTATAGGCTGGACGTGCAGAGTGCAGCGGACGCCCGGTTCGGGCTAGCGGTTCTTCAGTCCGGTATGCCGGAACCCACCCAGGGGTGAACTGCTCTGGTACTTCCCAGAAGTGAAGGGACTGGACTGGAGTGACGATAAGGAAATAGTAATTAGTTCTTACCTGCTAATTGCTGTTCCTGAAGGAATGACAGTCCAGTCCCTGATCCCACCCGCTTCCGGCAACCGTTTCAGACCTCGGGTTCAGGGCAAGGCAATGTTTCGGACGTAGGACCGGTACGGCAGGAAGAAGACCGGGAGGAAGCCGGCTCGGGTAGAAGCAGACATCTCCTCAGGCTGTTCCCAGGCCTCCTCTCCTTTTTTTCCCTTTACATATTAAAAAAAAAAAAAAAAAAAAAAAAAATGATTTCAATATATATGCCTGTTGCATAGGTTTGAGTTTTTATTTTAGGTTACGTTATGGAGTTTTCAGTAGAAGTTAGTTAGATCTGCTTTTCCAATCGAATACTGGAGTGGGTGGGTGGGTGGTATTTATACCGCTCCATTCCCCAAAAAGGTTGGGCTCAGCCTCCAAGCTGCTGGAAGGGTTGCATAACCCAGAAGTGAAGGGACTGGACTGTCGTTCCTTCAGGAACAGCAATTAGCAGGTAAGAACTAATTACTATTTCCTTCCATTCCTCCTCCTCCTCCTTTTTGTCTAATTCCACTGTCCCTTTAAATTTTCCCTGCCTTCTCTTTCTCACTCCCCCCCCCCCCCCCAAATATTTTTATTTTGCTGCAGGCTGCAATTGCAGCCTTCCCCTTCTCTTCTGCCTGCAGGGATCTGGTCTCTCGCGTGCAGGCAGAAGGGATCTTGGCTGCGATTGCAGCCTTCCCCCTCTTCTGCCCATGGGGATCTGATCTCCTGCAGCAGACAGCTACTGAAATATGCTGTGGGGAAAAATTAGGGGGCAAGAAAATCCCAAGTTCTAGGTGCAAATTTCTGGTCACCATGGGGATCTGGAGCCTGGAATTTGTTGAGCTCTACCTTACGGGAATAACCCAATCTCCAAAGCACATAAATCTAATTTTCTGTTCATTAATAACCATCTCGTTAGCCCTCATCCATATCAAAACCTGTGTCAAGTAGCTGTTGAAATTTCCAGTTGCCCACCCCTTTTTGGAACCAAGCAGTTGTACTGTGGATTGTTGACATATGCAGAAAACTGATGTTAGAAGAGTGTACTGGCTCCTGTAATAGTTGTAAGAAAATGTTAAACAAAAAGGGAGATATCAATGACTGTTGAGATGCCCCCAATTTCATGGTTTTCACCCTTGACCCAACACATTCAAAGTCTATTTTGAATGCACACTTCATTAAATACAAGCATATCCTTGTTGAAACTTTCCCTGTTATATCCAGCTGGGCAAATCATCTTACTGCTAAATCAGGGTCCACCAAGTCAAATAATGACGACAGATTATTTTAGTAGAAAAGCTGAAACATTATCTATATATCCATCCTTCTAGTCCAGTCCTGATGAGTAAGTTGAGCTCCCTAGCTAGCAGGTAGAGACAGACTAAAGTAACTTTCATTGACATGAGTATACTCACTGCTGCAGCACTGAGTGAAGGCAATATTGTCTGCCTCCAGTAGGTAGCAAGGTGTCTGGATTGGTGCAGTACTGTGGATTGTCCTGTCTCCCCTGGCCCAGACCACGATCCTGTGGCCTATGTGTTCTGAGACTTGGGTATGTCTGTCTCCTCAAGCCAACAGCTGCCCTGTGTCCAACCCTGAGGGGAAATTGGACCCAGGTTCCCCTTCCCTTTTGCTGTCCTCTTTTATGTACTTGCTAAGATTTTTCTATTTTTTTCTTTCCCTGCTTTGCAGTTGGCTCATAAGAACATATAAACTGCTAAATTGTCCAAGTGCAAAGGTCCATCAAGCCCAGTGTCCTGCTTCCTGCAGTGGCCAATCCAGGTCACAAGTACCTGACATAGCCCAAAGGAAGCCAGTTCATGGTACTTATCCCCAGGGATAAGTAGCAGATTTTTCTTGAAGTACCTTACTAATGGTTTATGGACTTCCCTCCTGGAATTTGTTCAAACATCCTCCCTTTTTTTTTTAAACCCAGCTGTACTTGCCTGCCTTTACCACACCCTCTGGCACTGAGTTGTAAAGATTAATTATACATTGGGAGAGAAAATATTTTCTCCTCTCTGCATTAAATACATTGCTTTTTAGCTTCATGGTGTGTCCTCTAGTTCTTGTATTGTTTGAAAGACTAAACAATTGATTTGAGTCTACCCCTTCTGTTCCACTCAGGATTCTATAAACCTCTTATATAGCTTCCCTACTGTCTCTCAAAGCTTGAAGAGCCCTAGCTTTCCTTAGAGGAGAGTCATTTCATCCCCTTCATTATTTTGGGTGCCTTTCTCTGTACCTTTGTAATGCTGTGCTATAAATTAATTTTTTTTTGGTTTGTTTTTGTTTTCGCTATTTGGAGACCAGAATTGCACACAATACTCCAAAGTGTAGTCATACCATGGAGTGATGGAGAGGGATTATGATATAATTGTTTTTATTCTCTATTTCTTTCCTAATGATTCCTAGCATTCTGTTTGCTTTTTTAGTGGCTGCCACCACACATTGAATAGAAGATTTCAATATATTGTCAACAATCACACCAAGATCCTTTTCCTGTGTGGCATTTCCAAACGTGGAACCTAGCATTGTGTATCTCTAGTTTAGGTTGTTCTTCCCTACATGTATCACTTTGCACTTGACTATTATTAAATTTCATTTGCCATTTGGATATCCACTCTCCCATGGTCCTCTTGCAGTTTTAACACAATGTGCAGGTGATTTAATAAATTTGAATATTTTGGTGTTATCTGCAAATTTAATCATCTCGCTTGTTCTTAATTCCAGATAATTTATAAATATGTTTAAAAGCACCAGTCCCAATACAGAAATCTGAGGTACTCTACTATTCACCTTTCTCCATTGAGAAAATTGACCATTTATCCCTACTTTGTTTTCTATCTCTTAACCAGTTTCCAATCCACAATAGGACATTGGCTCCTGTGTCATGAGTTTTTCATTTCTTCAGGTGTGTCTGACGTGGGACTTCGTCAAACAGTGTCTGAAAGTCTAAAAACACTATTTCAACAGGCTCACCTTTTATCCACATGTTTATTCATGCTTTTAAAGAAATAGAGCAGGTTGGTGAGACAAGACTTCAGTGGCTAAATCTGTGTGGACGTAGTCCTATTAAACCATGTCTAGCCATGTGGCCATTAATTTTGTTCGTAATGCTTTTCATGATTTTGCCTTACACCGGTTTTAGGTCTGTAATTTCCTCTTGAGCCCTTTTCAAAAATAGGCGTTATGTTTGCCACCCTCCAATCTTCTGGTATCATAGACTATTTTAATGTTAGTTTAAAAATAATTTATAGTGGCACTGCAATTTCATCTGAGTTCTCTCAGCATGCTTGGGTGTTTACCATGCGGTTCAGGTGACTTGCTGCTCTTTAGTTGATCAATTTGTTCAACTACATCTTCCAGGTTCAGAGATTTGATTCAGCTCTTTTTGGCATGGGTAGTTTCCTTGTTTGTATTATAACAATCCGATCCTGGTCTTCTTTCAGAGTGGAAATATTTATCATAACATATAAATCCTCACTCTATTTGTATCAAGAGATTGTTGATATTTCTTAATCACCATATATTAAATCTCTCATGCTTTTTAAAGGAAAATAGGTCTCAGACTCATCTGGCACTAAACTTCAGACTTTTGTATGTCTAACTGCTATGTGCCTTTTCGCATCAATGACCTTGCTTTTCCAATGGTATTTTTAATTTACAAACACCAACGCAGCGTTTTTTGGAAGCCTGTAAGGCTCAGAAGAAAGAGTATGGAAAGGAGAAGACGTTGGCAGCATAAAGACAACAATAGTGCTCTATAACTGAACCCCCTGAAGAAACTTGGTGAAGTGAAACGCGAAGAGGGCGCCTTGGAGAGGCATAGGGGATGAACAACAGCATGATTAAAAGCTAAGCACTTTTTTACATCTTTCATCTTTGAAAGTTGAGTGTTGGGGTTTGTAAATTAAAAATTACCATTGGAAAAGAAAGGTCATTAATGTGAAAAGGCACATAACAATTAGACATACAAAAGTCTGAAGTTTAGTACCAGATGAGTCTGAGACCTATTTTTCTTTAAAAAGCATGAGAGATTTAATATATGGTGATTAAGAAATATCAACAATCTCTTGATACAAACGGAGCGAGGACTTATATGTTATGATGGGTAGTTTCCTAGCATCTATCTTAGTGAAGACTGAAGCAGAAAATTTATGTAGTCTCATCTGTGCTGCCATTTGTTAATTGGTGTGCCTCTCTGCCCTGATGGGCTGGGCCAAGCCGAGGAGCTATTTCAGCACTGGAAGGTGATGTCAAATACCTCAACCATTATTTATTCGGGCACAGCAGTGTTCATACCTGAGGAATAGATCCTGCTCCTTGGGGCAACCCTTGGGGCCATCGTGTTTGGCATCACTACCACTACTTTTACTAACTTGTCCTCCACTTACAGTAGAAATTTCTTTTGGATCAGTGTTCTTGCCTTGCTTTTCTGCTGCCTTATGCTGTCTGTCCCTGTATACTGGGACTGTCGCCCCATTTTCTGTGTGAAACAATCACAACATATGAAGGTAAGACAGTTGGTTAATTGTGATTCTGGGAGAAATGCCTTTATAACTGAAACTCCTAATGGGCATTTGCTTAAGATACGTGTTCTGAATGTGTGGTTTCTACAATCAAAGCTTCTTTATTTATGACTTCTTAACTGATTTTCACTTTTCACTGTTTTCTTCCTTACAGAAACATGGCTATGTCTGGGGAAGAGGGCTATCCTCATCCAGGTTCTACCAGCAGTTTATTCATTTCTTAATCATTCTCAATTAGATTGGCAAGGAGGAGGACTAGCAGCCGTCTTTTCTGAAGCCATTTCAATCTCTAAATGCAATTTTTCCTAGTTTATGTATCCTGTATCAATTCTCTTTTAGGGTAGAAAATCAGTCAACCGTTATTCACATTTGGCTAGTTTATTGCCTCCCAGTGAAATGCCACCTGGAGGTCTCCTTTTTATAGGTCTTTATCTGATATTTATTCATCATTTTCTAATTTGTTGATCCTAGGGGATTTTAATATTCATGTGAACGACCCTGTTTAATCCAAAGACTTTCTTTTTAGATTATGTCTGACTTGGGGTCTCACACAGTATGTGAAGGTGCCCACTCATCTTGTTAGGCACACTTTGTATCTTATTTTTACATCTCAGTCTCTACCTAATGTGCTTAGTGTTAGTCATACTACCTCCTTTTCATGGACTGACCATCATGTAATTCATGTCACCCTTAATATTTCCTCTTGGCATTCTGCTTCTGTACCTGTCACTAAGAGAATTACGTCAGTGTGTTGTATTTCTCCCGACACCCTTCCCTCTGCAGCTTCTGACTTTTCTGCTACATTTCGCAGCTCTGTCTTTACTGGAACAGGTCTATATATGGAATCTTATGCTCAAGCAACACTTAGATAAAGTACTGGAGCTGCTTTATCTACAAGAAGCTCGGAAGATTGAACGATCCTGGCAGAAATTGAAATCTCCTGGCGTGCATGAGCATTGTAGGAAGTTATAGAGGAAATACCAACATGATTTAAATTTAGCCAAAATTAATTTTCATCTCTGATTGAGAAAAGCAACAAGGCTAGAATGTTGTGTAAGCTGTTTGTTGAATCCACCTTACAGAAGTAATCTGAAAACTCTCAAAGTCCCCACGATGGAAGTACTAGCCACTTTTTTCAAGTCCAGAATTATAGCCATTCATAACAGCTTTTCTCCAGCAGATAATATCCTCCACTCCTCCTTCATCAGTGTCTCTTTCTAGCTTGTGGTCCTCATTTAATGAACTGTCTACCATGTCGGTTGAGAAATTGATTAATGTTGTTAAGGCTACTTATAGTGCTTTGGATCAGTTACCATCAACTTGGATTAAGTTAACCAATCTAGAGGTTCTTCCATTTCTTCACACTATTATTAATCGGTGTCTTTCATCTGGACACCTTCCTTCATCCCTAAAATTAGCCGCTGTTCAACCTATTTTGAAGAAGCCTTCTGTGGCTCTGTTGTCCATTAATTATCGCTCGGTATCTAATCTGCCTGTCCTTTCCAAACTGATTGATTGAAAAAGCGGTCTTTTTTCAGTTGTCGGATTTCATAAGAATAGAAGATATGCTATACTGGGTCAGACCAAGGTCCATCAAGTCCAGTATCCTGTTTCCAACAGTGGCTAATCTAGGTCACAAGTACCTAGCAGTTTCCCCAGAAGACATAGGTTACAAAATGCTTGTATTGGGACAAGCATTGGATTTCCCAGGTCCCCTTTAATAATGGTTTATGGACCTTTCTTCCAGGAACTTGTCCAAATCTTCTTTTTTTTTTTTTTAAACCCAGCTACACTAACTACATTCTACGATAACGAATTCGAGAGTTTGATGATGCATTGACTGAAAAAATATTTTCTTATGTGGGTTATACTGTAGCTTCATTGCATGTCCCCTAGTCTTTCTACCTTTTGATGGCATAAACAATCGATCTATGTTTACCCATTCCACTCCATTCATTAATTTATAGATGTCTATCATATCTCCCCTCAGCCTTCTCTTTTCGAGGTTGAAGAGACCTAACCTTTTTAGCCTATCCTTATAGGGGTATCCTTCCATCCCGTTCATCATTTTGGTGGCTCTTCTCTCTTCTCTGTTCTTTTTCTGATTCTGCTGTATTCTTTTTAAGATACGGCGACCAGAATTGCATACAATATTTGAGGTGTGGTCACACCATGTAACGCTATAAAGGCATTATAATATCCTTTGTTTTATTCTTCATTCCTTTCCTTATGATTCCTAGCATTCTATTTGCTTTCTTGGCCGCCACTGCACACTGGACAGAAGGTTTCAATGTGTTATCCACGATGATGCCTATAGCTTTTTCCTGGGTGGTGGTTCCTAATGTGGATCCTTGCATCGTGTAACCATAGTTTGTTGTTCTTTCCTAGATGCATAACTTTGCACTTGTCCACATTGGATGTTCAAATGGCAGATGAAATTTAGTCTTCCAATTTATTAAGGACCTCTTGCAATTTTCACAGTCCTTTTGGGTTTTAACAACTTGAATAATTTTGTCATCTGCAAATTTGATTACCTCGCTCGTTATTCCCATTTCCAAGTCGTTTATGAATACATCAAAAAGCAGCTGATCCAGTACTGATCCATGGAGTACTCCCTTATTCACCTTTCTCCATTGGGAAAATTGGCTATTTCTATCTTTTAACCAGTTCCTGTTCTATAGTAGTATGCTACCTCCTATCCCATGACTTTTTAATTTCACCAAGAATCTCTAATGAGGGACCTTGTCAAAGGCTTTCTGAAAAGGCAGATACACCACTTTGACTAGCCCACTTTTGTCTGCCTGTTTGTTCACACCTTCAAGAAAATATAACAGATTAGTAAGACAAGACCTTCCCTGGCTAAAGCTATGGTGGCTGTCTCCCATTAAACCATGACTATCTACATGTTTAGAAATTTTGTTTTTAATAATAGTTTCTACCATTTTTCCCGGTACTGACGGTCAGGCTCACTGCTCTGTAGTTTCCTGGATCACTCCAGAACCCTTTATAAAAATTGGCGTTACATTGTCCATCCTCTAGTCTTCAGGTATTACTGATATCACAGATTAGTAGTAGTAGGTCTTTAATCTCCTTTTTCAGTTCATTTAACACCCTTGGATGTATACCATCTGGTCCATGTGTTTTGCTATTCTATAGTTTATCAAATAGTTGTAATACATCTTCCTGGTTTATCAGTATTTATTTCTTTTAATTCTTCTGCTGCGTCAGCTTTAAATACTACTTCAGGCATAGGTAACTTCCCTACATCTTCTTCAGTAAAGACCTAAGCAAAGAATATATTCAGTCTCTCCGCTATGTCCTTGTCCCCTCTTAGTGCCTCTTTTACCCCTCTATCATCCAGTGGTCCAACTAACACTCTCACAGGTTTTCTCCTATGAATGTACTTGAAAATTGTTTTTATTATGTGTGTTTGCTTCCACAGCAAGTTTTTTTTCTCAAATTCTTGTTGTCTGCCTTATCAATGCCTTGCATCTAACTTGCCAGTGCTTATGTTTCCAGTTTCGTCATTTGGCTCCTTTTTCCATTTCCTGAACGATGCTTTTTTGGCTACAACAGCCACTCTGACTTCTTTTAAACCATGCTGGCAGTTTTTTGGACTTCCTTTCACTTTTTTTAAAGCGTTGGAATACAGCTGGTCCGGGTTTCCAAGATAGTATTTTTAAACACCCATGCTTGATGTAAATCTTTAACCTTTACAGCTGCTCCTTTTAGTTTTATCTCCAGGAACAAGCAGGAATAAGTCCTCACATATGGGTACGTCGGTACCGACGGAGCCCGTGCGGGAAAGCTCCCCAGCTTCTTAGAATAGAAGCTTTTGGGACCTCCCACTGCACATGCGCACTGCCTTCCCGCCTTCCTGAACAGCTCTCCTCAGTTTCTCTTTTTCCGCGGAGCCAGCAGGTCGTGTTCCTGTCACCGCTGAAGAAATTGTTATTTTATTTGTTTCTTTAGACCGCGTACCTGCCTTCCCCATACCGATACCGGTATCGCCGGTCTTTTCTTTCTTTCTTTAAAAAATTATAATTCTTTTTTCTTATTTTTTAGCTTTTTGGTCACTTCAGAGAGGCCTCTCGGCCTACTCAATTTCTCCTCATGGAGAAGCCAGCCCCTGGATTTAAGAAGTGTACCAAATGTAATGCTGTTATTTCAGTCACAGACACCCATGACTGGTGTCTGAAATGTTTGGGGCCTGACCATTCCATACCGGACTGCCCATCTTGCTCCCACATGTCTAAACGTGGGCTGCAGAACCGGGCCAACAAATTCCATGTGCTGTTTGCTTCAGAGAATACAGCATCACAGTCATCCAGGTCTTCTTCTCCGGATGGATCTCAGGTAACCAAACCTTCTGTGGGCAAGTCCTCAAAGAGCAAATCTCCTTCAAAGCATCGAGAGGCTCTTAGCTTAGAACTTGAGGACCCTGCCCCAGCCAAACAACCCCGGCGGGAAGTCCAACTTCCAAAAACGCCAATTCAGGGGTCTCAGGTTGATATCGATGCTACGGCCTCGACAGATCACCTGTTAGCCTGCTCTGGGGTACCGGGTCACTCCGGTACCGACATCCAGGCAGCTATGGCGTCCATGGGCGATACTGTACAGTCCATGCAGCAGGCCGTCATGGCTTTCATTAAAGCTGCAACGCCATCGGTTCCGCTTTCAGCGGTTCCGGGCCCGATACCGGTATCGTCCGCCATGCCGGTATCGAGGCCGTCCACCTCTAAACGCAAGTCGGTACCGTATGGGCTTTCGCTCCATACCGGTTCCATACCCGATACGCCCGATATCGATACCGATCGGTACGCGTATCGTGCGTTAGAGGAAAGCACCGATTCCTCTGAGGATTTTCATTCCTCTGATGATTCTGCTGAGTTTTCACTCAACTTACCTGAGGAGCCCTCTTCTCCTAAAAGGAGAATGTCCCCTCCAGAGGATTTGTCCTTCCAGGACTTTGTTTTAGATATGGCTACAGCCCTTTCTATTACCACATCCTCTGAAAAGGAACCCAGATCCAAAAAACTGGATATTTTGGGATACTCAAAGGCCCCTAAGGAGGCAGTTACCCTGCCTATCCATGAAATCCTTCAAGAACAACTGATGGATTTCTGGGAAAATCCTTTGACTTTGTCTCCTTATTCCCGTAGGTTGGACACCATGTATAGGGTCCCTCCTTCTCCTGGTTTCCAAAAGACTCAATTGCCCCACCACTCTATTGTGGTGAAGTCTGCAATGAAGAAGATTAGGAGTACCAAAAGGCACTCTTCCACCCCTCCAGGACGGGAATGTAAGACTTTGGACTCTTTTGGTAGGAAAATTTTCCAGGCTAGTATGCTTATAGCCAGGATTAATTCCTACAGTCTCTATATGGGCATGTTCCTGGAGGAACTTGCCAAAAAGGTGCGGCATTTTGCCCCCTTTATCCCTGAGGATAAAAAGCAGGGATTCCTTTCCCTAGTGAAACAACTCTTAGAGGTTTCTAAGTTCTCTAATAGGGCAGCATATGATTCCTTTGAGGGAGCCAGTAGGGCTTCGGGCATTGCTATTGCAGCCCGACGTCTTGCTTGGCTCCAGGCCTCTGATCTGGAACCTTGGGTTCTAGATGGCTTACGGAATCTGCCCTGTACAGGTGAGAACTTATTTGGGGAAGAGTGGCAAATCAAAGCCACCCAGATGGATGCTGAAAATGCCACCTTGGAAAGACTTTCAAAGTCCACTTCAATTCCTACTAAGAAAAAGTCTTTTAAAAGGCCTTACTATAAGAAGGCCAGAGTTGCTTCAAATACTGGCCAGCAGTCTTCTCAACCTCGCTATACTGCTAAGCGTCAGCAATCCAAACAAGCACGAGCTAAGCCTGCAGCAGCTACTGTAGCTCAGCAGGCTCCAACCCCTCAGGGGTTTTGACTTGCTCCTAGGGAACTTGCCACTTCTGGTTCTAACACAACCAGAACCTCTCACCATACCCGGAAGGTTGGTTCACTTTGCTCCCAGATGGGAACAAATCACAACAGAACAATGGACCCTCTCTATCATTCGAGAGGGTTACAAACTTCATTTCTCCAGCCTTCCTCCCCATCATATGGTGAGACCATTCAATTCTCCCCCATCTCTCCTAACCCTGTTGGGTCAAGAGGTTTCCTCTCTTCTTGCCCAAAGGGCCATAGAAGAGGTTCCTCTTCCTCAACAAGGGTCCGGTTTCTACTCCCCTTATTTTCTCATTCCAAAGAAGACAGGGGGATTCAGACCAATCCTAGATCTGAGAGAATTGAACAAATTTCTCTTCAAGGAGAAATTCAAAATGCTGTCTCTCGGCATTCTCCTTCCTTACCTCCAGGGTCAGGACTGGCTTTGTTCTCTAGACCTACAGGATGCGTATACACATATACTCATCCATCCATCCCACAGAAAGTATCTTCGCTTTCTGTTTCAGGGAAAACATTTCCAATACAGAGTACTCCCCTTCGGTCTAGCCTCTGCTCCAAGAGTATTCACAAAATGCATGGCAGTCGTAGCCGCATTTCTAAGAGGCATGGGAATCTTTGTCTTCCCATATCTGGACGACTGGCTCATCCGAGCTCCAACTCAGTCACAGGCCCAGATTTCCCTGGACCACACAAGGAGCCTTTTGCAGTATCTGGGACTGGTAGTAAACCTTCCCAAGTCCCAACTCATCCCCACTCAATCTCTAGAATTCATAGGGGCCCAGTTGGACACCATCACTGCAAGGGCCTACCTTCCACATGTTCGAGGCCAGCGCCTCCTGAGTTTGGCCTCCCAAGCTCAGTCCAGCACTCACTTGACAGCCAGGGAAATGCTACGCCTACTGGGTCATATGGCCTCCACAGTGCATGTGGTGCCCTATGCTCGTCTTCATATGAGAGCAGCTCAATGGACCCTGGCCACTCAGTGGACTCAGGCGTCAGGAGCGCTCTCAGACCAAATACAAACCTCCGATCGTCTGTTTTGGTCCCTCCACTGGTGGACTTCCACCAAGAATCTGTTGTTGGGGGCTCCATTTCAACCATTGCTACCCCAAGCAACCCTCACAACAGATGCCTCCCAAACAGGGTGGGGAGCCCATCTGCAAACTCTCTCCACTCAGGGCACTTGGTCTCTACAGGAGACCACCCTTCATATCAATCTTCTGGAACTGCGAGCAATTTACCTTGCCCTCAAGGTCTTCCACTCCCTCCTAGCCAACCTCACTGTCCTAGTTCAGACGGACAATCAGGTGGCCATGTTTTACATAAACAAACAAGGAGGGACGGGCTCTCTGTCGCTTTGCAACGAAGCTCTAAGACTATGGGCCTTCGCCAGAGAGCATCAGATTCACCTGCTAGCAGTGTATCTCCCAGGAGTTCAAAACTCTCGGGCAGACAGGCTCAGTCGAGTTCTGCTGCCACACGAATGGTCCCTACATTTGGACCAAATAAACCGAATCTTTCAGGAATGGGGGACCCCGGACATAGACCTCTTTGCAAGTCCGTGGAATGCCAAACTTCCCCGGTTCTGTTCCAGAACTCCGTGTCAGGGAGCTCAGGCTACGGACGCCTTTCTCCTGAATTGGAATCAGGCATTCCTATATGCCTTTCCACCCATTCCTTTGATTCCCAAGACTCTGTTCAAACTCCAGAGGGATCATGGAACTATGATCCTCATAGCTCCACGCTGGCCACGCCAAGTGTGGTTCCCTCTACTTCTACAGCTCTCCCAGGGATCCTACTTGGATCTGGGAGCTGCGCCAGACCTCCTGTCTCAGGAGGAGGGGACTTTGTGGCACCCAAACCCCAAATCCCTTCACCTCAGTGCTTGGTTACTGAAGGCTTAAACCTTCAAGACTTTCATCTTTCCCAACCAGTGAAAGATATCCTTTCTGCCTCTAGGAAACCCTCTACCAGGCGTTCCTATGCTTTCAAATGGAAACGTTTTTCCATTTGGTGTGCTCAGCAGGGTCTTGACCCTCTGGCACTTCCTTTGAACTCTCTTCTTGATTATCTCCTGCATCTCTCCAATGCAGGCCTCAAGACGAATTCGGTAAGAGTCCATTTAAGTGCTATTGCAGCATCCTTGAAACATATAAATGGACAACCTATCTCCTCTCATCCTCTTGTTGCAAGATTCATGAGAGGCCTGACTCTCACTAAACCTCCCATCAGACCACCCCCGGTCGCATGGGATTTGAATCTAGTGCTCGGTCAACTTATGAAGCCACCTTTTGAGCCAATGTTTTCCACCTCCTTGAAATTTCTTTCCTGGAAGGTCATCTTCCTCATTGCAGTCACTTCGGCTCGCCGCATCAGTGAGCTGCAGGCTTTAGTGGCTAATCCACCTTACACAAGATTTCATCATGATAAGGTGGTCCTTAGGACGAATCCCCACTTTATGCCTAAAGTGGTCTCGCCTTTTCATCTTAATCAAGAGGTATATCTACCTGTCTTTTTTCCAGCTCCTCATGCATCCAATGCAGAGAGGAACCTTCATACTCTGGATTGTAAAAGAGCTCTCGCTTTTTACCTTAATAGGACTCAGCCACATCGAAAGTCTTCTCAACTTTTTGTGGCCTTTGATCCTTCCCATTTGGGACTTCCAGTCTCCAAGCGTACACTTTCCAATTGGATTGCTCAGTGTATTTCTTTTGCTTACCAGAGCAAAAACATTTCTCTGGAAGGCCATGTCACTGCTCACAATGTGAGGGCCATGGCAACTTCTATGGCTCATCTGCACTCTGTTTCCATAGATCAGATCTGTCGAGCCGCTACCTGGGCCTCGGTTCATACCTTCACAGCCCATTACTGTTTGGACAAGGACTCCCGCCGGGATGCCTTGTTTGGCCAGGCTGTCCTCAAGCACCTGTTCCATTCCTAAACAACTCCTGCCCACCTTCCCAGAATGGATGCCTGAGATCCATACGAAGATGGCGAACCTTTACAGGGGATCCCATGCATCTAAGCTAGGGAGTCCCCATATGTGAGGACTTATTCCTGCTTGTTCCTGGAGATAGCACAGTTACTTACCTGTAACAGGTGATCTCTGGGAACAGCAGGAATTAGTCCTCACAACCCACCCACCTCCCCTAGGAGTTGTATCTTTTATCTATCTATCTTCCTGTCCTCTCTCTGTTGACTCAGCTATAAACTCGAAACTGAGGAGAGCTGTTCAGGAAGGCGGGAAGGCAGTGCGCATGTGCAGTGGGAGGTCCCAAAAGCTTCTATTCTAAGAAGCTGGGGAGCTTTCCCGCACGGGCTCCGTCGGTACCGACGTACCCATATGTGAGGACTAATTCCTGCTGTTCCCAGAGATCACCTGTTACAGGTAAGTAACTGTGCTTTCTTAACGGTTTTCCTCATTTTATCATAGTCTCCTTTTTGAAAGTTAAAAGGTAGTACTATGGATTTCCTTGCTGTCCTTCCTCCATTTATTAAATCAAAACGCGATCATGCTATGATCACTGTTGCCAAGTAGCCCAAACACCCTTATCTCTTGCACCAGATCTTGGGTTCCACTAAGGACTAGGTCCAAAATGGCTTCCCCTCTGGTCGGTTCATCAACCAGCTGCTCCAAGAAGCAGTCATTTATTTCATCTGGAAACTTTATCTCCCTAGCATGTCCTGCCATGACACTGACCCAGTCAATACTGGGGTAATTGCAATTACCCATATTACTGTGCTATAAATATTGTTCCTTTATATCCATCCAGTTCAATCCTGCCACCTGTGGGTTGTCATGCCTCACCAGCAGCTTAGAGACTGAACAACTTGTGACATGAGGATTCTTGGGCAGCCGGAAGCCCTTCCCATCCCCCAGTCTCCAAGCAGCTGGAGAGTCGGGGCTCCCTAGTGGGATCTTCACTGAGGGATCTTAATCCTTATTTATTTTATTATCTCCCTATTTTTTTCTTTCTTTCCTGTGGCCGAAGCACCAGTGCTCTGAAAGGGGAAGGGGGTGATCCCTCTATGGGGTGGGGGGACCCTTCTCTAAAGTGTGCTGGGTTCTTTCAAAGGGAAAATAAGAACAAGAGCCCATCAGTGTGAGCAAGCCTACTGGGGCATTGTTTTTTCTCCATTGCAAGTTTCTGGTGGGCAGCAGGCCCTTCAGGGACAGGAGGAGGGTGCCCTGCTCAGTGCTGGTGCTCCAGTGGCTCTTGAACCTTCCTGTGGGTGAGGAGCTACGAAGTCTGCTTGCCTTGGTCCTCCTTCTGCTCCGGGACCACCCGTGGCCACTGACACAGATTGTAAGGCTGAGTGATCCGTGCTACTTCAGTGAGCCGGTGGGTTCCTTTCCTTCAAGGAGTCTCATGTCAGGGCAGCCAGTTTCCCGCAATTCTTTTTTTCAGCGGGAACCCATGCGACTGCAGCCTGTTCCACTATGTGGGAAGCAGGCTCTTGGCAGTAGGGCTCTTCTCCCTTCATATGGGGTAAGTGGGGGCCTGCATTGACGGGGAAGTCCTTTTTCTAAGTTGGGGCTCTCGCTGGTTTAGTTGGAGCGGGCCGTTTGCAGATCGGAGGACAGTTTGATTGCTTTCAGTTTAAAAAAAAAAAAAAAAAAAGTAAAAGGATTTTGTCTTAGGGGCAGGCTTAGGAGCTGTCTGGGAACAATGCCTGCAAGCCCACGTACCTAATCTGTGGCTCCTGGAGGGGAGCAGTATCAGAGAAGGCTTCTGACGGGGGTGTGAGGCGGTAGCCCGCTCTGTGGAAGGTGGTATGCAGGAGAAGGTGGGACCCTCGGAAGCGGCAGTAGGTTCACTGGGTTCGAAGGGTGAGCGGCGCTTCGCAATGGGAGTTGACTCCAGGGAAAGGGGGGGCGCTACTCCCAGCCGCTCTGAAACTACGGCCCCCCACTTCTTGGGAAGTGCTGGCGGGCGACTTCTTGGGATTTTTTTCCACAGAGTTTGTGTTTCTTATGCACAAAACCTACTGCACCAAACAGACAAGTTCTGAAGGGCTGCTAAGTTCTAAGAGGCCCCATAAGAGGGTCCTCTGCCGAGATGGAGGCATCCACCAGTGCCCAGGAATAATGCCCAGCTACCCACATATGGGGGGACTCCGATCTCTGGGACGACTTGGGATCGGTTCAGTCAGATGAGCCAGAGGAGCAGGAGCCTGAAGGGACCTTGCGGGATGAAGTGTCAGACCTGGAGGAGGGCGAGATCCCACAGAAGGAAGTGGCTTGCATTGTGAGAGTCTTCCACAAGGAGGAACTAGCGACATTGATTGCTCACTCCCTGCGAATGCTCAGTATGACCACAGGTGTCCTGACGGATGAAGTATCGTTGGAAGATCTGTTGTTCCAGGTGGTTCAGAAGTCGCAAACTGTTTTCCCGTTGCATAGGGTCATCAAGCAAATGATCCAGGATGAGTAGGATGTGCTGGAAACTGGTCTGCATGGGGCTTGAGCTATGGTATGCCTCTACTCACTTCCAGACCAGGAGAAGGTGGACGCAGCAGTCATGGCTTTAACCAAAAAGACTACTATTCCAGTGGAGGGCAACACTGTCCTCAAGGTTATCCAGGATAGGAAGCTAGAAACACTCCTGAACACTGTTCCCTCTAAGCTGTGCGCGCGCACACACCTCGCCGAGCGAGCGCACATACTTTACAACAGAGCGCACAAAAATTATGGCTCTGATTCTGATAGAAAACAACACAGACGTCTTAAAATTTAAACGTTATGATTGTAATTACTAGAAATTTCCTGCTTCATTTAGTGATCGTCTATTTTCATTTAATTTGATTAAAATCAATGTGGTGTACATACTGTATCCTGACGTGTAGTCAAATTTTAAAGTATATAACTCCGAGTGTCGTTATGTGGCGCACAAAAATTTAACCTTCCTTCAAAAGCTGCACACAGCTGATATTTTATGCGCACACAGCCTACAGAAAATTAGAGGGAACATTGCTCCTGAAGTAAGCTTTTGATAACGGCGCAGCTTCCTTGCAAGCCTCAGTGTGTGGCGCCTACGTGTCTTGTGCCTGTTTGCATTGGACTCAGGGACTTCTGGATGTCTCAAGGGAATCTGAGTCCTCTCCTCCGGAAGCGGCCAATTTAGAGTCCGGGGCTGCCTACATGACTAATGTTTTTATGACCTGATCAGGTGGCAGGCATGAAGCATGGCTGCGGTGGTCTCTGCGCGCAGGTATTTGTGGCTACGGAATTGGTTGGCTGATGGGTCCTCCAAGTCACGATTGAGCAGGGGAAGCTCTTGTTCGGGGAGGCATTGTGGAGAAGTTGGTCAAGGACATGGGATTCTAAAGGAGACCGTCTCCCTGGAGGATAAGCAGAAGACAGAGCGCCTGGTGGCCAAGGCTCAAGGCCAAACTCGGGATTTCCATAATTTTAGAGCAGTATGCTTTTGATCCCTACCAGAGAGGGAGATTCCCGGCTAGAGGCCAGTCCCTTTGGGGTTTCCGCGGAACAGGGAGAGGTTTCTATTCTCCTTCCTCCACAAATAAAAAGTCACAATGAAACAAGGGGGGCCCAGGTGGGGTTAATTCCCATGGAGGGCAGACTGCATGAGTTTGACCCTGCCTTGGCCCACATAAGCTCCAGAACCCATTGATCGGAGGTAATCGAGAGAGGTTACACTCTCGAGATCGTGTGTCCACTCAAGGAAGCCTTCCTCTGTTCTCTGTGTGGGGCATCTCCCAAGCTTCAAGCCGTGCAGGACTCTCTCTTGAGAGGCTGAGAGAGCTGCGGACAGTCGCGGAGGTCCCACATGCCCAGTGCAGCTCCGGTCGATATTCCATCTATTTCGTGGTACCCAAAAAGGAGGGGTCCTACATACCCATCTTGGATCTCAAGCACATGAATCGCTGCCTCAGGGTGCTGTGCTTCTGCATGGAGACCCTGAGAACGGTGATTGTGGCCGTCAGAAGGCAAGTTCCTCACCTCTTTGGATCTCACAGAGGCCTATCTGCACATTCCAATTCATCAGGACCATCAGTGTTTCCTGAGGTTCACAGTGCCCATGGACCATTTTCAGTTTGTCTTGCTGTTTGGCCTGGCGACTGCCTCCAGGACCTTCACCAATATCAAGATGGTAGCCGTGGCTACGTTAAGGAAAGAAGGAATCCTGGTACATCCGTACCTCAACGATTGTTTGATTCAGGCAAAGACCATGGCTGAGAGTGAGAGGGCCACCGCTTGGGTAGTCTATTTTCTCCAGAGCCTAGGCTGGGTAATCAACCGGGCCAAGAGTATCCTGCACCCGACCTGGGAGTTGGTTTACTTGGGGCCTCATTTCTGGACACTAGAAGGCAAGGTCTTCTTGCCATCAGATCGGGTAGTCAAACTGCAGCTACAGGTCAGGCTGTTTCCCCGTCGGCCTGGCAGTACTTTCAGTTCTTGGGGTCGATGGCGGTGACCATCAAATTGGTTCCTTGGGCCAGGGCCCACATGAGACTTTTGCAGAGGTCCCTGTTGAGGAGATAGCTGGTGCAGCATCACCCATTGGAGAAGAGACTGCCATTCCCAGGGAAAGTCCAGGGAATCTTCCAGTGGTGACCAAGGCTCGAGAAGTTGTTAGCAGGGATGCCTCTGGAAGTGCCGGCCTGGCTTGCTCTCACAATGGATACTAGCCTGTCAGGTGGGGGGCACACTCAATCTCATGTGGTGCAGGGCAATTGATCACTGCAGGAATCCCACTGGCCCATCAACCGGCTGGAAATGCGAGCGGTCTTCTTGGTCCTGCAGAGCTTTGCGAGTCTCCTTCTGGGGAAGGCGGTGTGAGTATTCTTGAACAATCCCCCCACAGTGACATATGTCAACCGGCAAGGGGGCATGGGCAGTGTGCAGTTGGAAAGCGAGGTCGCCCCGTTGCTAGCGTGGGCAGAAGAAAATCTACAGGCTCTGTCAGTGGCACACGTGGCAGGCAAAGCGAACATAGTGGACAACTGCCTCAGCTGGGTCCACGTGGATCCAGGTGAGTGGAAGCTCAATGATGAGGTGTTCACACAGGTGGCAAACCAGTGGGGCTCCCCAGTGATGGATCTCATGGCATCCTGAGCATCTGCGAAGGCGAGTCGCTTTTACAGCTGGTGCAGGAAGCGGATGTCTGAGAGTCTCGACATGTTGGTACAGCCTTGGCACACAAGATGTCTGCTCTATGTGCTTCCCCCATGGGCCCTGATAAGATGGGTGGTGCAATGATGGATAGAGGTGCACAGGGGGATGGTCATCCTGATTGCATCGGACTGGCTGTACAGATCATGGTACGCTGATCTCATCCAGTTGATGGCGGATTATCCGTGGAGTTTGCCGAGCAGGAGTGACCTGCTCCTTCAGGGACCGGTACAAATACCATAGGTGGATTAGTTCTCGCTTTATGGCTTGGTTCTTGAGAGGGCAAAGTTTAAACCAGCCCTGGAGCAGAACATCACTGCTATCCTGGTCCTGCAGAATTCGATGATGGCCGGTTCCCCGCCTCATCTGCTCCGACAACCGGGCCCTCAACTGCGAGGGAGTTCCTAGTTGTCGAGCTGAGCATCAAGCGCCCGCTGCCTCGAGAAAGTCCTCTGTGCTGGTTGAGATCCTGGTCCTGGTCCTGGTCCTGGTCCTGCTCCTGCTCATTGGGCATCTGGTCCTTGTTGGCCATTGTCTGCAACTCAGACCACAGGTCCTCCACAGGCCGTTGGCACCAGCCTTGGCACAAGGAGTCGCAGAGCCTCGGATTCCTCGTCAGCGCTCGACTTCGCGTGGGAGATGGAGGAGGCTTCCCCATATACCAGAAGGCACCAAGACATTCCTTCTGACCCATCTCCCCCGGCAGCTCAATGCTTTTCTTCTCCCAAGAACGTAGTCTTCCATGACTTCATCAGGGATATGAGGAGGAACAAACGGAGCAAAAGACGTAGGTTTGGACCAGACTGCTTTATTGATGATAGTCCCTACGCGTTTCGGCAAACGCCTTCCTCGGGGGACATACAGCTACCATAAATTGAACAAACAATGTTAAAACAAAATATAATAATAAATATAAAACAATGTAAAACAATGTAAAACAACGTATCTTAATAATACATCATAAAAAATAAATAATGAATAAATAATAAGAAGATGAAAATTAATAAGTAAATAAATATTAAAGGACATACAGGGAAGTGTAAGGATAAGAAGGGCCGAGACAAAGGACAAACCAATTTATCCAAACGTTGAGGACTATGTGATCTGATTAAGAGTAATAATCAGTGTACATATAAAAAAAGAACAATTAAAATTAACTAACAATCATGCATACATAACCTAGATAACAAAAACGGGTAAAATGAAACAATTAAACTACACCAAGAGTGTTGACTGCATAAAGTAAAAAGTAGTACAAGCAAAAAAACTCATACATATAAAACAAACCTACCAGTGCTGTGTAGATGAAGTGTCTCATTAAGACAGTTTGGTCGGATTTCTATGTAATAGCTAAAAATATATAAAAATATATAAAAGAAAACAAGCTAAAGACTTAAAACATAAAGTGTATAATGTCATATAAGAGCAATAAATAATAATCAAATATTATGAAACAATATACAAATAATGCAAATGTAAAAATGAATGAATAAAATAATAAAATACATGAATAATACATACTATAAATATTACAATACATTAATTCTAATAAAAGGAACCCATAACAGAGGAAAACCAAGAATGTATATAAGAAGATATATAAAAGGGAGTTAAAATATATATGTATGTATGTAAAAACATGACATTATGCTGACTATTAAAAAATCGGAAGGAAACTCCGGTACTCATGAACAGATAAAAGACCAAGTAAAGTAAATGGTATTATGCGGAGAACTATAAACAAAACATGTGTGGAGGGAACTATTAATTGATAAAAAGGAAGCAAGGACATCATATGGTGAATAGATACAGAGAACCATGTACAAAACTTGTGCTAAGGAAGAAAATAAGTAATTGCAAAATTACTAAGATAAATATAAAAATATGTAAAATTCAGGTGAGCGCATAGGTGGCATAACTCTGTTAGGGATGAGGTGTACTGGAAATAAGGTGTACATATTAATATACAAACCAAAATAAAGGTGGATATATATAAGTGTAAAATAAAGACAAACATGTTGGATGTAAAAATAATAAATTATTGTGAAGTGCTGAAAGTGATAATTAAACCAGTGTAAAACAATATTAAGATCATATTATTAATCTGATCAAATCGCTAAACAGTGACAAATGTGAAGAAAAACACACCCAAATGAGTATAGTTTTACATTCAATGTTAAGTAGACCTATGCAAGTCGTGTTAGAGATACCAAAATGTCAACTCTATGCTAAAACTAAGAACAGCGTGTGAAAAGAAACATAAGAAAAGGCAGTTCATGTAGACGCCATTTTTTGCGCCTTCTGAAATGACGTGACGAAATTAGACAGAGTCAAATGCGGGCGTGCAGAATACCCAGTGAGTGAAGAAAGATGCAAAGAAAAATAAATATTAGTGTGATAAAGGTAATGGAATGCACGTCTCTGTTCAGGGATACATTGTGATGTGAATGAAAGTGTGCATATATAATCTTAAAACCCAAAAGGATGGTGAATATAAAGGAGGATTGGTGCAAGAGTATTTAATGCAAAAAATGTATATGAGCAGGCTACATATAAGATAAGATATGGAATAGTGCTGAAAGTGACGATAATAACAGTGTAAAAAAGTATGTAAGGAACCTATTGATCTAATCATGCCGCTAGAGCAATGACAGTGTGGAGAAAAAACATGCGCTCAATCTTGCATAGTCTTACTTTGATCGATGAGTAAATCTGTGTAGATCGTGTAGAAATCACAAAATATCACCAATGTGCTGAGTCTAGGAACGGCACGATGCCAGTGAGAAGAGACCTAAGAGTGACCAGCAGTTTATATAGACGCCATTTTTCGCGCCTTCAAAGATGACGTCAGCGAAGGTGGGCGGAGACAAAGACCGCGGTGAAAAGAACGGGTGAATGGAAAAAAAAAAATGAATCGTGAATCAAAAAACATGTGAGAGAGAAAGTGGAATATAAATTCAAAATGAGCCTTTTCATAAAGTAAACATAAAAGAGGACGATGTTAACTAATCAAACCACTAGAAAAACATCAGTTTAAAGGAATATAAGGGAAAGGCAGAATATGCAATCGAACATAATTTTACTTAAAAAGGGGTTACCATGCAAAACCAGTTCCTTCAAAAGAAAACATTTGGCAAGAGAAAGAATTAAAACGGAACAGTAAAGGGTAGTTAAACCAATGTGGCAATCCGTAAAACAGTAAGGTGTTAAAAAAGGGGATGATAAAATAGACCGGATCAAATTAAAATACAAATACTATAACTATAATTTAAAAAGGGGCAAAAGATAAAACCATAAATAATATATGCAAAATCGAAGCTGAATGAGGGCTCAAATCTTGTTAAGGTACAGTGTGAACTATCTAAAAAAGGTAAAAATATGTTAAGAACGAATTAAGAGCTGATTCATAAAAAAACGGAGAGATCACTCTCTTGGTTAAGTCCGGACGGTTCCAGGCTATTTAGTTCAAAAATGAACCGTTGTTCTAACTTGAGTAAAGTATTGTTAATATCACCTCCGCGCCAGTGTGGAATAGCAGTCTTGATGACCAAAAATTTAAGGTCACTAACCATGTGGCCCTTCTCTAACCAATGCGAGACTAATGGTTTTTCAATAAGTTGTCTCTGAATATTGCGTGTCCGTATTTGTCGTAGAGTTTTGCCTATATAAATCATGTCACAGGGGCATAAGATCAGGTAAATAACATTGATGGTCTTGCAGTTAGAATAATGATTTATGATGATTTTATGACCCGTGGATTTATGTATGAAACAATTTTTTGTTGTGATAGCATGAAGACAAACAGAGCAATTGCTGCAACTATAGTGACCTCTAACTTTGAGAGTGGGCCGAGGGGCAGTGAGAGCAGAGGGGACTAAAAAATGACTTAAATTTGGCGCCCGTTTATATGATACCATTAACCGTTTTGATTGAAAAGCAGGTAAAAAGGAAATAAGATCCCATTCTTGTTTCAAGATATCCGTGATAGTCTTGGAATATGATGAAAAGGTGAGAGGACAGGTGACCCTATCTGTTTGTGAACGTACTGTATTCTGTAGGAGTGTTGGGCGATCTGTGGCTGATGCTCTCTGATATGCTCTATAAATGCATTTATTAGGATATCCACGTTGTTCAGAAGGCGCGAAAAATGGCGTCTACATGAACTGCCTTTTCTTATGTTTCTTTTCACTGGCCACATGCTGTTCTTAGTTTTAGCATAGGGTTGATATTTTGGTATCTCTATAACGACTTGCATAGGTCTACTTAACGTTGAATGTAAAACTATACTCATTTGGGTGTGTTTTTCTTCACATTTGTCACTGTTTAGCGATTTGATCAGATTAATAATATGATCTTAATATTGTTTTACACTGGTTTAATTATCACTTTCAGCACTTCACAATAATTTATTATTTTTACGTCCAACTTGTCCATATTTTGGCATCAAATCATTTTGAGTTTAACCGGCTGCTCTGTTCTGCTCACCTTTTTTCTCCACATGTTTGTCTTTATTTTACACTTATATATATCCACCTTTATTTTGGTTTGTATATTAATATGTACACCTTATTTCCAGTACACCTCATCCCTAACATAGAGTTATGCCACCTATGCGCTCACCTGAATTTTACAGATTTTTATATTTATCTTAGTAATTTTGCAATTACTTATTTTCTTCCTTAGCACAAGTTTTGTACATGGTTCTCTGTATCTATTCACCATATGATGTCCTTGCTTCCTTTTTATCAATTAATAGTTCCCTCCACACATGTTTTGTTTATAGTTCTCCGCATAATACCATTTACTTTACTTGGTCTTTTATCTGTTCATGAGTACCGGAGTTTCCTTCCGATTTTTTAATAGTCAGCATAATGTCATGTTTTTACATACATACATATATATTTTAACTCCCTTTTATATCTTCTTATATACATTCTTGGTTTTCCTCTGTTATGGGTTCCTTTTATTAGAATTAATGTATTGTAATATTTATAGTATGTATTATTCATGTATTTTATTATTTTATTCATTCATTTTTACATTTGCATTATTTGTATATTGTTTCATAATATTTGATTATTATTTATTGCTCTTATATGACATTATACACTTTTGTTTTAAGTCTTTAGCTTGTTTTCTTTTATATATTTTTAGCTATTACATAGTAATCCGACCAAACTGTCTTAATGAGACACTTCATCTACACAGCACTGGTAGGTTTGTTTTATATGTATGAGTTTTTTTGCTTGTACTACTTTTTACTTTATGCAGTCAACACTCTTGGTGTAGTTTAATTGTTTCATTTTACCCGTTTTTGTTATCTAGGTTATGTATGCATGATTGTTAGTTAATTTTAATTATTCTTTTTTTATATGTACACTGATTATTACTCTTAATCAGATCACATAGTCCTCAACGTTTGGATAAATTGGTTTGTCCTTTGTCTCGGCCCTTCTTATCCTTACACTTCCCTGTATGTCCTTTAGTATTTATTTACTTATTAATTTTCATCTTCTTATTTATATCATTATTTATTTTTTATGATGTATTATTAAGATACGTTGTTTTACATTGTTTTACATTGTTTTATATTTATTATTATATTTTGTTTTAACATTGTTTGTTCAATTTATGGTAGCTGTATGTCCCCCGAGGAAGGCGTTTGCCGAAACGCGTAGGGACTGTCATCAATAAAGCAGTCTGGTCCAAACCTACGTCTCTTGCTCCGTTTGTTCCTCCCTTGATCTGCAAGAGTTACGCTCCTCCCTTTATATCTTCATCAGGGATATGATCAGGGTCCCTTCGGTGCAAATGCAGCGGAGGAGGAACCGCACACCGAGGAGTTGGAGGTTCTCTAGTATGAGACTTCACCTAGAAAGACCCTCACAGTGCCCATACAGCCAATCCTCGTGAGGCTGCTCCTCCGAATATAGGAGATGCCAGCCTCTGTACCTATAGTCTAAAGAGCGCGAAATAAATAAATAAATAAAATAAATTAATTAAATAAATAAATAGTCAGCCATTGGCTTGACTCTATGTACAGCGTCCGGAAAGGCCTGTGGTTTCACAAACCCCAGCTCCCATATAACTCCATGGTCATCAAGTCAACCATGCAGAAGCTCAAGAACCAGAAGACCGACTCCTCCATCTCTCTCGGTAGAGAGGCCCGGGCCCTCGATACACTTGGGTGCAAATGCTATTAGGGCTTGATGGTGGGTTGCCAGATCCAGGCTTATGAACTGTACATAAGCATATACCAAAAGGCACTGGCAAAAGAGCTGTCTGGGTTTGCAGCAGGCCTCGTCGGGGAACCCCTCCAACAATTCCAGACCCTATCCTCAGGCGTAAGGGACTGCTCCAAGTTCCTCTCTGGGGCTGCCCTATGATTGCTTTGAGTCAGCAGCTTGAGTTGTGGCGGCCGGCATCGGGGCCTAGTGCCAGGCCTGACTGCAATCCTCTGAACCTCTTTGGCAAACCTATGACCGACAAAGCTGCTGAGTTCGAGGCAGAGTTTGACCTGTCAGAGGCTTTCTAAAAAGACCTCATCCCATCCCCGCAAAAAAACATCGGGGGAAAAGGGTGCCTTTACACAGCATCACCAGTACCAGCCCTACTCTGTCCATCAACAGGGTTTTCACCCCAAAAAGCAGGGATACAGGGCTTAGAAGGAAAAACCACCTAAGCCCTAGGTTCCAGCTCCCACCCATTACCAATATAAGGTACTGCCCTTTGGGTTAGCCTTGTCTTCAAAGGTCTTTACAAAGTGCCCCACGGTAGTCACAGCCCACTTAAGGCTTCAAGGGGCCTTAGTCTTCCCTTACATGGATGACTGGCTCATAAAGGAGGCTACAGCTGCAGAGGCACAATGTGCCACCGGACACACCATAAATGTCCTGCAGCACCTGGGGTTTGTCATAAACTACTCCAAGTCCCATCTCACTTCCGCTCAGAGCCTAGAGTTTTTAGGGGTGCAGCTGGACACCCTTCACTCAAAAGCCTTTCTCCCTCAGGAGAGGTCAGTATGCCTCAGGATACTAGTCAGCAGAGATGCTACGTCGCAGGACAAGACCCACGCAGCTTCTCCTTTGCCTACTGGGACACATGGCCTCCATAGTCCACATGACCCCAGATGCCCATCTACACATGAGCAGCACATTGGTGCCTCTACTCTCAATGGACCCAAGCTACAGGCAGGCTCTGGGTCAGTGTGCATGTGACCCGCCAGCTGACAGATTCCCTCGGATGGTGGCAGAATCCAGGTCACCTTCAGGCCAGGAAGCCTTTCCAGGCACCCACCCCCCAAAAAGTCCTCACCATGGACTTCTCTCTAATGGGCTGGGGATCGCAATGTGAGAGCCTCCAGGCACAAGGCTGCTGGTCCCAGAGGGAATCTGAATTGCAGATCAACCTGTTGGAAATTAGGGCCATATTCCTGGCCCTTAAAGCCTTCAGCTACCAGCTGCAGCACCATGTGGTGCTGATCCAGACCGACAATCAGGTTGCGATGTTCTACGTGAACGAACAGGGGGGGAATGGGGTCATACCCCCTCTGCCAGATGGCAGTAGCCCTCTGTTCTAATGCCACACACAGAGGGATACTCCTGAGGGCGGTCTGCCTCCTGGCCAGGACAATGTCTTAGCAGACAAGCCGAGCAGGGTACTGCAGCCACATGAGTGGTTCCTGGACCTAACAGTAGCCTCATAGTTGTTCTGGCTCTGGGCCGTCCCAGTGATTGGCCTGTTCGCCAGCCCAGACAATGCACAGTTGCCTCATTTTTGCTCCCTCCGTCCGCACCCGTCTTGGGTAGCGGTGGATGCATTCCTCATCCTGTGTTCAGAAGGCCCCCTGTACGCTTTCCTTCCAATGCCAATGATTTGCCAAGACTCTGCTCAAGGCTCAGAGCGACAGAGCATTCCTAGTGCTGGAAGCCCCTTGGTGGCCAAGACAGCCCTGGTTCCTGCTATTCCTCACTCTTTCGACAGTACCGCTGAGCCCCAGAACTACTCTCGCAGGAGCAGGGCTCTCTCCTACACCCCAACCTGGGTTCCCTTTCTCTCATGGCTTGGCTGCTGAAAGGGTAGCGCTAGCTCCCTTCAATCTTCCATGGAACGTGGAAGACTTCCTCCTCCACAAGAAGGACGTATGCCTTCAAGTGGCAATGTTTCTCACTGTGGCGCACATAAAAGTGGATGAACCTGTTCAAAGTGCACGTGGTACTCCAGTACCTGCTCCACCTATGCAGGTGGGACTGAAGTCCATTTCAGTCAGAGTACACCTGAGCGCCATTGCGGTGTATCACCACTCCATAGAGGGGAAGCCCCTCTTGGCTCAGCCCCTCTTGGCTCAGCCCCTCGTGTATTGGTTCCTAGGTGGCCTCGTATTGTCCAAACCCCTCGTCTGCCCTCCGGTGGCAAATGGGACCTGAATGTGGTGCTCTCGCAACTCAGTAAGCCCCCGTTCGAGCCTCTAGCTACTTTCCACCTGCAGTACCTCTCCTGAAAGGTTGCCTTCCTGGTAGCACTCACATCAGCTCACAGAGACAGTGAGCTCTAGTCTCTGTTGGCAGAGCCTCTCTACACCAGGTTCTACAAGAACAGGGTGGTGCTCTGCACACACCCCGCTCCGCAAGAACAGGGTAGTACTCTGCACACACCCCGCTCTGCAAGAACAGGGTGGTGCTCTGCACACACCCTACGTTTCTGCCAAAGGTGGTGTCCCCATTCCACCTCAATGAGGAGGTGGTGCTCCCTACCTTCTTTGCCAGGCCTCACACTGGTGAGGCAGAGACCGTTCTCCACACTCTGGATTTATTTATTTATTTAATTTACATTCTCTTATATACCGCGCTATTCTGCATCAGTGCGGTTTACATTGAACAAACTGAAATTACATTGAACAGGGCATTATAACTTGGAGATAACTATTTTACAGGGAATATGGGCTATGGAGGGTTAAGTGGCTTGCCCAAGACCACAAGGAGCACCTGTGGGACTAGAAACCCCAGTCCTTCCGGCCCAAGGTTGCTGTCCTCTAGTGGGATTTGAACCCCCGACCTTCCGGCCTGAAGTACCTTGCCCCAACCACTAGGCCACTCCTCCACTGGATTGCAAGAGAGCCCTGTCATTCTACTTGCAATGGACTTGGGGCCACCACAGAGCTCAACAGCTTTTCGTATCCTATGACCCCAGCCATCTGGGACGCCTAGTGACTAAGCAAACTCTGTCCACTTGGGTGGTGGACTGCATTACCCTTGCCTATGAGAAAGCAGGGATCCTACTGGACCAGAGAGTCATGGCGCACAATGTCAGGGCCATGGCTACTTCCATGGCCAATCTGCGTTCCGTCCCCATGACAGAAACTTGCCAGGCTGCCACCTGGTCTTTGGTCCATACCTTCGCAGCTCACTACTACCTGGAGAGGGAATCCCAATGGGACAGTGCCTTCGGCCAGGCTGTCCTCCATAATCTTTTTGGAATATAGACAATGTCTACCCTCTGACCCTTCTGTGTTCAGGCTACCGGAGTGCTGGTTCTTTGCCGGACACTTGAGTCTTGCAAGAGCCTCTTAGGGATTCAACTGCTGCTGATAACGCTGTCCTTTGCAGATCACTGTGGCATTTTTGTAGAGGTTCTCTGTAGCCTGTAGCTGGGGAGTCCCAGGACTGACTGACTTCTTGTTTCTGGAGAAAGCATAGTTAGTCACCTGTAACAGTGTTTTCTGAGGACAGCAGGAATCGATCCTCACAACCCTCCCTCCTTCCCTTGGAGTTGCTTCTTTGCTGTATTTTATTTTTGCTGTCTTAGCTATGTCATCAGATTGAGGCAAGATGGCATCCTTGGGCAGGAAGTGGATCAGGCGTGCGTGGTTCATCTCCCAAAGACTTTCTTTGAAAGCTTGGGATATGCTTCCTTGCGAGCTCTGTCAGCGCCGACTTCATCCATATGTGAGGATGATTCCTGCTGTCCCCGGAGAGCACCTGTTGCAGGTGAGTAATTACGTTTTACGGAAAGAGTGGTAGATTCGTGGAATAGTCTCCCAGTAGATGTGGTGGACACGAGAGCAGTATTTGAATTCAGAACAGCATGGGACAAACATAGAGGATCTCTAAAGGTAAAAAGGGGACCATTGTAGTTGATATGGAAAGGCAGACTAGATAGGCCATTTGGTCTTTTTCTGCCATCATATTTCTATCTAGTCTGCCTTTTTATATCAATTACAATAGTGCCCTTTTTCCTTTAGAGATCCTCTGTGTTTATCCCATGCTTTTTTGAATTCAGATACTATCCTAGTCTCTACCACCTCCACTGGGATGTTTCTATGTTCCTACCTCTGTTCTGCCAAAACTATAAGTTTGGAAGAGTCTATGCACAGATCACATCAAAATAGGCATAGGAAACAATTAAAGCCATGCTAGGATAGACCAAGGTCCATCAAGCCCAGCATCCAGTCTGTCAATTTTGATGTAAATATGATTTTCATAACACATTTCCAGAGATGATTAGTGGCTCTCCGAAGTCTTCCATGGCACACACTGCATGCATATGTAGTTATAAAATTTTATAAAAGCTCTTGGTATAAAACAGGCTTTACACATGCAAAAAGCTTATAAAATTAGCAAGTATAACTGCTAACCTAGATGGAAATGTGGAGAATGAAGACATTGTGCTTACCTGGGGCATTCCTATTCCCCCACTCTGAGGAGTAGGGACTGTCATTTGTATAGTGCTGTACATGTACACATAAAGTAGTAGTATTAAGAAGTTTGATGCAAGAAAGATAGACAAAGGAAAAAAGCACAATAACTGCTCTAGTAGAAGGGTCAGTGCCAAGTGACTTTTCTTTAGTACATGTGGGGAAAGAAGTTAAAGTACCAACAAATGCAACAAGAAACCAAGAAAGTATGACAGAAAGTTACAAAAATACTCAGTTATATTGGGTGCCACCGACTTGCTTAAAAATAATTCCAAAGCACATTTTGATAAGTTGCCTGCATATATTACACTTTATGAACTCCAGTGCAAGTGCTGAGAGATTGACAGAAGGTGAGGTATGTTTTGTCTTGCTATGTGTAAAATTGGAAACATTATCATGTGCAACATAAATTCCTTAGCAGAACTCCAGTCCAGTCCCTTTACTCTCGGGTTGCGCAACCCTTCCAGCAGCTTGGAGGCTGAGCCCATCATCGTTTTGATGATGGTGTGGTATAAATACCACTGGCACCACCCATAGGCACCAGTATTCTCAGCCTCCAAGCAGCTGGAGGGTTACCGTAAGCCAGGAGCTTACTGGTCTTTAGTTCTTTTTTGATATCCCTTTTTATTACTTTTCTTTAATTTTTTGATTTCCCTTTACTTTAGTTAAGGGAGATTTTTTTCTTCTCCCGTGGGTTGGTTCTGTAAATCGCTGTTCCTACTTTCCTTGCTGACTTCCCTCCCCCCCCCTCCTTCTCGGCCCTCCGGTATCCTTGGAAGGAGAGGGCTTACTGGGCAACGGGGTGATTCGGGACACTTCTCCCCCGCGATCGCGGCATCTGGATCTCCGGCCTCCTCTCCGCTCACGTTTACCTCGCGCCGAAGCCCCCGAGGCGGGCTGAGCGCTAGAGGCAACACCGCGCTGAAGCCCCAGTCGGGGGCTGAGCACGGGACCCAAAGAATGCTCCTCTTCCGGCTTCTCTGCCGCCTCGCGCTTACAGCGGCTGTCCAGGCTGAGCGCTAGAGGCGGCGACGGAACGATCAAACAATTGCCCTAGCGTCGGGGGGATCCGGGCTACGGCGGCGAGGATAATTTCGCCGGCCGCATACCCTGACTCCACGTGGTTGAGGCCTACCACGTGGAGCCTGGCAACACTCAGCTAGCCCAGCGTGAGGAGCGCTGCACGCAGAGCATTCGACCAGCGAAACCGCAAGTATCACAGAGACCTGTATTTTTCTAATTTGTTTCATCTATTCTAATTGAATTTAATTCAATTTAATTTAATTTAATTTTAGCTTAGTCAGGACCCTGGTCCAGACTTGGGGTCAGGGCCTCCCAAGCCCCCCCCCCCCTCCTCCCTCCCAGTAAAATTTTTCATTTATTTTCAATTTCATTTATTTTTCTTTGATTGCCTATTGGGACTCAAAAAGAAAATATTAATATTAATAGAGGAGGAAGAATGACGGGAAAATTACGGTGCCTGTCCTGCGGAACGCGCAGAATCGCGGATTCTGAAGCCGGGATCTGCCGGGGTTGTGCTGCGGAAGCAGCCTCTGTGGAGCATGAAATTCAGTTGGCCATGGATCAGACTTCCCAAGGGTCTCAAGGTCTCCGGGAAGGGGGAGGGGATTCTTCCTCCACTCCCCCGCCCTCTACCTCTGCCTTATCAGGCCCTTCCCAGTCCCTTCCCCCTGTTTCCAGTGGAGCGGGGGAAGGCTGGGAGCATTTTTCTCCAGAATTTGTCCTTCTGTTGCACAAAGCTTATTGTATGCGTCAGCAGGGACTCATGGAGCCAACGCTGCTGAAAGAAAGTAGCCGGCCCGGTCCAGGGAAGACAAGCTCCCATGACCCCGGAGCCCCTCCTAAGCGCTCTAGACTGATGAGCGAAGAACCTCTCACTTCTTCTCCGACCACTCCGGAGGAAGAGGGATCGGACAGAGAAGTGGGGGAGGAAGAGGAAGAGCTTGAGGAGGGGGAGATCCCAGAAGAAGAGCATTCCCGGATAGTTAGAGTATTTCGTCGGGAGGAGCTCCCAGCCTTAATTAATGAATCCATGAAGGTGCTCAATATGGCATCAGACATCCCCGCAGAGGAAGAAGCGTTAGAGGATCCTTTGATTCAAGCCGTCAGAAAGACTCAAAGTCTTTCCGGTCCACAGGGTGGTACGCCAGATGATCCAGGAAGAGTGGAATCAACCGGAGTCCAGCCTAAGAGGGGTGAGGGCCATGTCTCGCTTGTACCCTTTGCCTGAAACTGACAAGGATCTGCTGAAGTCCCCAAGGGTAGATGCGGCGGTTTCAGTGGTGACAAAGAAGACGACCATTCCGGTCGAGGGCAGCGCAACACTTAAAGATAGTCAGGATAGAAAGCTGGACTCTCTGCTGAAGCAAGCCTTTGATGTTAGTGCCCTCGCCCTGCAGGCCTCAGTGTCAGGAGCGTGGGTAGCAAGAGCCTGTCTGAGGTGGGCTCAACAGCTTCAACTAGCGGATGGCGCCTCTACCGACGCGCAAGCTAGTGCTGCGCGGTTAGAGTCGGGTTCCGCCTTTCTTATTAGGAGTCTAGCAAAAAATATGGCCTCGGTGGTAGCAGGCAGGAGATATCTGTGGCTGCGCAATTGGGCGGCGGACCCCTCCTCGAAGGCTCGTCTGAGTCGCCTTCCCTTCAAGGGGAAGCTGCTGTTTGGCGAAGACCTGGAAAAGTTGGTGAAAGATCTTGGCGAGTCTAAGGGAGGTAGACTTCCAGAGGATAGGCCTAAGCAAAACCGTTCGACGGTCCCAGCTCGCAACCAGCCGAGGGACTTTCGTAGGTTCCGGTCGACCAGACAGAATTTTTTTCCTAGGGGTCGCCCCTCCCCTAGAGGTCAAGGCTTCCGAGGGTTTCGAGGAGCTGGAAGAGGTTTTGGAGCTTCCTCCTCTTCCTCAGGTCCTAGGAAGCCACAATGAAACTGCGGGGGCCCAGGAGAAAGGCCTGCTGGTGGGGGGTCGGTTAAGGCAGTTCCTTCCCGCCTGGGCCCGAGTCACATCGGATCGTTGGGTACTGGAAGTAATCAGAGAGGGTTATGCTCTCGAATTCACAAAGCAAGTTCCCCCAGCCTTTATGCAGTCTCCTTGCGGCTCTCCAGAAAAGAGAGCAGCAATAGAAGACACTCTTTCAAGGCTGATCGAGTTGGGAGCGGTGACTCCTGTCCCGAGAGACCAATACGGTTCCGGTCGATACTCGATCTATTTTGTGGTCCCAAAGAAAGAAGGGTCCTTCCGTCCAATCCTGGACTTAAAACAAGTCAATCGCTGCCTCTCGGTTCCTCATTTTCGCATGGAAACCCTAAGGTCGGTCATTGCAGCGGTAAGACAGGGGAAGTTTCTAACATCTCTAGACTTGACGGAAACATACTTACATATTCCGGTACGAAGATCTCATCAGCAGTTCCTGAGATTTGCAGTACCGAGAGGTCATTTTCAGTTCCAGGCTCTTCCCTTTGGCCTAGCAACAGCCCCCAGGACATTCACCAAGGTAATGGTGGTGGTAGCCGCGGCCCTTCGCAAGGAGGGTATTCTAGTACATCCATACCTGGACGATTGGCTGATTCGGGCAAAATCCGAGACAGAGAGTCGTACAGCTACAGCCTCTTACAGTGGGCCGAAGCACACCTATTGGACCTGTCAGCTCAGCACGTAGCGGGAACAGAAAATGTGACGGCCGATTACCTCAACAGACACAAGATAGACCACGGGGAATGGGAGCTAGCGCAGGAAGTGTTCGACCAAGTGGTAGCCCTTTGGGGAGCGCCAATCATGGACCTCATGGCGCGCTATGAAACGTCCAAAGCAAACCGGTTCTTCAGTCGAAGAAAGGAAAGGATGTCAGAAGGCTTGGATGCCCTGGTCCAGAAGTGGCCTTCAGAAGGTCTCCTGTATGTGTTCCCACCCTGGGCCCTCATAGGGAGGGTTCTAAGACGAATAGAGGCCCACCCAGGTCTGGTAATCCTCATAGCCCCGGATTGGCCTCGCCGCCCTTGGTATGCAGACCTGGTGAGGCTAACAGCGCATCGCCCTTGGAGACTCCCCGACAGAAAGGATTTGCTACGGCAGGGTCCAGTACTCATGCCCCACGTGCATCGATTCTCGCTTACGGCTTGGCCCTTGAGAGGGCACGGCTCGGGAAGCGGGGTTACTCGGCTTCGGTAATTTCGACCCTGCTGAACACCCGGAAACGCTCGACCTGCCTTTCCTATATCAGGGTTTGGCGCACATTCGAGGCGTGGTGCACGGAGCTCCATAAGAAACCCCTAGAAGCCTCAGTTCCGGAGGTGTTAGAGTTCCTACAAGCAGGCTTCGAGAAAGGTTTGGCTCACAGCTCGTTACGAGTTCAGCTAGCGACAATCTCTTGTTATAGGGGAAAGGTTCGGGGCAAGTCTCTGGGAGACCACGCTGATGTGGGTAGATTCCTGAGGGCGGTCAAGCGCTTACGGCCTCAACAAAGATCAGTGATTCCCCCTTGGGACTTAAACCTGGTTTTGGATGCCCTAACTAGAGAGCCCTTTGAACCAGCAAGGAGTGCCTCTCTAAAGGACTTAACCCTCAAGACGGTATTTTTGGTAGCTATTTGTTCGGCTAGGAGGGTCTCGGAGCTACAAGCTCTCTCTTCTCGACCTCCCTTCCTTTCTTTTTTCAAGGATAAGGTGGTCTTACGGACGGTTCCTTCCTTCCTACCCAAGGTCTCCTCTCCCTTTCATATGAACCAAACAGTTTCGCTCCCGTCCTTCGCGGGAGAAGCTCAGGAAGGGGAAAGTACCAAACTGCGGCTCCTAGATTTGCATAGAGTGCTGAGACGATATCTCTCACGCACAGCGGCTTTCCGCAAGTCCGAACGGCTTTTCGTTCAATTTGGAGGGCCGCACAAGGAGGAAGCCACAGCCAAAGCTTCCATTTCTAGATGGACCAGGGAGACCATTGCCTCTGCCTCTGTAAAGCGGCCACCTGGTCCTCGCTGCATACCTTTTCCAAGCACTACAGACTGGATGTTCAGAGTAGAGCAGACTCCAGATTTGCAGGTGCAGTACTTCAGTCCGGTTTGGCGAACCCCACCCAGGGTTGAACTGCTCTGTTACATCCCGAGAGTAAAGGGACTGGACTGGAGTTCTGCTAAGGAAAAAGTAATTAGTCCTTACCTGCTAATTAGTGTTCCTGAAGGAGCTCCAGTCCAGTCCCTGATCACGCCCAGGTTCGGTTTCTAATGCTCAGAATGGAATAAAGGACCGAAGTCGGTGAACGGAGCGGAAGCGGAAAAACTCTGGTCGGATGAGCCCCAGCGGCGGGGCTGCGGGCTAGGGAGGTACGGGGAGGAGTGAGTAAAGGCTGGGTCGGCCTCGGGTAAGCCTTCCCCTTCCCCCCCCTCTTTTTCCACTGTACTTAAAAAAAAATAAAAAAATAAAAAAAATAAAATAAATAAATAAAAGTAGTTTTGGTTTCCTGTTTTCGTTGGTTTTGGTTTGTTTTACGCATTATAGTTACGGGTGCCTATCAGGGCTGCTTTTTCATCAGGTTACTGGTGCCTATGGGTGGTGCCAGTGGTATTTATACCACACCATCATCAAAACGATGATGGGCTCAGCCTCCAAGCTGCTGGAAGGGTTGCGCAACCCGAGAGTAAAGGGACTGGACTGGAGTTCCTTCAGGAACACTAATTAGCAGGTAAGGACTAATTACTTTTTCCTTCTCTATCCTCCTAAACACAAACGCACATATAGACATGGAGACACAGGCAACACAGATATTTGCATTTCCTCCCCCCGCCCCACCAAACATAAGCAACTACAGAGCTTGGTTTGTTTAGTCCCTCCAACCAAAAAGGCAGAAGATGTGTTAATTTTTGAATCTCCAGGAACAAGCAGGAATGAGTTTTCGCATATGGGTATCGTCGGTACCGACGGAGCCTGCGCGGGAATGCTCCCCAGCGTCCAGAAAGAAAGCTTTTGGGAGCATCCCACAGCGCCTGCACGCTGCCTTCCCGCCTTTCCCAACCACCTCTCTCCAGTTCTTCTTTTCTGCAGAGCCAGCAGGTCATGTTCCTGTCACCGCTGAAGAAGTTCTTTATTTTCTTTTATTTCTTTGGTCGCGCGTCTGCCCTCTTTGATGTTGGACCGGTACCGCCGGTCTATTCTTCTTCTTTAAAAAAAAAATAAAATAAAAATTAATTACCGTTTCCCACTTCTGTGGTTTTTTTTTGGGGGGGGGGCCTTAGGCCTACAAAAATTTTTCCTCATGGAAAAGCCCGCTTCCGGGTTTAAAAAGTGCACGAAGTGCAGCGGTACTATTTCTATCACAGATACCCATGAATGGTGTCTAAAATGTTTGGGTCCTGACCACTCCATCACCGATTGTGAGTCCTGTTCCATGATGTCTAAAAGAGGTCGACAGAATCGAGCGGCCAAGCTCAGTACCCTGTTTCCCTCTGATGCAGCTTCGGTGGCATCAACATCTTCCAGGGCTGCTTCTTCCTCCCATGGATCTCAGGTAACCAAACATAAGTCCAGCCGGTCCTCGAAGGGTAGATCTCCCTCTAAGTATCGAGATGCCTCCGGGCTTGCTCTTGAGGATTCCGCACCGGCAAAATTACCCCGGCGGGAAGCTCCGGCTTCCAAAGCTTTATCTATGGGGTCACAGGTTGACATCGATGGCTCGGCCTCGACCGATCACCTGTTGCCATGTTCTGGGGTACCGGTGGTTTCTACTGGTACCGACATCCAGACATTGGTTGCGTCGATGGATCAGAATATTCTGACCATGCAGCGTGCCATTATGGCATTCATACAAGCTGCGACGCCTCCGGTACCGCAACAAACTCTGTTGTCGGTACTGGTTCCGGCACCGATATCGGATTCGGTGCCGGTACCGATTGCATCGACATCGGCTTCGGTGTCGACTGCAGCGGTACCCTGTTCTGTGATGCCCATCAGTACCGAATCGGTACCGATCACTACCGATGTCAATACCACTCGGTACGCGTATCGGGCTCTGCAGGAGCATCCAGACAGGCGATACTTCGATTCCTCCGAAGACTCTGATGAATCAGAGGCTTCTGTCGAAGCATCGGTACTCCTTCCTCAGGAGCCCTCTTCTCCAAAAAGAAGAATGTCTCCTCCAGAAGACTTGTCTTTTTTCAAGACTTCATTAGGGAAGTGGCCAGGGGCCTCTCCATTTCAGTGGCCCCTGAACCAGAGCCTAGAGCCAAGAAATTGGATATTTTACAATATCCTAAGGCTCCTAAAGAGGCAGCTACTTTACCAATTCATGAGATCCTTTATGATCACATGTTGGGCATATGGGAGACACCTCTCACTACCTCCCCTCATTCTCGTAGGTTGGACACCATGTACCGTGTTCCTCCTTGTCCTGGCTTTCATAAGACTCAGCTTCCTCACCACTCTATTGTGGTGGAGTCTGCTATGAAGATGATAAAGAGTGCAAAAAGACACTCATCCAATCCTCCAGGAAGAGAATGCAGAACCTTGGATGCTTTTGGCCGGAGAATTTTCCAGGCCAATATGCTTGCTGCCAGAATCAACTCCTATAGTCTCTATATGGGGATGTTTCTAAAGGTAGTTACAGATCATCTGCAAACTTTATCTCCTTTTATCTCAAAAAGATAAAAGGGAGGAGTTTCTCACCTGGCTTAAACATGCCCAGGATGTTTCCATATTTTCCAACTGTGCAGCCTTTGACTCTTTTGAGTGTGCCAGCAGAGCCTCGGCTATTGCCATAGGTGCACGCAGAGTTGCTTGGTTACAAGCTTCTGATTTGGAACCCTGGGGCCAGGATGGATTAGGAAATCTTCCTTGTACAGGTGAAAATCTTTTTGGCAAGGATTGGCAAGCAAAGGCCACTCAGATGGATGCTGAGAATTCTGCCTTAGATAGACTTTCAAAGTCTACTTCTGCTCCTGTTAGAAAAAGGTTATTCAAAAAGGCTTTCTTTCCCAAAAAGGGGAAATATTATCCTGTTTATGGTCAGCAGGCATCTTCTGCAGGTCGTTTTGCTGCAAAGCGTCAGCAACAATCTAAACAAGCCAAGCCTAAGGCTGCAAGGACTGCTACGGCCCAACAGCCTCAGCCTCCTCAGAGCCTTTGACTTACAACTAGAGAACTTAGCCTTTCTGGCTCTAGAAGAACCAGAGCCTCTCACCATTCCAGGAAGGTTAGCTCACTTTGCTCCCAGATGGGAACAAATCACAGCAAAGCAATGGACCCTCTCCATCATAAGGGAGGGGTACAAACTTCATTTCTTAAACCTTCCTCCTCACACCATGGTGAGACAGTTCAATTCTCCAACATCTTTCCTTGACCTTCTGGGTCAGTAGATTGCTACCCTTCTAACCCAAAAGGCAATAGAAGAAGTACCCCTTCTTCAACAGGGCTCAGGGTTCTACTCCCCCTATTTTCTTATCCCAAAGAAAACAGGGGACTACAGACCCATTTTAGATCTCAGAGAATTGAACAAGTTTCTATGCAAAGAGAAATTCAAGATGATTTCTCTCGGTGCTCTCCTTCCATACCTTCAGAGTCAGGATTGGCTTTGTTCTCTAGATCTCAAGGATGCGTACACCCATGTCCTCATCCATCCAACACACAGAAGGTTCCTTTATCAAGGAAAGCACTATCAATACAGAGTGCTTCCTTTCGGTCTGGCCTCTGCACCAAGAGTGTTCACAAAATGCATGGCAGTAGTAGCTGCATTTCTACGCACTCTAGGAATATTTGTATTCCCATATCTGGACGACTGGCTCATCCGAGCTCCATCCCAGTCAGAGGCCCAGGCTTCCCTAGCCTGCACAGGGCGTGTTCTTCAGTATCTGGGACTTGTAATAAACATCCCAAAATCCCATCTCACCCCTACTCAGTCATTAGAGTTCATAGGGGCCTTGCTGGATACCACAACTGCAAGGGCCTATCTTCCCCAGGTCCGTTGCCTACGCTTGGTGCATTTAGCCTCACAAATTCAGTTAAAGTTCCATTTAACTGCTCGAGAGATGTTACAACTGTTAGGCCACATGGCATCCACCGTGCATGTGGTTCCTTACGCTCGCCTTCACATGAGGGCAGCTCAGTGGACTCTATCCACCCAATGGACCCAGGCATCAGGGTGCCTGTCAGACAAAATAGCAACCTCCAGTCGCCTCTTTTGGTCTCTCCAGTGGTGGAAGTCCACTCAAAATCTGTTGCTGGGGTCCCCCTTTCAACAGTTGCTACCCCAAGCAACCCTTACAACAGATGCCTCTCCAAAAGGTTGGAGAGCTCATCTACAAGATCTCTCCACCCAGGGCATCTGGTCTCCACAGGAGACATCTCTACATATCAACCTCTTGGAGCTCAGAGCAATTTTTCTAGCTCTCAGAGTCTTCCACACCCTGCTCAGCTACAAGACAGTCCTCATCCACATGGACAACCAAGTAGCCATGTTCTACGTGAACAAGCAGGGCGGGACTGGCTCTCTGTCGCTTTGCAACGAAGCTTTGAGATTGTGGGCCTTCGCCAGAGAGCATCAAATTCATCTCGTGGCAGTGTATCTTCCAGGGGTTCAAAACTCTTGGGCAGACAGACTCAGTCGAGTTCTGCTTCCACACGAATGGTCCCTCTATGGGGACCAGATAGCCAGGATCTTCTGAATTTGGGGAACCCCGGACATAGACCTGTTTGCAAGTCCGTGGAATGCCAAACTTCCCCGGTTCTGTTCCAGGATTCCGTGTCAGGGAGTTCAGGCCAGGGATGCCTTTCTCTTTCATTGGGGGCAAGACTCCCTCTATGCCTTTCCACTCATTCCCCCTAATTCCCAAGACACTGTTCAAACTTCAGAGAGAGAAGGGGTCTATGATCCTCATAGCACCACATTGGCCACGCCAGGTGTGGTACCCTCTACTTCTCCATCTCTCTCAAGCTCCCTCCCTGGACTTGGGATCTGCTGCAGACCTCCTGTCCCAGGAGGAGGGAACATTGTGGCACCCAAATCCCCAGTCTCTTCATCTCAGAGCCTGGTTGCTGAAGGCTTAGACCTTCAAGATTTGCATCTTTCTCAGCAAGTGAAGGATATCCTTCATGCTTCCAGAAAGCCTTCCACTAGACGTTCCTATGCTTTTAAATGGAAAAGGTTTACCATTTGGTGTGCACAGAAGGGTCTTAACCCTCTTGCAATACCTCTGAATTCTTTTCTAGAGTATTTGCTGCATTTATCCCATGCAGGCCTTAAAACGAATTCAGTAAGAGTCCATTTGAGTGCTATTGCAGCATCCCTTAAGCCTCTCAATGAACAGCCTATTACCTCTCATCCTCTTATAGCAAGATTCATGAGAGACCACCTTTTGACTAAACCTCCCATTAGACCACCTCCAGTGGCATGGGACTTGAATCTGGTTCTTGGCCAGATCATGAAGCCACCCTTTGATCCCTTAGCCACTACCTCCTTGAAATTCCTTTCCTGGAAGGTTATTTTTCTCATTGCAGTCACCTCAGCTTGCCGCATCAGTGAGCTGCAAGCCTTGGTGGCTAATCCTTCTTATACAAGGCTCCATCATGACAAGGTAGTCCTCAGGACTAATCCACACTTTATGCCTAAAGTGGTCTCACCTTTTCATCTGAACCAGGAGGTGTATTTACCTGTCTCTTTTTTTCCAGGACCTCATGCATCAAGTGCAGAGAGGAATCTCCATACTCTGGATTGTAAGAGAGCGCTCGCTTTTTACTTACAAAGGACACAGCAACATAGAAAGTCCTCTCAGCTTTTTGTTGCTTTTGATCCCTCTCATTTGGGACTTCCAGTCTCTAAGAGAATTCTGTCCAATTGGATTGCTCAGTGTATCTCTTTCGCCTACCAGAGTAAGAACCTTTCTCTGGAGGGCCATGTCACAGCTCAGAATGTGAGGGCCATGGCAGCCTCTATGGCTCATCTAAACTCTGTGTCCATCAACCAAATCTGTCGAGCGGCCACCTGGGCCTCGGTTCATACCTTTACAGCCCATTACTGCTTGGACAAGGACTCCCGCCGGGATGCCTTGTTTGGTCAGGTTGTTCTCAAACACCTGTTCCATACCTAATCAACTCCTATCCCCCATCCCTGGTTGGATGCCCGAGATCCATAGGGGCAGGTAGAGCCCTTCTCAGGGACTCACAACCTTGGAGTTCTCCCTGGCATCTCTAGCTGGGGAGTCCCCATATGTGAAGACTCATTCCTGCTTGTTCCTGGAGATAGCACAGTTACTTACCTGTAACAGGTGATCTCTGGGAACAGCAGGAATAAGTCTTCACAACCCACCCACCTCCCCTAGGAGTTGTATCTCTGTATCTATCTTTCCTTTCCTCTCTCTCTCTCTCTCTTTGTCTCAGCTTAAAACTCGAACTGGAGAGAGGCGGTTGGGAAAGGCGGGAAGGCAGCGCGCAGGCGCTGTGGGATGCTCCCAAAAGCTTTCTTTCTGGATGCTGGGGAGCATTCCCGCGCAGGCTCCGTTGGTACCGACGATACCCATATGTGAAGACTTATTCCTGCTGTTCCCAGAGATCACCTGTTACAGGTGCTGTAAATTACAGATTATATATTGTTTCTGCAACCAGAGATCAGGGAGAAATGTCTAGAATGGCCTTAAGGTTCTGTTTTCTTGAAAAACCATCTGCTATACAGGTATGCGCTGCATAACGTCCATTCCGGCAACATCCAACCGCATATATGTCCGTGGTCCCATAAGGATACAATAGAGTTCAGAAATCCTAATTTTAGAATGGGACATAGCAGGCTTAACTAGAAGTAGCAAAAGCAACAGCTTCCTGCATGCAACACATTGTATTAGCTGAAATACAGCACAGTATGTGTACGGTATTGCTATTTAATCAATACAGGCACACTGCAGTATCCAAATAAAGTATATAGTATGGTGTTCTCACAATTTCCAAATCGCATACCATCCTATTTCACAGAACGTATCGTGGACATTAAGCAATGTATACCTGTAGTAGACTATAGGTTAAAACACTCAGAATAAAGGGTGATCAGTTCTTCTCGGTGGCAGTACAGTTTTTAGTCAAATGGCAGATAACGCCAAATTTCTAGTTTCAAAACTAGTTTGACATATTTATAAGAGAAATTATTTACAACTCGCTCCGCAGGCAACACTGAGCATGCACAGTTGTCACAAATCTGTTCTGAACATAGGGATTGAGCATTTCGCAGTTCACTGATGAGCGTCCCTCGAGTTAAACTGTATTTCACTAAATATCATCTTAGACTTGGCCCAAAGATTTTGAAACTGTGTTGCCTATTCCTGGGTTTCCTTGAGAAATTGTTGCTCCCTCTCCCCTTTCCTGTAGTAGAAGAATTTAAATAGATGTCGTACTCCATTGTTTCTTACTTATTGTTCCATATCCTCACTAGCTTTGAAACCTCACTGGTGAGGTTGCATGTTGTTCCCAAGAACTCATGGCCTCGCCAGGAGCTAAGCATTTTCTCTTTTCCTTGCCATTCTTTTATAAGCCTCCAACTCACCTCATGTCTGAGAAGCTGTTTCATACACTGAAACAGATTCTTTAAATCACTGTGCTGTTTGGCCCTGGTGGTAGCAACACAGAGAGTGTTGTAAGCATGCTCTAGTTTAGACCAGGGGTTCTCAACAGTCCTTGGGACAGTCAGGTTTTCAGGATAACCACAGTGAATATGCATGGGAGAGATTTGCATGCACTGCCTTCATTGTGTGCAGATCTCTCTCGTGGTTATCTTGAAAACCTGACTGGCTAGGTGTGTGTCCTGAGGACTGGGTTGAGATTCCCCCGGGTCTAGACTAGAGCATGCTTACAACACTCTCTCTCTGTGTTGTTACTGCTAGGACCTAAAATGCTGAGGTTTTCAAACTCAAGACTTAACATGCCACAGTTGCTATACCCCTACTGAAAAGTATCCTAGCTGTTTTTCAGATTTTGACGTTGTTTTCTTGTTTATCCTAACAATTTGTTTTATTCCTTTGTTTAACAGGAATCTCTTTAATTTGGGAGCCATAACGTCATATAGCTATCATCTAAGCATTTCTGCTCCTGGGTGTGATCAGTGACTTGCTGCTACAGTTCCAGTAAAGCATGAAGTGCTAGCATTCCCAGGCAAAGATGGCAGCTCAGAGGATCCGGACAGCCACTTGCAGTGGTCTCCCACGCTGCCAGTCTGAAGGGGCCCTGATTGATTTGAACAATGGATACTCGGAGCCTGACTTCAGGGATGTCAAAGGTGAGCAGTCTCCAGAGTAGGAAAAGGAGATTTTTCATTCAGTTTGTTTGTTAGCACTCCCGCCTTATCTCTCCCTACACCCCTCCTTGAGAACGCCCCTCTGGCAGATCCCTTTGATCTGTGCCCTTCTTGTGTCCCCCTTCTGCCATTGCCAACTTCAGACTTCGTTTATGCCACCTTGCTTGGAACAAACTACCAAAGTTAGTACGCCACGCTCCACCTCTAGCCCTATTCAAATCCAGGCTAAAACCACACCTCTTTGAGGCTGATTTTGGATCCTGATCTCCTTATTCTCTTGCTCATCACCTATCTGTGTCTCTGCCATTCCCCTAGATTTACCCTAACCCCCCCAGTTGTTGTTTAGTCTGTCTTGGTTAAATTGTAAGCTCTTTAGGAGCAGGGGCTATCTCTTACTTGTGTATGTACAGTGCTATCTACACCTTGTAGTGCTATACAGATGAGTAGTAGTAATAGTAGTGTCCTTGCACATAGTCCCTGATTTTCAGAATAGAAATGTTGTGGAAGCAAATAGTTCTTGCACCCCAGTTTGTATTGTTTGTGCGATAGATGTTGCCGGGTAGTCTGCTCTTGCTGTCCTTTTGGAATAAGTTTTATGAGAAAGGGGACTGTTTTTCTGCACCTTCAGGTATGATTTTTGCTGGTTTTTCTTGGTCTAGCTCATTCTCATGAATTTCCGTTTCAGAATCTCAGAGCAACCTGCAGATTTGTGCAAGCCCTATTTTTCTGATGTGTAACCAAGACAGGCGTGATGTGGCAGCTAGAGCAGCAGTGTGATATGATGAAATAAATAGTGATCTAGTGGTTAGAGCACTGAACTGTAACTCAGATATTGCTATTTGCCATTTTCACTGAGGTCCGAGTTGGAGATGATCCCATATATTTAAAAAAAAGAAAGAAAAGAAAAGAAAAAAAAGACACATTTTATCTTTCAAAGGCAAGGAGTAAAAAACCACCCATACAATGTTTTGAATAAGTTCTCAGATTTCAGTCAGCGGTAAGCGAGAACTTCACTTTTCTGGCAAATCACTTCTATCTGCGCCCTTCTCTCCTATTGCTAACTCCAGATTTTGCTCCTTTTTACCTTGCTGCACTTTATGCCTGGAACAAACTTCCTGAGTCTGTATGTGAGGCGCGCCTTCTCTGACCCTTTTCAAATCCAGACTGATAACTCGCCTCTTCGCTGCCGCCTTCCGATCTTGACTCACCTGATCGTCTTGCGTTTCCCGTGTGTTGCCTGTCTTGACTAGATTGTAAGCTCTGATGAGTAGGGACTGTCTCTTACATGTCTATGCAGCGCTGCGTGCGTCTTGTAGCGCTATACAAATGCTCAGTAGTAGCAGTGGGTTTTTTGAACCTGAAAAGGACAGTATACTTTGTCAAAATATATGGGAGTTCTGAAAATGTGCATCAGATTTAAACCAGCACCTCTTTTCATTTCAGAGGGAGTCTAAGGAGCAACACCAAGGATTAATTGGCCAACTTAATCCTAGAAAATATTGTCAGTTATGCATTAGCATTATTGATGTTTCAAAGTGCATGGCCTTATGAGAGATCATGAATCATTGGGAAATCAAGGGATCATTCCTTCCCCACTAATTTCAGAGCCTTCTGTGACTTCCATAGAGTTCTGAGATGTCTTAGTGGTAGCTGAATGAGAATACATAGAAACATAGAAATATGACGACAGAAAAAGACCACATGGCCTATCTAGTCTGTCCTTCCATAAAAACTACAACAGTCCACTTTTTACCTTTTAGAGATCCTCTGTGTTTGTCCCATGCTTTTTTGAATTCAGTTACTGTCCTCATCTCTACCACCTCCACTGGGAGACTATTCCACGGATCCACTACTCTTTCCGTAAAGAAATATTTCCGCATATCACTCCTGAATCTATCTCCCTTCACCCTCATCCTATGTCCCCTCGTAGCAGAACTTGCTTTCAATTGAAAGAGGCTCTCTCCCTGAACATTTATGCCATGGAGGTATTTAAACATCTCAATTATATCACCTCTATCCCGCCTTTCCTCTAAGGTGTACATATTAAGATCCTTAAGTCTGTCCTCATATGCTTTATAATGAAGACCACTAATCATTTTAGTAGCCACCCTCTGCACCGACTCCATCCTGTTCACATCCTTTTGAAGGTGCGGTCTCCAGAATTGCACACTATACTCCAAATGAGGCCGCACCAAAGACTTATACAGAGGCATTATCACCTCCTTTTTTCTGCTAGCCATTCCTCTCCGTATGCACCCAAGCATCCTTCTAGCTTTTGCCGTCGCCTTTTCTACCTGTTTAGCTACTTTAATATCATCAGACACATCCACGCCTAGGTCCCGCTCTTCTTTATATCATTGCAAAGGACTATAGGGGAGATATTCAGCAGTGGTGGCTAGCGGTCCTAAAGCACATAGCCATCGCTGCTGAATACTAACCCCGGATATTCAATGCCAGTGCTGGTCACTGCTGCCCGGTAGCATCGAGGCGTGTAATGATGCCACCTATGGATATCCATCAGCACTAATCATGTTAGTGCTGCTATATATCCTGCTAACTGGCATTTACGTAGTTTGCGGGTTTGTAAACTGTATAAATGCCTTTGAATACCCCCCTTGTGTTTCTAATGCAGGCAGGCAGGGTACCAACTAAGCTCTTGCCTAGCAGGGAAAGGGAATTTCACTGGGGAAACCATTTGTCCCAACCTTAGGTGAATGCTTAAAGCTGGAGCATGACATAGACATCTTTTCTAATCGGAATTCCTGCAAAGTTAAATTCTTATCACACAATAAGCCTGTAGCCACAAAATTTGCACAGGATACTGGGTGCTGAGTTCAGCAGCAACAGTATTGGCATTGGGCTACACCAGGCCTTGATAAATTTTCCTTGGATTTAGGAGCCAGCCCAAAAACCTAGGAGCCAGATGCCGAGACCTTCCCCACCACATTGTTTCTGCAGAAGTTGAAAAAGGGGGTGGGGCATCTCTTCTGAGTTCTACCACAATTTCTTTAGGGCCTCATTTACTAACTCTTTTTTTTCTTGGACACAGAATAGGGAGAGGTTAGTAAATCAGGTAATGCACCCCTGCAGGCCCCTAGTAAAAAAATACACAGCCAGCAGACCAGTATCCTGTCATCACTCAGCGTCCCTTTATCTCCCCAACCCTGTCGTCACCCAGTCTTGTTCTCTCCCTTTTCCATCACCCAATCGTTGTGTTAGCCTCTTCCTCACCAGTCTCTCTCCTCTATCCCATCTCCCTCCTACATTAAGTCAGTCAGCCCCCCAGCTCCCTCTTTTGCTAGCCCTTGCCATCCAGCCCATCAGCCCCAGCAAGATGATGCACCTCGCTTACATACATACACAGGGGGCTTGGCATAATAAGCAATGCATTCACTGGGTTTTTTAATGTTTTAGCAACATATAAAAAAGTAAGTTTTTGAAATAATTATCTGATGTACTCGCCATGGTTGAGATACACAGGCTTGCAAGCTGTAAGTGTGTGTGTGTGTGGGGGGGGGGTTAAGGGAAGAGGGGGCCTCTACAAGTGTGCAATTGGGATCTGTTATGTGTAAGAAAGGATATGTGTCACTGATGAGTGGATTAGAGGAAGAGTTAGTACATGGGTTGTGAGTGACTGAGTGCATTGTGTTTGAGTGAGTGGGGGATTTCTATACATGGGAATCTGCACTCAAGACTGTGTGAGTGAGTGCAAGGGGGGAGTATGTGTTACAGACTGGTTACTCTACAGTTGGATATGGTAAGTTTGAGCAGGTGTAGTGTGCGAGTCACTCCCTTTGCCGTCTGTCACCCTTCTCTCCTATCTTTCCTTCTTTTCCTTCCCTCTTACACCCCTTTCTTTTCCATCTTAACTTCTTCCCTTTCTCTTTCCTTTGTCTAATCCCCCTCCTTCAGACTCATGCATCTCCCCCCCCCCCCCCCCCAGGGCGGCCCTGTAATGAGGTGGAGTGAGGCGGCCACCTCTGGCAGCAAACTTTTGGGTGCAGCAAAAACTGCCCCCAAGACAGCTGCCTCACTCTGCCTTCAAATTAACAAAAAAAAAAAATGGACAAGCTCCTGCCGCTACTTGGCAGTTGCAGAATCAACCCCTCTGCCCCCCCCCCCCCACATCGAGTGAGAATTGAAACTGTCTGCGGGACTTCCCCCCCTCTTGTCAGCTCCCTTCCCTTCCCCACGTGTCAGCTCCCTTCCAGCCCCCTCCTTTCTCCCACTATGTGTCAGCTCCCTTCCAGTCCTCTCCTTCCCCCACCACGTATCAGCTCCCTTTCTCCTCCTTCCTTCTCTTGTCAGCTCCCTTCCAGCTCCCACCTCTTTCTCCTTGTCTTATCTCGCTGCATGTTGGAAATCTGAGTTCTGCAATTGCCTCTTTCTCCTCTGACTTTAGCTTCTCTGTGTTTCTGGACAATTTTCAGAGTTTCTTCAGTCATCCATTTTGGCCATTTCTGCTTTTTCACCTTATGGAGAGACTTCTCGCTTTCTTCCAACACAGCCTTCTTGATGTCATCCCATAACTCTTCTGGAACTCTGTCATTTGTATCAAAAGCAGCAAATCGATTTTTCAGGCTGTTTTTAAATTCCAATGGTATATTCTCAAGGTCATATTTTGCTACATTCATGAGTGGCTTGCTCTTTTTCAACTTTAGCTTGCATACTAGTTCATTTATTTATTTTTATTTAACATTTCTTATATACCGCCTTTCATGATATCAAGGCGGTTTACATTGAACAAACTGAAATTACATTGAACAGGGCATTATTTATTTTATTTATTTATTTTTTATTTATTACAATCTCTTATATACCGCGCTATTTGGCATCAGCGCGGTTTACATTATAACACAACGACCATAACAACATGCTGTTTGGTTTTACATCGAACAGGGGACCAAACTTGGATAACAGGGGTAACTATATACATGAGATATTTACATGGTGAGGAGTAACTTGGATAACAGGGGTCAATTATAATATACATGAGATATTTACATGGTAATGAGTAAAATTATCATAGTGAACGTGGGTCATCTCTTCAGAGGGGATGTCTAGGTGCCATTGGTGGTTGGGTAGCATTGGAGGAAAAGATGGTATTTGAGTGCCTTCCTGAACTGCGATAGGTCGGCAATAGCCCTAATGTCAGGGGGTAGAGCATTCCAGCATTTAGGTACATAGTAACTGAACGCCCTGTTTGTGGTTGATATGTTGCACTTTGACGATTCCTTTGGTAATACTAGTTGGTTTATGGCTATTGCTCTTCTAGATCTGTTGGGGGGCAACATGTGAATAAGATCTGTGAGTGAAAAGGATGAAATACCTTTGATTGCCTTGAATGCTAGGAGTAGGGTTTTAAAGATGATTCTCCCATGGATAGGTAACCAGTGAAGTTGTTTGAGAATGGGGGTCACGTGGTCGGTTCTGGCGGCTCCGTGTAGGACCCTTGCTGCAGCATTCATGGCCAGCTGTAATGGGGCTAGTGTGGATTGAGGGAGCCCTTGTAAGATGGCGTTTGCAAAGTCGAAGTGAGGCAGGATTAGTGCTTGGTATATGGTCCGGAAGTCATCTGGGTCCAGCAGGGAGCGCAGATGTCTGAGTGTGCGGATTTTGTAGTATACAGCTTTGACAATGTTGTTTATGTGGTGTTTCATATCCAGGCGTTGGTCCGACGTAACTCCAAGGTATCTTATTGTTTCTTTGGTTAGTAAGTCCGCTTCCTTAACACTGACATGGGATGGAGGAGTAAAGTCGGGGTCTCTGGAGATGAAAAGAACCTCCGTCTTTTTATGTTGAATGCGTAGATTCTGTGATTGGAGCCACGCTGAGACAGCATTGAAACAGTCTATTAGTGGTGCTAGGTCCATTTGGGCTGTGGAGAACGGCATGTATAAAAGAGTGTCATCTGCATATATCAAACAGCTCACGTTAAATGATCTTATGATGTTGCAGATGGGCTGCATGTAAATATTGAATAGTAGGGAGGACAAGGAGGAGCCTTGAGGTACACCTTGTTTTTGATGGAAGTGTTTTGATTCCTCTGATCCAGACTTCACGTATTGCCATCTTGCTTCCAGATAGGATTTACACCACCCTAGTGCATTGTTGCAGATGCCCTTCTCTTTCAACCTTCCCAGGAGAATTTCGTGACTCACCGAGTCGAACGCAGCGGCAATGTCCAAGAAGATGAGCACAAAACCTTTATGGATGTTGTCTATGCCTGTGATTATAACGTTGAATAGGCTAGTAAGAAGGGTCTCGACTCCATGATATTCTCTAAACCCATGTTGGCAGTGATCTAGGGGAGCTACGGAATCTATGTGATTTTGAATTTGCCGTTGTACCTCTTTCTCAGTTATCTTGGCTAGGAGAGGAATACTGGCTATTGGCCTATATGAATCGGCCTTTTGCGGGTCAAGCTTGGGGTTTTTCAATAGTGGCCTAATGGATGTCTGCTTGAGTGTTGCAGGGAAGTATCCTGTTGTGAAGGAGAGGTTCAGTAGGTTTGCGATGAATGGACTGAACACACCGCGTAGTTCCTTGATCCAAAAGGCTGGGCATGGGTCAGTCTGTGCAGTGGAGGTGTTGAGGGATGCTATGGTATCTTCAATGCATTTAGTGGAAGGAGTAGAGAACTTGTCAAGTAGGGTTAGGCCAGTTAGTTCCTGAAACTGTACTGCTGAATCCTTTTTGGTTTGAATGATCTTGGATTGCAGGTAGTCAGCGTATTCTTGTGGGTGAATCACACTGCGCTGATCGGGAGATGGTTCTTTCGAGAGGGATTTAACCAAGTTGAAGAGGTCACGTGGTTTATTCAATGATCTCTTTAGGGTGTCAGTGTGATATTGTTTCATTTTGGTTGTGATTGCTTCACGATGAATTGAGAGGTGAGTTTGGTAGGCGGTCATTATAACTTGGAGATAACTATTTTACAGGGAACATGGGCTATGGAGGAGCACCTGTGGGACTAGAAACCCCAGTCCTTCCGGCCCAAGGTTGCTGTCCTCTAGTGGGATTTGAACCCCCGACCCTCCGGCCTGAAGTACCTTGCCCCAACCACTAGGCCACTCCTCCACTCCTGGTTGGTGATCTGTGCCTTCAGATCCTAGGGTACTATCACTTTGAGGTCCCTCTCTTGATCTGTACACACCAGCCTCTTGTCCCCTATTGTGTACAGCTCCTTTGAGTCTCTGCATCCCATATGTTTCTGCATTTCTTTCCATTAAATCTCAATTGCCACACACTTGACCATTCTTCTAATTTTTGTAGATCTTTTCTTATGTTGTCTACTCCCTCTGAAATGTCTTCTCTTGTGCAAGTCCTTATATCTGCAAAAAAGCAAACGTTTCCTTTTAACCTTTCAGGTATATCATCCACAAAGACATTGAACAGTAGCAGTCCCAGGACCAGTAACTGAGGCACTCCACTACTCACCCTCCTTTCTTCAGAGTGAGCTACATTCAGCACTACCCTCTGTAATTTGTCAGTCAACCAGTTCTTAATCCAATTCATCATCTTGAGATCCATGCCCAGGCTGCTCAATTTTTATTCACATGCCTCCTATAAGGAATGGTATCAAAGGCTTTGCTTAGATCCAAGTAGACGACATCCATCGCATGCCCTTGATCTAGTTCTCTGGTCACCCAGTCAAAGAAATCAATCTGATTTATTTGGCACAGTCTGGTGGTGGTGGTTCTGGAGGAATGCCTTCAAGCCTTAGAAGCTCACCTGGTGGCGGTGCAGGCTTTGTGGCATGAGCATGTCATCACTGTTCACCTTCCAGGAGATCCTGGAAACTCTTGCTCTGCCCACATCGGGTGGGAGTCTGGAATCAATGCCAGTGGCTGGAGCAGTTTCCCTTTCCAGTGTATCTGAGTCCGAGGTCCCCTGGCATAGACATTGGTATGCTGGGTGGAAGGGGGACCATCAATGTCCACCCTTTCCTGAGCTGTGCAGTTGGAGCTCAGAGGAGACACTGTATTACTTCAAATTCCTCTCTGAATTGGAATGGGAAACCGAGGTGGAATCAATAGCGTCGGACCTTCAGGCCCAGGATCTCCTGTCTGATCCATCGTCCCCTCCGGATTAGTGGAAGTTGCCCCCGGAAGACATGTCCTTCCAGGAGTTTGTTCAGGACCTGGCCAAGGCCATCCCCTTTTCTCTGGAATTGGAAGAGGAATTGAGGGCGGAGGAACTGGAACACCTCTAATATCCCTCGGTCCCTCGTGAGGTGCTGACGGTTCCCTTCCACCATGTCCTGCAGAGGCAGCTTCTGCGGCTCTGGGAGGTGCTGCTCGTACTCCCGGCTGTCAGCCGCCAACTCTATTCCCTGTACCGGTTCCAAAAGGCCCCAGGGTTCGAGAAGCCTCAATCACCCCACAATTCCAGTGTGGTCGAGTCTGCCTTGAAGTGGACAAAGAGTGTCAAAATGCATGACTTGGTGCCATCCATGTGGGAAGAGCGGATCATGGACTCCTTTGGGAGGAAGTGCTTCCAGGGTTACCTGCTGATAGCCCAGATCCTGGCCTACCAAATGTGCATGGCCATGTTCTTCAAGGATGTCATGCTGGATATTGTAACACGGAAGATCTGCCCTCTGCCTCAGAAGCACAGAAATCTGCTGTTTGCAGTTTAGATTCGGACAGGCAGGAAAGTCACAAGGTTCCCAGTTACCATAGGCAACGTAAACAAACTCAGACACGAGGTCTGCAGTCACGCCTAGCTAGTAAGCATTCCCCAGCTGCTGATGAAAACAGCTTTCACCTGTGCAAGGGAACGCCCAAGAAGCTGTATAAAAAATACTCAGTGCAGTCAGAGTTAGTCTGGCAGGACACGAGAAACTTGCAAGACATGAGAGACTTGCAAGACTCAGAAGAAAGCTCAGAATATTCAGGAAATACAGACACAGTCAGAACTGCCTGGAACTTCTAGCAGGAAGCCACAGAGAAATTCACAGAAAGAAACACTGAGAGTTTCACACAGAGAGGTCAGCTGTAAGAAGCACTTACCTCTGACGCAGCTTGAATTTCCTAAGCACCGGGCTGTGCTGAATGAATGGGAGGCAGTGGAAGGCAAACCGTATGTATCTGAAAAGCATGGCAGCTTAAAACAGTTACAAACCCTAGAGAGGGAAAGAAATGCTATTGAAGATGTGTGTATGTCTGACCCTGAAGAGTGTGTGCCAGTGAAATCCTGCAAAAGATTTCCAAGAGAGAAATCCTCACATAATAGAAGAGAACAGTGTTATGGTTTACAGTCAAATGTAAAAGGCAGGAAGTTTAAAAGTTTTAAGGATAAAGCTTACTCAGAGAAAGGTGTTTCTCCTTCCTGCTATTACCAGCTTTATGACAGCTATTTGCCCTGCTGTGAAGAAGGCTGTTCAGAGAGCACTGATAGAGATACGGGACTAAGAAGGGTGCAAACTTTCTGTTCCAATGAAAATACTATAAATGATAAAGCAAAGTGTGAGCCTATGATTACAGAGGCTGGTATGGAAAGCCCATGTGATGAAGCCATGGATTGTACGCGGTTTCCTCCTTATGCTGAAGCCAGGATAAGAGTGCCTCGTGAGTGCTGAGAAAGCTAAGAAGAGACAGCTAGCATATCGGATAAGCTTTATACCGTGATTTATGAGTTCTGTTGAAGCAAGATGCTATGTTTAAGTTTTCTTCAGTTTACCAGAAGTATGGTTGTATCCTGAGTTTTTTGTATTATAACCTTTTTGAAAATCCAACCCCGGGAGGGGAATAAAAATCCTTTTGAAAAACCTGACCACTTGACTCACAACTACAACTTTCTACAAGAAAGGTCAGGCCCAGCAGTCTGGCTGTTAGCTTAGGCCACAGTCCAGCTCCTGCTGGTGACAATATAGAGGACCTCACTTCCCTCATCTCCAAGGAATGCTGCAAATCCTTTCAAGGCTTTGAGCTCATGGCAAAGATTGCATGAAGTTCATGGTCTGGTGTGCTTATGACACCTTTGAATCTGCCGGTAGGGTGGCAGCCGTAGGGATCGCCACAAGGTGGGTGACCTGGTTTGTAGTCATCTGACCTGGAGCAGTGGATCCAGGATAAGATCACCAACATCCCCTGTTAGGGTGAAAACATCTTCAGCAAACCCGTGGAGGAAAAGGCCGAAGAGCTGGAATAGGAACAGGTGACCCTTACCAGACTCTCCAGAAAGACTGTGGATCCCACACGGAAGAAAGGGCCAACCAAAAAGGCTTTCCATCTGCGCCCGCAGAAGTACTTTCTGTCCCAGCTGCATGTGGATTCTAAGGCCCAGACTTCCCGCTCTCAGCAGTGGGAGAAGATTCTTGCCCCCCCCCCTCCCGCCAGCCCAAGCTGGGTGGGTGTTTTTGATGAGGTCTTCAGGAGTTTAGCCAGTCAACTGTTGTCAGAGGCCCCCCTGCAGGTGGTTGGGGATTCGTTCACTTTGCCCACCGGTGGCCACTGGTCTCCTCGGATGCCTGGGTGCTACAGATTGTCCAGAGCAGGTGTCCTTACAATCCCAGGGAGTACCCTATGGACCCTGTGCACCGGAGCCTCCTTCAGACAGAGGTTGTGGCCCTGCTGGCTGATCTCACCATCGAGCCGGTTTCCCCGGCTCAGATCTGGCAGGACCTTTACTCCAGGTACTTCCTGGTCCCCAAAAAGACTGGAGGGTTCCGTCCCATTTTGGATCCACGAAACTCAATTGGTTCTTGGTGCACAAAGAGTTCAAAATAGTCTCATTGGGGACACTGCTCCTGTTTCTCCTACAAGACAACTGACTTTACTCCATGGATCTGAAGGATGCGTACATGCATATTCCGATCCACCTGCATCACAGAATGTACCTTTGGTTCGTGCTGGACGGCCAGCACTATCAGTACTGGGTACTACCATTTGGGATTGGCAAGCTCCAGGGTTTTCACAATGTGCTTGGCGGTTGTAGCCGCTTTCCTCTGGACGCAGGGGATCTTTGTCTTTCCGTATTTGGATGATCTGCTCCATAAAGGGTTCCACACCGACCAGTGTATGGCAGTCCACCTAGCTCACCATTAAGGTGCTTGAAGACCTTGACTTTGTGATCAATTATCTGAAGTCTCATTTCCAGCTAATACGAGTTCATTAGGGCCCTCCTCGATACCACTCGAGTGAGAGCTTTCCTGCCGGCAGACTGCCAGTAGGATCTCATCAAAGTTGTGGGTGCATTACAGTGCCAGTGCCACACCATACCATGGCCTGTGGCTTGTTGAGAGCCCTCGAACACATGGCTGCCGCAATACATGTTATCCCTCAGGCCTGCCTCTGCATGCAACAGGCTTAATAGAAACACAGAAATATGACGACAGAAAAAGACCACATAGCCTATCTAGTCTGTCCTTCCATATCAACAACTACAACAGTCCCCTTCTTTCCTTTAGAGTGGACCTTGCGAATGCAATAACAGCAAACCTCGGACCACCGGGTCACTACACCTCTCGCTCCGTCGCTTATATGGTGACTCATGCCCGCAAACTTGCATTAGAGCCTTCTGTCCCAAACAGCAATGCCCTGCAGGCTGCATTTGACAGATGCCTCCAAGCTCAGCTGGGGTGCGCACCTGGATGGTCTCTGCATCCAGGGTCTGTGGTCCGAAAGCAAGAGTCTCCATCAGATCAACTCCTTGAGCTCCGGGCCATCGCGCATACTCTTTATGCCTATTTGGCACATCTGGCAAATCAGGTGGTCCTGATCTAGATGGACAACCAAGTCGCCATGCTCTATGTGAACAAGCAAGGGGGGATCAGGTTCATACCTCCTGTGTTGGGAGGCAGTTCACCTCTGGAAGTTTTCCCTGCTCCATGACGTGGATCTCAGGGTGACATATTTGCCTGGCAAGAGTAATGGCCTAGCTTATCGACTCAGCCAGGTTTTTCAGTCACACGAGTAATCCCTCAAAAGGGAGGTGGTGGACCGGATCTTTTGGGAGTGGGGCACCCCTGACATGGACCTCTTTGCTATGGCACAGAATGCCCAGATAGCCTGGTTCTGTTCCCGGAGACCAGCCAACAATCGCCTGCCTCCGGACACCTTTCTGATCCACTGGGGGAGAGGCCTGCTTTATGCCTACCCCCCAATTCTGTTCATCACGAAGACGCTCTTGAAGCTCCAGGCCAAGAGGGGATCCATGATGCTCATCATTCCTTACTGGCCTCGACAGCCGTGGTTCCCGTTATTCCTACAGCTCTCGCAGAAGGAACCCCTTTGTCTGGGTTCCGACTGAGACCTCATCTCACAAGAAGGAGGCTCCCTCTTGCATCCCAACATCCACTCCCTAGCATTCACAGCATGGATGACGAGTGGCTAGCCCTTGCAAAGCTTGCCCTTCCCAAGGGTATCACAGAGATCCTGCTAGCATCTCGCAAGGAGTCAACACAAAAGCCTGCGCATTCAAATGGCAGCGGTTTGCCGTCTGATGTGTTGGTCTGGTATTGGACCCCTTTGCTCCATGGACCAGCTGTTAAGAGTATTCTAAACAAAGGCATGGGGAGGTGTGACCTACATGGAGCGGCAGGTGCACCTACTCTTGCCGCTTTGCTGGGTAGACTAGATGGACCATACTGGTCTTTATCTGCCGTCATATACTACTATATGTTACTATGAATCTCTCCAATTCTGGGCTAAAGTCCAACTCTGTATGTGTTCATCTCAGTGCGATTGGTGCGTTCCATCATGGCTGCAATGGGAAACCCTTCTCGACTCAGCCTCTGGTACACCAATTCATGCAGGCTTGCTTCTCTTGAAGCCTCTGGTTAAGACCCCACGGTTGGGTGGTCCTCAGCCAGTTCATGTGGGCTCCCTTTGAGCCGCTGACCGCGTGTCCACTGAAGTTCTTGATTTGTAAGATCCTCTTCCTGGTGACCGTCACATTGGCCCGGGGAGTGAGCGAGCTCCAAGCTCTGGTTGCACACCCTTCATATACCAGATTTCATCAGAACTGGGTGGTGCTCTGCACGCACTTGCGTATATTGCCAAAGGTGGTCTCGGCTTTCTACCTCAACCAGTCTGCTGTCCTTCCAACATTTTTTCCCCTGCCTCACACCAGCCAAGATGAGGCAACGTTGTACATGCTGGATTGCAAGTGTGTGTTGGCCTTCTACTTTGAGCACACAAAGGCACACCATTGATACTCTTGTTCATCTCAGACCCCAATAGGCTGGGGGTCATGGTTTTGAAGCACACATTATCCCTCTGGTTCAGTTGCCTTTTGGCTCCTGCTATGCGATCATACTGGAGAATATGGTGCCACAGTAAGTGGGGAAGGCAGGCGCACATGCGCTGCGTACCTCCCAAAAGCTTCTTTTAGAAACTGGGTACATGAGGACTTATTTCTGCTATTCACAGAGAACACCTGCTTCAGCTGAGTAACTATGCTCTCCCTCCCAGTAGGGAGAGACCTCTGGTCCATGAAGTCTTATGAAAACCCTTTCCCCTACCATTCATACCAAACAGCAACAAAAATAAAGATAAATATTTAAAATGCTGCTTAAAGCTGAAAGGGTCTGGCAGCTATCCCTTTTACTGACAGTACCCCATGTACATGGCACCTCCACCCACCCCTTGATAAAAATCCTCCCTACAGAAAACCAACCTGGAAGAAAAACATTAAACAAGAAAAGAAAACAAATAGGTAGTAAGCAATATCATAAGTAAATAGGTAAATAAAACTCCAAACACCAGTCTTTTCTGGGAGCATTTAATGTGATTCAGAGTTCTAACACACACTTCCAGCTCATCAGTTGGGCACTGATCATTTGCCAAGTGTCATCCAGAGGAGAAGGATCAGAGTCGGACTCTGGATAGTGAAGATTGTGTTCATCATACATTCACCTGTACTTGTCATCTTAGAAATCCTTTAACGGTTTCAAGTGGGTTGAAGATAGTTAGCTGTTCATTTATCACTTTCTTTCTAGCCAGGTGTATCACAGCATAAGATTCCTCCCTTTTCAGCTCCTTTTTAACTTCCCTGATGTCTTGCCTTTTACATTACAGATCTAGTAAAGAATTGGGGGAAGTGTATATATGTTTTTGAAAGAACAGATCACTTTTCTGCAAACAGCATCTATTAACACATTATCTTTAAAATGATGCCATTTTTAGGTGCGTTCTTTGCTTAGGTGTAGCACCTGTTAACTGAGCGTTCAAGAGGCAGGCAAATTGTCCATATGCATGTTTGTTTCTGCATGCATAAACTTGCGCAAAAATGCATATTCTACCCCAAAACAAAACTCTGTGGTTCATCTTCGCCATCGTCTATATTGGAGCTGCGCGGTGAAGGTACGTCTGGCTGATCTCATGGTTTGAACTCTGGCCTGAACTTCCTCCACCATGCAAAGAACCAGTTACAGTGGGGAAAGTGTGAATCACCACTTTTTAAGGAGCTGCAGCCAAAGTATCAATAAGTGAAAGAGAGATTGAGTGAAGGGGAAACGTTATATGAGAGATGTATGCTGGGTAAAGCCAGGTAGGGACTTTGATAGAGAGACAGCGAGAGAGAGAAACTGAGAAAAGTTGGGGGAGGGGGGAGGTCATGAGAGAGAAACATGAACATACATACATACATGTATGCAGCCTCCAACATTCCCCATGGGGGGTGTGTGTGGGTGTGTGCGCGCGCGCATGTGCACATAAAACAAACATGCAGCGCATGATACTTGCATGCACAAACACACCACATGCAGCCCTAACACTTCCATGACATGCGCGCGCACACACCCTTGTGCATACACAGCCCCAATAAGACCCTATGACACTTTCATGTGCACACATATGTAGGCATCCCTGGCACTCTCCATGACTGACACACATGCACCTCCAGCACTCCCACCTCCGACATTTTTATTATTTATTTATTTACAATTCTTATATACCGCACTATTTATGATCAGCGCGGTTTACAAAGAACAACAACATACGACAATATACAAAATGTCTGGTCATTACATTGAACAGGGAATGAAACTTGGAGAGAGAGGGTAACTATATACATAGGAAGTTAAATGGGGGAGGAACCTGTTTGGTGTGTTAAGTATTTGAGGACGAGCTGCGTGCATGTATGCACATTCCCAGTCATGTGCATACATGCACGCAGTCTACCACACACACAGACTGTGACGCTTTCCATGACACACTTATACACACACCTACCCAATTCGTGATTCCCTACCTTTCCTACTCACGCTTGTGTGCAGTCCCTGACATTTCCAATGGGACATATATATGAATCCCCCACAAGTCTGAGTCTGGAAATGGGGGAAAACGCCATTGTGTCACACGGCTAGTGTACACTTTTCAACTTTTTATACTACAGGCCCAGAATCATTGACAGTGCTGTGCAAATTCAACAGCCGCGCTCAGTGTTTTTTATGTAAGCCCATGATAAGTAAATTATTGCAGCAATCTTTTTTTTAAAATTGTCATGCTGATCCCCGAGCTGCTTAACTTTGTGCTCCAGGGATTTGATTTTCTGCAGCGCCATTCTCATGGAGTCCTCTAGTTCGCTCACTCAAGATGCCTCTTACTCGATGAGCACATCTTGCTCCTTCCTTGGACAAGATGGCCCCCTGTTTCTACCACTTTTTTTAATTTCATATTTGCTCTAGCTGATATTTTAGCAGCAAGTCTTTGCATAACTGACTAATTAATCTTTGACTCATTTGGGGCACCCACTCATATCCAAATACAAGATCATTGGCTGCTGTAAATCTTTTGGCTGCTGGATTCCTCCCTGACCACTTGGGCTTAGCTGCATGTTCTGCCTACATAATGAACAAACAAACCTTTGCTAAAGAAGGGGAAGCTGTAAAACTAGAGGGCATACGATGAAGCTGCAAGGCAGTAAACTTAAAAGCAACATCAGGAAATATGATGGAGGTGGTAGGGCAAATACAGTGATGGAATTTAAAATGGCATGGGACAGACACAGTGGATCCCTTTTTATTTATTTATTATAACTTATATACCGCCACTTCCAAAGATCAGTGGCGGTTTACAGAGAACAAAACTGGAAATTTACATTATAACTTTGAAACACTTATTTAAAGAACAAAGCGAGATAGTACAGCTTAACAATTTGCGTAACTATGTACAATATGGAGATGTATAGCATATGTGAAGGTGCGTGAAAGCCCTTGCTTCCCCATCCCCTCCCTATCAAGGGGGGTGAGAAGTTTGGGGGAGATTGTTATTGGTGGAGGGACCATAGTACTCAACAAATAGGTGGGTTTTGAGCTCTTTCCGGAAAGTTTGGAGGTCTTTTATGGCTCTTAGGTTGTCTGGTAATGCATTCCAAATGGAAGGGGCTACATAAGAGAAGACTCTATTGCTGACAGTTTTGTTGGCATTGCGGATGTGGGTAGGGATTATTAGTGTATTTTGGGAGCAGGTCCTCCTGGTTCTTGAGTAGTTGAGTGGGCTAAGGTGGGAGTTGAGGATGGATGGGGCAATTTTATTATACAATTTGAAGGTAGTTATGAGGTATTTGAATTTGGGCCTCTTTGGAATGGGCAGCCAGTGGAGGGAGTAGAGGAGAGGCGTGATGTGGTCGGAGTAGTTAGCCTTGTGTATAATGCATGTGGCTAGGTTTTGAGCTAATTCGAGCTGATGGATGGTGTTTTTGGGTAGGTCATACAGAATACTGTTGCAATAGTCAAGGTGGGGTGTTATCAGTGCTTGAAGGACTGATCTAAAGTCTTGACTGCCTAGTAAGGGACGGAGATGCTGTAACATTTTTAGTTTGAGGTATATGTTTTTTGCGGTGGCTTTAATATGGGGGACAATGGAAAGGGATTGATCTAGGATGATTCCTAGGTATTTGATTTATTTTTAACTTCCAGCTCTGAATTGCATAGGAGTAGTTTTGAGGGGGGCTTGAAGTTTTGATTCCGGGTAATGAATAAAACGTCTGTTTTCTTCATGTTGATTTTTAAGTTGTGTAAGTTGAGTCAGGTGGATAAGTCAGTCAGACATTCTTGGATTTGAGGACAGATGGGTTGGTGATGTCTATTGAATGATACACCATGATGTCATCCGCGTAGAGGTGATTAGTGTACGTTGTGTTTTTTGAAAATGTGGCATATTGGTTGCATGTACAAGCTTGAATAGAAGTGAGGATAGGGAGGAGCCTTGGAGGACACCTTGGCTTTGTTTGAAAGTTGAGGAGGCTACTGTGCCTATTTGGTTGGACCTGTAGGGTGCGGTCAGAAAGATATGATTTGAACCGTTCTAGGACAGAGCCTTGAAAGCCGAGTTAGAAACATAGAAACATAGGCCATGTGGTCTTTTTCTGTCATATTTCTATCTAGTCTGTCCTTCCATAACAACTACAACAGTCCCCTTTTTACCTTTAGAGATCCTCTGTGTTTGTCCCATGCTTTTTTGAATTCAGTTACTGTCCTCATCTCTACCACCTCCACTGGGAGAATATTCCACGGATCCACTACTCTTTCTGTAAAGAAATATTTCCGCATATCACTCCTGAATCTATCCCCTTTCACCCTCATCCCATGTCCCCTCGTAGCAGATCTTGCTTTCAATTGAAAGAGGCTCTCTCCCTGAACATTTATGCCACGGAGGTATTTAAACATCTCAATCATATCACCTCTATCCCACCTTTCCTCTAAGGTGTACATATTAAGATCCTTCAGTCTGTCCTCGTATGCTTTATAATGAAGACCACTAATCATTTTAGTAGCCACCCTCTGCACCGACTCCATCCTGTTCACATCCTTTTGAAGGTGCGGTCTCCAGAATTGCACACTATACTCCAAATGAGGTCGCACCAAAGACTTATACAGAGGCACTATTACCTCCTTTTTTCTGCTAGCCATTCCTCTCCGTATGCACCCAAGCATCCTTCTAGCTTTTGCCGTTGCCTTTTCTACCTGTTTAACTACTTTTAAGATCATCAGACACAACCACACCTAGGTCCCGCTCTTCTTTAGTGGACAAAAGTACTTCACCCCCTATACTATATTGCTCCCTTGGATTGCTGCAGCCCAAATGCATGACCTTACATTTTTTTTTTTTCCATTTAAACATTTTATTAAAGTTTTGTCACACTTAACCAGAACATTTCAACACAGACAGCACACCATATAACACAACCCAATCACCAACTCTCCAGAGAATAACAATAACAAATTCCCATCCCCTATCCCCCTTCAACCCCCTCCCCTCACCCCTCACCGCCCCCCCCCCCTCCGGATACATGCCTCGCCACAGTTTTCCCCATCTAACTTCGAAAAGACCTCCCTTCTCCCTTCTGGCTGCGGTTAACCGCTCCATGGAGAGGATATGGTGTATACGCCCTTCAAACTCTCCAATCCCTGGTGCTTCATTACGCTTCCAGGCAGCCGCTACTGCACAGCGTGCCGCGCATAAACATGCTATTACCCCACGCCCCCACCTTCTCCCCTGTATCCCCCCCCAAGATAACAGGAATAGGCCCGGGGATAGCTCAATGTCCTCCCCCAATTTAACCCGTATCTGAGTCCAAAAAGTCTGGATTTTTGCACATTCCCACCAGATATGCCAAAAAGTCCCCACCCCCCCACACTCCCGCCAACAGGCAGAGGGCACGCCAGCATACATCTTGTGCAGTCGGTCTGGGGTATAATACCACCGCATCATTATTTTATAACTGTTTTCCCGGATGCTACTCGAAAGCGGGGTCTTTTTAAGCTGATCCCAAATCCCCTTCCAGTCAACTTCCTCTAAGTGCACCCCCAGGTCCCTCTCCCAATCCAGCATATATTTAAATTTAATACCCCCCCTCCTACATATCCCTTTATACAGAGCAGAGATCATCCCCCGAGAAGTCCCCACCCCCACCCACACCGCTTCTACGTCCGTCAAATCCGCCACTAAGTCCCCTTTACCCTTCCTCCCCCTAAGATAAGACTGAGCCTGAGCCAGTGCGAAGCGATCCACTTCTCGAAGCCCATAGCTCTCCCGCAATTCACCAAACGACAGGAGCTCATCCCCTTCCATCAGCTGAAAAAAGCATTCCAACCCCTTTCGGGTCCAACTATCAAATACCCCTCCCTCCCACCCCGGGCGAAACGCCTTATCCCCCCTCCACAGAGTCGCTAGAGAGAACCCCTTCCCCCCCCCCCCCCATGAGACCCTGTGCTCGGACCTCATCCCAAACAGATCCCACCTGCCGCATAGCTGGGGAGCCCACCCCTAATTCCCACTGATCCTTCCCCTTCGCCCATAACCACGCCGTCAACCTCCCCCCTTTCACATACTCCCTCTCCACTCGCACGCCCATTTTCACCGCACCCCTACCCCTCCAGTCCATGGCCAGCCGCAACTGTGCCGCTTGATAATAAGCCCGAAAATTAGGCACCCCTAGACCCCCCTCCCTTTTGTTAGCATATAGAACCTCCCGCGCTATTCTCGGGGGTTTCCTTTTCCAGATATACTGAAACACTTTCCGCTGCAAGACTCTAAGCATCCTGTCGGGTACCTTCACAGGGAGCACCTGAAAAAAATATAAAATACGAGGCAAAAGATTCATCTTTACTCCCGCGACCCGACCAAGCCAAGATACCTCCGCTTGCATCCAACAGTCTAAGTCCCTATGCAGTTCCCCAAGAACCTTAGGGTAGTTGACCCGATATAAGTCCTCATACCGTCTGGAAATTAGAACTCCCAAATACCCCAAAGACCGCGAGACCCAACGGAAGGGATACTCCTTCTTTAAACACTGTACTACTCCACAAGGAACCGAGATATTTAAAACCTCCGTCTTTCCCGGATTCATCTTGAATCCCGCCACTCCCCCAAACCCCACTACCTCCGCCATAATACTTACCAGGCTGCCCACTGGCTTGCTGATAAACAAAAGAATATCATCAGCATATAAAGAAATCTTATGCTCCACTCCGCCCGCCACAATCCCACTAATCAGCGTATTATCCCGAATCCGTTGCGCCAGAGGTTCAACCACCAGGGCGAACAACAATGGCGAGAGGGGACATCCCTGCCTCGTCCCGCGTTCCAATTCAAAGTCTTCCGTATAACTCCCATTAACCTTCACCTGCGCCCTAGGCCCCCTATATAACTCCTCCACCCAGCCTATAAAATTCGGCCCACACCCTATCTTCCTGAGCACTTGCCATACAAACTCCCAGTGTACCCGATCAAATGCCTTCTCGGCATCTATGGACATCAGTAGACATTCAACGCTCCTCCCCCTTGCTATCTCTATGACCTCTATGGCCCTTTGAATATTATCCCCTGTTTGCCGCCCCAAAATGAATCCCGTTTGATCCTCGCGCACCAGCGAAGGCATCCAGGGGGCCAATCTATCCGCCAAAGCTTTAGCCAAAATCTTGACGTCGACATTGAGGAGGGAAATCGGCCGGTAAGATCCACACTCCAAAGGATCCTTCCCAGGTTTAGGCAGGATCGAAATTCCTGCCGTCAACATTTCAGGTAGCAACTCCCCGCCCTTCAACAACATCCCATTAAAGACTCGCAACAGTAACCCCCCAACATCCCCCCAGAACTGCTTATAAAATACCCCAGGCAAGCCATCTAAGCCCGGGGACTTACCCCCCTGCAGCTCCTTCACCACCTTACCAACCTCCTCCGCAGTCAAGGCCCCCTCGAGCCCGTCCCACGCTTCATCCCCCAGAATAGGCATCTCCAATCCCGCCAGATACGCACGGATGTGCTCAACCTCCACCCCAGCCTGTCTCCGATAGAGGTCCCGATAATATTGCTCAAAGCGCTCCCGAACAGCCCGTTCCTCCCGTAACACCTCCCCGTCCCGGTGCCGAATTTGATAAATCATAGATGCCCCCACTCTCTTCCTCAGTTTACGAGCCAACAAGCGCCCGGCCTTATTACCAAACTCATAATAAACCTGCTGAACCCGCTGCAGATCAAACGCGATCTTATCTACTTGCAGAGCCCTTAGCTCACCGCGGACGCGCTCCAGATTTTTCCGGGCTTTCTCCGATCCCTCTGCGCGCAAAACCCTTTCCGCCTCCTTCACCTCCGCCTGCAACCCCTCTGCTTTCTGCCCCCGTTCCTTCTTCAACCTCGCCCCCCAATAGATGAACCTCCCGCGAATATAAGCTGTCAGCCCCCCCCATACCAGAACATCTCGTACCTGCCCATCATCATTGAGAGCCAGATATTCCTGAATCGCCCCCTTGTGTTTCAAAAGGCTCTCGTTCAGCCGCCAAAACCGGGTGCCCAGTTGCTGCCTACTACGCACCTCGACCACCACCGCACTATGATCCGACCATACAATCGGGCTAATCTCAGCCTCCAAGACCTCTACCAACCAGTCCTCACTCATCAAAATCATATCTATCCTACTCCAGCAATTATGCGGGGCAGAAAAAAAGGTGTATTCTCTCCCTTTGGGGTGTCTGTCTCCATACATCCACCAAGTTATGCTGCTCCATAAGCTTTTTAAGCCCTTTCCTGTTAGACCTCCACCCCTCCCACCCCCGAGGGTTCCTATCCCACCCATCTTGGAGCGTACTATTGAAATCTCCCCCCACCACCGTCTTTCCCTGGGTCTCCCGATCCAACAACTGCCGAGTAGACTCCCAGAAGGGCCCTTGGGCTCCATTGGGGGAATACACGGAGACTATGCAAATCTCCTCCATCCCCCACCTCCCTTTAATCCCCACAATTCTCCCCTCCGTATCTTTGAACCAGCCCTGCACCTGCAACCCTACCCCCCTCTTCACCAAAATGGCTACCCCCCGCTTCCGTTCCCCCCCTTTAGCACATGAGAAAAATTGCTCCGGGTACCCGGAGTGTTTTAATCGTGCAACCTCGCTGCCCCTGAGGTGCGTTTCTTGTACCAAAATCACCTCCCACCGATTATCCTTAAGCTCTCGAAAGAGGTGCCGCCTTTTTTGCGGAGAGTTCAACCCCTTTACATTTATAGATCCAATCCGCAGCATTCCCCTATGTCACCCCCTTGCCCACCTCCCTCATCCCCCCCATACGTGGCATCACCGCATTACCCCCCTCCCTCCCCCCCACCCCTGCCTCCCTCCCCCCACCCCTACCTCCCTCCCATCCCAATCAAACTTCCGTGTGAGTCATGTCCTATCCCGACCCCCTCCCTTAGCTCCATCCCCAACCCCATCAGTACACCCTGCTTACCCCCTCCTCAACCCCTTGCCCCAAACAGCCCTCCTCCCCCAAGATATAACCCCCAACATACAACAGCTCCCCCTTACCCCTTACCAGCCTGGTCCCCCCAATCCACCACCTCCTCCCCCTCCCGGCCCCCTTCAATGAACAACCCCAAATTCAACATTTCAACCACAACTCCCCCTCATCGTTCACGGAGGTGTAGCAGAGTCCCCTTCATAGGCCTCCTGGGATAATCGCTTTAACCTTTTCCCCTTCTCACAAACACGCTTCCACTGCGACGTGCGCTGCTCCTTTCCACGTTCTTCCCGGTGTACCCCGCCAACCGCGGCCTGAGATAGCTGTTCACACCCCAATTCAGTCGGAGCGCTCCACGCCTCCTCTGCACCCTTGACTCGCCGCGAAATTCCATTGACTGTGAGCAATAGCCCAAAGGGGAACAACCATCGGTAGCGCAGTCCTTTCCCCCGTAGGAACGCTGTAACCTCTTTCATGCCGCGCCGCCGCTCCAGTGTCCCAGAAGATAAATCATTGAAAATCTCTACCTCACAAGAGTCCCAAGCGATGCGACCATATTTCCTGGCTGCATTCAAAATCCTCTCTTTCAGAGGGAAGCTGCTCATACAGTAGCCTATATAACTTTGTTGATAGTACCTATACCATTGTCAATAGCCTATATAACACTGTCAATAGCTTCTTATACTGTATAACATTGTTGATAGTACTCATACTGTTGTCAGTAGACTATATAACACGGTCAATAGCTTCTTATACTGTTGTCAGTAGCATCATATACCGTTGTCCATTGCCATACTGTTTTGTGTCTCACTACCGTACTCTCTGTCCTGCTATTGCACTATACTGCAGTATATCTACAGTACTTCGCACACAACAGGAACTCGCAAAATGGCCCTCCAGCTCTTCGCCCTTATCAGCTTTTTCCTACTGACTCACTGGCTTGGAACCTCCCAAGCCCTTTACATATCTCATGGAAATATCCCCATCTTAAATAGCCATGGAAAAAGGTGGTCTGGACCTCCATACTCCCACCCAGGAAATGACACCTACACACGCCGCTCCCATTTGATACACATAGCACTCCAGCTGCCCAATACACCCACCCAAGAAGAACCTCCGAACTACCGACCCCTAAGATGTGCCATCATAAATGCGCGTTCTATTCGCAAAAAGTGGCCTGTGGTTCTTGAAACAATTTCCCGCTATGACCTAGAGATACTCATGATCACAGAAACCTGGCTATCAGCTGAAGATAATGTTCTCATCAACCAACTTCTACCACCCAATTTCGCCATACACACAAGACATAGAGAAAACAAAAAAGGAGGAGGGGTGCTCATAGTCTCCAAATCGGACCTTAACTTCCACATAACAGATTCCTCTAGCTCAAGCAATCTAGACATACTCTCCATTACAAACCAGCAAATCTCCCTCAACCTCTTATACAGGACACCGTCCACGTCTCCAGATGACCTCCCAACCATTATTGACCTTACTGCCAGCACCCTCAATCCCAATAAACCAAATTGGATAATGGGTGACTTCAATCTCCCATCGTTATCCCAAAACCACGCAATTGCCTTCCTTGGTGCTATGGAAGACCTGGGACTCAAGCAAATTATCAATAAACCCACTCATATAAAGGGAAACATTCTGGATTTGGTATTTGCTCCTCAGACAGTCATTCAACAAAACCACAACCTACCAATATCAATCGTTGATGTACCCTGGTCAGACCACAAACTGATCATTTTCCAGATCCCCATCATCAATGAGAAGCTGCACAGAAGCCAAAACATGCACAGCACATCACGGACGCCCACAAGAAGATTTAGACCATTTAACAGAGAACACATCTTGGCTGAGACCCAATCACTCCTCAACAAAACCACACCAGACCTCGACGAACTAATCACCTCCTGGAACTCCAATCTGCATGCCATATCACAACCTCCAATTTCCAATAACACAAAGAGGAGAAAAAGAAGCACCGCCCCATGGTTCTCTCCTGAATTGCGAGCCTCTCTGACTCAACTCCGCAGACTGGAACGCCGCTGGCGCAGATCACTTTCCACTGAAGATCAGACCGCCTACCGTACTCACCTCTCCACACACCGTGAAGCAATCACAACCACAATGAAACAATATCACACAGACACCCTAAAGAGATCACTGAATAAACCACGTGACCTCTTCAACCTGGTCAAATCCCTCTCAAAGGAACCTTCTCCCGAACAACACAGTGAGATTCATCCACAGAAATTCGCTGACTACATGCAATCCAAGATAGTGCAAACTAACAAGGTGTCAACAGTCCCGTTCCAAGAACCAACGAATGCAACCCCACTAAATAACTTCTCTACACCATCCACTAAATGCATCGAGGACACCATAGCATCTCTCAATACCTCCACTGCACAAACGGACCCATGCCCAGCTTTTTGGATTAAGGAGCTACGTTGTGCGTTCAGCCCCTTCATTGCAAATCTAATGAACCTCTCATTCACAACAGGGTACTTCCCTGCAGCACTCAAGCAGACTTCCATCAGGCCACTTTTGAAAAACCCCAAGCTAGACCCGCAAAAGGTCGAATCTTATAGGCCTATAGCTAGCATTCCCCTCTTAGCCAAGATAATTGAGAAGGAGGCACAACGGCAAATCCAAGATCATATAGACACCACAGCGCCCCTAGATCACTGCCAACATGGGTTCAGAGAATATCATGGGGTCGAGACCCTTCTCACGAACCTATTCAACGACATTATCACAGGCATTAACAACATCCGACAAGGATTTGTACTCGTCTTCTTAGACATCGCTGCGGCGTTCGACTCAGTAAGCCACGAAATTCTCCTCGGTCGACTGAAAGAGAAAGGTATCTGCAACAGTGCATTAGAATGGTGCAACTCTTACCTGGATGGTAGATGGCAATATGTGAAGTCCGGTACAGAAGAGTCAAAACGCTTCCATCAAAAGCAAGGTGTGCCTCAAGGTTCCTCATTGTCTTCCCTACTATTTAACATATACATGCAGCCCATCTGCGACATCATAAGATCTTTCAAAGTCAACTGCTTGATATACGCAGATGACATTCTCTTATATATGCCTTTCTCCACAACTCAATTAGACCTGGCACCGTTGGTAGACTGCCTCAATTCGGTCTCAGAGTGGCTCCAATCACAAAACCTTCGCATTCAACATAAAAAAACAGAGGTGCTCTTCATCTCCAAAGACCCCAACTTCACCCCTCCAGCCCACGTCAGTGTCAAGGAAGCTGACCTACAAGCTAAAGAAACAATAAGATACCTTGGAGTTACATTGGACCAACGTCTGGATATGAAACATCACATAAATAACATAGTCAAAGCTGTATACTTCAAAATACGCTCGCTTAGGCATATGCGCTCCATGTTGGACCCTGATGACTTCCGAACCATATACCAAGCACTAATCCTGCCACACTTCGACTTTGCAAATGCCATATTACAAGGTCTCCCTCAATCCACTCTTAGCCCATTACAGATGGCCATGAATGCCGCAGCAAGAGTCCTCTACGGAGCCTCCAGAAGCGACCACGTAACTCCCATTCTTAAACAGCTTCAGTGGCTCCCCATCCATGGGAGGATCATCTTTAAAACCCTAGTCCTATCATTCAAGGCAATCAAGGGTATCTCATCCTCCTCACTCACAGATCTGATTCACACAGTACCCCCCAACAGATCCAGAAGAACATCAGCCGTAAACCTACTGACAACCCCGAAGGCGTTGACAAAGTGCAACATGACAACCTCAAACAGAGCCTTCAGTTTCTATGTACCCAAATGCTGGAACGCTCTACCCTCCGACATAAGGGCCATTACTGACCTACTCCAGTTCAGGAAGGCACTCAAATACCACCTCTTCCTTCAATACTACCCTACCAGCAATTGAACCAGAGGAAGTGACCCACTCATGAACACACCATGCCGTTCTTGATATTATTAAGACTCTATTCTGTTCTATGTAATTATCTCTTGTATATAGTTTACCCCGGTTCTCCAAGTTTGTACTCCTGTTCGATGTAAACCAAACAGCTTGTTGTTATGGTCTTTATGTTATAATGTAAACCGCGCTGATGCCGAATAGTGCGGTATATAAGAACTTGTAATAAAATAAATAAATAAATAATAAATTACATCCTTCACATGCTTGTCCCGTCGAGGGCCGAGGCTGCGGTGCGCCCTCTCTACACCCACCACTTCCACGTGGCCGCCCTCCGTGTCTCCCAATCGCAAAACATGCTGGCAAATTCGTTGCACCGTTTTGACACAGTCCTTATAGCTCTCCGTTTCAGGAATCCCCTTAAATCTCAGATTGTTCCTGCGGGCTCTGTCCTCCATCTCCTCCATTTTGGCTTGCATCTCCTCCTGCCGGTCGCGCAAGCGGCGCTGCTCCCCTTCCACCTCTCTTAGGGCGCTTTCCACCGTCTCCACATGGTCGGCCACCTCCTCCACGCGGTGCCCCATACCATTCAGTTCCTGGTGAAGAGCGTGTAACTCTTCTTTCAAATCTTTTCGCAACTCCTTAATGTCTCCACGTAGGTCTCTCTTGAACTCCGCCAGCCAGCCTTTCAACTCCACCCCGGAGGAGCTCAGCTCCGGACCACTGCTGTCATCTCCGGAGCTCTCCCCGCCGCCATTCTCCTCTCCTGCCTCAGGGCGCCGCGGGCCTTTTTCCTCTTTCCGGGCATACGCGGACTTAAACCCCGCTAATTTCTTACGGGCTGCCATCGCACACCCTGGGGTAGCTTTCTCCGCAATTTTCTCGTTGGGGATATCGCTCATGGCCTCCTTTGGTCGAGAATCAGACGGAGCTCCGTTACCTCGCGGCCATCTGCTCCGTGACGTCACCGGAAGTTCGACCTTACATTTTTTAACATTAAATCCCAGCTGCCAAATTCTAGACCATTCTTCAAGCTTAGCTAGATCCCTCCTCATGTTATCTACCCCTTCGTGGGTGTCTACTCTATTGCAGATTTTGGTATCATCTGCAACGAGGCAAACCTTACCTGAAAGCCCTTCCGCTATATCACTAATGAAGATGTTAAAAAGAATCGGACCAAGGACAGATCCATGGGGCACACCACTGATAACATCCTTCTCAGAGTGAGCTCCATTTACTTGTACTCTGTCGCCTCCCACCCAACCAATTTCTAACCCAAGCAGTAACTTTAGGGTCCATCCCTAGGGTGCTCAGTTTGTTTATAAGTCGCCTGTGAGGAACAGTGTCAAAGGCTTTACTGAAATCTAAATACACCATATCTAGGGCTCTTCCTTGTTCCAACTCCCTGGTCACCCAGTCAATCAGATTTGTCTGACAAGATCTGCCTCTGGTGAATCCATCCTGCCTCGGATCCTGTAATCCACTGGACTCCAGAAACCTCACTATTTTCTCTTTCAGCAGCGTTTCCAATAATTTACTCACCACCGAAGTTAAACTAACTGGCCTGTAGTTTTCAACCACATCCTTACTTTCGCTTTTGTGTAACACCACATGAGCCTCTCTCCAGTCCTTTGGCACCACTCCCGATTCCAACGAGGCATTGAAAAGGTCAGTCAGTGGAGCTGCTAGAATGTCCCCAAGTTCCCTCAATATTCTCGGGTGTATCCCATCCGGTCCCATCGCTTTGTCTACTTTAAGTTGAGAGAGTTTCTCACGAACACAGTCTTTTGAAAATTGTTCAAGATGTCCTTTGCTTCTGTTCCTATTTGTGGGTGTTTTCTGAGGTCCTGCTCCTGGTTCTTCATCTGTGAACACAGAACAAAAATATTTGTTAAGCAATTCCGCTTTATCCTTATCAGCTTCTACATATTCCTCCCCTGCACCCTTGAGTCTGGCAATACCACTCTTGCCCTTCCTCTTCTCACTAATATATCTGAAAAATGTCTTATCCCCCCATTTTATTGCATTGGCTATTTCCTCCTCCTTTTGAATCTTTGCCTTCTTGACTACTTTGCTAGCTTCTCTAAGTTTTTCCAAATACAGATGCCTGTCTTCCTCTCTCTGTGATCTCTTGTATTTCATGAAGGCCTCCCTCTTTTTCTTCACTTTTTCAGCTACTTCTTTCGAATACCATAGCGGTCTCCTTTTCCTTTTACCTTTATTTACCATTTTAACAAAGGTTGGTTGCCCTTAAAATATCCCCTTTCAGTTTTTCCCACTGTTTCTACATCCCTCAGCTGTTCCCATCCAACTAACGACTCCCTGAGGTATTGGCCCATCTTCGCAAAGTTAGTCTTCCTAAAGTCTAAGATCCTCGCCTTTAAATGGATTCTAACAGCCCTAGTCCTAATACTGAACCACACCATCTGGTGATCACTGGATGCAAAATGATCTCCCACTACGACATCAGAAACACTTTCACCATTGGTAAGCACCAAGTCCAGTATGGCCCCTTCACGTGTGGGGTCTGTTACCAATTGCCTGAATAGTTCTCCCTGTAGAGAATCCAGGATCTCCTTACTTCTAGATGATACTGCAGCAGGAATGTGCCAATCAACATCTGGCATATTGAAATCTCCTAGCAGTAGCACTTCCCCTTTCCTAGCAATGCTGCGCATGTCTTCAATTAACTCTCTGTCCACCTCTTCCTCTTGTGAGGGAGGTCTGTATATCACACCAATGTAAATAGATTTCTCTTTTCCTCTTTCTAGTTTAATCCACAATGCCTCCCCTCTCCCTTTTAAGCTCTGTAATCCCAAAGCTTTAATAGTAGTTTTTACATATAGTGCCACTCCTCTTCCCCTACTTCCTACCTTGTCCTTTCTGAATAAAGTATAGCCAGGTATAGTTACATCCCAGTCATGGTTTTCTGTGAACCATGTTTCTGTAACTGCCACTAAATCGAAGTCAGCCACTCCCACCAAAGCTTCAACATCAGGGATCTTATTTCCCATGCTACGGGCATTTATACACACTGCTTTCCATATGTTACCCCTGTTACCCATTTCCATAAAGTTATTTAATGTATCACCTACCTGGGGGCTTTCACTTACCTGGGGGCTTTCTTCACCCATCCCCAACGAATCTAGTTTAAAGCCCTCTTCAGTAGATTAACCAGTCTACTACTGAAGACGCGTTGACCTTTCTTGGACAGATGGATGCCATCTCTGCTCTGCAACCCTTGGAACAGCATCCCATGGTCTAGGAAACCAAAACGCTCTGACACCATCCACGCAGCCATGCATTCATTGTTGTCCTAAGTTGTTGAAGTCTTGTGATTAAAATGTGGCAGCTATGTCGAGAGAGACAAGTAAGAATGCTTGTTTGTGTGGTTTTTGTCCGTGGTGCAGTTTATCCATTAGGGTGAGTAATAAGGTTTCTATGCTGTGGAAAGGTCTAAAGTTGTGTTGTTGATCATCAAGTGGAGCATTCAGGTCTATGAAGTCTTGTAATTGGATTTGGACAGTTTTTTCAATAATTTTTGCCAGAAATGGGAGGCTGGCGATAGACCGGTATGAGTTTGGGAGGGTTTTGTCCGTTATATTGTATTTAAGGATAGGGCGTATGGTTGCTTGTTTTAGTGCAGGGGGCATTTGTCCTGTTTTGAAGTGACCGATTCACTATATTGAGGATAATAGGTGAAAATTCCTCTTTTGTTGCCTTGAGCCAGCTAACTGGGCAGGGCTCTGATGGGGAAGTGGTTGTATTGAGGTTTGTGATGGTATTTTTTAGTTGTTTGAGGTTTGCGATGTGAAATGATGACCAGATGTTTTGATTGTGAGGCTTAGGCAGGCTGAGAATGTTTGAGAAGGTGTTGGAGTGAGTTTTCATATGATTGTTGTTTAGGGGATCGAGTTTTTCCATTAGGAAATTTGCCAGAATTTGAGGTTCTGTAGGGGGAAGTTCAGTGTAGTGATTAAGTTAAGGATTTGACAATCGAGAACAATTCTCTAGTTCTGTTAAGGGATTTTGTAAGGAGTTTGGTGTGGTGGTCTTTTTTTTTTTTTTCTATTATTGATGGCTTCTTTATATGCTTTGAGAGTGGACATGTAGAGCAAATTGTCGGCGTTTGCACTTGTGATTCTCCATTTGCTTTCCAGTTTTCTAAGTTGCTGTTTTAACTTTCTTAGTTCAGCGGTATACCAAGGTTTGGACTCTTTTTGTGTTTTATATGGGTGGAGGGGTACAGTGGTCTGTGCGGCCTTGGCAATGGTCAAGTTCCAGTTATTGATGAGGTTGTTTAGTTCCATTGTAGAAGGGTTTATGTTTATATTTGGGATGGTGTGATTTAAAAAGGATTCTTTGTCAAATGATTTGAATTTGTTTTTAAAACTGTTAATTTCCTTGGTTTCGAGGGGCGGTGTGGTAGAGGTGATGGAAATTCTATAAGGAAGTGATCTGTTCATGGGAGAGGAAGTGCTTGGGGGGTGGAAAAGTGGATGTCTTGTAGCATGGTGTTTGGCAGAAAGATGAGATCAAGCATGTTGCCTCGCTTTTGAGTGGGGGTTTGGACAAGTTGTTGAAATCCTAAGTCCTGTTGGGCGTTCAGGAAGTGGGTGGAGTGTGAGGGGGTAATGATGGAAGGTTGAAGTCGCCAAGTATAATGTGATGTTTATTTGGGGTAGAGGTGCAAGTGGTTTCTAAGATGGAGGAAAGGTTATTTGGACTGGGGGAAGGGGGTCTGTAGACCAGGTTAATCGTGGTGTATTTGTTGATGGTTAGTGCGTCCATGCTTCTTGCAGTATTGTTTGAGCGGATGGAGAATTTAGGTCTTTTTTGCCAAGATTAGCACCCCACCCCCGTGCTTGTTCGGTCTAGGGCAGTGGTTCTCAACCTTTTTTGTACCGTGACCCCTTTTACCATTGGTCAACTTGTGGTGACCCCCAATGATAAAATCAAATGCGTCTCTCTTCCTTTACCGTTAACGCATTGTCGCTGTAATCATTTGTTGAATTATTAATATAGGCCTTTGCAATATGTTTTTATTTATAAAATTTACTTATTTAAACCACAATAATTAATCACAATAACAAGTAACAATATTTGGTTTCAAAATTATGATGATTTTGTAGTCAATTCACTAATATGAAATAAAAAAAAAATTTCTACCTTTTGTTGTCTGACCAATTTATTCTCTGATCATGCTGGTCCCGATCTGAGGCTTCTGCTTTCCTGTCTTCTCTTAGCTCTCTTTCTTTCTGTGGTCTATGGTCCATCTGCCATTTCTTATCTCTTCTTTCGTTTTCTTCACTTCTTTCCATCAGCCTATTTGCAGTCCCAGTAACCCTCCCCAGTATCATCCCCTTTCCAGTCTTCACTCTCAGTATCTTCCAATGTCAACTTGCATTCCCATGACTGCCACTGGTGTCCATTCCCTTCCAGTCCCCCTCCTTCCCCACTGACCAGTCCCTTCTAGTACAAATACCATGGCAGCCCCTCTCAGATCTTCTCCCATCCCCTCGTATCAGCCCATTTGTAGCCTTAGCCTCCAGTTTTCTTCCAGGGCCAGCAGCTCTATCCTCCCCTCCCCACAATCAGCCCATTCCCATTCGAAGTCCCCCAATCAGCTCGCTTCCAGTGCTAGTCCCTCCTCAACCCCATTACCAGTGCTAGCCTCCCCCTAATCAGCCCATTACCAGTCCTTACCCCCCCCCCCCATCAGCTCATTACAAGTCCTAACCTTCCCTAATCATCTCATTTCCAGTGCTAGTCCCTCCTCAACCCCATTACCAGTGCTAGGCTCCCCTAATCAGCCCATTACCAGTCCTACCCCCCATCAGCCCATTACCAGTCCTAGCCTCCTCTAATCAGCCCATTTCTAGTCCTAACCTCCCCAATCAGCTAATTTCCAATGCTAGTCCCCTTCAGTCCATTACCAGTCCTTCCCCCCCATCAGCACATTACCAGTCCCAACCCCCCTTGATCAGTCCATTCCCAGTCCTAGCCTTCCCTAATCAACCCATTACCAGTCCTACCCCCCCATCAGCACATTACCAGTCCCAACCCCCCTTGATCAGTCCATTCCCAGTCCTAGCCTTCCCTAATCAACCCATTACCAGTCCTAGCCCCCCCCATCTGTCCATTATAATCCTAACCCGCACTGTCTCTCCCCTCTGTCCAGCATTTATCCCCCGTCTGTCCAGTACAACCCCTGGTCTCTTCCCTTTGTCCATGTGAGCCCCCCTCCCTCCCTCCATGTCAGCCCCCTCCCCCCCTCCATCCCAGCCCCCTCCCCCCCTCCATCCATGTCAGCCCTCCCTCCCTCCATCCCTGTCAGCCCCCCTCCATCCCTGTCAGCCCCCCATCCATGTCAGCCCATCTCCCTCTCTCCATGTCAGCCCCCCTCCTCCATCCATCCATCCGTCCATGTCAGCCCCCCCTCCCTCCATCCATCCCTCCATCCATCCCTCCATGTCAGCCCCGTTGCAGGTTCCCTGCTCCCCTCTCCTCATGTCTGCCTCCTTCTTCTGCAGCCATGGCTCCCTGTCTCTTAGGGAACTGAGGCTATGCCTGTAAAACCGTTGCGGAGCCTGTCTGTCTCTAAACGGGCTCTGTGCAGCATTGTCCCGCCTCCAAAGGAAGTGGTAAACAACTTCCTTTGGAGGCGGGACGATGCTGCACGGAGCCCTTCGAGAGGCAGGAAGGCTCTGCAACGTTTTTACAGGCATAGCTGCGGTTCCCTAAGAGGCAGGGAGCCGGGCTGCAGAAGATTGGAGTCTGTGAGTTTGCCGCTGCCAAGAAGCGGACTCAGCAGCGGCAGCAACTTGTGCGCTTTTTTTTTTTTTTTTTTTAACGGCGGAGTGAGGCGACCCCCGCTAAATCCTATGACGACCCTCGTGGGGGTTGCGACCCACAGGTTGAGAACCGCTGGTCTAGGGCATTGAAATAAGTCATATTATACTATGTATAACCGAAACATGGCTGTCAGACACAGACAACGTTTACCTAAATCAACTAAGCAACAATAACTATGACACCTTCTACACACACAGAACTCACAAAAAAGGTGGTGGAGTACTAATAATGTCAAAAAAAGAACTAAAAGCCAAAAAACTAACATCGAACCTACACACCAACATAGATACCATCATTGTGAAAATCGGCAACATAACTATCTGCCTAATTTACAGGCCACCAGACAAACAGTCAGAAAAACTAGACCCACTAATTGACTTTTTAAGTTCCTCCACTGAGCAAAATCCAATTATTATGCTCGGAGACTTTAGCATCCCCTCATTACCAACCTCATATGCCTCCCTCTTCATAGAATCTACAATAGACATGGATTTTCACCAAATAATAAACACTAGCACGCATGAAAAAGGCAGTATCCTTGACATGGTATTCCTACCAAACGAACTCTACCAACTCTATAACCCAACATCCCTCAATTGCACACTGACCCCCTGGTCAGATCATTACATTATCAACTTTATCATCACAATAAACGACACAACAGTTAAACGAACACCAACTAATGCACCTACCTCAAGATTTAAAAAATACAATGAAGAAGAATTCCATGACCTCATAATCCCTAATTTATCAACATCACCAATAAACCTAGATGCAGCAGTAACGAACTGGCACAAAACCATCAATAATGCAGCAGCTAAAAAACAAATAACTAAGAAAAACACGCACTCTAAAGAAGGTCAAACCCCCTGGTACAATAAAGATTTAAATCTAATGAAAAAGAACTTAAGAAAAGCTGAATATAAATGGAGGAAAAATAAAAACGCAATTACAAAAGATTCATACCTCACACTACTTAACAAGTATAAAGACGCAATAAACACTGCCAAGAAAAATTACCACGCCTCCATCTTAAACAATGCAATAAATAGACCTAGAGAACTTATCTCAATTCTCCAAAAGCTGACTAATAATAATCACAACTCCAGCAATGAAATCAGACATTACCCCACAGACACTGGCAAATTACTACATGAACAAGACAACGTACCATCCACTACAACCTAAACCAGTAGATACTTCTCAAATACTTAACACAGGCGAATGGTCTGTATTTCAACCCTTAACCAAAGTTGAGCTCAAATCCATCATCACAAACATTAATACTACAACCTCACTACTTGACCCTTGTCCAGTAACCTGGATAAAGAACTCTCTACCTGTACTCTCTCAGTTCATCCTCCCAATAATAAACCTCTCCCTAAAAAACGGATACCTACCCTCTACACTAAAACACGCACAGATCCGCCCAATCTTAAAAAACACTACCCTTGACAAATCATCACCTAATTCTTACAGACCCATATCAAGTATTCCATTTATGGCCAAATTAATTGAAAAAAACCATACAAATTCAAACACAAGAGTTCATTGATAGCTCAGCCCCACTTGACGACCAGCAATATGGGTTTCGCCCCAGACACGGAGTAGAATCACTCCTAACAGTGCTAATCGATACGCTTGTGAGGGGAATAGACAAACCTAAACAAGCATTCTTACTCATATTCATTGATGTTTCTGCAGCCTTCGACAGCGTTCACCATTCAACGATGATCAATAAACTTAAACAAATAGGTATAAAATCCACTGTTCTAAAATGGTTTACTTCCTATTTAACAGAACGATCCCAAACGGTACAAATCGGTAATCTCACATCAAAAACATACAAACAAGAACTAGGCCTCCCACAAGGCTCAGCTCTGTCAGCGTTACTTTTTAACATATATTTAAAACACATCTGTAAAATATTTAAAAAATTCAATGTCCTCTATCACCTGTATGCGGACGACATAATGATGTATGTCCCATTCAAAATCCCAAATATCCCTATACAACTCATTAACGACTGCCTCACTGAAATCAACACCTGGCTAAATGAAAACAATCTGTACATCAATCACTCAAAAACAGAAGCCCTAATAGTAACCAAATGCACAACATTCATTCCCCCCTCGCATATTACATTGCAAAATATTAATATCATACTGAAAACTGAAATACGCTACTTAGGTGTTATACTGGATAAACATCTCAGCATGGACACACATGTAAGAAATATAGCAAAAAAAGTTTACTTTAAACTAAAAATATTAAAACAACTCCGCCCATTAATGCACTTACAGGATTTTCAACGCGTCATACAAGCAATCATAACCCCACATTTTGACTTCGCAAATCAAACCTTACTTGGCGTAACTAAGGAAGCCATAAAAAAACTTCAATTAGCACAAAACGCAGCAGCAAGGACCATTACGAAAGCCCCACCTTTCCAACACATAACCCCAATCTTAGAATATCTACACTGGCTCCCGATTCAAAGCCGCATAGAATACAAAACTATCTTAACCACCTACAAAGCCATAACAAAAACAGCACCCCTGCCCATAAATAACCTCATCAAAATAGAACCTACCCATAACCTACAAAGGAGAGACCAGTTAAATTAACCCCACCAAAAGAATTCATTAGGGCCAATAAATCCACTAACAAGAAAGCCTTCTCTCATGCAGCCCCCATCTTGTGGAACACAATCCCAATAGAACTAAGACAATTACCTGATATAACGGAGTTCAGAAAAAAACTCAAAACACACTTATTTACAAAGCATTATGGATCTATGACCAGCTCATCCCTCACCCCCCAGCTAGATAAAGGATAATCCTACCCCAGGTAATACACAATTCAACAAAAGAATGAAGTGCTGTAACCTAAAACAAAGTGATTAATAAAAAAATAAAAAACAGAACTATGTATATAGTTTATGTATATAGTTTAATTATGTTCAATTGTACTTAGTTCACTAATTGTTAATTGTTATCTGTTAACTGTAATAACCAAGCTGCAAATTGTTATATGTAAAAACAGTTCACTCTGTTTATTGTTGTTATATGGAAACCGCACCTGATCAATGGAAGGAGCGGTATATAAATAATCTGTTAATTAAATTAAATTAATAGTTGGGGATGGCTAATTGGTTAATTCGGACATTGTCGGAGTTGGAGAGTCAGGTTTCAGTAATGCAAAATGTTTTGGTTATAGAGGATAAAATCAAAGCAAACTTGAGTATCTTTTATACTCAATAGAGGGGAGCTGACCTGTACCAAGCAGCAGCAGGTACAACACTAAAAACAGGCATAGAGGAAGGTGACCTGCATGGAGCTGAGGTTACAACCACTCTGGCCACCTTGCTGGGCAGACTAGATGGACCATACTGGTCTTTATCTGCCATCATATGCTGTATTACATTGCCATACTACTTTTTCCTTTGAAATTGTGATCTGATTACTTATGGATAATGTCTTTCCAACATATATGTTCACTTCTTATCATGTATGTATTAAAGTTATTTGTTCGTATGGGAATGCTTTAGTGCGGTCTGCTGTCTGTATTTTGTGAGTGTGTGTAATATTAACCTTTGTGGTGTTAGATGGTGTCTGTTACTTCATCTCTTTTGGTTTTGTTGTGTTTTGTAGTTAAACTTTTGGTTTCATTAAAAAGTTTCTTGTGCTTTATCTCCTGGGTTCAAGGTTAGATTGGAACACAGGTCATCAGACTTGGAAAATTTAGGGGCATGTTTACTAAATATTAGTACTCATTAATGATACTTAACATTGGTTCTCGGATCCCTCTTCCTCTCGAGTGGACTCTCTGTCCCTGGATGATTTCACAATTCCTGTTATGTAGACTCTTAAGTATCTTGGTATCATACTTGATTTGATGCTCCTTTCGTGCACACATTAGGCCCACTGTTAATTTTATTTATTTATTTGAACATTTCTTCTATACCACCCCTTCCATCGATCAGGGGCGGTTTACACTGAACAACATTCCAGAGTCCTGGTTACAAAGAACATTTCAAACTATATTACAAGAAACTAAGTGGTGTGTTTTCATTTTATGTCAAATTCTCTCAGTTCGATCTATTCTTTTTGTATCTTCCATCATCACACTTCTTTTATTGCTAGCCATACTAAAACTGTTTTACTGTAGGATTATCTATTCTGGTATCCCCAATTATCAACTAAAGCGCATACAGTCTGTCCAGAGCACTGCAATCCGGCTTTTATACCATGCTTCAAATACGACCATGTGACGACGTTACTCATCAAGTCTCACTGGCTCCCAGTTTCACACTGGTCACAATACAAATTACTCATGCTTATTAACAAAGTCATGCTTTCTGGTATCCCAGCCTATCTTTCATTTTTTCTCATTCCTTATAACTCCCCCTTGGGTCCTGCGGTCTATCCATGCCAATCAGTTGTATCTCCCTTCCCCATCACAAGCACATCTGGAAAGCACCCATCACTCAGCATTTTTCTTTCTGGGTCCCAGCCTCTGGAATTTGATCCCTGCTGGTATCTGTTTAGAATCCTCATACCCCAAATTTAAGGTTGCTTTAAAAACCTAGCTCTTTCAAGAGGCTTATGCTCTCCCGCTGGACTAGCTAGAGTTTGTATCTCCCATTCCTTTCCTTTCCTGGTGTTTTAATCCCCCCTCTTTATTTTCTATAAAGTGACTGAGTTCCCTTTCTACTTCTGTGTTTATTGTACACGTTAAGTCCCACTACACCCATAGAAAAAATAATAGGGGAATGGCAGCGCTTAATGCAGTATCTTTACTAAAGGTTAATCCGTGGTAATGAAAGCTAACATGCGTTAAGTGCTGCCATGGTCCATTCATTTCCATGGACTGTTGAGGTACTTAATGCGTTAACTTTCATTAATGCGCGTTAACCTGTAGTATACGCTCCAATGTATGTTTAACTTTCAATAACATGTATAAAACTTTAGTAAGCATGCCCCTTAAAGCACCATCTGAGTGCTGATCCTATCAGTCTCCCACAGATTTTGAGACTTTAACATTATTTGCATGAATTATTAAGAATTTAAGCTACTACAGATGTATTTTTTTAACTTTTTTATCTCTGTTCATACTTTTTCTTTAATGAATGGTTTATGAGTATGTATTTTGGTGGTTTTCCTGTGTTCTTGATTTTAAAAAAAACCCTCTTTGGATAAATATTTAAAAAAGGACTTAGACATCCTGAATGTCTTAAGTGTGTTTTTTAAACAATCCCATGGCATTATAGATACTGTATATAGCAGAATATGAACATTCTACTGTATGTATGATGTTATATGTAGAGGATGGCAGGGTTGGGGCATTCCAGGATGCGAACTAGCAAATCTGTATTAATTATTCAAATAAACTCCATTATTCAACCCCTAAACATATAGAGGACAGATTCAAAGGGTTTAATGTGGTTAGCAACCCTGCTTACTGCATTAATCTTGCTGAGTAGGATATGCAGTGGTACATATACAGTTTGAGCTGCTGAATATTCCCTCCTAAGCCAATTGAATGCCCCAACACTAACCGCTTAGCACTGGGGCAGAGGGTGGTGACACCCATATTTAACTAATCAGCAGAAATATTCATTGTTAACCAGCTAACCTAAACTAGGTAAAGTTAAGCAAAAAAAAAAAAGGGCGACATAACTTTAGTTGGCTTAGCTATCCAGCCAGCGGCTGAATTGGATAGCTAAAACGCTATCCATGCAAAGCATATATTCAGTGCTGCTGGCCAAATACAGCCCCAGCAGCGAATATTCAGACATAATTTAAAACGGCGATGGCCAGCTGCTGCTGAATATGCCCCCATACAGGCTGGCGCTACCATTAGGTGAACTATGCAGTCGCCTAGAGCACAGGCCCTCCAGGGGTGCCCATTGCAACTGCTGTTTCCCCTTTTGGGACCTGCAGTGGTCGCAATGGCCACAAGCAGCCCCATGGCACTTACCTTAAAACTTTGGTGCTGTGGGGCTGTTTGGCATCTGGCATCGGAGGTGGCAGAAGCAATTTCCTGTTTGCTGGAAAGGGGCAGATGCAGTTGCTCCCACAGAGGGGGTGGGGGCACAAGGGATGAGGTTTGCCTAGGGTAACTCATCTACTTGCACTGACCCTGCCCCCTATAGCTTATTTGTTTGGCTTGGACATGCCATAACCATTTATAAATTTGGTTGTCTGAGCCAAACATATAAGCTATTCATTATGGGGTATATTCTGTCCTGTGACTAGCAGGGATGGACGTCCCCCTTGCCGTCCCCTGACTAAGCCTCCCCATACGAACAAGGAGTTTGTATGGGGGCGGGAAGAGGCGGGGTTAGGGCAGGCAGTGGGCAGTCTTCGGCTCCAGACGTACAGGGCCGATTCTGAAGTCAGCCCTGTACGTCTGGGGCTGGTAGATTGGATGGGGGAGTTATTCCATCTTGGAGGTGGATTAAGTCCCCATAGACATCGGGGAACGGCGGGCCCAGCCAGCAGCGAAGAGGTGAGGGGACGCAGGAGATTCCCCGCAGCCCGATCCTGGCCATGGGAGGCCAGATCGGGGGTCTGGAAAAGAAAAGGTCAGTGGCGGCCAGATGCCATGGCACTGCGGCTCTATTCAGGAGCCTGACTGAGTTAGCCGGGCAGAGACCTGTACATGCAGACCAATGGGAATCTGGTCCCAGTCTGTACGTACAGGCCTAGACGTGATTCTGATCCCACAGGGCCAGATGTGCCTTGTAGGATCAGAATCGCGTCTACCTCTGTGCGTCTGGTTCCGACGCCGGGACGCACAGAATGGAATGTGCCTCTATATGTATATCTTATATGTAGAAATCCCAATATTCTGAATTTGTATGTATAAGTATACATATACTTACATGTATCGGTCCTGATATTTAGAAGAGTTTATCCAGTTAGCAGGACCTGCTAACTGGATAAACCCCGCTGAGTCCAGTATTCAGTGACATTATCCGGATTTTGCCACTGAATATTTCCTCTGACCTCCGTGACACTATCCAGATAGTGCTGGAATGGCCTGTGGGTAAGGTAAGCATGGTGCAAGCGTTTATCTGGTTTGCAGCGATTCTCAGCCCGCTAACCAGATAAGTAACTGCATAAAGTTAGGCCAGTGGTCTGGCTATCCGGATAGCGATTAAATATCGCCCCATCTGGACAGCTAGTGGCAGTCACTGCTGAAATCCAATATTCAGCAGAAGCTGCTACGTGACCACTTCTGCTGAATATTTGGTTTAAGTTTTGCTCATGGCATCTGACATTTGAAAAATGCTGACTGCCATGGGCTGAATGTTGTCCTGATAATTTGTCCTGATATATTTGTCAACACTAGCTTATTTGTATTGGTCCGCCGAGTATAACGTTACTTTGCAACATCTTAATCGGATATTTCAAATTATTTTCATGAAAGGTCCTGAAATTTGACTATACTAAATAACTGAAATTACTGTGCTTGAAATTGTATACTTTTATTTACAAATGCTTTTTTGTTTGCTTTACAGTGCCTTCACCTAGTGCCTTACTAGTAGACAATCACACATCCCTTGAAAATGTCAAAGAAGTTGTAGCCATCAAAGACTATTGCCCAACAAACTTTACCACTTTAAAATTCTCCAAAGGGGATCATCTCTATGTCCTGGACACATCTGGAGGGGACTGGTGGTACGCACATAATACCACTGAGATGGGCTACATACCATCTACCTATGTTCAACCTCTGAATCATAGATACTCTTCTCTGCATGACAGTGGCATGATAGACAACTTGATTGATAACGCAGACAGTTTTGTCAAGGAGTTGGATTTACTGGGGGACTGGACAGAGGTGGTAAAGAAAAACACTGACAAAACATCCCAGAATAACCCATTCTTGAATGGTGTACATACGAATCCATTTCTGAATGGTAATCTGCCAACCATACCTCCACATGATAATGAGTGCATACCTAAGACACCTGTGGATTTATTTGACCCAATAGCTCCCTCATACACAAATCTTTGTAGTGTCAACGCCAATAGCATAGACCACAACCTTTTTGAGGACCTTTCATGTTACAAGCTGAAGTCTGAGCAAGCCATCAAACAAGAGAATCCATTTTTTAGAAACAAACGTTCCTACAGCTTGTCTGAGCTCTCAGTTCTTCAAGCAGAATCAGAGAATCCAGCATCATTGGGGTTTTCCTCTGGTTTGAAATCTCCCACCCCTGAGCAGTTCCGGAGCAGAGAAGACTTCAGAACAGCATGGCTGAACCACAGGAAACTCACCAGGTCTTGCCATGACTTGAATTTGCTTGGACAGAACCCTGGCTGGGGTCAAACACAGCCTGTAGAGACTAACATTGTGTGTAAATTGGACAGTTTTGGAGGAGCTATCCAGCTTCCAGGTACCAGTATCATACTGCATATACCAGAGGGTCATGTGCCACTTGGGGAAATGCAACAGATCTCAATGAAAGCTGTTTTAGATCCTCCTCTGGAACTCAATAGTGATAGATCTAGCACTATCAGCCCAGTGCTAGAGATTAAACTGAGCAACATGGAAATAAAGACTTATATTACCTTGGAGATGAAAGTATCAGCAGAAGTCAAAAATGATATTGTGAGTAAGAGCAGAGTGGGAATTAAGTGCTTGCGAAGTGATATAAAAGAAGGTCCCTATTCCTCAGTGCCACAGACTTACTGTTATGGAGATACAATACAGGTTCAACTAGATAATCTAGAGCCTTGCATATACTTGGCAACTGTAGCACAAGGACAGAATTTAGTTTATCCTTCAACTGTGTGGGATTACATTAGTAAAAAGATCACCGTGGGGATCTATGGCCCAAAACACATCCATCCATCTTTTAAAACCGTAGCAACTGTCTTTGGACATGATTGTGCACCAAAGACTCTGCTTGTTAATGAAGTTGCATTGCAGGTTCATGGATCAGCACCAGTAGCCTTACAACTGTGGGGAAAGCACCAATTTGTGCTGGCCAGACCGCAGGATCTAAAAATTTGTATGTATTCTAATATGATTAACTATGAGGTCAGAGCAAGCGAGCAAACCAAAATAGTGCGTGGATTCCAGATGAAGCTGGGTAAGGTCAGCTGCCTCATCTTTCACATAAGCTGTCACACTCCTAAAACGCTTTCAGATTTTACCCTGAGGATACAAGTTAAGGATGATGATGAAGGCATCCTAACTCAGTTCTGTGTGCAGACCCCACAGCCCCCTTCAAAAACTGGTCTAAAAACTACTGGTCAGAGAAGGTTCCTTAAGAAGAATGAAATGGGAAAGATCATTCTATCTCCCCTAGCCATCACCTGCAAATACCCAACCTTTCAGGACTGTTCTGTAGCAAATCTCAAGTATGGAAAGCTTCTGAAGACAGTTGTACGACAAAGCAAAAACCATTACTTACTGGAGTATAAAAAGGGGGATGCAATTGCAATACTAAGTGAAGAAAAAATCAAACTGAAAGGTCAGCTGTGGACCAAAGAGTGGTACATTGGATACTATCAAGGTAAAATAGGCCTTGTGCATAGTAAAAATGTTCTGCTTATGGGGAAAATCAAGCCAAACTTCTTCTCTGGGCCTAATCTCGGCACTGGTACTCTTCTGGAGCAGATCCTAAGGCCTTGCAAGTTTCTGACTTACATCTATGCTTCAGTAAGGACCTTGCTGATGGAGAACATCTGCAGCTGGAGGTCATTTGCTGATGCTCTGGGTTATGCGAACTTGCCACTGACTCACTTTTGTCGGTCACAACTGGATAGTGAGCCTGAGCGAGTGGCCTCTGTGCTGGAGAAGTTGAAGGAAGACTGTAATAACCTGGAGAACATGAATCACAAATCTTTTCAGAAGGAGTTGATGATGGTGAGTACCCAGCCCCCACGTGGTACACACTGAGCTGCTAGAAAGCTTAATAAAATCTCAAATTGTAAATCACTATTCTTTGGAGTTTAGGGATCAATTTTCAAAATGAGCTATACATTTAATAATGATACACATATAACTCGGTTGTCCATAGATTTTAAATGCTTATACAGATATTGCTTGGCACTATAGTAAAGAGGCAGAGGGAGAGTCTAGTGAGGGTGGCAACCAGAAAATCTATCTGTATAGCAGCAATATTCAACGGCTATATGCATAGTTTGTATTTTATTTTAAGCCTTCTAAATTGCAAGCCTAAACTAAACAGTTTGGCAGTCAATGGCTAATACATATATTCTCCAGGAACAAGCAGGAAGTCAGCCCTCACATATGGGCGATGTTGGCGTCGACAGAGCCCATGCGGAACATTTCCCCAGCTTTCAAAGAAAGCCTTTGGGACATGCTACCACGCATGTGTGGTCCCCTTCCTGCCCAAGGGTGCCATCTTGCTCAGTCTCCTTTTTTTTCCGCGGAACCAACAGACGTCCACCCTGTTTCCCCGGAAAAATCCTTGGTAATTATCCTTAAGTTGGCTATCTCCAGGAACAAGCAGGAATAAGTCCTCACATATGGGTACGTTGGTACCGACGGAGCCTGCGCGTGAATGCTCCCCAGCTTCCCAGGATGAAAGCTTTTGGGGCATCCCACAGCACATGCGCGCTGCCTTCCCGCCTTTCCTACCAACTCTTCTCAGTTCTTCTTTTCCATGGAGCCAGCAGGTCGTGTTCCTGTCACCGCTGAAGAAGTTCTTTATTTTAATTTATTTCTTTGGTCGCGTGTCTGCCTTCCCCGACGCCGGACCGGTACCGCCGGTCTTTTCTTTTCTTTAATTCTTAAAAAAAAAAAATACTACTTTTTCCTCACTTGGTGTATTTTTCTTCTTAGGCCTCCAGGCCCACAAGAAACTTTCCCTCATGGAAAAACCAGCCTCCGGCTTCAAAAAATGCACTAAGTGTAGCGGTACAATTTCTGTTACAGATACCCATGAATGGTGTCTTAAATGTTTGGGGCCTGAACACTCCATCCCGGATTGCCAGTCCTGTTCTCTAATGTCTAAACGAGGGTTACAGAACCGGGCAGCCAAGCTCCATGTGCTGTTTCCCACGGATGCACCAGCAGTGGCATCGACATCTTCCAGGTCTTCCTCTCCTGATGGATCTCAGGTAACCAAACATACTTTTAGCAGGTCCTCGAAGGGCAAATCTCCCTCTAAGCATCGAGATGCCTCCGGGCTTGCCCTTGAGGATCCTGCCCCAGCCAAACAACCCCGGCGGGAAGCTCCGGCTTCCAAAGCTCCTCCTATGGGGTTACAGGTTGACATTGATGGCACGGCCTCGACCGATCACCTGTTAGACTGCTCTGGGGTACCGGCACAATCTCCCGTAACGACATCCAGGCAGTTGTGGCGTCCATGGATCACACTGTGCAATCCATGCAGCAGGCTATACTGGCTTTCATCAAGGCTGCGACGCCGTCGGTACCACAACAAGCTCTGTTGTCGGTACCGACGCCGGTACCGGTACCAACTTCGATACCGGTACCAGCTGCATCGACATCGGCCAGGATACCGATTCCGGCTCCCTGTCCTGGGCTCATTCTCGGTACTGACCCGGTACCGGGGACACCCGATGTCGGTACCGATCAATACGCCTATCGATCTTTGGAATCGATCAGACGATACTTCGATTCTTCTGATGATTCTCAGTCATCGGATGAGTCCCCTGAAGTATCTGTCACCCTTCCTGAGGAGCCTTCTTCTCCAAAAAGGAGAATGTCTCCTCCAGAGGATTTGTCCTTTCAAGACTTTATAATAGAAGTAGCTAAAGGACTCTCTATTTCAGTAACCTCTGAAAAAGAACCTAGAGCAAAAAATTAGATATTTTGGGATACTCTAAGGTTCCCAGAGAGGCAGTCACCTTGCCAATTCATGAAATTCTTCAAGAACATTTGATTGAATTGTGGGAGACTCCTCTCACCCTTTCTCCTCATTCTCGTAGATTGGACACTATGTACCGTGTCCCTCCTTCTGGATTTCAAAAAACTCAGCTTCCTCACCACTCCATTGTGGTGCAGTCAGCTATGAAGAGGATAAAGAGTACCAAAAGACACTCTTCTACTCCTCCAGGAAGAGAATGCAGGACCTTGGATGCTTTTGGTAGGAAAATCTTCCAAGCTAGCATGCTTATTGCCAGAATCAATTCATACAGCCTTTATATGGGTATGTTTCTGAAGGAGGGTTGCAGAAAAGCTGCACAACTTTCTCCCTTTTATTCCAGAGGATAAAAGGGATGAGTTCCTTCTTTGGCTTAAGCATACTCAAGACATTTCAAAGTTTTCCAACAGGGCAGCCTTTGATTCTTTTGAAGGTGCCAGCAGAGCCTCAGGCATTGCTATAGCTGCTCGTAGAATTACTTGGCTCCAGGCTTCTGATCTAGAACCCTGGGTTCAAGATGGTTTAGGAAATCTGCCCTGTACAGGTGAAAATCTATTTGGCAAAGAGTGGCAAATTAAAGCCACTCAAATGGATGCAGAAAATGCTGCTCTGGATAGACTTTCTAAGTCTACCTCCACTCCGGCCAAGAAAAAATCTTTTAAAAAGTCTTTTTACAAGAAGGGCAGATTTCCTTCCACTTCTGGTCAACAATCTTCTACAGGTCGCTTTGCTACTAAGCGTCAGCAACCTAAACAGGCTAGGCCTAAACCTGCAGGGGCTGTTGCAACCCAGCAGTCCCAAGCCCCTCAGGGTTTTTGACTTGATACTAGAGAACTTAACCTTTCTGGCTCTACAACAGCCAGAACCTCTCACCATTCCAGGAAGGTTAGCTCATTTTGCTCCCAGATGGGAGCAAATCACATCAGAGCAGTGGACCTTCTCCATCATCAGAGAGGGCTACAAACTTCATTTCTCAGACCTTCCTCCCTACACCATGGTGAGACATTTCAATTCTCCCACATCTCTCCTCGACCTTCTGGATCAGGAGGTAACCACCCTTCTGGCCCAGAGGGCCATAGAAGAAGTTCCTCTTCTTAAACAGGGGTCAGGGTTTTACTCCTCCTACTTTCTCATTTCAAAGAAAACAGGGGGATACAGACCCATTCTAGATCTCAGAGAATTGAACAAATTTCTATGCAAGGAGAAGTTCAAGATGCTTTCTTTAGGCACTCTCCTTCCATATCTACAGAGTCAGGATTGGCTTAGTTCTCTAGATCTCAAGGATGCGTACACTCATATACTCATCCATCAATCCCACAGAAAATTCCTACGTTTTCTGTTCCAGGGAAAATATTACCAATACAGAGTGCTTCCTTTCGGTCTAGCCTCTGCTCCAAGAGTGTTCACCAAATGCATGGCAATAGTTGCTGCATTTCTACGCACTCTGGGAATATTTGTCTTCCCCTACCTGGACGACTGGCTCATCCGAGCTCCATCTCAGTCAGAAGCCCAAATTTCCCTGGACCGCACCAGGCGCATTCTGCAGTATCTGGGACTTGTGGTAAACCTCCCAAAGTCTCAGCTCACCCCTACTCAGTCCCTAGAATTCATAGGGGCCTGGTTGGACACCACTACTGCAAGAGCCTATCTTCCCCAGGCTCGTTGCCAACGTCTAGTGCAGTTAGCCTCCCAGATTCAGTCAAAGAGCCACTTAACTGCCCGGGAGATGCTACAACTACTAGGCCACATGGCTTCCACAGTACATGTGGTGCCCTATGCTCGCCTACACATGAGAGCAACTCAATGGACTTTGTCCACCCAGTAGACTCAAGCTTCAGGAGCTCTCTCAGACCAAATAGCAAACTCCAAACGTCTCTTTTGGTCTCTCCAATGGTGGATGTCCACTCAAAATCTGTTGCTGGGGTCCCCCTTCCAACCTTTGTTGCCCCAAGCAAGCCTCACAACAGATGCCTCCCAAACAGGTTGGGGAGCTCATCTACAGGACCTCTCCACCCAAGGCACTTGGTCCCCACAGGAGACCTCTCTTCACATCAACCTCTTGGAATTTAGAGCAGTGTTCCTAGCTCTCAAGGTCTTTCATACCCTCCTCAGCCACCAGACAGTCCTCATTCAGTCAGGTAGCCATGTTTTACATAAACAAGCAAGGAGGAACTGGCTCTCTGTCGCTTTGCAACGAAGTTCTAAGATTATGGGCCTTCGCCAGAGAGCATCAAATCCATCTCCTGGCAGTATACCTCCCAGGAATTCAAAACTCTTGGGCAGACAGACTCAGTCGAGTTCTGCTTCCACACAAATGGTCCCTGCACATGGATCAGGTACTCAGAATCTTCCAGGAATGGGGAACCCCGGACATAGACCTATTTGCAAGTCCGTGGAATGCCAAACTTCCCCGGTTCTGTTCCAGAATTCTGTGTCAGGGAGTTCAGGCCAAGGATGCCTTCCTCCTTCATTGGGGTCAGGACTTCCTGTATGCCTTTCCACCCATTCCTTTGATTCCCAAGACTCTGTTCAAACTTCAGAGGGATCAAGGATCTGTGATCCTCATAGCTCCACGCTGGCCACGCCAAGTGTGGTACCCTCTACTTCTGCATCTCTCCCAAGCCCCCTCCCTGGACTTGGGAGCTGCTCCAGACCTTCTGTCTCAGGAGGAGGGGACTTTGTGGCATCCAAACCCCAAGTCCCTTCTCCTCAGAGCTTGGTTACTGAAGGCCTAGACCTTCAAGACTTCAATCTTTCTCAGCAAGTGAAGGATATCCTCCATGCTTCCAGGAAGCCTTCCACTAGGCGTTCCTATGCTTTTAAATGGAAAAGATTTTCCATTTGGTGTGCTCAACAGGGTCTTGACCCTCTGGCACTTCCTGTGAATTCTCTATTAGAATATCTCCTGCACCTTTCCAATGTAGGTCTTAAGACAAATTCAGTAAGGGTCCATTTAAGTGCTATTGCAGCATCCCTTAAGCCTATTAATGGACAACCTGTTTCCTCTCATCCTCTTATTGCAAGATTTATGAGAGGCCTAACTTTAACTAAACCTCCCATTCGACCTCCTCCGGTGGCATGGGACTTAAATTTGGTTCTTGGTCAGCTTATGAAGCCACCTTTTTGAACCCTTAGCCACTACCTCCTTGAAATTTCTTTCCTGGAAGGTTATTTTCCTTATTGCAATCACTTCTGCTCGCCGCATCAGTGAACTGCAGGCCTTAGTGACTAATCCACCTTATATAAGGTTCCATCATGATAAGGTAGTCCTTAGGACAAATCCTCACTTTATGCCTAAAGTGGTCTCACCTTTTCATCTTAATCAAGAGGTATATTTACCTGTCTTTTTTCCAGCTCCTCATGCATCCACTGCAGAGAGGAACCTTCATACTCTAGATTGTAAAAGAGCTCTTGCTTTTTACTTACACAGGACACAGCAACATAGAAAGTCTTCCCAGCTTTTTGTTGCTTTTGATCCTTCTCATTTAGGACTTCCAGTCTCTAAAAGAACACTGTCCAATTGGATTGCTCAGTGTATTTCTTTTGCTTACCAGAGTAAGAACCTTTCTCTGGAGGGCCATGTCACAGCTCACAATGTGAGGGCCATGGCCACCTCTATGGCTCATCTTCATTCTGTGTCCATCGACCAGATCTGTCGAGCAGCCACCTGGGCCTCGGTTCATACCTTCACAGCCCATTACTGTTTGGACAAGGACTCCCGCCGGGATGCCTTGTTTGGTCAGGCTGTCCTCAGACACCTGTTCCATTCTTGAACAACTCCTGCCCTCCTTCCCTGAATGGATGCCTGAGATCCATAGGAAGACGAGGAACCCTTCAGGGTCTCATAACCTTGGGGATCTCCCAGGCATCTTAGCTAGGGAGTCTCATTATATGAGGACTTATTCCTGCTTGTTCCTGGAGATAGCACAGTTACTTACCTGTAACAGGTGATCTCTGGGAACAGCAGGAATTAGTCCTCACAACCCTCCCACCTCCCCTAGGAGTTGTATCTCTCTGTCTTTCCTTTCCTCTCTCTCTCTATTGTCTCAGCTTTAAACTTGAACTGAGGAGAGTTGGTAGGAAAGGCGGGAAGGCAGCGCGCATGCGCTGTGGGATGCCCCAAAAGCTTTCATCCTGGGAAGCTGGGGAGCATTCCCGCGCAGGCTCCGTTGGTACCGACGTACCCATATGTGAGGATTAATTCCTGCTGTTCCCAGAGATCACCTGTTACAGGTAAGTAACTGTGCTTTCCTGGTTTGCGTACCGGTTCCTCTTCCCACCTCGAGCTGGCGCCGATTTTGTGCTTTTCTCTGCCCCTTTTTTTCCTTTTTGATCGAGGCTTGCCTTGACTGCAGTTTTGTACCTTTTTTTTCCCCATGGGGGTCGTTGACCCCCATCCGGGTGTTCCCGCCATGTCCCCCAGTGGGTTCAAGAAATGTGACCGCAGCAGTCAAACTATGTTGGTGAACGACGCCCATGATTGCTGCCTGCGCTGCCTGGGCCTGGACCATGACAGTACCTCCTGCGACCTGTGCCAGGCCATGACGCCTAAAACCAATTAAAAAGAGGTGGGAGTTGCAGGAAAAACTGTTCCACAGGTCTCTGGCCTCTCCGACGCCGAGCTCCAAGCCCAGCACTTTCCATGAGGCCCAGGTGTCCTCTGACGGCGGCCAAGAGAGCAAATAGAATGCTAGGTATGATAAGGAAAGGAATGGAAAATAAAACAAAAGATATTATAATGCCTCTGTATCGTTCCATGGTGAGACCGCACCTTGAATATTGTGTGCAATTCTGGTCGCCGTATCTTAAAAAGGATATAACGATTTTAGAAAAGGTACAGAGAAGAGCCACCAAAATGGTAAAGGGGATGGAAGGATACTCCTATGAAGAAAGGCTAAAAAGGTTAGGGCTCTTTAACCTGGAAAAGAGACGGCTGAGGGGAGATATGATAGAAGTCTATAAATTAATGAACGGAGTGGAACGGGTAAACGTAGATCGATTGTTTACCTTTTCAGAATATAGAAAGACTAGGGGACATGCAATGAAGCTACAGAGTAAACTATTTAAGACTAATAAAAGAAAATATTTTTTCACTCAACGTGTAATCAAACTCTGGAATTTGTTACCGGAGGATGTAGTAAAGGCTGTTAGTGTAGCTGGGTTTAAAAAAGGTTTGGACAAGTTCCTTGAGGAAAGGTCCATAAACCATTATTAAGAAGTGACCGAAAATATCAATGCTTGACCCAGTACAAGCATTGTGGAACTTGTGTCTCTTGGGGAAACTGCTAGGTACATATGACCTAGATTGGCCACTGTTGGAAACAGAATACTGGGCTTGATGGACCTTGGTCTGACCCAGTATGGCATATCTTATGTTCTTATGTTCTTATGAGTCCTGTGGTGGCAGCTCCACCAAGAAGGCCTTGCACCCAGAGAAGAAGAAGAAAAAGTCCTCTGTCCGCTAAGCTTGCACTAGAGAAACTCAGTAAAATCGCCCAGAGGGGGACTCTAAGAAGTGCCCTACCAAGGTCCTCAAGAAGGATTCCTCGGCCGGCGAGGTTCCTCGAACCCGTAGTCCTCGTTGAGGATACACTTGCGAGAGTGCCTGCGCTGGGCCTGAGATCCTCGCTGCCCATGCTGAAAGCTGCGGAGCCTTCTGGCTTGGAAACCAGAATAGCATCCCTGGACCAGAACATCACTGCTATCCTGGTCCTGCAGCAGGCAATGATGGCTAGTTTGTCTGCATCATCTGCTCCGACGACTGGGCCCCTGAATGTGAGGGTGTTCCCGGTTGTTTAGCTGAGCTCCGAGCACCATCTTCCTTGGGTAAGCCCTCTACACCGGTTGAGGTTCCGGTCCCCTTCCTCGGGCATCAGATCCTCCCTGACTAGTTTCTGCAACTTGGATCTCAGGTCCTCCAGAGGCCACCGACCCCTCGGTGCCAGCCTCAAGGCAGTGAGTCGCAGGGTCTCAGATTTATCGTCACTACTCGACTCTGAGTGGAAGACCGATGACAAGGCATCCCCGGAAACCAAATGCCACCTATATATTCCCTTAGCCCGTCTGCCCCGGTGCCATTCTCCTCCAGAGGATGTGACCATCCATGACTTCATCAAGGACATGGCCAAAGCCCTCTCAGTGCAGACCGAGGCGGAGGAAGACCTGCACACTGAGGAGCTGGAGATCTTCCAATATGAGGCTGTACCCAAGGAAACCCTCACAGTGCCCGTGAAGCTGATCCTTGAGCGACTGCCATTCAGAATGTGGGAGACCCCGGCGTCTGTAACAATAGTGAGCTGGCGTCTTGAGGCAATGTACCATGTGTGGAAAGGCCCGGGGTTCCACAAACCCCAGTTCCCGCATAACTCCATGGTCGTTGAGTTGACCATGCAAAACTTTAAGAGCCAAAAGACTCATTTTTCTGTCTCCCTCCTCCCCCCCCCACCTGGAAGGGGGAGGCTAGAGCCCTCGATGCCCTCAGGCACAAGTGTTAAAAGGGCTTGATGCTAGGTTGCTGGATCCAAACCTATGGGTATGTACCTGAAAACTCTAACCCAGGAGCTGTCGGTGTTTTCAGCAGGCCTTGTCCAGGGAGCCCCTCCATCTGTTTCAGTCTCTGACCTCCGGGATAAAGGCCTGCTCCAAGTTCTTCTCCCCAGCAGCCTATGACTGCTTTGAGTCAGTGGCTTAAGTCACAGCAGCTGGCATTGCCGCTCTATGGTAAGTTTGGTTGCAGTCTTATGATCTCAAGCAATGGGTCCAAGACAAGGTGCTTGACATCCCCTGCACTGGGGAGAACCTGTTCGGCAAACCTATGGCCGACAAGGCGGCCGAGATCGAGGCCGATGTGGTGACCCACCAGAAGCTCTCTAAAATTACCTCATCCCTACCCTGCAAGAGACCACAGGGGAAAAGACCCCTTTTCCTAAGGGAATAAGGGTCCCTTTACACTGAGTCACCACTATGAACCCTTCTCGAGCCAGCAACAAGGTTCTCGCCCTAAGAGGCAAGATCATGGAGCTCAGAAGTCAAAGGCACCGAAGCCCCAGGCCCCCTAGCTCCCGCCCAACCCAGGTGGAGCTTTTGATTCCTAAGGCAGGGCCTCCTTTCCCCTGGGAGACCTTCACCAGCCCACAGGGGGGCACCTGGTGCTCTTTGTCCACAGATGTGCCAATATCACCTTAGACCAGTGGGTCCTGCAAGTAGTAAGGGAGGGATACTTCCTCCACCTACAGCAGATACCACCCAGGTTCTTCCCAGGAGAGCCAGTGCGACCCCTCCTTCAACAGACACTTCTGCTCGCAGAGCTCGCAGGTCTGATCAGGGACAAGGCAGTAGAGCCTGTACCCAAGAACCTATGGGGAAAAGGGCTTCTACTCCAAATTCATCCTTGTACAAAAAAGAACTGGGGGACTCAGGCCTATACTAGACCTGTGAAACTTAAAGAAGTTTCTGGTGAGGGACAAGTTCAAGTTGCTCTCCCTTGGAACACTACTGCCTTACCTCCACCAGGGAGATTGGCTGTGCTGCTTGGATCTAAAGGATGCATACACACTCATCCTAATACAACCTTCCCACAGGCAATACCTAAAGTTCGTGGTAGGAGGAGGGCACTACCAGTACAGAGTGCTACCCTTCGGCCTGGCCGCCTCATCAAGGATTTTTACCAAATGCCTGGCGGTGGTGGCCACCCATCTGTGCCTACAAGGGGCCTTCGACTTCCCCTACCTAGACGACTGGCTAATCAGGGGTGGCAAAGCTTCAGAGGCCAGTCAGGCCACAGACCGTACGACCCTCCTTCTGCAGCACCTGGGGTTTGACATCAACTACCCCAAACCCCACCTCTCTGAGCCCAAAGCCTAGAGTTCATAGGTGCTCAGCTGGACACTCTTCAGGCCAAGGCCGTCCTCCCCAGGGAAAGGGTAGAATGCCTCAGATAACTGGCAGGAGAGGTGCAATGTCACCGGTCAGTGCCAATTCGTCTCCTCCCTCCACCTGCTGGGGCATATGGCCTCTACCTCAACCTGCTTTCACATGTGGACAGCCCAGTGGTGCCTCTGCTCACAGTGGACTCAAGCCACAGGCAAGCTATGGGACAGGGTCAGGGTTACCCGCCAACTGGCAGACTCCCTCAACTTGTAGCAGAACTTATTTATTTTATTTATTTACATTCTCTTATATACCGCACTATTCTGCATCAGTGCGGTTTACATTGAACAAACTGAAATTACATTGAACAGGGCGTTATAACTTGGAGATAACCCTCCATAGCCAATATTCCCTGTAAAATAGTTAAGTGGCCTGCCCAAGACCACAAGGAGCACCTGTGGGACTAGAAACCCCAGTCCTTCCAGCCCAGGGTTGCTGTCCTCTAGTGGGATTTGAACCCCTGACCTTCCAGCCTGAAGTACCTTGCCCCAACCACTAGGCCACTCCTCCACTCCAACCTGCGCCATCTCTGGGCGGGAATGCCCTTCCAGGTGCCTCAGAAGACCCTGACCACAAATGCCTCCCTCCTGGGTTGGGGGGCGCATTTTGGGGACCACCATACACAGGACAGATGGTCTCAGGAGGAATCATGGCTATAGATCAGTCTCCTAGAGCTCAGGGCAATATTCCTGGCCCTGCAAGCGTTCCGCCACTACCTGCGACACTGGTCCGTACTAATCCAGTTGGACAACCAGGTCGTCATGTTGTTTTATATCAACAAGCAGGAGTCACGGGCTCATACTCCCTCTACCAGGAAGCGGTGGCCCTCCTCTCCTTTGCAGCCCGCAACAGCATGCTCTTGCTAGCAGTTTACCTCCTGGGCCAGGGCAACTGTCTAGCGGACAGGCTGAGTAGAGTCCTTCGGCCACACGAGTGGTGCTTGAACCCCATCCCAAGGTGGCATAATGGCTCTTCCACCTCTTGGGCAGGCCCATGATGGACCTATTCACCTCTCCAGACAACACACAGCTACCTCTCTTCTGCTCGCGTCAGCCACAACTGGAGAGAGTGGTGGCAGGTGCCTTCCTGATCTCGTGGACCAATGGCCTACTCTGTGGTCCCACTGACCCCCCCCCACCCCCGGTCCAGAGCAAGAGGGCGTCTGTTATACTAATTGCCCTCAGGTGGGCCAGCCCCAGACCTTCTGTCCCAGGAGGGGGGCTCCCTCCTGTACCCCAATCTGGGGTTGCTAACGCATAGGCCCTTTCAGTCTTCTGAGAGAAGTCGAGGAGATCCTACTGGCCTCCCAAAAGCCCTCCACCAGATGGGCTTATGCCTTCAAGTGGAGAAGGTTCTCTGCCTGGTGTGTGGAAAGGAGGGAGAACCCCTTCTCCTGCCATATGCAATTAGTATTCCAGTACCTAGTGCACCTATCCCACATCGGGCTGGAATCTAACTCCCGTGGGGATGTATTTGAGCACAATAGCTGCTCACCACTACCCTATCAAGGAGAAAACCCCTCTCAGGCCATGCCCTGGTCTCCAGGTTCCTCCGGGGCCTCCTGTTATCCAGACCCCCTCTCCACCCCCCAGCGGTGGAGTGGGACCTCAACGTAGTGCTCTCACAGCTCACAAGACTGCCATTCGAGCCCCTGGCCACTTGCCACCTTGGGAGAAATTTGGGATGCTTGCGGAGCACTACCCTGTTCTTGTAGAACCTTGTATATGGTGGATCCACCAGCAGGGCCTGGAGTTCACTCACTCTTTGAGCAGACGTGACAGCCACTAGGAAGGCCATTTCCAAGAAAGCACAGTTACTTACCTGTAACAGGTGATCTCTGGGAACAGCAGGAATTAGTCTTCACATATGGGTATCGTCGGTACCGACGGAGCCTGCGCGGGAACGCTCCCCAGCGTCCAAAAGGAAAGCTTTTGGGAGCATCCCATAGCGCCTGCACGCTGCCTTCCCGCCTTTCCCAACTGCCTCTCTCCAGTTCGAGTTTTAAAGCTGAGACAAAGAGAGAGAGAGGAAAGGAAAGATAGAGAGATACAACTCCTAGGGGAGGTGGGTGGGTTGTGAAGACTAATTCCTCCTGTTCCCAGAGATCACATCTGTTACAGGTAAGTAACTGTGCTATCTCCAGGAACAAGCAGGAGGTTTAGTCAAAAGAAGGCCTCTCATGAATCTTGCTATAAGAGGATGAGAGGAAATAGGCTGTCCATTGAGGGGTTTAAGGGATGCTGCAATAGCACTCAAATGGACTCTGATTGAATTCATCTTAAGGCCTGCATGGGATTAATGCAGCAAATACTCCAGTACAGAATTGAGAGGTATTGCAAGAGGGTTAAGACCCTTCTCTGCACACCAAATGGTAAACCTCTTCCATTTAAAAGCATAGGAACGTCTGGTGGAAGGCTTTCTGGAAGCATGAAGGATATCCTTCACCTGCTGAGAAAGGTGTAAATCTTGAAGGTCTAGGCCTTCAGCAACCAGGCCCTGAGATGAAGAGACTGGGGATTTGGGTGCCACAACGTTCCCTCCTCCTGGGAGAGGAGATCTGGAACAGACCCCAAGTCCAGGGAGGGAGCTTGAGAGAGATGCAGAAGTAGAGGGTACCAAACTTAGCGTGGCCAACGTGGTCCTATGAGGATCATAGACCCCTTGTCTCTCTGAAGCTTGAATAGTGTCTTGGGAATGAGGGGAATAGGAGGAAAGGCATAGAGGAAATCTTGCCCCCAATGAAGGAGGAAGGCATCCCTGGCCTGAACTCCCTGACACGGAATCCTGGAACAGAACCGGGGAAGTTTGGCATTCCACGGACTTGCAAACAGGTCTATGTCTGGGGTTCCCCAAATTCGAAAGATCCTGGCTATCTGGTCCCCATGGAGGGACCATTCGTGTGGAAGCAGAACTCGACTGAGTCTGTCTGCCCAAGAATTTTGAACTCCTGGAAGATACACTGCCATGAGATGGATTTGATACTCTCTGGCGAAGGCCCACAATCTCAGAGCTTCGTTGCAAAGCGACAGAGAGCCAGTCCCCCCCTGCTTGTTCACGTAGAACATGGCTACTTGGTTATCCGTGTGGATGAGGACTGTCTTGTAGCTGAGCAGGGTGTGGAAGACTCTGAGAGCCAGAAAGATTGCTCTGAGCTCTAAGAGGTTGATATGTAGGGATGTCTCCTGTGGAGACCAGATGCCTTGGGTGGAGAGATCTTGTAGATGAACTCCCCAACCCCTTGGAGAGGCATCTGTGGTAAGGGTTGCTTGGGGTAACACCTGTTGAAAGGGGGACTCCAGCAACAGATTTTTAGTGGACTTCCACCAATGGAGCGAGGAAAAAAGGCGACTGGAGGTCGCTATGTTGTCTGACAGGCACCCTGATGCCTGGGTCCATTGGGTGGACAAAGTCCATTGAGCTGCTCTCATGTGAAGGCGAGCATAAGGAACCACATGCACGGTGGATGCCATGTGGCCTAAGAGTTGTAACATCTCTCGAGCAGTTAAATGGGATTTTAACTGAATCTGTGAGGCTAACTGCACCAAGCGTAGGCAACGGGCCTGGGGGAGATAGGCCCTTGCAGTTGTGGTATCCAGCAAGGCCCCTATAAACTCTAGAGATTGAGATGGGATTTTGGAATGTTTATTACCAGTCCCAGATACTGAAGAACACACCTTGTGCAGTCCAGGGAAGCCTGGGCCTCTGACTGGAATGGAACTCGGATGAGCCAGTCGTCCAGATATGGGAATACGAATATCCCTAGAGTGTGTAGAAATGCAGCCACTATTGCCATGCATTTGGTGAACACTCTTGGTGCAGAGGCCAGACCGAAAGGAAGCACTTTGTATTGGTAGTGCTTTCCTTGGTAAAGGAACCGAAGGAACCTTCTGTGTGTTGGATGGATGAGGACATGGGTGTACGCATCCTTGAGATCTAGAGAACAAAGCCAGTCCTGACTGTGAAGGTATGGAAGGAGAGTTCCGAGAGAAGTCATCTTGAATTTTTCCTTGCATAGAAACTTGTTCCATTCTCTGAGATCTAAAATGGGTCTGTAGCCCCCTGTTTTCTTTGGAATGAGAAAATAGGGGGAGTAGAACCCTGAGCCCTGTTGAAGAAGGGGTACTTCTTCTATTGCCCCTTGGGCAAGAAGGGTGGCAATCTCTTGACCTAGAAGGTTGAGGAGAGATGTTGGAGAATTGAACTGTTTCACCATAGTGTGAGGAGGAAGGTTTAAGAAGTGAAGCTTGTACCCATCTCTTATGACAGAGAGGGACAATTGCTTTGCTGTGATTTGTTCCCATCTGGGAGCAAAATGAGCTAACCTTCCTGGGATGGTGAGAGGCTCTGGATGTTCTAGAGCCAGAAAGGCTAAGTTCTCTAGTGGTAAGTCAAAGGCCCTGAGGAGGCTGAGGCTGTTGGGCCGTAGCAGTCCTCGCAGCCTTAGGCTTGGCCTGTTTTGGTTGTTGTTGCCTCTTTGTAGCAAAACGACCTGCAGAAGAGGCCTGACCATAAACAGAAGAATATTTCCGTTTTTTTGGGAAAAATCCTTTTTTGAACAATCTCTTTTTAAAAGGAGCAAAAGTAGACTTTGAAAGTCTATCTAAAGCAGAATTTTCAGCATCCATCTGGTTGGCCTTTGCTTGCCAATCTTTGCCAAACAGGTTTTCACCTGTACAAGGAAGGTTACCTAGTCCATCTTGAACCCAGGATTCCAAATCAGAGGCTTGTAACCAAGCAACTCTGCGTGCACCTATGGCAATAACCGAGGCTCTGCTGGCACCTTCAAAAGAGTCAAAGGCTGCACGGTTGGAAAACTTGGAAATATCCTGGGCATGTTTAAGCCAGGTGAAAAACTCTTCCCTTTTATTTTCTGACATAAAAGGAGATAAGGTTTGCAGATGATCTGTAACTTCCTTTAGAAACATCCCCATATAGAGACTATAGGAGTTGATTCTGGCTACAAGCATACTGGCCTGGAAAATTCTCCTGCCAAAGGCATCTAAGGTTCTGCATTCTCTTCCTGGAGGAGTAGAAGAGTGCCTTTTTGTACTCTTGATCTTTTTCATAGCAGACTCCACCACAATGGAGTGGTGAGGAAGCTGAGTCTTATGAAATCCAGGACAAGGAGGAACACGATACATGGTGTCCAACCTATGAGAATGAGGGGAAGTGGTAAGAGGGGTCTCCCATATGCCCAACATGTGATCATAAAGAATCTCATGTATAGGCAAAGTGGCTGCCTCTTTGGGAGCCTTAGGATATTGTAAGATATCTAATTTTTTTGCTCTAGGCTCTGTCTCAGTGGCCACTGAGATGGAAAGGCCCCTGGCCACTTCCCTGATAAAGTCTTGAAAAGACAAGTCCTCTGGAGGAGACATTCTCCTTTTTGGAGAAGAGGGTTCCTGAGGAAGGATCCCCGATGCTTCGATAGAGGCCTCTGATTCATCAGAGTCCTCAGAGGAATAGAAGTATCGCCTGTCTGGATGCTCTCGCAGAGCCAGATACGCATACCGGGGGGTATCGACATCGGGAGTACTCTGTACTGGATCGGTACCGATGGGCATCACAGGATAGTGTACCGCTGCCGTCAATGTTGATGTCGATGCAATCGGTACCGGCAGCGGAACCGGTATGAGGTCCGGTATCGGAATCGGTACCGACAGCTGATTTTGTTGCGGTGCCGAAGGCGTCGCAGCTTGTATGAATGCCGTGATGGCACGCTGCATGGTCAGAATATTCTGATCCATCGACGCCACCAATGTCTGGATGTCGGTACCGGTTTGAACCGCCGGTACCCCAGAACATTGTAACAGGTGATCGGTCGAGGCCGAGCCATCGATATCAACCTGTGACCCCATAGATAATGCTTTGGAAGCCGGAGCCTCCCGCCAGGGTAATTTTGCCGGTGTGGATTCCTCGAGAGCAAGCCCGGGGGCATCTCGATACTTAGAGGGAGATGTACTCTTCGAGGACCGGCCAGATTTAAGTTTGGTTACCTGAGATCCATGGGAGGAAGCAGCAGCCCTGGAAGACGTCGATGCCACAGAAGCAGCATCAGAGGGAAACAGGGTACTGAGCTTGGCTGCTCGATTCTGTAAACCTCTTTTAGACATCATAGAACAGGACTCACAGTCCGCGATGGAATGGTCAGGACCTAAACATTTAAAATACCAATCGTGGGTGTCAGTGACAGAAATAGTGCTACTGCACTTCGTGCACTTTTTGAACCCGGAAGCGGGCTTTTCCATGAGGAAAAATTTTCTGTAGGCCTAAGGCCACAGAAAGAAAAAATGCACTGAAGTAGAAAAGAGTAGTTTTGTTTTGTTTTGTTTTTTTAGAAAGAAAGAAAAAACCGGCGGTACCGGTCCGGAGTCGAGAAGGCAGACACGCGACTAAAGAAATAAAAGAAAAAATAAGAAATTCTTCAGCGGTGACAGGAAACACGACCTGCTGGCTCCGCAGAAAAAGAAGAACTGGAGAGAGGCAGTTGGGAAAGGCGGGAAGGCAGCGCGCAGGCGCTGTGGGACGCTCCCAAAAGCTTTCCTTTTGGACGCTGGGGAGCGTTCCCGCGCAGGCTCCGTCGGTACCGACGATACCCATATGTGAAGACTCATTCCTGCTTGTTCCCAGAGATCACCTGTTACAGGTAAGTAACTGTGCTTTCTTGGAAATGGCCTTCCTAGTGGCTGTCACGTCTGCTCAAAGAGTGAGTGAACTCCAGGCCCTGCTGGTGGATCCACCATATACAAGGTTCTACAAGAACAGGGTAGTGCTCCGCAAGCATCCCAAATTTCTCCCAAAGGTGGTATCTCCTTTCCACCTCAACCAAGAAGTGGTCCTCCCCACCTTTTTCCCACGGCCTCACACCAGCCGGGAGGATCTAGTATTTCATACACTGGATTGCAAACGGGCCCTGTCCTTCTACTTACACCGGACTCGGGTCCATTACAAAGCTCTTCAGCTTTTCGTGTCTTATGACCTCAGCAAAGCCTGTCCACTTGGATGGTGGACTGTATTGCCCTTGCCTACGAGCAAGCTGGCTTCTCCTTTTGAGCACCGGATCACAGTGCATCACGTGAGGGTGATGGCCATGTCAGTGGCCAACCTGCACTCAGTGCTGGTGATGGAGATCTGCAAGGCCGCCACATGGTCTTCAGTTCACAGCTCACTACTGCCTGGAGAGCAAGTCCTGCAGGGACAGTGCATTTGGCTAGGCAGTACTCCATAATATTCTTGGGGTATAGGCACCTCCTGCCCTCCGACTCTTCTGTGTTCAGGCTACTGGAGTGATGGTGGTGCTGGACGCTAGAGTCTTGCAGAGTCTCTCAGTTGGGGACTCATCTTCTGTAACTCACGGCTATTTGATTTGGTTGCTGTTAGTGCTGTTGTGGTTTGGTCCTCGGCAGCCTGGAGCTAGAAAGTCCCATATGTGAGGACTGACTTCCTGCTTGTTCCTGGAGAAAGCATAGTTACTCACCTGTAACAGGTGTTCTCTAGGGACAGCAGGAATTGATACTCACAACCCTCCCTCCTCTCCTGGGAGTTGCCACCCTACCTTGTTTTAGTTTATTTACTACCGTCCTATCTATATCATCTGACTGAGCAAGACAGGACCCTTGGGTGGGAAGAGGACCATGCATGCTTGGTAGTATGTCCCAAAGGCTTTCTTTGAAAGCTGGGGAAATGCTCTGAGTGGGCTCTGTTGACTCCAGCATCACCCATATGTGAGGACTGATTCCTGCTGTCCCCGGAGAACACCTGTTACAGGTGAGTAACTACGCTTTCAGTACCACTCACTACACATGTGGAGATTAATTTTATAACCGGTTGCCTAGGCTGAGAGGCTAAGCAGCACTTATTTTAGACCTATTTTATAAAGACACAATAGGCACCTATGTGTCTTTATTAAATTGCCCCACAAAATCTGCAGACATCACAACTAAAATGAAGCCATGGATCTCCACACCAGCTTGGATACTGGTGTAAATGTACGCATATGAGGGGATATTCAAGGCGATTTAACGCGGTTAGCAGATCTGCTAACCACATTAATTGTGCTGAATGAGATATTCAGCAGCACTAACATGATTAGTGCTACTGAATATCCGCAGGTGCCGCCGCTGCACACTCCAGTTAAGCTGGCTAGCATCGGGGCATTCCAGGGACGGCACTTGGTGATAACCAGTTAGTTGCAATATTGAGCTGTTAATGCCCAATTATTGCAAAGCAGTGAATGTTAGGCACCTGAAAGGGTGTCCTAATGTTTGCTGCTGAAGCTAACAGGGCAGCGGCTGAGTATCACCACTGCCTGGTCAGCTTCACTGTCACCCGGCCAACCTGGATGTTCAATGTCGGTGGCCAGATATATCCCTGGTATTGCATATCCCGTCTTAGCTTCAGCAGCAATGGCTAGCTTGCTACTTCACCCACACTCCACCCACAACTCCACTTCTGAACACACCTACACCATTGTCATGTACAAGTACATGTGTTCTTGTGACTCATGTGCATGGGTGTAGTTTGGTGGGGTGAGTGGTGAGGCATTGTCCTCCCCAAATGAGTTGCTCCTATTGCTGCAACCCTTATGTATGACTAGGGGGATCCTATCCCCCATGGGCAGAAGAGAAGGAAATGGCTGTGATTGCAGCCTACAGCAAAAATGGGAATGTGGAGGGGGGCAAGGGGAAGAAGTGAGGTAGCAAGGCAGGGACAATTTAAAGGGGCAGTGGTCCTATTAACAAAGGAGGATGGGAGGGGGAATGCTAAAGGGTTTAGAGAATGGGGAGAGTCTGAAAGGGTAACGCAGGAGAGGGGTTGGAGGGTAAAGGAAAAATGCAAGATGTTGCAAAAGGTGCATTCCCCCCCCCCCCCACCCCCCACAGAACACAAGCACAAGCACCCTACCTACACGCCACATAGATAGGGCACTGCATCTCCACAACACACACATATACCTCACCTCTGCAACACACACACAGACGCACCAAACCACATATACACATTCCACACACACACACACCCACACCAAACCACATATACACATTCCACACACCGACACTTAATATCTGAAGCTATTTCTGTTTAAAGATGCCGTGTGATATACAGTAAGAACCCTGCCACTGGTTTTGTGAGATTTGAGATTATAAGACCAGAGCGAGAGATAATAAGGGGGAGCATGAGGAGGTCACAAGCACTGGCTCCTAAGATTTTGGCCTGGCCCCTAAATCCACGCATAATTTGTCAAGGCCTGCAATAAAAGCACAGAATATTTTGGAATTTTGACACCAGCTATAGGCTTCACACCTGCACAAATAAAGTTCCATCGCCATGTACACCTCTCTGCTAGCTGCTGCTTTTACATTTGCTGAGCAGTAACGTGAGGCTCAGTTCTCTCTGATCCCACATGCAGGCAATGCTGCCTCTCCTCATGGTCTGCCCCCTCCCTTGATCCTGGTGATTCTTAACATAGTAACATAGTATATGATGGCAGATAAAGACCGACACGGTCCATCTAGTCTGCCCAGCAAGGTGGCGAGTAGGTGCATATACTGCTCCGTGCAGGTGGCCCCTCCCCATGCCTCTTGTTCAGAGAAGCTGTGGGGAGAGCCAGCATGGCACTAATCAGCGACATGGGCGCCTCTGAGCAAGATAAGAGGCACTGAGATCAATGGAAGGGGAACAGTATGGGGAGAGACTGTGCCGCCTGTATATGGGTTTAGAGAGGCCTGTGTGTCTCATGCTGTTGCTCAGCAAAGGTTGACGTAAAGTGTCACCCACCTTCTCCATTTCTTGTGTTTGCATTTCATGCAGAGCCTGACTTGTTGGGGTTTCTATTTAATTTTGTCCACATATTTCTACTTCGAGTTTGTTATAATTTATTCTGTACTTGATGAGGGTCTAACTCTGTTCTTCTTGTGTGACCAAGACCACATGTTCTGTTACCATGGGGTTTTTATGTATGATCTGAAATAATGTGTCTTGTTTAATTTTCCAAAGTGCTGTAAGGATGTTCTAAGGCCCACTGCAGTATTTATGGTGCTGCTGTTTTCTGGGTAGGTTCCTTATATTAATTTTAGAAACTGGTAAAGGTAAAAAGTGGACTGTTGTAGTTGTTGTTATGGAAGGACAGACTAGATGGGCCTTGTGGTCTTTTTCTGTCGTCATGTTTCTATGTTTCTATGGTATGGTAGGTTTGCATTATAGGTCTTCAGTGACTTTTGTAGGGCTTTGTGTGTGTTCGCTGAGTGCCTGGTACTGGAGAGGCTGTAATGAGATGACACTGTAATTGGTTTTATTTTTTCTTGTATGTTGGGTTCTATGGTGAAATGTCCTAGTTCTGCTCTGCACCTACTATTGGAGGATGGGTTTCATTGGATGCAAAATAGATATTAAAAAAAAAAAAAAGAACCCTAGCGCAACAAACTGAACTATGGTTCTCTCTTTCTTTTTGTCCCTTGGCATGAGCACCTTACATCTCCTTTGTTTTTTGCAGAATATATATTTACAGATGTCAATATTCTTTTAATCTTAGAATGCCACACTAAATGAAACAGCTACAACTTTTGCTGCATTTTAATTATAGAGTCTGGGAATATGTTGCTTTCCTTTTTTTGGCAAAGTCACTGAATGAGAACCTCTGCTCCCTCTCAGGGGCAGCCCAAGGGGGGTGCGGGGCCATGTGCGGAGACTCGGTGCGGGGCCTCATTTGCATAAGTGGCCTTATTTGCATAAATATTTGCATATTGTTACCATACACTAACTTTTAGTAAACATGTCTCTTAATGAGTGTATGGATAAAGAAATTTCTACATTACTATAATCCAGTGCCAACCGCCAAGCAGATTAGGAACTACTACAAACGCTGCCCATTTAGAACCCATAGCAAACCCTCTGTATCCTGACAGCATTACTAGGACTCACAAAGCACCATACCCTACCTATCAAAAGGCAACACTGCAAATATTAAACCAATACATGTCAGAGAATACTGGGGAAAGAGAACAAGTGGCAATGTCATTATAGGAATTACATAAACAGAATACCTCAGCTCAGTTACACATGCAGAACATAGACCATCACCAAACAAGGAATCACAATTTAGAAACAGGAAGGCAATAATTAAACTGGGAACCCCAAAAGCCAAACTTGGAATGTACAACAACACTGTAGAAATAAAACTATAAATTAATTTCCTCTTGTACCAAAGTGCAGACGTTAATGATGCACATTTCCCAGAGCTTTCATATTCCAGTTAATAAATTCAAAATAAAGAGAGATTTTTCTGCCTTTTGTGCATTTTTTTTCAGTTGCAATTGCTCCAGCCACTTTCTTCTGGTTTCTTAGTGTTTTCTGCTAACTCTCCATCGTCTGCTGTCCATTTGTCCTTTCTTCGCTCTTCTAGTTTTTTTCCATTCTCTCTCTCTCTACATCTGCTTTAACATACTAATCTTTCTCCTTTTGCTCTTTCCCCATTCCTATTTCATCCACTCAAATTTTACCCCTCCATCCTCAATCCCCACTTACTCTCCCAATACCCGGCCAATTGTAGATTTTTCATCCCTCCCACACAAAATATTTTTCCCCTCTCCATTTTACTCTCCCAGCCCCATCCCATTCTAATCCTCCCCCAACATCAGCTCCTTTCTAGTTCCAGCCTCACCCAGCATCCACTCCTTTCTAGTCCCTGCATCAGCCCATTTCCAGTCCTAGCCCCCCATCAGCCCATTTCCAGTCCTAGCTCCCCCATCAGCCCATTTCCAGTCCTAGCTCCCCCATCAGCCCATTTCCAGTCCTAGCTCCCCCATCCATTTCCAGTCCGAGTCCCTTCATCAGCTCATTTCCAATCCTAGCCCCCCATCAGCCCATTTCTAGTCATTTCCTAGCCCCACCATCAGCCCATGTCAAATCCTAGCTCCCCTCCACTCAGCCCAATTCCAGTCCAAGCCCTCCATGAGTCCAGTTCAATCCAAGCCCCCACCACAGCCCATTTCCAATCTTAGCTCCCCCCAACAGCCCATTTCCAGTCCTATCCTAGCTGCTCCATCAGCCCATTTCCAGTCCTAGCTCCCTTCCCTCACAGCCCATTTCCATTCCAAGCCCCCCTCCCCATCAGCTATTTGCAATTCAAGCCCCCCCCTTCCACTCAGCCCATTTCCATTCCAAGTCCCCGTCCCCATCAGCTATTTGCAGTTCAAGCCTCCCCTTCCACTCAGCCCATTTCCAGTCCTAGCAACCCCCAAACCCATTACCAGTCCTAGCAACCCCCAAACCCATTACCAGTCCTAGCCTCCCATCAACCCACTTCCAGTCCTAACCCCATCAGCCCATTTCCAGTCATCCCCCCATAGCCCAGTGCCAGTCCTAACCCCACCATCAGCCCACAGCCCATTACCAGTCCTAACCCCATCAGCCCATTTCCAGTCATCCCCCCATAGCCCATTGCCAGTCCTAACCCCCCCATCAGCCCACAGCCCATTACCAGTCCTAACCCCATCAGCCCACCTCAAGTCCTAACCCCTCCCCATCAGCCCATTTCCTGTCCTAACCCCCCCATAGCCCATTACCAGTCCTAACCCCCTATCGCCCCATTTCCAGACAGCCCCCATCAGCCCACAGCCCATTACCAGTCTTAACCCTCCCATAGCCCATTACCAGTCCTAACTCCCCCAACAGCCCACAGCCCACCTCAAGTCCTAACCCCCCCACAAGTCCTAACCCCCGCCATAGCCCATTACCAGTCCAAACCCCCCCACATCGGCTCAGGGAAAAAAAAAAAAAAAAAAGCTGGCGGCTACTGCTGCCGCCGCGGCTGCAGCAGAATCGCGTGTCCCGCGGGGCCCCCTCTGCCCAGCTGAGCTCTCCCTGCCGGGCTGAGCCCCTCTGCGACGGCTTTCAAAAATTCAGATCCGCGAAGGGAGAGTGTCTCCCTCGCGTCTCTGTTAAGCCTGCAGGGGCAGATGGGAAATTTCCCATCAGCCCCTGCGGGCTTAACAGAGACGCGAGGGAGACACTCTCGCTTCGCAGATCTGACAGCCGTCGCAGAGGGGCTCAGCCGGGCAGAGAGAGCTCAGCCGGGCAGAGGGAGCCCCGCAGGACACTCGATTCCGCTGCTGTGGCAGCGGCAGCAGCCAGCTCTTTTTTTTTAAATTTAATTTTTAAAGCAGAATGTTCTTTGCGCGGGGCTCTGTGCAAAAAACATTCTTGCTCAGTGGACGGGCTGGCCCTGCTCCCTCTTTGAGTATCTTGGGGTTGGGGGGGTGCCAGCTCATCCCTCGCTAGTTTGATATACTGGTTCCCTAGCCATCTAGTGTTTGTTTTAAGATAACCATGATGAATATGCAAATATATCCCCCCTCCTTGAAATGAAACGGTTGTACTATGCCCATGCCTATGTGCACTTGTACATGGAAGTAATTTTATAGGTGGAATTTTATGCCAGCATAATTTAGATTGTAAGTCCACTTTGACAGGGAAATAATTTATGTACCTGAATTTATACCTAGTCTTGAACTCAGATTTTTAAAGGCAAGTAAGCAAATCTCTCAAATCCAAATCTACGTGCAAAAATTCCTTTTTAATATTGCCATCATAGGAGTGCTAAATAAAGGCAAAGAAAGAACATGTGAATTTGTTGCAGACAGTTGCTCCTAACTCCCACTGAATGGTAGGAAAGATGGCATCCTGTCAGTCATTTGAATTTGTTTTGCGTAGGCTGATTCAAAAAGGGTTTCAAGTCCTTTCTTTAATTTTTTTAAATTATTAACATGCTGACTGCCACCAGTGAAAATCCAGCCCACGGAATTTTTCACTTTCAGAAGGGCATTGTATAGTATTTTCAACAGGTACTGTAAATTTGTTCCCATTTAATAAAATAGTATTTGTGTTTTAATCTTGATAGGACTTGTATTAATGCAGGGATTCTTATCCCTGTCCTTGAGACACACAGTGAACATGCATGAAATATATTAGCAAGCACTGTCTCCACTGTATGCAAATATATCTCATGCTTATTTATTCTGGCTATCTTGAAAACCGAACTAGCTAGAGAAGCAGCAGTGTCTAGAACCAGGCAGAGAACCACTATATTATTGTCCATAAATGCCTGTGCATCTGGAGCTGGTGGCACATTGCAGGTTGTAGCTAAATCTAAATATGAGTGAAGTCTTATGGATATAGTGGATTTCTAGAGCCCCCAGATAGTCCTTTCCATATCATCCAGCTAGGCCAGTCCAGACAAGTGGGTTGTATTCCCCTATCAGCAGAGGTAGAGACAGAGAAAAATCTTGTTTCTCCAGGACCAAGCAGGAAGTCAGTCCTCACATATGGGTGACGTCGGCGCCGACGGAGCCCTCGCGGAGCAATTTTCCCCAGCTTTCAAAGAAAGCCTTTGGGAATTGCAGCGCGCATGCGCGGTCCTCTTCCCGCCCAAGGGTGCCATCTTGCTCAGTCTTCTTTTTTCCGCGGAGCCCTACAGACGTTGTTTGTAATTCCCCGCTAGAAAAGTTGATTTTATTTGTCTTTTTTCTCGGTTCGACGCCGGTTCTTTTCCCGCCCGGACCCGCGACGCCGGTTGCGAGTCCGTTCTTTATTTTTCGGTTTTTTGTCCCTCGTGACAGATTTCACGCCTTTTTTTCTTTTTCACTGGCAGCCCTGTCTTTTGACCTCGCAGGGGCCCTTTTTCCCCCGATGGCTGCCAGCGGGTTTAAGAAGTGTGATCGGTGTAAGAAGCTCATGTCTCTTACCGACACACACGACTACTGCCTCCGCTGCCTCGGACCCGATCATGACCCGATGATCTGTGGTCCGTGTGGCAAAATGTCCTCAAAAGCGTTGAGTCGGCAGCATCAGCGGGAACGTATCTTCTCTGACTCCGGCCGGGCTCGGACCTCGTCAGAGGCTTCGACGTCTCGGGACTCTGGTCCTGAGCATCGTCGAAGTTCCTCTGAACGGGGGTCTCCTACCCGGGAACATCATCGGAAGAAGAAACCCGCGAGGGCGGGGTCGGTGGACGCTCCTGGTTCCTCGAGGGCCAGGTCGCATAGCCCCGATTCCCGTCCCGGGTCCTCGGAGATGGAGAGGCCTTCCAAACATCCTCGTCTCGAGATGGACTCGCCCGCTCACGTGAGTACTGTTGTCCTTGTAGACTCGCCTCCGAAGGAGCCGATGTCGGGCCCGAGTCGGGGGCTGCTGGGTCTCCTGAGCTCGGACTCAGGTTGACGGCCTTGGAGAGCAGTCTGACTGCCTTCATGGACCAGCAGCGGGCATTGATCGCTGGCCTCGCCGGTGCTTCTGCCCTGACCACCGGGACGTCGACCTCCAAGTCGACCCCGGAGACCGAGCCGATCCTCGAGTCCATGAGGGCTCGAGTCGATCCTCGGTCGTGGTCTCCTTCGGCCTCCCTTTCGGGACCGAGGTCGTCGACGCCGACTCCCTCGGCGTCAGGGCGAACGGCATCGATGCCCGCCCGACCGGAGCCGCTCGACTCCTCCTCCGAGGAGTCAGCCTGGGAATCCGAGGACGAAGAGTCACCTGGTTCTTTTCGGACTCGGTGTGTCCCATCGGACTCCCCCGAGTCCGAACCTCGGAGCCGTTCCCCCCCGGAGGATACCCGGTTCTCGGACTTCGTGCGGGATATGGCCAAAGCCTTGGCCTTCCCCGCGGATCCCGAGGAGGAGCCTCGAATCGAAGAGCTCGATGCCCTCCAATATGACTCTCCCCCAAAGGAGGCCTTTATTGTACCGGTTCCTCCGATGCTGGAACGACTTCTCTTCTGCATGTGGGAGAGCCCGGCGTCGTCGCCGGTGTTAAGCAAGCGGGTCGATTCCATTTATCGAGTCTGCAAGAGCCCCGGGTTCCAAAAGGCACAACTACCGCACCATTCCATGGTGGTGGAATCGGCCATGCATAGACTTAAGATTCAGAAAATGCACTCCTCGGTGCCTCCCGGTCGGGAAGCTCGAAGCCTGGATGCCCTCGGTAGGAAGTGTTTCCAGGGCTCTATGCTTGCTTGTCGAGTCCAGACCTACCAGCTCTATATGGGCATGTATCTCCGAGACCTGGCTAAAGAAATAGCCGGGTTCTCTGCTGGTCTCTCCGAGGAACCTTTGCAGAGGTTCCAAGCCTTGTCAACTGGTATTCGGGAGTGCTCAAAGTTTATCTCTCGAGCAGCCTACGATGGCTTTGAAGCATCGGCTCGAGTAGCCGCAGCCGGCATCGGTGGCCGCCGACAGGCTTGGCTCCAGGACAAGTTGGTCGATGTCCCCTGCAGAGGTGAAAACCTCTTTGGCAAGCCCATGGATGAGAAGGCTGCACAGATCGAGACCGAGACTCTCACCAGGACTCGTCTCTCAAGGAAGACCTCTGCCCCTTCTCAGAAAAAGAAGGGCTCGGGGAAAAAGCCCTTTTACCCGAGGAAGGCGGCTGCTTATCACCACTACCCTCATTATCAGGCTTCGGCAGCTCCCCAGCAGGGTAAGCAAGCCAAGGGATGGGGTAATGGCTCACGTAGGCAGCAAGCCCCCAAGCCTGCACCACCGGCCCCTGCTCAGCAGGGTGGGGTTTTTGACTTCATCAGCATAGCCTCTCCCCCTCAGCTGGTTTCTCTCAGCACGGGAGGCCGGCTGGTCCACTTCGCCCACAGGTGGACCAACATCACTACAGATACCTAGGTACTTCACATAGTCCAAGAGGGCTATCTTCTGCACTTCCACCAGGTACCTCCCTCCTACTTTCCGGGGGAGCCTCTCAGACTCCCTCTCCACAGGGACTTACTCCTTCAGGAGTTAGCAAGTCTTCTTCAGGAACAGGCTGTGGAACCGGTGCCCCACCACCTGAGAGGTCAGGGCTTTTACTCCAGGTACTTTCTGATACCAAAAAGAACAGGAGGCCTCCGACCCATCCTGGACTTGCGGAACCTCAACAAGTTCCTCGCAAAGGAAAAGTTCAAGATGCTTACCCTTGGAATCCTGCTGCCCTACCTCCAGCAGGGAGACTGGCTATGCTCCTTGGATCTAAAGGATGCCTACACTCACATCCTCATCCACCCCAGCCACAGACAATATCTCAGGTTTGTTGTGGGGGGCAATCATTACCAGTACAGAGTACTACCCTTTGGCCTATCCTCCGCACCAAGGGTGTTCACCAAATGTCTAGCAGTGGTGGCGGCTTATTTAAGACTTCAAGGCCTCTTTGTATTTCCATACCTGGACGACTGGCTCATCAGAGCACAGTCTTCCCAAGAGGCCACTCACGCCACGCACCGCACTGTGGCTCTGCTCCAGCACTTGGGCTTTGTCATAAACTTCGCAAAGTCCACTTTGCTCCCCTCTCAGGATCTCGAGTTCATCGGCGCAAGATTAAACACGCTTCAGGCGCGTGCCTTTCTGCCTCTCGACAGGGCACACAGGCTCATGGATCTTGCCAGCCACTTTCACAGCAATTCCCTGGTCTCTGCCAGGCAATTTCTGAGACTGCTCGGCCATATGGCTTCCACAGTCCATGTGACCCCCAATGCCCGCCTGAACATGCGGCCTGCTCAATGGTGCCTTCGCACACAATGGCATCAGGCCACTGGGAACCTAGCGGACTCCGTACAGATCTCCGACCCGCTGGTCTCTTCTCTTCAATGGTGGCTTCATCTGCCAAACCTAGTGCTCGGAATGGCTTTCCAGTCTCCTCCGCCTTCTCAGGTCCTGATGACCGATGCTTCTCTCCTGGGTTGGGGAGCACATTGCCAAGGAACATGTACTCAAGGCCTCTGGACTCCTTGGGAGTCTGCCCAGCAGATCAATTTCCTGGAACTCAGGGCTATCCGCCTAGCTCTGCGGGCCTTCTCCCACCTCACTTCTCACCAGTCTGTGCTGGTCCAGATGGACAATCAAGTTGCGATGTTCTACGTGAACAAACAAGGGGGCACAGGCTCCTTCCCTCTCTGTCGGGAAGCACAAAAGCTGTGCTCTTGGGCCGTCAGCCGCGGCATCCTCCTCAAAGCTGTTTATCTCCCGGGTCAAGAAAATTGCCTGGCAGACAAACTGAGCAGAATCCTCCAGCCGCACGAGTGGAGATTGGATCCGTTGGTGCTTCAGCGGATCTTTCTCAAATGGGGCCTACCCACAATGGATCTCTTTGCCAGTCCTCTCAACCGGCAACTTCCCCAATTCTGCTCTCGACAACCGCATCCTCACAGAGTAGCGGCGGATGCTTTTCTTCTCTCCTGGTCCACAGGCCTTCTGTATGCCTTTCCTCCCATGCCACTGGTGTCTCGGACGCTCTTCAAGGTTCTCCAGGACAAAGCCTCAATGATCCTCGTGGCTCCTCGGTGGCCGAGGCAACCTTGGTTCCCGCTTCTAATGCAGCTGGCGGTGGACACTCCTCTTCCTCTGGGGTTTCAGCCCGATCTCCTGACCCAGGATCACGGGACTCTCCTACACCCCAACCTCCGGTCCCTTCATCTGATGGCCTGGCTGCTGAAAGGGTAGTCCTGGCTCCCCTCCTGCTGCCTCCAGATGTGGAAGAAGTCGTCTTGGCCTCCAGGCGGCCCTCCACCCGGAAGTCCTACGCTCTGAAGTGGCGTCGGTTCTCCGTCTGGTGTGCTCAGCAGTCTCATGATCCCTTCTCCTGTTCGATATCAGTGGTCTTGCAATACTTGCTTTGCCTCTCCGAACTTGGACTTAAGTCCAACTCGGTCAGGGTCCACCTCAGTGCTCTTTCTGCGCATCACATGCTGGTGGATGGCAGGCCTCTTTCCAGCCACCCTCTAGTGGCTCGTTTCCTCAGAGGCCGCCTCCTCCTTAAACCACCTTTGCGCCCACCAGCCCCTGACTGGGATCTGAATGTGGTTTTACAGCGGATTACCTGTCCGCCTTTTGAACCTATGGCTACCTGTCATCTTTATTTTCTTTCTTGGAAAACCTTATTCTTGGTAGCCCTCACTTCTGCTAGACGCGTTAGTGAGCTACAGGCCCTAGTCTCTGATCCTCCTTACACTCGGTTCTACAAGAATAGGGTAGTCCTACGGACTCACCCTAAGTTTCTTCCTAAAGTGGTTTCCCCTTTTCACATCAACCAGGAGGTGGTACTTCCGACCTTCTTTCCCAGGCCACACTCCAGCCGAGCTGAAATGGTCCTGCATACCCTGGACTGTAGAAGGGCGTTAACCTTCTACCTTGACCGTACGCGGGAGCACCGAAGGGCTGTTCAGCTCTTCGTGTCTTATGACCCCAATAAGTTGGGGCTCCCTGTCTCCAAGCGTACTCTGTCCATCTGGATTGCTGACTGTATCGCTTGGGCTTATGAGGCAGCCGGCCTCTCGTTGGAAAGTCGAGTCACGGCTCATCGTGTTAGGGCAAAGGCTGCGTCAGTGGCTTACCTCCGCTCTGTTCTATTGGCAGACACCTGCCGGGCCGCTACTTGGTCTTCAAGCCAGACTTTCGCAGCCCATTACTGCCTGGAGAGGGAGTCCCGCAGGGACAGTGCTTTTGGACAGGCAGTCCTCCGTAATCTCTTTGAGGTATAGGCAACTCCTGCCCTCCGTCCCGGATGTTGGGCTACCGGTTGGGGGGGGGTACTCAGAGAAGATTCCTTCCTTCTGTGCTACTGAGCTTGAGGGAGCTCCTTTTTTGTGCTTAGGGTCTCCGGTAGCCTTAAGCTTGGGAGTCCCATATGTGAGGACTGACTTTCTGCTTGGTCCTGGAGAAAGAGTAGTTACTCACCTGTAACAGGTGTTCTCCAGGAGCAGCAGGAATCAGTCCTCACAACCCTCCCTCCTCCCCTTGGAGTTGCAGTTCTATGATTTCGTTTTTGCTAATTTTTGCTGTCTTTTAGCTATGTCATCAGACTGAGCAAGATGGCACCCTTGGGCGGGAAGAGGACCGCGCATGCGCGCTGCAATTCCCAAAGGCTTTCTTTGAAAGCTGGGGAAAATTGCTCCACGAGGGCTCCGTCGGCGCCGACGTCACCCATATGTGAGGACTGATTCCTGCTGCTCCTGGAGAACACCTGTTACAGGTGAGTAACTACTCTTTCTTCTGATGACTTCATCCTGTACTCTATTGGGAGCCAATAGAGAAATGCAAAATGCAATGTGTGCCTTTGAGTCAGTCCTGACTCCTGGCGACCCAGAAGCTCCTGGGTTTTCTTGGCAGTGTCACCGGAAGTAGATTGTCAGGCCTTTCTTCCGAGGCAACGGAGGGTTAAGTGACTTGCCCAAGGCCACAAGGAGTGCTAGTGGGAATCGAACCCTGGTTGCTTGGTTACCAAGCCAGTGTTCTAACCACTAGGCTACTCATAGAGAAATACTGAAGTTGTAAACTGTCTCCAGCAGAATGTGGACACAACGGAGTGACTCTGTGAAAACTTTGACAAAGATTGGTTTAACTTGTCAGTAACCACTCTTAGGGACGACTTCCTCATTTGAGCTCGATGGGGGAGGTATCCGTTGGGTCACCCTCAAAACCGGTGGCCGCCTGGGTTTGCCAAGGAGAAAGAGGTGTCAGTTCAGTTCCTGTTAAGGGTCACTTGAACAGCCAGAATTGTTGGATTAGGACCCCGGGGGGAAATCATTGGTTGCACGGCCTCTGTGCCCACTTTCTTCCTCCTCCCCCAGCTGTCCTCCCGAAGTTGGTATGAAGATTCAGAAGTATGTGGCTGCAGACCTCTGCCGCAGGGGAGTAGGATTGTCCAGCACTGTTGCTGCTTGAGCTTCCCAGGGGCGGCAAGTACCAGATTTAAGCTCTTGTTTTTTATGCCAATTTTCTTTTCTGTGCTGCTTCAGTAGAGTCTGTGGGATCCCGTGACTTCCACCTTTAGTGGGACAGATGTCGGATGAGGGATTGAAATCGTTGGTATTCGCAGTCTTTTTCCTGCCAGTTTCTACCCGTACTGGCATTACAAATGCATGTTACTGGTGCTTGGCTGTGCTCTAACCCACATCCTCACTGCTTGCGTTAGTATGTGCAATTTCTGTGCTCTTCATTGCATGCTATTAGTGCACGCTTTCGTCACGCTCCATAAGTGTGTCTTCATAGCACACTTTGGAGTGTTATTTCTGCAACATGTGTTAGCTTTGCTTCTATGCTGTGCATACTTTAAATGCAGTTTACATCACACCTTGTTTGGATGGAAGGATTTGCTTCAGAAAGCTGCTTTGTGTGACCTAGGCGCTTGTCTTCTGGGAAGAGAGGCTGCCTGTCTACTCTCCCTCTGCAACTTGGCATGAAGGCTTCTGCTCGTCTCTTGGATGTATCATCTTTACAGTTGATGGACGTGGACTTTCTTCTATATCTTTGGTCTGCAGGCAGTAATGGGGTTGGCTGGAGAGAGACTGCACCCCTGCTCAGGATTCCTCCACCTGTTCTTTGGAGCTTGGCACACCAGCATCTTCTCAGTGGTATTTCCCAATGACTAGCCTGCTTCCTGCTATGGGGATGGCCGAGGTGACTAGATAGTTGCTGGCCTCAGGTCTGTCTTCTCCAGACTTTCTCCTTTTGCAAGCATGGTCCTTCTGACGGGTCAATTCGGATCTATTGACCAATGAACCTTCTTGTTTGTTCTCCTCTCGCTCAGGGGAAAGTTTCTCTCATTGCGGGGTGGGTTGTCTCCTGTAGGGGCCTCCCTATAGAAGTACCCTTGGAAGAGAGTGCATTTGGGATGCTCTGTTCAGCTCTCCTATGCCAATGATCTGTCTTGCATTCCGAGGGACTTCATTAGTGAAGAAGATGAACTGCCGGTGCCGGATGACCAAGCTGATTCTCTTGTTCATCTGTTTTGGACAGAGAAGCTGATGGCGCTGATTGATCAAGTTTCCTATGCCCTGTGGCTGTTGGATATTATGCTGGTGGAGCAGGATTGATTTGCAAGTGTAACCTCCCCACCCCAGGCAGGTGGATCCGAAAGCCTTCCTGGGTGTTTCCTTCACAGAAGTCCTGAAGAGCATGATAGACACAGAATGGGACTCCTTCTAACCTGCTGAAAGAGGGACAGAGTCATGAGTCGGCTCTGCGACCTTCTCAGGAAGACTTTGCTGCCTGGGTGAGGTTGCCCCATGCAGATTCTCAGGTGATTTGCCATTGCTAAATGCATCACCATTCTGGTGGAGGATGGTGCAGCCCTCAAGGACCAAGTGGATGGCAAGGTTGAGGTTTCCTAAAGAGCCAGTTTTTGGCCACCTCCCTTATTCTCCGGACTGTAGTCTGTGGAGGACTTAGAGCTCATGCCCTGGTCCATTGGATCCAACCGCTCCTGTGGGATGAGGCTTCAATGCATCTGGATTCAACAGCAGTTTTCCTGGCAGATGCCATTTACATTTTGATCCACTTGGCGACCAAAGACTTTGGCTTTTCCATGGTGGCACATTGCTGGCTTCACGTTTTGGGCAGCTGTTGTGGTATCCAAGTCTTGTTTCTCTGGACTTCCTTTCAAGGCGGAGCTTGTGTTTTGGAGAGGACTTGAAGTTGATCAAGGAGTTGGCAGCATTGAAACCACATTGTTGTCTGAAGGATCAATGTAAAGGGCTCTGAAGCATGGCCTCTCCTCCTCTGTGTCATGTTCTTCTCTTTCCCGCTACCAAGAATCTCAGGGATTTGGGGCCCTCCAGCAAGATCACCTGGGGAGGCCATCCATCCTTCCTGTTTTCCAGGCCTAGTCCTTACGTGGGCCTCTCAGGACCCACGAGACTCCCTCCTCCTCCTCCAAATCTGGGCTCTCCCGTCAGATGCAAGGATGGGATGGGTCTTTTGTGACCTCAGATTAGTGAGAGCCCATTGACATTCAGTTTGGCCTTGTTCTGGAATGCAAGGACCCTGTCCCAAATGCCTTCCTGGTATCTCCATTCGGTCTGCGGCCAGGAGGGCTGCTGTTCAGACTTCTCTGGAGAGATGACTCAGCATCTGGGCTGTAGTTCCAGTGCCACCTGCAGACTGGGTCAAGTGCTGGTATGCTATTTGCTTTGTTGTGGGTTTCTTCTGTCCGATCCTGGACCTCAAAGGCGTCAATGCTCACCAAAGACCTTTCACTTCTGCATGGAGACACTGAGAGCGGTCTAATGAGGAATGTTTTCTGCATTGCTGGCCTTGGCCAAGATGTACTTCCACATTCCCATCTACAAGGATCAGCAGTACCTCCTGTGCTTTTTCAGCTCGCTTTACCCTTCGGCCTCTCCACTGCACTGAGCAGCATCCCTGCCTGGACGGTTGTCTTATTTGGGCCAGCTCACATGCGGAGCCCTTTACAGTGTCAGTCCAAGTGGCGCATTTTCTGAAGAGTCTGGGCTGAATGATAAACTATAAGAGCTTCCTGAAGTCTACCCAGTCATTAGAGTACCTTTGAGCGTGGTTCATCACTGGCTCAGGAAAGGTTTCCTGCCCAAGAAAAGGGCAGAGAAGTTGCATTCTCAGCTGTGGGCATTATGGAGACAAGTTTCTCAAGACCTGAGACAACCTCCAACTCCTAGAGTCAGTGGTGGCAGCGATCAAAATTGTCCCCTGGGCATGAGTGTATCTGCTTCCACTGCAACAATCTCTGCTGGTCTCCTTTTCAGGGCTTTGGCATTGGGCTCCCTCTTCCCTTGGTGGTGGCCAGCCTGAAATGGTGAGAGAAGTCTATTCATCTGTTTGAACATCTTCCCCTGGATGTTACTAGTGGCTTCTAGTGATAATGGATGCTAGCCTGTTCGACTGGGGAGCTTGTTGCCAAGGGCCGACTGCCCAGTGTCACTGGAGTAAACAGAGCAGACTTGGTCTATCAATCAGCTGGTGACAAAAGCCATTTGTTTGGCTTATCTGCCTCTGTATCATAGTCTAAGATAGGCAGTGTGTATCTTTTTGGGCAGCGTCATGGCAACAGCCCACGTCAGCTGGAGAGGAGTCATGGAATGTTTTGGAGTCTGCCCAGAAAATGATTCTTCTCCACTGAGTGGAGTAGAATCTCCTTGCTCTCTTGGTGTAGAATATTGCCGAAGGGGTCAGTGGGGCGCAGTATCCAACAGCCGCAGAACAGAGAAAAATTTATCAATCAGTGCAGTCAGCTCCTCAGTCCAAAACAGTTGAACGAGAGGATCATCTTGGTCGTATGGCGCCAGCAGTTCATCATCTTCACTCAAGAAGTCACTGGCTGATCTCCTGGATGCAAGAAAGATCATTGGCACAAGAGAGCTGAGCTTTGCTCTGGTCTGGTCTGAGCGGCTGTGGTCTGATTATGTTCTCGTATGACCTGCAGGCTATATTCCTTTTGATTGACTAGCTGATCGCAGGGTGTTTAGTATATAGTTCTGTTCTTGGAGCGGCCCCAAAGACAAATAATGGCCTCTTACAACCCCAGGCTATATCATATGGTGAAGCTGCGGTGTATCACCTACTATTCTTACCGATTTTTAAAAGTGAAACCAAGACTAAGGGATGACCTGATCATCTGATCATTCTTTTAAGTCTGGCCAACATGACACTGTGAGCATCCCTCAGTGATGAAGGACCATAACTTAATAAAACAAATGTGTGGAGGCGTGTAAAACAAATACAAACATTAGCAGAGGGAAGGGTTAGGACAGCCGTTATAGTTGGTGATTCGATCATTAGGCATGTAGATAGCTGGGTGGCTGGTGGACGTGAGGATCGCCGGGTAACATGCCTGCCTGGTGCGAAGGTAGCAGACCTCACGTGCCACCTAGATAGGTCTTAGATAGATAACTATTATTAAGAAGGGACCCAGGATATCAATGCTTGACCCAGTACAAGCATTGCGGAGCCTGTGTCTTTTGGGGAAACTGCTAGGTACGTATGACCTAGATTGGCCACTGTTGGAAACAGGATACTGGGCTTGATGGACCTTGGTCTGACCCAGTATGGCATATCTTATGTTCTTATGTTCTTAGCAGTGTATATAAAAACATTTGCGGTGTCCAATCTTGAAGAAGAGCAGTTTTGCTTGAAAAATGAATTCACATCATGATTAAGACTGGAATCATCTTCAGTGCTTCATCACCAGTCCTGATAAATACTGGTGTTTTTAAGTGCATATATAATGTGAATTATATTGAGACCAATTGAAACTAAAGGATAGGAATTGTGTTGAAATTTATGCAAGCCCTATAGAACCTTTCCTTTACATCAGGCTTTGTGCAGAATGGTCAGCGCAGAATGGGAAGCTCTTGAGCAGTTTTCAGGGGTTCTCGCTTCTGAGTAAGGTTTATCTTTGGCCTGTGGGCGATCTCATGCAATTGATTCATTTGCTAAGAGTGGATGAGTTGGTAAAAACAGTGACTAAGAAAACCACTATTCATAGAAGATGGTTTGGCTTTGAAGGATTATTAGGATAGGAAGGTGGAATTTCTTTTAAAGCAGGCCTTTGCTGCCTCTGCTTTGAGCATGTAGATGGTAATTTGTAGTGACTTTGTGCGCAGCGTCTCCTGTGGTGGACACAGCAGCTTCTGGAGTTCCAGGAGTCTGCTAGGTTGGAGTAGGCTGCAGCCTTCTTGTCTGATGCCCTTTAGGATCTTATTTGTATTACCTCCAAGTTGGTGGCATCTGTAGTAGTGGCCTGTAAGTGGTTTAGTGGATTCTGCCTGTAAATTGTGCCTTTATCAATTTGCCTTATCAAGGTAGGCTTCTCTTTAGTAAAGACCTGCAGAGGTTAATCAGACACTTTGGTGAAGCCAAGCCTCAGCATCTCTCAGAAGATCTTCCTCGTACTTCATAGAAGAGTTCTTCTAGATGCTCCTGGTTTAAGGGCTAGGGTTGTAGCTGCATTGGCAGTGTCTTCATCTTCCTATGAGGCAAGCGAGTTTAGAAAGAGCATGTAAGATCTGTGATAGTGGAGGAACCTCCACTGGAAGTTCCAAGAGTGTGCAATTAGTTGTGGCCAACCTACTTTGTAGCCTCTGTGTGTTGGTGGTAGTCTTAATCATTTTTTCTTGGAGTGAATTCAAATCACTTCTCTTCTTGAGCTGATTCAACAAATGGTATGTGCTCAATCCCTTTCTGACCACGTGCAGGTCTGTGTACAAAAGGACAGTGTGGTTAGAAACCTGGACTCGTCTATGGCAGTTGGGGAGCTGTAATCCCAGTACCTCTACAGGACTGAGGGAGATGTAGTTTTTTCATGTACTTTGTGGTACCCTTTAAGAGGGGAGGTGGGGTACGCTCTGTCCTAATCTGGACCTCTAAGGGTCAATGAGATCCTCTGTGTGCTGTGGTTTTGCATGGAGACCTTGTGGTCAGTTTTGGCAGCAGTTTGGATGGGCAAGTTTCTGACATCCATTCTTCACATTCCCATTTGTCCTCAGTCGCGGAAATTTTTGCATTTCTGGGTCATCCATTTTAAGTTTCAGGCCCTCCCTTTTGGGCTTGCAGCAGTTCCACAAACTTTCTCCAAAGTCATGGTGGTGGTGTCCAATCTTTTGTGCAAAGAGGGGATCAAAGTTCATTCATACTTGGATGACTGGTTGATACAGGCAGATTTGGAAGAGGGTTCTCTGAGGGCGACCTTTGTGGTTATCCATTTACTAGAGGGACTGACTTGAATAGTGAATAATCCCAAGAGTCTGTTCGTTCTATCTCAGTCTCTGGAATATCTGGGAAATTACTTCAGTATCCAGCTGCGCAGGGTGTTCCTAATGTAGGAGACAAGTTGAGATGTTGTGCATGTAGCGTTCCAGATTTTGTACCTAGATTGTCCTGAGAGTGTGGGACTATCCTCAGCTATTGGGGACCATGGCAGCGACTGGATCTGGTTCCTTGGGGAAGGGTGAACATGCATTCTCTGCAATGGGAACTTCTGTCCGGGTAGATGCTGTGGACTCAGAATTACAAGTTCAGCTTTCCCTTTTGTGCAACTTAAAGAAGGGAGCTGGAGTGGTAGAACTCTCCTTAGCACTGGTTGAAAGGGGGGGAATGCCTTTGGAACTTCCCAACTGGGTGGTCAAGACCATAAATGCTAATCTGACCAGTTAGGGAGCTCATTGTCAGGGTAGAGTAGTCCAGGAGAGTTGATCTCCACAAGAGACATCCTGGACCATCAACCAATTGGAGGCATAAATGAATTCAGTTGGCACTGATCAGTTCTCAGGACTGTCTCCAAGGAAGAGCAGTTCAGGTTAGACAGTGCCAGAGCCATAGCCTTTGTAAATGAGCAGAGAGGCACACAAAGCATGGCAGTAGCAGAAGAGGTGAAGTAGCTTTGCCTCTGGGTGGAAAGTCTTATTCTGACCCAGTCGGTGGCTCACATCACAAGCGTAGACAGTGTCCAAGCAGATTTCCTTAACTGTCAGATCCTCAATTCCAGGGAATGGACATGGAGCCCCTGGGAGTTTCAGTTGCTGGTGCAGCAGTGATGCCACCTGATTTTCTATCTGATGGCTACTCGTTGAAAAAATACGAGGTATGGACCATGGGTAGATAGGCAAAATCCTTGAATATAACAAATCTAATTTATTGAGAGAACCTGGCTTGAGTGCCTTCATCAGGGACCTAGAAAATTAAATAAAAATGTGTATGTTTATACATACATATAATAGACATAAAATACAAAATATAAAAAAAATTACAGAAATTAAATATAGAGAAACTGTATCAGACGTCATTGGACAAAAACATTAAAGTTGTCATCAAATAAAAATGCAATAATAGTCTATTGTGCATAAACGATGAAACTGTAAAATGAGATAAAAACAATTAGCTATATTATTGAATATCTAAAGAAGCATAACATAATTAATTCATTTCTAAACTATACATATGAATAAAAAGCATTAGAGCTCAATATATAAAATCTTTGTTTAGTATTTATATGAGAACCTCATCTACATACAATTAATAAACAAGTTAATACCTTTAAGAGAAATTTAAACTAGACACTGTCCTCACAGAAGAAGCCATGAGCCAACTATTTTACTTATAGCCCATATATAATGCATAAGGTTTTTAAGAATTATCTGGCTAAATTATTTCACTAATTGTTAAAAGGATACCAAAAATGAAGACAATTAATAGAAAATGGAAGCACCTCTAAAAAATATGTTTGTTTGACAGTGTCAGTATCACAATGGCATTTTCTTACTGCTCTGTACTTGACATCGTACTAGCAGGATATGCCATATTCGACTTTTAGTTCAATCAGTGTTTATATAACATTACAAAACTGTAACATTCTATGATAACATGTACTATGAGAATTTTCTAATCTCTGGTATATAAAAAAACAATGTAGCTGCTATCTATCCAGTATAAGAAATGGTTCAAACTGTTTAGCCATTATTATAGTATACCACGCTTGTTGTTCTTTTAGGTTATCGCACCAGTGAGCTGTGCTATATCTAACTTTTAAATTAGAGAAACATGGCCCATATACAAGAGAGAGAAATATATCTGTTAGTGCCATCTGCTTTACCATCTCAAATTAGGGCATAAATGTTGTATTAAAAGGATGATACAGTCTGCTCCAATGCTAGAGCACTGTTGACCTTTTGGGTATGCTTTTGAAGATTTAAAATGTATAGTTATAAATGTACTATAATTTAATTGGAGAGGAGAAGATATGAACAAATTATTGTTAAAAGCAGAACAACGTGAACATAAGAACATAAGATATGCCATACTGGGTCAGACCAAGGTCCATCAAGCCCAGTATTCTGTTTCCAACAGTGGCCAATCTAGGCCAGTGTTTTTCAACCTTTTTTGTGCAAAGGCACACTTTTTTCATGAAAAAAAATCACGAGGCACACCACCATTAGAAAATGTTAAAAAAAATTTACCTCTGTGCCTATATTGACTATATATAAAGTAATTCTCTTGAATAGGAATCAAACACTCACACCAACCCCCCTCCCCTGCTGGTTCACTCACACCACCCCCCCCCTCCACTGCTGGTTCACTCACCCACCCCCCTGTCACTTACTCACCCCTCCTGCTGGGTCACTCACTCACTTACCCCCCACTCCCCTGCTTGTTAAATAACACCATCGCCCCCCCCCTTGCTGGTTCAATCACACCACCCCCCCCTCCACTGCTGGTTCACTCACACTCCCCCCCCCCCTTTGCTGGTTCACTCACACACACACCCCCCCCTCTGCCCAAGCCGCTGCTTCTACTTTGTACAGAGCAGCGGCTGCACTACACTTACATTGAAAAGTAAAGAGAAACTGTGTCAGGAGCCCTCCGGTCATCGCAGAGCCCAAGGAAGTGATGTCATGGGGGCGGGCTCCTCACAGGCTGTCTTTCCTTTTCAAATTAACTTTATTGCAGCTAAAGTTAATTTGAAAATGAAAGACAGCCTGTGAGGAGCCCGCCCCCATGACATCACTTCCTCGGGCTCTGCATGATCGGAGGGCTCCTGACACAGTTTCTCTTTAATTTTCAATGTAAGTGTAGTGCAGCCGCTGCTCTGTACAAAGCAGAACCAGCAGCTGCACTGCTATAGGGAATCGCGATCGCGTTCGCGCCGCGGACTTCGGCACAAAAGCCGTTTTTTTGCTCTGGCCGCTCCCGATCTTGCGGACAGAGCAAAAAAACGGCTTTTCAATGGCCGGTTTTACAACTGTGCCGGCAGCCGGCCTGGCCATGGAAAAACCGGCCAGGCCGGCTGAAAACCGGCCGGTTGGCAACCCTAATTTGTGAGCCGAGGCCACATGTTACGGATGAAATTGGAATTTTTCCCACGGCACACTAGTGTGCCGCGGCACAGTGGTTGAAAAACGCTGATCTAGGTCATATGTACCTAGCAGTTTCCCCAAGAGACACAAGTTCCACAATGCTTGTACTGGGTCAAGCATTGATATCTTCGGTCACTTCTTAATAATGGTGTATGGACCTTTCCTCCAGGAACTTGTCCAAACCTTTTTTAAACCCAGCTACACTAACAGCCTTTACTACATCCTCCGGTAACAAATTCCAGAGTTTGATTAAACGTTGAGTGAAAAAATATTTTCTTTTATTAGTCTTAAATAGTTTACCCTGTAGCTTCATTGCATGTCCCCTAGTCTTTCTATATTCTGATAACGTAAACAATCGATTTACGTTTACACGTTCCACTCCGTTCATTAATTTATAGACTTCTATCATATCTCCCCTCAGCCGTCTCTTTTCCAGGTTAAAGAGCCCTAACCTTTTTAGCCTTTCTTCATAGGAGTATCCTTCCATCCCCTTTACCATTTTGGTGGCTCTTCTCTGAACCTTTTCTAAAATTGCTATATCCTTTTTAAGATACGGCGACCAGAATTGCACACAATAATCAAGGTGTGGTCTCACCATGGAACTATATAGAGGCATTATAATATCTTTTGTTTTATTTTCCATTCCTTTCCTTATCATACCTAGCATTCTATTTGCTCTCTTGGCCGCCGCTGCACACTGGGCCGAGGGTTTTAACATGGTATCCACAATGACGCCTAAATCTTTTTCCTGGGTGGTGGTTCCTAATGTGGAACCTTGCATCGTGTAACCATAGTTTGGGATTCTTCCCTAGGTGCATAACCTTGCACTTGTCCACATTAAATTTCATCTGCCATTTTGATGCCCAGTCTTCCAATTTATCAAGATCCTCTTGCAATTTTTCACAATCCTCTTGGGTTTTAACAACTTTAAATAGTTTTGTGTCATCTGCAAATTTGATAACCTCACTCGTTATTCCACTTTCCAGGTCATTTATGAATATGTCAAAAAGCAGCGGACCCAGCACAGATCCCTGGGGTACACCACTATTCACCTTTCTCCATTGGGAAAATTGGCCATTTAGCCCTACCCTCTGCTTTCTCTCTTTTAACCAGTTCCTGATCCACAATAGTACACTGCCTCCTATCCCATGACTCTTTAGTTTTGCCAAAAGTCTCTGATGAGAGACCTTGTCAAAGGCTTTCTGAAAGTCCAGATACACAGTATCAACCGACTCACCTTTGTCCACCTGTTTATTCACTCCTTCAAAAAAAACATAACAGATTAGTAAGACAAGATCTTCCTTGTCTAAAGCCATGTTGGCTGTATCCCATTAGGTTGTGACTATCTACATGCTGAGTAATTTTATTCTTTATGATGGTTTCTACCATTTTTCCTGGTACTGACGTCAGGCTCACCGGTCTGTAGTTTCCCGGATCACCCCTGGAACCCTTTTTAAAAATTGGTGTTACATTGGCGATCCTCCAATCTTCAGGTATTAGAGATGATTTTAATGATAGTTCACAGATTACTGATAGCAGGTCTGCAATCTCATATTTCAGTTCTTTCAACACCCTTGGATGTATACCATCCGGCCCAGGTGATTTGCTACTCTTCAGTTTATCTAATAGTTGTAAGACATCTTCCCGATGTATCGATATTTCCTTCAATTCTTCCGCACCTTTAAATACCACTTCAGTCATGGGTAACATCCCTACATCTTCCTCAGTAAAGACCGAAGAAAAGAATTCATTCAGTCTCTCCGCTATCGCCTTGTCGCCTCTTAGTGCTCCTTTAACCCCTTTATCATCTAATGGACCAACTGACTCTCTCACAGGTTTTTTGTTACGAATGTACTTGAAAAGGACTTTATTTCGCGTTTTTGCTTCCGCAGCAAGCTTCTTCTCAAAATCTCTCTTTGCCTGCCTTATCAATGCCTTGCATTTGACTTGCCAGTGCTTGTGCTGTTTCCAGGTTTCGTCGTTTGGCTCTTTTTTCCATTTCCTGAAAGATGCTTTTTTGGCAACAGCAGCCTCTCTGACCTCACCTTTAAACCATGCCAACGTGTCTACACAAACTGGATATAAATCTCTATATAGGTCTACACAAACTGGATATAAATCTCTATATAGATCTATAGAAACTGGATATATATCTCTATATAGATCTATAGAAACGTTTTTATTTATTTTATATATATATGATATAAAATAAATAAAAACGTTTCTGTAGATCTAGAGATATATATCCATATTTATATATATGTATAGAGCTGCACACACACTCGTTATTAGACGCCTGATGAAGTTAAGCCAAAACCTGGCCAAGTCTGGTTCTGTCAATAAACGAGATTTGCTATATACAAGGATTGTATCCATCTACCTTTAATCCATCTCCAACCCCTGTTTTGCTTTGATTGATTTTGCGGAATTTGCATCTCTTTTTGGTTCCGTTCCTGATCGTGTCCCCAGTCTAGTCCCGAAACCTCTGGGTTGCCTATCTGATCCAGCAGCTTGGAGACTGAGAAACACCTCTTTTTGTGACATCACTGGTATATCTCCCCGGGAACCGCCTTCTGCCACAAGTATCCTCAGTCTCCAAGCAGCTGGATAGATAGGGAGCCCGGGGGTCCGGGCTTGCTGGAGAAACAATTCAGGATCAGTCTTTTTGGCAGTGTAGAGTAGTTATTAGTTTCATCACTATTGGCGATAGTTTCTGGTTTCTTCATTCTATGCCTATATATTTTTGTTTTTGGACTGTCTGTGCCTTTTAAGCTGTTCCTTTGGAATCTGAGCAGGCCAGATCTCTCTCCCCCCCCCCCCCCCTTACTCTATCCCGCTCTACTTTAACTTCTTGTCTGGGGTTCAGAAAGAGGCTCCTTTATCGGAGGATTGTGCCCGGTTTCAGGACCGTACTGATTATAAGGGAGGAGTGAGGATCAGGGTCTCGCCGGCGCCACGCAGAGGGTCTGCCTGCTAGCGTGCCTGGTGGCCCTACTCCCACGCACGGAGCTGGCCTTTTGTGTTCGGCGGTCCGGGGCTCACAGCATTCTCCGAGGCAGAGGAGGTCTCTGGCGTCGGCGGACAGCGCGGGCGAAGAGTGCACTGCCGGGAAGTGTCTTTGCCCCGCAGCAGGTAAGGGGGGGGTAGCCTGCTCGCAGCGGGTGCTTTCCTCAGTGAATTTTTGGCACACAAAGAGGGGTGGACGCAACCTCATGGTGGCGGAGGCGTGCGCAGGCGTCAGGCCCAGCGACTTGATTTTCCTGTTGGGGACGTCCAGGATATAGCGGTACGTTCTCGGGGCCTAAAGGTTTCGGCTGAGAGATCAGACATAATCTCCAGGAACAAGCAGGAATGAGTCTTCACATATGGGTATCGTTGGTACCGACGGAGCCTGCGCGGGAACGCTCCCCAGCGTCCAAAAGGAAAGCTTTTGGGAGCATCCCACAGCGCCTGCGCGCTGCCTTCCCGCCTTTCCCAACTGCCTCTCTCCAGTTCTTCTTTTCCGCGGAGCCAGCAGGTCGTGTGTCCTGTCACCGCTGAAGAATTTCTTATTCCTTATCGTTCCTCCAGTTCAGTCCTCTACTTCTGGGTTGTCAACCTCCTCCTGCAGCTGGAGACTGGTATGTCAAACTTATGACATCACTGGATATAGCCTGCTGCTCTCTCTCTCTCTCCCTCCAGTGTTACCAGTCTCCATGCAGCAGGAGGACATTGTGAGCCCAGGAGAGGGCTCACTGGAGTGACAGATAAGGAGAGTGTAGGATTAGTCCAATTAGTTTGGAATCTTTACATCAAAAAAAAAAAAAAAAAGAACAGTGTTCCTTACTGGGGTACTGTATCTTTAAAAAAATTAAAAAAATAACTAGATCAAATTCTGTCGGGAACAGGCTGAGTAGTTTAACTTGAGGAGTCTTCAGTTTTCTGGCTATCTGCCTGTCAGCCACCGCTCCACAGGCCTCCCCAGGACGCGTGTGTGGTGCGGGGCTCGAAGGACCTCTCCCCCCGGACATTACGGGGGAGAGCTCCTGTCTCCATCCCTGTGCTCTGCCGGGCCGCAGTACGCGCTGGTAGCAGTTCCGGAGAGTAGGGGAGAGGCAGACGCGTTGCTGTGCACAGACTGCCCCGATCAGCTGCAGGCGATTCCTGTTCGGTTCGGAGTAACTGCAGACCTGCCCGGTAAGCACAGAACCATGGCAGGCTGCAGTGGAAGAGGAGGCAGGCCAGCTAGTTCCCGCAGCGCTGGACAGGAAGCGGTTTGGCGCCCTTTTTGTCTACCTGGCTCCCCGGCGGCCATTTTAGCTCGCACGGAGGACCGCGTGGCCTCTGCGTTGGTAAGCCGGCTTTCCTATTTCGGGGGTAGCGCCTCCCGGGGTAGCAGGGGGCTTTATTTTTGTTTGCCTTTGTTTAATTTTGTTTGCTTTTGCTTTACTTTGGTTTTACTTGCTTTTCTTTTGCTTTCATTTTTCCCACGATCATCGGATACTGCGGGGGGGGGGGGAGCATTAGCTCTTAGCACGGTGGTAATTGTCTGGGGCTGTTGCAAGGCTTCTCCCTCGGCAGGCAAAGGTCTGTGTGCTTTTAGGGTTTCCCGGGCTTGCAGAATTCTCCTTTTGGGTGGCTTCTGGGTCCAGGAGTAAACGCCGGGAGATTTATGGCGGGGTGACCACAGTGTGTAGTCTGTGGCACCCGTAGAGGCACGGTGGCGGAGTCTGGCGTGTGCCATGGCTGTGCTTCCCTGTCTTCCACGGTGGAGCAGCTAATGGAGGTCAGGGAGGACTCAGAGTCTCCGGGGGGGGGGGGCCGTCGGCGGAGCTGGCGGCGCCTCTTCCAGACCCAGGACAGGGAGCTCCTGTGGAGGAGCAGCCTGGTCCCTCGGCTCCGTTCTTAGAGCGGCAGCCGGAGGCTTTGACGTTGTTTTCCCCGGAGTTCGTCTTAATGTTGCACAAAGCCTTTTGCTTACGGCGACAGGGTCGCTTAGCGGAGTCTGGGCCAAGTTCGCTGTCCGCTAAGCAGTTGGCGTCTGCATGCGAGGTGCTAGAGGGTCCTTCGGCACCAAAGAAAGCCAGGGCCAGGGAACCCTCAGCGTTGGACAATGATTGGGCGGAGCCGGACGAGCCTGACTGGGAGACTGAAACTGGGGTTCAGGATCTAGAAGAGGGTGAGATCCTGGAACCCGAGGAGCAGTCTAAGATCATTCGGCTTTTTCGGAGAGAGGAGCTTCCGGCGCTCATCACAGAGTCCCTTCAGATGCTCAATTTGTCGGCACAGGCGTCCGCAGAGGACGAGGTGGAGGACCCTGTTGTTCAAGCGATGCGGCAAACGCAGGTGGTGTTTCCGCTGCACAAGGTGGTCGATAAAATGATTCAGGACGAATGGAACCAGCCGGAGGCGGGACTTAGAGGTGTCCGCACCATGGCTAGGCTTTATCCGTTAGCGGATAAGGATAAGGAAAGATTTAAAACACCGCGGGTTGATGCAGTGGTATCGGCGGTTACCAAAAAAACTACCATCCCGGTAGAGGGTAGCGCAGCTTTGAAGGATGCGCAGGACTGTAGGGTGGATGGTCTTTTGAAGCAGACGTTCGAGGCAGACTCTCTTGCGCTACAGGCGTCCATATGCGGAGCCTGGGTGGCGAGGGCATGCTTGCACTGGGTTCAGCAGTTGCGTTGCTCGCCTCAGTTGGATCTCTGCGAACTCCAGGAGCTGGGGCGCCTGGAGTCCAGTGTGGCTTATTTAGCGGATGTGCATTATGATTTGGTCAGAGCCCTGGCTAATAGCACGGCTTCTGTCGTGGCCGCCCGCAGGTCCGTGTGGCTGCGTAATTGGGCAGCAGATGGTTCCTCTAAATCCCGACTGGGTAAGCTGCCGTTTAAGGGGTGGTTACTTTTCGGAGAAGACTTGGATAAGTTAGTGAAGGACCTGGGGGAATCCAAGGCGGGTAGACTGCCTGAGGCTAAGCCGAAACAGGGGAAGGTCGGCCAAACTTTTCGCGGTCAGTTTTGTGACTTTCGGAGATTTCGAGCGTCGCGGTATGGTGCCTTTCAGAGGGGCCGCTTTCCTTTCCGTGGTCAAGGATTCCGGGGGTTTAGAGGGGCATCTCGGGGCTTTGCCTTGGGCGACATGTCCGCGGCTCGAAAGTCGCAATGAGATGTGGCGGGTCCTGGTGGCGGACGCTCCCATCGGCGGGCGGCTTCGGGAGTTTCTGTCCGCCTGGGCCCTCATCACATCCGACCAGTGGGTCCTCGAGATCATTCAGCATGGTTATGCCCTGGAGCTGGCGAGGCCCGTGCGAGATTCCTTCGTCTTATCGCCCTGCAGGGGGCCGCAGAAAACTCTTGCGGTTCGCGACACTTTGGACCGTCTCATCCGCTTAGGAGCGGTGGTAGAGGTGCCCAGGCAGGAGTACGGCCTGGGTCGGTATTCCATATATTTCGTGGTGCCCAAGAAAGGAGGGGCGCTGCAGCCTATCTTAGACCTCAAGGGGGTGAATCGGTGTCTGCGGGTGCCCAACTTCCGTATGGAGACGTTATGGTCGGTTATCGTCGCGGTCCGTCAGGGAGAGTTTCTAACGTCCTTAGATCTTACGGAGGCTTATCTACACATTCCCATCCGAGAGGCTCACCAGCGGCTCTTACGGTTCGCCTTGCCCTGGGGTCACTATCAGTTCCGGGCATTGCCCTTCGGCCTGGCGACGGCACCGCACACTTTCACCAAGATTATGGCGGTGGTGGCGGCGGCGCTGCGCAAGGAAGGTATCCTGGTGCATCCGTATCTCGACGATTGGTTGATTCGGGCGAAGTCGGAGGCGGAGAGCCGGCAGGTGACCAACAGGGTGGTCGAGTTTTTGCAGGGGCTTGGCTGGGTGGTCAATCCCAACAAGAGCCATCTACAGCCCGTTCAGGTCCTCGAGTATCTGGGGGTCCTGTTCGACACTCGCAAGGCGCTGGTCTTTCTGCCGAACAAGAGGGCGAGGGCGCTGCACAGGCTGGTTCGTTCGTTCCGAGCCACGCCCGCTCCGACGGCCTGGTTCTACCTGCGCGTACTCGGCACGATGGTGGCAACCCTGGAGGCCGTCCCGTGGGCCAAGGTGCATATGCGGCCGCTGCAGAGAGCATTACTGAGGCGCTGGTCGCATCAGGTGGATTCCCTGAGCAAGCGGTTGCCCTGCCCCCTCAGGGTGTGCCGGTCTCTTCAGTGGTGGTTGCTTCCATCCTCGTTGGCGGCGGGCATGCCTCTGGAGCAACCAGAGTGGGTTCCAGTGATGACCGATGCCAGTCTTTCGGGCTGGGGAGCTCACTGCAGAGGCCAGTTTGCGCAGGGTTACTGGTCCCCGCTGGAGTCGACGTGGTCGATCAATCGGTTGGAATTGCTAGCAGTGGCGAGAGCCCTGGCGGCGTTCGAGCAGATGGTGCTGGGGTGTTCCATTCGGATTCTCTGACAATTCGGTGACGGTGGCTTACAGCGCAGTGCAGCGATGGAAGAGGAGTCGGACTTGCTGTTTGCCTGGGTGGAGAGTCGGTTGACAGCAATTTCGGCGGCGCACATTGCCGGAAGAGACAACGTGATGGCGGATTTTCTGAGCAGAGTACGAGTGGATGCCGGGGAGTGGGAGCTGCATCCAGACGTCTTTGCGCAGATCGAGCGGCGTTGGGAGACGCCGATCATGGACTTAATGGCAACCTTTGCTTCGACCAAGGTTCCGCGGTTTTACAGCAGGAGAAGAGAAAGAATGTCAGAAGGCATAGACGCGCTGCTGCAGCGGTGGCCGACGTCGGGTCTTCTGTATGTGTTTCCTCCGTGGGCACTGATAAGGGCGCGTGGTGCAACGGATAGAGGCGTTTCCGGGGAAGGTGCTTTTGGTGGCGCCCGACTGGCCACGGCGCCCATGGTATGCGGATTTAATGAGGCTCCTCGACGGCCGTCCCTGGCGTCTCCCGCCTCGGTACGATCTGTTGCGTCATGGTCCTCTATTCATGCCCCAGGTGGATCGATTCTCGCTTACGGTATGGCCATTGAAAGGGCTCGGTTGAGGAAGAAAGGTTACTCAGCGGCGGTGATTTCTACGCTGCTTCGGGCGAGGAAACGGTCTACTTCCTTGGCGTATGTTCAGATATGGCGTATTTTTGAGGATTGGTGTTCGAGATGTCAGATTCGGGCGGCCACGGTCTCCGTGTCTTCCGTCTTGAACTTTCTACAGGATGGCTTTGATAAAGGTCTGGCGGCCAGCTCGTTGCGGGTGCAGTTGGCGGCGCTGTCCTGTTATCGCGGCAAAGTTCAAGGGCTTGCGTTGGGGGCGCATGCCGATGATATCCATTTTCTGCGGGCGGTGTCTAGGCTGCGCCCTGCCCGTCAGATACTGGTTCCGTCTTGGGATCTTAATCTGGTGTTGTCGGCATTGGTCAAGCCGCTCTTTGAGCCTTTACATTCTGCGTCGCTAAAGGATCTTACTCTCAAGGTGGTCTTCTTGGTAGCGATCTGTTCTGCACGGCGCATTTCAGAGTTACAAGCGTTGTCTTCTAGAGAGCCATTCCTGTCCTTCTCGCGGGATAGGGTAGTGCTACGGCCTGTACCATCATTCTTGCCTAAGGTTGTGTCTCCGTTCCATTTGAATCAGTCAGTGTGTTTGCCTGTCCTAGGTGCCGGAACTGGAGACTCTTGAGGATCGCCGTTTCCATCGCTTAGATCTTAAGAGAGCTTTGCGACAGTATTTGAAGTCCACTGCGTCGTTTCGCAAGTCGGATCTCTTGTTCCTGTTGTTTGGGGGCAGGCGTAAGGGCGAGGCGGCGTCTAAGGCTTCCATCGCTCGTTGGATTAGGGAAACGATAGCTTCCGCTTATTTGTTGCAAAGCCGCGCTGTACCTGCCGGTTTGAGGGCTCATTCTACCAGGGCGCAGGCAGCGTCATGGGCAGAACATGGGCTGGTGTCGCCGAGTGAGATTTGTCGGGCGGCTACGTGGTCGTCCTTGCATACGTTCAGTAAGCATTACCATCTTGATGTCGCAGCGGCAGGTGATGCTTGTTTTGGGGCAGCAGTGTTGCGCTCCAGCTGGAAGGGTCCCTCCCGATGATTACTGCTCTGGTACATCCCAGAAGTAGAGGACTGAACTGGAGGAACGATAAGGAAATCATAATTACACTTACCTGGTAATTGTAGTTCCTTGAGTGACGACAGTTCAGTCCTCCTTCCCGCCCAGAGATGTTTCGGAGGGGGATAGCCGGAGGTCGCATGGTCATTTCTACAGGTAAGTCCATTCCTTTGTTAGTTCAAGGATGGTGGCTGATAGGGTTTGGTGGCAGTACAGGGCGTTTGACGCCTTTATTGTAAGTTGCTATAGCGTTTTAGTTTACCTAAGTTAGATGCACTTGGCATTTATTGCTACTTATTTGTTGCTCCTTTGAGTCTGCTTTGTTAATAGTTCACACTGGAGGGAGAGAGAGAGAGAGCAGCAGGCTATATCCAGTGATGTCATAAGTTTGACATACCAGTCTCCAGCTGCAGGAGGAGGTTGACAACCCAGAAGTAGAGGACTGAACTGGCGTCACTCAAGGAACTACAATTACCAGGTAAGTGTAATTATGATTTTTCTTTTCTTTTTCTTTAGTCGCGTGTCTGCCTTCTTGATTCCGGACCGGTACCACCGGTCTTTTTTCTTTCTTAAAAAAAACAAACAAAAAAAAACCTTCTACTCTCTTCGGTGCATTTTTTCTTCTGGGGCCTTAGGCCTACAGATATATTTTTCCTCATGGAAAAACCCGCCTCTGGGTTTAAAAAGTGCACGAAGTGCAGTAGCACTATTTCTGTCACTGACACCCATGACTGGTGTCTAAAATGTTTAGGTCCTGACCTCTCCATTGCGGATTGTGAGTCCTGTTCCATGATGTCTAAGAGAGGGTTACAGAATCGGGCAGCCAAGCTCAGTACCCTGTTTCCCTCCGATGCAGCTTCTGTGGCATCGACGTCTTCCAGGGCTGCTTCTTCATCCCATGGATCTCAGGTAACCAAACTTAAATCTGGCCGGTCCTCAAAGAGTTCATCTCCCTCTAAGTATCGAGATGCCCCCGGGCTTACTCTTGAGGAACCCACACCGGCAAAATTACCCCGGCGGGAGGCTCCGGCTTCCAAAGCACCACCTATGGGGTCACAGGTTGACATCGATGGCTCGGCCTCGACCGATCACCTGTTACAATGTTCTGGGGTACCGGCGGTCACCACCGGTACCGACATCCAGACATTGGTGGCGTCAATGGATCAGAATATTCTGACCATGCAGCGTGCCATCACGGCATTCATACAAGCTGCGACGCCTACGATACCACAACAAACCCCGTTGTCGGTACCTGTACCGATTCCGGTACCGGACCTGATATCAGTCCCGATACCAGTACCGCTTGCATCGACATCAGCATCGACGGCAGCGGTACGCTATCCAGTGATGCCCATCAGTACCGACCCGGTACCGATTACTCCCGATGTCGATACCTCCCGGTACGCGTATCGGGCTCTGCGAGAGCATCCAGACAGTCGATACTTCGATTCCTCTGAAGACTCTGATTCTTCAGAGGCCTCAATTGAAGCATCGGGGATCCTTCCTCAGGAACCCTCTTCTCCAAAAAGGAGAATGTCTCCTCCTGAAGACTTGTCTTTTCAGGACTTCATTAGGGAGGTGGCCAAAGGCCTGTCCATCTCAGTGACCTCTGAAACTGAACCTAGAGCCAAAAAATTAGATATCCTGCAATATCCTAAGGCTCCTAAAGAGGCAGCCACCTTACCAATACATGAGATTCTTTATGATCACATGTTGAGCATATGGGAGACTCCTCTTTCCACCTCCCCTCATTCCAGAAGGTTGGACACCATGTATTGTGTCCCTCCTTGTCCTGGGTTTCATAAGACTCAGCTTCCTCACCACTCCATTGTGGTAGAGTCTGCTATGAAAAAGATCAAGAGTACAAAAAGGCACTCCTCTGCTCCTCCAGGAAGAGAATGCAGAACCCTAGATGCCTTTGGCAGGAAAGTCTTCCAGGCCAGTATGCTTGTAGCCAGAATCAACTCCTATAGTCTCTATATGGGGATGTTTCTAAAAGAAGTTACAGATCATCTGCAAACCTTATCTCCTCTTATGTCAGAAGATAAGAGAGAAGAATATATCACCTGGCTTAAACATGCACAGGATGTATCCAAATTTTCCAACCGTGCAGCTATTGCCATAGGTGCACGCAGAGTTGCTTGGTTGCAAGCCTCTGATTTGGGAATCCTGGGTTCAGGATGGTCTAGGTAACCTTCCCTGTACAGGCGAAAACCTGTTTGGCAAAGATTGGCTAGCAAAGGCCAACCAGATGGATGCTGAAAATTCTGCTTTAGATAGACTTTCAAAGTCTACTACTGCTCCTTTTAAAAAGAGGTTGTTCAAAAAGGGATCTTTCCCAAAGAAAGGGAAATTTTCTTCTTATGGTCAGGCCTCTTCTCAAGGTCGTTTTGCTACAAAGAGACAGCAACAACCAAAACAGGCCAAAACCCAGGCTGCGAGGACTACTACGGCCCAACAGCATCAGCCTCCTCAGGGCCTTTGACTTTCCACTAGAGAACTTAGCCTTTCTGGCTCTAGAACATCCAGAGCCTCTCACCATCCCAGGAAGGTTAGCTCACTTTGCTCCCAGATGGGAACAAATCACAGCAGAGCATTGGACCCTCTCCATCATAAGGGAAGGGTACAAACTTCATTTCTTAAACCTTCCTCCTCACACCATGGTGAAACAGTTCAATTCTCCAACATCTCTCCTCAACCTTCTAGGTCCAGAGATTGCTACCCTTCTTGCCCAAGGGGCAATAGAAGAAGTACCCCTTCTTCAACAGGGCTCAGGGTTCTACTCCCCCTATTTTCTCATTCCACAGATATTAGATCTCAGAGAATTGAACAAGTTTCTATGCAAGGAGAAATTCAAGATGACTTCTCTCGGAACTCTCCTTCCATACCTCCAGAGTCAGGACTGGCTTTGTTCTCTAGATCTCAAGGATGCGAACACCCATGTTCTCATCCATTCAACACACAGAAGATTCCTTCGGTTCCTTTACCAAGGAAAGCACTACCAATACAAAGTGCTTCCTTTCGCTCTGGCCTCTGCTCCAAGAGTGTTCACAAAATGCATGGCAGTAGTAGCTGCATTCCTGCACCCTCTAGGAATATTCGTATTCCCATATCTGGACGACTGGCTCATCCGAGCTCCATCCCAGTCAGAGGCCCAGACTTCCCTGGCCTGCACAAGGCGTGTTCTTCAGTATCTGGGACTGGTAATCAACATTCCAAAATCCCATCTCACCCCTACTCAGTCTCTAGAGTTCATAGGGGCCTTACTGGATACCACAACTGCAAGGGCCTATCTTCCCCAGGCCCGTTGCCTACGCTTGGTGCAGTTAGCCTCCCAGATCCAGTTAAAATCCCATTTAACTGCTCGAGAGATGTTGCAACTCTTAGGCCACATGGCATCCACGGTGCATGTGGTTCCCTATGCTCGCCTTCACATTAGAGCAGCTCAGTGGACCCTATCCACCCAATGGACCCAGGCATCAGGTTGCTTGTCAGACAAACTAGCAACCTCCAGTCGCCTATTTTGGTCCCTCCACTGGTGGAAGTCCACTCAGAATCTGTTGCTGGGGTCCCCCTTTCAACAGGTGTTACCCCAAGCAACCCTTACAACAGATGCCTCTCCAAAGGGTTGGGGGGCTCATCTACAAGATCTCTCGACCCAGGGCATCTGGTCTCCACAGGAGACATCTCTTCATATCAACCTCTTAGAGCTCAGAGCAATCTTTCTGGCTCTCAGAGTCTTCCACACCCTGCTCCAGCTACAAGACAGTCCTTATCCACACGGACAACCAGGTAGCCATGTTCTATGTGAACAAGCAGGGAGGGACTGGCTCTCTGTCGCTTTGCAACGAAGCTCTGAGATTGTGGGCCTTCGCCAGAGAGCATCAAATCCATCTCATGGCAGTGTATCTTCCAGGGGTTCAAAACTCTTGGGCAGACAGACTCAGTCGAGTTCTGCTTCCGCACGAATGGTCCCTCCATGGGGACCAGATAGCCAGGATTTTTCGGATTTGGGGTACCCCAGACATAGACCTGTTTGCAAGTCCGTGGAATGCCAAACTTCCCCGGTTCTGTTCCCGGATTCCATGTCAGGGAATTCAGGCCAGGGATGCCTTCCTCCTTCATTGGGGGCAAGACTTCCTCTATGCCTTTCCACCTATTCCCCTCATCCCCAAGACTCTGTTCAAGCTTTAGAGAGACAAGGGGTCTATGATCCTCATAGCACCACTTTGACCACGCCAAGTGTGGTACCCTCTACTTCTGCATCTCTCTCAAGCTCCCTCCCTAGACCTGGGGTCTGCTCCAGATCTCCTCTCCCAGGAGGAGGGAACCTTGTGGCACCCAAATCCTCAGTCTCTTCATCTCAGGGCCTGGTTGCTGAAGGCCTAGACCTTCAAGATTTACACCTTTCTCAGCAAGTGAAAGATATACTTCATGTTTCCAGAAAGCCTTCCACCAGACGTTCCTATGCTTTTAAATGGAAAAGGTTTTCCATTTGGTGTGCAGAGAAGGGTCTCAACCCTCTTGCAATACCTTTGAATTCTTTACTAGACTATTTGCTGCAATTATCCCATGCAGGCCTTAAAACAAATTCAGAGTCCATTTGAGTGCTATTGCAGCATCCCTTAAGCCTCTCAATGGACAACCTATTTTCTCTCATCCTCTTATAGCAAGATTCATGAGAGGCCTTCTTTTGACTAAACCTCCCATTAGACCACCTCCAGTGGCATGGGACTTGGATCTGGTTCTTGACCAGCTTATGAAGCCACCCTTTGAACCCTTAGCCACTGCCTCCTTGAAATTCCTTTCCTGGAAGGTTATTTTTCTCATTGCAGTCACCTCAGCTCGCCGTATCAGTGAGTTGCAAGCTTTAGTGGCTAATCCTCCTTATACAAGGTTCCATCATGACAAGGTAGAACTAATCCACACTTTATGCCTAAAGTGGTCTCACCTTTTCATCTGAACCAGGAGGTGTATTTACCTGTCTTTTTTCCAGGACCTCATGCATCAAGTGCAGAGAGGAATCTTCATACCCTGGATTGTAAAAGAGCACTTGCTTTCTACTTACAAAGGACACAGCAACATAGAAAGTTCTCTCAACTTTTTGTTGCTTTTGATTCTTCTCATTTAGGACTTCCAGTCTCTAAGAGAACTCTGTCCAATTGGATTGCTCAGTGTATTTCCTTCGCCTACCAGAGTAAGAACCTTTCTTTGGAGGGCCATGTCACAGCTCACAATGTGAGGGCCATGGCAACCTCTATGGCTCATCTAAACTCTGTGTCCATCGACCAAATCTGTCGAGCGGCCACCTGGGCATCGGTTCATACCTTTACAGCCCATTACTGCTTGGACAAGGACTCCCGCCGGTTTGCCTTGTTTGGTCAGGCTGTTCTCAAATACCTGTTCCATACCTAATCAACTCCTACCCTCCATCCCTGACTGGATGCCTGAGATTCATGGGTGGAGGTGGAGCCCTTCCCAGGGACTCACAATCTCGGTGATCTCCCAGGCATCTCTAGCTGGGGAGAGTCCCCATATGTGAAGACTCATTCCTGCTTGTTCCTGGAGATAGCACAGTTACTTACCTTTAACAGGAGATCTCTTGGAACAGCAGGAATAAGTCTTCACAACCCACCCACCTCCCCTAGGAGTTGTATCTCTCTATCTATCTTTCCTTTCCTCTCTCTTTGTCTCAGCTTTAAAACTCGACCTGGAGAGAGGCAGTTGGGAAAGGCGGGAAGGCAGCGCGCAGGCGCTGTGGGATGCTCCCAAAAGCTTTCCTTTTGTACGCTGGGGAGCGTTCCCGCGCAGGCTCCGTCAGTACCGACGATACCCATATGTGAAGACTTATTCCTGCTGTTCCCAGAGATCACCTGTTACAGGTAAGTAACTGTGCTTTATTCGTCATCCTTACCAGGAACGTGGTCCAGGCCGCGGTCCCTGCTGGCAGTTTTAGAACCCCCTGCCTGCAGCGGTGCTTCCTGTGGATTAGGAGGGCAGCTTTTGCGGCGTTTTTTCTTTACAGCGCACAATGCCAGCTAAGCCTCATTGCATCGTTTGTGGGGCGCGGAATGGCTCTGCCGCGGCAGTCTGTGCATTGTGTGTCCGGGATCCGGCACCCGCGGAGCTCCTCCGGGGGGAGGTGGACGGTAGCCCAGTCGGTGAAGCGGAGGACACGGTACCACCGCCTCCAGGTTTGCAGCAGGAGGACCCGATGGAGGGTACCTCTTCGGGCTTGGGTCTGCCCACCCCTCAAGGGGGCTTAACTAAGGAGCTGGCGTCTATTTTTTCTCCCCAGTTTGTGGCCCTACTTCAGCAGACGCTGCTGGGGGAGCCTACGCAGCAGGGAGCCGTTGTAGGCGCTAGCGGGACACGGAAGCATGCGGCTTCATTGCTGGGTGAGGGCCAGCCTAGTTAGGAGTAAGAGGTCCCGTGGAGAAGGGGTCCCCAGGGAGCTTTCAGTGGCTTCCGAGTGTCCTCTGTCGGATGAGGATGCCCACAGTTTGCCCCTAGAAGAGGAGTTGGAGGAAGGGGAGTTATCAGAAAGGGAAGATCAGGCAAGGATAGTGCGGGTCTTCTGGAGATAAGAGCTGCCGGCGCTCATTCTGGAGACCGTAAAGGTTCTTAACATGCCAGTACCGGGGGCCGCGGAGGATAAAACCTTGGAGGATCCATTGTTGCAGGTCTTCCGCAAGACCCAACGAGCGTTCCCAGTACATAGAGTGTTTCAAGAGATGATTCAGGAGGAGTGGAATCTCCCTGAAGCGGCACTAAAGGGAGCTAGGGTTATGAACCGGCTCTACCCGCTGTTGGACCAAGATAAGGAAATATTTAGATCGCCCAAAGTGGATGCGGCTGTCGCGGCAGTGACAAAGACGACTACCATTCCAGTAGAAAGTAGTGCGGCCCTCAAGGATGCGCAGGATAGGAAGTTGGAGGTGCTGCTGAGACAGGTATTTGATGTCAATGCTATTTCCCTTCAGGCAGCTATCTGCGGGGCGTGGGTAGCTAGGGCCTGCCTTCGCTGGGCGCAACAGGTGCAGGAGGAACAGTCTCCTCCTTTGTTGAAGGAGGCTGCCCGCTTGGAATCTGGGGCTGCCTACTTGGCGGACATTCAGTATGACCTCATGAGGGGACTGTCCAAGAGCATGGCGTCAGCGGTGGCAGCGCGCCGTTACCTGTGGCTACGGAATTGGGCAGCGGATAGTTCCTCTAAGGCTAGGTTAAGCAAGTTACCATTTAAGGGCCGGTTGTTGTTTGGTGAGGAGTTAGAGAAGTTGGTTAAGGATCTTGGTGAGTCTAAGGGCGGTCGGTTACCGGAGGATAAGGCCAAATTGGGTCGCACTGTCCAGGCGAGCAGAGGGCAGTTAAGAGATTTTAGAAGGTTTCGGTCCCAAAGGTTCACTTTGGGCCAGAGAGGGCGGTTCCCTTACAGAAACCAGGGATTTCGGGGGTTTTGAGGAGCGGGGAGAGGCTTTGGGTCTTCCTTCTCCTCCTCGACTACTCCCAAAAAGGCCCAATGAGATGCAGGGGGCCCAGGCGCCCCTTACCCCCATATACCATATACCAAGCGCTAATCCTGCCACACTTCGACTTTGCAAATGCCATATTACAAGGTCTCCCTCAATCCACTCTTAGCCCATTACAGATGGCCATGAATGCCGCAGCAAGAGTCCTCTACGGAGCCTCCAGAAGCGATCACGTAACTCCCATTCTTAAACAGCTTCACTGGCTCCCCATCCATGGGAGGATCATCTTTAAAACCCTAGTCCTATCATTCAAGGCAATCAAGGGTATCTCATCCTCCTCACTCACAGATCTGATTCACACTGTACCCCCCAACAGATCCAGAAGAACATCAGCCGTAAACCTACTGACAACCTCGAAGGCGTTGACAAAGTGCAACATGACAACCTCAAACAGAGCCTTCAGTTTCTATGTACCCAAATGCTGGAACGCTCTACCCTCCGACATAAGGGCCATTACTGACCTACTCCAGTTCAGGAAGGCACTCAAATACCACCTCTTCCTTCAATACTACCCTACCAGCAATTGAACCAGAGGAAGTGACCCACTCATGAACACACCATGCCGTTCTTGATATTATTAAGACTCTATTCTGTTCTATGTAATTATCTCATGTATATAGTTTACCCCAGTTCTCCAAGTTTGTACTCCTGTTCGATGTAAACCAAACAGCTTGTTGTTATGGTCTTTATGTTATAATGTAAACCGCGCTGATGCCGAATAGTGCGGTATATAAGAACTTGTAATAAATAAATAAATAAATAAATAAATAGGGGGGGCGTTTGCAGGAGTTCTTACCTGCCTGGGCTCAAATTATGTCAGATCAGTGGGTACTGGAGGTCATCCGCAAGGGCTACGCTCTGGAGCTGGCACGTCCGGTGCCGGAGAGCTTCGTCCAGTTTCCTGCCAAGTCAGCCGTCAAGTGCGCGGCTTTGCGGGAGACGATTCAAAGACTTCTGAGCCTTCGAGCGGTGGTTCCGGTGCCCGCAGACCAGTGCGGATGCGGTCGATACTCCATCTATTTCGTGGTTCCAAAGAAGGATGGGGGGGTTCGGCCGATTTTGGATCTCAAAGGCGTAAATCGTTGCCTGCGTGTGTCGCACTTTCACATGGAAACTCTGTGATCGGTCATAGTGGCCGTTCAGAAAGGAGAATTCCTCACCTCTTTGGATCTGTTCGAAGCCTATCTTCATATTCCCATCAGACCGGATCATCACAAATTTCTCAGATTTGATGTGCTGTTCGAGCACTTCCAGTTCCAGGCGTTGCCCTTCGGGTGGCGACAGCGCCGAGGGTCTTCACCAAAGTGATGGTGGTAGTGGCGACAGCTCTGCATCGGGAAGGCATTCTCGTGCACCCTTATTTGGACGATTGGCTCATTCGAGCGAAATCGCAGGCCGAGAGCGTGGCAGCCACCTCACGAGTGGTGGACTTTCTGGAGAGCCTCGGTTGGATAGTCAACAGGGCAAAGAGCCACTTGATTCCTTCCCAGAATCTGGTCTATCTGGGAGCTCGGTTCGACACTCAAATGGGAAGGATGTTTCTTACCGACCAGCGAGCGCAGAGTCTAAGGCAGTTGGTGATGAAATTCATGCGGTACAGAGCTCCCTCAGCTTGGCAGTATCTGCAGGTGCTAGGCACCTTGGCGACATCGATAGAGATGGTCCCATGGGCAAGGGCACACATGAGACCGTTACAAAGAGCTTTGCTTCGCCGATGGTCCCATCAGCAGGATCTGCTGGGCCGCAGATTGCTTTGTCCGGAGGAGACACGTCATTCACTGGACTGGTGGTTGCGGCCCAGGTCCTTGGAAAAGGGGAAGTCGCTGGAGTCGCCGGATTGGGTGGCGCTCATGACGGATGCCAGTCTACTGGGTGGGGGGGGCTCATTGTCAGGGGATTTTCGCGCAGGGCCAGTGGACTCCCCAGGAGCAAACGTGGTCAATCAACAGGTTGGAGTTGAGAGCGGTCTCACTGGCACTTCAGGAGTTTCGACCGTTGCTGAAGGCACGGTTGGTTCGAGTTTTGTCCGACAACGCGTCGGCCGTAGCTTACGTCAACAGGCAGGGGGGCACCTGCAGTGTAGCGCTGGAAGCCGAGGCCGAAGCCCTGTGCGAGTGGGCAGAAGACAACCTTCAAGATCTATCGGCGGCGCATGTGGCAGGAGTGGACAATGTGGAGGCCGATTTTCTTAGCTGGGTGAGGGTGGATCCGGGAGAATGGGTCCTTCATCCAGACGTGTTCGACATGATCACTCGCAAGTGGGGGTCGCCGGTCTGATGGCGACACTCGCGTAAGCAAAGGTCAGTCGCTTTTTCAGCATGCGCAGAGAAAGGATGTCGGAAGGTCTGGACGCTCTCATGCAGGTATGGCCGGAGGGGCAACTGCTTTGTCTTCCCTCCGTGGGCTTTGATCGGAAGAGTTCTGCAGCGCATAGAGCGTTTCAGGGGTCGAGTCATTCTCATAGCGTCAGACTGACCGCGTCGTCCCTGGTACGGGGACCTGGTCAGACTGCTGATGGAGAACCCCTGGCGACTCCCGTTACGCAAGGATCTGCTGTCTCAAGGACCTCTGCTCATGCCTCACGTGGGTCGGTTCTCTCTTACGGCTTGGCTCTTGAGAGGGCGCAGCTGAAGTCCAGGGGCTATTCCGCTGCGGTCATTTCTACTTTGTTGAAATCCAGACGGCGTTCTACTTCTTTGGCGTATGTGCGTGTTTGGAGGATTTTCGAGGCGTGGAGTAAGGAAAGACAGATTGACCCCTTGAAAGTAGCTATTCCCCATGTCTTGGACTTTTTGCAGGATGGATTTGTCAAAGGGTTGGCTGCCGCGTCTCTACAAGTGCAGGTGGCGGCATTGGCGTGCTATCGCGGAAAGGTGGCAGGTCAGTCTCTAAGTACCCATCCAGATATTAAGAGATTTTTAAGAGCCGTATCGTTAGTGCGGCCACCAACTAGGCCTTTGTTTCCGGCGTGGCATCTGCCTATGGTGCTGGATGTTTTGGAGAAAGAGCCCTTAGCCCGAGCGATGATCAAGGACCTCACTCTTAAGGTAGTATTTCTGGTAGCTGTGTGCTCTGCTAGGAGGGTGTCGGAGTTGCAAGCCCTCTCCTGTAGGGAGCCTTCTCTATCGTTCTCTTCCTCAAAGGTCGTTCTGAGGACGGTGCCGTCTTTTCTCCCAAAGGTAGTTTCGGTTTTTCATGTGAACCAGGTGATTGAGTTCCCGGTCTTCTCTGGAGGGTCGGGGGAACCTTCGGGGGCGGCTTCATCGCCTGGATCTTCGCAGAGCACTCAAAAAGTATCTTAAGCGTACGTTTTTTTCCTAATCTTACTATCTTCCTTAAAAATTTCCTTTTAAGGAAAAGTAATCAGGGCTTAGACCACGTGAAAGTATAGAGAATTGCACAATTCCCTGGGTTGTTCCATATCTCACTGGAACTTCTACAACAGGGATGCATTCTTTTCACTGCAGCCGGTCCTTATTCACTATTTTCCTTCTACTCCCTATACTTCATTGTAGCTTATGATGAACAAGAGAGCGCATGATACTCATATTGCCCTCAGAGAGAGGCAAGCATGATATCCCCTTATATTGCGTCTTTTTCTCAAGCTACTACTTGGAGTTATAGAAGGATCCAGACTTGCTGTCTTAAGACTAAGGATCTCCTCTGCACTCCTTCACGTGTGTATCAAGACCTGGTTATTCAGGGACTTGATCTTTTTTTAAAGAAATCTAGTCCTCTCCTTATAAGTGGAAAACATAGTACCAGTTTCCATTTTTAACCACACAGAGATTCTCCATCAATATTCTCAAGTAGGTCTTAATCTTTCTTGTTATTGGGTCAATCTCTATACAACATCTGACTTGAAAGATTTGTTTACTGTCCATATTAATGCTGTCCCAGCATATCATAAAACTTTATGGACAACCAATTTCTACGGTAAATTAGGAAATACCTTCTTTACCATTACCTTTTCGGTTACCTCACATCTGAAGCTCTCCATGTAAAGTCATTATCATAAGTGACATCACTTACGAAAGACTTTACTGATCTTCAAGAAATTGGGGGCCTAACACCTACTACAAATGTCTTTGTCTTTCATTTGGATAAAGGGGGTCTTAAAGACTTATCCTTTTTACTGCCAAGGGTATTTCTACCTTTTCATCCAAACCAGTCAGATTTATCTCCTCTCTTTCCTAGGGCCTTATTCTGCTCCAAGGACAAGGAGTTCAAACTTTGGACTTTACAGAAGCTTTAGCTATTTTCTCCAAAGTCCAACCTCATTAAACTCCCCCACTTTTGCTTCTGGGGTTAGTTCTAGCCATTAAGGCTTCTTATCTCTTCCTGTATTGCAAAATTTATTTTCCTCTACTTCACAGTGAGGAAATTTCTTTGAGGATAATGTACTGGCTCTCAACTGCAGACCCATATTAGCCTCACCAAACACTTTCGCAACACTTTTGAGTAAGATCCACATTAGAAAATTGGGATTCAATATTTTCTAACAATTATAATCTACACAAGGACTCCCCTCTGGATACCTTGTTTAATCAAGCTGTTCTACAGCCCCCTTTCTTTTCTTTCTAGTTCAACTCCTACCCTCCATCCCTTGGATGCCTGAGGTTCTGAGGAATAAGCATGGCCCATCCATTAGATTTGCAACATGCTGGGGCCTCCTCCAGGCATCTTAGCTTGGGAGTCCCCATATGTGAAGACTCATTCCTGCTTGTTCCTGGAGATAGCACAGTTATTTACCTGTAGCAGGTGATCTCTGGGAACAGCAGGAATAAGTCTTCACAACCCACCCACCTCCCCTAGGAGTCTCGCTCTCTCGCTCGCTCTCTCTCTCTCATTTGTCTACTTCCCTCCTTCAGTCTCAGCTACAAACCCAACTGATGAGAGGGAAGTGTTTAGGCGGGAAGGCAGCGCGCATGTGTGTGGGATGCTCCCAAAAGCTTTCTTTTTGGATGCTGGGGAGCATTCCCGCGCAGGCTCCGTCGGTACCGACGTACCCATATGTGAAGACTTATTCCTGCTGTTCCCAGAGATCACCTGTTACAGTTAAGTAACTGTGCATTATCCTGTAGCTTCATTGCATGTCCCCTAGTCTTTCTATACTCTGATAACGTAAACAATCGATCTACGTTTACCCGTTCCACTCCGTTCATTAATTTATAGACTTCGATCATATCTCCTCTCAGCCGTCTTTTTTCCAGGTTAAAGAGCCCTTACCTTTTTAGCCTTTCTTCATAGGAGTATCCTTCCATCCCCTTTGCCATTTTGGTGGCTCTTCTCTGAACCTTTTCTAAAATCGCTATATCCTTTTTAAGATACGGCGACCAGAATTACACATAATATTCAAGGTGTGGTCTCACCATGGAACTATATAGAGGCATTATAATATCTTTTGTTTTATTTTCCATTCCTTTCCTTATGATACCTAGCATTCTGTTTGCTCTCTTGGCCGCCGCTGCACACTGCACACATGTTATCCACAATGACGCCTAAATCTTTTTCCTGGTTGGTGGTTCCTAATGTGGAACCTTGCATCGTGTAACCATAGTTTGGGTTGTTCTTCCCTAGGTGCATAACTTTGCACTTGTCCACATTAAATTTCATCTGCCATTTTGATGCCCAGTCTTCCAATTTATCAAGATCCTCTTGCAATTTTCCACAATCTTCTTGGGTTTTAACAACTTTAAATAGTTTTGTGTCATCTGCAAATTTGATAACCCCACTCGTTATGCCACTTTCCAGGTCATTTATGAATATGTCAAAAAGCAGCGGACCCAGCACAGATCCCTGGGGTACACCACTATTCACCTTGGCTACAGTCGCCCAACCTTGAGCAATGGGTTCAGGACAAATTGGTCGATGTCCCCTGCCAGGGAGAGAGCCTCTTTGGCAAACCCATGACCGACAAGGCAGCCGAGCTGGAAACTGAGTTCATGACAAGTACCAGGCTCTCTAAAACAAAACAAAACTAAAAAAACAAAACCCCCTGCCCCCTCCCTGACAGAAGGACTCGGGTAAAAAGCCCTTCTACCCAAGGAAAGGGGCTGCTTACCCACCTTTTCAGGCCTCCCTGGCTCCCCAGCAATGTCAGCAGGCCAAGGGACATGGGCATGGTCCTCATAAACAGAACATTTCCAAGCCCCAAGCGTCAGTGCCGGCCCAGCCAGGGGGGAGCTTTTGACTCCTTGGGCATAGCCTCTCCACCCCAAGGAGGCCAGCAGCCCACAGGGAGATGTCTTGTACGCTATGCCCAAAGGTGACCAGCCATCACCACTGATTCCTGGGTGCTTCAAGTGGTCAGGGAGGGTTACCTCCTCCACCTGAATTAGACACCTCCACCTTACTTCCTGGGAGAGCCCCCTAGGTCTCCCCTTCACCGGGACCTTCTACTGAAAACTCACAGGTTTTCTCGAGTACAGAGCAGGGGAACCAGTCCCCCTCTATCTCAGGGGCAAGGGGTTCTACTCCCAGGTACTTCCTCATCCCAAAAAGAATGGGGGGAGGGGCGGCCTAAGACCTGTTTTCGACCTGTGCAACCTAAACAAGTTCTTGGTGAGGGTAAAGTTCAAAATGCTCTCCCTTGGAAAATTATTGCCTTACCTCTAAGTGGGAGATTGGCTACGCTCCTTGGATCTGGAGGATGCTTATACCCACATCCTCATCCACCCCAACCACAGACAGTACCTGCAGTTCAAAGTGGGGGGCGGTCACTACTAATACAGGGTGCTGCCTTTCAGCTTTGCCTCTGCCTCATTGGCAGGCACTTTGTGAAGACCTGTCATGGCTGTCTTCTTCCGCCTACAAGGGGTCTCGGTCTTCTCCTACCTGGATGACTGGCTCATAACAGGAGGCATGGCCTGAGAAATGCAGCAGGCAACCACACATACCATCCAGGTCCTGCAGCACTTGGGGTTTGTAATAAACTATCCCAAGTCCCAACTCTTCCCGACACAGTGTCTGGAATTCATAGGGGCAAGACTGGACACCATTCAAGCAAAGGCCTTCCTTCCCGGGGACCGAGCCGACCATCTTAGAGCACTGGCCCTAGACATACAACACCATCCCTCGGTGTCCGCTCGACTCCTGCTGCGCCTACTCAGGCACATGGCCTCCATGGTCCATGTCACCCCAGCTACCTGCCTTCAGTATATCTGCCAGACCAGGACAACTCACTGGCTGACAGATTGAGCAGGGTCCTCCAGGCGCATTGGAGGCAGCTGGATCCCAGAGTGACCAACCGGTTCTTTCAACTCTGGGGGGAACCTTGAATAGACCTGTTTGCCATCTGGACAACTACCAGTTGCCACGCTTCTGCTCCAGGCAAGCCCATCCCTCCAGGGTGGCGGCAGACACGTTTCTTATCTTGTGGTCGGAAGGTCTCATGTATGTCTTCCCTCCCAGACTGTTAATTGACAAAACATTATTCAGAACCCTCCATGACCAGGCCTCCCTCATCCTGATAGCCCCTCGATGGCCCCGGCAGCCATAGTTTCTACTACTCCTTCGGCTATCAGTGGAGACCCCCATCCCATTGGGGAACTCTCTGGGGCTCCTGTCCCAGGAGGGGGGGCTCTCATGCACCCCAATCTGAGGTTCTTGTCGCTGACAACGTGGCAGCTAAAAGGGTGACCCTGGCCCCTTTCAACCTCTTGTGTAAAGTGGAGAAGATCCTGTTGGCCTCTTGCAAGGCTTCCACTAGAAAAGCTTACGCCTTCAAATGGCACAGGTTCTCGGTTTGGTGCGCAGAGCATGGGACTGGTCCTTTCTCCTGCCTGGTGCAGCTGTTACTGCAGTGCCTTCTCCATCTCTCGCAATCTGGGCTTAAATCAAACTCCGTCAGAGTGCACCTCAGTACCCTTGTGGCGCACCACCACCCAGTGGATGGTAAACCCCTCTCGGTCCAGCCACTGGTAACCCGCTTCGCGAGGGGACTTATCTTATCAAAGCACACAGTTCACCCTCCGGCAGCCAAGTGGGACTTTAATGTTATATTGGCACAGCTCACTCGCCTGCTTTTGATCCCTTGGCTACCTGCCATCTGCGATACCTCTTGTGGAAGGTGGTGTTCCTGGTCACACTCGCCTCTGCTTGCAGGGCTAGCGAGATCCAAGTCTTGGTGGCGGAGGCACCGTATACCAAGTTCTACAAGAACAGGGTGCTGCTCTGCACAACACCCTAAATTCCTTCTGAATGTGGTATCGCCCTTTCACCTCAACCAGAAGGTAGTACTGTCCATCTTCTTTCCAAGGCCTCATGCCAGTAGGGCGGAGACTGACTTCCACACGTTGGACAGCAAGAGGGCCCTGTCCTCCTTCTACATTCAATGTACCCAGGGCCACAGTAAAGCTGCTCAGCTATTTGTCTCGTATGACCCCAGTAGGCTGGGGGAGGTGGTGACCAAACGTACTCTGTTTACTTGAGTGGTGGACTGAATTGCCCTTGCCTATGAGCAGGCGGGGCTTCTGCTGGAAGGCTGGGTCACGGCGCACCATGTCAGGGCCATGGGGGCCTCTGTGGCAAACCTGCACTATTTCCAGATGCTGGATGTTTTCTGGGCCACCACCTGATCTTCAGTTCATACCTTTTGCAGTCCATTACTGCTTGGAGAAGGAGTCCTGATGGGACAGTGCCTTCAGCCAGTCTGTGCTCTGTAATCTTGTTGGGGATAAGGCAACTCCTACCCGCCGACCCTTCTGTGTTCAGGCTACCAGAGTGCTGGTTTCCCTCGGACACACGGGTCCTACTGTAGTCCATATCCATTGACTCAATTGCTGCTGTTCACGACTTCCCCTGAGGGTGACCTGATTTTTCTCTGTGGGCTTTCGGTAGCCTGTAGCTGGGGAGTCCCATATGTGAGGACTGACTTCCTGCATGTTCCTGGAGAAAGCGTAGTTACTCACCTGTAACAGGTGTTCTCTAGGGACAGCAGGAATCCGTCTCTCAACCCTCCCTCCTCCCCTTGGAGTTGCTTTTTTACAATCTTATTTTTTGCCGTCTTTTAGCTATGCCATCTGATTGAACAAGATGATACCCTTTGGTGGGAAGGGGGACCACGCATGCGTGGGGCAACTCCCAAAGGCTTTCTTTGAAAGCTAAGGGGATGCTTCTGTGAGGGTTCTGTCGGTGCCTACGTCACCCATATGTGAGGACTGATTCCTGCTATCCCCAGAGAACACCTGTTACAGGTGAGTAACTATGCTTTATCTGTGGTAACTGACACTCTTCTGAAGACAAATAACCTTTACACCTCTCTTGCCATTCAGGTTTGGCAGCTTTTTGAAAAATGATATTTTCAGCAGATAGTCACGATGAAGAAGGCAGACATACCTGATGCTTTGGCCTTTCTGCAAGGAGGTCTGGAGAAAGGCCTCATTCTTAATTTCCTGAAAGTCAAAGGTGCAGCTTTCCCTGTGTTGAGGGCATGTCGCTGGCAGCACACTCGGATGTGGTTCATTTTCTTAAGGGGGTTAAAAGAATTAGACTTCCTCTGTAGCTCATGGTTCCACCATGGGATCTAAATTTGATGCTTAGAGGTTTTTCTGCCTTTGAACCTCTCATGGATGCTTTGGAGACGGATTCGACCTGAAAATTGCTTTTCTGGTTGCTATTTGTTCAACATGGCATATTTCCAAGCTGCAGGGATTGTCATGCAAAAACCCTTATCTTTCGTTTTCCTCAGAGGCATTCTTGCTGCTTGCAGATCCTTTCTTTTACCGAAGGTCCTTTCTGAGTTTCATCCTAATCAGCTTTGTTTCTGGCTTTTCTCAAGGCCAGGCTGGGGGCATTCTAGGTGCTTCATGCTTGTATGTGTGCGGGGTGTTACTCAGATATCTGACGATGACTAATTCTTTCAGAAAGTTTAGTCTCCTGTTTTTGTTTGCTGTATCGCACAAGGGAGAGTTGGCTTTGAAATCTTCTGTTCTTATGGGATACATGAAGTCATATTGTCGGCCTATTTGTTGATTCATACAATAAACTAAATAGCTCTACTCATTAACCATTATGTAATATTGCATCAACTCGGCATAAAAATACTGGGCTGGCAAACCTTTATGGTGAGCTCCGGTGTTCTTTAAGAGATTATGTACATCAACGGTTTGCACATTCACATATTCAGGGTACCCTTAGTCATATACATACAAACAAACGTGAAAATGTACCCATAAATTATCAAATACAATATGTCCACATATCATAACATTTCACGCATCACAACTCATGACTTCTGGTATCTTGATTAACTCCATTCTATTTGTTGAGGCAGAAAGTGGTGCCTGCATGCTTCTTGGTGCTTTTGACCAGGGTTCAGGCAGTTTCCAGAGCAGAAGCATGGGTGGTTCCACTGGGTGAAATTTGCAGAGCAGTGACTTGGTCGTCATTGCATTCTTTTGTAAAGCATTATCAATTGGATATATTGGATAGGGGAGGATACTATCTTCTGTAGAGTGGTGCTGGAAGGTGCCTTTTCTTCCTCCCACCTGATGTCCTGAGCTTGGGTACTTCCCACTTTTCTGGACTGGTCCAGCAGGATGAAAAGGAAGGATGCATTTGTTCTTACTTGATAAGTTTCTTGAATTATACTAGACCAGCCCTGGACTCACCCTGAAAGATGATGTTCTCGATCAGTGCAGTTCACATGCACTTAGCCTTGTATAGAGGGAATTGGGTTCCCATGCTTAGTGTTATCTTTTCGATTATCAGTTTGTTTTCTATAGTGGCTTTCTCTTAGCTTGGGCAAAAGCATACTGACAAATTCAGTGCTGCACCATTAAAAGTCAGAATTCTCTGCCCCCATCTGCTGGTTGGGGAACACAGCCTACTTTTATGGCCTGGTCTAGCAGGATTCAAGGAAAGAAAATCATCAGGTCAGAACAAATTTCTCCTTTAATGCACTTTATTAATAACTAGGTCCCATTGAATAACATGGGATAAGTCCCATGCTAAAATAATGCAAGTTAATGTTGAATTAATGGTGGTTAATGTTAGTGCACCTTAGTAACTAACACTCTAAATTAGTTATTACTAAAAGTAAATAATTATAAAAATATAAAATAAATCCAATTCTGCTTTTAAAAACAATAAAATATATTCAAACCCTAAATCTTATTTTTATTATATAAACAGAAAGGTTTTTAGCTGAAGTCCGAAAGTCATATAATTATTTTCCAATATGATATTATCTGGAAGAGAATTCCAATAATATGCAGATTTATAGTTCAAAACTTTCTCAAAGTTTTCTTAGAAACGTTTTGAGGAGAATGGAACTGTAGAATCTTTGTCCTTCAAACTATGTACTGTAGATCTTTATTGTCACCGGTGTTGATAAGGCAGCTAAAGAGAGAATGTGAGAAGAAGCTTGTCGTGGAAGAAAAAGTACATAAATAATTTTCAAAGTCATTCTTAGCAAAACACCTGTGAAAGAGTCAACTAAACCCCTAGATGATAGAGAGGTAAAAGGGGGGGGGGGGCACTAAGAGAGAACAAGGCCATAACAGAGAAACTGAATGAGTTCTTTGTTTGTCTTTACTTACATCACCTTTAAATATAATTTTTGGTATGAGTATCAGAGGAATTGAAACAAAATTAAGAAGATGTCATACAACTAAAATCCATCATACGACCCATCCTAAAGAACAAGACTCTTAAAAAGAAAGACCCAACATCCTACCGCCCGGTATCAAGCATATCCTTCCTGGCCAAGATCATTGAAAAGGCAGTACAAATTCAACTGCAAGACCACATCGATGACAACAACGCCTTTGACGTCCACCAGTATGGCTTCCGACAACATCATGGTGTGGAGACCCCCCTCCTGGCCCTACTTGATAAACTTCTCAAAGGTCTGGAAAACAGAAGCAAAATGTACATGCTCGTTTTCATAGACATATCAGCCGCCTTTGATATAGTACATCACCCCACACTCCTAAACAGACTTGCTTCCATAGGCATTAGAGGTGCCCCTCTGAAATGGTTCTCCTCCTACATAACCAACAGAATGCAGCAAGTCCACTTCAACAACGAAAAGGCCGCAGCATTCCCTCAAACCCAAGGCATACCTCAAGGCTCGGCCCTGTCTTCCCTCCTCTTCAACCTTTATCTACGGCCAGTTTGTAAAACATTCCAGGAACACCAGATCAGTTATCACATCTATGCTGATGACCTAATGCTCTACACTCAACTTGATGTCGACAACCCGAACATCAGTCAACTGGAAAAATGCCTCAGTGAGCTCCAAATCTGGCTGCAACAGAATAACATGGCCATAAATCACAAAAAAACCGAAGTGATGTGCATATCCAGAAAACCAGGTTTCAACCCACCACCTACAGTCACCATGAACAATAACGTCTACGCCACAAAGAACAAAATAAAATACCTAGGCGTGACACTGGATTGCAACCTAAAGATGGAAAAGCATCTCCGAATTACCAATTGAGCCATTTTCCACAAACTAAAAGTCTTGCACCCACTACGTAGCATCATAGAGCACTCTGATTTCAGGACCGTTGCTCAAGCCCTCATCATTCCTCACCTGGACTACTGCAACGCCATACTACAAGGGTTGCTTAAAAAACCCCTCAACATCCTCCAAATGGCGCAAAATGTGGCAGCTAGATTAATCATGAGGAAAGGCCTAAAGGAGCATATCACACCAATACTAATGGACCTACATTGGCTCCCCATCACTGCACGCATACAATATAAAATCCTAATCACCACATTCAAGCTCATTCATAATATAGCACCCTCGTATTTCAACACCCTTATCACATCACAGCCAAATAACAGAAGCAGAAGAACCACACACCTCAATACCCTCATTGTCCCGGGTAGCCTGAGATCTGTCACTGCAACTACCAGCAACCGAGCATTCTCATTTATAGCGCTACTGCTATGGAACCATGCGAGCTGAGAGCAAACAGTGACTTGTTGGACTTCAGAAAAAAGCTAAAGACGCATCTTTTCCAGACGCACTTCAATCCCACATAACCTCTATGCTCTAACCCTAGTGAATCACCATGCACAAGGAAAGAACACTACACTTCAAACACCAATAGATCCAACAACCTGTAAATATGTACATACATGTGAAATCACTGTCTTGCAATCAAGTGTAAACCTGTAATCTGAGTGTTGTGTCCTGTACTGAATCATTATGTATGTTTTAATCCATGGCCTGTACAACCATACTGTTATGTATAGCAAACCGCTGCTGATCGCTGGAAGTAGCGGGATATAAATGTACACTAAATAAATAAAATAAATAGAGCTGCAAATCACCTGGACCAGATGGCATAGATCCTAGGATGCTACAAACAGAAATTTTATTTAAGCAGATTTAATATACCGCTTTATCATTAAATCAAAGTGGTTTTCACATCAAACAATCAAGGGGGGGGTCGGCTATAGTGTGCATCATGCAGTGGAAACATCTGAATGAGTGTGTTCGAGGGGTGTGAGTGATTAGTTTGCTTTATATGTAAGTGAACTATGTACAGTTATTAAAACAAGTGAGCTATATACAATTGAGTTATATACAGGTCTATATACAGATTGAAGGTTTCGGTTTGGTTATGGCAGAGTCTAGTTCAGGTGACGTCCTTATAGTGATCAATGAAAAGCTTTGTTTTGAGCAGCTTTCTGAAATCTTTGAGGTCCTTGGCAGATCTCAGCTCGTCGGGGAAAGAGTTCCACAGGGTGGGTGCGGCCAGGGACAGAGCTCTTCTTGAGGTGTCCTGTCTGGATTTGGTGAACTTGGGATGGTGATGGTGTCTGTGCTTCTCCTTCTTCTGGGTCTGGTGCATAGGTCCGCTTTGATGAGAGGTTGCAGGCTGTCGGCTGAGATGTTCTGTCTTATTTTGAATATGTTTAGGATGACTTTGTATTGTTTACAGGAGCTGATTGGTAGCCAGTGGAGGTGGTAGAGGATGGGTGACGGGTGATGAGATGACAGACCTACTTCTAGTAATCTGTGAACTATCATTAAAATTATCATTAATAATAATTATTATTCCAGGCATTAGTCACTCCTCATTTTGACTATGCAAATATCGTTCTTCATGGCCTACCCAAGAGCACTCTAAACCCGCTTCAATTGGCCATGAATACAGCGGCCAGAGTTCTTCATGGATCCCCAAAAAGCCAACATATTACTCCCATCCTATTTGACCTCCACTGGCTCCCACTAGCTTGCAGGATTTTATACAAAGCTCTCATCCTGACCTTCAAAGCATTCCACCATATCTCATCATCCTCCTTATCTGATCTCCTCCATCACACACAGAACACCAGATCTAGACGTTCTGTAACAGAGAACATGCTAACAGTCCCAAATGACAGCAAAAAACTCACTCAAACAACCACTTTAAGAGCATTCTCTTCCTTCGCCCCTAGATGCTGGAACACGCTTCCACCTAGTATTAGATCACAAAAAGACCTGTCCCAGTTCAGAAAATCCATAAAAACACATCTCTTCCTACAACACTTCTCACAATATACTGACCCCCCTCACACACAGACCATTGATCACGGCTAGTCAAATAAGCTCCCGAAACCTTACCACTTGATCTAGACCAAGCCTCACAAACCCTACCTTTAGAGCTCGAGCATTTAAGAACCTATTGTAAATAATTGAAAATATCTGTTAATTGTTAATCCCTGTTATCCATGTTTTTATTCCCTGTTCTCTGTAAACTTAACATTTGTTTTATGTTTAAGTACAAAATTTGTTAAAATGTAAACCGCGCTGATATCAAAAGTGCGGTATATAAAAGCTGTTAAATAAATAAATAAATAAATAAATCTGTAGTACCTGAAGACTGGAAAGTGGCCAATTTAACACTAATTTTTAAAAAGGGTTCGGGGGCGATTAGGAAACCACAGACTTGTGAGCCTGATGTCGCTACCAGGCAAAATGGTAGAAATCCTTATAAAGAACAAAATTACTGAACATGTTGATAGTCATGGTTTAATGCAGAAAACCAACATGGATTTAGCCAAGAAAAGTCTTGTCTCACAAATTTCTTATTTTTTTTGAAGGTGTGAATAAACAGGTAGATAAAGGTGAGCCAGTTGATATAGTGCATCTGGATTTTCAGAAAGCCTTTGACAAGGTCCCTCATGAAAGACTCTCTTGAGGAAATTAAAAAGTCATGGGATAGGAGACAGTGTGCTATTGTTGATTGGGAAGTGGTTAAAAGATAGAAAACAAAGTAGGTTCTCAGTGGAGAAAGGCGAATAGTAGAGTATCCCAGGGATCTGTGCTGGGCCTACTGCTTTTTAACGTATTTATAAATGACCTGGAAATGAGAATAATGGGGTGAAGTGGTCAAATTTGCAGATGATACAAAATTATTCAAAGTTGTTAGAACACAAGAGGATTGTGAAAAATTGCAAGACAACTGTGAAAAATTGGGAGATTAGGTGTCCAAATGGCAGATGAAATTTAATGTGGACAAGTGCACAGTTATGCACTTAGGAAAGAAGAACCCAAACTACAGTTACACGATGCAAGGTTCCACATTAGGAATTGACACCCAGGAGAAGCACCTGGGCATCTTTGTGAATAATACGTTGCAATCCTCTGCCTACTGTTCAGCCATGGCCAAGACAGCACATAGAATGCTAGGAATCATAAGGAAAGGAATGGAGAATAAAACCAATGCCTCTGTATCACTCCATGGTGCAATCACACCTTGAATAATATATGCATTTCTAGTCGCCATATCTTAAAAAGGATATAGCAGAATTTTGAAGTGGTACAGAACAGAGCTACCACAATGATAAAGGGGATGGAAGGATATTCCTATGTGGGAAGGCTTAAAAGGTTAGGTTTTTTCCAATTTGTAAAAGAGATGGCTGAGGGGAGATATGATAAAGGTCTATAAAATAATGAATGGAGTTGGACAGGTAAACACAGATCGGTTGTTTACTTCTTCAAAAAGTAGAAAGATTAGGGAACATACAATGAAACTACAATGTGGCACATTTAATCGGAGAAAATATTTTTTCACATGTGCATTCAAACTCTGGAATTCGTTACTAGAGGATGTAGTAAAAGCCATTAGTGTAGCTGGGTTTAAAAGAGGTTTTTGATGAGTTCCTGGAGGAGCAGTTCATAAACCATTATTAAAGAGGACCTGGGAAACCACCCCTGGGACAAGTAGCATGGAATCTGTATATCTTTTGGGAAATTGACAGGTACTTATGAAATGGACTGGCCGCTGCTGGAAACAGATACTGGGCTTCATGGACCGACCCTTGGTCTGAGCCAGTATGACACATCTTATGTTCTTACGTTCTTATCTTATAAATAGGCTGGTGTCTGCCCATAAATTTAAAATATTAAGCATAATACTTTGAAAATAATTAGAGTTTGAATAGGCAGCCAAACTTCTAAAAGAAAAAGTGTGGGGATCTGGGGAAGTGGTGTTGCTGCAAATCCTGCCATCTGACCCACTTGGAGACTGAGCACATGCAGTGATTCAGCCAGCTGCTGCCATGAAGGGCACCTACCTGACTTAAAAGCTGGCATTTGTGGTAACATGCTGCTGCAGGGCAGGGCATGTTTCTTTTGGAGCCCCTTCGGAGCACCATCAGAACGCTGTTGGATGTCTGATTTGTCCGGTTGTGTGGATTGAAGATCCCCTGCACTAAGTTTCTGCCATGGGACCATGCAAAAGGAAGAACAAGAGTCAATCGGGGACTATTAAGACCTTTAAGTACTGTGTCCGGACCTATGGACAAACACGTTGTTGCCTCCCAAGTTCCACTACTGCTTTCTTCAGAGGGGGTCTCATTAAGCTCCTTTGAGCATTCTCCTCCTCCCCTGCCAGCCCCTATGCCATCTACTGTCTTATCTACTCTTGCTTTTGTTGCCTTCAGCCCCAGAGGAGAATTCCTGCCTTTCCTGCCCAAGATATTACCTTGAAAGACTTTATGGGAGATTCTTGCACAAATAGAAACATGTTTTTCTTACTCTGTTTTTGCTTTGTGTGTTCTCTCAAGAAACGGTTGCTAAATTTCAGAATATGGATTCTAAATTATACTCAAAACTCCTCCTCTTTTTCAACAGGCTTTTAATCTTGTTCCTGAGATTGCCTAGAGCACATCACCCTGATATCTCACATACTTCTTACCCAGATCACGTTGAGATTTCTGCACCTTCCCCAGCCTATTCTTTTTCCCTATATGTATCTAACTCCTTTACTCATTTAATTGGGTTCCTTTTCTTATTCTTGCAGTTTTTATTGTAAACCGCTCTGACATGCTGTAGAAGGGCAGTATATCAAGTTTTTAAATAAACCATAAATTATCTGATTTAGGGCAATCTGTTATAAGGCTGGATTCTCTGCTGCAGATTCTGCAGGCTACAAATCTATCTGCTTTTAAGGATTCTTTGACTCTACATAATAAAGTTGGCTAATTTAGAAAATGCTTGTTAGAGCTAAAAAATTTGTTTGCTTAATTTTCCTTTTACACATCTCCTGCCTCCTGAGATTCTCCTTAACTAACACCTCAAGAAAATATTTCTTAACTTGTGATATTCCCATCATGAACTGTTTTTATTTGCCTCTTAAGGTCTTATCTGAGAATGATAAGGGGGGTGATTTTGATTGCTTACAGGCTGGTTAGAGTCAGAACCTCACGGCTTTCTTGGAGGATTTCTCCGACAAGATTTCACGCAGGGCCACCTTGGTGTCTTTTTTTTTTTGTTTGTTTCAAATAGACAGTGTGCTCAGTGCCTATTAAGAGCAAGGATATTGCTTTCTGTGGTGACAAACTTCGTATTTCCTGGCCCTGAGGCCCCAAGTGAGGCATATTTCTATCTGTGTTTTCCATGCAAATGTATTGTTTCCTTCCATGACCTTCCTATATATTTCAGGATTCTATAAATCACAATGGATGCCGCATATATGTGTATTTTAGAAATGGCACAAACTGGAACCCATGCAGGGTAACACCACATCACATATGATTAAAATCTATGCCCCACTAACATTTGCTCACTGCATATTCCAAAACTTTTTTTGTCGGACTATGTTCATCAAAGACTCTATCACAAGCTGCTTCTAGCTTAATAATCCCTTTTTCTCTTTTTTTGGTCAACTTTTAATTTCTCAACTTTTTGATTTTCTTTTTCTTTGGTCAATTTTTTTATGTATCCACTTTTATAAAATAATTCATTCTAAATGTGGTCCATAAAATTCAGTATCGTTTTCTTAAAGAACAATGTCTCTCAGGCTTCTACACTTCTACAAAGTCACTTTTCATCTTTATTAGCAACTGTATGTTCACCAACCATGACCGTCGCATTTAGAACAGTTTTAACTTATTCTGCTTCAGGGTCTAACAGTTTTCTCTACACAGTTCTTAACCACACTTATCTGTTTTCAAAGGATGCCTCCATTCACCGTCTGATACCAGCAGGATCACACGTTGTTTCCTCTGAGCTTCCTAGACCTTCTACCTCACAAGGAAATGATGTGTGATCTTGCTGCTATCGGATGGAGAATGGAGGCATGCTTTGAAAAGGGATAAGTTCAGAACTCTGCTACGCAGCTAATCTTCTGCCAGCCCCGAGATACTCATATAACCCCTTTTCTCAGGTCACTTCATTGGCTCCCCTTCCGTTTCCAATTCAAACTTCTACTTCTGACCTATAATCTCTACCTTTCCTCTCTCCCTACACCCCTCCTTGCGAACTCTGCTCTTCCACTAGCCTGCTTCTCTCTACACCCTTTTCTTCCTTGCCAACTCCAGACTCTGATCCTTTCACCTTGCTGCTCCTTATGTCTGGAACAAACTTCCCAAGTCTGTACATCGGGCTTCATCTCTCCCCCTTTTCATAGCCATGCTAAAGGCTAATTTCTTTGAGGTGGCTTTTGGATCCTAACCCCTTGTTTTCCTTGTGTCTCATTACCTTTCCGTCTTTAGACCCTTTTTCTCATCTGTGTTATTGTTTGTCTTGATTAGCTTGTAAGTTTTGATGAGCAGGGACAGTCTTTGTATGTGTCTGTACAGCGCTGTGTACACCTTATAGCGCTATATAAATAATGATTAATAATAATAGTAGTAGTAATAGTAGATTTGCATACAATGGAGGCAATGGATGCAAATCTCTCATATGCATATTCATTGTGGCTATCATAAAAACCCACTGGCTGGGAGGCAGGTTTGGGAACCTCTGCACTAAGACAATAGTTTCAAAGGGGGCAATTAGAGTAGGAATGGCATACTACGCATGATGCACATACAGAGCTGCCAAGTTCCCATGTTCCACAAGGGAGAAAAATCTTCAGAACTGCCCTCAATGAAAGTCTATGCTAGTGTAATTTGGGTCCTGTAGTAAAGATTTTTATGGGTATAATATGGAAATTAAAAAAATCACAAAGCTACAGGGATGTAACTTATATTCCAAGAATGTGCCTAAAATCTTCCTCTTGGAGCTCGGAAACTTGGCAGTTCTACCTGGCAACATGGGGAGCATCTCCTTTCCAGGATGTTTCTGGGGATACTTGGTGGCTACATGCAGACAATGGAAAGAGTTGGATCCCTTGAAGCATTTTAGGAGCCTGAATTAAATGACAGGCCACGCCATGGCTTTTCTTAGGCCTTCTTACTTAGGTATTGTCACATATTTGTATGTCACTTAGATGGTAATAATAGTGCCTTAGTGTCTGGGGCTTACCTTGTTCCACTGCCAACTCTTCCCTCTCTTGCTGCAGCAAGTGAGCCTGGATCCTCCAGATGACCCAGAAATGGCTCTTGAGGGCCTCTGGGTCCTTCTAGATGTGTTATTTTCTAGAAGGTAACATTACTTTTGGATGAATCACATAGTATGGTCCTGACAGCTCCAAACCTACATCCTGTGTAACAGAATGGGTCCATATAGCTGTAGATTATCTGGCACCCTGCCCATTCTTCAGGACATGGCATAGCGAAGAGAGCTGTGGGCTGATAATCTGGAAATCCTGGATTCGACTCCTTGGTATGGACATCCCTTGTGATCTAGAGCAGTTCAATTTATATTCCATTACCTCTAGTGCCCTTTTTTGACAGTCATCTCTTCTGGTTTAGGAGCTGTGAATACCAGTATGCATTGTAGTTATGTTGTTAATGCTGTCAAGTTGGTGCTGACTCATGGTGACCCTCTGGATAGTTATCCTAAACTGTATTTGGCCTTCTGTTATGCGGTTAATTATTGATAGAATTTCATCCATAGTTGCTGCTGTTGTATTGATCCATCACATTGCTGGCTTTCCTCTTCTGTGTTAGACATCATGCTTGGTTTAAAGGTTTTCTCGAATGATCTCTGTCTTCACATGATTTGTCCAAAGCATGAAAGTTGAAATCTTGTCATCTGAGCTTCTATAGAAAACTTAGGTTTGATCTCCTCTAGAACAGACTGGTTGGTTTTACGGGTGGTCCATGGTATACACAATATTCACCAGTACCATAATTAAAAGGCATCTGTTGTATTCCTGCCTGTCGTCTTCACTATCTAACTTTCACATCCATCATGGGTTAGACAAGTCGAATCTTTGTATGGAGAGATACATCTCTGTTCTTGAGAATTTTGTCTAGGTCCTTCATAGCCATTCTGCCAAGAACAATGCGTCGTCTCAATTTTTTTTGACTGCTTATCACTTCTTTATTGATTATTAATCCAAGCAGGTCAAAGTATAGAGTTATGTATACATGGGGGTAGGGTCTGGGTGGGGGTGTTGCCAGCCAGGGATATAGCCCTAATAAGCAGCAACCTGATGGTAGACCCACTTTTGGGAAATACTCCTAATGAGAGGAGCACCTGAGCTCGAAGGGCTTGTATGGTTCTGTGCTACAGCCCTAGTTGTGACTAATTGATGTGATGGGTAGGCCATATCTGGCTATGTCATTTTTACCACCTTAACAAAGGTCTAAAACCACTGCTGTTTGCAAGGCCTTTAATTGAGTACCCCCAAAGTTTACACCTATAGATAGTCTGATAGAAATCTATCTGTAAAATACGTATATGCTAAAATGCTTGATATTTTATCTTGCCTATCCAGTGGTGCTTAGGTCCCTCTGGCTGCAGCATGATCCAGCCACTGCCCATTTACCCAGTATAGGGTGTTTTCATTAGAGAGCACCAGGTGTACCAAGAGGAGGCTCTCTTCCACAGGGAGGAGTGGCCCAGTGGTTGGGGCAAGTTACCTCGGGCCGGAAGGTCGGGGGTTCAAATCCCACTAGAGGACAGCAACCTTGAGCCGGAAGGACTGGGGTTTCTAGTCCCACAGGTGCTCCTTGTGGTCTTGGGCAAGCCACTTAACCCTCCATTGCCCATGTTCCCTGTAAGTATTAGTGTATGTGTCTCATATCCCCTCGTGTTAAATGTATCCCCCAATTGTGTTGTGACCACTTTGATTGAAGGTAAGGTGGTATACAAAACTATCTAAATAAATAATAAATAAGTGTCTCTACCATCTTGATACTTCATATAAAGTGTCACTAGAGGCTGCTGCACTCCATGGGGAATGGAAACACATGATTCTGGCCCTGCAGGGCAATCCTTGCTATATGCAGGAGAGTGACAGCAATGTACAGTATATGTAAGTTTCAACAAACCAGCACATACAAGTTTATGCCACCGCATCTACAAGGGGTGTAAAATACTGGCACTTGCCCATGTACATACCAGCTTCTGAACATTAAAGTGGCGGTGAACCAATTCTTGCCACTGCTTCCTAGTAGTTGCCATCTACAATTCCAAGTGGCAGCATTTTTGACCATTTACACTGTAACTTTTTTTTTTTTTTTTTTTTTAACTTCCGTGTTGATTTTGGGGGCTGTAGTCTGTGCATCAGGCGCCTTCTCTGAACTCTTTTCAGATCCAGGCTGAAAACTCACCTCTTCTCTGCCACTTTCGGATCTTGACTCACCTGATCTTTTTTGTTTCCTTACCATTCCCATGTCTACAGCTACTGTGTTGTCTGTCTTGAATAGATTGTAAGCTCTGATGAGCAGGGACTGTCTCTTACATGTGTCTGTGCAGTGTGGCATATGTTTTGTAGCGCTATACAAATGTTCAGTAGTAGTAGTAATATTTTTCCTTATGTGCATCCTTTTTTTAACTTGTCCACATTAAATTTATTTTGCCATTTGCCCAGTGCCTAGTCTCAGAAGATCTTTCTGCAAATCCTTGTAATCCTCTGTTTTAACAGTGAATAATTTTGTTAAACAGTTGTTGTCAACATTATTTGCACCCTTCAACTCCTTAATGTTCAATATCGCCTTAAAAAAAAAGTGGTCAGTGAAATGGCCTTGGACTATATATGCACAAATATTTGACCCCATAAAAATATTAAATAAAACAAGACCAATTAAAAAAGGAAATAGTATAAAAACTGGGACATTGCCAGGACATGATTATTGGCACCCTTATAAACCATTCAAGCCAGTTTGAACAGAAGAACCACGTTCCCATTACAGTAAAATTAGACACATCTGTGATCAATTGTCAGTATTCACATGACTTGAATCAACCAGTGAATGATAGCTCTAATGTTTTTAAAATGGCCATATTCAATCCCTGTTTCATTTTCACAATGGTGAAGACGAGAGCTGCCTGAGGCCATCAAAAAAGCCATTATCACCAAACATCAAACTTCAAAGTGGTACAAGGCCATCTGCAAAGACCTTGAGATTCCAGTGTCTACAGTTTGCAATGTTGTTGAAGTTTTCTGCTCATGGAACTGTTAAGTACCTCCCAGGGTGTGGTGGGAAGAGGAAAATTAATCAAGAGGTCTTCAAAGGTTAGTGTGAACAGTTGGAAAAACATCACATACAACATCCAAAAAGTTTAAGGCTGACCTAGGTAATCTGGAGTGTGGTTTCAATCCCATACCATACGCCGTGCAGTAAACAAAGAAGGACTTCATGGACGAAGACCAAGGAGGACCCCACAGCTCAAAGACAGACATAAAAAGGCATGTCTGATCTTTGCTGAAACCCACCTTAAGAAACCATAATCCTTTTAGGAAAATGTTCCATGGACAGATGATACCAAACTTGAGCTCTTTGGCAATGCAGACCAGCGATACATTTACAGGCGAAGAAACGAAGCCTAAAAGTCAAAAGGTATTTCAGAGCAAAATGTGCTACCCAGTGTCAGAGGCCAAGGTCTGGGTTCAAGGTCATGGGTCCTCCAGCAGGACAATGACCCAAAACATTCATCCAAAAGTACAAAAGAATAGTTAAAAAGGAACAAATGGACTGTTTTTAAACTGGCCAACAATGAGTCTTGATCTCAATCCAATCGTGAACCTTTGGAAAGAGCTGAAATCTGCCATTGGTAAAAGGAATCCTGGAAACTTTCATGAGCTGGAACAAACTGCATTTGAAGAGTGGGAGAAACTACCAGCAGAGACACGTGCAAAATGTATAGATGGCTACAAGAAACATTTGGAGGCTGTCGTTACTGCCAATGGTTGTGCCAAGGGTGCCATTATTTCTGTCCAGGTCATGTTTTGTTTTTTTCTCGGCCATGTCTGTCTAAGTTGCACACAACCTTTTTTTTCTTATACCTTTCAGCATACTATTAAAATATTATGATGGCATGCAGTTGGAATATTTCCAATTATTTCTCAAATATTGTACACAACCTACCTAGAACGCAAGAGTGCCAAAAATGTTGACTACAACTTAAGGGTGTTGACGACAAGTCTGCTAAGCTCTGTCAAAAAGGTGCCTCTGTCCTAGATCTTTCAAAATGTCTGAGCCTTGCCTGAACTGTGCTTTGCTATGCCCTTTCTTAGGCGTTGCTGAAGATGGACTCACAGGGGTTAGTAGTTCGGCTCCTCCAGGACTTTGTTCTTCTCACCACAGCAGTGGAAGTAGCTCAGCATTGGCGAGAGCTGGCTGACAAACTAATCAAAATCTCCAAGCAACAGATAGAGGCGTATGAAGCTCCCCACCGAGACAAGAATGGAATTGTGGATAATGAGGTAAAAATAGTGTATGATGGCTGCAGGCTGACCAGAGCAAAGGTGATAAGTAGAGTGAGACAAAAAGAAAGCACTGCTATAGTAATTCCTGGGCATGTTTTTCTGATAGGGACACTGTCATATCATCGATATGCATCCTTTTCACTTGTTACAACATGAGAGCATGGTTAGGGTTGTTTGCAAATAGATGAAGGACAAGAGAAGAAAGAGCCTCTTACTTGGGGGCATGTGGTCAAATCGCGTATCCAGGCATCTTAACTTTTGAAAGACATATAATTGATTAGTGATTGTTTTCTTTTCGAGATGTCTGTATTATAAGTAAAGGATACCATCCAGTGTTGCCAAGCCCATGATTTTTATGTCAAATTGGATCAATTTTAAAATGGTCCAGCATGTTCTTTTCCCAAGCTGCAGACATTTTTTAATTTGCTGCTGTGGCCATCCAACAAGCCAGTATTCGTTTTTCTTTGCTTCCTTTCAAACCATTGATCTTCCTCATGCTACTGCTTTTTTACCAGAATTCCTTCCCCTTTTGGGCTTCCTGATGTGTACCTATGCAGAAAAGGGTTCTGGGGTCAGGGAGACTGTGGGCCACAGCCAATGGAAATGTACCTGAGGCGCGAGAAGTTAAGGCAAGATCAAGTTACAGAAATTACAGGAAGGGAAGGAGGGAAGTTTATTTGAGTCTGTCATGTTAATAAAGCTTCAGTGGATCTGGTTGAGCTCTGAGAAAGACAGTGACCTACCATACAAGGAGTGTAGCCCTTGAGCTTCATGGACATGGCAGGGCTATCAGTAAAACCAAAAACTTTACATGATGATGCCATAGTGCATTCTAGCTAAGGAAAGGCACTGAGTGAGCATATGAACAGTTGCGGAAACGTTTTCGAGTGAGCAAGAATGTGTACATCTGAGAGAGAGAAAATGAGTGTTCATGAGAGACGCACACTCCCTCCCCCAAATCTACATTTATCTTGGGGTGACCAAAATGTAAACATTCCTCATTATGCTGGTGTCATACCCAGTATGGAGACTTTCTGCAATGGATCTGGTAACTATCCTGGTCGTGTGTGAAAGCTGCTGTGTGCAGGTGCCTGCTATTAGAATGAGATCCATGTTGAGGAAGGCTTGCAATCACTGACCCAGGCTGCAGGATCTCTTCTTTGGTACTATGTGATTTTTTTTACAAGGGCTCTCCCTAGTTGCAAGCCTCCCTGGTGTGGAGGAGGGGGATGATAGAGGAAGAGGGGAGGGAGGTGTCTGAGAAGATAATAGCAAATCGGGTTCTTAGAGTGGCACCAGAATGGTGGGTGGGAGAGAGTGATACATAGAGGAGAGGCAGAATTTGACTGGATTTAGCTCAAGGTGAGAAGGGAAGGAGGGGCAGCTTCAGAGAAATAAAGGAAAGCACCAGATTGAGAGAAAACAAAAAATGTTTATTCCGTGTTTCTTAAAACTAATTAGCTACCAAATGTTCCCTTACTGTGGTACCAAATTATTCTATTTTATGTATTGCAGTGACGATGTTGCAGCATTCTGTTAGGGTGTGCGTGTGTGTTTTTTGTAAGTAAGAAATGAAGGGAATTAAACAGTCTGAAGTATTTTGATTCCTAAACTCTCTTGTTTTTTGGAATGGAATTACAACAATGTAATAATGCTATCTGCATATGTTTCTAAGAATCTTCAAGTACTGTTCTGATTATATAAAAAACACCTAGGTTCTGGCAGTGATTTCTATTGGGCCCCGTGGTGTTCTGTAAGGGTTCAAGGGTTTGTGTTATGAATATAAGCACATTTACCTGTAGAGAGTTGGAGAAAACTCTTCTATTGTGGTTAAGAACTTCCATTTTCCTGCATGGTAATGTAGCATCAGGCTCCACCTCTGGTCCTATTAAACTCCAGGCTAAAATCCCTGATCTTTGAGGTTGTTTTTGAAGCTTCACCCTTTATTCTCCCATTTTTATCACCTATGTAGAGGTAGCCTGTCCACTAGGTGAACTAGGCAGTCGCCTACTGCAGGAGACCCTGATGCGTGGGAGGAAGGACTCCCTTTGAAACAGTGGCTGAACTGACTCTTCAGCACTGGGCCTTAAAATGCGCATGCGTGCAGTTACAGCCTGCCACTCCTGCCCCCTCCAACAGGAAGTTGTGTCGAATGGACAGGAGTGGCAGGCCGTGAGTGTGTGTGCAGGCGCTTTAAAACCCATCATGGCGCTGAAGTGGCAGTTCAGTTGCCCCTTGAAAAGGGAGATCACATGCCGCCCCTCCTCCCCCAGGTGAAGTAGATGGTTGCCGGGGGGGGGGGGGGGGGTAGCGGCACAGCACTGCGGCCTGCCTAGGGCAGCAGAAACCCTTTATTTTATTTATTTACATTCTCTTATATACCGCGCTATTCTGCATCAGTGCGGTTTACATTGAACAAACTGAAATTACATTGAACAGGGCATTATAACTTGGAGATAACTATTTTACAGGGAACATGGGCCATGGAGGGTTAAGTGGCTTGCCCAAGACCACAAGGAGCACCTGTGGGACTAGAAACCCCAGTCCTTCCGGCCCAAGGTTGCTGTCCTCTAGTGGGATTTGAACCCCCGACCTTCCGGCCTGAAGTACCTTGCCCCAACCACTAGGCTACTCCTCCACTCCACTCCCTTGGGCCAGCCCTGCACCTATGTGCGTTTAAAAACTATTTCTTGTACCCTGTTGTGTTTGTCTTGCATAGATTGTAAGCACTTCTTGTGCCTTGAAGCGCTATACAAATTAGTAGTAGTAGCATATTTAACACTTGACAAGTGGGGAAAACATGTGGAATATATACTTTATAATTCTTTCCAACCCTCCTTTCTAGGAATGTGTAACTTTATGTAACCTCTATCTATATGTAATGTTTTGATCGATTTTAATTTACCTGAACACATTATGCAAACTGGGCAGTCTCAATTTGGTCAATTATACTTTATTATATAAGTTAAAATCTTTGTGAAGGTGTTATTTCCCAGTTGTATAATAAACTTGGTATTAAGTACTAAACTCTGTTGAGCACAAGAATCACTCTTAACATATAATTTCAAACACTCAATGACTGTGTTCAGCTTCCAAAATTTGAAAGCGCTGTACAACATCACTAATTGCTTTTTACTTATTCCAACACATTACCATGATCACTACGAAATGCACTGCTGATACAGAACTGTGTTTTGAACTGTTTGAAATTTTATCAGTTCTGCTTCAGGGTATAAAATTTACTTAGCTCTGTATCATCGCTGATATCACCTCATTTTCTCCAACAACTACCATGATTTCCAAACTCATGACAGCATCAACTTCTCAAGCTTCAACAATGGCAATGAGTACAATGAATTGCTTAGGAGAGGATGCTGCTACTAGATTGGATGCAGAGATTATCCTGGGGAAGGTGAAAAGAGCAATCTGTGGTATGAAGGTGGGACAGGCCCCTGGGTTGGATGGATATACAGCAAGGTTTTACTAAAGGTTCCAAGGGGTTTGGGGTGAGCAGATGGAGCGGGTATTCATTGAGGCTGTAGTGGGTGGGGGAAGCTTTAGAAACATAGAGACATGATGGCTGAAAAAGACCACATGGCCTATCTAGTCTGCCCTTTCATATCAACCACTACAAGAGTCCCCTTTTTTTCCTTTAGAGAGCCTCTGTGTTTGTCCCATGTTTTTTTGAATTTAGATACTGTCCTAATCTCTATCACCCTCCACTGGGAGACTATTCCACGCATCTACCACTCTTTCCATAAAGAGGTATTTCCGCATATTACTCCTGAGTCTATTCCCTTTCACCCTCATCCTATGTCCCCCTCGTAGTACAGCTTGCTTTCAGTCGAAAGAGGCTCTCCTCCTGTGCATTTATGCCACAGAGGTATTTTAAACATTTCAATTGTATCGCCTCTATCCTACCTTTCCTCTAAAGTATACACATTAAGATCTTTAAATCTGTCCTCATATGCTTTATAATGAAGACCACTAACCATTTTAGTAGCCACCCTTTGTATCAACTCCAATCAGTTTATATTCTTTTGAAGGTGCAGTCTCCAGAATTGCACACAATACTCCAAGTGAGGTAGCACCAAAGACTTATACAGAGGTACTGTCACCTCCTTTCCTCTGCTGGCCATTCCTCTCCCTATGCACCCAAGCATCCTTCTAGCTTTCGCCATCTTTTCTATCTGTTTAGCTACTTTGAGATCGTCAGACACAATCACACCTAGGTCCAGTTCGTCTTTCGTGGACAGAAGTACATCATCCCCTATACTGTACTGCTCCCTTGGATTGTTGTAGCCCAAATGCATGACTCTACATATTTTTAGCACTAAATCTCAGCTGCCAAATTCTAGACCATTCTTCAAGCTTAGCTAGATTCCTCCTCATGTTATCTATATTTTCCTGAGTGTTTACTCTGTTGCAGATTTTGGTATCATCCGCAGAAGCAAACAATACCTAACGGCCCTTCCGCAATATCACTAAAAAAGATGTTAAAAAGAATCGGACCAAGGACAGATCACTGCGCACACCATTGCTAACCTTCTCCTCAGAGTGAACGCCATTTACCTGTAACCATTGTCGCCTCACACTTGACCAATTTCTAACCCAAGCAGTAACTTAAGGGTCCATCCCTAGGGTGCTCAGTTTGTTTGTCACCTGTGCAGAACGGTGTCAAAGGCTTTATGGAAATCCAAGTACATCACATATAGGGCTTTCCCTCTGTCCAACACCCTGGTCCCCCAGTCAAAGAAATCAATCAGGTTTGTCTTGACAAGACCTGCCCCTGGTGAATCCATGCTGCCTTGTACCCGGTAGTCCGTTGGACTCCAAAAACCTTCTATTTTCTCTTTCAGCAGCGTTTCCAATAATTTACTCAACACCAAGGTTAAACTAACCGGCCTGTTTTCAACCACATCCTTATTTCCGCTTTTGTGTAAAGGGACCACATGTGCCTCTCTCCAGTCCTCTGCCACCACCCTTACTCCAAAGAGGCATTGAAAAGGTCAGTCAGTGAAGCTGCTAGAACGTCCCCAAGTTCATTCAGTACTCTCGGATGTATCCAATCCGGTCCCATCGCTTTGTCCGCTTTTAGTTTAGCTAGTTCTTCACAAACACAGTCTTCTGAAAATCTTTGAGATGCCCCTCACTTTTGCACCTGTTTGTGGGTGTTATCTGAGGATCTGCTCCCGACCCTTCATCTGTGAACACAGAGCAGAAAACCTTTTAAGCAATTCTGCTTTATCCTTATCAGCTTCTACATATTTCTACCTTTCACCCTTGAATATGACAATACCACTTTTGCCCTTCCTCCTCTCACTAACATTTGAAAAATGTCTAATCATCTCATTTTATTGTATTGGTTATTTCCTCCTCTTTTTGTATCTTTGCTTTCTTGACTACTTTGCCAGCCTCTCTAAGTTTTTCAAGATATACTGTAGATGCATGTCTCTCTCTCTCTCTCTCTCTCTCTCTGATCTCTTGTATTTCATGAAGGGCTCTCTCTTTTTTCTTCACCTTTTTAAGCTACTTTTGAGAACCATAGCAGCCTCATTTTCCTTTTACCTTTATTTACCATTCTAAGAAAAAGGTTGGTTGCCCTTAAAAGATCCCCTTTCAGTTTTGCCCACAGTTTTTCTTCATCCCCTAGCAGTTACCATCCTTTCAACGACTCCCTGAAGTATTGGCCCATCTTGGCAAGGTTAGTTTTCCTAAAGTCTAAACCCTCGCTTTTGAATGGATTTTATCAGCCCTAGTCCTAATGCTGAACCACACCGTCTGGTGATCACTGGATGCGAGATGATCTCCCACTTTAACATCAGAGACACTTTCCCCATTGGTAAGCACCAAGTCCAGTATGGCCCCTTCACGTGTGGGTTCTATTACCAGTTGCCTGAATAGTTTTTCCTGTAAAGAATCCAGGATCTCCTTGCGCCAATCAACATCCGGCATATTGAAATCCCTTATCAGTAGTATTTCCCCTTTTCTGACAATGCTGCATATGTCTTCTATTAAATCTCAGTCCACATCTTATCCCTGTGATTGAGGTTTGTATATCACACCAATGCAAATGGCTTTCTCATTCCCTTTTTGTAGTTTAACCCACAGTGCCTCCTCTCTCCCTTTTAAGCCTTGTATTTCCATAGCTTTAATATTATTTTTTACATATAGTGTCATGCGTCCTCCCCTTCTTCCTTACCCTATCCTTTCTGAATAGTGTATAGCCTGGTATAGTTATATCCTAGTGGTTAGAGCACAGGCTTGGGAACCAAGAAATTGATTCTCACTAGCACTCCTTGTGGCCTTGGGAAGTCACTTAACCCTCTATTGCCTCAGAAAAATCCAAGTTATCAATTCCCCTATTTAATGTACATTACTACTTTTAAGTTACAATGTAAACCACTTTGAATAAAATGATAAAGCAGTATAAGAAAAACCTGTAAAATAAAATAAATATCCCAGTCATGGTTGTCCATGAACCATGTCTCTGTAGCTGCCACTAAATCCAAGTCAGCGACTATCACGGTAATTCCCAAACTGGGGAAAGATATAACTGTCTGCGGCTCTTACAGACCCATCTTCCTAATTAATTTGGATGCTGAGATGCTTGCTAAAGTGTTGGCTAATAGACTACAAATGGTTATTGCTAAGCTGGTTACGGATGATTAGTCGGGATTCATGCTTGGTAGACAGGCAAGTGATAATATCAGGAGCAATAAGGAAGTTGAATCTGATGAAGAAAGCTTGGCAAAAGAAGGGAAGGAGACTTCCTTGCTGGTGGCAGTGGATGCTGAAAAAGCATTTGACTGCATTGAGTGGGGTTTTATGGTGCTGGTTCTCTAGAGAGTGGGGTTATGAGAATGTTGTTTTATTGAGTGGATTAAAGCTTTGTATGTGGCCCCCAAGGCGCATATTCTTGTTAATGGGGGTTGCCTGCTTTCCCTCCTGTTTGCCCTAGTAATAGAGTCCCTGGAAGAAAAAGTCTGATCTTACTTGGATATTAAGGGAATAAGAGTTGGGAAATGCAGGTACAAAATTGCATTATTTTCTTTTGTCCACTAAAGAAGAGCTGGAACTAGGCGTGGTTGTGTCTGATGATCTTAAAGTAGCTAAACAGGTAGAAAAGGCAACGGCAAAAGCTAGAAGGATGCTTGGGTGCATACGGAGAGGAATGGCTAGCAGAAAAAAGGAGGTGATGATGCCTCTGTATAAGTCTTTGGTGCGACCTCATTTGGAGTATAGTGTGCAATTCTGGAGACCGCACCTTCAAAAGGATGTGAACAGGATGGAGTCGGTGCAGAGGGTGGCTACTAAAATGATTAGTGGTCTTCATTATAAAGCATATGAGGAAAGACTGAAGGATCTTAATATGTACACCGTAGAGGAAAGGCGGGATAGAGGTGATATGATTGAGATGTTTAAATACCTCCGTGGCATAAATGTTCAGGGAGAGAGCCTCTTTCAATTGAAAGCAAGTTCTGCTACGAGGGGCCATGGGATGAGGGTGAAGGAAGATAGATTCAGGAGTGATATGCGGAAATATTTCTTTACGGAAAGAGTAGTGGATCCGTGGAATAGTCTCCCAATGGAGGTGGTAGAGATGAGGACAGTAACTGAATTCAAAAAAGCATTGGACAAACACAGAGGATCTCTAAAGGTAAAAAGGGGACTGTTGTAGTTGTTATGGAAGGACAGACTAGATAGGCCATGTGGTCTTTTTCTGTCGTCATATTTTTATGTTTCTAGCGATGTCATTTATGCTCTGACTCAGCCAATGATTTCACTTCCCGTGCTGCTTAAGGAAATTGAGGAGTATAGTAGACTAAAATTGAAATGTTGAAAATTTATCTAGAGGAGTTGTTGAAGAAGAGGTTAAAGGAAGCTTTCCCTTTTAAGTGGGCCCAGACAACCAACAAGTATTTGGGGATTTAGATGGATAACAATTTTGTCTATTGCTGAGGATTTGAACAGATGGAGTTGGTTACCCATCTCTTGGATGGGGAGGATTGCTACAGTTAAAAAGGATGTCTTGCCTACGCTGTTGTTCTTGGTTATGGCATGATCAATCTTAGTTCCAGACAAGATATTGAAAAATTGGCAGAAACATATTTTTGATTTTATATGGAGGAGGAGACAACCTAGGGTGATGTGTAGGGTGTTGATGCAGAGTGGACAGGCGAATGGAATGGGTATCCCTGATCTGAAGCAATACTATGTGGTGGCACAGTTGAGAGAGTTACTAGAATGAAAAAAGGAGGATAATGTGAAGCTGTGGGTTGTAATAGAGCAGGTACTCCAGGGCTCCCCACCCCTTGGAAAGGAGTTTTTGTTGAGGGAAGGGAGGGGCCCAAAGGGAAGTTCAATCCCTTTGTCTCACTTTCCTTGAAAATTTAGTATTGATGTAAAAAAGCAGTTTTGTGGAAGGAGAGAGATCTATTGGCATATCCCGCATTAGGTATAAGGCAGACTTTAAACCAGGACGTTTGCATGAGGCTTTTCTAGAGTGGCAGAAAAATGGGCTGGAATGGATTGAGCAATTGTTTGCAGATACAGGGGGATGATAGACTTTGTGACCTTGAGGCAAATAGTCCATATTAAGCCAGAATACAAGTTTTCTTTCTGGCAAATCCACCACTATGTGCAGTCCAGGCTTGTTCTTTCTTACCCAGTGGGATACTTGTCTGATTTTGAGGGTTTTTTTTTTTTTTTTTGAGATGGGTGGGTATCCGGAGGCTTACTCTCCGGCCTTTATAAAGTATTGGCTCGGAGGTCTAGTGGGCTGCCAACTTTTGCTTCAAAATAAGAGCGCGATCTGGAAAGCTCTTTGAGAGACAAGAAATGGGGTTTAATTTTTTTGGGAACAAGTAAATTGTCTTTAGCGGTTACAATAGTGAAACAATAAGCTACTGTACCAAATGCATCTGAATCCGTTGCGGTTGTATTGGTTCTGGCAGCAATATGATGCGGGGTGCTGGCGTAGATGTGGACAGGTGGTGTGAGCAGGAGGTTGGGGGGGGGTATCACATGATGTGTCCTGTAACTATCCCCCTTCTGCTGTAAAATTGCTCTCTTAGTTGGTGAAATGGTGGGCATGGACATTGTGCATGACCCAAAGTCCTTCTTATTGAATTTGTCCGTTAAGAGGGTGGGTAGGGAGAGAAGACTAACTGCCCAGATGTGCATTATCACAGTAAGGATGGAAATTGCGAAGAACTGAAAATGCAGACTGATGCTGGATTTGGAGTCTATGACGAGAAGGTTGGAGTCTATATACCACATGTCAACGCTGACTGCACAGTTGAGATCAACTGAGCTTCGGTTTCATGAGCAATGGTCCAGTTTACGAGAGATGGCGATGAACTTTGTTGAATAAGTAAGGGGAGGGGGGAGGGTGAAAGGCAATTGGAACTGATGTGATGTCTCTGTGATGGTATGGGAGTAGCAAGGGGGTAAGGGGGAAATTAGGGAGGGGGATTTATTGGGAGAGTGGCTGTTTTGTATCTCCAGGAACAAGCAGGAATGTAGTCTTCACATATGGGTATCGTCGGCACTGACGGACGGAGCCTGCGTGGGAACGCTCCCCAGCGTCCAATAGGAAAGCTTTTGGGAGCATCCCACTGCACCTGCGCCACTGCCTTTCCAACTCTCCCTCTTCAGTTTTTTGTTTTCCGCGGAGCCGACAGGCAGCAAACCGTGTCACTGCAGAAAATCTTCTTTTTTGTGGTTGCGTCTGCTTTTCCGTCGCCACCTATACCGGTACCACCGGTGCCTTCTTTATTTTCTTATTTCTTTTCTTCTTTAAAAAAAAAAAAAAAAAAAAAGAATAACTTCTTTTTTGAGGGTCTGTCCCCTCTTGGTGCCAGGCGCCATTTTGGGCACCAGGCCCTCTTTTCTTCCAAAATGGAGAAACCATCTAGTGGTTTCAAAAAATGTTCAAAATGTAACGGTATCATTTCTGCTATCGACACCCATGATTGGTGTCTTAAATGTGTAGGTCCTGACCATTTGCCATTGGAGTGTCTCCTTTGTAGAAAAATGACCAAGAGAGGCCTGCAGAACAGAGCTGCAAAACTCGGCACCCTCTTTGCCTCGGATGCAATGTCCATTGCATCGACGTTGTCCCAGGGCTTCATCTTCCTCCCATCGATCTCGGGTAACTAAACCTAGGTCTTCCAAGACTGGCCGGTCCTCAAACGGTAGATCTCCTTCTAAGCATCGAGATGCTACTAGTGTTGCCCTCGAGGAAAACGCACCTGCCAAACAGCCCCGGGGAAGGCCCCTGCCTCCAAAGCATTAATGAGGTTCTAGGATGTTCCTGAAGCTTCCACCTCTGGAGAACTCTTGGTGCCATGTTCTGGTGTCGTGGCCTGCTCTGCCAGTACCAACATCCAGGCATTGGTAGGCTTCATGGATCACCATATCCTGGCCATTGAGCGCAGTCTTGTGGCTTTATTAGCAGCCTCGGTACCGCTAAAACCGCTACAATCGACGCAGTTGTCCGTACCGAATGTACCTGCATCGACCGATGCACCTCTCTCCATGCTTCCTCCCATTCTGACCCTGGAATCGGTCTCCGGCATCGAGGGTCCGGTATCAAGGCATTCCGATGCTGACTTTGATCGATACCGCCGACAAGCAATACGAGAGCATCCGGCCTGACAATACTTCGAATCCTCCGATTCCAATGATTCTGAGGACTCTGTCGGTACCCGAGTGGTTCTTCCGGAGGATCCCTCTCCTTCACCACAGCATCGGATGTCTCCTCCTGAGGACATGTCCTTTCAGGACTTCATACGTGATGTAGCAAGGGGAGAGCTGAAGAGTTGGAAATTCTTCAGTATCCGGCAGCTCCTAAGGAGGCTGCTACCCTTCCCATTCACCAAATTTTGCATGATCTCATGCTTAGGATGTGGGAAACACCTTTAATGGTGTCTCCACATTCTCGGAGACTCGATGTAATGTACCGGGTACCGCAATGTCCCGGTTTCCAAAAAACACAATTACCACACCATTCCATGGTAATGGAATCGGCAATGCGTAGGATCAAGAGTGCTAAGATGCATTCATCCAACCCTCCAGGTTGTGAATCGAGAATGCTCGATGCCTTTCAGTCCTCAATGCTATTGGCTAGAATAAGCTCTTTCATACTTTATATGGGTATGTTTCTTCAGGAGGTTACAAGAGATTTGGAACTCATGGCTCCACTTCTTCCCGATGACAAGAGGGCTGACTTCCTCACTCTGGTCAAACATGCCCAGAATGTTTCTAAGTTCATGAATCGTGCAACCTTTGATTGCTTTGCGTGCATTAGCAGAACCTCTGCTGTCTTCATTGGTGCAGATCACATTGCCTGGTTACAAGCATCTGATTTAGAACAATGGGTGCAAGACAAACTGGGAAATATTCCTTGCACAGGAGAAAACCTCTTTGGCAAGGATTGGCAGGACAAAGCTTCTCGGCTTGTGTCCGAAAACACCACCTTGAACAGACTATCCAAGGACCACAGGCAACCCAGCTAAGAAAAAGACAGCTAAGAACCCTTTTTCAACAAGAAAAAGAAATTCTATCCATCTTACACCCAGGCTGTCCACTGCCCAGATCATGCTTCCCAAAAGGGGCAGCAGTAACCCAAACAGAGGAAGGCCCAAGTCCCCAGAGCTCAACCAGCTAAGCAGACACAGCCTCCTCAGGGGCTTTGACTCCTTCCTAGAGAACTTATTCATCCTACCCCTAAAGGGGTCCAGAGCCTCTCACCATCCCAGGCAGACTCTGTCATTTTGCCAAAAGATGGCAACAGATAACATCAGAGCAGTGGACTCTCTCCATTGTAACAGAGGGGTACAAACTCCATTTCCACAGTATGCCCCCTCCCACCATCACAAGACAGTTCAATTCTCAGGGCCCCTTCACCACTCTCTTGTGTGAAGAGGTCACCTCACTACTTGCTCAAGGAGTAATAGAAGAGGAACCTATGTCCCAACAGGGCATAGGTTTCTACTCCCCCTACTTCCTCATTCCAAAGAAGACAGGGGGATACAGGCCCATACTGGACCTCAGAGAGTTGAACAAGTATCTGTTCTGAGAAAAATTCAACATGATCTCTCTCGGAACACTTCTTCCTTACATTCAGAGTCAGGGTTGGCTATGTTCTCTAGATCTAAAGGATGCATATACACATATCCTCATTCATACAGATCACAGGAGGTGTCTTCGATTCCTCTTTCAAGGAAGACATTACCAGTACAGGGTTCTACCCTTTGGACTGGCATCTGCCCCAAGAGTCTTCACAAAATGCATAGCAGTAGCAGCAGCATTCCTGAGAACTCTGGGGATATTCATCTTCCCCCTACTTAGACGACTGGCTCATCTGAGCATCAACAGCTCCAGGAACCTGCTCCGCACTCCCCTGTACATTGCAAATCCTGCAATACCTGGGACTGGTCATAAACTTCCCAAAATCTCATCTCACTCCTTCTCAGTCCCTAGCGTTCATAGGGGCTCTTCTAGACACAAGGCAGTCAAGGGCTTTCCTGCCACAAAACATGTTGTGTTCGAATACTCCAGCTGGCCTCTCAAGCAGCTTTGAAAACCTTTCTAACTGTTCGAGAAATGCTTCAGCTGCTGGGGCATATGGCATCCACTGTCCATGTGGTTCCCTATGCTCGCGTACACATGAGAGCAGCCCAGTGGACCCTAGCCCTCTCAGTGGATACAGGCGTCGGGCCGCCTGGGGGACAAAATCAGAAACTGTACATGCCTCATTTTGTCCTTTAAAGTGGTGGCAATCGCTGAAAAACCTTCTCGTAGGGTCTTCTTTTCAGCAGCCACTACACCAAGCCACCTTGATGACAGATTTTATTTTATTTATTTATTTTTTTATACCGCGCTCTTCAGAATCGGTGCGGTTCACATGTGTACTAACAGGTACTTTTTATTCCCTTGTCCCCGAAGGGCTCACAATCTAAGTGTACCTGAGGTAATGGAGGGTTAAGTGGCTTGCCCAAGGCCACAGGGAGTGGCCATGGGTACGTCCAAGTTAGGGTGGGGGGGCTCACTTGGACAATCTTTCCACTCAAGGTCTCTGGACTGAGCAGGAGGCTTGTCTTCATTTAAACCTCCGGGAACTCAGAGCCATCTTCTATGCTCTTCAAGTATTTCAGGACCTCCTGAGCTACAAGACGGTTCTTGTCCAGACCGACAATCAAGTAGCCATGTTCTATGTGAATAAGCAGGGTGGGATGGGTTCTTGGGTGCTGTGCAACGAAGCTCTACGCCTCTTCGCCAGAGATCTTCAAATTCACCTACTAGCGATGTATCTTCCAGGCAGACAAAATCTCTTGGCAGACAAACTCAGTCGAGTACTGCTGCCACACGAGTGGTCTCTTCATCCAGAACAAATTGCTCGAATCTTTCAGATCTGGGGAACTCCAGATATAGACCTCTTTGCAAGTCCTCAGAATGCCAGACTTTACCGATTCTGTTACAGAATTCCAGCTCAGAACTGTCAGGCAAGGGATGCCTTCCATCTCCATTGGGGTCAGGACTTCCTCTATGCCTACCCACCCATTCCCCTCATTTCCAAAACTCTATTCAAGCTTCAGAGAGACAGGGGCCATATGATCCTCATAGCCCCACGCCGGCCATGACAGATGTGGTATCCACTGCTTCTATGTCTCTCTCAAGCCAAGCCTCTGGAGTTGGGTTGTGCTCCAAATCTTCTTTCTCAGGAGAACGAGATGCAATTGCACCCGAATCCTCAGTCCCTACACCTCAGGGCATGGCTGCTGAGAGCCTAGAATTACAGGATATCAACCTTTCTCAACAGGTTAAAGATATCCTTTTGGCCTCAAGAAAACCTTCCACAAGGCAGGCCTACGCCTTTAAGTGGAGAAGGTTCTCTATCTGGTGTTCAAAAAAGGAATTTAATCCCTTTTCAGTTCCAGTGGAGGCGTTACTGGAGTATCTCCTCCATTTATGATCCTCTGGTTTTAAGACCAATTCAGTAAGGGTCCACCTTAGTGCCATTGCGGCTTTCCACAAGCCCTTGGATGGACAACCTGTTTCCTCTCAACCACTTGTAGCGCGGTTTATGAGAGGTCTCCTCTTAACTAAACCTCCCATTAAGCCACCACCCGTGGCATGGGATTTGAATCTTGTCCTTGGGCAGCTCATAAAACCGCCCTTCGAACCCTTAGCCACTACATTCTGAAGTTTCTTTCTTGGAATGTAATTTTCCTAATTGCTCTCACTTCTGCAAGACGCATCAGTGAGCTACAAGCTTTAGTGGCTGATCCTCCTTGTACAAGGTTCCACCATGATAAAGTAGTTCTTAGGACTCACCCTCACTTTATGCCAAAGGTGGTTTCACCTTTTCATTTCAACCAGTCGGTTTACCTTCCTGTATTCTTCCCTAGGCCTCATGATTCCAATGCAGGAAGGAATCGTCATACTCTGGATTATAAAAGAGCTTTAGCTTTTTACTTTCAGAGAACTAAGCAACATAGAAAGGCTTCTCAGCTTTTTGTTGCCTTTGACTCCAGTCATCTTGGATTACCAGTTTCCAAGCGAACTCTGTCTAAATGGATTGCAGATTGCATATCCTTTGCCAGCAAGGGACTTTCTCTCAAAGGTCATGTCACGGCTCACAATGTGAGAGCAATGGCAGCCTCTATGGCTAACCTTCGCTCAGTGTCCATTGACCACATTTGCAGAGCAGCCACTTGGGCTTCGGTACATACCTTTGCAGCCCACTACTGCTTATACAAGGACTCCTGTCAGGATGCCTCGTTTGGCCAGGCTGTTCTCCAGCATCTCTTTCAGACTTAGAACAACTCCTACCCGCTGTCCCGGGTTTCGATGCCAGAGATCCATGGGAGGAAGTATGACCCATCTCATCCTGGATTTCGCAGCTTTGGGGTCATCTCCCTGGCATCTCTCAGTTGGGGAGTCCCCATATGTGAAGACAACATTCCTGATCATTCCTGGAGATAGCGTAGTTACTCACCTGTAACAGGTGATCTCCAGGGACAGCAGGAATTGAGTCTTCACAACCCACCCACCTCCCCTAGGAGTTGTATCTCTATCTCTCTCTCTCCTTTGTCTCAGCTATAAACTCAACTGAAGAGGGAGAGTTGGAAAGGTGGGAGGGCAGTGGCACAGGCGCAGTGGGAAGCTCCCAAAAGTTTTTGTATTGGACGCTGGGGAGCGTTCCCGCGTGGGCTCCATTGGTGACGACGATACCCATATGTGAAGACTCAATTCCTGCTGTTCCCGGAGATCACCTGTTACAGGTGAGTAACTACGCTTTATGGTAGGGTAGTTAGGAAATGGGATGCATGTTTGATAAAAATTGGCTGCCTTATTTTTGCAAAACTTGCAAATTGAAAAAAAAAGCTTCAACAATGGCTTCCATGTAACTGACGTCACATGAACACCCTTGGTAGTCTTTATATTTATTTATTTATTTAACAACTCTTATATATCGCGCTATTTGTTATCAGTGCGGTTTACATACAACAAGGGTACACAGTCAGAAGCCTGTTCTGTGCTTACATTGTAACAGGAGTTTAAAACTTGGATCTTACATTGTAACAGGAGTTTGAACTTGGAGCAACAGGGAAACTATAAACATATGTACAAAATACAATTAGATTTGGTTTGTATATACACGGATGGCTAAGGTAAGCTCAAAATACTTGTTACAGGGAAGGGTTCGTAGACATTGGTGAGTGGGTGAGCAGAGGTGGGGTGGGTGCTTGAGAAAAGTGAAGTAGGAAAATGTGGTGTTTGATTGCCTTACGGAACTGCATAAGGCCTTTGATGGATCTAATTTCTGGTGGAAGGTCGTTCCAGCATTTTGGGGCATAGAATGCAAATGTTCTTTTCTTGGTCGTCTGGGTGCACTTGATGGACTCCTTGGGGATGAGCAAGGTGTTGTCAGTTACTGATCTTCTGAGTCTGTTTTTCGGGGTGAGGGTGATAAGGTCACTGAGTGTTGTGGGGGCAAGGTTATTAATGATCTTGAAGATGATGAGAAGGATTTTGTATGTTAACCTGCAGTGAATTGGAAGCCAGTGGAGCTCCTTGAGTATCGGGGTAATATGGTCTGAGCTTGCTAAACCGCAGAGAACACATGCAGCCGCATTCATGGCGAGTTGCAGCGGATTAAGGGTGTTCTTGGGGAGTCCATAGAGGGCCACATTTGCGTAATCAAGATGTGGAAGAATGAGGGCCTGGAAAATGGTCCTGAAGTCATTATGAGGTAACATGGGCCTGAGTTGCCTCAGCATTCTAATTTTATTGTAGACAGCTCTGGTGGTGTTTCGTATGTGCTCCTTAAAGTCGAAATGCTGGTCCAGAGTAATCCCTAGGTAGCGAATGGAAGGTTTACTAGGGAGTTCCGCATCTCTTACTTTTAGGGAGGATGGAGGGGAGAAATCTTTGTTCCTTGATATGAAGAGAACTTCCGTCTTTTTAAAGTTTATGCGGAGGTTTTGAGATAGTAACCAGTCGGTGATGGCGTTGAAACAGTTGATAAGGCTGGAGAAGTCTGGTGGTTTGATTTTGAATGGTGTAAACAACAGGACGTCATCCGCATAGATTAGAGTGGAGATATTGAAGGAGCGAATGATGTCACATATATACCCCTAAATCAATGAAGAGAGTAGAACAAATAAGCGATCACTTGTCAAATTAAGGAAACCCAATCAATTTCTAAGTTTAAACCAGCAATTTGAACAGATTGCAGTTTGAAAATCCATACTTATTCTCTCTTGTTCAATACTGTTTCTCTGTTTCCACCTCATGGCAACGGTGCAATAGATTCTATGTCCCCCCCCCCCCCAATGTAATTGAAAGAAAGTATGTCTATAGTAAAGATGTTACACCATGGTTACTGTGACTGACTTGGTGTTTGGGAGAACATGGTTTTAAATTAATCTTCACTAGTTCACAGAAGACGTTTCGCCTGCCAAGGAGGAATTGTGGGGTGTGCGCCTTATTGAAGGTGGTTGATATGCTTGCTGCCCTGACCAGCACTATTGCCAGACTGACAGGGGTGCTATCTCAGACATTCATGCCTCACCACCCTCCACAGTGATTATCTGTGCCTCCTCTCTCCCCTTCACCAATTCCTTTTGATGCTTTGCCTGGTACGTTGAGGCTCTCATTTTGAATTCATATCAATACTATGCCTGCCTCTGTTTGATAATCTGTTACAGTCTTCTCTTATCTTGTCTTTGCAGGCTGCCATTGTGTTGCTTCCCCCCCCCCCCCCCCCCCCCGGTCTGGTTTGATTTGATTTAGTTTGGTCTGGTCTGGTCTGGTCTGGTCTGGTCTTGTTGCTTTTCGGGTAAATTGAGGCTCTCATTTTGAATTCCTTCCCAATACATGTCAATACCGCTTCTTCACTTAATGATCCGTGATGGTTCTGTCTTATCTCCACAGGTCATCATGTTGCCGTTTCCTGCTACCCTCCCCCGTCCTTGTCTGTTCTGCTGATGCTAGCCAAGCAAATTGAGCTTTCATTTTGAATTCCTTGCCCATACATGTTGATAATGCTCCTCCACTTGATGGTCCACATTACTATTTCCTTCATATATACATGCTCAAATACTAAAATTGTATGTTTGCCCTTGTCCTGTAAATAAAATGTGTTTTATGCTGTCTAATGCTCTTGTATAATGAAGTGTGTTACTCAGTGATGATCATTAGATATTTAAAATATATATTTATGGATTCAGTGGATTCATTGTTTTTCAGCACATTTAAGGAAATGTAAATAATGGTGTTCTTCAAGACTTGGGGAATAAAGGTATTTTACTATCTAACTTCTAATTGATTTCTGCTTGTTTTTCTTATAGTTCTCCATGAGAAATAGTTATATCCTATATATAGGTGTTCTTTGCAAATTATTCTGCGCATAGCTTCTATATGCAGTGAATATCTGCAGAGAAATAACAGCACTGTTGTATGCACATTTGAGCATCCCTTGCTCATAATGGTGCAAAGAAGTGCAGTTGAGCGTGCATAGGCCATACATGCCAGGGTTCTGATTTTCTGGGGCGAATATGCAATATTGCTCAAGGCCCTGGCCCCCTGCTCCCAAGTGGGTGCAGGAAAAACACATGAAGCATGTGGAAGTGTGCATGCATGCTTACCCATGCACTTTTAGTTTTGTGTATTGCAGCTGTTAGATATGGTCCAGTGGAACACAAGCCAAATTTCACATACAGTGGCATCCAGCTCTTCTGAGAGCTTTTTCTAGCTAATAGAAAGATATTTACCATTAAGGAATAGAGGAAGCCTGGGGATCCTGCAGGCCTATTTCATCCACAAGTATCCTTCCATGGACGTTAACTGAAGCAGAGGTGAAAGCAGGAATGGTATGTATGAGTATGGAGCTGGATACTAATATGTGGGGGGAGTTGGCATAACATATAGTCATTTGTAGAGTGAATTTGGTGCACTTTGACAAGGGTGCATGCTTGTATAGAGGTCTATGTGCAGAAATCGGGATTGATGGGTCACAGAATGAATGAGCTTGAGTTCATGGGGTGTCTGATGAAGAGGTAAGAGTAAGCAGAGATAGGTGCCCAGAAAATGCCATGAGTGCAGTAATGCGTCTAGAGTAACCTTGGTTAAAATTGGGTTGTATGACAAGTTAGTCTACTTCAAAGGTAAATAGATAGACATAAGACATATATATAAATGCAATCAGTGAAAGTTTGAAAAGTGAAAAGATATGACCCGATGAAGGTATTTTTGGCTTCCGAACACTAGTTAAAAAAGTATCAATAAATAGCTCCTCCGCGTAACCCCCCCCCCCCCACAGCAGTGACACACCGTATATAGTATGAATATGTATGTAGCCCTACCCCTGTAACTTTCCAATGCATGCTGTTTATAGTTTTAATTATTCGATGAAACATTCTTGTTTCATGAGCACTGCTTTGACTTGGTGAAAGACTGTATATAAATACAGCTAAGTAAAATAAATAAATATATTTATAAGGGTAAAATAAAAGGGGAATAGTGTAGGCCCTTAATGTCTCCTTTTTCTGTCATGCTTTCACCTGTCCCTCATCCATTACTATTTTTGCTGATGTCTTTCAGATTGAGGACCTGAAAAAAAGGCCAGGCACCTCTGCCTGAAAGATAGGGCCTGGCTTGGAGAGATACATGCAGGGTTGGATCTTTCAAATGGTAATTCCATATCGTCCTGCTAGACCAGCCCAGCCAAGTGAGTTGTGTTCCCCTACGAACAAATATGGAGACAGAGGAAACTTGCATAGTCGTCTTTTTGTCGTCGTCATATCATATCAGCCAGAACCACCAGAGGGGGAGCCTTCAGTAATTCTGTCTCCGGAAGATGGTAGATGCATGTTTTCAGTTTGAGAGGATATGAAAAGATTAAGGAAGATTGAGAGGAAAGATGGATTTCGCTCATGAACAACCATCTTTGTTGGATTTCTCATTAGAGTATGACGTGGGAGGCTCCACTAGTCACCCTTAAAACAGGTGCTCTTTTTGGATGCCATAGGAGGAGGGAAATTGGTTCAGCTCCCTGCCCTTATCTTGTTAAGGACATGTTAAGCAGCCCGAAGATTAACCCTTTCAAGGCCTACTTTAAATTTTTAATCCACATTCTGCAGCCGGGTTAATTTTTGCATATTTCAGGAAAATAAGTTCTAATAGTGATTTTCCTTCTCCTATGGTCATGTATTATATACCATTTGATAGGTATATTTAGTCAGAATTTTGGATCCCAAGAGTTTTGGGCTCGGCCTGGAAAGGGTTAAGGAAGGAACTTGGGATTCTTCAAGCTTCACGCAACCTCAGTGCCCCCTTCCTCCTCCTCCTCCTCCTTCCCCCCTACTCTCCCCCGAAGTTTGAAGGGAACTCTTCAGAAGTAGGAGACTGCACATCTGGCATTAGGGGAGTAAACCTGAACCTGGCAAGGTATTTATCTGCCATGGGCTCCTCAGTGATAAGTACTAAAGTCTAAGCCCATCTGTCGGCTGGGGGCTCCTGATGTTGTCCATTGTTGGAGTGCTAAGTCGGTCTTGGGCTGCATAGGGAGTCCGTTGGAATCAGTGCTGGTGATTTCCTGCCTTGACTAACTGTGTGTGGTGTTTGTGTTTTCCATGCTTTGCTGTACCCGATCCAAACCTTCTTGGCATGCTGTTGGCATGCAGTGTCTGTATGTGTGACTTGTCAGCACAGTATCTGCGTGCCTGGCATGTCTGTACAGTATCTGTGCATACACAGGGTTAGTGTACGTTGCCCTGCTAGTGTAGATTGGATGTGTGATGCAACATGCAGCCTAGGCGCTTTTTCAGCCTACGTTGCCTAACTGCTTGACAGTGAAGGGCTTATGCTACCTTCAAAGAAGTGAAGTGCTGCCTGGTCCATGGAAGGCAGGGGATCTCATGGCTGGATTCTGGTATTTGCCCTGCTTGCATGGATGCTTCGAGCACAGTCTTAAAAGGTCCGTCCCATCCTGTGTTATCAGATGTTGAAGTACCCCAGCCTTCTGCACTGTCGTTGACAGCAGGTGTGGCCCTGGAGATGGATGATCGTTGGCCTTGACCATTTTAGTGCACTGTCCTCTGGATGCTCATCTTTGTAAAAAGGATCATCTCCTGCTGCTTCCTCCCCCCTTTGCCTTGCCACAGGAGTGTCGCGCTGAGTGGTTTAACCTGCCAAAGGTGGATGCTCAGGTTACAGTGTGTGCAAATTGGGCTGCCATTCTGATGGAGGGCTGAATGCCCCTGGGATTGCCAGATGATATTGTCGTGAAAAGTCAATTTATAGCCTCTGCTGTCATCCTTCAGTTGAGTGTGTGTAGGCTGATGTCTCAGGATCTGCTCCAGTGGTTTCAGTCCCTTGCTATATATCATCTTATTTGCGGGTGGCTAAAGACATTATTCTTTTGACTCTGGCATGATGTTGCATATGGTTCCACTTTTGGCTGGCGGTTTTATCCTCCATATCCCAATTTGTCTCAGCTCTCCCTTAAGGCAGGCTCTTATTTGGGCAGACTTGGTTAAGATGGCTAAGGACTTGGGCGAGTGCATGCCTCCTCTCCTCCCAGAGGGTGGACCATAAAAGGAAACAAGTAAGAGGAAGAGGGTCTGGGAGGCGTATGGGTGCATGTTCAGTGCTAGTTGGACTCCATTTGTTACCACAATTGCAAGTCTTCCTTCTAGCCTTCTGGTTCCCAGTCTCTGATTTGGCCCTTTCATGGACTTTGAGCATCCCGGGATTCTAATACATTCTAAGGTGCCTCCTCCCTGGTCAACGAGGATTGCTAAGCACTAGTTGCAGTTTTATGTGGCCATGCTTTGGAATTAAAGAGCCGGTTTCGGCTTCTTATGTATCTCCTTGCAGCTCCGTGGCCAGCAGTTTAATGTACTCTGGATAGACTCCTCAGTCTCTGGGCAGTGGTCCTAGTTCCCCTCCCCCCAAGCCAATCAGGGCCAGGGTGGATGTTCCATTTCTTTGTGCTGCCTGGAAAGAAAGCTCTATCTCCAGGAACAAGCAGGAATGAGTCTTCACATATGGGTACGTCGGTACCGACGAAGCCTGCGCGGGAACGCTCCCCAGCTTCCCAAAAAAGGAAAGCTTTTGGGAGCATCCCACAGCGCCTGCGCGTTGCCTTCCCGCCTTTCCTAACCACCTCTCCTCAGTTCTTCTTTGCCGCGGAGCCAGCAGGTCGAGCCCTGTCACCGCTGAAGAAGTTCTTTATTTTATTTTATTTCTTTGGTCGCGTGTCTGCCTTCCCCGACTCCGGACCGGTACCGCCGGTCTTTTCTTTCTTTCTTTAAAAAAAATAAAAATAATATCTATACTTTTCCTCAGTGTATTTTTTCTCTTGGGCCTCAGGACCCACAAGAAAATTTCCCTCATGGAAAAACCAGCCTCCGGGTTCAAGAAATGCACTAAGTGTAGCGGTACTATTTCTGTTACAGATACCCATGAATGGTGCCTTAAATGTTTGGGTCCTGAACACTCCATTCCGGTTTGTCCGTCCTGCTCTCTAATGTCTAAACGGGGTTTACAGAACCGAGCAGCTAAGCTCCATGTACTGTTTCCCGCTGATGCAGCGTCGGTAGCATCGACATCTTCCAGGTCTTCTTCTCCTGATGGATCTCAGGTAACCAAACATAAATCTAGCAGGTCCTCGAAGGGTAGATCTCCCTCTAAGCATCGAGATGCCTCCGGGCTTGCCCTCGAGGATCCTGCACCAGCAAAACAACCCCGGTGGGAAGCTCCGGCTTCCAAAGCTCCTCCTATGGGGTTACAGGTTGACATCGATGGCACGGCCTCGACCGATCACCTGTTAGAATGCTCTGGGGTACCGGCACAATCTCCCGGTACCGAATTCCAGGCATTCATGGCATCGATGGATCAGAATGTTCTGTCCATACAGCGGGCTATCACAGCTTTCATTCAAGCTGCGACGCCGCTGGTACCACAACAAACTCCGTTGTCGGTATCTGCTCCGGTACCGGCACCAGCGCTGATACTGGTACCGACTGCATCGACATCGACCAGGATACCGGCTGCAGCGGTTCCTTGTCCAGGGCTGCTTATCGGTACCGATCCGGTACCAAGGACGCCCGATGTCGATACTGCTCGATACGCGTATTGAGCGTTAGAAGAGCACCCTGACAGGCGGTACTTTGATTCCTCTGGTGATTCTGATACATCAGAGGAGTCTCCTGAAGTATCCATAGCCCTTCCTGAAGAGCCTTCTTCTCCAAAAAGAAGAATGTCTCCTCCAGAGGACTTGTCCTTTCAAGACTTCATAAGAGAAGTAGTGGAGTGGCCTAGTGGTTGGGGCAAGGTACTTCAGGCCGGAAGGTCGGGGGATCAAATCCCACTAGAGGACAGCAACCTTGGGCCGGAAGGACTGGGGTTTCTAGTCCCACAGGTGCTCCTTGTGGTCTTGGGCAAGCCACTTAACCCTCCATGCCCATGTTCCCTGTAAAATAGTTATCTCCAAGTTATAATGCCCTGTTCAATGTAATTTCAGTTTGTTCAATGTAAACCGCACTGATGCAGAATAGCGTGGTATATAAGAGAATATAAATAAATAAATAAAATAAAGGACTTTCTATTTCAGTAACCTCTGAATCGGAGCCTAGAGCAAAAAAATTAGATATTTTAGGGTATTCTAAGGCTCCTAGAGAGGCAGTCACCTTACCAATTCATGAGATTCTTTATGAACACATGATTGATTTATGGGAGACTCCTCTCACTCTCTCTCCTCATTCTCGCAGATTGGACACTATGTATTGTGTCCCTCCCTGTCCTGGGTTTCATAAAACTCAGCTTCCTCATCATTCCATTGTGGTGCAGTCAGCTATGAAGAGGATAAAGAGTACAAAGAGACACTCTTCTGCTCCTCCAGGAAGAGAATGCAGGACCTTGGATGCTTTTGGAAGGAAAATCTTCCAAGCCAGTATGCTTATTGCCAGAATCAACTCATATAGTCTTTACATGGGTATGTTTCTAAAAGAAGTTGCAGAAAAACTGCACACTTTCCTCCCTTTTCTTCCAGAGGATAAAAGGGAAGAATTCCTCATTTGGCTTAAGCATACTCAAGACATTTCAAAGTTTTCCAACAGGGCAGCCTTTGACTCCTTTGAAGGTGCCAGCAGAGCTTCAGGCATTGCCATAGCTGCTCGCAGAATTGCTTGGCTCCAAGCTTCTGATTTAGAACCCTGGGTTCAAGATGGCTTAGGAAATCTTCCCTGTACAGGTGAAAACCTATTTGGCAAAGAATGGCAAATAAAAGCCACTCAAATGGATGCAGAAAACTCGGCTCTGGATAGACTTTCAAAGTCAACCTCCATTCCTGCCAAGAAAAAGCCTTTTAAAAAGTCTTTTTTCAAAAAGGGCAGATTTCCTTCTACTTCTGGCCAACAATCTTCCACAGGTCGCTTTGCCACTAAACGTCAGCAACCTAAACAGGCCAGGCCTAAGTCTACAGGGGCTGCTGCAACTCAGCAGTCCCAACCTCCTCAGGGTTTTTGACTTGATGCTAGAGAACTTAGCCTTTCTGGCTCTACAACAGCCAGAACCTCTCACCATTCCAGGAAGGTTAGCTCATTTTGCTCCCAGATGGGAGCAAATCACATCAGAGCAGTAGACCCTCTCCATCATAAGAGAGGGCTACAAGCTTCATTTCTCAGACCTTCCTCTCCACACCATGGTGAGACACTTCAATTCTCCCACATCTCTTCTCGACCTTCTAGGTCAGGAGGGTGGCTACCCTTCTTGCCCAAGGGGCAATAGAAGATGTTCCTCTTCTTCAACAGGGGTCAGGGTTCTACTCCCCCTATTTTCTCATTCCAAAGAAGACAGGGGGATACAGACCCATCTTAGATCTCAGAGAATTGAACAAATTTCTATACAAGGAGAAGTTCAAGATGCTTTCTCTGGGCACTCTCCTTCCATACCTTCAAAGTCAGGATTGGCTTTGTTCTCTAGATCTCAAGGATGCGTACACACATGTCCTCATCCATCCATCTCATAGAAGATTCCTACGTTTTCTTTTCCAATGAAAACATTACCAATACAGAGTGCTTCCTTTTGGTCTGGCCTCTGCTCCAAGAGTGTTCACCAAATGCATGGCAATAGTTGCTGCATTTCTACGCACTATGGGAATATTTGTCTTCCCATACCTGGACGACTGGCTCATCCGAGCTCCATCTCAGTCAGAGGCCCAGATTTCCCTGGACCGCACAAGGCACATTCTGCAGTATCTGGGACTTGTTGTAAACCTCCCAAAGTCTCAGCTCACCCCTACTCAGTCCCTAGAATTCATAGGGGCCTGGTTGGATACCACTACTGCAAGGGCCTACCTTCCTGAGGCCCGTTGCCACGTCTAGTGCAGTTAGCCTCCCAGATTCAGTCAAAGAGCCACTTAACTGCCCGGGAGATGCTACAACTGCTAGGCCACATGGCTTCCACAGTGCATGTGGTACCCTATGCTCGCCTACACATGAGAGCAGCTCAATGGACTTTGTCCACCCAGTGGACTCAAGCATCAGGAGCTCTCTCAGACTAAATAGCAACCTCCAAACGTCTCTTTTGGTCTCTCCAATGGTGGATGTCCACTCAAAATCTGTTGCTGGGGTCCCCCTTCCAACAGTTGTTGCCCCAAGCAACCCTCACAACAGATGCCTCCCAAACAGGCTGGGGAGCTCATCTACAGGACCTCTCCACTCAAGGCACTTGGTCCCCACAGGAGACCTCTCTTCATATCAACCACTTGGAGCTTCGAGCAGTTTTTCTAGCTCTCAAGGTCTTTCATACCCTCCTCAGCTACAAGACAGTCCTAATTCATACGGACAATCAAGTAGCCATGTTTTACATAAACAAGCAAGGAGGAACTGGCTTTTTGTCGCTTTGCAGCGAAGCTTTAAGATTGTGGGCCTTCGCCAGAGAGCATCAAATCCATCTCCTGGCAGTATATCTCCCAGGAATCCAAAACTCTTGGGCAGACAGACTCAGTCAAGTTCTGCTTCCACACGAATGGTTCCTGCACATGGATCAGGTACTCAGAATCTTCCAAGAATGGGGAACCCCGGACATAGACCTCTTTGCAAGTCTGTGGAATGCCAAACTTCCCCGGTTCTGTTCCAGAATTCTGTGTCAGGGAGTTCAGACCAAGGGTGCCTTCCTCCTTCATTGGGGTCAGGGCTTCCTGTATGCTTTTCCACCCATTCCCTTGATTCCCAAGACTCTATTCAAACTCCAGAGGGATCAAGGATCTATGATCCTCATAGCTCCACGCTGGCCACGCCAAGTGTGGTACCCTCTACTTCTGCATCTCTCCCAAGCCACCTCCCTGGACTTGGGAGGTGCTCCAGACCTGTCCCAGGAGGAAGGGACTTTGTGGCACCCAAACCCCAAGTCCCTTCACCTCAGAGCTTGGTTACTGAAGGCCTAGACCTTCAAAGCTTGAATCTTTCTCAGCAAGTGAAGGATATCCTCCATGCTTCCAGAAAACCTTCCACCAGGCGTTCCTATTTATTTATTTATTTAAACGGACTTGGTATACCGCTTTCTCATGAAATCAAAGCGGTTGGCAAACAATCAATGAAAGGGGTGTTGTCAGTAGCATGCAGTGGGTGATTTGTCAGTGTGCTGTGTGGGTGAGTGTGGTTGATTTTGATGTGAAGCTATATACATTGTGCACTTATGATACATATTTACAGTTACGTATTTACAATGATGGCTATGTTAACTTAAATGGTTGGTTAAGAGTCATTCTGTGAGGTCCTTGAAATGGTCTCTGAATAGTTCAGTTTTAAGCTGCTTTCTGAATTCTTTGATGTTTGTTGCTCTGAGGTGGTCAGGGAGAGAGTTCCATATGGCGGGGACTGCCAGGGTGAAAGCTCTTTTTGATGTGGCTTGGTTTGTCCTGGTGTATTCCTTTAGGGTTCTGATGTTTGATGTTGCCTTTCTTCTTGGTCTTTTGCTGTTGTCAGCTGTTATGAGCTGTTGTAGGTTGTCTGCAGATAGGTTGTTTATTATTTTGAACGTGGTTAAGAGAACTTTGTAACGGACTCGGGAGCTGATTGGTAGTCAATGGAGGTGGTATAGTATGGGTGTGATATGTTCGTGGCTTGTACTGTCTGTTATGAGTCTTGCAGCAGTGTTTTGTGCTATTTGAAGTGGTTGTGTAGATTTTTTTGCGAGTCCTAGGTAGATGTGGTTGCTGTAGTCCAGGGTGGGGGTGATGATGGCCTGGCAGACTGTTTGAAAATGCTCAGGAGCAAGGATGGGTTTGAGTCGTCTGATTGTCCTCATCTTGACGTAGGCGCTCCTAGTGGTCTTCGCAATGTGGGATTGAAGGTTGAGCTCCCTGTCAAGAGTTATTCCCAGGTATTTTATTTCTTGTTTTATTGGGATGGTAGCATTGTTTAGGTCGATGGAGGGCGTGGGTGTGAATGTTTGGTCTCTTGTTATGATCAGCGCTTCGGTTTTGTTATAGTTTATTGCTAAATTGTTTTCTTGCAGCCATGTTGTCATCTCTTCAAAGCAGTTGGCTATGTTGTTGTAATCCGGTTTGTTTAGATTGATTGGTGTGAATATCATTATGTCATCTGCATATATGGTGTATTGTATATTGAAGTTCCTGATGATTGTGCAGATGGGTTGTATGTAAAGGTTGAAGAGCAGGGCTGAGAGTGATGAACCTTGTGGGACGCCCTGTGTGACGCTGATCGGTTGAGAGGTCTTTGATCCTATGCTTTTAAATGGAAAAGATTTTCCATTTGGTGTGCTGAAAAGGGTCTTGACCCTCTAGCACTACCTTTAAATTCTCTGTTAGACTATCTCGTGCATCTTTCCAATGCAGGACTTAAGACAAATTCAGTAAGAGTCCATTTGAGTGCTATTGCAGCATCCCTTAAGCCCATCAATGGACAACCTATTTCCTCTCATCCTCTCATTGCAAGATTCATGAGATGCCTAATTTAACTAAACCTCCCATTAGGCCTCCTCCGGTGGCATGGGACTTAAATTTAGTTCTTGGTCAGCTTATGAAGCCACCTTTTGAACCCTTAGCCACTACCTCCTTGAAATTTCTTTCCTGGAAGGTTATTTTCCTCATTGCAGTCACTTCAGCTCGCTGCATCAGTGAACTGCAGGCCTTAGTGGCTAATTCACCTTATACAAGGTTCCATCATGATAAGGTAGTCCTTAGGACCAATCCACACTTTATGTCTAAAGTGGTCTCACCTTTTCATCTTAATCAAGAGGTATATTTACCTGTCTTTTTTCCAGCTCCTCATGCATCCAGTGCAGAGAAGAATCTTCATACTCTGGATTGTAAAAGAGCTCTTGCTTTTTACTTACAAAGGACACAGCAACATAGAAAGTCTTCCCAGCTTTTTGTTGCTTTTGATCCTTCTCATTTGGGACTTCCAGTCTCTAAGAGGACACTGTCCAATTGGATTGCTCAGTGTATTTCTTTCGCCTACCAGAGTAAGAACCTTTCTCTGGAGAGCCATGTCACAGCTCATAATGTGAGGGCCATGGCCACCTCTATGGCTCATCTAAATTCTGTGTCCATCGACCAGATCTGTCGAGCAGCCACCTGGGCCTCGGTTCATACCTTCACAGCCCATTACTGCTTGGACAAGGACTCCCGCCGGGATGCCTTGTTTGGTCAGGCTGTCCTCAAACACCTGTTCCATTCTTAAACAACTCCTGCCCTCCTTCCCTGGATGGATGCCTGAGATCCATAGGAGGACGTAGAACCCTTCCCAGGGTCTCATATCCTTGGGGATCTCCCAGGCATCTTAGCTATGGTGTCCCCATATGTGAAGACTCATTCCTGCTTGTTCCTGGAGATAGCACAGTTACTTACCTGTAACAGGTGATCTCTGGGAACAGCAGGAATAAGTCCTCACAACCCTCCCACCTCCCCTAGGAGTTGTATCTCTTTCTCTATCTTTCCTTTCCTCTCTCTCTCTATTGTCTCAGCTTTAAACTCGAACTGAGGAGAGGTGGTTAGGAAAGGCGGGAAGGCAGCGCGCAGGCGCTGTAGGATGCTCCCAAAAGCTTCCCTTTTTTGTGTCCATCCTTTGTCATTCTTTAGGCTGCCATCTTCTCCTCTGCTGGAGAGCTTGGATGTTGCAAGAAGAATCTCATCAATGTACTTCTCACTCTCTTGAATGCTCCTCAGCCTCGCCATCTCCTCTATAAGTTCCTCAACTTGTTTTCTGAGAGCTTCTGCCTGCAGGCATCCTGCATATGGAATTGGTCCTTCAACTGGCATTGGGACCTCTGTCTGCACAGATGCAGTTGGAATATGTCCAATTATTTCTCAAGATATTGTACACAACATATCTAAAATACAAGTGTGCCAAGAATGTTGACCACAACTCTATATCCTTCCTATTCCAACTTAAACTGCTAATAGTTGCCATGTTTCCATGGAACCTTTCATCATAATGTAACTGTGCTGTGGCCTCAGTAGGTTTGGTAAGCATGGCAAATATCATCTTTGTATGTGAAGAGTTCCCTGCATTTTTTTTAGGAGCCTTCCTCCCTATTATGCCTGCCTTTATCCTAAATGCTGAACACCAATATGCAATGCTTTTTACCACCAGCTCTACTTTCTTTTTGTTCACTTTGCATTTTCCTGATAGCTCGCACAGTTGCAAGGCTTTTCAGATTCTTTCTATATCAGTGAGACTATATTTATGCATTCACTTCTCCATATCTTTTCTTTAATGGGTACTTGGTTATCAATCGCACTACCGTTGCATATGTACTCTGCTAGTTTAGAGGTGCCGCTCTGCCTCATGCTTCCAGTCATACCTGCCCCTTTCCCTATTCTTTCCCCCGTGCTGGGCACTTGTTGCTCTTTGCTCATTTCACCTTTACTGCCTTGTGTGCTGCCTAATGAGGCCTCCACCCTACCCAGAAGTTACAGTAACCTGCCTTCCTCCTCCCCTTTGTTTCCTTTCTTCGCCTCCATACTTGATGGCTATTTTTGCTGCCTCTATTCTTTCCTCTATAGCCTCTTTCCTCAGTTTATTTTGTCCCCCCCACACCCTCAAGTCACTTTCCCTTGTGTTTGTGCATTGTCTGTCATGTAGTTTGCAGTACTCGCACAGCCAGCCTTGTGAACTGTCTGAGTTGCTTTGTGTTGTAGTCGCTGCCATGTCCAATCTGTTGCTCTTCTCCTGCTGCTGCAGCTCTGTTAGCATTGTGCTTGCGCATCCCGTTCAGTGGACTTGGTCGCAGATGTCTTAGTCCTCAGCCTCCGAAATAATCCCTGTTGCATTGGCGTCTACAGCTCCTTGTGACATTTGCAGAAATGTCATCTGCATCAAGTGGTAGCCTACTCACCTGGGTGCCGAGCCTTTCATGTGCTGCTGCCACCTCTGCTTTTCATCTCTACTTTGCGATTCCTTCCTCTTGTCTTTCACCATGACCTCTTTCTTGGCACTGGACCCTTTTTTTGGCTTGTTGGTTCTTCTTTTTGTCTGACTCATGTCATCCTTCACTTCCTCCACTCCTTTTCTCCTGACTTCTTTTCTTCATCTTATACCCACCATTGTGGTCACACTCCTCCTCCCTCTGTCTCTTGCTGTGTGTGCCAGCCATAGTCTTGCTGTCTTGTGTTGCTTGTTCTGCTGGTATTTGCCATGCCCTTGTTGGTCCGCCTGCTGCCCCTGGCCCTCCGGATCAGTTGTTGAGCTGTCTGGTTTTTGTGGGGGAGTGCCCTTGAAAACCACTGGGTTCCGTGCAAGCTTGCAGCTCCTGTGCTTTTTGGTGCATGACCTCTGTAAATCTTTTCTTGAGTCTCCTGACATAATCTGAGAGTTTTGTCTTCACTCTTTGTGGTGGAAGGGGGCTGCTCTTCTCAGCCAGTGCACTTCTGCCACGGCTGCCTTTTCCTGCCCTGCTGCTCCTTGCACTCCAGGGCAGTCTCCACTGTTGCCACTGTGATTGTTCTCTGTGGCTGCTGCTGATGTGTTAGCTCCATGGCCAAGCCACCAAGAATGTGGCACTGCCTCTCATGGCTAGTGTTGCCATGGCCTGGATCTGAGACTAGCATTGTTTGTCCGCTCTGCCTAGAAGATCATGGCACTGGTCTCTCATTCCTGCTACAGGAACCCTCCACTGCTGCCATCACCACCACCTCTGCTCCTGTGTTTGTTGCCGCCACTGCCAGAAAATATCTTGCTGTCAGAAAAGATGTCACTGTAGGTATGCTTCCTACCTGCTTCTTCCCTTGGCTTGCCGCCTCTAGCTCCTGCTTCCTTTTATTCAGGTCCTTCAAATGCCTGCTGGGCTTCTAGCAGACCTGGCAGGGAACTCTGTTGCTTCCTGCCAGTGAGAAATTTGAATGCTAATGACTGCCATGTGGCCTCTTCCCCCTCCCCCCCACCTACCCACATGGCCAAGAGGCTCCCAGCCCAAGTGCAAGACCTTGTTAACCTTGGCTGGCCCCGAGTGGCCTGGCCTCTCCCATTTCTGTTTAAACATGAGGTAGAGAACTGGGTATGGAAAGTATGTCTTAAGACGATGTCTTGTAAACAATAAAACAGAGATGTACTAACAGAATGTTCAGTAGCATAATTGTGCATACTTGTACTGTAGACATTTCCAGAGGCATGTTCTGGGAGAACTGTGGATGGAGTTGTGAAGAACACCAGTTAATTATAGAAACACTAATCAGCACGAACATGTGCATACTTTGTGTGAATGTAACACTTGCTCTTGAGCAGGCGTAAGGTCCGTGTTTTCAATGTTGGATTTGCCCTAGTATTACAAAGACACACATGCTCCTACTTGTCTTTTTTTTAATAAAATAAGCACTTTCTCCACCTCCAAATATAGGCACTGTTCTAAAATTATCCTCAAAATATTTTACTTCATTCTGTATCCAAGACTCATCTGATGCCACTGGCAATACAAGTGCCCACACTGAGGGAACCCAAAGGCACTGAGTGACAGCCCCACAAGCTCTGCCCTACCCAGAACAGTTTTCAGCAACATCTGTCTCCACCTGTAGCCAAAACAACCTGAACTTGGCGTTTCCATTCCCAATTATGCACCTGAGCAGAGTCCCTTGTCAGTGCTGAAGGTCAATTATTGTATCTTCAACAGACATGCCACTCCTTCTCAATCTCTAGACACTTTTCATTATCCAGTGCCATATTTTCATTTGTTAGGCTGTTCTCACTTGTTTACTGGTTGCATCAGTTAGTTGCTCGAGGAAAAGGAGGAAATCAGTGTCCTTGAGATACACATTCTAGCATTCTAGATGTAGGTCTGAATGTGCTTTCTAATAGCGCCACCTAGCTATCAGGAAATTGCTGTTTTAACTATAAGCTCTGTTGCATCTTTCCATAAATCTACTTGTTTCATTTGTTTTGATTTCTGAGGCCCATGGAGGCAATTTTATAAGAGGGTGCCTAATTTGCTGGTATTTTAATCATTTATGCACACGTGGCCACATACATGTGTTAATGGCTTTTTATAAAATACCAACTACCATAAAAGTACAATGTTCACATGATAGTGTGTACTTTGCTGTTGGGTGCACACATGAGCGGAATTTGAGTGAAGCACAGTTGGTATTCAACTCCACACATAGATTGTAAAATTATTATCATTTCCATATGCACTTAAAAACACGCGGCCATGGGCATTTATATTAGCTCTAGGGGTGGTGTAATTGTCTATCTCCAGGAACAAGCAGGAATGAGTCTTCACATATGGGTATCGTCGGTACCGACGGAGCCTACGCGGGAACGCTCCCCAGCGTCCAAAAGGAAAGCTTTTTAGAGCATCCCACAGTGCCTGTGCACTGCCTTCCCGCCTTTCCTAACCGCCTCTCTCCAGTTCTTCTTTTTCCACGGAGCCAGCAGGTCGTGTTTCCTGTCACCGCTGAAGAATTTCTTATTTTCTTTTATTTCTTTAGTCGCGTGTCTGCCTTCTCGACTCCAGACCGGAACCGCCGTTTTTCTTCTTTCTTTCTTTAAAAAAAAAAAACTAAAAAAATACTCTTTTCTACTTCAGTGCATTTTTCTTTCTGTGGCCTTAGGACTGCAGAATTTTTTTTCCTCATGGAAAAGCCCACCTCCGGGTTCAAAAAGTGCACAAAGTGCAGTGGCACTATTTCTGTCACCGACACCCACTGCTGGTGCCTTAAATGTTTAGGTCCTGACCATTCCATTGCGGACTGTGAGTCCTGTTCCATGATGTCTAAAAGAGGTTTACAGAATCGAGCAGCCAAGCTCAGTACCCTGTTTCCCTCTGTTGCAGCTTCTGTGGCATCGACGTCTTCCAGGGCTGCTTCTTCCTCCCATGGATCTCAGGTAACCAAACTTAAATCCGGCCGGTCTTCGAAGAGTACATCTCCCTCTAAGTATCGAGATGCCCCCGGGCTTGCTCTCGGTGAATCCACACTGGCAAAATTACCCCGGCGGGAGGCTCCGGCTTCCAAAGCTTTATCTATGGGGTCACAGGTTGACATCGATGGCTCGGCCTCGACCGATCACCTGTTACAATGTTCTGGGGTACCGGCGGTTCACACCGGTACCGACATCCAGACATTGGTGGCGTCGATGGATCAGAATATTCTGACCATGCAGCGTGCCATCACGGCATTCATACAAGCTGCAACGCCTTCAGTACCGCAACAAACTCCGTTGTCGGTACCGATTCCGGTACCGGACCCGATATCTGTTCCGCTGCCAGTACCGATTGCATCGACATCGACGTCGACGGCAGCGGTACACTATCCTGTGCCGCCCATCGTTACCGATCCGGTACCGATTACTCCAGATGTCGATACCCCCCCGGTATGCGTATCGGGCTCTGCGAGAGCATCCAGACAGGCGATACTTCGATTCCTCTGAGGACTCTGATGAATCAGAGGCCTCTATCGAAGCATCGGGGATCCTTCCTCAGGAACCCTCTTCTCCAAAAAGGAGAATGTCTCCTCCAGAGGACTTTTCAAGACTTTATCAGGGAGGTGGCCAGGGGCCTTTCCATCTCAGTGGCCTCTGAGACAGAGCCTAGAGCCAAAAAATTAGATATTTTACAATATCCTAAGACTCCTAAAGAGGCAGCCACTTTACCAATACATGAGATTCTCTATGATCACATGTTGGGCATATGGGAGACTCCTCTTACCACCTCCCCTCATTCTCGTAGGTTGGACACCATGTATCGTGTTCCTCCTTGTCCTGGTTTTCATAAGACTCGGCTTCCTCACCACTCCATTGTGGTGGAGTCTGCTATGAAAAAGATCAAGAGTACAAAAAGGCACTCTTCTACTCCTCCAGGAAGAGAATGCAGAACCTTAGTTGCCTTTGGCAGGAGAATTTTCCAGGCCAGTATGCTTGTAGCCAGAATCAACTCCTATAGTCTCTATATGGGGATGTTTCTAAAGGAAATTACAGATCATCTGCAAACCTTATCTCCTTTTATGTCAGAAAATAAAAGGGAAGAGTTTCTCACCTGGCTTAAACATGCCCAGGATATTTCCAAGTTTTCCAAACGTGCAGCCTTTGACTCTTGAGGGTGCCAGCAGAGCCTCGGCTATTGCCATAGGTGCACGCAGAGTTGCTTGGTTACAAGCCTCTGATTTGGAATCCTGGGTTCAGGATGGACTAGGTAACCTTCCTTGTACAGGTGAAAACCTGTTTGGCAAAGATTGGCAAGCAAAGGCCAACCAGATGGATGCTGAAAATTCTGCTTTAGATAGACTTTCAAAGTCTACTTCTGCTCCCTTTTTTGAATAATCTCTTTTTAAAAGATTTTTCCCAAAAAAGGGGAAATATTCTTCTGTTTATGGTCAGGCCTCTTTTGCAGGTCGTTTTGCTACAAAGAGGCAACAACAACCAAAACAGGCCAAGCCTAAAGCTGCGAGGACTGCTACGGCCCAACAGCCTCAGCCTCCTCAGGGCCTTTGACTTACCACTACAGAACTTAGCCTTTCTGGCTCTAGAACATCCAGAGCCTCTCACCATCCCAGGAAGATTAGCTCATTTTGCTCCCAGATGGGAACAAATCACAGCAGAGCAATGGACCCTCTCCATCATAAGAGACGGGTACAAACTTCACTTCTTAAACCTTCCTCCTCACACTATGGTGAAACAGTTCAATTCTCCAACATCTCTCCTCAACCTTCTAGGTCAAGAGATTGCCACCCTTCTTGCCCAAGGGGCAATAGAAGAAGTGCCCCTTCTTCAACAGGGCTCAGGGTTCTACTCCCCCTATTTTCTCATTCCAAAGAAAACAGGGGGCTACAGACCCATTTTAGATCTCAGAGAATTGAACAAGTTTCTATGCAAGGAGAAATTCAAGATGACTTCTCTCGGAACTCTCCTTCCATACCTCCAGAGTCAGGACTGGCTTTGTTCTCGAGATCTCAAGGATGCGTACACCCATGTCCTCATCCATCCAACACACAGAAGGTTCCTTCGGTTCCTTTACCAAGGAAAGCACTACCAATACAAAGTGCTTCCTTTTTGTCTGGCCTCTGCACCAAGAGTGTTCACCAAATGCATGGCAATAGTAGCTGCATTTCTATGCACTCTAGGGATATTCGTATTCCCATATCTGGACGACTGGCTCATCCGAGCTCCATCCCAGTCAGAGGCCCAGGCTTCCCTGGCCTGCACAAGGCGTGTTCTTCAGTATCTGGGACTGGTAATAAACATTCCAAAATCCCATCTCACCCCTACTCAATCTCTAGAGCTCATAGGGGCCTTGCTGGATACCACAACTGCAAGGGCCTATCTCCCCCAGGCCCCGTTGCCTACGCTTGGTGCAGTTAGCCTCACAGATTCAGTTAAAATCCCATCCAACTGCTCGAGAGATGTTACAACTGTTAGGCCACATGGCATCCACTGTGCATGTGGTTCCTTACACTCGCCTTCACATGAGGGCAGCTCAATGGACTCTGTCCACCCAATGGACCCAGGCATCAGGGTGCCTGTTAGACAAAATAGCGACCTCCATTCGCCTCTTTTCCTCGCTCCATTGGTGGAAGTCCACTCAAAATCTGTTGCTGGGGTCCCCCTTTCAACAGCTATTACCCCAAGCAACCCTTACAACAGATGCCTCTCCAAAGGGTTGGGGAGCTCATCTACAAGATCTCTCCACCCAAGGCATCTGGTCTCCACAGGAGACATCTCTACATATCAACCTCTTAGAGCTCAGAGCAATTTTCCTGGCACTCCGAGTCTTCCACACCCTGCTCAGCTACAAGACAGTCCTCATCCACACGGACAACCAAGTAGCCATGTTCTACGTGAACAAGCAGGGGGGGGGGGGGGACTGGCTCTCTGTCGCTTTGCAATGAAGCTCTGAGATTGTGGGCCTTCGCCAGAGAGCATCAAATCCATCTCATGGCTGTGTATCTTCCAGGGGTTCAAAACTCTTGGGCAGACAGACTCAGTCAAGTTCTGCTTCCACACGAATGGTCCCTCCATGGGGACCAAATAGCCAAGATCTTTCGAATTTGGGGAACCCCAGACATAGACCTGTTTGCAAGTCCGTGGAATGCCAAACTTCCCCGGTTCTGTTCCAGGATTCCGTGTCAGGGAGTTCAGGCCAGGGATGCCTTCCTCCTTCATTGGGGGCAAGGCTTCCTCTATGCCTTTCCACCTATTCCCCTCATTCCCAAGACACTGTTCAAGCTTCAGAGAGACAGAGGGTCTATGATCCTCATAGCACCACATTGGCCACACCAAGTGTGGTACCCTCTACTTCTGCATCTCTCTCAAGCTCCCTCCCTGGACTTGGGGTCTGCTCCAGATCTCCTCTCCCAAGAGGAGGGAACGTTGTGGCACCCAAAACCCCAGTCTCTTCATCTCAGGGCCTGTTTGCTGAAGACTTAGACCTTCAGGATTTACACCTTTCTCAGCAAGTGAAGGATATCCTTCATGCTTCCAGAAAGCTTTCCACCAGAAGTTCCTATGCTTTTAAATGGAAGAGGTTTACCATTTGGTGTGCAGAGAAGGGTCTTAACCCTCTTGCAATACCTCTGAATTCTTTGCTAGAGTATTTGCTGCATTTATCCCATGCAGGCCTTAAAATGAATTCAGTAAGAGTCCTTTTGAGTGCTATTGCAGCATCCCTTAAGCCTGTCAATGGACATCCTATTTCCTCTCATCTTCTGATAGCAAGATTCATGAGAGGCCTTCTTTTGACTAAACCTCCCATTAGACCACCTCCAGTGGCATGGGACTTGAATCTGGTTCTTGGCCAGCTTATGAAGCCACCCTTTGAACCCTTAGCCACTACCTCCTTGAAATTCCTTTCCTGGAAGGTTATTTTTCTCATTGCAGTCACCTCAGCTCGCCGTATCAGTGAGTTGCAAGCCTTAGTGGCTAATCCTCCTTATACAAGGTTCCATCATGACAAGGTAGTGCTCAGAACTAATCCACACTTTATGCCTAAAGTGGTCTCACCTTTTCATCTGAACCAGGAGGTGTATTTACCTGTCTTTTTTCCAGGACCTTCTGCATCAATTGCAGAGAGGAATCTTCATACCCTGGATTGTAAAAGAGCACTTGCTTTCTACTTACAAAGGACACAGCAACATAGAAAGTCCTCTCAACTTTTTGTTGCTTTTGATCCCTCTCATTTAGGACTTCCAGTCTCTAAGAGAACTCTGTCCAATTGGATTGCTCAGTGTATTTCCTTCGCCTACCAGAGTAAGAACCTTTCTCTGGAAAGCCATGTCACAGCTCACAATGTGAGGGCCATGGCAGCCTCTATGGCTCATCTAAACTCTGTGTCCATCGACCAAATCTGTCGAGCGGCCGCCTGGGCCTCGGTTCATACCTTTACAGCCCATTACTGCTTGGACAAGGACTCCCGCTGGGATGCCTTGTTTGGTCAGGCTGTTCTCAAACACCTGTTCCATACCTAATCAACTCCTACTCTCCATCCCTGACTGGACATCAGCTCCTATAGACCCATATCCAGCCTCCCTTCCTACCTAAGATAACAGAAAAGATTGTCCAGCAGCAAATCCAAGACCACATTGACTCCCACACTCCTTTTGACCAACAGCAACTTGGGTTCTGTCAGCAGCACGGGGTTGAAACCCTTCTGACTATCCTCCTGGACAGACTGCTTACAGGAATAAATAAAAAGAAGCAGGGATTCATCCTAATTTTCTTGAACATTGCTTCTGCCTTTGATACGGTCAGTCATAATCTTCTACCTGTCCGATTTACAACAAAAGGGATATAGATATGAAGGGGAGCAGTGGTCTAGTGGTTAGGACAAGGTACTTCAGGCCAGAGGGCCGGGGGTTCAAGTCCCATCTGGGGACAGCAATCTCAGGCCGGAGGGACTGGGATTTCTAGTCCTATAGGCACTTCTTGTGGTCTTGGGCAAGCCACTTAACCCTCCATTGCCCATGTTCCCTGTAAGTATTAGCGTATGTGTCTCATATCCCCTCGTGTTAAATGTATCCCCCAATTGACTGCTTTGACCCAGTGAAAAACGGGATATAAATACTGCTAAATAAAAAAAATAAAATAAAATAGAACGCATCCCTTGACTGGTGTAGCTCTTACCTGACTGGTCACCAGCAACAGGTACACATAGGAGCACAGACATCAGCTACATTCTAGCAAACACAAGGAGTCCCACAGGGCTCACCTCTTTCGGCCTTGCTCTTCACATCTATATCCAGGCGATCTGTGCAATAATTTAGTCAGACAACATTCTATACCACATCTATGCCGATGGCGTCTTACTATACACCCCATTCTCCACAGACAGTCCTAACTTCTCCAGCATTACAGAATGTTTCACCGCTGTCTCAGAATGGCTCGCCACACACAACCTTAAAGTTAACTGCAAGAAGACTGAAGTCTTATTTATAACCAGAGACCAAGCATTTACCCCACCCAATGTTCCCTCTAATTTTCTGTAGGCTGTGTGCGCATAAAATATCAGCTGTGCAGCTTTTGAAGGAAGGTTAAATTTTTATGCGCCACATAACGACACTCGGAGTTATATACTTTAAAATTTGACTACATGTCAGAATACAGTATGTACACCACATTGATTGCACTAGAAAATATTATAGAACTTGTGAAAACCATAAATACACAACAACTTTTCAATTTTAAGAACGTCTGTGTTTTCTATCAGAATCAGAACTGTAATTTTTGTGCGCTCTGTTGTAAAGTATGTGTGCTCACTCGGCAAGGTGTGTGCACGCGCACACGCACACAGCTTAGAGGGAACGGTGACCCCACCAACTTCCCTGAAGGTGAATGACGTAGAGCTGATGATGAAACATGAGGTGCGCTACCTGGGAGTCATCTTGGATCAATGACTGAGTATGGAAGCGCGCATACAAAATGTCATCAAGGTGGTTTACCATAAAATAAGGACCCTCCGTCAGCTACTGCTGCTCCTGGACTCCTCAGACTTTCACACCCTATTCCAGGCGCTCATCTAACCGCACCTGGACTATGGCAATATTATTCTCTATGGCCTGCCAAAACACATACTCCAACTACTCCAGCTGGCCATGAACACAGCTGCCCAAACGCTGCATGGAGCATCCAGATTAAAACGTCACACCCATTTTAATGCAGTTACACTGGCTCCCAATAGCAAGCTGTCTGAATTACAAAGCCCTATTGATGACATTCAAGATTCTTCAAGACATGTCTGCTGACTCCTTTGCTGCAATCATACAACGTACCCTGAACAACAGAATGAGGAGATCAAGCATGGCGAACACGCTGATGACCCCTTCATCAATAAGGACGTGTACCCAAGCCACCAAGAACCGTCCGTGCCTTTTCTTTATATGCACCAACTCTGTGGGATGCCCTTCCTGCTTCAATCTGAGCCATCGCCAACCAGTCAACTTTTAGAAAAGCCAAAAAGACTCACTTGTTTCAGCTATTCTGTGACCACATACTATAGATGTTAACCCATAGCTCAACCTCCCCTATGTAACCTATAAGATCTACTTGCCAGCTTGTAATTTAGCTCCCCCTGTTCTACCCAAGTTCCCCCGTTCTATCCAAGTTGATGTTCCTGTTCAATGTTAATCGCTTGTTCTATGTAAAACAGCTCTGTTCATGTTCTATGTAAACCATGCTGATTTTGAAATAGTGTGGTATATAAAAGCAAATAAATAAAATAAATTGCATTAAACCAAATTGAAATTATTGAATTCTTCAAAAGAAATAACTAGTTAGGATAGGAAACTCTTAAGATTTCATAGATTCTTGCAATACTTCTTTAACATTTAAAATCTTCAGGAATATTGGATTACATCTTGACTTTCACAAAGTTTCAAAACTTTTAACATATAAGGGAGAGTGCATTAGCACTTTGAAGATCTCTTCTGTTGGAGGATTTGGAAAGGCGCACAGCTGGGAAAGGTCTTTATTTCCTTGAAGTAAGACTTATGGTGTTTATGAATTATAATTCAAAATCTCAGATCTTGGGGAGGAGGGGGGTCTTGATGCAGTAACTGCTGGGCACTCCCCTAACGCGTGGCAGTGGCATTTGCAGTTAATGGTGGATGCACGTGAGTCTATCCACTAAGATGGCGTTAAGTACACATGTGCTAACTGCAGTATTAGCAATTAGCATGCATTAATTACCCCCTACTAACCATAATGTGCCGTCGACACCCATTCTCTGCCCCTAACTCACCCAATTCTCACCCCATCACGTGCTAAGTAGTTAACTTGGGATTTTTACTGTTCTGCAGTTCTGTGCTAACCGCTGTGGCAGGGTCAATAGCATAAGACACAAATCCCCCAATCCCTTGGGATAGTGAAAGGAAGGCTCTCCAGGTGACTCATGAGAGGTGAAACCCAGGAGAGGGTGGAACTGGGGAGGAGAACAGAAGGGCTAGAGTCCTCCTACTTATCCTTCTTTGGCAGATTCAGAGAGGGAGGAGCTGATGCACACAGCTGAGCATGAACAAATTGCTTAAGAGCAGGATGCTGAAGCACTGGGGAATCTAGAGGCTCAGGCTTATACAGCACTTTGACTATGGAGATGATATGGAAGTGGAGATAAATGAAGTATCTGTTTCTGAACCATGGGGAGAGGCTGAAACAATGTTGTTGAGCTCCAGTGAAGGTAGGAGTTCCAAGCACACTTTCAGAGCTAAATGCAGGAGAAAATGAGATGACGTTTGGAGGGAGGCAGAGTGCTAGCTGTAAAAGGAAGAGTTATGAGAGTGTGGGCAGTATAATTGACTGTGATTTCCTTATCATTTCTCCGGGCCAGTCCAGGGTAAGGTAGGGTTGTCAATCCCCTATAGCAACTGAGGACTGAATGCTTCAAGTTTTCCTGAGAGGTGAAGCCACTCCCCCTTAGGGCTAACCATCAGTCTTTTCAGTCCTCAGCAGCTGAAGGACGTGATCCTGGCTGGCTCCCTCATTCAGATGCTTCAGGCTTAGGATTTTATTTTAAATATTTTATTTCTTTTTGTTTTCTTTGGGAACTATCCACACTGGTGCACAGTAAGGGGCCCTAGCAGGGTTCCTGCCAGTGGCGGTTGCAGCCAACAAATTTTAAACGGCGCTCCGAGGCTCGGAGCTGAAGAGGCAGAGCCTGTCTCACTTTCAGCTCCGTTTACTAAATCAGAGAGCAGTGCGGTACTGGGAGCCCCAGATACTTTCCTGCTGCCTCCGGAGCTCAGCTTACCTCCCCACTGGCAGTGGGTGTCAGGAGCTGAAGGAGAAGGAGCCTTTGTTGTTCAGGTTGGTCATAGTTTTGTTTTCAGCGTTTTGGTTAGTTTTTTGTGTGTGCTGGCGGCCATTTTCTTTGCGTTTACTCGACATTTCTCTTTCCTACGGCAGGTTCTCTGGAGCCGGTGTGAAGGGGTTTTTCCTTCCTTCGTTTTTAGGGTTGCTGTTTGACGTCGGTTTGCTCCGTTTGGGGTAGGGCCTCTCCAGCATGGCTTCTACCTCAGAGGCAGGCCTTTCCAACGGGTTCCTTTTTTGGCGGGAACGTCTACCCGGGCTATCACTGCTCCTATAGCCTGCTGGCACAGTCAGTTCCATAGTGATCAGTAGGTCACCGATTTACACCGCGCCCAGGGGATAACAGCTTTAATATTCTTGGCTCCTCAGGATGAGTTCGCTGCGATAACTACTTCCGCAGTATAAACGGCGGGTTTAGAGGAAGGAAGCTCCTTCCACCGTCTTGACTGACATATCGCAGGACTCGGGGGCAAATTTTTTTCTCTATGGCTTGAATTTTTGGCCCTTCCTCAGGTGGTGCAAGCTGCTACATGTTCAAAGACTAATCCTTTGGGCCTGCAGCTGCGCCAGTTCTCTCGGCCTCGGCCTGGCCTGGCCGGACTTCTCCGATGGGAGCCCCTCGGACGATGGCTCCGGAATGGTTTCACTACAGCTCACCTTTAGTCAGCCTATTTACTGACACAGACAGGTACGAACTGGCGTTGGGGACTGCTGTCGACCTCCGGTTGGTTCGGGTCTGTTGTTAGGTGCTCCTCGAGCCTTTCTTTACCCACCCGTTAGCGATAGCCTGAGGGTGGTGCAAACGACAAAGCAGTGTTTCCTTTAACTGTTTTACGTGTGGCACTAATATCGGGGGTGGACGAACAGGTGGTCCTTTTTCATAGTGTCACAATCTTTCTGCCTTCTCGCTAATTTCGCATGGTGACAGAGGCTCTGTGTTAAACAATTTCTGTTTCTGTAATGCACTACATCACATATTACCTACCTTTCCCTTTTTCAGGCATGCTGGCTTGAGTATTTAAAGGAGTCTGGGAGGTTTGCTGGTCTTGTCCGAGTTCAGAGGACGTACATTAATTTAGTGCTTGCCTTCCTTAGTTTCAGTATTATGGAATGCTTTTGTCAGTAGCTAGGTAAAGGTCACACGATGCTTTCCGTTAATCTCAATTTCTTCCTGCTCTAGTTTGGCCGTAGGCCCTTCTTCGTGCCCTGCGCTTTTATTCAGGCCTGCCTCTTTTATTCTGCAGCTGCCCTCTTTCTTACTATTTTCCCACTCCATTTGGTAGGTGTGATTTAGTTTTTTGCCTGTGTTTCAGTTTCTACTGGAAGTCCTTGCGTATCTTTATAGGCTAGGCTCTTTCAACTTATTTTATTTTTCAGACTTTTTGCATTAGACCTACGGCTAACTCCTGAGTTCGCTCTAAGCTTTGACACCGTACGCAGACCTTAACCCGTAGGACCCATCTTGGGGATGTGTCTCTGTTTCAACGCCCATTGCTTTCGCAATGTCTGGTATAATCATATTAAAGAGCTCTTACCTGTTTCACCATCTTCCTCTCTGCTACTCTGTGGCCCCATTAGCCACGGGAAGTGGTGTAGATAACGGTTTCCCCAAGTGGCACTATTATTATATGTGTTGCTCTGCAGGAAGGCTGGAAACTTGCAGTTCTCCCCTTTTTACACAGAAGAAATGCTATGGGCCTCGGTTCAGCCTTAATAACTTAATGTTTGGAAGGGTGTTTGCAAATGATAGGTTCTTATAGGACAGCGATGGCGAACCTATGGCACGCGTGCCAGCTGTGGCACGCGAAGGCCTTGCAGCTGGCACGCGGGAAGGTCCGCCATCGAAAAAAAAACAACAACCCTGTCTGCTGCCGTTGTCGGGGCCGCCGCGGCAGAATCGAGCGTGCCGCGGGGCCCCCCTGTACCCACCGGCAGAGCCTGTCCTCCCCGTAGCAGCTCTCTCTTTGGAGCTGCAGTCAGACTCGCCGGCTTGCAGAGCGCGAAGGGAAGAGTTTCCCTTTCGCGACTCTGTTAAGCCCGCGGGGGCTGATGGGAACTTCCCATCAGCCCCCGCAGGCTTAACAGAGCAGCGAGGGACCTCTTCCCTCGCGCTCTGCAAGCCGGCGCGTCTGACTGCAGCTCCAACGAGAGAGCTGCGACAGGGAGGACAGGCTCTGCCGGTGGGTCCCGGGGGGCCCCGCGGCCCGCTCGATTCTGCCGCGGCGGCCCCGACAACGGCAGCAGACAGGTTTTCTTTTTTTTTGAATTTGCCCTGAGCTGGGCTGGGCTGGGGGTGGGGGTTAGGCGTGGTGATGGGCTGGGCTGGGGGGCTTAGGAGTGGTGATGGGCTGGGCTGGGCTGGGGGGGGTTAGGAGTAGTGATGGGCTGGGCTGGGCTGGGGGGTGATAGGAGTAGTGATGGGCTGGGGTGGGGGGGTTAGGAGTGGTGATGGGCACAGGGCAGGGGGGTTAGGAGTGGTGATGGACACTGGGCTGGCTGGGGGGGTTAGGAGTGGTGATGGGCGCTGGGCTGGCTGGGGGGGTTAGGAGTGGTGATGGGCGCTGGGCTGGGGGGGGTAGGAGTGGTGATGGGCGCTGGGGGGGGTAAGGAGTCCAGATGGGCGCTGGGGGGGCTTAAACTAAAAATTGAGTGATGGGGGATTAGGACTGGGAGTGGGCTGATGGGGAGGTTAGGACTGGAAATGGGCTGGTGGGATTAGGACTGGGAGTGGGCTATGGGGGGCTAGGACTGGTAATGGGTTGGGGGGGTTGCTAGGACTGGAAATGGGCTGAGTGGAAGGGGGCTTGAACTGCAAATAGCTGTTGGGGATGGGGCTTGGAATGGAAATGGGCTGAGGGGAAGTGGGGGGCTTGAACTGCAAATAGCTGATGGGGACGGGGCTTGGAATGGAAATGGGCTGAGGCGAAGTGGGGGGCTTGAAGAAGGGAATGGATGCTGGGTGAGACTGGAACTAGAAGGGAGCTGATGTTGGGGGAGGATTAGAATGGGATGGGGCTGGGAGAGTAAAATGGAGAGGGGAAAAATATTTTGTGTAGGAGGGATGAAAAATCTACAATTGGCCAGGTATTGGGAGAGTAATTGGGGATTGAGGATGGAGGGGTAAAATTTGTGTGGATGAAATAGGAATGAGGAAAGAGCAAAAGGAGAAAGATTAGTATGTTAAAGTAGATGTAGAGAGAGAGAGAATGGAAAAAAAACTAGAAGAGAGAAGAAAGGACAAATGGACAGCAGACGATGGAGAGTTAGCAGAAAACATGAAGAAACCAGAAGAAAATGGCTGGACCAATTGCAACTGAAAAAAAATGCACAAAAGGTAGAACGATATCTCTTTATTTTGAATTTATTAACTGGAATATGTCAGCTCTGGGAAATGTGCATCATTAACATCTGCGCTTTGTTTGGTACAAGAGGAAATTCCTATTTGACGTTGCCACTTGTTCTCTTTCCCCAGTATTCACTGAAATGTATTGTTTTAATATTTGCAGTGTTGCCTTTTGATAGGTAGGGTATGGTGCTTTGTGAGTCCTGGTAATGCTGTCAGGATACAGCGGGTTTGCTATGGGTTCTAAATGGGCAGCGTTTGTAGTAGTTCCTAATGTGCCTGGCGGTTGGCACTGGATTATAGTAATGTAGAAATCTTTTAGTCTTTCTTTATCCATACACTCATTAAGAGACATGTTTACTAAAAGTTAGTGTATGGTAACATTATGCAAATATTTATGCAAATAAGACCACTTATGCAAATGACGTGCTGGCACTTTGAGGAAATTCTTTGGTTTTGTGCGGCAGTTTGGGCACTCGGGCTCAAAAAGGTTAGCCATCACTGTTATAGGATTATTCTGGCTTGGTGGTGTCACTATGACAGTTGGATTCTTATTTCAAAATCTCAGTATAGGGAGACTTCGAGGGCAGAATCACCTAACGGCTAGCTTAAGGCTCGATGTTCTCCTTGGGTTCCTAAGGCCTTTCTAATTCGGCCGGAGCATCACAGTTGGGCTCCGTTTATGGCTCCTTTTCAGTTTTCCTCTTTTTCTGATTGGCCTGACTACAACGTTCCACTCCGTACTACCCACCTATCAGTTCTCTCTGACAGGCTATGGCGCTGCCCGTGACGTCAGTTACCCTCTGCTGGTAGTAGAGGAGGCACTCTTACGGGGACAAGGCAGAGGCATAGGAGAGGAAAAGGCCGAGAGCGATTCTGGCTGAGAAGATTTCAGCAAAAAGGCTGTGTGCATCGCCAGAATAAACTCTGGCGGGGAAAAAAAAAAAAAAAAAAAAAAAAGCATAGACAAGCTGGTTCGGCAGGTTCAAGCGTTTCTGCAGCTAACGACTCCGTCGGCATGGACGTATTTGCACCTCTTGGGATCCAGGGCGCCGGCGCTGGATCTGGTGCCATGGTCCAAAGCTCACATGCGGCCTTTGCAGCAGGCTTTGCTGTCCCGTTGGTCACCACAGCTTCACCCTCTCTCGCAGCGCCTACCCTATTCAATTCTCGTACGACGTAGTCTCGGGTGGTAGTTGGTTTCGGGATCATCTGTCTGCGGGAGTTCCCTTACAGGAACCCTCCTGGATGTTAGTCACCACGGATGCCGGCCTTGTCGGCTGGGGAGCTCACTGTCAAGCACAAGTTGCTCAAGGTGTTTGGTCCCCAGAAGAGAGCGCCTGGTCGATCAACCTCTTGGAGCTACGAGCGGCTCGCCTTGCCCTCCTTCACTTTGCAGCCTTTCTCAAGGGATCGGCGGTCAAGATTTTTTCCGACAATGCTGTGACGGTTGCGTACATCAATCGTCAGGGGGGAACCAAGAGCCCTTCTCTTCTCTCCGAGTGTCAGGCGCTGATGTCCTGGGCGGAGGACAATCTGCTAGCGCTCTCTGCGGCTCATGTTGTGGGAACGGCGAATGTACCGGCGGATTATCTCAGCCGTCATCTTCTCGATCCCGGAGAGTGGGAATTGAATATGGCGGTCTTTCACGGCATCACCTTACGTTGGGGACAACCGGTGATGGATATGATGGCGACGTGCAGCAATGCCGAAGCGAATCATTTCTTCAGCAGGCGCAGGGAACGCATGTCCGAGGGGCTCGATGCTCTCGTTCAGCCCTGGCCTCAGGGTTCTCTATTGTACGTGTTTCCTCCGTGGCCGAGGTTGAGTCGTGTTCTTCAGCGCATTGCGAGGCACCGGGGGTTGGTGATTCTCATTGCTCCGGATTGGCCTCGCCGGCCTTGGTGTGCCGCTCTTGTTCGTCTGCTGGGGTATCAGCCGTGGCCTCTTCCGGTCCGCAGCAATCTCTTGCAGCAGGGTCCGATACTCATGCCACGAGTGGATCGCTTCTTGCTTACGGCTTGGCTCTTGAAAGGACTCGCTTGACACGCAAAGGGTATGCGAGCTCCGTAGTGTCTACTTTCCTACAGTCTAAGAGGCCGGTGACTTCTCTGGCCTATGTCTGGATTTGGCGCCTTTTTGAAACTTGGTGTTCTCAGCACAATGTTTTTCCTATGTCCTCGACCTTACCACAGCTTCTCCTTTTCTTACAGCATGGCTTGGACAAAGGGCTGGCTCTTAGTACTCTTAAGGTGCAAATAGCAGCGCTTGCCTGTTTTCGAGGTCCGGTGCAACGTTGTCGCCTTTCCGCGCATCCGGATGTGCATCGTTTTTTGCGAGCCGCAAACATTATTCGTCCTCCTGTTTGTTCTCTTGTGCCTCCTTGGGACTTGATGGTGGTTTTGGAAGTTTTTTCTCACTCTCCTTTGACGTCCCTCTGCTCGCAACAGCTCCGAGAGTGTTCTTGGAAGACGGCTTTCCTGGTCGCCTTGTGTTCGGCGTGTAGGATTTCGGATTTGCAAGCCTTGTCTTGTCGGGAGCCTTATTTGCAGTTTCTTCCCGAACGGGTTTTGCTGCGCACTGTTCCCTCCTTTTTGCCGAAGGTGCTGTCGTCTTTTCACGTTAACCAATCTGTAGCGTTGCCTGTTTTTTTCGTTTTTCCTCCACTTCTCCTATGGACAGGGCGCTCAGGCATTTAGATCTTGCTCGGGTTCTCAAAACCTACCTTCGGATGTCGCACGCTATTCGGAAGACGAATAGGTTTTTTGTCCAGTTCAGTGGTCCTCGCAAGGGTCTCGCGGCCTCTGAGTCCACTATTGCCCGGTGGGTCCGCAAAGCCATTGCTGAAGCATCCTCTGTCCGCGGTCTGTCGCTGCCGGCGACGTTAAGAGCTCATTCCACTAGAGCTCAAGCGACTTCCTGGGCGGAGTTCGCCTTTGTTCCGCCGGTTGACATTTGCAGAGCGGCAACGTGGTCTTCCTTGCATGCCTTTTCAAAGCATTACCGCTTGGAAGTTCAAGCCCGGGATGAGGCTAAGGTGGGGGCTGCGGCTCTTATCTCAGGTTTGGCGGGCCCCTCCCAGATTTAGGTACTGCTTTGGTACTGCCCTACCTTACCCTGGACTGGCCCGGAGAAATGATAAGGAAAACGAAATTAGGTCTTACCTGCTAATTGTCTTTCCTTGAACTTTCTCCGGGCCAGTCCAGGGGCCCACCCTGGTGTTCAGCTTTTCGGCAGCGGTATATATATTTCTTTCTTTTTGGCATCTTCAAAGCATTTCATCTTCTCGGCGTCTTCACTCCAGATGCACAACTTGGGGCTAGGCGCATGCACTTAATGCCAAACTCGGATGCCTCGGTAGTATCTACTATATTTAAAATATTAAAAAAAAAAAAAAAAAAAAGTTAATTGATAGCATACAAGGGAAGTGTGTTTCTTGCTTCCTCGTTGTTCAAGAACTATAGATTGTTATCAGTTTTTCAAGGGTTAATCTACTCTTTTCAGTTTTTTTTCTCTTTAGTTGCTTTGACAGAAGGAGACTGATGGTTAGCCCTAAGGGGGAGTGGCTTCACCTCTCAGGAAAACTTGAAGCATTCAGTCCTCAGTTGCTATAGGGGATTGACAACCCTACCTTACCCTGGACTGGCCTGGAGAAAGTTCAAGGAAAGACAATTAGCAGGTAAGACCTAATTTCGTTTTATAAGAGTGTGATGCTGTGCTAAACAGGAGTATGTGAAAGAGAACTGTATGAAACTGAACTGAGCTATATGAAGTGGCTGCATTTGGAGCAGACCCTACCAGAAGCTGAGAACACCGTGGAGGGTTAATTAGTCTGTAGCTGTGAGAAGGACAAATGTTACTATAGTAAAGCAGAGGACTAGTGCTGAAGCAGGAAAGGATGTTTTAGTGAAGCTTTAAATACTGAGAAGTCATTGCCTGGACTTATTTTGGCTGATATTGAGACACTGTTTGGCAAGAAGCCAGGGTTTCAGAGGAGGGGAGTAAATCCCTGTGTGAATTACTGCTGTTTGAAGCTGATCCACAGAGAAGCTACTTTGATTCTGGAAATTTGCTGACTAATAAAGTGGCTGGACTAGGTTTTCTCGAGCCATTCCAACAAAGAAGGGAACTCATGAGTGAAAGCAGCGGATGTGATACTGAATGCCCCCTGCAAAGTGACACCGCTTAGCACACGCTAAAGCGTGCGTCAACTCTTAGCATACTTTAATAAACATGTCCCTTATGTGTCTTATAAGATAGCATAAGAAGAAGAGATTTCACTTTAAATGAACATGTATTAAGTATGCAAGTACACACACAAATTAAGATATTTCATAATTACATGTATAATTGCAAACTCTGCCTGTGCTCAGCCCAGACCACCTTCCCTGCTATGTCTTCTGGCAAAGTCCGCATGTTCATCCCAATGGGTGTGTTTTTATGCCAGTCATTTTATAAGAAGCCAATTACTTGCATATTTGGCCGTATACACACAAAAATTACTTTATAAAATTACTCCTTAAGGCTAGCATAATATCCTCTATACTCTGTTCTGTGTTTTTACAGGGTTACTCTGAGGGAGAGGGACTTATCATGCTTATTGAGTTTAATTATCAAAATTTCAGGGAAGGGAATCTATGGATCGGGGTTATTTAGGAAAGGAATATTTCAGAAATTATTAGTTGATACAGGGGTCATTCAGTATTATTTAAACATTTTGGCTCAATATTCAAAGTGGTTTATTCATTTAGCAGGACCTCTTAACTGAATAAATCCCATTTAGATGGATTTTCAGCAGTACAACGTCAGACAGTGCTGCTGAATCTCCTCTAATTGCTGCAGTACTATCCAAATAGCTGTGCCTGTCAGGATTGAAACTAGATATCCAGATTCTGGTGCTGAATATCTGGTTTCTGTTATGCCTGTGACAGCCAGGCACTTTGAAAAATGCTTACCGCCATGAGCTGAATATGGGGCCTATACTGGCAGGACCTACTAATGATCAACGGTGCTGAATTCACCTTGGTACTATCTAGATAGTGTCACGTTGGTCCTTGAGTGGAGCTGGGGTCAGAGTTTGGGGTTATATGGTTAGTGATGATAGCCAGACCACATAACAAATTGCATAAAATTAGGCCAAAAAAAGAGTAGTTTTAACATTGTAGTTTTGCCATCTGAATAGAATCAGCCGTGAACCTGGCTATTCAGCACTGGAGGTTATCAGATTTTTTTTCAGGCAAATCTGTGACACTTGTTATCCAAAATCGAACTGGGGAGAGATGGGCATTTTAATTCCACGTTTAAGCAAGAAGGCTTAGAGGAGGGAAGAGTTCTTTCTCCAGGACCAAGCAGGAAGTCAGTCCTCACTTATGGGTGACATCGACGCAGATGGAGCCCCCGTGCGGAGCATTTCCCCAGCTTTCTAAGAAAGCCTTTGGGAATACTGCACGCATGCGCGGTCCCCTTCCTGCCTAAAGGTGCCATCTTGCACAGTCTTTCTTTTTCCGTGGAGCCATTGGACGTTTTTTCTGCGATTACTTTGTTCTTTTTCTCCGGTTCGACGCCGGTTCCCCTTCCCGCCGGATTCGGTACACCGGTATCGAGCCAGTCTTCTATTTTTCGTTTTTTGCCCTTCGTGGCTGGTGTTCTCGCCCTTTTTTGCCTTTTCCCTGGAAAGCCGGTCCTTTGACCTCACGGGGGCCCTTTTTTCCCCGATGGCTTCCAGTGGTTTAAAAAAGTGTGATCGGTGCAAGAAACTGATGTCTCTCACCGACACACACGACTGCTGCCTTCGGTGCCTCGGCCCAGATCATGATCCTAAGATCTGTAGCCCGTGTGGCAAAATGTCCACCAAGGCACTTCGAAGCCGTCAGCATTAGAAAGAGGATTTTCTCGGACTCTGCCTCCGGCCGGGCCCGGACCTCGTCTGAGGCCTCGACGTCTCGGGAGTCTGATCTCGAGCATCGCCGAGGTTCCTCGGACAGGGGGTCCCCTGATCGGGAACGTAAGAGGAAGAAACGGCTCGTGAGGGCGGCGTTGGAAGAGGTCCCTGGTTCCTCGAGGGCCAGGTTTAAGACCCACGACCACCGCCCCAGGCCCTTGGAACAGGAGAAGCTGTCCAAAATGCCTCGCGTGGAGCCGGAGACTGTCGGACACGTAAGTCCTGTAGTCCTCGTGGACTCTCCTCCGACGGAGCCGACATCGGGCCCGGCGCCGCCGGGGCCCGAGTCGGTGGCTACTGAGTCTCCTGAGCTTGGACTCAGGCTGACAGCCTTGGAGTGCAGACTTTCTGCCTTCATGGATCAGCAGCAGGTACTGATGGCCAGCCTCGCCGGTGCATCTGCCCTGACCACCGGGACGTCGAAGTCGACCCCAGAGACCGAGCTGATACTTGAGACCATGAAGGCTCGAAGTCGTCCTCGGTCACGGTCACCCTCGACCTCCCGCTCGGAACCGAGGGCATTGACGCTGGTGCCTTCGGCGTCGGGGCGGGTGCCAACGAGACCCGCGCGGTCGGAGCCCCCTGACTCCTCTTCGGATGAGTCAGCGTGGGAGACGGAGGACGAGGAGTCCCCCGATACTTTTTGGACTCAGTGCGTCCCTTCAGACTCACCGCAGTCCGAACCCCGGAGTAGATCCTCACCGGAGGACACCAGGTTCTCGGAGTTCGTCAGGGACATGGCCAAGGCATTGGCGATTCCCATGGACCCCGAGGAGGAGCCTCGGGCCGAGGAGCTTGAGGCCCTCCAGTATGACTCTCCTCCGAAGAAGGCCTTTACTGTGCCCGTACCTCCGATGCTGGAACGGCTCCTCTTCCGGATGTGGGAGGCACCGGCCTCGGCGCCGGTCTTGAGCAAGCGGGTCGATTCCATCTATCGACTCCGTAAGAGCCCTGGATTCCAGAAGGCGCAGCTGCCGCACCATTCCATGGTGGTGGAATCGGCCATGCATCGTCTGAAGAGCCAGAAGATGCACTGTGCGGTGCCTCCCGGCAGGGAGGCCCAAAACCTGGATGCTTTCGGCAGAAAGTGCTTCCAGGGCTCAATGCTTGCTTGCTGTGTCCAGTCCTACCAGCTGTACATGGGCATGTACTTACGAGACCTGGCGAAAGAGATTGCCGGGCTCTCTGCTGGCCTCTCCGGGGAACCTTTGCAGAGGTTCCAGACTTTGTCCTCAGGAATCCGGGACTGCTCAAAGTTCATATCCCGAGTGGCCTATGATGGCTTCGAGGCTTCGGCTCGTGTAGCGGCAGCCGGCATCGGAGCCCGACGCCAGGCATGGCTGCAGTCATCGGACCTCGAGCCCTGGGTGCAGGACAAGTTGGTCGATGTCCTTTGCCGAGGTGAAAACCTTTTTGGCAAACCCATGGCCAAGAAGGCAGCTGAGCTCGAAACTGAGCACCTGACTAGGACAAAGTTGTCCAGAAAAACTTCTGCCCCTTCTCACAAAAAGAAGGGCTCAGGTAAAAAGCCCTTTTACCCGAGAAAGGTGCCTGCCTACAAACCTTTCCCTCAGTACCAGGCCTCCCCAGCTCCTCAGCAGGGTCAGCAGGCCAAGGGGCAGGGACATGGGCCCCGTAGGCAGAAGACCCCCAACCCTCCGGCTCCTGCTCCTACTCAGCAGGGAGGGGGTTTTTGACTCCCACAGCATAGCCTTTCCACCTCTGCTGCTCCATTCCTGCACAGAAGGTCATCTAGCCCTGTTTGCCCACAGGTGGCCACCCATTACAGGGGATGCTTGGGTATTGAGCATTGTACACAGAGGCTATATGCTCCATTTCCAGCAGTTGCCCCCCTGTCTACTTCCCAGGAGAGCCTCTAAGACCTCCTCTACACACAGACCTCCTCCTTCAAGAACTTCAAGGTCTGCTTCTAGACAAGGCAGTGGAGCCTATACCTCCTCGCCTGCAGGGGCTCTGTTTCTACTCCAGGTACTTCCTCGTGCCAAAGAGAACTGGTGGCCTAAGGCCTATTCTAGACCTCAGAAACCTCAACAAGTTCTTGGAGAAAGAAAAGTTCAAGATGCTTACTCTTGGAACACTTCTGCCCTACCTCCAGCAGGGAGATTGGCTATGCTCCTTAGATCTGAAGGATGCGTACACTCACATCCTCATTCATCCAGACCACAGAAAGTACCTCAGGTTCATTGTGGGAGGAAACCATTACCAGTACAGAGTACTACCTTTTGGCCTAACCTCCGCCCCAAGGGTCTTTACAAAGTGCCTGGCTGTGGTGGCCGCCTAATTGAGGACTCAAGGTGTTTTTGTCTTCCCCTATCTGGACGACTGGCTCTTCAGGGGTCAGACTTACCAGGAGGCCAGACAGGCTACCTTTCGAACTGTGTCACTCCAACACCTAGGCTTTGTCATAAACTTTGCAAAGTCCACTTTGCTTCCCTCCCAGAACCTAGAGTTTATAGGGGCGCGCCTGGACTCTCTACAAGCAAGGGCTTTCTTGCCAGCAGACAGGGCGCAAAGGCTCATGGAGTTGGCCTCCCGGTTTCTCAGCATGCCAAGGGTTTCTGCCCGACTCTGTCTACAGCTCCTAGGCCACATGGCATCGACAGTACATGTGACCCCCAATGCCCACCTCCACATGAGGCCTGCACAGTGGTGCCTCAGAACTCAGTGGAAGCAGGCCACAGGGAGCCTAGCAGACAAAGTAAGGGTATCCAAACCCTTCCTGAATTCTCTTCAGTGGTGGCTACACCCCCCCAACTTGCTTCAGGGAGTGCCTTTTCAGGTGCCTGTCCCCACAGTGGTGGTGACAACAGATGCCTCCTTGCAGGGCCGAGGGGCGCATTGTCTGGAAAAGTGCACTCAAGGCCTATGGTCTCCATGGGAGGCCACGCAACAGATCAACCTACTAGAGCTTCGGGCTATCCGGTTGGCCCTCAAGACCTTTGCTCACACTTTGGCTCACCAGTCTGTTCTGGTCCAGACGGACAATCAAGTGGCCATGTTCTATGTGAACAAACAGGGAGGCACTGGGTCCAGGCTCCTGTATCAGGAGGCACAGGCCCTGTGTTCCTTTGCGCTCAAGCACAACATGTTCCTCAAGGCTGTTTATCTCCCTGGCCAGGAGAACTTCCTGGCAGACAGGTTAAGCAGGATTCTGCAGCCCCACGAGTAGCAGCGGCACCCATTGGTGGTTCAAAAGAGTTTCCTGAAATGGGGACTTCCATCCATGGATCTCTTTGCCAGTCCCCTGAATCACCAGCTCCCAAGGTTCTGTTCCAGGCAACCGCACCCCCTGAGGTTAGCAGCGGATGCCTTCCTGATTTCTTGGTCCCAGGGCCTCCTATATGCATTTCCTCCCACGCCTCTGGTGGCCCGAACATTGTTCAAGATTCTAAGGGACAAGGCCTCGGTACTTCTGGTAGCTCCCAGGTGGCCGAGGCAGCCCTGGTTTACACTTCTGCTTCAATTAGCAGTGGGCACACCACTATCTCTGGGGGTGCAGCCCGATCTTCTCTTTCAGGATCAGGGTTCCCTTCTGCACCCCAATCTCAAATCTCTCAGTTTGATGGCCTGGAGGCTGTAAGGGTAGTGTTGGTTCCCTGGGGCTTGCCTCAGGAAGTGGAAGAGGTGGTCTTGGCCTCTAGAAAGCAATCCACCAGGAAAACATATGCCCTGAAGTGGAGAAGGCTCTCCTTGTGGTGTCCAGCAACGCAAGGAAGATCCTTTCGCCTGCACTGTGCCAGTAGTGCTTCAGTACCTGCTGCACTTGTCCAATCAGGGCCTTAAGTCCAATTCTGTTCGGGTCCACCTCTCTGCTCTGGCAGCTCACCACTCTCTGGTGGAAGGACACTCTTTGTCGGTTCACCCCTTGGTGGCCCGATTTCTCAGAGGCTTGCTATTGCTCAAGCCTCCTCTCCGTCCACCGGCCCCTGAGTGGGAGTTAAATGTGGTCTTACAGCAACTGACCCGCCCACCTTTTGAGCCGATGGCTACATGTCCTCTCCACTTCCTTTCTTGGAAGACTCTTCCTAGTGGCCCTGACCTCGGCCAGGCGAGTGAGTGAGCTTCAAGCCCTGGTCTGTGACAGGCCATACACTCACTTCTATAGGAACAGGGTAGTCCTTAGGACTCATTCTAAGTTCCTCCCAAAGGTTGTCTCCTCTTTCCATCTCAAACAGGAGGTGGTTCTTCCAACGTTCTTCCCTAGGCCCCATGCCAGCCGGGCTGAAACAGTCCTGCATACCCTGGACTGCAGGAGGGCCTTATCCTTCTACCTTGAACGTACTCAGAGGCATAGGAGGGCTACTCAGCTCTTCATATCTTTTGACCCCAATAACTTGGGGTTGCCTGTCTCCAAGCGTACCTTGTCCATCTGGGTGGCTGACTGTATCACCTGGGCTTACAGGGCAGCTGACCTTCCTTTGCAGGGTCGGGTCACGGTCCACCATGTCAGGGCAATGGCTGCCTCAGTGGCTCATCTCTGCTCTGTACCGTTGGTAGACATCTGCAGGGCTGCAACTTGGTCCTCAAGCCAGACTTTTACGGCCCATTACTGCCTGGAGAGGGAGTCCCGTAGGGACAGTGCTTTCAGTCAGGCAGTGCTCCGGAATCTCTTCGAGGTTTAGGCAACTGCTACCCTCCAGCCCTCTGGTTGGGCTACCGGTGGGGGTATGTTTCAGTGAAATCCTTTCTCTGATGCTGCGGCTAGAGGGAGGTCATTTTTCAGCTCTGGGTCCCCAGTAGCCTGAAGCTGGGGAGTCCCATAAGTGAGGACTGACTTCCTGCTTAGTCCTGGAGAAAGAGTAGTTACTCACCTGTAACAGGTGTTCTCCAGGAGCAGCAGGAATCAATCCTCACAACCTTCCCTCCTCCCCTGGGAGTTGCAGTTGTACATAGTTCATTTTTCCATTTTTGTGTGCTGTTTTTTAGCTATGTCATTTGACTGAGCAACATGGCACCTTTAGGCGGGAAGAGGACCGTGCATGCGTGCAGTATTCCCAAAGGCTTTCTTAGAAAGCTGGGGAAATGCTCCGTATGGGGGCTCCATCTGCGTCGATGTCGCCCATAAGTGAGGACTGATTCCTGCTGCTCCTGGAGAACACCTGTTACAGGTGAGTAACTACTCTTACCCTGCCTGCCTCATCTATCCAATTGCAACAACAATATCACTTCCAAGCAGACAAATCAACAGAGAAATAGAAACGGTGACGCTTTTCCCCTGTACTGTGCAAAAAATAAAGATAATGGATGTAAATTCTAAAAACTGACATTTTCCAATCATTAAACGGAAAATTAGCTTTGTTTTTCTGCTTAGTCTCACTCCCATTTTGGCTTCTGTTTTCTTCTGTTTGTCTTTGCTTAACGCTGTTCCCATAGTCTCCTGTCCATTTGCCATTTCTTTTCCATCTTCACTTCCTCCATTCCATCTCTTTGACATTTGATTTTTTTTCACTTTCATCTATTTTTCTGCTTCTTTATCTGCTCAGATTTCACCTTTCCTCACCATTCAGACCTACAGCTTTCAAATCCCCTTCACACCAACCCTCCTATTTACCATTTCTCTCTCTCCTTCCCCAGCCTCTTACTAACTCCACCTCTCCATCTTCCCCATGTACAGTATCTTGCACTCTCCTTCCGACTCCCTGCTCTGTCCATCATTTCCCCTTCCTCGCCTCACCCTGAAGTTCAGCATCTTCCTTTCCTTTTCCTATTCGCTGTGTCCATCATCTGTCCCTGATTCCTTATCCAAAATTTTCCCTTCTCTTTCCTTCCATAGTTTTATTTATTTATTTAGCTGCATTTATATCCCGCTTTTCACCGGGTCAAAGCGGTGGAACATTGAACGAGAGGGGGGGGGGGACGACAATAATCAATTGTAAGGGTCTGGGCTGTCACCAGGCGGCCGACATTAATGAATTTAGCAAGTGTTTGGGACATAGTTCTGTATCTTCCCTTCTGTACCCCCCTCCCTATAGTCCAGTATGGCCCCTTTCCTTCTCTTCCACCCTTCCCCGCCCTCCTGTAGTCCCACAACTGCCTTTCTCCATCCCTTCCTAGGGCTGGTGTAAGGATATGAGGTGCTCCTTTTTTTTATGTACCTTCATCAGTGCTGACTGCTGGTGACCTCAGCAGCTCCTGGGTTTTTTTTGGCAAGGTATGACCGGAAATAGGTTGCTAGGCCTTTTCTTCTGAGGCAATTGAGGGTGAAGTGACTTGCCCAAGGTCACAAAGAGTGCCAGTGGGACTTAAACCCTGATCTCTTGGGTACAATGCTGTTGCTCTAACCACTAACTACTCCTTCACGGTTGCTACTCTCCAGGGCCTGCAGCATTAGCAATGGACTTTAAACAGCAATGCAGCATTTAACACAACCTCCAGCACTGCATGCTTTTCCTCCTACTTCACCGTCTGTTGCAGACTTCTTTTTTCATGGGGTGGAAGCAAGAACCGCCCTCTGACCATCGGCACTCTAGGCGACTGCCTAGTTAACCTGATGGCCATACTGGCCCTGATCTCACACCCCCAGTGTTTGGCATCTTCCCATCCCTTCTCCCCCCCCTCCCCCTGAATCCAGAATCTCCCCTTTTCTTCCCTCTCCACAGATGTCCAGTATCGCCCCTTCCCCACTCTTGCCTCTTCCCCATGTCCATCATCTCCCCATCCCTTCTCTCCCCCCAAATATTAAGCATTCCTCCTCCACTTCTTTCCTTCGTCAGAAGTCTAGTGTCTTCCCTTCCTTTAAAATCCTCACCCCTCAGCTGTGTCCAGCATCTCCTCCCTTTTCCTTTTCCCCGTTCTGAACCTGTTCCCTCTGCCTGTATCCTACCTCCTTCGAGGTTGTCCTGAATTTGGAAAAGCAGTGCAGTGAGCAGTGAAGGCCATGGGACCTTTCCACATGTGTGCACTAAAGTCCTGCATGTCTCGCATTCTCCAACGTAAACTTCCTGTTGGGAGCAGGTGGATGTGACAGGCCTTGAGTGTGTGCAGGCACTCCAAAGCTCCGAACGACCTGCCACACTGAGGGCTTTTAAATGCCATGTTCTGGCACATCTGCAGTGTGCCGCCTTTCGCTGCATCCCCAGACCTCTGTCCTCATTGTTAGAATCGGGGATAGGAGGCTGCCAAAAAGGTGGGAGTCGGGGACACTGCTCTAAAATCAGGAACAATTCCTGAAAATCGGTGACATTCTGGCAGCCTTAAGCATTGAATATTGGGGTCCAATATTCAGCGGTGGCGGCTAACCATATTGGGTCTGCCAATAAAGTTTCCCTGCATTTTTCTCTGTGTCAGGCCGTGGTTTCTGGTGTTCCACTTCCTCCTCACTCTGTGTATTTTGCGGATACCTCATTTTCCTGTTGGTTTAGTAAGTGGAACTGACATTTCAGCCATCATGCTGTGGCTTTAAGAGTGAAGTGGTTATGTAGTGGCTGTATGTTCGTCTATATAGTTGTTCTCAAACTGGATTGATGGGATTGAGGCAAGAAATTTGAATGTTGGTGGGAATGTTTGTTGAAGAAAAGGCGGGAAATTTGATTTTGGAGGGAAAATTAATTTAAAAATGGGGGGGATTTTGAAATTTGAATTTAGACAGCAAAGTTTGTTGGAGAAAAGGCGAGAAAGTTCAAGTAAGAATCCTGGAGGTAGAGAATTTTAAATTTCAGCAGGAAGATTATTGTGACAATTTCAGATTCTGGAAGTTGGAAAAAATCGTTGGTCTTCGGTACCAAACCTTGTAGCACTAAATTTCTGCGAAAGAGAGGTTGCCATGCTTTGTTGATGTTGAGTTCTTTGTCCCCTATTGAGGTTTTGTATTTGTCTTGCTATCTCTACCTCCTGTTTGATCCACCTTGGCCATCAGCGTTCTTCTTTTTTCAGAATTCGTGTGTCATCAAATTTGACTGTATGGCCAATTTCCATCATGTGGATGGTTACAGCAGATATCTCTGTGTTACTGAGTTTGTAATGTCTTTTGTGCTCTATATGCGATTCGCCACAGCTGTATGGACTCCAGCTGTTTGGAATGGGGGAATATGATCCTTCACTCATATGAGTGAGGTGCCAGCTTTTGGGGTGTGCTATGCACTCTTCTGATGTTTACCTATGTGTTTTTTAATCCCTTGAATATAGGGGAGCACCACAAATCTTTATGTCACGGAGTTGTCATCCAGTGGTGATCAATGGTGGTTATTCTTATGGATTGGTTTGTCCAAAGGTTTTAAGGCTTCAGAAACAGCCATTTTGTTGTAGCCATTGGCTGAGAACATGTCCCGGAGGGTGTTCTTTCTTCCTTTAACTTTATAAACTGCTCAAATACTGTGTAATGGTGAGTTTATTAAATGCCAAATAAACTATAAACTGGAGCCTTTGAGTCGCAGATCTTAGTGCCCTGACTACTAGTGTGCACTGGCTGCCTCTTTTTGTGGATGGATGGTAGTGGGACGCCTCCTGTAGATAACGGTTGGTATGGATGGGTTTCCTGTCTACAGTGTGGCTAAGGCTTCTGTCTATCCACTTTCTGATCATTACTTACTATGAGGGTGCAGATTTAGTTTAGTCAGTTGGTCTCTGGCAAAGGCTGTTCTAAAATGAACTGGATATTTTTATTCAGTGAACTTTTAGTCAAGCATATTCAATGGCACTTTAACAGCATAAAGAGATCAAGTTACTTTTACTGTCAACAATGCTAATGAATACTTGCCATCTTTGTTTTTCTGTATCCTACTACCACTGTATCTGCTTTCATTTTTTTTATCTTTTTCCTTAGTTTTTCTTTCTACTATACTTCCTTTGTTATGTTAATCTCTGCTTTGTTTCCACCTGACCATTCTCTTCCATATAACTTTTTCAGCTTCTGATTTTTCTCTTTCCCTCCCATCACTTTCCTATTTCTTACCTCTAGTTCTTCTCTCCCCCATTTTATTATATCTTTTCCTACCTCTCACCAGGGCTGAGCCAACCATCAGGCGAATTAAGCAGTTGCCTAAGGCAGCAGCTTCGGGGGAAGGGGAGGCTGCAAAGAGCAGTGCATTCAAAGCTAAACAATTAATTCTGATGGTCAGGGGGGGGGGGGGCGGGGGGTGGTAAGGCTTAAGGTTTGCCTAGGGTGCCAATATCTTGAAACAGCTCTGGGGCTAGCCTTGTTTCTCACTCACCTGTCATACCCTCATTACATCGTTCCACACACTTTTTTTTGTCACCTTCACCCTTCTGTCTGTCTTCTTCCTTTCATCGTCATCCTAGCTTCTGTCTCTTGTTTTCCTTACTCTTTCTCAGGTTCTTCCCTTTCTCCAGGAACAAGCAGGAAGTCAGTCCTAACATATGGGTGACGGTGACGTCGACACCGACAGAACCCTGTGTCGAAGCATCTCCCCAACTTTCAAAGAAAGCCTTTGGGAGATGCCACCATGCGTGCGTGGTCCCCTTCCCGCCCAAGGGTGCCATCTTGCTCAATCTTCCTTTTTCTGCAGAGCTCTGCAGACATTTGTCTTTTTCCCCTGGAAAAAATTGATTTTTCTCGTACATTTTATACCTAATCCAGTTCCTTTCCCACCTCCGAACCCCACTGCTCTGGCATCTGGTCTTGAGACCTATTTTTTGGGGTTCTTTTTCTACCAGCGCTTTTGTGCCTTTTTCCAACCACTGACCGCGTTGAGGGTCTTTCACCTCGCTGGGGTCCTTTGTGCCCCAGTGGCCACCAGTTTTAAGAAATATGATCGGTGTTCCAGGAACATGTCCCTCACCGACACTCACGACTGTTGCCTCCGACCATGACCCGGAGGAATGCTCCCTGTGTAAGAAGATATCTGCGAAGGCCATCCAGAGTCGCCAGCTTAAGCAGGGCGACATCTTCCACAAGGCTGACTCGACACCGTTGCCTCCCACTCAAAGGCCCACATGGATCCTCGGAGTCGCGTAAGGCCCCCATGGTTCCAGAGTGGGCTCACAGACATTCTCAGCAAGGGTCCCGAGAGTGTAAGAAGAAAAAGACCTCAAGGGCCTCGTCCTGGGAGGCGGACAACCATGGTAAATCCCGCGCACAGTCCCTCAGCCCTCGATGGGCCTCTGAGGAGTCGGAGGGGAATGCGCCCGAAAGGTACCCAGGATTGAGGTCGAGGCCTCCGGTGATGGATCCCGGTCTCAATGAGACCCGTCCTTTCGAGTACCCCCTATCCTTGATGCCTGACTGAGTCACCCTGACATTGGTGTCAATGACTGCCACCCCCAAGTGGGAAGCTCATTTGCTAGCACTGGAGCACAGCGTTTCTGCGTTCATCGCCTCCCAGCAGGCATTGATGCCTGGCCCCGCCTGTGCTCACCCCACGACCGCAGGGACCTCTATGTTGAGGACTCCCCAGGCCACCAAAGTGATCCCCAAGAGCCAGATGCCTTGGGTGGATCCTTGGCGAGGGTCTTGTTCTCACTCCCAATCCTTTGGGTCAAGGTAAGAACATAAGAACATAAGACATGCCATACTGGGTCAGACCGAGGTCCATCAAGCCCAGTATCCTGTTTCCAACAGTGGCCAATCTAGGTTATACGTACCTAGCAATATCCCCAAAGACACAGGTTCCACAATGCTTGTACTGGGTCAAGCATTGATATCCTGGGTCCCTTTTTAATAGTGGTTTATGGACCTTTCCTCCAGGAACTTGTCCAAACCTTTTTTAAACCCAGCTATACTAACAGCCCTTACTACATCCTCCGGTAACAGATTCCAGAGTTTGATTACACGTTGAGTGAAAAATATTTTCTCTTATTTGTCTTAAATAGTTTACCCTGTAGCTTCATTACATGTCCCCTAGTCTTTCTATACTCTGATAGCGTAAACAATTGATCCACGTTTATCCGTTCCACTCCATTCATTAATTTATAGACCTCTATCATATCTCCCCTCAGCCGTCTCTTCTCCAGGCTAAAGAGCCCTAACCTTCTTAGCCTCTCTTCATAGGAGTAGCCTTCCATCCCCTTCACCAATTTGGTGGCTCTTCTCTGTACTTTTTCTAATAACGCTATGTCCTTTTTAAGATACGGTGACCAGAATTGCACACAATATTCAAGGTGTGGTCGTACCATGGAGCGATACAGAGGCCTTATAATATCCTTTGTTTTGTTCTCCATCCCTTTCCTTATGATACCTAGCATTCTATTTGCTTTCTTGGCCGCCGCTGCACACTGGGCGGAGGGTTTTAACATGTTATCCACAATGACTCCTAAATCTTTTTCCTGGGTGGTGGTTTCTAATGTGGAGCCTTGCATCGTGTAACTATATGGATTGGTTTGTCCAAAAGGTCCTCTGGCTCTGGCCATGCCCTGGCCTCGGGACACCGAAGACAGGTTCCGACGTTGGAGCCATCAGGTCTTGAGTCTTCCTCGGACTACTCCAATTAGGAGTCCGATATCGAGACATCTCCAGAGACTCAGGCCCATCGAGACCTTCCCTCGGACGTGTCTCTACAGGCTGCGAGGCGCCAATCCCGATCCCTGCCCGAGGACACTTCATTCCTTGGGTTCGTCAAGGACATGGTCCTGGTGCTTTCCCTCACTACTGAGTCAGAGGAGGACCCCTGTATGGGGGAGCTCGACATCCTCCAGTATGAGGCACCACCGAAGGAGACCCTGACAGGTCCCTGTCCCCTCCATTCTCAGCCAGCTACTTCTCAGGATGTGGGAAGCCCCGGCATCTGTACCGATTATCAGCCGGTGCTTGGATACGATGTACTGGGTTCAGCAAAGTACAACACAAAGAAAGCACCAAATCACGCAAAGCAGAAAGAAACCAGTCCAAGGTGTGATAAATGGAAAGACTGAGTCCTTTATTAAGCCTTTGACTGCCCGACACAGGCCGTGTTTCATCACCATTCGTCAGGGGCTAGCCAGGCAAGAAAACTAAAAACATAATTGTACAAATATTTAAAATTGTAAAAGAACAGACAAACAAACCAATAAATCAATACAATCAATACAATTAATAATATTATAGAACAATAATCAAATAGTAATAAAATATAAAAACAAATAAAAAACAAATGTGCTCAGGACCAAAAACACATATAAAAACATGTGAATATATATAAATAAATACATATGGATACCAACCTCTATTGAAGGAAGTGAGAAAAATCTTACTTCATGCTGTTATAAGAATGTCTAAGTAAGCATTTACACTAAAAGACATAAATAGATGGATTAAAAACGTTGAAATAACATATGGCATGAATAATACATATGAATAAATAAAACAATCAATGAAACAATCAAAGAGGTTGACATAAGGGGAGAGAGGGAGGAGGCAGGGCAGTCAAAGGCTTAATAAAGGACTCAGTCTTTCCATTTATCACGGCTTGGACTGGTGTCTTTCTGGGTTCAGCAAAGGTCAGGCTTCCGAAAAGCACAACTCCCCCACACTTCCATGGTGGGCGAGTTGGCCATGTGCCGGCAGAAGAGCCCAAAGATGCACTCATCGGTGTCCTCGAGCAGGGAATCCTGCACTCTCAACGCCCTTAATGCTACCAAGGCTTGATGCTGGTCTGCCATGTACAAATTTTGCCAACTTTACATCGGCATGTTCCTCCAAGACCTGGCCAAGGAACTCTGAGGCTTTGCAGCTAGCCTCAATGGAGATCACCTCCAGCGCTTCCAGACTCTTACAAAGTCTGTCAGAGAGTGTTCCAAGTATCTGTCCCGAGCCGCTTATGACAGCTTTGAATCCAGCGTAAGGGTTGCTGCCGCCAGCATCGGTGCTCGATGCTAGGCCTGGCTCCAATCATTGGACTTCGAGCAATGGGTACAAGAGAAGCACTCAATGTCCCTTGCCTCAGGGAGCAACTCTTCGGCAAACCGATGGAGGACATGGCGGCCAGAATTGAGACAGAGTACATTACTCGGACTCTGCTCTTGAGGAAGACCTTCACCCTCCCATGGAAGAAGCCACAGGGAAAGAAGCCTCCTTTCCCTAGAAAGGGCCAACCCTATCAAGGTTACCCTCCATACCCAGCCACCCATACCCCTCGGCAGGGTCACCAAGGCAAGGGAGTGGGCCCGCGCAGACTCAAGCCCCAGCCCCAGCACAACCTGGGTCAGGGTTTTGACACCCTCAGCATAGCCTCTCTTCCACTGGAGGGTCAGCTCCCAACAGGGGGTGGCTGGTCCATTTTGCCCACAGGTGAGCCTCCATCACCACCGACTCATGGACGCTTCAGGTGGTCAGAGAGGGTTACCTCCTTCAACTGGACCAGCTACCTCCACCCTTCTTCCCTGGAGAGCCTCTTCGGTCTCCCCTACACCAGGCTCTGCTAATGCAGGCCTCCTCAGGGACAGGGCCGTGAAGCCCATACCACACCACCTAAGAGGATGGGGGTTTTACTCCAGGTATTTTCTGGTCCCAAAAAAACAGGGGGGCTAAGGCCCATCTTATACCTGAGAAACCTGAACAAATTACTGGTGCAGGAGAAATTCAAGATGCACTCTTGGAATATTGCTGACCTACCTCCAGTAGGGAGATTGGCTATGGCTATGCTCCTTGGACCCGAAGGATGCCTATACCCACATGCTCATAACCCCAGTTACAGGCAGTATTTAAGATTTGTGGTCGGGGACGACCACTATCAGTACAGGGTTCTTCCCTTCAACCTAGCCTCTGCACCAAGGGTCTTCACCAAATGTCTAGCAGTAGTAGCCACCTATCTTCGTCTCCAGGGGGCCGCCTTTTTCCTGTACCTAGACTGACTAGTAAGAGGGGAGACAGCCTCAGAGATGCTGCAGGCCACAGGCCTCACCAGCAAGGTCCTACAATATCTGGGATTCGTGACAAATCACCCAAAATCCTATCTCATCCAACACTACTACTACTGAGCATTTGTTTAGCACTACAAGACAAACGCAGTGCTGCACAGACATGTAAGAGACAATCCCTGCTCATCAGAGCTTACAATCTAGTCAAGACAGACAACATGGATGGTGTAGACAAGGATACATCTAGAGGGAATGGTAAAGAAACGAGGAGATCAGGTAAATCAAGATCCAAAAGCAGCAGTGAAGAGGTGAGTTGGAGTTCATAGGGACTCACCTGGACACCAAGGCTTTCCTCCCCTGGACAGGGTGGATTACCTCGCAGCCCTAGCAACCGAGGTACTGCGCTGCCACATGGTCTCAGCGCAGTTCATGATTTGCCTTTTCGGCCACATGGCCTCTACGGTCCACGTGGTCCCCAATGCCTGCCTCCACATGCGGGCAGCTCAGTGGTGCCTCCGCTCACAGTGGACCCAGGCCATGGGCCGGCTGCAGGACAGTCTGTCTCCCATCAGCTGGCGGAGTCACTCAGTTGGTGGCAGATTACTCGGAATCTGCACCAGGGCATGCCCTTCCAATTCCCGCCCCCCCCCCCTAGAGGGTCCTTACGTTGGATGCTTCCCTATGGGGTTGGGGTGCCCACTGCGAGGAGCTGCGCACCTAAGGGATGTGGTCACCTGAGGAAAGTCAGCAGCAGATCAACCTGCTGGAGCTCAAGGCCATCTTCCTGTCTCTAAAAACTTTCCAGCACCACCTGCAGCACCAGTCAGTACTTTTCCAGATGGACAATCTGATCACAATGTTCTACCTGAACAAGTAAGAGGGCACAGGCTCCTACTGCCTATGCCAGGAGGCAGTAGCCCTTTGCTCGTATGCGATCAGACAGGGTATGCACCTCCAAGCGACATACCTCCCGGGTCAGGACAAAACCCTGGCAGACAGATTGAGCAAGGTCCTCCAACCACACGAATGGCAGCTGGACCCTAGGGGGTGGCATAGCAGCTGTTCAGATTGTGGGGCACCCCGAGCCTCTACCTCTTTGCTAGCCTGATCAACACTCAGCTATCGCATTTCTACTGTCTGCACCTGGACCGGGTAGCAGCAGATGCCTTCCTCATCTCATTATCGGGGGGTCTACTGTATGCCTTCACTCCCACACCACTGATAGCACAGACCCTCTTCAAGGTCCAGCGAGACAAGGCTTCCGTGATTCTGGTGGCCCTGAGTTGGCCCAGACAGCCTTGGTTTCCCCTACTGCTCTGTGTCTCCACGGAGCCTTCAGTCCCCATTGGGAGCTCCACGGGACTTTTGACCCAGGAAGAGGGCTCGACCCTCCACCCCAACGAGATCCTTGTCTCTCAGCATGGCTCCTGAATGGGTCGCTTTAATAACCCTTTACCTCCCCAGGGAAATCCTCCTGGCCTCTTGCAAGGACTCTACGAGACGGGCTTATGCCTTCCAAGTGGCGCAGATTCTCCTTATGGTGCATGGAACCCATTCTCCTTTCTGGTGCACATGGTGCTGCAAAACTTGCTCTACCTCTTGCAGTCTGGGCTTAAGTTCAACTCCGTCTGGGTGCACCTGAGTGCACTCTCCGCAAACCATAACTCCATAGAAGGCAATCCTCTTTCCTTGCAGCCCCTAGTTACTCAATTCATTCGGGGCTTACTGCTCTCTAAGCCTCCCATCTCCCGGCCCCTGGTGGAATGGGATCTCAATATAGTAGTAGCGCAGCTTACCAAGCTGCCTTTCGAGCCCTTGGCTACCCTGCCATCTGTGCTACCTGTCCTGGAAGGTGTCGGCTATTCTCCACACTCTGGACTGTAAAAAGGCCCTGTCCTCCTACCTGCAGCGCACCCAGGACCACTGCAAAGCCTCAGCTTTTTGTTTCATACGACCCCAGTCTGGGGGAGGCTGTCACCAAGCAGATTTGTCCATCTGGGTGGTGGACTGCATTGCCTTTGCCCACAACCAGGCTGGGCTGCCGTTAGAGCGCTGGGTCATGGCGCACAATATCAGGGTTATGGCAACCTCTGTTGCGAGCCTATGCTCTGTCCCTATGGCAGACATCTGCTAGGCCACCACCTGGTTCTCTCTGCACACTTTTGCAGCTCAGTACTGTCTGGAGAGGGAGTCCCAAGAGGATAGTGCCTTCGGCCAGGCCATCCTCTGGAATCTGTTCGGGGTTTAGGGAACTCTTGCCCTCCAACCCTTCTTCTTCAGGTTACCGGAGCCATGGTTCTCCCTGGACACTGAGGTCCTCAGATTCACTTTCGGCTGCTCATGGCCAGGCCTTGTTTTTTCTTTACAGGTTCACGGTAGCCTGTAGCAAGGGAGTCTCATATGTGATGACTGACTTCCTGCTTGTTCCTGGAGAAGGTGTAGTTACTCACCTGTAACAGGTATTCTCCAGGGACAGCAGGAATTGGTCCTCACAACCCCCCTCCCTCCTCTCCTTGGAGTTGCTGTTCAAATTTTGGCCATCTTCTTTTGTCAGCTCTAGCTATGTTATCTGACTGAGCAAGATGGCACCCTTGGACGGGAAGGGGACCACACATGCGTGGTGGCATCTCCTATAAGCTTTCTTTGAAAGCTGGGGAGATGCTTCCATGCAGGGCTCTGTCGGCATTGATGTCACCATATGTGAGGAATGATTCCTGCTGTCCCTGGAGAACACCTGTTAACAGGTGAGTAACTACGCTATCTCTCGTATCTTTCCATGGTTTTTTGTCATCCCTCTTTTCTCTCCTAGCCCACTCTATCTCCTATCCAAGCCTTCAGCTACTCTTTCTTTCTCCTTGATGTTTTTCACCTTGCCTTACCACATAGATATATCTGTTGAATAGAGGCAGGATAAAGATGGTGATGGAGAGAGAGTGATCTCTATAAGGCTTTATCCCTCTTTGCAACTTATGGAGCAAAATTGTGAAAAATAGCAGCAACTGCTATTGAGAGGATCAATATTAGCTAAAGGTGGCGGCAGAAAGTTGCAACATCAGTCTATTTCCCTGTATTCTTAACTCCTTGCAGACTTCAGGTTACAGCACATGAAGCCCTGTGAGTAGCAGTTCCTGCCAGAATACAGAATAGCTCACAGAGACAATATGTTTGCTCCATAAGCTGTTCTGCTTTACTTGCTTTAGGACAGATACGCTGCAAGGGCTTGGTGCAGCCATGTAAAGAAATGGCAGAGGAGCAAGATGGGTGGAGAAGAGGGCAGACAACCCAAAAATGTTGTGAAAAATCTGGGAGACTTAGGTTGTCTGGAACATAGGTTGCTGGGTGCAGGGGTGGCTCTATCATGAGGCCAACTGAGGCGGTGGCCTCAGGCGGCAGTTTCCAGGGGGCAGCACTCAGACGGCAGCAGCACTCTCTGGCTCTGTTTTAATTTTATATTTTGCTGCCCTCTGGCCTGCTTCTGTCTTCCCACTTGGGAAGACAGAGGCAGGCCAGAGGCGGCAAAATCTAAAATTAAAACAGAGCCGGAAAAGTTTGCGTTGAGTGTGCATTCTTCGGAGAGCAGGTTGGCACTGTGCTGCTTGTAAGCTCCAAACTCATGCCTGCTCGGCTTCCTGAAGATGCTGCTGTTACGCTGTAGCTTGCACACCTCCAGCCCATCCTCCCCGGTCCAGTCTTCTGTGCGACTTCATTCTTCTTTCACCGCCCGCAGCTCCTCCTCCAGCCATGCCATCTGCTGCAGCCAGTCCTGGATGAGCCAGCTGTGCTCCATAGAGAGCTGCAGCAGTGTGTTTTTCTCCCAGCTCAGCTGCTCTAGTTGGCCGCGCAGCTCTTCTGTCTCCCCTCACTGCTGCCGTTGCTTGTCCTCAATTCCCTGCCCTCGCCCGCTGCTCCTCTGCATCTGTTAAGAGTCGGTTTCTCCTCTAGCTGCCCGATGTTCTTCCCGCTCTTCAGGTATGTCTGTGACTTGATATGATGCACAACTCTTACACTATTACTCTCCCATCATTAAGGGTTTTATGATGGAGATATGCTGGTGTATGAGGCCTTTTATGTGTAATATAAAAGTTGTTGTTTTGTATGTTTGCGTTCATGTGGATTTCCATTTTAGTGTCTGACAAACATTGGTTCCAAGCCCTTAAACTCCCCAGGAGTTTCCTGAGTGTTGTCCCAGTGGGCCGTTGTTCCTCAAACTTTTAAATATTCCTGCATCCGTTTTTGTTGACATAAGGAATAGAAAAAAAAAAAGGGGGACAGCCAGAATCTGTGATAAATGTATTTATATGAAGAACAGAACATGTCGACAAGCCATTGCTCTTTATCAGCAATTGTTAAATATGTTTGCTTGTACTTTTGTGAAGGGATATCAACTCAGATCAAAAGTGCTTGACAAAGGTCTTTATGGGAGCAATGATCTGCATGCATATTGTTTGCTTTCAAAAATGGTTCCACTCAATTCAAATGGCAGCCCTGGTCTCTCCCTCCCCCTTCCCCCCCCAAAAGGCTGATGGGATTAATGTCATCGAATTCCATTCTTGCAACTGCACTGTAAAATATGTAAAACATGGTGATGGCACTGAATATCCAGTGATCCCCCAAAAGCCAGAAACTGCCGATGATAATCGGGCAGCAGCGATATTGGATGCTACCCTGTTAGCAATCTGCGCTTTAAAGATAGGAGAGGGTTTTCCTCACTTATCTTTAAGGCACATGCGCTAACTGGACAGCATCCATTATCGCTGCTACTCGATTAGCACCATTCTCCTCCCCGGAACGCCTCAAACATGCCCTGATGCTAACCGGATATCATTGGGGCATGTAAGGCACTTAGGAGGGGACATCCAATGGCACTAACCACGTAAGTGCTGTTGAATATCCCCAACAAAGGCATCTACACAGTTTACTGGGCTATAAACTGTGTAGATGCCTTTCAAAAATTGGGCCTTTAGTTCCTAAGCCAGACCCCTAACTATTAGGCTATTCCTCCAATCCTATTATGTACAGGAGAATGTTTGTTAGTGAGATGGCCAGAATCAGATTTTTTTTTAAAATTAGATATTGAGTTTTGTGGGTGGATGTGCTAGTTCTGTTCTGTACCCATTGTTGAGGGAGGGGCTTCTGCGAATACAAAATATATGTTCAAAAAGAAAAAGCAACAACCATAAAACAGTTTATAACAAAATAAAATGAGTTATAATTTTCTGTTATAAACTGTGCAGTGGTTCTTTTAGTTCTGTGGTGTGTAAACATCTTTTTATTTCCCCCGCATTATCTAATTGACTTTTTAATTTGGTTCAGTCCCTGACTGCAGTTTTCAGAAAGCCTCTGCCCCGCCCCGCTGGCTCGGGGGGGGGGGGGGGGGCACCCTCTCATTCCTCGCCTCAGGCAGCAGATTGCCTTGAGCTGCCCCTGGCTGAGTGAGCTGTATTACTATAGGAGGGATTACAGATGATAGGAGGATTCTATTAGTTTACTGGGGGGAAAAATATTCAAGCACTAAAATTTTGGTTTACTGTATATTATAGCTGATGTCTAAATATAGCAAAGCTAATTCTCTCCTTTCTATTAATGTGACTGTTCTGCAGCAGACTAAAATTTGGTCCATCACCTATTCTTTTTTTTCTCACCCTTTTTTCCCCATTTTCTTCATTGGGGTTGACAGGCCATGTGGAAGCCCGCTTATGACTTCCTGCTGACTTGGAGCCAACAAATGGGCGACAGTTATCGTGATGTGATCCAAGAGCTCCACACTGCACTGGATCGAATGAAGAACCCCATCACCAAGCGCTGGCACCATCTGACGGGGACTCTCATCCTGGTTAATTCACTGGAGGTTCTCAGGGCTGCTGCCTTCAACCCTCCTACTGAACAGGAGGACTTTGTCATCTGAGCCACTGCACATTGGCCTGTGTTTAACAGCATATCACCTGCTTTCTGCTTAGCATGGAAATCTGAGCCAACACATGCAGTATTGACTTAATATTCAAACTTGAGGACTGATGTTTTAGAAACCGCCTTGATGATTCATTTATTCTATAGGTGGTATATTGACTAAATTTTCTAGACTAAAACCTCCTGAGAATGCTGTTACAGATGGAAACATCACAAAGAAAACAAGTGCTGATTATTATTTTTAAAGTATCATAGGGCTATTACTGGCAAATACCTTTCTGCTTACAACATTACAATTTCAAACTGTTTTTAAGCTTTTGAAGACAAATGGATCTCCTTCATATGAACAGTGATGGTGAAATAATGATTTTTGGTTTGAGATAAAGAGAAGGTTTTGATATGGGAGTTGTTTGTCCTTGTTTTTAATTATCCTGTAATTGTTTCTCATTGCTTTTGTAAATATGTGCTTAAAACTGAGCATAAGTGTTGATTGACATTTTTCAAATAATTAATTTCTGAAGATTTTATAGGCTGTGGCTTTATATAGTTCTTTTCCACTTTGTAAGATTTGTTTTCTAAACCTATTCTTATTACTTTTAAAAATTTGTGTTGTCTACAATGTTCTAAAAAGAGAATTCTGGCCAGAAGGCAAAACTGCTCTTAATGTTAAAAAAAAAAAAAAAAAAAAAAAAAAAAAAAGTAACCCTGTTTTTACTCACTCTAGTGTTTGGAGAGCACTGACACTTTTTGGCTTCTCTTATCGTTGAAGTCTCTTTATTGACAAAAATAGCCATGTAAATAAAACTTTCCCACTGCCTCTCTTCTGTAACTTTTGGAATATTCCTATACAGCTTGCTGCTTATAAATATTTTTTAATACATAAAATTTCTGCAGAAAGAAAAGGAACTAGGAAATGGAATATGTTTCTGTGGCTGATGTTGTCATATAGTATATAATCCTTGTTTGATAAAGGTAACCTCTAAAAGTTCAGGATGTACTTTTATAAAGTCGCACCATATGTCAAGCCTATATTTTTTTTTTAAAAAGTAGGCACCTACTTTTCTTTATAGGATACTAGTGCAAGTGGACACCTACGTGTATGGTCACATACTCTAGCCCTAGAGCTGGTATAAATGCCCATGCCTAGATTCGTAAAGTATGCATTTAAATTATCGTATTTTATAATTTATGTGCGTATTTGTATGCTTCACCCAAAGTTTGTCTATGCACAGTGAAATTATGCACCATTGGCGTGCACACATGCTTTCAGAATATCAACTGCCTTAGTTAAGCACGTTTATGCCCATTTATGCAGGTAAAATACCATGATTTACATGTGTAACTTTAGGTGACTCCATATAAAATTACAGTCAATACTATTTCTACTCTGTAGTATATCAAGCTGATGATAAAATGGAGTTTTGATCTTTAAAGTAAACAAACACGAGCGGGAAGCAGCACTGATCAGGAGGCATCCTAAAAGATTAAATGTTGATAAACAAAGATGAAAGTGGTCCATTCAGTTTGCCCACTAGCTTTGTTCAAAATGGTTAGATGCACAATAAAATCCCTTATGCAGTCTAACACTGCGGCTAATTCAGTGATTACAAACTGCAATATTGTATAAATGCTATAATCTAGATTTACTCTCAAGAAATATATTTTTCATTGTGTCCAAATAGAATTTTTATATAGATTTAGGACCTGATATTTAAAAGCTCAAAACCGAATAACCATGGGGGTTATCCGGATAAGGGTGTGGACTGAATATCTCCACAGAGCGCCTTGATGCTATCCAGATAGTGCTGCGGTGGTCCAGGGGTAGAGTAAGGGCAGTGAATAAACCCAGCCACACTAACAGCTTTTACTACATCTTCTGGTAACGAATTCCAGAATTTGATTACGCGTTGAGTGAAAAAATACTCTTAATACTCTTAAATAGGTTCCATTGGAGCTTCATTGCATGTCCCCTAGTCTTTCTACTTTTTGATGGAGTAAACAATCTGTTTACCCGTTCTACTCCATTCATTAATTTATAGACCTCTATCATATCTCTCCTCAGCCGTCATGTTTCCAAGTGGAAGAGCCCTAACTTTTTAAGCCTGTCCTCATAGGCGTATCCTTCCATCCTCTTTACCATTTTGGTAGCTCTTCTCTATACCTTTTCTAATTCTACTATGTCCTTTTTAAGATATGACTACCAGAATTGCACACAATATTCAAGGTGCATTTGCACCATGGAACAATATAGAGGTATTACAGTATTCTTGATTTTATTCTCCATTCCTTTCCTTATGATTCCTAGCATTCTGTTTGATTTCTTGGCTGCTGCTGCACACAGGGTGGAGAGTTTCAACGTATTATCCACGATGATGCCTATATCCTTTTCCTGGGTGGTAGCCCTAATGGGGGGACCTTGCATCATGTAACCATACTTTGGGTTATTCTTTCCTATGTACATAACTTTGCACTTGTCCACGTTAAATTTCATCTGTCATTTGGATATTGAGTCTTCCAATTTATCAATGTCGTCTTGCAATTTTTTACAATCCTCTTGTGTTTTAACAACTTTGAATAATTTTGTGTCCTCTTCAAATTTGATCACCTGACTTGTTCCCATTTCCAGGTCATTTACAAATATGTTAAAAAGCAGCGGACCCAGCATATATCCCCAGGGTACTCCACTATTCATCTTTCTCCATTGAGAAAATTGACCATTTAGCCTTACTTTCTGCTTTCTATTTTTAACCAGTTCCTGATCCACAACAGTACAGTGTATCCTATCCCATGACTCTTTAATTTTGTCAAGAGTCGCTCATAAGGGACCTTGCAAAGGCTTTCTGAAAATCCAGATACATTATATTAACCGGCTTACCTTTATTTCCCCATATATTCACAACTTCAAAAGAATATATCAAATTAGTACTACAAGATCTTCCTGGCTAAGTCCATGATGGCTTTTCTCCATTAAACCATGACTGTCTACGTGTTCAGTAATTTTATCCTTTATAATGGTTTCTATCATTTTGCCCGGTACTGACAACCTCACTGGTCTAGTTTCCTGGATCACCCCTGGACCCTTTCTAAAAATTGGCATTATACTGACTATTCTCCAATCTTCAGGTACTACAGATGATTTTAATGATAGTTCACAGGTTACTAATAGTAGCTCAGCAATCTCATATTTCATTCCTGTCAGCACCCTTTGATATATGCCATCTGATCCAGGTGATTTGCTAGTCTTTAGTTTATCAGATAGTTGTAATAACATCTTCCTTATCGGCCCTCCAGTCCAGTCCCGAACCTCTGGGTTGAGCACCTCCTCCAGCAGCTTGGAGACTGAGCACGTCATCTTTTGATGACCCTAGTATAAATACCCAAAGGACTACCCAAAAGCTCCAGTTTGCTCAGTCTCCAAGCAGCTTGAGGAGGTGGTGAGCCAGGATGCTGTACTCATCAGAGGGACAAATAGGAAGTTTTTAGTTTTATTTTTAGTTTGGGTTGAATCAGCTGGAGTGAGTAGTAGAGCAGCTTCTTTCTTTTTGGCTGATTGTCTGCATTAAAAAAAAAAAAAAAGAAGTGGAGAAACCCCCCCACCTTTCCTCCCCCTCCACTGGATTGAGTGGAGTGTGGTACAGAGGCTTTCAGGGTCCGGGGCTTGGCTGACTAGCTCTCAAACCCACTGAGAAGGTGAGGAGCTGGTGGAACACTACAGAGCAGCACCGTGTCGAGCAGTCTCCGGAGCCCCCTGATGCCGAAGCTGTGATTCCAGCTGAGCGCAGGGGGAGGTAACAGGCACCAAAAAGAGCAGCGGGGAGTCAGTAAAGCTGGCAGTTTTCTATAGCAGGCAGCTCCAGTGGCAAGATCTTGGTCCTGGGGGATTTTTAGCTGGTAGCTGCGTGGGAAAAAGCTCTAGAGCGATTGGCGGTGCATTGTTGGGTGGGCCGTGCAGTTTAATAGTGAGAGCAGACCCTGCCATGTGATAGCAGTGTGGGAAGAGCAGAGGAGCAGGTTTCTTTTGTTTTTCTCCTCTCTGCCTGTGTTTGTTTTCTTGGGTGCGTGTTTGGATCTGGCTGGCTGCAAGGTGCTTGGAGCAGTAGTTGTAAGTGTAGTTTAAAAAAAAAAAAGAGCCTTTACCAAGGGCATTGTCACAGTTTTCTTTGTCAGGGCAGGCTTCTGCAGGACATATTGCAGGCAGTATGCCATCTAGACCCTAGTGCCTGGTGTGTGTTCGGCAAGGGGGCTGTATCAGAGGCAGGCATTTGTAGAGGGTGTGCACAGGAGGCGGCCTCAATGGAGCAAGCCCTAGGGAACAGTTTGGAGCACCAGAAGGCACCTTCTCCAGTTGGATAACAGCAAGATCCCATATCCTCCCTCTTGCCATCTCAGGAGACAGCTTCCTGCTCCTCAGCCAATCCCGGTCTCTCCCTCCCTCAGACTCTGGGTCAGGCAGGGGTACCGGCTGTCTTTTCCCCAGAGTTTGTGCTTCTGCTTCACCAAGTGTTTTGTTTGCGCCAACAGGGACAAGGAGCGGGTTCCGCAGAGGTGGAACGTGGGGGAAAGCGGCTAGGGGCTCCTGCAGGGGCGGAGTCAGTGGCAGCCCCCACGAAGAAGCTGAGGCTCTTGGAGGAGGGATTGGATCATTCCCTGGTTCGTTCACCGGTGTCAGAGGGTCTGGATGGGGAGGACCACGACACAGAGTTGGAGATCGAAGAAGACCTGAAAGATGGTGAAATCCTGGAGCGCAAAGAGCAGGCGACGGTGGTCTGGTTGTTCCGCAGGGAGGAATTACCGGCACTCATTGCGAAATCCATTAAGGCTCTTAATATGCCTGCTGCTCTTCCAGTGGAGGATGACACTTTGGAGGATCCCTTGCTGCAAGTGGCCCAAAGTACGCAGAGGGTGTTTCTGGTTCAAAAAGTGATCCGGCAGATGATCCAAAAGAGTGGAATATACCAGAAGCGGGTCTCAGGGGTTCTAGGGCTTTAGCTCGGCTCTATCCCTTGTCAGATCAGGACCACAAATGTTTTTGGCCGCCCAAGGTGGATGTGGTGGTTGCAGGATCACCAAGAAGATAGTGATTTCGGTGGAAGGTAGTGTGGTTCTCAAGGACGTCCAAGATAGGAAATTGGACACCTTATTGAAGCAAGTTTTTGACATGAATGCCCTTTCGCTTCAAGCCTCCATTGGTGGGGTGTGGGTCGCTAGGGCCTGCCTCCGATGGTCTCAGCGGTTACAGCAGGGACAGCTGGCGGCAGAGCAGGCTGGAGAAGCAGCCAGGCTGTAGTCGGGGGCAACTTATTTGGTGGATATCCACTATGACCTTAATAGATGTGTCTTGAAGAGTATGGCTTCGGTGATAGCAGCTCGCCGCTATCTGTGGTTGTGTAACTGGGTGGTGGACAGTTCCGGTTAAGCAAGCTTCCCCTTCAGGGGAAAGCTGCTCTTCGGCAAGGACCTGGACAAATTGGTGAAGGACATGGGCGAGTCCAAAGGGGGTCACCTGCCAGAAGATGAGCAAAAACAAAGCCGCCCCTCTTCAGCGCCCAACAACAACAAGATTTTAGGCGTTTTCATTCTACAAGGTTTAACCAGTTCCAGAAGTGAAAGTTCCCTTCAAGGGGCCGATGGTTTTGAGGAGCTGGCAGAGGGTTTTCTTGAGACGCGAGGATGAGGAGGCAGCAAACGAGGCGGGCCCAGGCGGCGGTACAGCCCATAGGGAGTTGTCTGCGGGAGTGCTACCCTGCCTGGGTCCAAATCCCGTCCGACCAGTGGGTGCTGGAAGTCATTCGAGAGGGATATGCTCTAGAACTCGAACGCCCGTTGGCCAGTTCCTTTATTCAGTTTCCCTGCAAGGTGCAGGCGAAGGTGGCAACGGTATGGGAAACCTTGGAGCAGCTGTTACAAGTCATAGTCATAGTGCTGGTTCCCCCCGACCAGAGTGGCTGCGATCGATACTCCATTTACCTTGTGGTGCCAAAGAAGGAAGGATCCTTTTCCGATCCTCAGTCTCAAGCAGGTAAACCACTGTCTTCGGGTGTCACACTTTCACATGGAGACTTTGCAGTCCATCATAGTGGTGGTCCAAGAAGGGGAATTTCTTACTTCTCTGGACCTGTCGGAGGCTTACCTGCACATTCCAATTCAGCAGGAGCACCAGCAGTTCCTCAGGTTTGTGGTCCCTGTGGGTCATTTCCAGTTCCAAGCTTTTCCATTTGGTCTGGCAACAGCACTACGCACCTTCACCAAGGTGATGGTGGTGGTGGCAGTGGCACTTCTCAAGGAAGGCATCCTAGTGCATCCATACCTTGATGACTGGTTGATTCGAGCAAAGTCGAGAGGCTAAAGCAAACGAGCCACAGCCCGTGTGGTTCAGTTTCTGCAAAGTCTAGGTTGGGTGGTCAATATGGCCAAGAGCCTGCTGACCCCATCTCAGGACCTCGAGACATGTGCGGGGAAAGTCTTTCTTCCAGTGCTCTGGGCACAGGGGCTTTGCAGGTTGGTATGTTGGTTTCTGGCCAGGTCCGCCCCCCCACAGCCTGGCATTTTCTAAAGCTCCTGGGGACCACCGTAGCCACTCTCGATCTGGTGCCATGGGCAAGGGCACACATGAGGCTGGTGCAGAGGGCCTTGCTCCATCGGTGGTCGCACCAGACCATCCCCTTTCACACAGACTCTCCTGTCCTTAGGAGACCAAGCAGGTGCTCCAGTGATGGCTTCACCCAGGGAACCTGAAAAAGGGGATGCCGCTGGAATTTGGCGTTGATGACGGACGCCAGCCTGTCTGATGGGGGGGGGGGGAGTGGCCCATTGCAAGGGACGCTTTGCCCAGGGACAATGAAGCACACAGGAGAGGTGCTGGTCGATCAACAGGCTGGAAATGCGAGCCGTTGTCTTAGGAATCTGGAAGTTCCAACCCTGGTTGCAGAGGAAGGCAGTTCAAGTACTTTTAGACAATGTAACTACAGTAGCCTACATCAAGCGCCAAGGGGGCACAAGCAGTGTACCCTTGAAGGAGGAGTCCAACCGGCTGTTGAGTTGGGCCGAGGAGCACCTCCAGGCCCTCTCAGCAGTGCACATAGCAGGAGTTGACAACGTAACGGTGGACTATCTCAGTTGAGTGCATGTGGATCCTGGGGAGTGGGTGCTCAGTCAAGAGGTGTTCTCCCAAGTAGTGCACCGCTGGGGCGTTCGTCATTTATCTGATGGCAACCTTTGAGTGTGCCAAAACCAGTTGCTTCTTCAGCAGGCAACGGGAGAGGATGTCGGAAGTTCTGGATGCCCTAATGCAGTGGTGGCCTGAGTAAGGGCTTCTGTATGTGTTCCCACTGTGGGTGCTAATAGGGCGGGTCATGCAGAGGATAGAGGCCCCCACCGGGTTCTAGTTATTCTTATCGCTCTGGATTGGCCAAAGAGGCCGTGGTACATAGATCTCATTCAGCTTCTGGAGAGTCATCCATGGTGGCTCCCAGTGCGGGAGGATCTGCTAATGCAAGGACCGGTGCACATGCCGCAAGTGGATCGATTCTTGCTTACGGCCTGGCTCTTGAGAGGGCGCGATTGATGAAGAAGAGTTATTTGGCGGCTGTGGTTTTCACCTTGTTGAGGGCCAGGTACAGGTCTACCTCTCTGGCTTACATTCGCGTCTGGCGCATCTTCGAGGCATGGGGTGTGGCAGACAAATTCGCTGTCCAAGGCTTCCGTGTCAGATGTCTTAGCATTTTTTACAGGACGGGTTTGATAAAGGACTGGCAGCTAGCTCCTTGAGGGTCATCTGGCAGCGATTTCCTGTTATCGAGAGAAGGTCATGGGGTAGCGTTAGGAGCGCACCGTGATGTGGGAAGGTTCCTTAGGGCGGTGGCACTTCTGCATCCGCTGAGTAGGTCAATAGTGCCGCCGTGGGGTCTCAATTTGGTGCTAGAAGCATTGGTACGTGATCCTTTGAGCAGAGCTTTGCTCAAGGATCTTACCCTCAAGACAGTTTCCTTGTGGCCATATGTTCTGTGTGCAGAATTTCGGAGCTGCAGGCTGTCTTTTGCAGGGGCCATTTCTGTTGTTTTCCGATGAGATGGTGGACCTGAGGCTGGTTCCCTCCTTTTTGCCCAAGGTAGTCTCGATCTTTCATTTGAACCAGGCCGTCACCCTGCCGGCTTTTGGCAATGGAGAGAAGGGCTCTGCCGATCAGAAATTATGCCTGCTGGACGTGTGGCAGGCCCTGAGGACATAGCTGAAGAGGACAGCGCCTTTCTGCAAGTTGGATTGCCTGTTCATTTATTTATTTTTTTTTTATTTTTAGCTGTATTTATATTCCGCTTTTCACCGGGTCAAAGCAGTCAATTGGGGGATACATTTAACACGAGGGGATATGACACACATACGTTAATACTTACAGGGAACATGGGTAATGGAGGGTTAAGTGGCTTGCCCAAGACCACAAGGAGTGCCTATAGGACTAGAAATCCCAGTCCCTCCGGCCTGAGATTGCTGTCCCCAGGTGGGACTTGAACCTCCGGCCTGAAGTACCTTGTCCTAACCACTAGACCACTCCTCCCTCATTTTATTTGGCAGTCCGCGCAAAGGCGAAGGCTTCTATTTCCAGGTTGATCAGAGAAATTATTGCATCAGTGTACATTTTGAAGGGTAAACCAGTGCCGGCAGGGCTGCAAGCTCATTCCACTAGGTCTCAGGCAGCCATGTGGATGGAGTATAGCTTTGTTCCGCCAGTTGAGATTTGTAAGGTGGTTACCTGGTTGTCTCTGCATTCCTTTGCCAAACATTACTGTCTGGATGTCCAGGTGCCAGGGGATGCCTGTTTTGGATCAGCGGAGCTTCAGGTTAGTCTGGCAGGTCCTTCCCGTTGAATTTACTGCTCTGTTACATCCCCAGAGGTTCGGAACTGGACCGGAGGACCGATAAGGAAGGTGAAATTAGACTTACCTTGTAATTGTTGTTCCTTGAGGAATTCCAGTCCAATCCCGGATCCCTCCCTATGAGACGGTTGTCTGTTCTGGGGCCTGAAGCAGGATTCTGAGTTTAAAAATAATAAAGAGAAGAGGAGGATAGATCTTGGGAATCTCAGGCTCGGTGGGGGAGTTGGGGTGAACACAAGCCAGTTGTGTGTTCCTTGCTTGGTGTAGATGGCTGGCTATTGCCTGGAAGAGCATCTGGTAAGTTCCCATATGTCGGAGGAGGGAGTGGTACTTCTCCGCTAGGAGGTTTCATAGTTTAGGTTGAAGAAAAAAAAAGAATTTCTTCAGTGGTCTGTTCTTTGGCTCATATTAACTACTTGTTTGTTGCTCCTGTGAGTCTGCTTTGTCACTAGGTTATTGGAGCTTGTGGGTGGACCCTTGGATATTTATACTAGGGTCATCAAAAGATGACGTGCTCAGTCTCCAAGTTGCTGGAGTAGGTGCTCAACCCAGAGGGTCGGGACTGGATTGGAGTTACTCAAGGAACAACAATTAGCAGGTAAGTCTAATTTCTCCTTCCTGGCTTATTGAAATTTGTTTCAATTCTTCTGATACATCATCTTTAAATGCCATTTCAGGCACGGGCAACTTCCCTACATCTTCAATAAAGACTGAAGCAAAGAATTCATTTGGTGATTTCACAATGGCTTTGTCCTTCCTTAGTGCCCCTTTTACCCTTCTATCATCTAATGGTCCAACTGACTCTCAGGTTTTTTTTGCTATGAAAACATTTTTATTATTCATTTTCCCTTCCATGGCAAACTTTTTTTTTCAAATTTTCTTTGCCTGCCTTCTCAATGCCTTGCTTCTAACTTTCCAGTGCTTATGTTGGTTCCCATTTTTGTCACTTGGCTCCTTTTTCCATTTCCTGAAAGATGCTCTTTTTTTTTGGCTACAGCACCCTCTCTCACTTCGTTAAACCATGCTGGCAGTTTTTTGGCCTTCCTTAAAGCATGGAATATGTGTGGTCTGGGCTTCCAGAATTGTATTTTTAAACAATGCTCATGTTTGATGTATACCTTTTAACCGTTGTAGCTGCTCCTTTTAGTTTTTTCTTAACTGTTTTCCTCATTTTATAGTCTTCCTTTTGAAAGTTAAAAGGTAGTACTGTGGATTTCCTTGCCATCCTCCCTCCATTTATTAAATCAAATGTGATCATGCTGTGATTACTTTTGCCAAGTTGTCCCAATACTGTTATCTCTTGCACCAGAGCCGGGGTTCCACTAAGGACTAGTTACAAAAAGGGGGGGGGGGGGGGGAGTGATTTTGAATCTTGAACCAGCTGCTCTAAGCCAGTCATTTATTTCATCTTTATCTCCCTAGCATGTCCTGCTATGACATTGCTTCAGTTGATACAATGGGTGATTTCAATTACACCAGTAACTTTTGTTAGCTTCCCTGATTTCTTTTAGCATTTCATTATCCATCTGTTCATTCGTGTTAGGCAGATAATAGTACACCCTTCCCTTGTTATATGGTATTTCTATCCGTAGAGATTCTACATTGTGTTTTATTTCCTGCTGACCCTTTATCCTGGTTGACTCAACACCCTCTCTCACATAGAGTGCAATGCCGTTACCAATTTGATCTACCCTCTCATTACGATATAGTTTGTACCCAGGTATCACAGTATCCCATTGATTGTCCTCCTTCCACCATATCTCTGAGATGACAATTATATGATTTATTAAGGTTTAATATATTGCCTTTCAAATACATGGCAAAGCAGTATACAATAACAAACTAAAATCAAAGAGAGAAAGGACCTACAAATCATCATAGAATAGGGATAGAGGAGAGGTGATAAAGATGGGAGGGGATAGATAAGACAGCGTATAGAGGGAGGGAGCCATGGATAAAGAGAGTGGTGTAGACAGCGAGTTACAGGTGCTGCTTATCTATCACACAGTATACAATGTCATGAAATGCTTAGTGAAAAAGATGTTTTTAATGACAACTTGTATGCTTTATATGATGATTCTGTGCGGAGGGTGACTGGTAGGATGTTCCATAAAGGGGGGAGGAACATAAAGAAAAATGCTGTATATCTGGTACTTTCAAGTCTGGCACCAGAGACTGGGAGGATATCTAGGGAGTTTGTCTGCAAAGAATGAAAGGGTCTAGTGGAAGCGCAAAAGGAGATAATGTAGAACAGGTACAGTAGAGTGTCTGTATATAAAGACTTGTGAGTAAGTGTGGTTTAAGTCTTTTCTCTCCTCCCACTCCTCTGTTCAAGCTGGTCCTTCTACTTTCCCTACTACTACTCTCCCATGTGGTGTTCCCCCCAGGATTCTGAACTGGCACCCCTTTTCTTTAATCTTTTTCTTGCCCCCTCACTTTTAGTCATCCAGCAATCTGGGTTATCGGCGTATTATTATGCCCGTGACATTATTTTGCTGTACCATACTCGTACTCTCCAAATTGATCTTTTCCCCCCTGAACCCTTGGCTTGCCCTGCCCTGCCCTGCCCATATCACCTTGTGGCTGTTGTCTAATTACCTGCACCTTAACCCTTCCAAATCAGCTGCCATGTGGTTCACCTTTGGTGCCCCCTGCCCTGCAGTAGCCCCCATTTTGCCTGACACTTATATAGCCCCCCCACTTCATCTCTTTGGTATCTTGGTGTCATTCTTGATTCCGCCCTCTCTTTCCATCAGCACAGCACCTCACTTGTGCACTGCTTGTTTGTCACACTCTGCCAATTATGGGCAGTTTGTCCATTTCTCCTGGCATCCTCCCTGACAAAACTCATAGTAGCGCTCCTCCTGTCCCACCTTGACTATTGTAATGTATCTTAGCAGGTCTACCACAATATCAGATTCATTGTTTACAATTACTTCAAAATAAGGCTGCTTGATGACTCACCTACTCCTCATGTACAGACCACATATCTCCCCTTCTTGTCTTTTTACATTGGCTTCCTCTCAGATTCCGGTTCCCGTACAAGATACTCATTGCCATACACAGAGTAATTCACACTGACATGCCACATTACCTTGCAGACCTCATTCATGTGCACCCTCCCCCTCCCCCTCTCAATCTGCAATGATCGTTTAGCTCTCCCATCTCCTACTCATGCACACCTTGAGTGAACTCTTCAATCTGCTTTCTTTTTCCTTGGACCAGCACTCTGGAACTCACTTCCAGCTACACTCCTCTCCAAACATTTCTTACAGAAATTCAAGACAGTGCTAAACCTTGCCTTTGACCTCTCCCCAGCCTCAGCCCCACCTAACTACCATGTTTGTTTTCTTAATTCTGCATGTCTTTATTCTTTTCTGAGTGCCCTGTCTCCTCTGCTGTCCTATCTAATAATTGACATTTTCTAATTTCACTACAACCTATTATTGTAAACGGCTCTGGTGCCTCTGTCTCAGCGGTCACTCAAGTGTTCAAGTGAGAATTTTGTACTGGAAAGAGTAGTAGACTGGAAGCCTGTGGTATTGGAACAAGATGGGGGTAATATGATCGAATCTGTTTGAATGGGAAAGAAGGCAGACTGTGGTAGTCTGGATTGGAGGTGTTTAAGTGCAGATTGGGATATACCAGCGTATATGGAGTTGCAGTAAGCCACATGCAAAATGATAAAGGTGAGTGCAAGTGCTGTTGGGTTGAAAGGGCAGATGGCACAAAATCAACAAAGTGCAAAGAATGAGGACTGCAGGATGTGGCTAACCTGTTTCTTGAGGGACAGATCTGGATTAAGGAAGACTCCCAGGTACTTGAAATGTGGGCAGAGAGGAATGGGCTGGCCATGCAAAATGGGGGAAAGATCGGGTGCTGAAGGGTTCCCAGTGAGCTAGGAGTTCTTGGTGCTACTGAGTTTCAATTGGTATACTTTTAGCCAATGTGATACTTTGAATAAGCAAGTGTTGAGAGAGCTGGGGACAGAGTCAGTGAAGTCCACCAGAAGAACCTAACCTTTCATTTAGTGCTGTATACTCTAGCTCTCCCATCTTATTTTTTAGACTTCTAGCATTTGCATACAGGCATTTTAGAGGTAGTATTTTCTTTATATTAACAATATAGTTTTCAGTTGACAAGGGTAATTTGGAATCTTTCAGCTTTGTCTGCTCTGTACTTAAAGGCATCTGGGCTACTTTTATTGTTCTGGAACCTCTCAGGATGCCCTAATTTCCCTCTTTTGCTAGTATGCCTGCTACTATTTGGATTAGTGCTGACCTTACCCAGATAGCAATTTACAGCCACTATCCAGATAAGCTGGTCGAAAACCAGGCCTGAATTGTTGACTGGCTAGCCTAGCCCGATGAAAGATGAAAATTGCACTATTCAGATAATGATGGTATTTATCTGGCAGTGGGTACATAATCCAGATATTTAGTGATAGCCATTATCTTGATACTGCTGCTGCATATTCAGTGGATATTTAAACTCCATGCCTGTTAACACTAGAAGTCCCAAAAGGAATTTTACCTAGAAACCCCAAAGTGCGTCAATTGACGCATTACCATGACATAGCATGAAATGCAGATGTGAATTAATGTGAAGTTACTTATTTGTTAAATACATGCAGTATGTGATGTCATTACATGATGTCATTGTGTGTTCATTGTTTGTAATGTTGGAGTAAAACTGTAAACAGTGATTGAGATGCACTACCTAGTGGGAAGATGAATTTATACCTAGAAGCCCCAAAGTACATCAGTTGATGTACTTTGGGGCTTCTAGGTATAAATTCATTTTCCTTCTAGGTGGTGCATCTGTCATTAATTTTCGATGCACATATTTGAACATCTTCACCTTGCTAACAGAGTCATGCAACATGACTGACATGGTTCTAGCAGTGGTGCTGGTATACAACTTTGAAGATGCATTTGCGTCAATTGACACACTTTGGGGCTTCTAGTGTTAAATACTGTAGTAGCCACGTTGAATACTGGGTGGCAAATTATATCCAGCACCTAATAGGCTGCAGAGTAGAGTCCTAACTGATGAGTACCATCAGTCACCAAGCATGGTGATTGATTGCTTCTTATCAGTTGCTATTGCAACAAAGAGCATTCTGAGGCAAAGAGATAACCACATCTAATTCTGATATATAGTTATTATGGCTATACAGCATCAAGGATATGTCTGTATTTCCATGGGTGACCAAATCATGTTGGCACACTTAATCCGAAAGTGGTTGCCCATTCTGTTGTCATTTTATGTTTCTGTTTTATATATGTTTTTATATTTCTTAAGGTGCTGTTATCAAACAATAGTATAGAAAGAATGTTAATAAACTAAATTAAACAAGATCCAGGTCTGACATCTATGGATGGCCAGTCATGAGTTGTCAGAGGTCATGAATTAGCTCTTCTCAGAGTTTTGGTCTGTTCCTCAGGTCATCTTCTTTCAGTTGCATTCTGAAATTGTTGCCTACTTACACTGGTGTTTGTAAACATTTTGGGGGACTGACTTTCAGTTATAGCTTTGCCCAGAAAATTTATGCTACTTTCAGCTTTGGGAGGGACTAGTTACTTATCTGGGTTCTGTTTCCCCAGTAGTGAAGATAATAGGAAATTTAGGCCAGTAGTTATTAGGCTGCAGTAAAATACCACATTTTAGAGTAGCAAAAGATACTAGCCTGCAGTAACTTAGTAATCAACCCCCACCCTTCCTGATTCTCTTCCCATTGAATCCCCCATTCCACCTCTGCATCCTTTTTTTGCTAGGGTGTGTTTGGTGGCCATTTTGAAGATGGGAACCTGCCAGGGCTGGAACATATAGGTTTATTCCTGTCTCTACACTAGCTATCAGGATGCGGGGGTAGGGGGAGTTGGGAAATGGGGATTCACTTTGAAGAGGATTGGGGGAGCAGAATTTCATTGTGGAGGGTTATTGGTTCATTGTTAGCCCTTTTAAGAGGATAATTTTATAACAGGATACCTAGATTAAGGTGGTAAGAAGGTAGCTATTTTATAAAGACACATAGGCACCTACTGTGCAAATCCAGCAGCAATCACCACTACTTACTATTCTACACTTCACATGAGCACCAAGGAGGTTTACAAAATATCAGCATATAGAAAATATAAAATTATATGGAGAGTGAAAAGACTTAAAGGAAGAATGAGAGAGAAAAGTAGCAGCATATCATATTAACTCAATCAAAAAAATACCCACCTAAAGCTATGGAAAGTAAGCTAAAACATCTATCAAAAAATATGCCCTCCAAGATTAGGAACAAAAAATGCATACAAGTATCCAAATCTTTAAGGATCTCAAACAGTTTGGTATCCGGCAATCAAGCTCAAACAATTTTAGGCTACCGGGCCAGCACGGTATTAGATCATCATTCGTCCATGAGACTGGAGTAGTAACTATGGCATACATACCCTCCATTAAAGACCTAAAACGGTCAACTATTGAATGGCATATGAGCACTAAATATTTCACCAGCTCAAAAGAGGACTCCACCCCCCCCCCCCCCTCTCGATGGAGCTGGCACCAGACCTGAGGTCTTCCATGCCCTTGCTGAAGGCTGTAGAGCCATCTGGTCTTGAGGCCAGGATTGAGGCCTTGGAGCGCGGTTTGCCTTCTTTGCCCAGCAGTGGGCTCTGATGCTCGATTCTTCCAGATTGTCACTTCCAACCATGGGGCCCTCCATGTCGAGGGACTTCCTAGAGGTCGAGCCGATCCTAGAGTGCCACCAACCTTGAGATATTTTAACCCCTTAGGCATAGCCACTCTTCCCCCAGCAGGTACAGCCCTGCAGCACACAGGGGGTGGGGGGACATCTGGTACATTATTCCCACAGGTGGTGGGCCATCACCATCAATGCCTGGGCCCTTCAGGTGGTCAGGGAGGGTTACCACCTCCACCTTCTACAGACACCCCCCTCATTCTTCCTCAGAGAGCCTCCTAGGACTCCCATTTACTGGGCCCTGCTCCAGCAGGAACTCACAGGCCTTCTAACAAGAAAGGCAGTGGAACTTGTCCCAGTCCACCTCAGGGGCAGGGGGTTCTACTTCTGCTATTTCCTGGTCCCCAAAAGGACTGGAGAGTTTTGTCCCATTCTAGACCTGCAGGAGCTCTACAGGTTCCTGGTGAGTGAAAAGTTCAAGATGCTGTCCCTTGGAACATTGCTGCCATACCTCCAGCAGGGAGGCTGTCTATGCTCCTTGGACTTAAAGGACATGTACACATACATCCATATCCACCCCCTCCGCAGGCAGTACCTTTGCTTTGTGGTGGGCTGAGGTCATTACCAGTACAGAGTGCACCCCTTTGGGCTGGCCACCACCCCACGGGTATTCACCAAGTGCCTGGCAGTCATCGCAGCCCACCTCAGACTCCAAGGGGTGTTCGTCTTCCCCTGATTGGTAAAGAGCAGCGCCACCACTGAAGTACAATAGATGGCAGGCTGCACGATCCTTGTCCTAGAGCAGGGGTGGGCAAGTACGGTCCTGGAGAGCCGCAGACCAGTCAGGTTTTCATGATGTCCCTAATGAATATTCATGGACCTATTTCCATACAATGGAAGGCAGTGTATGCAAATAGATCTCATGAATATTCATTAGGAACATCATGAAAACCTGACTGGTCTGCGGCTCTCCAGGACCGGACTTGCCCACCCCTGTCCTAGAGCTCTTGGGGTTCGTAGTCAATTACCCAAAGTCTCATCTCTAGCCAACTCAAAACATGGAGTTCATAGGGGCACAGCTGGACATGATCCAGGCCAGGGCTTTTCTTCCAAGGGACAGGGCCTTACACCTCCAGGCGATCGCAGAGGGTACCCGGTGCCACCGCTTGGTGTCTGCCAGACACATGCTCCACCTACTGAGACACATGGCATCCATGGTGCATGCCAACACGGATTTTGTGAATCACATGGTGTTGAAACACTATTGACATCCCTGTTTAATGCTCTAACCATAGGCCTGGACAACATCAGACAAGGTTTTGCTTTAATCTTCATGGACATTGCCGCTGCCTTCGACACAGTTGATCATGAAGTACTCCTGTCACGCCTTAGAGCAGGGGTCTCAAACACGCGGCCCGCGAGAGCATCTTGTGCGGCCCGCGAAGCACCGGCGAGTAAAAAAAAAAAAAATTCCAAACTTGCCGCCGCAGTATTAAGCGTCCCGCGGGCCCCTCTGCCTGGTCCTCTCCTCCCTGCAGTATCAGCTCCAAAAGCGGCGGCTTTCAGAGCCGCGAAGAGAGAGAGTTTCGCGCGGTTCTGAAGAGCAGCGAGAGAGTCTTCAGAACCGCGCGAGAGAAACTCTCTCTCTTCGCGGCTCTGAAAGCCGCCGCTTTTGGAGCTGATACTGCTGGGAGGAGAGGACTCTGCCAGACAGAGGGGCCCGCGGGACGCTTAATGCTACTGCGGCAGCAGCAGCAAATATTGGTTGAGCACAAGAGCCGGTGTAACAGTGTCCACTCACTTGACTGATCACTGCCGCTCTGCACAACATTTGTTCACTCAGTTTAAAGTGGTTTTGGATCATGTTGTGTGATTGGAACAGGGCACTGATTTAGACCAATTTCTTCTTCAACAGGAATAATTTTAGATTTATGATTTACAAACTACTTGACCCTCTGTCCTTAATTCTTCTGTGGAATGGAATGTGTTTTACTAAATAGGATGTATAATGGCTGCTGGTTTGATTGGCTCTGGGGGAATGTGATGTTTGTTTCGGATGGGTGCTAGATGAGATAATATGGTGGCAATGGTAGTTGAACTTTACAGCGTCTTTTTCTCAATAGAATCTCAAGAACCATTTTAGATAGCCCCTGCTGTTTGACATGGCCCCTGAAGCATGCGAACTGCTGAAACACTGGTTTGTGGCCTGATTGGAATGTTGTTAAGGGAGCTGCCGTTAACACTGAGGCGTCAAGTTCAATGAGATGCTAAGATAAGTTAAGCTATTGCTATATGGATATTTACTGACTTGATAAATGCATATCAATTGACGCAAAAGTTAAGCTTTGGACAAAGTGATAAAGAAATTGAAAAATGGTGTGTATATTTATAAGTAAAATGAACAAAAGACTTATGTTGGCCATTAAGCAGCAAATATACATTTTTTAAACATCTACCTTGGCTGATGGTGGGAGGGGGGTTAGGACTGGTAATGGGCTATGGGGGGGGGTTAGGACTGGTAATGGCCTATGAGGGGGTAACTGAAAATGGGGTGATGGGGGTAACACTGAAAATGAGGTGATGGGAGGGGGTTAGGACTGGTAATGGGCTATGAGGGGTAAGACTGGAAGTGGGCTATGGGGGGTTAGGACTGGTAATGGGCTATGGGGGGGTAAGACTGGAAGTGGGCTATGGGGGGTTAGGACTGGTAATGGGCTATGGGGGGGGGCTAGGACTGGTAATGGCCTATGAGGGGGGTAACTAAAAATGGGGTGATGGGGGTAACACTGAAAATGGGGTGATGGGGGGTTAGGACTGGTAATGGGCTATGGGGGGGCTAGGACTGATAATGGGCTGGGGGGTCTGCTAGGACTGGAAATGGGCTGAGTGGAAGGGGGGCTTGAACTGCAAATGGCTGATGGGGAGGGGGGCTTGGAATGGAAATGGACTGTGAGGGGATGGAGCTAGCACTGGAAATGGGCTGATGGGGGGAGCAAAGATTGGAAATGGGCTGATGGGGGGCTAGGACTGAAAATGGGCTGATGCAGTGACTAGAAGGGAGGGGGTGCTGTGTGGGACTGGAACTAGAAGGGAGCTGATGTTGGGGGAGGATTAGAATGGGATGGAGCTGGGAGAGTGAAATGGAGAGGGGAAAATATTTTGTGTGGGAGGGAAGACAAATCTACAGTTGGCCAGGTAAGTGGGGATTGAGGATGGAGGGATAAAATTTGAGTGGATGAAAATAGGAATGAGGAAAGAGCAAAAGGAGAAAGATTAATATGTTAAAGCAGATGTAGAGGGAGAATGGAAAAAGCTAGAAGAGAGAAGAAAGGACAAATGGACAGCAGACGATGGAGAGTTAGCAGAAGGCACGAAGAAGAAACCAGAAGAAACTGGCTGGAACTGAAAAAAAATGCACAAAAGGTAGAAAAATATCTTTATTTTGAATTTATTAACTGGAATATGTCAGTTCTGGGAAATGTGCATCAATAACGTCTGCGCTTTGTTTAGTACAAGAGGAAATTAATTTATAGTTTTATTTCTACAGTGTTGTTGTACATTCCAAGTTTGGCTTTTGGGGTTCCCAGTTTAATTGTCTTGTTTCTAAATTTTGATTCCTTGTTTGGTGATGGTGTATTCTGCATGTGTAACTGAGCTGAGGTATTCTGTTTATGTAATTCCTATTTGACATTGCTACTTGTTCTCTGTCCCCAGTAGGTCATGTATTGTTATTCTCTGAAATGTATTGATTTAATATTTGCAGTGTTGCCTTTTGATAGGTAGGGTATGGTGCTTTGTGAGTCCTGGTAGTTGTAATCTTCTGAATATGTAATCTCTGGTCTAGTCTCCGCTTGGTCCTGGGTTCATTTCACTTCACAGACGCAGGAGGGTATTGTAATAAGACAAGCAAACAGGTGTGGCTTGGAGAAAGGTTTTTATGTACAAATAGGCTTAATCCATAGGTATTGAACAGAGGTATATAGTGATTGTTACAGAGCTGTTTCAGTGTGTATCAATGAATCTGTGTGTGCAGGTGTGCATGTGTGAAGTGTGAGAGAGATAGAGGCCAGAACCTGTGGGTCAGAGCCGCATGGTAGGCCAGAACATGTGGGTAGAGAGAGAGAGAGAGAGAGGGGGAGGGGTGAAGGGAGTTGAGTATCAGAGCCTCATGGTAGTGTCCAAACCTGTCCGATGAAGGAGAGAGAGAGAGAGAGAGACAGGAAGTGTGTCTGTCCTTTATAGTGCCTCTCCAGCAGTTCCCCTTGAGGTCTGCTATTGTCTTTGGCCACTCCCTTTAAGGTCTGCCCATCTTGATTTAGCAAGGAGGGGCTGCAGCCAGGTCCTAGAGACTGACATCACCAGGGGGTCAGAGTTTAGACTGAATTAAACAGAGTCCATAGCTGCATGAAATGTATGCTGACATCTCCCACACCTTTTTTTATTTTTTATTTATTATTTGTGCCTGGAAATGGTGGAAGCAAACCTGTGGTACCTGTCCCAGCTGCCATTACCTGATAGTAGGCAGCTTGTCGAATACCTCCTGTATTAAATACCTTGCTATGTCTAGCAGGTCCCCTGTCCTGCACAGTACTGTCTCTAGTGTTCTAGAGATAAACAAGTCTCCTTATGAGTCCAAACCTCATGTCTTAGGTTGAGCAGCCACTACTGGGGGGGGAACCCAATATGCCACTTACATACCCGTCTTAGAGAGAGTGAACAGTGCATAAGGTCTGCAGGAATTTTTAAGGAGGCTAAAACCAAACGGTACCAGGATGCTATGAGTGAGGATAGGAAGCAATACTAGACTGCAGCTGACTCTGGTATTCAGTGTAATAGGAAATACCGAATTAGCCAAATTAGCAGGCCAAATTAGCCTGGATGTAGGGGTGGATGCTGGAGAGGTTCAGTGTAACTACCTTAAAATGTTGTTGTTCTGTATGACATGCGCTGCAAGGAAATGTACATTTTTTTTTTCATCTTACAGCACAAGAAAATTACAATAATGCATAGCAATATTTGTACAGCAGTTAAAATAATAATAGGGTGAATAAAAACATTAAAGACATGATCAGCAGTAGGTGAGTAACCAAATAACAATTCCCACACAGACACATGAGCATCTTGTAGCAAGTGTCCAACAATTTGTTGAATGTGTCCATTCTCATAGGCGATGGTGTGATTCACTTCAGTGGATGTTGTTTTAAGGTGATCAATATAGGCATGGAGTTCTGTAAAGTTGAGCAGTTTATGTAGTGTCTCTTCTCCCATGCCAAGTGGTAATGGATGCACAGCATATGAGATAAAGTCTGGAATGTCCATAGAGTCATTGGTAACCAGCGGTGTGGAATAAGTTGTCCCATTAATGGTGAGGGAGACCAGTGGTGTATGACTGCACCAGGTATTGTTTGGTAAATAGTTTGAACTGTACAACAAAGTGTTCTTGGGAAGGCGAATGTCATGCATTCTGGGAGCAATCGAAAAAGAAACTTTCTGGGGAAAGAACAGATGAAAACAAAAGTGTCCAGCTCCAAGGTAGTCAGGGGATATGAGAGCTTAACAGTCAGGGAGCAAGAGGAAGAATTGTTCCAGCAGGAGGTGTCAGCCTCTTTAAACTGGTGAGGTTGACACTTGAACTGAAATGTAGTCTGCTCACACAAACTGGGGTCCATCGGCTTGAATGAAGTCCAGGTGTCGTCCAGTGGCTGTACCCATGTGAGATGGTCCACAGGATACATAAGCATATTATCAAATTGCACCCCAATATTAACAACAGGATAAATAACTGTGTGTTGTCCTGACCATGGGATCAAAGTACAGATAGAGCAGCCTTGTGGTGAACAAATGGGAACACTAACTGTCCACCAATCAAGGTGAGCTATAGCAAATTCAGGTATTTTGGTACTAGCCATATGGATGAGAGATGGTGGCCAGTGTCCTAACTTAGCAGTGATCAGAATTTCCTTTAGTATAGTAATAAGCTCGATCTGTACTTGATCACAGGCAAGAGCCCAGGAAATATTGTACAAAATCAAAGCAGGAGGACCTAGAAAGTAACGTTCTGGGCATGCCCTCAATTCTTGTGTCCTTTCTAGAGAAGTGGAAACTGGTGGCTCCCACTGTACTTGAGTGATGTTTAATGAATAGAACACTGGCTTGTCCTGTACCGAACAGAAACTCAGGATGACCAGATCCTTTCCTTCCGGGAACGGTGGGGGTATTTCTTGATAACGATATACCCCACTTGTGGAGTTAGCCCAGCCACTCGTGCATATTCGGATGATAGTTCCTGTAATGAGACTTGAGTAGAAGAGAGCAGATACAAGAACAACAGCAAACCGAGACATATAAAAGCTAACTTGTTTCACTCTACTAGGGAGTAAACTAATACTGCCCACTTATACTATGTAACAACAAAACAAACAAACAAAATTAATAATTTCTACTACTTATTTACATAACTAACTACTTATTTACATAACTATTAAACACATGTACAGCAGGAGTAACTAGTTACCGTCCTTAAGCGACTTTTGTTCAGAAAGCAGCTGTCCGTGCTGTCTTCAGGTGGTATCTGAAAACAAAGACTGATAAAGCACATATTACCCATATGGTTTTAACTGGGTGATGTGTTTCCAGTACTGCTGGTTGTCAGGCATTAGGATCTGGTATAGGCTTGGGCCTAAGGTATCAGTAACTAAGTACGGTCCCTCCCACTTTGCAGTTCCAAAGGGGAGGTTTGGTCTAGGTCTCAGAATCATCACTTTACTCCCCAACCTTGAGGGGCCTTAAATCAGAACCTTTTGCATGTACCTCCTGCAAATAATCTCTAGCTTTTTCTGTGTTAGCTAGCACAGAGGTCTGAATTTCTTTTAGATGTTCTTGCAGGGATTTCATCCACTCATTGGTGAGAATTACGGTCTGGTCCTCTGGAAGAAAAGGACTCAGCATATTTTCCCACCGTTGCATTGGCCTTCCCATTAAGGCTTCATAGGGTGCAAAACCAGTGGATTTACAGACATTAGCTCTGATACGCATAAGGACTAAAGGGAGCACCTGATCCCAATTTTTCCAGGTCAGATTAAGCATAGGGCTGAGGTGGGCCTTAATTGTTTGATTCATCCTTTCTACCTGCCCTGCTGCTTGTGGATGGTATGGAATGTGGAGTTGTTGTTCTATGCCTAGAAAATCAAACAATTCCTTGATCAGCTGCGAAACAAATGCAGGACCATTATCAGAGTCAATTGTTTTAGGAATGCCCCAGCGTGTAAAAAATTGCATAGTTAGGACTTCTGCAGTGGTTCTAGCAGTTTGATCTGGGACAGGGAATGCTTCTACCCAATGAGAAAAGGAATCAACAACAGTCAGTAAAAATCTATTCTTCCTAGCAGTCAATGGGAGAGGGCCCACATGATCTATTTGCAATCTTTCAAATGGGCCACGAGGAGGTGCTCTCATTAACTGTCCCCTTCTCTTTTTAGGTTGCCTCCCAAATGAAGCACAGATTACACAGGAGGAAACATGATCCTGTATATCATGTTTCATTTCTGGCCACCATACCAACCTATTAAGGATAGTCTGCATTTCTTCTGCCTTAGGGTGTCCCATAGGACCTGCACCATGAACCCAATGCATCCATTCTTTACCTCGAGCTCTAGGGATAGCTATAACCAAGCCTTCCTCTCTTTTTGCACATAGAATGTCTTTCTCTATAGCTAGTGTGAGAAAGGGTGTGTGCTGATATAGGCTATCTGGGGCATCCTGCACAAGCTTCCTTAAATTGGAAAGCTCAGGGTCCTTTGTCTGCAGTGCTACAAAGTAATCTGGTGGTATTATCTGATCGTAATCTGTGGAACGTGTAGCAATAGCAACCATGCGTGTCTGCTCATACCAGGGCCATATGAGGCCTACATGGCATGCTTCCTTGGCTAGTGAGTCTGCTAATGTGTTCCCTTTCACTAAAGGGCCTTTCTTCCTATGTGCCTTTACTTTAACTAAATGTACTCTCTGAAACTTCTCACTCAGTTCTTGTGCCATAGTCCACAGTGATGAATTTTTCACTGTGGACCCATCTGTAGATTTAAATTCATTTGCCAGCCACCAGGGTAACAGGGCAATGGCACTTTTAAAGACATAATCAGAATCTAAAATGATTTGTATCTCTGGGTGTGAATCCTGATATTGTTGCATACAAGCTACAAAAGCAGCCAGCTCACAGTACTGTGCTGACGCTGACCCACAGGAATACTGTCTTTGCAGTACCACTTGGTTATTTGGGTCCAATTGTACAATTGCAAAACCTGCTAGTCGCCTGCCTCCTTCACATTGGCTACTACCATCAATATATACTGTAGGAAGGAAAGGTGAAATTTTGTCTAGTCCTAGTTCCCTAAAGACCATGTGATTAGGGGCACTGGGTGAGGACTGACAGTCATGAGGTTGCCCCTCCAGCAAGATTCCAGCCACTTGCACGTTAGGTTCTTTCAACAATTCAAACTTTACATTCTGTGCTTGCAGCATGAGAGTCCACTGGACTATTCTCTCAGTCCTAATCTTGCTACATGCTAACTTTCCTTCTACAATGAATTTGAGGGGGGTGTGATGGCTGCATATGTATGTGGTTTGAGCACCAATGATGTATGTGAATTTCTGCATAGCAGCATGGGAAGCCAGTACATGTTTTTCACAGTTTCCCATTTTGAGTTCAGGAGAAGTGAGGACTCTGGAACAGAAAGCGATAGGGCGATCTACTCCTCCTAAGCGTTGTGTTAGAGCTGCACCTATACTGTTCTCTCCAACTACAGGGTACAGGAAAAAATGATTTGTGTGAACTGGGTGTGCAAGAACAGGAGCAGAAGTCAGAATGTGTTTTAATTTAGTTATAGCTTCGGTATGTTCTTCCTCCCAGACATAACTTTTACTTTTTAGCAGGGAGTAAAGTGGAGCTGCCACTTCAGCATAATTGTGCATGAAGTCACGACAGAAACCAGTGAGCCCTAGAAATGACTGGAGTGATTTCTGATCTGTAGGAAGTGGAAGTTTCTGTATCAGCTCTATCCTCTGAGAATCTACAGATTTACCATCCTGGCCAATAGTAACCCCTAAAAAGGAAACCTGTGATTTGCACAGTTGAGCTTTGGCAGGATTGACTTTAAGACCAGCTTGTAAGAGGGCTTTTAAAACTTCTCTTACGTGATTCCAGTGTACGGCTTCATTCTCAGACTGAATCAGAATGTCATCTACATACTGAATTATATTATCTCTGCAAGACAATAGTGACAGGGCTTCCTGCATGTATTTATGAAATATTGAGGGGGAATCCTTATATCCCTGTGGAAGCACAGTCCATGCATATTGTTTATTCAGCCACTGAAAGGCTGTTTTGTACTGGCATTCAAGGGCCAGTGGCAGACTCCAAAACCCATTAGATATGTCTAAAACAGAGAAAATTTTACATTTGGGATTCATTTTGGAGATCATTTCAGGGTATGAGGCTACCACGGGCACTACAGATTTTGAAACTTGATTCAGGGCACGGAAGTCCATAGTGAGCCTGAAGGAACCCCCTGGTTTAACTATCGGCCAGGCTGGTGAATTGCATGTGGAAGAAATAGGTCTAATCAGACCCCTCTCCTCCAGTATCTTCACAATTTTAGTCACTGGTTCTATAGCCTGATGAGGTACTGGGTATTGCTTCTGTGGTGGAGGATCCTCACCTTCCAACAGTATTTCTGTGTGCATTTTCCCACAATCTAACTTGTCTTGAGCCCAGACTGGAATATCAGCCACTTCTGAGGGAATTACACACAGATCATACTGTTGAGCTGCCTTAGTGCACTGAGTTGCTAACTGCATGGGAATGACTTCATGCACTAAAGTTTTAGAAGCACTTGAAGTTCCTGAATACTGCCACAATTTAAGATTAGCCATATCCACCACCAAATTTAACTGGTTGAGAACATCAATTCCAATTATTTCTTTTGGTGTGTTCACTATAGTGGAAGCAGTGGTTTCTAACATTTCCTTGTTTTGTTCACTGTGCACAGGGATACCCCATTTAACTGGGATAGCCACACATTTGGAAGCTGTGTCATTAATTCCTTGAATTTCATAAATTTCCATATTTTTCTGATGTGCAGTGGGAGAAGCTCTGTTTGTAAAACTAATTCCAGCCCCTGTGTCAATCAAAGCTAATTTATCCTGACCCCCTACTCTACTGATAACATTGGGGCGTGCACAAGAGTCCAGTATCAAGGGTGTTACAAGCCTTAAATTGTGTCCTGGGCCTGTATCCATTTCATCACCCAGAGGCTCTGGAATTGAGTCCTCTGCTGAGATAAAGGAGGCAGGCTGGGCTATGAAGGCTTGAGACATTTTGATATCTGAACTCAAGAGGTCAGGACATCCCTATGCCCTAGCCTTGTGTTTGTCCTGAGCTGCTTGTAAATCCTGTTTTAATTTATCTATTTCTATCTGCAGTGTATGTTTATCTTGTTCCCATTTAGTTTTTTCCTTTTCTAGCCCATCTCTCTGTGCTTTGAGCTCTTGAAAGGGGATGTAACCTGAGGAGTTTCTAAAAGTACCTCTGCCGTGTGCTCTCCAAGGGGCGTGGCCTCTGTCGGTGTTTCTTGTGTACTGAGAGGATCCTTCAGCTTGCCACTTAGGGGTGTGTCCTCTGTCTGTGTTTCTTATGTACTGAGAGGATTCATTGGCCTGCCACTTCCGTGCCTCTGATACTGTAATGACCTGCGAGGGCTGGGTCTTCCAAACAGACCCAATTCTGAGCATTAGAGTATCAAAAGGGGTTGCTTCAGGGTCTTCAGAAAATAACAGAAGGTGTTTTGTAATCTCAGGGGATAGCAATTCTAATAAAAATTCCTTATTCATGCTCTCCCCATAATCCTCTGCCTTGGGCCAGGACTCTTGCTCATTAAGAACTGCTTTTAAAATCCAGGCTCTATATGCAAACTGTTCCAATGTATCATCTGGTAAAGGTGAAATAATTTTAAATACTTGCATTGGGGAACAGTGAAATAGTTTCTCAGTACCCCTTTTAACCAACTGGTATGGGTGAGTGAGAGAGCCAACCCTGTAATAGTGTGGCCCTAGAGCCAGATGCATAAGTCTATCAAAGTCTGATTGTTTTCTTCTGTATTTCCCTAGACCCCAGTGAATCAGAATATCAATCGCCCATTTAACCCACTGATTTACATTAAGAGGCATAGTACCAATTTTCTCAACTATTTTTTCTATATCTCTATCTTTTAAATTTTCCTGGAACATTAATTTAACTGGTGCTTTTAGTTCTGTACTGGCTGCCATGTCTAAGTCATCTGAATTATTCTCCTGACAGAGATTGCTGGGTTCTGGCTGAGATAAACTATCTGAATTTTCCTGCTGTGATTCATCTGTGTTTTTGCCATTCCTCAGTCCAACTATGCATACTTTAGTATTCTTTTGTTTGTCAGTAGCTGGTATGCATTGTTGATGGGGTGTGTCATAGGCATAGGGAATGGGTGTATCTTTGTTCTTTTGTTTCTCTCTAGCTGGTATGCATGGCTCATAGGCATAAGGGGCTGAGGGAGGGGTGGGTGTTGGCTTTCTTGCAGAGGCCAATTGATCTTTAACGTGCCTCAATTCAAGTTTAAGTGCTTCTAATTGTTCACTAACAGTTATAAAAGAATATGTGGCTTGTATCACTTGAGTTCTCTGAATAGAAATACAACTTTGTGCCTCCTCCAGTTCTTTTGTCAATTGGCTACACTGAGAAGTCAGTTCAGAGTTTTCTTTTTTCATGCTAATTAGTCCCCTGTACATGCCCTGGATGAAGAGGCATTTTCTTTTATTTGTTTTCTTTTTGAATTCATGATCATGGCTTAACATTCGTTTTTGAATATTATACCATGAGTCAGGGAATTCCCCTTCATATGGACCTCCTTTTCTCTTACAATATGAAATTAGAATTTCTGTAAGTTCTTTAAAATCAAATGCTTCCATATTAGATACTGCAGAAAGGCTGTAGTTGGACTATCTAAAATGTGTAACCTTAGAAGGAGGAATGCTAACTTAAAAGGTATTTCACACCTATTTAACTGGGTGGAGTAGATTAACAGAATTGTATCAGTTGCAGCCAGCTGTAAGCCTGCTCTCAGTAAGAAAGTTACTGACAGGAGACAGAGAAATAAAAGTAAAAAAGGGACAGGAGATTAACAGAATAGTCAGATATTCCTGCTCACACCAAGATATATACTGACAGGAGAGAGAAATAAAAGTCAAACAGACAAGAGGTAAATTAATGTTACCAGGAAAGATGTATATTGTACTCTATGAGGAATATTTAACTGTGTAACTCTGTATTTTCTTAGCAGTTCAAATACTATATAAAATCTGTAGCAAGCTTATACATAAAAATAAGACAATTGCAAGCCACTCTGTGTAATGTCCTTAAAATTCTAGATTCTTACAGAGCCTTTTGACACTAAAAGTCTCACCTTGTCTAACCCACAAAACAAAATTGTAAATGGTCACAAGGGCTATTGATTTTCCTGTCTCACTCTGTCTGAAATCTACTTAATGTATTATACAAAATTATTACTTACCCAACTGGAGGTCTGCTGTGAAATCCGAGAGACGAGCCCCCAATATGTAATCTTCTGAATATGTAATCTCTGGTCTAGTCTCCGCTTGGTCCTGGGTTCATTTCACTTCACAGACGCAGGAGGGTATTGTAATAAGACAAGCAAACAGGTGTGGCTTGGAGAAAGGTTTTTATGTACAAATAGGCTTAATCCATAGGTATTGAACAGAGGTATATAGTGATTGTTACAGAGCTGTTTCAGTGTGTATCAATGAATCTGTGTGTGCAGGTGTGCATGTGTGAAGTGTGAGAGAGATAGAGGCCAGAACCTGTGGGTCAGAGCCGCATGGTAGGCCAGAACATGTGGGTAGAGAGAGAGAGAGAGAGAGAGAGAGGGGGAGGGGTGAAGGGAGTTGAGTATCAGAGCCTCATGGTAGTGTCCAAACCTGTCCGATGAAGGAGAGAGAGAGAGAGACAGGAAGTGTGTCTGTCCTTTATAGTGCCTCTCCAGCAGTTCCCCTTGAGGTCTGCTATTGTCTTTGGCCACTCCCTTTAAGGTCTGCCCATCTTGATTTAGCAAGGAGGGGCTGCAGCCAGGTCCTAGAGACTGACATCACCAGGGGGTCAGAGTTTAGACTGAATTAAACAGAGTCCATAGCTGCATGAAATGTATGCTGACAAATGTATGCTGACAGTAGTGCTGTTAGGATATGGCGGGTTTGCTATGGGTTCTAAATGGGCAGTGTTTGTTTGTAGTAGTTCCTAATGTGCCTGGCGGTTGGCACTGGATTATAGTAATGTAGAAATCTTTTAGTCTTTCTTTATTCATGCACTCATTAAGAGGCATGTTTACTAAAAGTTAGGGTATGGTAACATTATGCAAATATTTATGCAAATGAGGTTCCTTATGCAAATGAGGTCCCACGTCTCATGCGGCCCCCGGGTTATTTTACAAGTCCTCATTTGGCCCTCAAAGCAATTTGAGTTTGAGACCCCTGCCTTAGAGAGAAGGGAGTTCACAGATCAGCTCTATCATGGTGCGCTTCATACCTCAGAGACCGTTGGCAACATGTCTGTTCTGGATCTTCCACTTCTAACCCCTTCCCTCAAACAAAAGGCGTGCCACAAGGCTCCTCCCTTTCCGCCTTGCTGTTCAACGTCTATATGCAGCCTATTTGTGACCTTATCCACTCTTTTAACATCAACTGCCTGGTCTATGCTGACGACGTCTTGATGTATATGCCAATCTCAACAGAACACCTTGACCTCTCCCCACTAATCAAGTGCTTTGACGCAGTCACAGACTGGCTAAATGCACAAATGCTTAAGATAAACTTCAAAAAGACAGAAGTCCTCTTCGTCACCAGGAACCCTGCATTTACTCCACCAATGTCCATCAAGGTGCGTGACGCAGAACTCCTCTGCAAGACCACAGTGAGATACCTGGGAGTTACGCTCGATCAACAGCTCAATATGAAGGTTCATATCAGCAACGTAGCAAAATCTGTCTACCACAAAATCCGGACCCTTCGTCATCTGCGTCAGCTGCTAGAGCCAGATTTATTTATTTTATTTATTTATTTACAGTCTCTTATATACCGCACTATTCGGCATCAGCGCGGTTTACATGGAACAAAAATGCTCAGTACAGTTAACATGTAAGAGTTTACAGATAACAGGGCAAGTAACTTGGATAACAGGGGTAAACTATTTACAGCATTTGCTACATAAACTTGTATAACAGTGGCAAACTATTTACAAATATTGCTACATAAAGTCGTATGATCATGAATACCATAGAAACAAATGCACCACTAAGGGTTAGGGAATCTTTCTTAGCATGTTGTTGGGAAACCATATAATTGCTTAGCGGGTTGCATCTCTGTCTCAGTGGGTGAGGTTGGGTTCTATGAGGTACTTATTGAAAAGATGGTATTTAAGGGCTTTCCTAAACTGTGTGAGGCTCTTAATCGCCCGGATATCTGGAGGTAATGTGTTCCAGCATCTTGGTGCACTGATACTAAACGCCCTATTGGCTGTAGATGTTGTGCACGCTGTTAATGCTTTCGGGACTTTTAGGGTGTTTGTAGCTGTGGATCTCCTTGCTCTATTAGGAGATGTGATATGGATGAGGGCCGTTATTGACTCAGGGGAGAGCTTGTTAATAGCTTTAAAAGTGATTAACAGTGTCTTGAAGACAATTCTAGCCTGGATAGGTAGCCAATGTAATTGTATCAGCAGAGGTGTCACGTGGTCACTTCTGGAGGCTCCATGGATGACCCTTGCTGCAGCGTTCATGGCGAGCTGTAGTGGATGTAAGGTGGATAGGGGCAGGCCTTGAAGGATGGCGTTGGCGTAGTCAAAATGAGGTATGATCAACGCCTGGTATATAGTCCTGAAGTCATTTGGTTCTAGCATGGATCGTAAATGCCTAAGTGAGCGGATCTTATAGTATACTGCTCTGACAGTGTTCGCTATGTGGACTTTCATGTCCAGGCGTTGATCCAAAGTGACTCCTAGGTAGCGTATTGAAGGTTTAGAATGTAACTCTGCTCCTTTTACTTTAAGGAATGGTGGTGGGGTGAAGTTAGGGTTCCTCGTAATGAAGAGTACTTCCGTTTTCTTATGTTGTATTCGGAGGTTTTGGGAGGAAAGCCAGTCAGATATTGCGTCGAAACAGCTCGTCAATGAGGAGAGGTCCGGATGTTCAGTAGAGAAGGGTATGTACAACAGGACATCGTCAGCGTATAGCATGCAGTCGACATTGAAGGATCGGATGATCTTGCAAATTGGCTGCATGTAAATGTTAAACAGGAGGGCTGAAAGGGAGGAACCTTGTGGGACTCCCTGGCTTTGGTGGAAAGGTTCGGATGTCATGCCTCCGGAACGCACATGTTGCCATCTTCCGGACAGGTAAGATCTGCACCATTCAAGAGCTCTACCAGTAATGCCTTTCTCAATTAGTCGACCTACGAGAAGCTCATGACTTACTGAATCAAAAGCTGCAGCGATGTCCAGAAAGATGAGAGCAAAACCTTGACGGATGTCATCGATGCCAGTGATTATCTTGCAGAAGAGGGTGGTAAGAAGAGTTTCCACACCGTGGGATTCCCTAAAACCATGCTGGCAGGGGTCTAATGGTGCGGCAGTGTCGACGTGATCTTGTAGTTGTCGTTGTACCTCTTTTTCGATGATCTTCGCAAGCAGAGGTATACTGGATATAGGTCTGTATGAATCTACTTTTTGGGGGTCGAGTTTGCAGTTTTTCAAAAGAGGTCTGATAGAGGTGTGCTTAAGCGCTGAGGGGAAGGAACCTGTTATGAAGGAGAGGTTCATTATATTGGATAGTATTGGGCTGAAATGGCTGCGGAGCTCCTTAATCCAGAAGGCTGGGCAAGGATCGGACTGAGATGTGGTGGTGTTAAGGGCCATAATAGAGTCTTCAATTCCTTTCTTGGTAGGGGTAGAGAATACGGTTAGGGCTGCAGGGCAGTCTCGTTCTGGGGTGGTGGTTGTAGTCAAGATATTGATAGTCCGGCATATCTTGGATTGTGCATAGTTAGCAAAATCTTGTGGGTGAATCTCAAATTGAGGTCCGGTGGTTGGTTCCTTTGATAGAGTCTTGACTAGGTCAAAGAGATCGTGGGGTTTATTAAGTGATCTTTTTAAGGTCTCTGAGTAGTATTGTTTCATTGCATCAGTGATTGCCTTGCGGTGTGCAGCCAGATGACAATTGTATGCTGTCTGGTCAACTGTAGAGTGGGATCGGCGCCAGCGTTTCTCGAGTTTCCGTAATTGGGTAAGAGAAACTCTAAGATCTGCTGTGTACCATGGAGCGCTCGTTCTTTTCCCTAGGGGCTTGTTGGTTGGTGTGCGTAGGGCGATTGTACTGAGGCAATTGTTCCAGTGAGTAATCAGGTCATCAAGGTTCGAGGTGGTTTCGCTAAAGAGTTGTTGCGTTTCGGTGAGGATAAGGTCTCTGTTGAAAGGCTTGAAACATCTGGAGTGAGGTCTTGTAGTGTTGTTTGGTTTCTTATTGAGTTTTGAATCGCTTTTGTGCAAAGGAATCTGGAGGATGATCAGTTTGTGATCTGACCATGGCACAGGAGTTACGGCCATTATGGGGTCATGTGATGGGTTAAGGGATATCTGAGGGGCGAATACTAAGTCCAGAATATTTCCCTTAGTATGGGTAGGTTCCATTACTAGTTGTTTGAAGCCGAGATTTGTGAGGGCCTCAAGGAAGGATAACACTTGATTGTCCTGCAGTGTTGGCAGGTTGAAATCGCCTAGGATCCAGTTTGGGACGTTTGGGTTTTGCGTGTTGGAGGCGAGATCAATTATTGCAGCAAGATCATCCGGGGAAGCTGAGGGTGCTCTGTAAAGCAGGCTGATTGAGCATCGTTTATTGGAGATGGTGACGGATTCAAGGTGATTAGTGTTGGTGGCGTCAACCGTCTGGAAATGAAGGTCTGTCCTGGTGAGGATGAGCACCCCTCCTCCTCTTTTGTCTCGTCTATGACTTGTATGAGCTGTGAAGTTCAGTGGTAGGAGCTGGTTGAGTATGACGTTGTCTTCATCGGATAGCCATGTCTCAGTGACCAAGAGTATATCAAGGTCGTGGAGGGAAATCATATCAGTGACAGCTGGCCACTTCTTCCGGATAGAGCGGGCATTAATGAGGGCACATTTTAGGTTATGAGGATAGGAGTTTTCCACCTTCTTGGAATTCACAGAGTGCTGAAGCGCAATGTGTAGCAGATGTGGGTGATGTGCTCGGGTATCCCAATTTACATTGTTATGGGATGCACCAGACCATCTCCTTCCATGGCTTTGTAATATTGGGATATGATTGGAAGGCGGGTTTAAGGTAAGAGAGCAAGAGAACCAACTAGCAAGGATGATATAACATCCTATTAAGGTGGGGAAGGGGGAACCCATTGTGGCAAGGCACTGTGTAATTGTGAAATGGGTAGGTTAGGGCAGAAATACTTGTGATTGTGGGCATGTATTGTGAGAATTAATGACAACGGTGCAATGGTAACTAGCTAGATAACATTAGGAGTTGTTGACAGTAATACAGTGGTTAGATAGCAGTAAGGAATAATTGACTACAGTACAATAGTAACAGTTACTGACTACAGTAGAATGGTAACAGTACAGTGTCTAGCTGGCAGTAAGGAATTACTGACTTCAGTACAATAGTAACAATTACTGACTACAGTAGAATGGTAACAGTACAGTGTCTAGCTGGCAGTAAGGAATTACTGACTACAGTACAATAGTACCAAATACTGACTACAGTAGAATGGTAACAGTACAGTACGGTACAGTGGCTAGATGGCAGTGAGAGATTACTGACTACAGTACAAAGTAAACTGTCATTGATAAGGCTGTTGATGGTAGTATACAGAGGTTATACTTATGATACTATACTTGCGGCAGGCAGCATGAGATCAGGAACATCCGATGCAAGAGGCTTGATCGGTTCCTATCACGTGTTGACTTTCACTAGTACTGGGCTGTACGAGGAGGAGTGAAAGTGCTGCTGGTGCACGAGATCCACACAGAGGAGCTCAAGCTGCTGGGTTGCTTGGAGGTGGTCTTTAAATCAATGGTCGCTATGTTGTGTGGGCCAGGTGGGTGAAGGATGTCTGTTTTCTAGTGCCCCGCCTAAGGGCCATGCCAAAGGGCCCTCTGGCGAGGCCCTCAGGCGCGGGCCCGACAGGCGCGGGCCTGCCTGTCGGCAGCCGTTTAAATGGCCTTGCTGTTCCCTCCCACAGCCCCGATTGGGCCGGAGGCCAGAGCGTGGTTGGTGGACGGCCTGCTCTGGAGCTCTACCCCGATCGGGGGAGCGGAGGATGCCTGGAGATGAAGAGGAGTGTTCCCGCCGTCGGCAGCCGTTTAAATGGCCTTGCTGTTCCCTCCCACAGCCCCGATTGGGCCGGAGGCCAGAGCGTGGTTGGTGGACGGCCTGCTCTGGAGCTCTACCCCGATCGGGGGAGCGGAGGATGCCTGGAGATGACTTCTGATCAGTCTTTCAGGCCCTAATAATGCCTCACCTTGACTACGCCAATGCGATACTACATGGCCTACCAAAGAGCACGATTAACCCCTTACAACTTGCAATGAACTCAGCTGCAAGAATCCTTCATGGAGCCCCTAAGAGAACCCACATCACTCCAATACTGAAACAGTTACATTGGCTGCCTATACAATCTAGGATCTCTTTTAAGATCCTAACTATGACTCATAAAGCTATCAATAAATACTCTGCGACTGCTATCACTGACCTGATATCAATTACACCCCCTAATCGAGCAAGGAGATTGACCGCTTCCAACTCTCATATTACCGAAGGCAATCACGAAGTGCTCTCAAGCCACTAGATCCAGAGCCTTTTCCTACTTTGCACCATCATGCTGGAACGCTCTACCATCAGGCATCAGAACCATCAGTAACCTCTCCCAGTTCAGGAAGGCACTGAAGCATCACCTATTTCTGCAGCACTACAATGTTTTGGATACCCCCTCATGCCAACCCACCACCACACCCCAGGCCAACACCTTAAACCCATGCACTTCACATTCTTAATCTGTAGATCCGTAACCTCACTTTGCACCTCCTCTCACCAAGAGAAATGTACCTAGTTTCACATAACCCTACATATAGCTGCATTTAGTTGCTTTGTACATAGTTATCATGTTTCACTGTTCAAGAAACCTGTTTAATGTATATCCAAGTTTATTTTACCTGTTCATTGTAAGCACAGATCAATTAATTGAGACGTGTGGTTTTGATGTTCACTGTAAACCGCACTGATGTCGAATAGCGCAGTATAAAAGAAACTAAATAAATAAATAAATAAAATGTCACCTTGGATGCCCACTTGCAGATGCGGGCAGCCCAGTGGGCACTCTGCTCTCAGTGGTCACAGGCCATGGAGCACCTCCATTTGACTTCCTGGTATGCAGCATGCCGGTGGGCTTTGTGAGTCCTGGTGGTGCTGTTATGGTATGGCGGGTTTGTTATGGATTCAAAATGAGCGGGGTTTATAGTAGTTCCTAAATGTGCCTGGCAGTTGACACTGGAGTATAGTAATGTAGAAATCTGGTAGTCTCTTTAACCTCACTGCCCATGCAAATGGTATTGAGACACTCATTAAGAGGCATGTCTACTAAAAGTTAATGTGTATTCACAAATGTTAATGTGCGCTAAGTGCAACACCCATTTATTTCTATTGACACATCCCCGCTATTCGTGGCTTCTCCTGCCTTCGAATAACTTCCCCGCTGGTTGTGCGGGAAGTTAGACAGGGGCAGGGAATGGGCGGCCTGGGGGTGGAGTCTGGGCGGTCATGTCCAGGGCCCATTCTAATGTCGGCCCTGTACATCCAGGACCGGCGACATGTTTGGGGAAGTTATTCCACCTCCAAGGTGGAATAACTTCCCTGGACGTGTTTTTTTTAAATTGCCCGGGCACATATGGGGCAGGGGGGACCAGGGGACATTCCTCACAGCCTGATCCTGGCCTTAGGCCAGATCGGGGGTCAGGCTGCAAGGAATAAACCCCTTTTTCAGGTGGCTGGCATCGCGGCTTTTAAATGGAGCCGTGGCTCCATTTAAAAGCCCTGACTGAGTTAGCCGGGGACAGTCCTGCACGTGCAAGCTGGACAGAATCGCAGTCCCAGCCTGCATTTGCAGGACTGTTCGCGATTCTGATCCTGCAAGGCTAGATGTGCCCCGTGGGATCAGAATCGCAATCCCCTCTGTATGTTTGGTTCAGACCGGACATACAGAGGGGATCTACGTCCAGTACAGAATTGGGCCCACAATAGCACTTAACACACATGAATATTTAGTAAACATGTCCTTAGGTCATTGCCAGGACAAAAAAGAGGCCTGTAAAAGGCTCCTTTGAAAGCCACCTAAAATTTTAGATGGGCAACATGCTGGGGAGGAGTCTGCTGTCTTGGTACATGTTGGTACCAATGACATAGGAAAATGTGGTAGGGAAGTTCTGGAGGCTAAATTTAAGCTTTTAGGTAGGAAGTTGAAATCCAGAACTTCCAGGATAGCATTCTCCGAAATGCTTCCTGTTCCACGTGCAGGACCCAAAAGACAGGCAGAGCTCCGGAGTCTCAATGCGTGGATGAGACAATGGTGCAAGGATGAGGGTTTTGGATTTGTTAGGAACTGGGGAACATTCTGGGGAAAGGGGGGGCTCTTCCGAAGGGATGGGCTTCACCTTAATCAGGATGGGACCAGACTGCTGGCATTAACCTTTAAAAAGGAGATAGAGAAGCTTTTAAACTAGAAATTAGGGGAAAGCCGACAGTCACCCAGGAGCGCATGGTTCGGACGAAGGTATCCTTGAAGGATACTACCAAAAGCAATGAGGTTCCAAAAGGGAGTATAGTAGCCAAAATGCCCTTGAGGTAAGGAGCAGACAGAGAATAAAGATTCCAAATTACCCATGCCTACCAATAGCCAGATTAATATGAATAAAATACAGTCTCTAAAATGCTTGTATGCCAATGCTAGAAGTCTAAACAATAAGATGGGAGAGTTAGAATATATGGCACTAAATGAGAGGTTAGATATGATTGCACTCTCAGAGACATGGTGGAAGGAGGATAACCAGTGGGACACTGTGATACCTGGATACAAACTATATCGTAATGATAGAGCTGATCAAATTGGTGGAGGGGTTGCGCTCTATGTTAGAGAGGGCATTGAGTCAGAAAGGATTAAAGTTTTGCAGGGAACAAAATTTGCTGTAGAATCTCTATGGATTGAAATTCCACTTATGAAGGGGAAGGTGATGGCAGTGGGGGTGTACTATCGACCGCCTGGCCAGAATGAACAAATGGATGATGAAATGCTCAAAGAAATCACAGAAGCTAACAAAAGTCACAACAGAGTAGTAATAATGGGTGATTTCAATTACCCCGGTATCGACTGGGTCAGTGTCACGGCAGGACAAACTAAAGAGATAAAGTTTCTAGATGGAATAAATGACTGCTTCTTGGAGCAGCTGGTTCATGAACCGACCAGAGGGAAAGCCATACTGGACCTAGTCCTTAGTGGAACGCCAGATCTGGTGCAAGAAATAAGGGTGTTGGGACCACTTGGCAATAGTGACCATAATATGATCATGTTTGATTTAATTATTGGAGAACAAATAGTAAAGAAATCCACAGTACTACCTTTTAACTTTCAAAAGGGAGACTATGATAGAATGAGGAATATAGTTAGGAAAAAACTAAAAGGAGCGGTTCCAAAGGTTAAAGACTTACAGCAAGCTTGGGCGTTATTTAAAACTACTATCCTCGAAGCCCAGACCAGCTGTATTCCACGCATTAAGAAGAGTGGGAGAAAGTCCAAAAAACTGCCAGCATGGTTTAAAGGTGAGGTCAGAGAGGCTGTTGCTGCCAAAAAAGCAACCTTCAGGAAATGGAAAAAAGAGCCAAATGATGAAAACTGGAAACAGCACAAGCACTGGCAAGTTAAATGCAAAGCATTGATAAGGCAGGCAAAGCGGGAATTTGAAAAGAAACTTGCTGCGGAAGCAAAAACACGAAATAAAGACTTTTTCAAGTACATTCGTAGCAAAAGGCCTGTGAGAGAGTCAATTGGACCGTTAGATGATAGAGGGGTAAAAGGGGCAGTAAGAGGAGACAAGGCTATAGCGGAGAGACTGAATGAATTCTTTGCTTCGGTCTTTACTGAGGAAGATGTAGGGATGTTACCCAAGACTGAAGTGGTATTTAAAGGTGATACTGCAGAGGAATTGAGAGAAATATCGCTACACCGGGAAGATATATTACAACTATTTGATAAACTGAATAGTAGCAAATCACCTGGACCGGATGGTATACATCCCAGAGTGTTGAAAGAACTGAAATATGAGATTGCAGACCTGCTATTGGTAATCTGTGAACTTTCATTAAAATCATCTGTAATACCTGAAGATTGGAGGGTCGCCAACGTAACACCAATTTTTAAAAAGGGTTCCAGGGGTGACCCGGGAAATTACAGACCGGTGAGCCTGACGTCAGTACCAGGGAAAATGGTAGAAACCATCATAAAGAACAAAATTACGCAGCATGTAGATAGTCATGGCCTAATGGGAGACAGCCAACATGGCTTTAGACAAGGAAGATCTTGTCTTACTAATCTGATATGTTTTTTTGAAGGTGTGCATAAACAGGTAGACAAAGGTGAGTCGGTTGATATAGTGTATCTGGATTTTCAGAAAGCTTTTGACAAGGTCCCCCATCAGAGACTTTTGGCAAAGCTAAAAAGTCATGGGATAGGAGGCAGTGTACTATTGTGGATCGGGAACTGGTTAAAAGATAGAAAGCAGAGAGTAGGGCTAAATGGCCAATATTCCCAATGGAAAAAGGTGAATAGTGGAGTACCCCAGGGATCTGTACTGGGTCCGCTGCTTTTTGACATATTCATAAATGACCTGGAAAAGGGAATAACGAGTGAGGTTATCAAATTTGCAGATGACACAAAACTGTTTAAAGCTGTTAAAACCCAAGAGGAAAGTGGAAAACTGCAGGAGGACCTGGATAAATTGGAAGACTGGGCATCCAAATGGCAAATGAAATTTAATGTGGACAAGTGCAAAGTCATGCACCTAGGAAAGAACAACCCACACTATAGTTACTCGATGCAAGGCTCCACATTAGAAGCCACCATCCAGGAAAAAGATTTAGGAGTCATCGTGGATAACATGTTAAAACCCTCCACCCAGTGTGCAGCGGCGGCCAAGAAAGCAAACAGAATGCTAGGTATCATAAGGAAAGGGATGGAGAATAAAACAAAGGATATTATAATGCCTCTGTATCGCTCCATGGTACGACCGCACCTTGAATATTGTGTGCAATTCTGGTCACCGTATCTTAAAAAGGACATAGCGTTATTAGAAAAAGTACAGAGAAAAGCCACCAAATTGGTGAAGGGGATGGAAGGCTACTCCTATGAAGAGAGGCTAAAAAGGTTAGGGCTCTTTAGCCTGGAAAAGAGACGGCTGAGGGGAGATATGATAGAGGTCTATAAATTAATGAATGGAGTGGAACAGATAAACGTGGATCAATTGTTTACACTATCAGAATATAGAAAGACTAGGGGACATGTAATGAAGCTACAGGGTAAACTATTTAAGACAAATAAGAGAAAATATTTTTTCACTCAACGTGTAATCAAACTCTGGAATCTGTTACCGGAGGATGTGGTAAGGGCTGTTAGTATAGCTGGGTTTAAAAAAGGTTTGGACAAGTTCCTGGAGGAAAGGTCCATAAACCACTATTAAAAAGGGACCCAGGATATCAATGCTTGACCCAGTACAAGCATTGTGGAACTTGTGTCTTTTGGGGAAACTGCTAGGTACGTATGACCTAGATTGGCCACTGTTGGAAACAGGATACTGGGCTTGATGGACCTCGGTCTGACCCAGTATGGCATGTCTTATGTTCTTATGTTCTTACATTTTAAAATGAAATAAATTAAATTTATGCAAATGAGGTCCAGTGGCTATGTAAATGAGGCCTCACAATGAGTCTCTGCACATGGCCCTGCATCTTTATCATCTTTATCTTTATTTATTTAGCTGTATTTATATCCCGCTTTTCACCGGGTCAAAGCGGTCAATTGGGGGATACATTTAACACAAGGGGATGTGACACACATATGCTAATACTTACAGGGAACATGGGCAAAGGAGGGTTAAGTGGCTTGCCCAAGACCACAATGAGTGCCTATAGGACTAGAAATCCCAGTCCTTCTGGCCTGAGATTGCTGTCCCCAGGTGGGACTTGAACCCCCGGCCCTCTGGCCTGAAGTACCTTGTCCTAACCACTAGACCACTCCTCCCACTCCTTTAATTCGATGCTTGATATACTGTGTCAGGGCGGTGCACAATCATTAAGGGCTGCAGGAGAAAGACAAAGAGAAAAAGGAAAGCCCCTGTTTATATAGGAAAGTGACAGACAGAGAAAAAGAGAGAAAAAAAAAGAAGCAAAGAACTCCAGTCATAAAAAGAGGGATGGGGGGAGGTCCTGCGGAAAGGGGGGGCCTAATATTCAGGGAGAGGAAGTTCAAAGGCCTGGTGGAAAAGGTGGGTTTTGAGCATGTTCTTAAATCGAGGGAAGGATGATTCTGTGTGTGATTCTGTGTGAAGGGTGTGGGGAAGTGAGTTCCAGAGGGCAGGGGCCAGGAAAAAGAAAGCAGAGTGGCGGATATGTTCAAGGTGGGCCTGAGTGGGAGGGGGAGGAAAAGATGATTACTGTGGACAGAGCGGAGGAGGCGAGGGGAGGGCTGGAGACGAATGAGGTCTGATAGGTACTGAGGGGTGCCAGTATGAAGGACTCTATGGGCAATGGTGAGAACGTTGTAGACAAACCTGAATTTGATTGGGAGCCAGTCAAATTCACCCTTGGGCCACCCCAGAGCAGCAATATTCAGTGGTGCTATTCAATTAGCTATCCTAATGGCTATCTAGATAGCCTTCCTTTTGTCTTAAACAATGTAGATAGCTATCCATATAGTGGTATTGAATATTACCACCATACAGATAATTTGCCACTTCACGCACAGACTACTCTGGCATTAGCATTATCTGGAAAATAGGATATTCAGCTGTACTTTGTAGATCCAGTAATAAAGCCATCCTGGTATTTTTAAGGATGTTGTCTCTTAGGTGATAGGACTAATAGTTTCTGCAGATGAAGTGATCCCCTCTGCCCTTCAAAAGGATTCATTTTCCTCCCCTCGCTCTGCACAACCCCTGGCTTAATACCAGGGAATGAGGAAAGGAATGGAAAGGGGGGCCCTTGTACTTAAGGGCATTTGGGTTACTTTTGTCTTTACTGGAACCTGTCTGTCGATATGGCGTAACTTCAATCTTTTGCTAGTATCCTTCAAGGATACATCATTCTTGATAAAATAACTATGCCACTATGCCGTATATGCCAAAATAACTATGCCACTATGATATATATATGCAACTGTATACCTCTGTGATATATATGTTGTTGTTAAGTGCCGTCGAGTCGGAGTCGACTCATGGCGACCCTATGGATAGCTATCCTAAATTGTGTTCGGTCTTCAGTCAGGCGGCTCATTGTTGACAGACTGGTACCCGTAGCTACTGTTATTGTATCGATCCATCTCCTTGCTGGCCTTCCTCTTTTGCGTTGACCTTCTATCTTGCCAAGCATAATGTTTTCTCTAATGATCTCTCTCTTCGCATGATGTGTCCAAAGTATGAAAGTCGAAGTCTTGTCATCTGAGCTTCTAAAGAAAGCTTAGGTTTGATCCCCTCTAGTACCAACTGGTTTGTTCTTTGGGCAGTCCATGGTATACACAGTATTCGCCGCCAGCACCATAATTCAAAGGCATCAATTTTCTTCCTATCTGTCTTTTTCACTGTCCAACTTTCACATCCATATGATGTTATTGAAAATACCATGGCTTGAACAAGTTGAATCTTTGTATGGAGAGAGACATCTCTGCTCTTGAGAATCTTATCTAGCCATTCTGCCAAGAGCAATGCGTCATCTGATTTCTTGACTGCTTGTTGCTTCTTTATTGATAGTTGATCCAAGTAGGTTAAAGTTGTTCACAATTTCAATTTCTTCTCCTTCAACGATGAACCTGTTGATTATGCCAGTTGTCATGATCTTTGTCTTCTTTACATTAAGGTGCAAGCCCATTTTGAGACTATGTCCTTTGACTGTGAGAAGCAAATGTTTCAGATCATCTTCACTTTCAGCCAGTAATGTGGTATCATCAGCATAGCGAAGGTTGTTGATGAGTCTTCCACCAATCTTCACACCTCTGTTGTCTTCATACAATCCTGCTTCTCAGATGATTTGTTCTGCATATAAATTAAACAGGTAGGGGGAAAGTATGCAGCCTTGTCTTACACCTTTGCTTATTTTAAACCATTCTGTTTCTCCTTGTTCCGTTCGAACTGTTGCTTCTTGATCAATGTACAGATTGCGCAAGAGAACAATCAGGTGTTCTGGTATACCCATGCTTCTTAATGTGGCCCAGAGTTTTTCATGGTTTACACAGTCAAAAGCCTTGATATAGTCGATAAAGCACAAATAGATATCCTTTTGGTATTCTTTAGTCTTTTCAAGGATCCATCTCACATCCACAATGATGTCTCTCGTTCCTCGCCCTTTCCTGAACCCTGCTTGCACTTCAGGTAGTTCTTGTTCCAGGTATGGTTGTAGTCTCTTTTGAATAATCTTCAGTAGAATCTTGCTTGCATGTGGGACCAGAGCGATTGTGCGATAATTTCCACAGTCAGTTGAATCACCTTTCTTTAGTATTGGTATAAACACAGATCTTTTCCAGTCAGTTGGCCATGATGTTGTCTTCCATATTTCTTGGCAGAGCCTTGTGAGTACAGTAACAGCTGCATCAGATTGCTGCAATACTTCTATGGGAATGCTATCAATGCCTGGTGCTTTGTTCTTTGATAAGGCTTTCAATGCTACTTCAACTTCTTCTTTCATCACCAATGGTTCCCGATCAGAAGGTACAGGTTGAAACGGCTGTTGGTCCACTTGATCTTTATCATATAAAAACTCTGTATTCCTTCCACCTTTTCTTGATCTTCTCAGCATCATTCAACATAGAACCTTGAGCATCTTGTAACATTCTAATTTGAGGCTAGAACTTTTTCTTTAGCTCTTGTAGCTTTAGGAAAGCCAATCTTGTTCTTCCTCTAATAGTTTCTGCTTCTATTTCCTTGCAAGTGTCATTGTAGTACTTTTCCTTGTCCTGTCTTGCTGCACATTGGAAATCTCTGTTGAGTTCTGTGATTGTCTTTCTTTCTCCTCTGGCTTTAGCTTCTCTGCGTTTCTGGGCAATTTTCAGAGTTTCTTCCGTCATCCATTTTGGCCGTTTTTGCTTTTTCAACTTTTGTAGAGACTTCTCGCTTTCTTCTAACACAACCTTCTTGATGTCATTCCATAACTCTTCTGGAGCTCTATCATTTGTATCTAAAGCAGCAAATCGATTTTGCAGGCAGTCTTTAAATTCCAGTGGTATATTCTCAAGGTCATATTTTGCTGCATTCATGAGTGGTTTGCTCTTTTTCAACTTTAGCTTGAGTTTGCATACTAGTAGTTGATGATCTGTACCACAGTCAGCTCCAGGTTTTGTCTTTGTTGATGTTACAGAGCTTTTCCATCGTTGACTTCCACAGATGTAGTCAATTTGATTTTTATACAATCCATTGGGTGAAGTCCATGTGTACAGTCGCCGCTTGTGTTGCTGGAAGAAGGTGTTTGAGATGAATAGATCATTGGTCTTGCAGAATTCTATCAGTCTTTCTCCAGCTTCATTTCTGTTGCCAAGTCCATATTTTCCAACTACTTTGCCTTCTTCTTTGTTGCCAACCTTTGCGTTCCAGTCACCCATGACTATCAGGATATCCTGTTTGCATGTTCTGTCAATTTCAGCTTGTACTTGTTCATAGAACTCTTCAATTTCATTCTCTTCTGCAGCTGTTGTTGGGGCATATACTTGAATTATAGTTGTGTTGATAGACAATCCTCGTAGACGAATAGAGATTAAGCGTTCGCTGACTGCATTGTATTTCATTACAGTTCTTGCAAGTTTCTTCTTTATTATAAATGCAACACCATTTCTTCTTTGTCTTTCATTTCCAGCATAGTAGACCATGTGATCATCTGATGCAAAGTGCCCCATGCCAGTCCATTTCAGTTCGCTGACACCCAACAGATCAAGTTGTACACGTTCCATTTCATTCTTGACCACCTCCAACTTCCCTTGGTTCATGCTTCGTACGTTCCATGTTCCAATGTGTAAGACATCTTTACAGCTTCTGACTCTCATTTCATGCGCAGCTACATCAGCAGTCAGACTTCCGGAGGGTTTTGATCCAACCACATCATAAATGCTGGCTTTACTCTGAAAAGTCTTCAGCTCTTCCCCAGTAGTTGAGTGCCTTCTGACCTGGGGGTCTCATCTTCCAGCACCATAGCACAATTTGTTTTGTTGTAACTATCCATTGGGTTTTCATGGCAAGATACAGAAGTAGATTGCCAGGCCTTTCTTCTGCGCAGTTTAAGTTTGGTGTTGTTGCCGTTGTCACAAAAATGTGATCCTCCGCCGTCAACACTGTCCCATTCTGCTGCTGCCCAGATGGGTGGTTTGTCTTGGTCTGGCACCTCAGCTGAGACCTGTCCATCTTGGGAGACCCTCTCAGTAGTTAAACTACTGATAGTTTAGCTCTCAGCATCACTGATGCATGCAAGCCCTCACAGCACGACAAGCTGCAAACCAAGTGAGAGGTGATATATATATATATATATATGTCAAAAGAACCACGGTAACTCACAAACTAATATATGCACATCAAACATTAAGAAATCAAACTAACCAAATTGCTATTAATTTCTCTATACTTCTGCATGATCATGTATGCACAATCATGTCTACAATACACAGGCAGCTGTCAAATGAGCACATGGCAACTCATTTACACCTACCCGTTGTTCTCTCTATACACATACCCTGTATATGCATCACATTTCCAGTCCAACACAACCAAAATGCAAACAGGCACCGAGAACAAACCCCAATACAAAACCAAGAAAAGCCCAACCAGGAGTAATCAAAATCAATACCAACCCAAGGCCATCACCTCAATTGAAAAAGGGCACATTGACACCTGTGATGAGGAAAGCACTGGTGAGCCTGCAGAGTTAGAGAAAATAAGTGATTGTACCTTTAAAAACATTCCAGCAGTGCACAGGCTTCAGAGCAAGCTTAGAGTTTCTGAGGCTAGGCTGCCACACCCAAGCTCTGCTGACGGAGTAGCAGGCTTGGAGCATGATTATGAACACCTGTTAAGGCAGAGAGAAACGCTGCCCAGGAAGCACCTTTATAAACCCTGCTTAGGGAAAAGCAGAGGGGAGAAGAGCTGCTCAAGAGGAAAAGATTGCTCAGAAGGGAAGAGCAGAGCAAGCAAACACTCAAGGAGAGAGTCCAGGAAGACAGAGTCAGAGACGGACTGGAAATTGAGCTGGAAGTTCCCAGAAAGAAAGGTCCAAGCAGAGGAAAGAAGAAGGACCTGGAAAGAGTCTGGCACAAGAGAAACCAGGCAAGAGCTGCTCAGACGGAGAGAGCAGGGCAGGTTCCTAACTTCTGTTCCTGATCAAGAGGTTCACAACACTCAGAGGTGGGTGCCTAGGTTTCAAACCAGGAGGCAGAAGAACCCAGCCTCCAACAGAGAGCCGTGGTTAAACCTCAGAGAGGAACTGGGGCAAGAGAACCAAAGAAAGATATCCAGTAATACAGTTCTCCATATTCCTTACCGGGAAGAGAAGTCCTGGAGGGAGTTACAGGAATCCTCAGCAAGAATTCCACCAGAGGCAGGTCATGAGGACTCAGTGCAGGATATTATAATTCCAGAGCAGGAGGAAATGCAAGTGGAGTATAATGAACCAGACCCCTTGATTACTGAACTGCCAATGGACTGTTCTTTGTGTCGTGCAGAGGCTACTGAATCCTTGGTTAAGGAGTAGCAGCCTGAGTAAATGCTTTTGGGAAAAGCACTACCAAGAAAACCTAACCTTGCTAAGGTAGGAACCAGGTTAAGTAAGACAAGCTTGCACAGCACTGTATATTATCTCACTAAAGAAGCAGAAAGACATTCTTTACTTTGCTGAATCTAAGAAGCTGTACTTTTGATTTGCCTGTTTTGATTGACGAAACGTCTGCGTCTGTTTGATGCCTTTGAGAAGTTACTCAGCTTAAGGATGTAAATATTTTCTGTACTTTTTGTCCTGGAGGAAATATCCAGATACTTTGCGCTTGAACCTTATTTGTGCATATTTTGGGGAAATAAACTGTGTCATGTTTGCCTTCACTCAATGTCTCCACGATTATCCTTTTTAAGAGGGAAACTACAATTCCCAGAGGGCACTGCTCCTGAAGGAAATAGTTTTCAAACCCTTTAAAGAGGACTAAAATGGCAACCCTAATCCCCTAAGCACGTGGCTGGGGATAGGGACACGTGACACACCACATGCCTGTACTGTATACTAATAAATGCAAGGTCCATCAGAAATAAGCTACACATCATTCATGATATCATAATAGACAGGAAATCTGACATACTATGTATCACGGAAACGTGGATCACAGACACTGACACAGTCCTACTGAACCAACTAAACAACCCAGTATACAAACTCTACAACTGTCCTCGCAACAATAAAAGAGGAGGCGGAGTCCTAATTATGGCAAGAGACTCACTGAACCTATCCAACACCACAAAGGAATCTCATGATGGAATAGATTTCCTGAAACTAGAGAACAAAGAGCTAATAATCTGTCTCTTCTACAAGCCCCCAGCAGTAAATCATGAGGCCCTTGTGGCCACACTAGAAAAAGTATGCACGGCAACAATACAAAAATACCTGATTATTCTAGGAGACTTCAACCTTGCTTCTATCACTCCCACACATGAAAGCACATTCCTTGAGGCAATGGAGCAACTGGGATACAAACAAATAATAATCCCACCCACACCAAGGGAAACATACTGGACCAGGTATTCCTACCCAAAAGGACACACCACAATGAAGAAAAAGCCCCCGCACCCCAAATAATGCCAGTACCCTAGTCAGATCATCACTTAATTCAATTCAACTTCTACATGACAGCAAAACATGGAACCCAACATGTGGGAGCAAAAAAACAGTATGGTAGGAAATTCAAAAAATTTGACAAAGAAGCCTTAATAAACACAATCACGTCACACGTAGGTACGGAACACAACGACTTAGAAGTGCTAATACACCAATGGAATGAAGGAGTCGAATTAGCTACAAAACAGACAACGAATACCCCAATGATCACAAATAATAAGACAAAGAACAATTCTGAATCCTGGTAAACATCAGATCTAACCAAAATGAAGAGTCAACTCAGAAAATTGGGAAAAAGATGGAGAACAAAAAAAATCCCCCGAATGCAAAACAGAATACATAACACTCCTCACAAAATACAAAGAAGAAATCAACACAGCAAAAAAGAACCATCACACCAAGATCCCAAACAAGGCACTGAACAGACCAAGGGAACTGTTTGAAATAGTCAAATCTATTACCAAAGCAAGACAGGATGACAGTCCAAACAATGAAATACAAGCCCAAACCCTAGCCGATCACTATGCTAGCAAACTTAATCCACTAGAAAATTTCCACATGCAAACACTCTCCGCAAACAGCACCCCACAACCTCATCAAGAAACCCTAGACACCACTGAAAAATGGGACTCCTTCCACACCATAGAGGAGGGGCAGTTAATGAACATCATCTCAAGCCTGAACACCACTACTCCACTAAACCCTTGTCCAGCAGCCTGGATCAAGGCAATGAAAACAGAAATCGTCCCATCAATATTGCACATAGTAAACCAATCAATGCACCAAGGAATCATGCCGACAGAGCTCAAAAGGTCACTCATAAGACCCATCTTAAAAAACAAAACTCTCAAGAAGGATGACCCAGCCTCATATCGCCCCATCTCAAGTATCCCACTCATAGCCAAAGTAGTGGAAAAATCAGTCCAACAGCAACTCCAAGACCACATCGATACCAGAAATGCACTAGATGATCAGCAATATGGCTTCCGTCAACACCATGGAGTAGAAACCCTTCTACTAGTGCTACTTGACAAACTCTACAAAGGCATTGACAATTGCAAGAAAATGTTCATCTTAATTTTTATAGACATATCTGCTGCATTCGACACAGTAAACCACAAAATCCTCTTCTCCAGACTGGAAACCATAGGCATAAAGGGAACCCCTCTCAAATGGTTCAACTCATATATATCTAACAGAGTCCAGCAGGTACAATTCAACCAAGATACATCAAGAGCATTCCCACAAACACAGGGAATACCGCAAGGGTCAGCATTGTCCTCCCTACTGTTTAACCTCTATCTAAGACCAGTCTGTGCAGTATTCCAACAACACAAGATCAACTACCACCTATATGCAGACGATATCATGCTGTACACGCAAATAGACGCGAGCAACCCAAACTATAGTAACTTGGAAGCATGCTTAAAGGAAACACAAGTTTGGCTACAACAGAACAACATGAGCATAAATCACAAAAAAACAGAAGTAATGTTTGTAAACAAAAAGACAGACTTCAGCCCCCCACCCCCGACAATACTCCTGAACAACAATTCATACAACATCAAACAAGAAATAAAATATCTGGGCGTGACACTTGACAAAAGTCTTAAGATGGAAACCCACCTAAGACTGCTAAACCGGGCTGTATTCTACAAACTTAGAATACTCCAACCACTACGTAACATCATTGAACAGACTGATTTCTGAACAGTAACCCAAGCACTGGTCATGCCTCACTTGGACTACTGTAACGGCATCCTCCAAGGACTACCCAAAAAAACCCTCAACATTCTTCAAATGGCACAGAACGTCGCTGCTCGAATTATAATGAAAGTGCGTGTCTCCGAACACATCACGCCAATACTGATTGACCTCCACTGGCTCCCTATTCATGCACGCTTAAGGTATAAAGTAATAGTAACAATATTTAAGCTGATCCACAACATAGCCCCGTCATACCTCTCCACACTTATCGCAACTCAACCCCACAACAGGACCAGAAGGACACACAACTTAAACAATTTGTGCGTCCCACAGAATGTGCGCAATACCAAAACCATCACTAGCAACAAAGCATTCACATACTCGGCGCCCGCCCAATGGAACAACCTACTGCATGAGCTAAGAAGCAACAATGATTTGCAAGATTTTCAGAAACAGTTAAAACCTATTTCAAGAATATTATAATTGATCTATAAATGACCTGAAGTACAAAACTCGAATATGCAAAATAGCACGCAAGCCTATGTAAACAACCTGAAATGCAAACCACAAATATACAACCTGTAAATATGTATATACTGTTCAAATAATCTACTGTACAAATCTATTTACATGTTATGCAATGAAAATGTATAAATGATTACTGTGTGAAGTTTTCGATGTAAACCGCTACTTATCGCTGGAAGAAGCGGTATATAAATGTAACCAAATAAAATAAATAAATAAAATAAAGTTCTGAACCATGCACTCTTGGGTGACTGTCAGCTTTCCCCTATTATTTAGTTTAAAAGCTGCTCTATCTCCTTTTTAACGGTTAATGCCAGCAGCCTGGTTCCACCCTGTTAAAGTGGAGCCCAAACCTTCAGAAAAGTCCCTCCTTTCCCCAGAAAGTTGCCTAGTTCCTACCAAATCCAAAACCCTCTTCCTTGCACCATCGTCTCATCAACCCATTGAGACTACAAAGTTCTGCCTGCCTTTTGGGTCCTGAGTGTGGAATGGGAAGCATTTCTGAGAAAGCTATCCTGGAAGTTCTAGATTTCAACTTCCTACCTAAAAACCAAAATTTGGCCTCTAGAACTTCCCTAAAACACTTTCCTATGTCATAGGTACCAACATGTACCAAGACAGCAGACTCCTCCCCAGCATAATCTAAAGCCTTGTCTGGGTGGCACATGAGGTCTGTTATCTTCCCACCAGGCAGGCATGTTACCAGGCGAACCTCATGTTCACCAGCCACCCAGCTAACTACATGCCTAATGATCGAATCACCAACTATAACAGCTGTCCTAACCCTTCCCTCATGGGCACATGGCCCTGGAGAAACCCTCTCAGTGTGAGAGGGTTTTACATCACTTGGAGGACAGGTCCTAGCTACAGGATCATTTTCTGCCATATCAGGGTGATGTTCTCATGTCACATGACCTCTCTCCTCCATGGCAACAGGGAGGCTGCCAGACTGGAGGTGGGACTTTAGTACTACATCCCTGTAGGTCTCATCTATATACTCTTTCTTCCTTATGTCCTCCAAGTCTGCTACTCTAGCCTCCAGAGATTGGACTTTTTCCATGAGAGCAAAGAGCTCCTTGCACCTAGTGCACATGTAAGGCCCCTCATGTGACACTGAATGCAAAAGACTGGAAAGCCCCCATCTCGCTGCTGGACTGCTGTCTGCATCTTAGTTTTAAGGTGTATTTAAGTTGTTTACTTACTTAGGTTTGCTGGGTATACTTATACAACTATATCTAATACTTTTAATGGACTTTGTTCACCTTAAGATTAATTAATCTCAGGTCTTTATCTTTATCTTTATTAAAACATTTGATAAACCGCCCAGGCCGGAGGATCAGGGCGGTGTACAATCGTAAAAAGGTGACAGCTGCTGAGAAAGGAAGGAAAGAAAAGAACGCCAAATGATAATAGGACAGCAAAAGAAATAGCAGAGAGTAAAGAGGGGCAAAACAGAAAACAGCAGAGCAACAAAATTTAAAACAATAATAATAATAATAAAAACTTAAAAACAATAAGAAATTAAAGGAGTGGGGAGAGGAGAGGGAGACTCGAACCAGATATAGGTGGAGCGAGAGGCGAGACTAGGGGAACATGACACCAGCGGTGAGGGGAAAATAGGAAAGTGAGAGGGAGGGAGGGAATAAAGGGCTAGGTGGGAAAGACATCATCAGTGGGGGGAGGGAGATTGAATGCTTTAATGAATGTATTCCTGATGAGGATAACCAGATGCACCTGAAATTGAATATGGGCACCTCCTTTTCTTTAATAGGTTTAAGAGCATATAAAGCAAAGATTAGCCCTGGGGTGGATAGGAGTTGGGGAGGGAGGGAAAGACGACTTTAATAAAAGCTGGCTTCCTACACAGTGCCCTGATCTGTGCTTCTAAGGTATAGTCTTACCAATTTTCTGGGTGTTTCAAACAGCCCTTGGTTTGATAGCGGGGCCTTTCAACTTGCCCCTTTGATCTGTCACTTGCCTTTAACACCTATTTAAGACAACTTCACAGATCTTTTGCCTCCTAACTGGAAGGCCTCTTTGTAAAGGTCTCTAGAAACTAGTTTATTTCTTACTACTCAAAAGCTATTTATTCTACTCATATTCTAAGCTATATTCTGATTTGATTTAAATGAAAAGCTCTCTAGTGGTACTAAGACCTGACTGACACAGCAAAAACACTGAAGTCTGAAATACGCAGACTTAACAGGTTTACTCCAAAGATTTTATTTATTTATTTAACATTTCTTAAATACCGCCTTTCATGATATCAAGGTGGTTTACATTGAACAAACTGAAATTACATTGAACAGGGCATTATAACTTGGAGATAACTATTTTACAGGGAACATGGGCTATGGAGGGTTACGTGGCTTGCCTAAGACCACAAGGAGCACCTGAGGGACTAGAAACCCCAGTCCTTCTGGCCCAAGGTTGCTGTCCTCTAGTGGGATTTGAACCCCTGACCCTCCAGCCTGAAGTACCTTGCCCCCCCCAACCACTAGGCCACTCCTCCACTCGCTTTTCCCCAAGATTTAGAGTATATTCCAGAAGATAAATGCAAGTGCAGATCTAGTTCCAGCTGTAGTTGTCCCTTTGGGTAGTTCTCCATCGATTTATCAGCAATGTCCAATTTAATAAACCATGATATTCTTCTCTCCCCACTCTATGACATTGGCATACGAGTGTGACACAGTATTGCACTAATTCTGAGGGGCTGTTTCTACTAACCGTGCCTCATCCAATTCTTGTCCTTTACTTTTGTGCATCTGCCTGCAGGTAGTTTCTCACACACTTCAACTGCGATTTGTTCCTGCTCATGAATATTTCCAGGATTCCTTTTACCAATGGCAGATTTCAGCTCTTTCCAAAGGTTCTCGATTGGACTGAGATCAGGACTCATTGCTGGCCAGTTTAAACAGTCCATTTTGGTCCTTTTTAACCATTCTTTTGTACTTTTGGATGTATGTTTTGGATCATTGTCCTACTTGGAAAACCCATGATCTTTGACACAGACCTAGCTTTCTGACACTAGGTAGCACATTTCGCTCCAAAATACCTTGGTAGTCCTCTGACTCCATGATTCCTTTAATACATTCCAGGCCTCCTGTTCCTGAGGTAGCCAAACAGCCCCACAACATTATGGAATCTCCACCATATTTAACTATAGGAAGGGTGTTTTTTTTCTCTTTTAAGCTTCATTTCTTCACCTGTAAATGTATTTCTGGTCTGCATTGTCAAAGAGCTCAAGTTTGGTTTCATCTGTCCACAGAACATTTTCCCAGAAGGATTGTGGTTTCTCTAGGTGGGTTTGGGCCTTTTTATGTCTCTCTTTGAGCAGTGGGGTCCTCCTTAGCTTTGCCCATGAAGTCCTTCTTTATTTAGTGTATGGTGTATTATGCGAGTTGAAACCACTACTCCAGATTGCTCCAAGTCAGCCTTAAGCTCTTTGGATGTTGTATGTCATGTTTTGTCAATAGTTTGCACTAACCTTCGAAGACTTCTTGGATTAATTTTCCTTTTCCCACCACGTCCTGGGACGTTCTTGACAGTTCCATGAACAGAAAACTTAATAACATTGTGAACTGTAGACACAAGAATCCCAAGGTCTTTGGAGATGGCCTTATACCCCTTTGAAGTTTGATGTTTGATGATAATGTCTTTTCTGATGATCTCAGACAACTCTCTTGTCTTCACCATTGTGAAAATGGAAGAGGGAGTGAATGTGGCCATTTTAAACATTACAACCATCATTCATTGGTTGATTCAAGTCATGTGAGTACTAACAATTGATCACGGATGTGTCTAATTTTATTGAAATGGGAATATGGTTCTTCTGTTCAAAATGATTTGAATTGTTTATAAGGGTACCAATAATCATGTCCTGGAAATGTCCTAGTGTTTATACTATTTTCCTTTTTTGATTGGTCTTCTTTTATTTGGTCCTTTTATGTGTCAAATATGTGTGCATATATAGTCTTAAACCATCTCACTGGCCCCTTTCTTTTAGGAGATATTAGACATTAAGAGGTTGAATTGCAAGGGTGCCAAAAATGTTGACCACAGTTGTAAGAGCCAAACTACAAATCTAGGAAAACTAACTATCCAAGATAAAAACATCTTGGAATCCTGACCAAAATGGAAATAAATTGTTTTCCAGCCTTTGCACCATTCAATACACTAGCCTGGTGGTTCAAGATCTTGAACCTGCCTGAGCAGAGGAGTGGCCTAGTGGTTGGAGCAAGGTACTTCAGGCCTGAAGGTCAGGGGTTCAAATCCCACTAGAGGACAGCAACCCTGGGCTGGAAGGACTGGGGTTTCTAGTCCCACAGGTGCTCCTTGTGGTCTTGGGCAAGCCACTTAACCCTCCATAGCCCATGTTCCCTGTAAAATAGTTATCTCCAAGTTATAATGCCCTGTTTAATGTAATTTCAGTTTGTTCAATGTAAACTGCACTGATGCAGAATAGCACAGTATATAAGAGAATGTAAATAAATAAAATAAAACCTTGAAAGTTTCACCTATGCCAAGGGATCAAACTCTATTTATGGTATCTGGCCTTCCCTGGCCCTGTCTATGCATTTTCTTTTTGAGACTTTTGAATGAAGCCTTCATCACTTATAAAAGAACCCTCTGCATTCCTGTCTGAGGAAGATAGATCAGAAAAGGTGTCAGATCAAACAGTGGTAATAAGTCTGTCTAGCACATGGTACTTGTTAAGATCCAAGGAAGAACCGGATGAAGGCTTATTGGTACCCGGTTGATTCACTCAGTGGCCAATTGGGCCTGTTCCCTTCTACTACCCTAATGTTATGCCCTGTTGTGGTAGATTAGCCTAGTGGTTAGAGCACCTGCCTGGTACTTAGAAGATCAAGGGTTCAATTCTGACTGACATGCCTTGTGATCTTGGGCAAGTCACTTTACCCTCCATTGCCTCTGAAGAAAAGGCCTGGCAATCTACTTCTGGTGATACATTGCCAAGAAAACCCAGAGGCAGCTGGGTTGCCAGGAAAGCACTGACTTGATAGCACTAAAACCAAATAAATTTAGGAGACAGAAAATGCCTTTTTTTACTTTGTCCCTCTCCAAAGGTTGCTTATGGATTTTTGCAACTAATTATTCCAGGTTGTCACCGCCTGCTGATTTGGAAATGGCTGGTGTGGTACTTTTTTGGTAACCCACTTACCTTTTGGAATTTTTTTGAGCTAACATTTTGTGTTTTGATACACTTCTGCTTTTGGGCTTTATTGAAGGCCTTGGGGCTGAGTACATTGTGCTGTGTGGCTCGTGGCTCACTGGAAACGGTTGTGGTAACTGAGTTTGTCAGCCTGTTTATGTTTGCCTTTATGGCCTGCTCCTTGATTTACGAGGCATTATTCCTACTTTTTAGGAGCAATAGTGCCTTTTAGGAAAGGTCCCCATGCATGGGTACCATGCAACCAACTCCATCTCTACCCCATCCTAAAGGCTAACCACTCAATTCATACATATATATACATGCTGTAGTGATGAAAGCTCCCAGGAAGACATGGAAGTGGAAGAAAATCCTAGTTTCCCCTTTGAAATGAATGACAGTTCACGTGTGCATAAGACTTGCAAGCCAGATCAGAAAAAAACCCAGCTCCCTGCTAAGATCAGGCCATGCCCTAGCTCAGGGGTGGAGACAAGCTTGCCTGATGATTGGTCACACAGGTGCAGAGAACAGGGAGTGCCTAGCAGCCAATGGTTCTTAAAACCACGAGCAGAGCAGAAAGGAGAGGGAAGGAGGAAGGCAAAGGATAACAGAGAGAGCAAGGCTGAGCATAGCTGGAGGAGAAAGAAAGAAGAAAACTCCCAGGAAAGCAGCTACCTAAGAGGGACTGGAGAAGGACATAAGGAGGCTGACCTTCAGAGCCTGGAGGATCCCAGGGAGAAAGAAATCAGCACTTGTCTGAGGAACCATCCCCAAGGTAAAGCCAGCAGTTTCAGAGCTGAGAAATCAACAGAGAAACAGTTTGCTATTGCTAAGGTCCAGGAAGCAGAGCCCTCACTGTCTACTGCTAAGAGGTGGGTGGAAGGTTTTACGTATGGGAAATGTCATAGCCCTGATAAAAGCAGAACAGCTGAGTCTTCAAAGCTAGAAACCCTGAGAGAGTTGTTTGCTGAGGGAAAGGTTCACTCCCCTAATACCACTGTGCCTTTACAAGCTGAATTGCTGTGGAATAAGTTCCAGGAATTTCTAAAGGAGAGAAAGTCTGGGAGAGTTTGTAACTTTGATAGAGATACCTTATATCCTGATGCCATAGAAGGAATGCAAATAGATTCCTGTTTGCCAAGCTCTGAGTGTGAACCTGTACCAATGGATTGCTCATTGTGTTTAAAAGAAGAGTCTGCATTATTGAACTGAGCTGAGAGACTGTGAAACAATATAGAGAATAAGTACAATACCTGCTTAGAAGTAAGGAAAGCTAATACTGTGTTTTACTAAGCTTAATTGCCTTCTGAAGCTAAGAAGCAGTGCTTGGAAGAAGTTTGCTTTGAGAAAAGAAAATCACAGCTGTTGCAAGTTTATCTGTATTTTTGATGAAAGACCACACGAGGCAGTCCTCGGTGTAAGCTTGTGGGAATAAGAACAGCTGAACAGTGAAAGGAGATTTTTGTTACGTCTTTCTCTGTTATCTGATTTATCCTTTATGTTGGAGAAGCATCCTTTTTGCCTGGTTTGTGTATTGAGATTAAATGCCCTGGAAATCCCCACAAAATAAATTTTCTTGCTGCCTTGAACCACCGACTCACAACTACATTTTGTCCTTAAAGAATAAACTAACTACCAGTCCCAGAATACCTCTGGTGACAACAAGGGAAGCTTTATTCAAAAGTGGACAACATAAGGCTGTTTCCTGCTTGTAAGCTCTTGGGCCCAAGCGGAAGCATCGCAAGTGGTGTAGTATTAAAGATTTCACGCATGCGCAAAAGGAACATCATCAGGATACCTGCTGGAAAAGTAACTTTGCTGTGGAGCCAAGCTGAGGAGCGTCCAGGAAGTGAAACAGCAGTGCAGAGAAGACTACAAGACCATCACTGGTGTTAAGCATGAAGCTTCACCTAAGCCAGGTAACGGGTACCTAGCCAGGGCCGGTTAGGATACCAGGGCAAGGGTGCAAGCCTAGCTATTGGAAAAAAAAAAAAGTGAAGAAACTTTTTTTTGGTATCGCACTTTGGTCTGTGTGTTTTCTTCCTACAGGATTCCAATATGACTCTTGAGGCTCAGGACGTGTTAAAATGGATGGCACATCAATTCAAGCGACAGACAGACTTGTCATTACAGGTGCAGGAGAGAAGTGCTGCGCAGATGCAAGCTCAACAGAAACCACTTCTTGAGATGTTAAAGCATGGCTGGCGGAGCAGAAAGAGCAGACCAGACCAGACCAGCAGCAACACCTCCCGGTTCCAGTACACCAGCTTCTTCGGTTGTGCTTGGTTTGCGAGCTGGTGGGACTTTCAATTTTGGACAGCTCACAGATAGGGACGACATTGACGATTTCCTTGAAGGTTTTGAACGGGTGGCTCACCTCAGTGGCTGGCCTAAAGAGCATTGGGCCGTGTGCCTCACGGCATCCCTTACTGGGGAGGCTTTAGCTGCATACCGTGCCATGCCACCTGCGCTCGCTAGTAACTATGACAAGCTTAAAAAGGCGGTTAGAGAGAGGCTGGGGCTAACACCTCTAGTTTATCATCGCCTACTAAGGGCTGTAAGATTAAAAACAGGCGAGACTCCTAAGGCCCTATGTCAAAGAGTCCGTACCCTAGTGAACAAATGGCTGACTCCTGAAGGGAAATCAGTGGAGTCAATTCTGGATAGCCTTGTGTTGGAGCAATACATGGCTGCTGTACCCCGAGAAATTCACACCTTTCTTATACTCCAAAACTGCAAAACCCCACAAGAGGCCATAATGCTTTCTGAGCGTTTCATGGAGGCAGAGTTAAGTGCACATGAAGGTGGCAGTGCTTCCAGGGTTGCAGTATGCAGTGTATCAGAAAGGAAGATGGGGTTGAATAATGAATCTCTGAAAATGTATATGCCAATGTTGAAAGGTCATGTTACTAAAAAGAAATGTTTCAAGTGTGGTAAAGAGGGCCATTTCCAACGAGAATGTTATGTGAAGGCGGCACTAATAGCGGAGAACCCTCGGAAAGTCAGAGAAAGTCAGAGAAGTACAGGGAATTGTAACCACCGCGCTCTTAGACTCAGGTGCCGAACAGAGCATGCTGTCTAAAGCGCTCTGGAGACAAATTGAGGCCAGGAGTAGGGACACAGCAATTCAGCCTGTAAGTAGTGTAAAAATTAGATGTATCCATGGAGGCATCTCCCTATATCCTGTCTATAAGCTTCAAGTGAAAGGCTTAGGCGAAAGCAGAGAGATCCCCATAGCTGTGGTACCCAGGCTGCCCCATAATCTAGTACTGGGGAGAGACTGGCCACAATTTCATAGGGGCCTGGAACAGGGTCTGCTTTCGAAAGAGGCTACTGCCTCCAAGAATCCTCAAGTAGAGGCTCTGGCCCAAACAACGGTTAAAACAGAGATGATTCCCAGCCCGTTGTTTGCACAACCACGGAAGCAAGAACGAAAAACCTGTCCCCAGAAAGGAGAGAGTACGGAAAAACCCAAGTTTGTGCTACGTTTTTGTAAGATGAGTCCCAATGCTCAAGCGCCTAAGAGGGTTTCCGCCAATGCCACTGGGTTTGACCTCTACAGCGCTGAAGACATAGTAGTCCCGAAGCAGGGGAAGGCACTCGTTGACACCGCCCTGCAAATGGAGATGCCGATAGGGTGCTATGAGTGCATAGCCCCTCGCTCCGGCCTTGCCTTGAAACACTTCATTGACATCGGCGCTGGCGTTATCGATCCAGATTTTAGAGGTGCGGTAAAGGTGCTCATCTTCAACTTTGGAAAAGAAGATTTTAAAATAGCTACTGGCAATCGTATAGCACAGTTGATCTGCGAGAGGATAGGTTTTCCCCCTCTCGAAGAGGTCCCGCTCCTATCTACAACAACCCGGGGAACCGGAGGCTTTGGGTCCATGGGAGGTACCAGCCTTCAGGGGTTGTCAGCTACAGTGGAAGAGAAAACGGAGGAAGACCTTGGGCCACAATTGGCCGAGTGTAAAGGAAACCCAGAACCCAGAGTCGGTGATGGCCTTTCATGAGCACAGAAGCAAGACTTAGCACACTTGCTGGCCAGATTCAAGGATGTGCTGACTCCAATGCCGGGCGAAACGAATCTGGTTGCCCATGAAATTGTGACACCGCCAGGAAAGATAATAAGGCAATGGCCTTATAGGTTGCCAGAGGCGAAAAGGCAGGAGGTAGTCCGCCAGGTCCAGGAGATGTTGAGCATGGGCGTAATAGAAGAGTCAAGAAGCCCATGGAATAGTCCGATCGTCCTTGTGCCGAAGCCGGACGGATCCATGAGGTTTTGTATTGACTTCCGATGAGTCAACGCAATATCCAGATTCGATGCCTACCCCATGCCTCGCATCGAGGAACTCTTAAACCGCCTAGGACAAGCCAAATACCTCACTACGATCGATATGACAAAAGGGTATTGGCAAATACCGCTGACACGAGAAGCTCGTCAGAAAATTGCCTTCAGCACACCAGTGGGCTTGTTCCATTTTAAAAGGATGCCCTTCAGGTTGCACGGGGCTGCAGCCACCTGTCAAAGACTGATGGACCTAGTGTTGCGGCCACACCAGGCCTACGCCATCGCTTATATGGATGACGTTGTGATACACAGCGACACTTGGAGCCAACACTTACCGAGGGTTGAAGCGGTCCTGCAAGCGATGAGGGATGCAGGGCTCACCCTAAATCCGGACAAGTGTTTGTTTGTAGGACAAGAGATCAAGTACTTGGGCCATATAGTAGGCCCCGGCATAGTGAAGCCTCTGACCAGCAAGATCACGAGTGTCAAAGCTTTCCCCAGACCTACTAATAAGAAGCAACTACGTAGCTTCTTAGGGTTAGTCGGCTATTACCGACGTTTCATCCCGGGTTTTGCAGAGAAGAGCGCTGCATTGACTGATATGCTAAGGAAAAACGCGCCCAACTAGCTAAAATGGACCGAGGGAGCTGACAGAGCCTTTTCTCGCTTGAAGGAGAAATTGTGTGCGGCACCGGTATTGCGGGGCATGGACTTCACCCGACAGTTCATAGTCTAGACAGATGCATCCGAGACTGGCCTGGGCGCAGTCTTGTCCCAAAAGCACGAAGGCGCCGAACACCCGGTAATGTTTCTCAGCTGGAAGCTGTCGCCGGCTGAAAAGAACTACTCCACGATAGAGCGCGAATGCTTAGCAATAAAATGGGCCGTTGACGCCCTTAAATTCTACCTTACGGGCAGGAAATTAGTATTAATCACCGACCATGCCCCGTTGAAATGGCTCAACCAGATGCGGAATCATAATGCGTGTTTGACGCGCTGGTATATGGCTCTCCAAGCCTTCGAGTTTCATGTGGAGCACAGAGCAGGGAAACTCCAACAAAATGCTGACGCTTTGAGCCGTATCACGAGCTGTGCTAATGACATTATGCCAGCCCGTGATATCTTAAGGGGGGATGTGTAGTGATGAAAGCTCCCAGGAAGACATGGAAGTGGAAGAAAATCCTAGTTTTCCCTTTGAAATGAAGCACTGACTTGGAGCCACTACTAAGACTAGACAGAATGTTAGTGGAGGACAATCTGGTTGTTTGTGGACAAGAACCAGTGGTCCAAACATTAAGGCTCCTGCATAGGCAGCTGCTAGCAAGACAGCAGAAGAATCTTACTGTTCAAAAACAGAAAGAACAGACAGAACAGGAGTAGGAAACTCTGGACATGTCTGATAAGCTGCCCTTTTTATTCTAACCCCTACACATAGATTTTCTCCAGTGCAAGGAGTGTGTCCCAGCCTTTGTTGTGCCCATTTGTCCAAGTCTGAAGCTTGGAGCCAGGCTCTACGTCGTGCCCCTATAGCTATAGCAGAAGTCCTGCTAACAGACTCAAATGAGTCTAGGGAAGCACGAGAAAGAAACCAAGAGATATTCTGGATATGCTTAAGCAGTGAGGAATAGTCTGTACTCCTGGAATCTGAAAGGAAAGGAGACAAAAGATGCAATTGCTTTGTGATCTCCTCAAGAGAAAGACTTATATAAAAAATATATGAGAGAATTCTTGCAGAAAGCATAGATGTCTGGAAGGTCTGACGTCCAAAGTCATCTAGTGTTTTAGACTCACGACCTGGCAGATAGGAAGAGTGCTTTTTCTTACTCTTTACCCGCCTCATTGCTGATTCCACTACTACGGAATGATGAGGAAGTTGAGTCTTTTGAAACCCTGGAGAGGGGGGCACCTGATATAACAGATCAGTTGCTCTGGGAGGTGGGGGTATCCTGAAAGGTGTTTCCCACATTCCTAGAAGGAGATCCTGCAAGGAATGATGCAAAGGAAGCATTATGTTCCTCTTTGCTTTGGTAGAAAGAGAGCCTTGTGCAGGATCATGTCCTGGGATAGGAATGGCAAGGGATCTTGCTATATCCTGGAGGAAACTCTGAAAAGAGGGATCCCCAACAGGAATCTCTTTTGGACAGGTTAGATTTAAAGAACTAGCCTGAGCACCCACAGAGGTATCCAAATATATAGGAATAGAAGATCCTGCACAGTGTAGTGTGGAATGCTTAAGGGATGGTTGCTGGTACTGGGTATCAGGAGCAGCAACCGTCCTTACCACATTGTGCATGCCAGGTATCGACTCCAAGCTTTGTATAGAATGGAGCGTTCTTGTTGAAACAAGCATGGCAGGAGTTGGCCACGATGCTACTGAGGATACCGGTACCGATGTCGGAGTCGAGCTCGACAAAGACATCGGAGTAGTCATCGGTGACAGTTCAATCGGTACCGAGGTGACCAAAACCCTCCGGCCAGTATCCTCGGTACCGAAGCACCGGTATCGATCGATGTCGGTACCAAGACCTATTTGGTATCGAGTCTTCTAGACTAGAGATCGATTCCAAACTCGGCATCGAGGGCAGAGAGCCTGATAAGCGAAGCATGGAAGGCACCGACGGTAAAGGTAACGAGGTCGTCGGTACCGATTTCGGTACCGTGTCTGACACCGGTGAAGGAAGGTCAACCAGTGGCAACTCAATCGGCGTCGAAGGAACCGAGAGTTGTGGATCCGAGTCATCGGAACCGAGCCTTCGGTACCGCCGAAAGCCAGTACCAAGGCGAGTCGGTACCCAGTCCTCCAGACTGGAGATCGATTCCAGACTCGGCATCGAAGGAAGCGAGTCTATCGATGCATGTCTGGAGGGTACCGATGGCGGTGATAGTATCGGTGCTGGTACCGATAATGGAAAGTCAGTCTGGAGCGTATCCACCGGTCCCGAAGGCACCGAGGACGCCAGATGACGGTCCCTGGTGAGGAGTGTTCCATCCAACACCAGTGCCGATGCCGGGGTACCGGTACCGCTCGAAGCGGATGCCACCACCGGACACGGCTGAGGTATGTTCTGTGAGGGGTGAACCTCAGGAACAACCCGAAACCCCTTATCTGCTTTGGAGACCGAAGACTCCCGCCAGGGTTTTGAAGCCAGTGGGCCCTCGAGGGCAAGGCCGGAGCCGTCTTCATGCTGTGCATGAGACCTACCACTCGAGGACTGGCTAGTCTTAACAGACTGTTTGTGGGTTACCTGATCCTGTGTGGAAGAAGAAGGGGACGGTGCCCCGAAGTTGGAGGGCAACCGTGTATCGAGGGAACCTCGATGTTGAAAACCTCTTCTCACGAAACTGTTGTCAGGACCCAAGCAGGTTAGACACCGACTTCGAGGGTCTAAAAATAAAGTTGTACCGCCACAGTGTGAACATTTCTTGGAGAAAGTGCCTGGCGGTTCCATGAAGGAAAAAGAAGAGACCTAAAAGGCCTAAGAAACCGTGGGACACTATGAAGAAAAAATATCCCGTGGAAAAGGAAAAGTTTTTCAAGAAAAGAAAAGAAAAACACCGGCAGTACCGGTGGCGTCGGGAAGACAGCCGCGACCACAAGAAAATTAAAAAATAAAAACAAGAATTTTCTGCGGTGACAAGAGGACGTCCTGCCGGCTCCGCGGAAAAACAAAAACTGAGGAGAGGCATTTGGGAAAGGCGGGAAGGCAGCACGCAGGCATGCTGGGATGCTTCCAAAAGCTCTTGATTGGACGCTGGGTAGCGTTCCCGCGCAGACTCCGTCGGTACCGACGTACCCATATGTGAAGACTCATTCCTGCTTGTTCCTGGAGATAAGGGATTTAACATATGAACAATTTTTTTTTTGAGTTAGCTAACTGGCAGCCCTATATCCTTTGAGTTAGAGGAGTTAATAAGAACTGCCATATGCCATAGTGGGTCAGACCAATTATTTTTTTAACCTAAAACATTCTTCTACTAAGGAGGTAGGAGAGAACTCGAGGAAGGGTGACCCACCTAGGAAGAGGTATGGGAAACCTATGGGTTGTGCAAGAAGGTGGCCAAGGAGCTACTGGTATCCTCCCTGCCTCAGGAATGTCTGCAGTGTGGGGGGAGGGGACAAGGCTTTCTTTTTTGTTGTTATAATGAGAAAGATGCATGGGAGAGGATGTCTGGGCTGGAGAAAACCTAAGAAATCCCCTGTTACCTGACTGCCCTCTCCTCAGGCACACTACTGAGGCTGCTTTTCATGAGATGGGAGGGATATACTCGTATGTATGCAACTGACCAAGGAGGCAAAGTTCTATGCCAGGAAAGAAAGCCCAGGTTGTACTGCTCCATGTGCCATCACACTAGAGCTGCTTTTGCACTGCATGTGTGGGGAGGGGGAGGGCAGAGGAAGGGATTTCAATGGGCTTAGAAATGTGGAGGCTTTTTTTGCAATAGATGGAGGGGGCTGTAATCTCTGAGCTGAAGAAGAATCATCAACCCAGGTTGAAGAAGGAGCAAAGGCAAAACTTACCGAGGCAAGAGCATCAAGAGCAGCAGAGTCAAGGCTGTCTCTGATCTGAGCCACATGGATCTCTAAATCAGGTTGCTGGCCCCACACTAGCTCCTCCATTCACCAGCTCCCATTGGTTCACCAATTTTTGTTCCCTCCTGAATGCTGCACGATGGAGCGGGGCTTCCGTGAGAGTGGGGCAATATACAGGAAAAACTTCCAAATATGTCTTGAAGGACTACAAAAAGGGACTGCTACTTCTGGAGAGAGATCTGCAATTGTAAGTATTTACTTCTGGGAATTTTTCTAAATCTTGGGGAAAAATGAATTCTTTAGATTAAAGCTGATTAATCTGTGTAAATTAGAATCCAGTGTATTTGTTAATTCAGTCAGGGCCTAGTATCAGCAAAGAGCTTTTAGTTAAATTAAAAACTCAACAGGTAGCTTTCAGTTTAAGTTTAAAACCCAGCAGAGGGCATATATTAAGGACCTGAGATTAATTAAGCTTGAGGTGAACAAAGTCCATTAAACGTATTAGATATAGTTTTATTAGTATAAGTATCCCCAGCAAACCTTAGTAAGTAAACAACTTAAATACCTAAATGCAACCTTAAAACTAAGATGCAGACTTTTGCATTGAGTTTCACATGTATGATTTTCTCCCAGTTGGTGAGGGGTTTTACATGTGTACTAGGTGCAAGGAGCTCTTTGCTCTCAGGGAATGAGTCTGATCTCTGGAGGACATAAGGAAGGCAGAGGTACATAGACAAGACCTACACGGATATAGTACTGAAGTCCAGGGGCGGCCCAAAGGGGGTGCGGGGCCATGTGCGGAGACTCGGTGCGGTTGTACAGAGGGAGCCGGGGCCTCACGTGGGCTTCCCCGGCTCCATCTGAAGCACCTCAGACAGCCGGGGGGCTGGTCGGGGGGGGGGGGGGGGGAGGCATGGACAACAAATGAGCTTTGATGGGGGGGAAGGGGGGCCAAGGACTGGATGGGCTGTGATGGGGTGTACCTGGACTGGAAATGGGCTATGGGGGGGACCCTAGACTGGAATTGGGCTATGTGGGGGTGGAACCTGGACTGGAAATAGGCTATGGGGGGGATCTGGACTTGAATTGGGCTATGGGAGGGGGGAGAACCTGGACAGGAAATGGGCTATTGGGGGGGGGGACCAGGACTTGAAATAAGCTCTGGGGGAAAACCTGGACTGGAACTGGGCTATGAGGGGGCCTGGACTAGAATTGGGCTATGGGAGGGGACCTGGACTGGAAATGGGCTATGGGGGGGGGGGGGATGGAGCCTGGACTGGAAATAGGCTATGGGGGGGATCAGGACTGGAATTGGGCTATGGGGGGGGGGGTGTACCTGGACTGGAATTTGGCTATGGGAGGGGACCTGGACTGGAAATGGGCTATGGGGGGGGGGCTGCAATGGAATTTGGCTATGGGGGGTGACCTGGACTGGAATTGGGCTATGGGGGGGAGGGGGAACTTGGACTGGAAATAGGCTGTGATTAGGGGGGCTAGGACTGCAAAAGGGCTGTGATGTTGGGGGGGGCTAGGACTGGAAAGAGGCTGTGATGGGGGGGGGCTAGGACTGGAAATGGCCTGTGATGGGAGGGCTAGCACTGGAAATGGGCTGATGAAGAGCTGGAATAGGACTGGAAGTGGGCTGACGAGGGGGCTAGGATTGGAAATTGGCTGATGGGGGAGCTTGGAGTGGAAATTGGCTGATGGGGGGCTTGAATGGAACTGGAAAAGAGCATATGTGGGGCTAGGGCTGATGAGAAGCTGGAATAGGACTAGAAATGGGCTGATGGGGGAGCTTGGACTGCAAATGGGTGATGGGCTAGAATAGGACTGGAAATGGGCTGATGTGGCGGCATGGGAGAATGGGACTAGAAGGGAGTGGATGCTGGGTGGGTCTAGAACTATAAGGGAGCTGATTTGGGGGGAGGACTAGAAGGGGATGGCGATGGGGAATGAGAATGGAGAGGGGAAAAGATATTTTGTGTGGAAGAAAAGTCTACGATGGGCCGGGTATTGGGAGAGTAAGAGGGGATTGAGAATGGAAGGGTGAAATTTGAGTGGATGATAAAGGAATAAGGAAAGAAATGGGGGAAAGAGCAAAAGGGAAACAATCAGTATGTTAAAGCAGATATATAGAGAGAATGGAAAACATCTAAAAGAGAAGAAAGGACAAATGGATAGCTCGCAGAAGACACGAAGAAACCAGAAGAAAGTGACTGGAGCAATTGCAACTGAAAAATACAATTCCCAAACAGAAGGTAGAAAAATACTTTTTATTTTGAATTTATTAACTGGAATATATCTGGTCTGGGAAGTGTGTATTGCTAACATCTTTGCGTTTTTGTTTAGTGCAAGAGGAAATTACTTTATAGTTTTATTTCTCCAGTGTTGCACATTTCATGTTTGGCTTTTGGGGTTCCCAGTTTAATTATTATCTGACCAAGGGAGTTAGCCTACACTTATCCTCGGTAATTTTTGTGGGTGGGGCTGGGGGCAGGGCAGGGGTGGGGCTAGGGCAGAGAATGGGTGGGGCATGGTGAGCCACAGGTGTCGGGTTTTTCTCGGTGAAAAAGTTGGCAACCCTATGCTTAGATGAGTGGAGGGAGGAGAAGGAGGCTAGAGACCTCTTTTGATCTGTAAATTTTCTGTTGTTAAAATGGGGTTGTGTGGTAGGCGAAGGCCTATGATCCATGGTGTCTGAAATGAGCAGAGAAGCCTAAGCAGCTTGACCTGTAAATAAAGCCTGTGGATAGGCCCAAAGGAATTACACATTCCCCAAAATGCTGCTACCTTAGAATCAAAAACGTAACTAAGCACAATTAGGTATAGCTAAGCAGAATCAAAACTTAGAAAATATAGAAAAACAAGTTTTAATTGGTATTGATAAGAGGGTGAAGCTTCTGTAAAATTAATTAACTCTGCTGAAAGAAAAGTTACAGTGCCCTGCTTTCCCACATATTCCAGCTGGTGAGCGACCTTGGAGGAGAAAAGTATCAAAGTTGGTGAACTGACCATTGTAATTGGGACTGAAAGGGGGGTAAGCAGGTGCTGAGCCCAGTCAAAGGTCCTCATTGGATAGCTACGTAACAGTACCGGGACCAATAGAATGTGTAAGAAGGGTTACCGGGACCAATGAAAAGTTTGCCTATGTCTAGAATGGAGAAGAAACTTATAAAAGTTGTTGTTTTGCTAGAAACCATTGCTCAGCCATTTTGAATGTGATTCTGCTTGAGTCTTGTGCACAAATAAATGATTTGGACCTTCTGAACAGACTCCTGGTATCATTGGGTTGTCTGCGCTCTGCTGCTACATATTCTTGGTGCATTGGCCGGGAAGGTGTGGTAGTAGAGGGTATACAGGGCAATATACCACGACTTTCCGCCTCTACAGGTTTGGTCCTGCCGGGATCGTGCCCTCCTGACGTGGGCTCGGCTCCCAGGCGCCACCGGTCCAGTTGCATCGGAGGGAGTTGGGCCAGACCTCGGCGGGTGCCAGACCCAGACGGAACCAACACCTCGAACCCGTGAGGGGAGTCCGAGGTCCAACTCATGCGCTTGCTTGGGAACTGGGACCGGATCCGGTGAGTATAGTTTTGATTTGGTTAAGACAGGTGAGTCAGAGCAGAACTGTTGTTTGAACTTTGGAATTTGGTATTTGGTAAGAGAGCTTGATCAACTCTCAAGATGGTCCGATTAACCCCGCATGAGTATGCGCGGGGCGAAACCATCGTCTTTTTGATTTAGATTTTGAAATTTGATATAGCTTAGTCAGCAGAGACAGGATTGGGCTGTTTTTGGGATACGTTGCTAGCATGATTGTGTGAATGGAGTGTGAATGAGAGGTCTGGCAGCTAGGACCAAGCGAAGGCGGACTCCTGAGTAACACATTTCCTGGCCGGGCGACCGCATCCAGGTCGTAAAAAGGAGGAAGCGACTGTCGTCTTGTCTTGTTATTTGTTACCCTTATATGTTTCTAGGGCCGTGAGGACCCCTCACCCACGGTCCGCCTTCCTTTTCCCTTCTGTCTGTTGTTGCGCGCACACATCGATATGGGAGGGGCGGGGTCTACTAGGAACACTCCGTTAGAATGTATGATCAAGTATTTTAATAAAGGATATTCAGGGGATTATGGAGTAAAACTGACTGCCTCACGATTACAGCTTTTGTGTACTAGGGAGTGGCCCGTCATAGACCCCATGTGGCCTCGAGATGGAACGTTTAACCTAGGAATTATTCAGTCAGTTCATCGGAAGGTGCGAGTAGCACACCCCGATCAGTATCCCTATATAGACTCTTGGTTAAGTATTTGTGAGGATCCGCCCCCTTGGGCAAAGCGCTGTTATGAAGAACAGTGCAGGATAATGTTAGCATTAACAGACCAGACCCAGAAAACAGGGACAGTCGAAAAACCTAGTCAGAAACCTGTTCTTGTAGATCCTGAGTCCCCGGGAGCTGTAACTAGACAGCCCCGAGCCCAGCACCCAGTGAGAGTACCTCCGCGTCCTGCGGCAGCACCGCGGCGACGGCGGGACCCATCCCCAGAGTCAGACCCAGACCTCGAAGGGCAGATAGATAATCCCCCTCTTGATGAGGATGCTGACACGCCCGATACTGAAGAAAAAGCTGAGTCAGAGGAAGAAGAAGAGGGAGAGACCTCTCAGGGCGAGGAAGATAGCGTAAAATCAGTTGTCAGTGCCAGTTCATCTGTTGCGAGCGAGGCTCCCCAGACTAAGCGAGTCTCAAAGTTGAAAGCCCTCACCAAGATAACGAAAGTCACTACTAAGAAGCAGAAAGCTCTCCCGAAAGTAATAGCCCCCCTGCGACAAGTCCCGGGACTGCCCGTGTGAGATGAGCATGACCAGATAGTAGCAGGACCCCTGAGTTTAGTATATGTGCCTTTCTCCACTGCTGATTTGTTGAACTGGAAATTGCATTATGCTTCTTACACTAATAAGCCCCAGGAATTAACGGAGTTGATGCACACCATTATGGAGACTCACCAACCCACTTGGGCAGATTGCCGTCAGCTCCTGTCTACTTTATTTACTACTGAGGAGCGGACACGAATTAAGCGAGCAGCTATTGACTGGCTCGCAGACAATCCCCTGGTAGAGAGAGTGGAAGCAGGAATAGACAATCGCGAAGCAGCACAAAAGGAATTCCCTAACAAAGACCCCCAGTGGGATCCGATTACAGAGAGAGGATCCAGAGCTCTATCACGATTTCGCCAAGGCCTTATGCAAGGTCTGCGAAGGGGGGGTCAGAAAGCCATGAACCTTTCTAAAGTAACCGAAGTTAACCAGGGCATAGATGAGAGCCCAGCAGTATTTTATGAAAGATTGACTGAAGCGTATCGAATGTATACTCCCTATGACCCAGATGCACCAGGAAGCCTGTGCATGGTGAATTCTGCTTTTGTAAACCAGTCACAACCAGATATTAGACGTAAGCTACAGAAATTAGATGGGTTTGCGGGCATGAATGCAACACAATTACTGGAAGTCGCTCATAAAGTGTATGTGAATCGTGATAATGAAAGACAGAGAGAAAGTGATCGAAGGATGAAGAAGAAAGCAGATTTTCTGGCTGCAGCCATAGTGGAACAGAAAAGGGGAGGTGTCCCTAGTCGAAGGAGCAGAGGAAGAGGGCGGGGCCGAGGAGATGACCGGCCCCCATTAGGCGCGAACCAATGCGCTTATTGTAGAGAGGAAGGACATTGGAGAAATGCATGCCCGCGACTCGAAGAGGCCTCCCAGGATGAAGGGGAATACGCCCCTTGGAGGGAAAGAGAAAGAGGCCGATCCCAGAATCGCAGAGGAACCAATCGAGAATATTTTCAACGAGAACGGGCGGAGGCCATACAGGGAGTTGCGGCAGCAACGGTCTCCGATTTAGATGAAGCAGATTAGGACAGACCGGGCTCCGAATTCGCTTTAGGTCTCCAGGAGCCTATGGTCAGTATACAAATAGGAGACCAATTTATGGACTTTATGGTTGATACTGGAGCAGAACATTCTGTAGTAGATAAACAAATAGCCCCGTTTTCTACAAGAGCCGTTACCATTGTGGGAGCGACTGGCGCAAAAGCAACAAAGCCTTTTCTTCAAAACCGCATATGTAATTTAGGAGGACAGCAAATAACGCACCAATTCCTTTATATGCCTGAGTGCCCAGTACCATTACTGGGACGAGATATGCTAGTCAAGCTGCAGGCCCAGATATCCTTTACTGAAAAAGGAGAAATGCAAATGACAGTAAATTCCCAGTCAAAACCTGCTGGACTAATGGTGCTTACTGTTCCTCGAGAAGAAGAATGGAGATATTACAGTACTGAGCCAAGTACTGAGCCAATCATGGATACCTATTTTGAACCTACTCTGAAAAGCATTGATGCCCCTCCTGGAGTATGGGCAGAGGGCAATCCACCAGGTCTGGCTAAACATATAGCTCCAATAATTGTGAATCTCAAGCCTAGTGCACAGCCAGTACATGTCAAGCAATACCCACTTCCAAGAGCAGCAATTGAAGGCATCCATCGCCACTTGTTAAGGCTACTGGAGTACGGCCTACTCAAAGTTTGTCAGTCACCATGGAACACACCCCTCCTGCCAGTAAAGAAGCCTGGGACAGGTGACTACCGCCCAGTGCAAGATCTAAGGAGAGTGAATGAAGCAGTTGAGACCATACATCCAGTTGTGCCAAATCCCTACACACTCCTAGGATTGATTCCTGCTGAAGCCACCCACTTTACTGTTTTGGACTTAAAAGATGCATTCTTTTGCATAAGATTAGCCCCAATTAGCCAATTGCTGTTTGCCTTTGAATGGCAGGACCCTGTCTCGGGGAGGCGGGGCCAACTCACTTGGACACGATTACCTCAAGGATTCAAAACTCACCTACCATTTTCAGTGCTGCACTAAACCAAGATCTTTCAAGCTATCCAGTGGCCCCTGAAAGAAGAGTACTCCTCCAATATGTAGATGACCTACTGGTAGCCGCCACATCTGAAAGTGAATGTATACAAGCCACTACTGACCTCTTGCAACTATTGGATGAAGCTGGATACAAAGTTTCCAGAGCAAAAGCACAGCTATGCCAAAAAGAAGTAAAATACTTGGGCTTTCGTCTAACCAAAGGAAGCCGACAATTGGGACGCGAGAGAAAAGAAGCCGTGTGCAGTATCCCAACCCCAACTACCAGGAAGCAAGTCAGAGCCTTTCTGGGAGCAGCAGGATACTGCCGGATATGGATACCTAACTTTGCTCAGATTGCTAAACCACTATATGAAGCCACCAAGGGAGAAGAAAAATCACCACTAGAATGGGGACTTGAGCAAGACACAGCTTTCAAGACCCTGAAGGAAGAATTGATGTCGTCACCAGCACTCGGGTTGCCAGATGTCCACAAGCCTTTCCATCTATTCGTGCACGAGATGCACGGAATGCTCTAGGCATGTTGACTCAGAAATTGGGACATTGGGAACGACCCGTAGCGTACCTATCAAAACAGTTGGACACTGTGGCCAAAGGATGGCCACCATGTTTGAGAGCAGTTGCAGCTACAGCATTATTAGTGAGTGAAGCAGACAAGCTCACATTGGGACAGAATCTACGCGTCACAGTACCACACGCGGTACTTGCCCTTATGGAACAAAAAGCAAACCATTGGCTCACCAATTCTCGAATGCTGAAATACCAAAGCATGCTATGTGAAAATCCACAAATACAACTGGAAGTGAGCCATGCCTTGAACCCAGCTACCTTGATACCAATTAGCGAAGACCCTCCAGAGCATGACTGTATAGAAGTCATGGACACTGTATTCTCAAGTCGACCTGATCTGACTGATGTGCCCCTAGAGAACCCTGATCAAACTTATTTTGTGGATGGAAGCAGTCTCATTATCAATGGACGACGTTGTGCCGGGTATGCAGTAGTCACTCGGGAGAAAGTCATTGAATCATCAGCTCTTGCATCAGGCACATCAGCCCAGAAAGCAGAATTGATAGCACTTACCAGAGCACTAGTATTGGGTGCGGGACTTCTGCTGAACGTATACACTGACTCAAAATATGCCTTCACCACTTTGCATGCACATGGAGCTCTCTACAAAGAACGAGGGCTCATTACGTGGGGAGGCAAATCAATCAAATATGGCCCAGAAATATTGATGTTACTAGACGCAGTATGGGCCCCGACACATGTAGCTGTCATACACTGTCGAGGACACCAAGCGGGAAAAGGAGAAGTTGCCCAAGGAAACAGATTGGCCGATGCTTCAGCACGTAAAGCAGCCATGACAGGCCAAATTTCATCACAAGCCATGCCAATACAAGCAGCATTGTTTCCAGTACCCCTTAATTTATGGACGCCACGATATACCACCAAAGAATTGGATTACTACTGTAATAAAGAAGAAGGAGCACTGAAAGATGGATGGATTGAGCTGCCACCTCCCGAGGGCAGTCAACCCCCAGGACGAATAGTGATCCCTGAATCATTGGGACCAGCCTTTGTCAAGGCCTTTCATCAAGCCACACATTATGGGAAGAGTGCTATGGAGAAAGCACTTAAACCGCATTTTTGTATCGCTCTATTGGGAGCCCTGTCAGCCTCAGTAGCCCGCCAGTGTCTAACTTGTGCCAAAAATAATGCCAAACAGGGTCCCACGCCACCACCACGAGTTCAGTCGGGAGGTGTAACCCCCATGCACCACCTGCAAGTAGACTTTACTGAAATGCCAAAAGCTAATGGATACCGTTACTTGTTAGTATTAGTTTGTACCTTCTCTGGGTGGGTGGAAGCCTTCCCTACCAGGACTGAAAAAGCCCGAGAAGTTACTAAAGTTCTGTTAAGAGAGATTATCCCCAGATTTGGAATTCCAGCAGTAATAGGGTCAGACAATGGACCCTCCTTTGTATCTCAAATTACCCAGCAGTTAGCAAATGCCCTACAGATACAATGGAAGTTACACACTGCATACAGACCCCAAAGTTCAGGGAAAGTTGAGCAAATGAATAGAACTTTGAAATCTCAGATGTCCAAGCTATGTCAGGAGACCCACCTAAAGTGGCCCCAGGTTCTCCCAATAGCTTTACTTAGAATACGCTCAGCTCCTGTAAAATCATCCGGATTTTCCCCTTTTGAAGTTATGTATGGCAAACCTCCACCCATAGTGCAGGGTGTTAAAGGTAGTTTGCCACAGATTGGTTCAGAAATAACCAGACAAGAACTTCTAGCTCTTAGTTCTGTTCTGCAGACTCTCCACACGTGGATACAGGACCAGTTGCCTATCAATTTGATGGAACCACTGCATCCCTACAAGCTTGGTACCTCGGTGTGGATCAAAGATTGGAAGAAGACACCGTTGGAACCTCATTGGAAGGGACCATACACCGTCATCCTGTCTACCCCAACTGCAGTAAAGGTAGCAGAAATCGATTCCTGGATTCATCACAGCAGAGTCAAGCCAGCAGCAGTTCCAGATCAGGATCAGTGGACAGCAGAGCCACATCCTGACGTCCCTTTGCGTCTTACCCTACGGAGGCAGCCAGCAGCCTAGAACTCATCGGGGACACTCATGAACTACAGTGTCCTACAGCAGCCAAGTCTTTCGAAGAGGATTGCTGTTTCTTATACAGCAAAGACATTTGTTTTCTTCATCGACTAACTGTGCCTTCATAAGCTTTCGTCAGGCCAACTACACTTGGTAAGTTGGCATCACAGTGGGACATTTGAGGATCTTCAATCAACATTGACACCCGTTGAATTGCTTCATTAGCAAACGGGTCAGCATTGTGTCAAGAAGAAGAAGACATCGTGGTCAAGATTTTCCAGCGGAGATCCAGAAGAACTACAATCAACATGCATCTTTGTTTCTATCTTGCTTTGGCTGCTTGCCTGGGGAACTTTGAACTGGCTCATGCTTTGCCCCCATGCACTGCCTGCATTACTACTACTCGGACTGGAATGAAAGTAACCCAGACTTTGCTTTATCATTCTTACTATACCTGTACTGGTATAGTAAGTCGGTGTATTTATAACACCACTGAACTGAATGTTTGTACTAAGGGTAATACTAAAGTTTGTTTTAACCCACATCAGAACCCATCTTATTATACCCTAGAAATAAGATGGAATGATGCTGATGGAGCTTTACTTAATGCTACACCCCCACTTACTGATCCTCCAAAGTATGCTGTTTTGTATTTTGATGCTTGTGATGCCATTAATAGAGATAGTCGTTCTAAATGTGCGAATTGGGAAAAAGCTTATGCCAATGATGATAAGTATATGTGTCCTGAAGGAACCACGGGATGGGGGGCCTGCACAGGTAAGCGAGTTTTAGCAAATGTATATAGTACAGCACCAGTTCAAGACTATTATTGCCCAAAGTGGGAATGCGTGTTCTATGCCACATGGAAAACTGGTATGGTAGAAAATACCAGAGACAATCGAATGGCTGCGTTAACCAAGCCATATGTGAAGAATTCAAAAAATTGTAAGAAAGGTGCCTGTAATCCACTAGAGTTATTCATAGCCAATCCCAGTGCATGGAAACAAGGGTATAAATTTCGATTACACATTGCAGGTTCTGGATCGGATCCAGGGACCATTGTATATATTAGACTGAATACCCAAGCCCATCGATCATCAAGGTACCATATACATAACACTTTCTATGAAACCATGCATATAAACAAGTTTGATATCCCTCACCCTTCTCAGAATTTGTTTTTAGAGTTAGCTGGAGCTGTGGTCTCCAGTCTCCGCATTTCAGATTGTTATTTTTGTGGTGGAACCAAGATGGGTGATCAGTGGCCTTGGGAAGCCCAAGAACTGAATTACTCAGTGACCTATAACCAGACAGAGCTACACAAGACTACCAGTGAATGGGTATTAGCACACCCAATAGTTGGATGTCTGTGTTACGCTCGAACTGGACCCCAGTTTATCTCAAAGGTAGGACAGCTTGTCTGTCTTAGCCAGAAGTTCTATAATGACACCACCAAACAGACATCCTGGTGGTCAGGAATTAATGAATCTGAACCCACCAACCCATTAGCAAGATTTCTGGAGCTTGCCCCTTTATGGACTGACCTTAACCAACCTCATGTCTGGCAAGCCCCACCTGGCCTATATTGGATTTGCGGAACCCGAGCATATGCTCAACTCCCTATTCACTGGGGAGGGTCATGTGTCTTAGGCACTATCCGACCTTCTTTCTTTTTATTGCCCACAGAACATGGAGAACAACTAGGATACCCAGTTTATTCAAAGAGACAGAAGAGAGCAGCTTTACAGATAGGCAAGTGGGAGAAATGGGATGGTGAGGATTGGCCACCTGAGCGAATCATTGCCTATTATGGACCTGCCACTTGGGAGCAAGATGGCATGTGGGGATATCGTACCCCAATTTACATGTTGAATAGAATTATACGCTTGCAAGCAGTAGTTGAACTCATTACTAATGAAACTAGCCAAGCACTCACACTTCTAGCTAGACAAAGCACACAAATGCGCACTGCAATCTATCAAAATCGCTTGGCACTAGATTACTTATTAGCTGCTGAAGGAGGGGTCTGTGGTAAGCTGAATCTCACAAATTGTTGTTTGAAAATAGATGATAAGGGTCAGGTTGTTGAAGAAATTGCTGAACACATGCGGAAGCAAACTTATGTGCCAGTACAGACCTGGCATAGTCTTAAGATACCCAATTGGTTTGCATCTATCTTCTCTGGATTAGGAGGATTCACTACTTTTGCTATGATAATACTAATATTTGTAGCCTTGTTCTTCTTGTTACCATGTATAATCCCCTGTTGTATGCGTTCTATTAACAGTGTTATTGAGAATACAGTGGAGCGGAAAATCGCAACTAAGATTTTAGCCTTATGGCACCCTAATCCTGCTACATATGGTCGAAACCCGACCCCAGTGTAATTGAGTGATTTAGCTCTCACACCTTATTAATAATAGGGTGAGATTAATCAAAGGGGGGAATGTGGTAGGCGAAGGCCTATGATCCATGGTGTCTGAAATGAGCAGAGAGGCCTAAGCAGCTTGACCTGTAAATAAAGCCTGTGGAGAGGCCCAAAGGAATTACACATTCCCCAAAATGCTGCTACCTTAGAATCAAAAACTTAACTAAGCACAATTAGGTATAGCTAAGCAGAATCGAAACTTAGAAAATATAGAAAAACAAGTTTTAATTGGTATTGATAAGAGGGTGAAGCTTCTATAAAATTAATTAACTCTGCTGAAAGAAAAGTTACAGTGCCCTGCTTTCCCACATATTCCAGCTGGTGAGCGACCTTGGAGGAGAAAAGTATCAAAGTTGGTGAACTGACCATTGTAATTGGGACTGAAAGGGGGGTAAGCAGGTGCTGAGCCCAGTCAAAGGTCCTCATTGGATAGCTACGTAACAGTACCGGGACCAATAGAATGTGTAAGAAGGGTTACCGGGACCAATGAAAAATTTGCCTATGTCTAGAATGGAGAAGAAACTTATAAAAGTTGTTATTTTGCTAGAAACCATTGCTCAGCCATTTTGAATGTGATTCTGCTTGAGTCTTGTGCACAAATAAATGATTTGGGCCTTCTGAACAGACTCCTGGTATCATTGGGTTGTCTGCGCTCTGCTGCTACAGTTGTACGGGATAAAAGTTCAAACTGCACTTGGTTATACAGTTAGAAAGAATGCATTGGTAAAAGTATGATTCAAAAGGGAGGTGTGGTTATTACATAGAGTGTAAGGAATACCTCCGGGATACACAGGGAACCCCAGAGAGAAAGGGGGTTCCAAAGACCCGAGTACAAGGCAGAAGACAGGGAATCTTGAGAAGTGGAAATCCTTTCGGGGGGGGGGGGGGGCTCTTTAAGACTCTACTGAACAGGAGAAATGCCAGGATGGAGGAGTTTGAGAGGGACAGGAAAAAGGAAGTACAAAGTCACAGAGAGAGGCTAGAGGAGGGAGGAACAAGCAGATGATCCAGTGGAGTCTAAGGAGACAGAGCCTTAGGAGCTGGAAACTGAGTGCTCTGCAGAGCCCATGGAAATAGAGGCTATGGAACAGACCCTACTGGATGATAAGTTTGTCAGGCCTACCAGAGGACGGCAAGATGCAGATAAGTTAAAAGAAAACCCCCACTTCTTTTTTTGAGGATTCTTGTATAACTCCCATGTGGAAAAGAAAAGACTAACTTGATTATTTGGAGTTTTTGCTTTATTTGTAACTCTTGTGCGAGAGGATCAGTGTGAAATGAAATACTGATAGGGTGGTTGCTGCCACAGCCTAAGGTTTACTTGGATACCCAGGCTAGAATTTTTTCTTTTGAGAGTTTGGAGTTATAAATAGGGTTGCCAACTGGCCGGTTTTCAGCTGGCGTGGCCGGTTTTAATATGGCCAGCCAAGCTGGCTGCCCGCAGACTGTTAAAACCGGCAAGTGAAAAGCCATTTTTTTTGTGGCTGGAGGGCAGAACAGCCAACATAGGCAGGTTTCTGTTCTTCCGTCCTATGAGGAGCTGCTATTCTGCCAGGCTGAGACTATTCAACCGAATGAGACAGCAGAGGGAGTGATTAGAGATTAGTGGGAGCTGAGTAAAAGTCAGCTGAGTGAGCCAATGAGACAACAGTGGGAGGGACTACAGAGTAGTGGGAACTAAGTAAGTCAGCAGAATGAGCCAATGAGACAACAGAGGGAGGGACTAGAGAGTAGTGGTTGCTGAGTAAAAGTCAGCCGAAGGAGCCAATGAGACAACAGAGGGAGGGACTAGAGGGGAGTGGAGGGAGCTTCCAGCAGCATGAGGCATTTCATTGACTAGTGGAAAGAGAGAGAGAGCCAGCCAGTCACAGCCAGAGCCAGCCAAGTGAGTGGGTCTGTCTGAACAGTGATACTGGACTTCCCGGGGTCTTAAAAAAAAGATTTTGTATATGAGATGGTTATGGTGCTGTTGTGCTGTGCTGCATTGCCTGAACTCTGGTCCTTGATTCACTTAAATAAATGTCCATGTCATCACTTATTTTTAACTTTCAACTATTCAGATGCTCACTGCTGCCAAGGAAAGTTCATATCAATGTATGTGCTTGCAGCCAATCAATGTAATATCACTCAAACTCTCAGCATTATATATTTTATTAAACGCAAATCAGGCACACACTTATCAGGTTTTTTTTGTAACGCCTTGTCAGCATTTCAGTCTTCAAAACATGGTGCCTCGATGTCCCTGCATCACCGTGGGTCCTGGGACTGTGGCAGATTACTCACAACATGTAAGGGCAGCCCATGATGTATCACCCCACTTTAGGTTTAAGAGCTACTGCCTAAGGAGTTAGCTCAATGAATGAAATCCAAGCTTTAGACTGCAATGCATTACTCCAACGGTAGTCTTCATCCTGCAGTGCACTGAGCGTATTAGTGGTGAAGGATTGGAGTAGGTCCTTGTGTTGATTCCTTCAATATACAGGATTATTTACTTTAAATAGCTCTCCTATTTGGGCAATATTATTCCATTTGGTCCACCTTGGGGGTCAGGAAGTTCATAAATAAATCCATAGCACACAGTGAGGTATACTAAACTGCAACTTTACTGAAATATCATTGAGCTTCAGCATTCACAGTATTTCTGAAGAAGACACTCAAACACAGTATTCACAGTTCTAATAATACTGGTCAACATTGAAATCGTTACTGACTTTAAAAGGCCCTAATCTGTAGCATCTTGGTGAGCTGAACACGAATATAACATTTTAAAAAAATTATTGGCTCTCGTTTTGAAGATATTGCATGTAGTTCATTTTTGACGTTTCACCGTGTAACTTTATCCAGTAGTACATCTACAACATCCCAAATAAGCCTTGAATGATGTAATATTGCATCACATTGCATAATACCAGCATGCACACATCATCCAGAGTTGATTGCATCATTTTGTGATGCAATGCAATGCTACTGCCAGACGGCTGCTGAAATGAAAGTAATCTGGTATTCTGTTCCGATATTGAAAGCCTCATGAATGCCTTAAAAATCACTCATGACCCACTAGACTGGAGACTATTTATAGACTCTTTGAAACTGAGTCTGAAGGCTGTGCTTTTGAACAATGGAAACCGTCTTCCATCTATTCCAGTAGCGCATGCCGTCCACATGAAAGAGACATATGATAACTTAAAGCATCTACTGACTTCCATTAAGTATAACAAGTACAGCTGGCACCTCTGTGGTGACTTGAAGGTAGTAGCCCTTTTAATGGGACTGCAGCAGGGATATATAAAATACATGTGTTTCTTATGTGAGTGGGATAGCCGAGCAAGGGATTGGCACTACTTGCAGAAGGAATGGAATCGCAGACAAAACGTAACAGGTGGAGAGAAGAATATCCAGCACCCAGCTCTGGTTGCGGCTCACAAATTCCTGCTACCACCCCTTCACATAAAACTAGGTTTGATGAAAAACTTTGTGAAAGCCATGGACCGCACTTCACCAGCTTTCCGATACCTGCATGAAAAATTCCCTCGACTCAGCGAAGCAAAGATTAAAGAAGGAGTTTTTGTGGGTCCTCAGATTCAAGAGCTCTTCAAAGATGACCGGTTCAACAACTTGCTGCAGGGTGATGCGAAACAAGCATGGAATGCTTTTCGCCTAGTGTCAACAAACTTTCTCGGGAATGTTAGGGCAGAAAACTACAAGGAACTAGTAGAAGACATGCTGATGCAGTATCAGAAACTTGGCTGCAATATGTCTCTAAAGATCCATTTCCTTGATTCCCATCTCGATTTCTTTCCTGACAACTGTGGTATGGTTAGTGATGAACAGGGCGAACATTTTCACCAGGATATCGCAACGATGGAGCAAAGATACCAGGGAAAATGGTCCACTACAATGCTGGCTGACTACTGCTGGACACTCCCCAGAGAAGCTCCCGAACAGCTGTACAAGAGACAGGTGAAAAAATCTAAGAAGTAGTCTATGACTTGGTTTTTTACAGGTATTAACCGAAGGCCTATTATATTTACTATTGACATGCATTTCGTGATGTAAACATTAATTCTTGTAGATTACAAAAAAACTAGAGCTAACTTTGCAATTTCACTGTCATATTCGTGTTCAACATATAAAAATTGATAAGAAATGACTATTTTTATTTCAGTAACATGACTTTTGTAAAATTTGTTGACCAGTGTAATAGATCTATATAATTTCATCCTTTTACCTTTAGAGTTTCTCCCCTACAGCTGCCTACACTTGCCCTTGGTAATTTTTGTGGGTGGGGCTAGGGTGGAGCATGGGTGGGACTGCAGGCAGGGCAGGGGTGGGACTGAGGGGGCGGGGAATGGGAATGGGCGGAGCATGGCGAGCCACAGGTGTCGGGTTTTTCTCGGTGAAAAAGTTGGCAACCCTAGTTATAAATAAATAAAAGACTAAGGTTGGCATAGGGAACACCTCCCCCTCTAATTAATCAAGAGAGAAAGGTGGAGGGAGGGTCCTGGTCAAACTGGGCAGCTTTGGTTGTCCATCAATCCAATTTAAAAACAAAGAAGTACTGAACAGCTAACTCAACAGGCTAAGCTTTGGCTGTGTTTGTGCTATTTTGATGTTATTTTGTTTGGACTTGGAGAATGGTGTTGTGTTGCATCTGTGAGCATCTGACCGTCTTCAAGATTCCACACCCACGGGTGCAGTAGAGATCCCAACATCTGGCATAGTTAACAGGATTTTCAACAAGGCGCAGAAAGTGAACCCTTAGAAGTGAACTCCAGCAGCCTCCTAAGGTAAGGGTACCTAAGAGAAGTGTTCATTGGAACCTTGGATGCGAAGGAGCTAGGACCCTTGCCTAGGTCCTCTGGGAGGTGGTTTAAAGAACCGCACTTGGATTTTTGTTTGTTGTTTGTTTCAGGTGTGGGGCTGCATCATGGAGCCAAAGGAGGTGCTGCCTCGGATGGCTCTTCAACTGCAGAAGCATCAGGAGGAAGCCCAGCGGATGCTCAGCCACGCCCTGGAAGCAGCAGCAGCCTTTATTGGACTTATTGAAGGGACAGCTGCAAGCTACAGAGTGGTTGTTGGAACGAGACACTGCTATAAGAATGACCAGACAGGAAGATGCTGCAGTAGGAGCTGGTGGATTTGTACCAGTAACCGTGGGTAAAATGAGTGAGCATGATGACTCTGATTCTTTTGTAACAGCATTTGAGAGGGTGACTCACTCGATAAAATGGCCCAAGGAGCAGTGGACATTCAGACTGGCTGCATCCTTATGGGACCTGCCTTGGATGCCTATCAAGCCTTGCCTCCCGAACAAGCCCAGGACTATAATCTAGTGAAGCAAGCCATTAGAGATAGACGACCTCACAAGGGAACAGTATAGGAGGACATTTAGACAGACTACAATGCAGGCCCAAGAGAGACCAAAGGTTTTGGTTCAACGATTAAGGGATATAGCGGGGAAATGGTTAGAGCCAGGGGAAAAGATAGTGGCCCAGATTATGGAGGAGGTAATTCTAGAACAATTTTTAATGTCAGTACCCCTGGATAAGAGAGAATGGTTAGTTAGGTGGAGTGTTAAGTTTATGGATGAAGTCACATCCATTGCTGAATATTACCTAGAAGCCCAATCTGTTCCTTTTCAAACAAGGAAATCTAATCCCAAAGTAGGAGCTCAAGGGGGAAGTAAGAAGGCCATTATGGGGTCGGGAAAAGGGGACAGACTGGAAGTGTTTCCGTTGTGGGCAGCAGGGGCATGTTATGAGAAACTGTATGCAAAGAACAGGTCTGATAGGTTAAATTGACCATTCAGGAGAAAAGGCCTCTTCCCCCCCCCCTTTGTGATAAATGTTGAAGTGGAAGGTACACCATTACAGGCTCTTCTAGATTCAGGTGCTAACCAGTCCATGATGGCAAATTCCTTGTGGGATAAGCAGGGTCTAGCTATGACTGGGGGATCAGAGAGCTAAAAAGACTATGTTAGGATTAAATGCATTCATGGATCTGCAACACCCTATCACCTTCACCAGATATGAGTAAAATACCAAGGGCACTGGCACCGGTTGGAGATGGCTATCTTACCCCGCAATCCTTACCCTCTCATTCTAAGTAGGGTTTGGTTTATTTTTATCAATATCTTCAAGGGAAGGAAGGTTGGGTAAGCACATTGGCACAGGTTCTAAAGGAAAGGCAAAAAGATAAGGGACAAGAAGCTCTGGAGCAAGAGTTCCCTTATGCAGAGAAGGTCATAGACGCTCCAGGAAATACCCGGAAAAGCCGTAGGGACAGAAGAAGAGAGAGACAAGAAAGCACTGAGAACCAGGGTAAAGTGTTTCTAGAGGGACAAATGCCTTGGATTCCTCGAGACCTCCTGGATAAATTTCCATCTTTTCCCCAAGAGCAGAGGGCAGACCCCGCTCTGGTGTATGCATTTGAACGTGCCATGAATCCAAAGCAAGAAGAAAGGCCTAGGTTTGAGCTAAAAGAGGGACTACTGTATAGGATTGCCGAAAATAAGCTTAGTGAAGAAATCCAACAGCAACTAGTGGTGCCTCCAGCGTTCAGACCCCTCCTTATCAGATTAGCCCATGACCATCCATTTTCGGGGCATAAAGGGTTCAACAATATGTTAGAGCAGATATTAAATAGATTTTATTGGCCCAGAGTGTACAAGGAAGTAAAGGAATCTTGTGCAAGTTGCCCTCAGTGTCAAAGGGTTGCCTCTACTTTTCCTTCCAAAGCCCCACTGAAACCACTACCCGTTATAAAAGAACCTATAGCCTGTCTAGGTATGGATATAGTGGGACCCCTAGAGAAGAGTAGGCGAAGGTTTGTCTACATCTTGGTGATTGTAAATCATGCTACACAGTTTCCCTGAGCTATCTCTTTGAGAACTGCTTAGCCAGGGCCATCACATGGGAATTAGTAAAACTGTTTTGTCAAATTGGATTTCCTTGGGAAGTTCTCACAGATCAGGGCACAAATTTCAAGTCCAACACCCTTAAGCAACTATGGGATGCGTTTGGGATCTACCACACTACTACATCTGCATATCACCTCCAAACCAATGGATTGATAGAAAGGTACAATCAGACCATAAAAAGCATGCTCAGGAAGGGCTTGGAAGGATTGGGATCAATTACTGCCCTATGTAGTATATGCCTTTTAGGAAAGCATACAGGCTTCCTTAGGAGTGTCACCTTTTGAATTGGTATATGGTCGTCCTCCCAGAGGATTCCTGGATATAATCCGGGAGCAATGGGTGAACCCAAATTGGAAACCTCAGGATACCATGACTTACCTCTGTAATCTAAAAAACAAGCTAAGGAAGGTGACTGAGGCAGCTCACAAGAAATTACAAAGAAGTTAGGAGCAGCAAAAGCAGCGATATGACTTGAACACAAAATCTAGGGAGCTGCAAGTAGGAGAAAAAGTATTAGTTCTTATTCCATCCACCCCCTATAGATGTACAGCAAAATTAAAGGGCCCAGGTTATTCAGCACTAACTGGGACCTTTAGATTATGAAGTAGTGAATGAAAGAGGCAAAACACAAATATAACACATAAATATATTTAAAGACTTGGAAAAAATGGGAGACATGGGTTGCTGAGGTACACACAGATCAGGAGGAGGACCTAGGACCCCCAAATTTCAGAGATCAAGAAAGTAGTGGCCCCAAGATAAACCTAAATTTGACACCCAGTCAAGAAGTAGAAGTTAAGGAGATCTTACGTAATTTGAGAATGTATTGTTACCCATTCCAGGGTATATACAATGGATCTCTCATAAGATTATTACACCCCCTATAGGTTGCTGGAAATGAAAAGACAAGAGGTACTTAAACAGGTGTGAGAGAGGGAACATTTGACTAAAGTGATAGCGGTATTCACATCACTTAGTGAGGCGGGTTTGACAGTAAACCCTCAGAAATGCTCCTTTGTCCAAAGGGAAGTCAAGTATCTAGGTCGGCTAGTGGGGTTTGGGTTGATTAAACCACTCATAGATAAGGTAGAAAGCATTCAGTCCTTTTCTCTACCCCTTACTAAGAAGCAATTGAGAGAGTTTTTAGGCTTAGTGGGTTACTATCGTCGATTCATTCCTCAGTTTGCAGAGTTGTCCTACCCACTAACGGAGATGCTTAAGAAAGCCCAGCCTAATCAGTTGAGGTGGATGCAAGATACCCTAGGAGCATTCAAAGGCCTGCAAAATATATTATGCAGGGAACCAGTGCTCCAGGGCATTGATTTTTCTTGTGAATTCATCCTACAAACAGATGCAGGGGCTAGGGGTGGTCCTCTCATAGAGATAGGCTGGGGAAGAGCATTCAGTTATGTATTTGAGTAGGAAGAAACTAGGCCACTATAGAGAGAGAGTGTCTAGCCATAAAGTGGGCCATAGCAGCTTTGAAATATTATCTGGTAGGATGCCAGTTCACTCTGGTGACAGATCATACCCCTTTGCATTGGCTTAACAGGATGAAAGACATAATGCTAGGTTAATCCGTTGGTACCTAGCCCTTCAGGCATACTATTTTACCATTGAACATAGGGTGGGAAAGCAGCATAGTAATGCAGATGCCTTATCCCGAATTGCTGACTCTGCTATCGAGAGTAGCAATATCATAGGAGACTGAACTTTTGTAGGGGATAAGTAGGTCATTGATATGGTAGTTGTGTAGGACTGTGTTAGCAGATGCATTGCTAGAATGATGAATTGTGATTGCTGTATGGCTAAGTTATGTTTCCGAAGTGCTATTGGAAGAAGTAGGTTGTTAGCTCTTTGTGAAAACTTGTAAAGTCTGTAATGGCTTGTATTTTTTCTAGGAGTGAATTCCAGAGGCTCGGTGCATAAAGTGAGAATGCTTGGGAGCAGGCTGTTTGGCTGCTTCTAGCTCTAGTGGATGGAATGATGAGTGTATTTTTGCACAGTGTCGTCTTGATCTGTTGTCAGGTGTTTGATATCTTGAATGTCATGAGGAGGACCTTGTATTTGATATGGCTCGCTATAGGCAGCCAATATAGGTGCATTAGAAATGGGTGTTATGTGTTCAAGTCTTGCTGTTCTGTGCAAGATGCGGGCAGTGATGTTGTGTGCCATCTGAAGTGGGTGTAGGGCATATTTTGGTAGTCCTTGGAAGATGATTTTGCAGTAGTCAAAGTGCACAAGGACCATGCCTGAAAAACTGAGTGTTGAGCAGTAGTCGTAGGTAATGTAACATTCCTGTCTTGTGTATTCCAATTTGATGGTTGTGCTAATGTGTGGTTGCATGGATAGTCATTAGTCGAGGGTGATTCTGAGGTATCAGAACTTAGACTTTACTTCCAGTTTCAAGTTATTTAATTTTAATGTGGTTGGTATGAGTGGAGGAGTAGCCTAGTGGTTAGAACACTGGCTTGGTAACCAAGCAACCAGGGTTCAATTCCCACTAGCACTCCTTGTGGCCTTGGGCAAGTCACTTAACCCTCCATTGCCTCAGAAGAAAGGCCTGGCAATCTACTTCCGGTGACACTGCCAAGAAAACCCAGGAGCTTCTGGGTCGTCAGGAGTCAGGACTGACTCGAAGGCACACATTGCATTTTTGGTTGGTATGATAAATGTCTCGCCTCTCTTTATGTAGAGGACTTCTGTTTCTTGGGGTTTACTGCTAAGTTGTATTTAAGTTGTATGAGACTGCATTGAAGCAGTCTATTGCAGTAGTGAAGGTAGGCTTGGATGTGGAGAATGGTAGGTAGAGCATGATGTCATCTGCTAGGTAGACATTGGTAGGAGACATTGTAAGACTGAATAAGTGAGCAGATTGGCTGGCTGTATGTATATATTGAGTAGTAGCGAAGAGAGTGCTGAGCTTTGTGCTACTCCTTGCTATATGTAGGGGGTGGATTTATGTGATCTTATTTTTGCTTGTAGCTGGCATTCTGTGAGATATGATTGGAACCAGTTTAGAGCTGTATTTTGTATTCCTATTGTCTGCAGTCATGATAATAGGGTGTTGTGGCAGATTGTGTTGGAGGTTGATGTTATGTCAAGGAATATTAATGTTACTGCTTGGGTTAGAAATTGGTTGGGTGGGAGGCGACAAAGAGTACAGGTAAATGGAGCTCACTCTGAGGAGAAGGATGTTACCAGTGGTGTGCCCCAGGGATCTGTCCTTGGTCCGATTCTTTTTAACATCTTTGTTAGTGATATAGCAGAAGGGCTGTCGGGTATGGTTTGCCTTTTACGGATGATACCAAAATCTGCAATAGAGTAGACACCCAGGAAGGTGTAGATAACATGAGGAGGGATCTAGCTAAGCTTGAAGAATGGTCTAGAATTTGGCAGCTGGGATTTACTGTTAAAAAATGTAAGGTCATGCATTTGGGCTGCAGCAATCCTAGGGAGCAATATAGTATAGGGCAGTGATGGCTAACCTTTTTGAGCCCGAGTGCCCAAACTGCCGCACAAAACCAAAGAATTTCCTCAAAGTGCCAGCACGTCAATTTGCATAAATATTTGCATAATGCTAACATACACTAACTTTTAGTAAACATGTCTCTTAATGAGTGTATGGATAAAGACAGACTAAAAGATTTCTACATTACTATAATCCAGTGCCAAACGCCAGGCACATTAGGAACTACTACAAACACTGCCCATTTAGAACCAATAGCAAACCCGCCGTATCCTAACAGCACTACCAGGACTCACAAAGCACCACACCATACCTATCAAAAGGCAACACTGCAAATATTAAACCAATACATTTCAGACAATAACAATACATGACCTACTGGGGAAAGAGAACAAGTGGCAATGTCAAAAAGGAATTACATAAACAGAATACCTCAGCTCAGTTGCAATTGCTCCAGCCACTTTCTTCTGGTTTCTTCATGTTTTCTGCTAACTCTCCATCATCTGCTGTCCATTTGTCCTTTCTTCTCTCTTCTAGTTTTTTTTTCCATTCTCTCTCTCTACATCCGCTTTAACATACTAATCTTTCTCCTTTTGCTCTTTCCTCATTCCTATTTCATCCACTCAAATTTTACCCCTCCATCCTCAATCCCCACTTACTCTCCCAATACCCGGCCAATTGTAGATTTTTATCCCTCCCACACAAAATATTTTTCCCCTCTCCATTTTACTCTCCCAGCCCCATCCCATTCTAATCCTCCCCCAACATCAGCTCCCTTCTAGTTCCAGCCTCACCCAGCATCCATTCCCTTCTAGTCCCTGCATCAGCCCATTTCCAGTCCTAGCAACCCCCCAACCCAATACCAGTCCTAGCCCCCCCCCATCAACTCACTTCCAGCCCTAAACCCCCATCACCCCATTTCCAGACAGCCCCCATCAGCCCACAGCCCATTAGCAGTCCTACCCCCCAGCCCATTAGCAGTCCTACCCCCCCGCCCGCCCGCCCGCCCGCCCATTAGCAGTCCTAACCCCCCCAGCCCATTAGCAGTCCTAACACCTCCCTCCTGCCCATTAGCAGTCCTAACACCCCCCCCTCCTGCCCATTAGCAGTCCTAACCCCCCGCCCGCCCGCCCGCCCATTAGCAGTCCTAACCCCCCCAGCCCATTAGCAGTCCTAAACCCCCCCCGCCCCGCCCATTAGCAGTCCTAACACCCCCCCTCCTGCCCATTAGCAGTCCTAACACCCCCCTCCTCCTGCCCATTAGCAGTCCTAACCCCCCCCTCCTGCCCATTAGCAGTCCTAACCCCCCTGCCCATTAGCAGACCTAACACCCCCCCCTCCTGCCCATTAGCAGTCCTAACACCCCCCCTGCCCATTAGCAGTCCTAACACCCCCCTCCTGCCCATTAGCAGTCCTAACCCCCCCTCCTGCCCATTAGCAGTCCTAACCCCCCCTGCCCATTAGCAGTCCTAACCCCCCCTGCCAATTAGATGTCCTAAAACCCCCCTCCTGCCCATTAGCAGTCCTAACACCCCCCCCTCCTGCCCATTAGCAGTCCTAACACCCCCCCCTCCTGCCCATTAGCAGTCCTCAGCCCCCCTCCTGCCCATTAGCAGTCCTAACCCCCCCCTCCTGCCCATTAGCAGTCCTAACCCCTCCCTGCCCATTAGCAGTCCTAACACCCCCCCTCCTGCCCATTAGCAGTCCTAACCCCCCCCCTCCTGCCCATTAGCAGTCCTAACACCCCCTCCCTCCTCCTGCCCATTAGCAGTCCTAACCCCCCCCCCCCCCCCCCGGCAAATTTTAAAAAAAAAAAAAGCAGGCTCTGGCTGCTGCCGCGGCAGATTACAATGTCCCGCGGGGCCCCCTCCGCCCGCTAAGCCCCTCTGCAAGGGCTTTCAGATTCGCGAGGGAGAGCGTCTCCCTCGCGTCTCTGTTAAGCCCGCAGGGGCTAATGGGAAATTTCCCATCAGTCCCTCGCGTCTAAAGGGGCGGATGGGAAATTTCCCATTAGCCCCTGCGGGCTTAACAGAGACGCGAGGGAGACGCTCTCCCTCGCGAATCTGAAAGCTCTTGCAGAGGGGCTTAGCGGGCGGAGGGGGCCCCGCGGGACGCTGCATTCTGCCCTTGCCGCGTCCGCGGCAGCAGTCAGAGACAGCTTTTTTCTTTTTTTTGCGGACCTATGGCCCGCGTGCCAGCTGCAAGGCCTTCGCGTGCCACAGCTGGCACGCGTGCCATAGGTTCGCCATCGCTGGTATAGGGGGTGAAGTACTTTTGTCCACTAAAGAAGAGCGGGACCTAGGTGTGGTTGTGTCTGATGATCTTAAAGTAGCTAAACAGGTAGAAAAGGTGACGGCAAAAGCTAGAAGGATGCTTGGGTGCATATGGAGAGGAATGGCTAGCAGAAAAAAGGATATGATAGTGCCTCTGTATAAGTCTTTGGTGTGATCTCATTTGGAGTATGGTGTGCAATTCTGGAGACCGCACTTTCAAAAAGGATGTGAACAGGATGGAGTTGGTGCAGAGGGTGGCTACTAAGATGCTTAGTGGTCTTCATTATAAAGCATATGAGGACAGACTTAGAGATCTTAATATGTACACCTTAGAGGAAAGGCGGGATAGAGGTGATATGATTGAGATGTTTAAATACCTCCGTGACATAAATGTTCAGGGAGAGAGCCTCTTTCAATTGAAAGCGAGTTCTGCTACGAAGGGACATGGGATGAGGGTGAAGGGGGATAGATTCATGAGTGATATGCGGAAATATTTCTTTACGGAAAGAGTGGTGGATCCGTGGAATAGTCTCCCAGTGGCGGTGGTAGAGATGAGGACAGTAACTGAATTCAAAAAAGCATGGGACAAACACAGAGGGTCTCTAAAGGTAAAAAGGGGACTGTTGTAGTTGTTGCTATGGAAGGACAGACTAGATAGGCTATGTGGTCTTTTTCTGTCATTATGTTTCTATTAGGATAAAACCGTGTTGTAGGTTTTTACATTCCTTTTATCAGTTTGTCAAGGAGTAATGTTAATAGGGTTTCAACTCCGTGTTGTCTGAATCCGTGCTGGTGTTGGTCCAGTGATGCATGTGAGCCAATGTGATCTTGAAGCTGGTACTCGACTACCTTTTCTATGATCTTTGTCAAAAAAGGAAGGCTAGAAATGGGTCTGAACATGGGTTGTTAGTGCCTGAGTTGCTGCTTTTTTTTTAGTATGGGCCAAACAGAAGCACTCTTGAGTGCAGTGGGCATGAGGCCTTGCGTTAAGGATAGGTGTGTGATATGAGTGAGATATGTGCTCAGTTCAGATAGTGCTATTTTGATCCAGCTAACTGGCATGGATTGAGTGGAGATGTGGTGGTGTTGAGAGTTTGGATGATGTTTTCTATGAGATCTCTGAAATTAGGTTGAAGACTTGCCGAGGGTGTTTGGTGGGACTGAAGCATTGAGTGATAAGTGGCTTTGGGTTGTGAGTTTGCTCTGAAAGAAATCTGCAAATATTTGTGGACTGGGGATATTGATCTCTTTATTTATTTTTTTTTTACCAGTGAATTAACTATTTCAAAGAGTTCTTTTGGGTGGTTTAATGAACTCATGATGATTTTTGTGTGGTATTCTCTCTTAGTTTTATTAACTGTAGCATGATATTCCTGCAGTTTGGTTATATAGTTGTTACAATCTTGTACATCTCTTGTGTGACACCATTTTCATTTGTGTCGTCTTAATTCTTGCTTTAATTTTCTTAGTTCCTTAGTGTATCAGCTGGCAGTGTGTTGTCTCTTTACAGACCTTGTGGTCTATGGGGTTAGCATGCTTTGGCTTATAGTTGTATTCCAGTTGCTTATGAAAGTGTTAATGTCAGTTGATTCCGCATCCAATTTAGGAAGGATTTCATTTAGAAATGTACGTTTGTTGAATCTTTGAAGTCGTCATTCTGCCTGCTGGATTTTGATGTCTTTATAGTGGTTTGGCTTGTATGGAATTTGGAATGTAATAATGTTGTGGTCAGACCATGGTACTGGGGTTCATTGTTGCGAGAGCTGGTTGCTCTGGTTGAGTGATTCTGTGGGAGCAAAGATGATGTCAAGTGTTTCCTCTTTAGTGCATAGGTGTGTTGACTATTTGCTTGGGTTCTGATTCCATTGTGGACATCCGGGCCCTCTGTGCATCTGGTCGGAACTGGACGCACAGAGGGAGCCGGGATTATGATCCCATGGGGCACGTCTAGCCCCGTGGGATCAGAATTCGATTCTGTCCGGCCTGCACGTTGTCATGAGGCTGGTGCTAATAAAGATACAGAGTTGAAAAGAAACCCTGTTTCTCACAGAGCTCTAGATGTGCAATTACCTCAAAGCACAGCTAGAGGGGGCAGGAGTGATCCTACAGAGGCTAATGAGGGTAGGAGAGCTAACCAGTTGCACCTGGAAGTAAGCCCGGGAGATTCAAAGGAAAAATCCCTTTATAAACGGAAGCTTAATGCCAGCAAGGGAGGAAGAACAGCGAGAGAAGCTGGAGCAGCGGGAGAAGCAGCAGATGGAAGAGAAGGAACAGAAAGCATGGCTGAAGAAGGAAGGAGAGTCCTGAAGGAAGGAATCCTTCCTGAGCAAGCCCAAAAGGATAGAATTCACAGAAGTAGAGTTCAGAGGGGCCATGCTACGGGAGCCACTGTTCAGAGGGAGTCTGCTAAGGAAAGCAGTCAGGCTGGAGGGTGTGCCACTCCCTGCTTAAGCAATGTTCCTGAGTCCACTATACAGAGAGCCAGAGAGCCAGGCTTGGGGGAAAGCCTGCAGCCATTGGAGTATGCTGAACAAGCTTCACCAGGTACCAGAAAGAAAGGAGTTTCTAGCAAAGCTACTTTTTCACTGAAGTATAGGGCTGGTGAATCCTCGCCAGGTTTTCCTAAGCTTTCAGGAAGTCCAGCACTCCCCAGAAGCTATCGACAGAAAACCTGTTGTCAGAGAGCTGTTCTTGAGAGAGAAGGCGGGGTCCACAAAGAAACAGCGCTAGCCACTCGAACGAGCAGAGACAAAAACAGGAAGCGGCAGATTCAACACCCAATGAATTTATTATAACCAAATAAGTGGCCTAAGCCCAACACAGGCCGTGTTTCGTATATAACTTCCTCAGGGGCTATCAGGACACACTAAAAAATAAATTGTAAAACCACATTAGTATAATTAAACCATAAATATACCAAAAAATATACAAAAAAGGAGGGTTAAAATAAAAAGTTGTAACGTGAATATACAATATACATAAAATAAGGCAAAATTGGACTATATCAAATGACTAAAGTCTCAAGGAAAACACATCAATAAAATTCAAAGAACAGTCAAAAATAATCAATTAAAATCATAAAAAAACCATATACAGTCACTAAAAATAAGTACATAAATAGGATAATTAAGTAAATAAATAGTTAAAAGTGCTAATTGGTTTGGTGTTTTTATTGTATTCCAATTAGCACTTTTAACTATTTATTAACTTAATTATCCTATTTATGTACTTATACATATGTATGTATACATATTTATATGTCGTCTGATCTATAGAATAGTTTATTGAATAGATTAGGATTCATTTTTAGTGACTGTATATGGTTTTTTTATGATTTTAATTGATTATTTTTGACTGTTCTTTGAATTTTATTGATGTGTTTTCCTTGAGACTTTAGTCATTTGATATAGTCCAATTTTGCCTTATTTTATGTATATTGTATATTCACGTTACAACTTTTTATTTTAACCCTCCTTTTTTGTATATTTTTTGGTATATTTATGGTTTAATTATACTAATGTGGTTTTACAATTTATTTTTTAGTGTGTCCTGATAGCCCCTGAGGAAGTTATATACGAAACACGGCCTGCGTTGGGCTTAGGCCACTTATTTGGTTATAATAAATTCATTGGGTGTTGAATCTGCCGCTTCCTGTTTTTGTCTCTTGAGAGAGAAGGCTCCAGAGCTTCAAGCTACAGGAACTCAAGGTATGGTAGCTTTATTCCTTTTAGAGAAAGCTTAACTCCTAAAAGCACTGCTAAAATTGAACCACAGTTTGTAAGAAGAGGAAAGAAACCAGAGCGGTTTAAAGAAATACCAAAAGACTTTAGAGCACAGTCTTATTGGAGCCGAGATACCAGAGACAGTCCATGTAAACTTGTGACATCCAGGGATAGCGTTTGCTCTGAGGGGTAAACTAGTGAAGCAGAATCTATGGAGATAGAAGGTGCAGATACTAGTCCCATTCCTCAGGAAGAGGCTATGGATTGCAGTTTGTGTATGGCTACTAGCCTGGAATCCATAGCGACATTGTAAATAAGAAGAAGCCTTGTTTAGTTGTTTTACCCTGGAATGAATTGAATTCCTCCATTTATCCTTTGCACCTAATTGTGAAGATATCAACAGTTGGTTTGCCTGTTTATTACTGGGACCTTGATAAAAGGACATTCTTTGATTTCCATTGTCTTATTGAACCCTTGCATGGAGGGGAAATAAAAGCCTTGTTTCCCTACACTCGTGGCTTAATTATTGTGTGCTCACAAGGCAGGGGCGGCCCAAGGGGGGTGCGGGGCCATGTGCGGAGATTAATTGCGGGGCCTCATTTGCATAGGGAGCCTCATTTGCATAAATACTTGCATAATGTTAACATGCATTTTTAGTAAACATGCTTCTTAATGAGTGTCTGGATAAAGAAAGACTAACAGATTTCTACATTACTATATTCCAGTGCCAACCGCCAGGCCCATTAGGAAGTACTATAAACACTGACCTTTTAGAACTCATAGCAAATCCACCATATCATAACAGCTCTGCCAGGACTCACAAAGCACCAAACCCTACCTATCAAAAGGCAATACTGCAAATATTAAACCAATACATCTCAGAGAATACCAATGCATCTCCTACTGGGGAAAGAGAACAAGTGACATGGTCAAATAGAAACTACATGAACAGAATACCTCAGCTTGGTTAAAATGCAGAATATAGACCGTCACCAAAGAACAAGGGATCACAATTTAGAAATAGGAAGACAATAATTAAACTGGGAACCCCAAAAGCCAAACTTGGGATATACAACAACACTGGAGAAATAAAACTATAAATTAATTTCCTCTTGTACTAAACAAAACACAAAAGATGTTAACAATGCACATTTCCCAGAGCTGATATATTCCAGTTAATAAATTCAAAATAAAAAAGTATTTTTCTACCTTTTGTTGCTTGTGCATTTTCTTTTCAGTTGCAATTGCTCCAGTCACTTTCTTCTGGTTTCTTTGTGTCTTCTGCGAGCTATCCATTTTCCTTTCTTCTCTTTTAGATTTTTTTCCAAATTTTTTCTCTATATCTGCTTTAACATACTGATCTTTCCCCTTTTTCTCTTTCCTCCATTTCTTTCCTTATTGCTTTATCATCCACTCAAATTTCACCCTTCCATTCTCAATCTACACTTACTCTTCCAATACCCGGCCCTTCGTAGACTTTTCTTCCCTCCCACACAAAATATCTTTTCCCCTCTCCATTCTCATTTCCCATCCCTTTCTAGTCCTCCCCCAAAATCAGCTCCTTTATAGTTCTAGACCCACCCAGCATCTGCCCCCTTCTAGTCCCAGTCTCCCAAGCTTCCACATCAGCCCATTTCCAGTCCTAGCCTCCCATATGCTGTTTTCCAGTTCCTTTCCAGCCCCCCCATCAGCCCATTTCCACTCCAAGCTCCCCATCAGTCCATTTCCAGCCCTTTTCCAACTCCCATCAGCTCACTTCCAGTCCTATTCCAGCCCCCATCAGCCCATTTCCAGTGTCCTATTCCAGCCCATCACCCATCTGCAGTCTACGTTCTCCCCATCAGCCCATTTCTAGTCCTATCCTAGCTCCTCATCAGCCCATTTCCAGTCCTAGCCCCCATATGCTCTTTTCTAGTTCCATTCCAGTCCCTCATCAGCCCATTTCCTCCACGCTCCCCCATCAGCTAATTTCCAATCCTAGCCCCCTCGTCAGCCCACTTCGCCCTATTCCAGCCCCCATAAGCCCATTTCCATTACTAATCCAGCTCTTCATCAGCCCATTTCCAGTCCAAGTTCCCCCCCCATCACAGCCCATTTCGTCCATTCCCCCCACCATCACAGCCCATTTGCAGTCCTCCCCCCATCACAGCCCAATTGTAGTCTGTTCCCCCCATCACAGCCCATTTCCAGTCTGTTCTCCCCCCCCACCACAGCCCATTTCCAGTCTGTTTCCCCTATCCCAGCCCAATTTGTCCGTTCCCCCCCATCACAGCCCATTTCCAGTCTGTTCCCCCCCCCCCCACATCACAGCCCATTTCCAGTCTGTTTCCCCCATCCCAGCCCATTTTCAGTCCGTCCATCCCCACCATCACAGCCCATTTCCAGTCCTATCCCCCCCCCCAACACAGACCATTTGCAGTCCTCCCCCCATCACCGCCCATTTCCAGTCCTATCCCCCCACCATCACAGACCATTTGCAGTCCTAATCCAGCTCGTCATCAGCCCATTTCCAGTCCAAGTTCCCCCCATCACAGCCCATTTCGTCCATTCCCCCCACCATCACAGCCCATTTGCAGCCCTATCCCCCCCACCATCACAGCCCATTTGCAGTCCTCCCCCCATCACAGCCCAATTGTAGTCCATTCCCCCCATCACAGCCCATTTCCAGTCTGTTCTCCCCCCCACCACAGCCCATTTCCAGTCTGTTTCCCCCCATCCCAGCCCAATTTGTCCGTTCCCCCCATCACAGCCCATTTCCAGTCCGTTATGAAATGAGGTGCTGCCCTTAGTTCTAGGGTTGGGTCATGCTGATGACACCTCTAGGAGTGGCGCTTACTGCCATACTCTTGAGAGCTTGTCTAGGATTGTTGGAGGAATGATTCCAGGTGCCGATGCAACCAGGGGGTCTGAGAAGGAGTGAGACCAGGTGCCGGTGCAGCGACAGGCAGGTTCAGGAGCGGTTTGAAGCTCCGGAGGTCAGTGCTGCGGCTGATGGTGGTGCTGCTCTTAGTGCTAAGCTTGGGTCATGCTGATGTCACATCCAGGGGCAGAACTTATCGCCATGGGATCCTGTCCAGGGGTTGTTGGAGGAATGACTTCAGATGTCAATTAAGTCAGGGGGGCTGAGGAGGAGTGAGATTGGGTGCTGGTGCAGCAACGGGCAGGTTCAGGAGCAGTTTGGGGCTCTGGGGTCAGTGCTATGACTGATGGTGATGCTTCCCTTGTTGCTGGTACTGCCCTTAGTGCTGGGGTTGAGTCGTGCTGATGTCACCTCCGGGGATGGAGCTAACTGCCACACTCTTGGGAGCCTGTCCAGTGGTTGTTGAAGGAACGATTTTGGGTGCCGATACATCCAGTGGGGATGAGGAGGAGTGATATCGGGTGGCAGTGGAGCAACAGACAGATTTGAGAGCGGTTTGGAGCTTTGGAGGTCAGTGCTGCAGCTGATGGGGTGCTTCCCTTGGTGCAGGAGCTGCCCTTAGTACTGGGGTCAGGTTGTGCTGTCACCTCTGGGGGTTTGTCCTCTCTTACTTCCCCTTTTACCCCTCTCACAAGATTTTGCTATGAATGTACTTGAAAAAGGTTTTATTGTTTTTCCTTCCATGGCAAGCTTCCTTACAAATTCTGTCTTTGCCTGCCTTATCAATGCCTTGCATCTAACTTGCCAATGCTTATATTTCCTGTTTTTGTCATTTGGCTCCTTTTCCATTTTCTGAAAGATGCTTTTTATGTCTAAAACAGCCTCTCTTACCTCACCTTTAAACCATGCCATCAGTTATTTGGCTTTCCTTCCACCTTTCGTAAAGCATGGAATACATCTGGTCTGGGCTTCTAAGATAATATTTCTAAACAAAGTCCAGGCTTGATGTAAATCCTTAACCTTTGCAGCTGTGGATTTCTTTGCTGTCCTCCCTCTACTTATTAAATCAAATGTGATCAGATTATCAGATTGCCAAGTGGCCCATTACCTCTCAGACCAGATCCTGCATTCCACTATCGAATTGATCTAAAATAGCTTCCCCCTCAAATCTGTTCCTGAACCAGCTGCCCCATGAAGCAGTCACTGATTGGGTTCAAGACGAAATGCTTTATTGATTTATTCACAAATACTTACCTTACAAAGTGACAAATACAAAGTCATAGGAGAAATTGTGCTTAGCTGTATTTAATATTTTGGAAAATGGAATAATATGTATTGTGCTATACAGGAAAAATAATTTTTGTGCAATATTTGACATGCACTTTATTCAACATCAGATTTTTAATTAGTAATATTGATTTTACTCTACAGCTGGAGATTTTTAAATAATTTATTTCTAGTTAATAAATAATTTTAGAAATTGTCCACCTGATTCCAGTATGTTATCTTTACATTCAGAGTATCAGCAGATATTCCAAACAAAAAAATTGTACTTATTACTTTCAAAACATCAGGCTATAACATGTAAGTTATTTAGTTTACTGAAGTGTAATATTTATTTTCCTCTTGCAGCATTATGTTATAAACCTGCAGCAGGTAAGTATAAATTTAGGAAACTTTAGCAGGTTTTGGACTTCTGACCAAAATATTTAGCATTCATTTGTTGTGTCTTTTTCTTTTACAGGCAACAAAGCTAAAGAACAATTGAAAATAAAGGCTCTGCTTGTAAACCCCCCCAACCCCAAAATTTCTCTCTTCAACTTGTTCAAATTATTTGAGCTCAGATATTAAGATAATGTGTAGGTGTACCCTAAAAATGTTCAGTGAGGGTGGTAGCTACTTATCCATTTAGAGTGCAATCGTTGGGACCCTTGCTGCACCTCTCTTTCTGATGTCTGGTTCTCTTCAGAATTCCCATGATCCAGGCAGGTCCATCTTCATTTCCATACCTATTCCCTAACTGTAACAACTCAAAAACAGAAAACGCTGTCTCCAGTGGTGTATGAAGGGTGGGGAGGTGAGTGCGACCGGCCTTTGGGTACTGGCTGGCAGAGGGGTGCGCCCCCACAACACCACAGAGGCAGTATGGCAAACTCATGCTTAAGCTGGTTTGACACAGTTCCTTGTGCTCCAGGGGCGGTTGCTCTTCTTTCCTGGTTGAAGTATCGTGAATTGCGAGATTTTGACTGGAAGAGAAGAGCGACCAACCCCCCGAACGTGAGGCCATCTACTGAAGGCCTTCCCCTGCATCCTGGGGGGGGAAGTCACCATTACCATACAGTGGCAGGAATGGGGAACAGCCCGCACAACATGGCAAGCACGTACAAATCTGCCTCCACACCTGCCTCACTGAATGCAAAAGGATGTTGGATCTAATAGCTGACAGATATCGGGGACTACTCATATGTAAATATACCCAAGTGCCAACAGGGTGACCATAGCCTTTTCCATCTCCAGAGGGATCTAATCCATCGTGCCCCACAACCAATCCCGTAGATGATGTAAGATACAAGCTACATTATAACTACTTATGGTACAGCATGCCTATTCCCCCCTTCTGCCATGGACACTGGAGTACTCTAAGCCTCACTCGCAGTCATTTGCTCTTCCATAAAAATAGATTAATCTGCAGGTCCAGCAGATGAACCTCCCTCCTCTTCAACAAAGACTTGCAAAACATACAGCTATTTCGGAAATAAGACCATCTTGAAAAGGGCATTCCTGATCGGTCCTCCAGTTTAGTCCTCTACCTCTGGGTTGTGTACCTCTTCCTGCAGCTTGGAGACTGGGCATGTCAAAACTTGTGACATCACTGGATATAGCCTGCTGGCACTTTCCATCAACCCCAGTGTGTCCAGTCTCCATGCAGCAGGAGGACGTAGTGAGCCTAGGGTTGGGCTCACTTGGGGAACAATTAAGGAGCAATTAGTTAGTGAGGATATTTGATTGGATGGGTTTTTTCCTGTTTAGGGAGCTCAAATTGAGTCTGATTTAAAATTTCTTTAAATTGGCTTTAAATTCTGTTAAAATCCCTTTACTGGAATTACCTTAAATTGTTTTTCCATTCTTTTTAAATTAGTTTTAAATTATTGTTCAGTTATCTTAAAGGTAAATTTACATCCTTATACTTTACCATTTGCTGCCCTATCTCTTTAAGAGCATTTGGCCGGTCTGTGAGCTTGCTGTGTTTTCCTGAGGCAGCTCTTAGCTGGGATCTCTCCCCCTGGACTGTACGGGGGAGAGCTCCGTGGCTTCCCATAGCCGCATGGAGAGTGTGGCGGCTGGAGGCGTTGTGAGAGCCGCAGTGCTTCCCCGGGCCAGGAAAATCACATAGAGGCGTGGTGGCGCCTCGTGTAGAGCGCACACGGCATCGCGGCCTGCAGTGCTACGACCTCCGGGGTAAGTGTAGCACAGCGGGGAACGGGGCCGCGTCTTCTATGCCCCTAGCACTGACAGAGTCTAGGGGGGAGCTACAGCCGATTGCAGGGAGCAGTTTCAGCGGGGGAAATTTTTGGCACCAAAATCAAGCTGGAGAGAATGGACGCCATTTTCTGAGAACCGCGTGGCTGGGGTGTTTTCGGCCCGCGGTTCTCGGAGCCCGCAGCACAGTTGAAGGCTGACGTTTCTGTGTTTTACATAGAAACATAGAAACATGATGACAGAAAAAGACCACATGGCCTATCTAGTCTGACCTTCCATAACAACTACAACAGTCCACTTTTTACCTTTAGAAATCCTCTGTGTTGGTCCCATGCTTTTTTGAATTCAGTTACTGTCCTCATCTCTACCACCTCCACTGGGAGACTATTCCATGGATCCACTACTCTTTCTGTAAAGAAATATTTCCGCATATCACTCCTGAATCTATCTCCCTTCACCCTCATCCCATGTCCCCTCGTAGCAGAACTTGCTTTCAATTGAAAGAGGCTCTCTCCCTGAACATTTATACCACGGAGGTATTTAAACATCTCAATCATATCACCTCTATCCTGCCTTTCCTCTAAGGTGTACATATTAAGATCCTTAAGTCTGTCCTCATATGCTTTATAATGAAGCCCACTAATCATTTTAGTAGCCACCCTCTGCACCGATTCCATCCTGTTCACATCCTTTTGAAGGTGCGGTCTCCAGAATTGCACACCATACTCCAAATGAGGTCGCACTGGGCTACAGTGGCTCATGGAGGCTTCCCTTGGGGGGGGGGGGGCTCTCTCTGTGATTTAATTTAAATTGCTGTTGGTGTGGCATTGTAAAAAAAAAAAAAAAGATCAGGAATCTAAAGCGCCAGCTGTGGTTATCCCAGGGTTCTGACTGGGAGGACAGCTACTTTAGTTCGAGCAGATGTCTACATGGCCTCAGTGCGTGGTTTGTGGCGCACGCAGAGGGACAGTGGCTGACACAGGCATCTGTCGGGCCTGCGTTTCAGTGTCCAGCAGAGTGGAACATCAGATGGAATCAGCGGTAGCTTTGGATGTTCTGGAGCCAGCAGCTTCGGCTGGGGAAGAGGCGCTGGCTGTCGCCCAGCCGGGATCCAGTGTAGAGGCCCTGGCAGGGCTGTCATCAGCACCGTCTATGATGTCCATGGGAGGACAAATGTAGGATTTTTGTCCGGATTTCGTGTTAATCATGCATCAGGCTTTCTGTTTGAAGCATCAGGGGAAGTTACCTGAGGCTTTGCAGATGGGAAGTACTACGTCACAACCGCGGACTGGAGAGCCTGAGGGGGCATCTCCACGGCCTCCTAAGAGAGCACGGCCTAGCGACCTCTCGTCCTCAGACATGGCCTGGCCCGAGTCAGAGGAGGTGGAGGAGGAACTAGAGGCCAGGGAGGAGGACTTGGAAGAAGGAGAGATTGCTGAGCTAGAGGACCAGGCAAAAATCATTTGAGTATTCCAGAAAGAGGAGCTGACGGCGTTTATCACGGAATCGCTTCAGATGCTGAAACTGGCTACAGCGCAGCCAGCGGATGACGAGGAGGTAGAAGATCTGGTCATTCAGGCGGTGAGACAGGTTCGGGTGGTGTTTCCTGTACATAGAGTGGTGGATCGGATGATCCAAACCGAGTGGGATCAGCCAGAAGCGGGTCTCAAGGGTATCAGAACCATGAACAGGCTTTACCCATTAGCAGATACGGACAAGGAGAGGTTCAGGTCTCCGTGGATTGATGCAGCGGTGGTGGCAGTGACACAGAAGACCACCATTCCGGTGGAAGGTAGTGCGGCCTTAAAGGATGCACAGGATAGGAAGGTAGATGGTCTTTTGAAACAGTCATTTGAAGCTAATGCGCTTTCGTTGCAGGCTTCCATATTTGGAGCTTGGGTGGCGAGAGCTTGTCTCCGCTGGTCGCAACACTTGCGTCAGGCTCCGCATTTAGAGCAGGAGAGTATCTGGCAAATAGATCACCTTGAGTCGGGGTCAGCTTATCTGGCAGATGTGCATTATGACCTGATCAGAGTGTTGGCTAATAGTATGGCTTCCTTAGTGGCCGCCCGGAGATCTGTGGTTGAAAAATTGGGCGGCCGATGGGTCATCTAAGGCATGGCTCGGTAAGCTGCCTTTTAAAGGGAAGTTGTTGTTTGGCGAAGACCTTGATAAGTTGGTCAAGGATTTAGGTGAATCCAAGGGTGGCAGACTTCCAGAGGATAAGCCTAAACAAGGGAAATCCCTACCAGCCTTCCGGGGGCAGTTCAGGGATTTCAGGAGATTTCAAACTTCTTGGCTAGGTGGTTTTCAAAGGGGGAGATTTGCGTCTAGAGCCCAGGAGTTTCGAGGGTTCCGTGGAGCAAATAGTGGTTTCACGGCAGCTCCCTCTGCGTCCTTTAGAAAGCCACAATGAAAGGGGGCGTGCTCCGGTGGGAAGTCCCCCGATCGGGGGGCACCTTCGGGGGTTTCTTCCTGCCTGGGCCCAAATCACATCAGATCAGTGGGTGTTAGAGATCATTCGCGACGGATATGCACTGGAATTGGCAAGGCCAGTTCTGGACTCTTTTGTGATGTCCCCCTGCAGAGGTCAACGAAAAGCTTTGGAAATTCGACAGACATTAGACCAGCTGTTGCAGTTGGGAGCTGTCACGCCGGTGCCAAGAATGGATTACGGCGTGGGTCGATACTCCATATATTTCGTAGTGCCAAAAAAGGGCGGTTCGGTCCGTCCTATTCTGGATCTCAAAGGGGTAAATCGTCTGCGAGTGCCTCATTTCAGAATGGAAACCTTGCAGTCGGTCATTGTAGCGGTACGTCAGGGGGAGTTCTTGACATCGCTGGATCTTACGGAGGCGTACTCACACATTCCCATAAGAGAGGCGCATCAAAGGTGGCTGCGGTTCGCACTGCCTTGGGGACATTATCAGTTCCAGGCATTGCCTTTTGGGCTGGCAACAGCTCCGCGAACCTTTACCAAGATTATGGTGGTGGTAGCGGCGGCGCTGCAAAAGGATGGAATCTTGGTACACCCTTATCTCGATGATTGGCTGATTCGGGCAAAGTCAAGAACCGAGAGCGTTCAGGTTACAGCCAAGGTGGTGAAGTTTCTGCAAAGTCTAGGCTGGGTGGTCAATGCGGCCAAGAGTCACTTAGTCCCATCCCAGGATCTCGAGTATTTGAGGGTCCGCTTCGACAAACGGAGAGGGCTGGTGTGTCTTCCGAAGTGGCGAGTACTAGCTCTGCAGTAGTTGGTGCGCAAGTTCCGTGCTTCTCGGGCGCCCTCGGCGTGGACTTACCTTTGGGTGCTGGGGACGATGGCAGCGACATTGGAGGTGGTGCTGTGGGCCCGATTTCACATGAGGCCGTTACAGAGGGCGTTGCTTCATTGTTGGTCGCACCAGTCACATTCATTGAACAAGCGGCTCCCCTGCCCTCTTCGGATCAGGCAGTCGCTTCAATGGTGGCTTCGTCTGGAATCTTTGGAGGCAGGGGTAACTCTGGAACAGCCAGAGTGGCTTCCCTTGATCACAGATGCGAGTCTAGCGGGATGGGGAGCGCATTGTGGTGCTCTGTTCGTACAAGGCACATGGACCGAGCAAGAAAGGACATGGTCGATCAACCGATTGGAGCTGAGAGTGGTCTCACTGGCATTACGGCAGTCTGAAATTACGGTAATGGGGAAAGCAGTGCGAGTCCTGTCTGACAACTCTGCGACGGTGGCATACATCGATCAGCAGGGTGGTACAGGAATTGTGGCCATGGAGGAGGAAGCAGAGGCTATATTTGTTTGGGTAGAGCTTCGGCTTCAGGCAATCTCGGCAGCACACATTGCAGGAAAGGACAATGTCACGTCGGATTTTCTCAGCAGAGTTCGGGTGGATGCCGGGGAATGGGAGCTGCATCCGGACATCTTTGCGCAGAGAGTTCGCAGATGGGGTCCTCCAATCATGGATATTATGGCGACCTTTTGGTCAGCAAAGACGGGTCGTTTCTTCAGCAGGCGCCGAGAAAGAATGTCGGAAGGGATCGACGCCTTGATTCAGCCTTGGCCGTCGTCGGGTCTTCTTTATGTCTTTCCTCCGTGGGCGCTGCTGGGTCGAGTGATTCAGTGCATTGAAGCTCACGCGGGGTCGTTGTTGTTAGTGGCTCTGGATTGGCCAAGGCGCCCGTGGTACGCAGATCTCATTCGTTTACTCGACGGGGATCCCTGGAAGTTGCCGGCATCGGAGGACCTTCTACTTCAGGGACCGCTCTGAATGCCTCAAGTGGATCAATTCTCGCTTACAGTTTGGCCATTGAAAGGGCAAGGTTAAAGAAAAAAGGTTACTCAGCAGCAGTTGTTGCTACCTTGCTTCGGGCAAGAAAACGTTCCACATCTTTGGCTTATGTGCGTATTTGGTGTATTTTTGAGGACTGGTGTTCCCGGAGACAAGTACGTGCAGCGACTGTAGCCGTACCAGTAGTGTTGAGTTTTCTGCAAGATGGTTTTGATAAAGGCCTGGCGGCCAGTTCCTTGAGTGTTTCAGTTGGCAGCACTGGCATGCTATAGAGGCAAGGTGCAAGGGGTGTCTTTGGGAGCACATCCAGATGTTTTACGGTTTCTCAAAGCAGTCACTAGGCTTCGTCCCTCTCAGAGGATGACGGTTCCGCCGTGGGATCTTAATGTGGTTTTAGGGGCATTGGTAAAGGTGCCCTTTGAACCGTTGCACTAGGCGTCGGTGAAGGATTTAACCCTGAAGGAGGTATTTTTGGTAGCTATTTGTTCGGCAAGACGCATCTCTGAGTTGCAGGCGTTGTCATGTAGGGAACCCTTTCTGTATTTTTCAAGAGAAAAGGTGGTGTTGAGACCGGTGCCATTGTTTTTACCGAAGATAGTGTCTCCATTTCATCTAAATCAAATGGTTTCCCTCTCGACGCTCAGTTCTACGGAAGAGGACGGCTCGGACCGCAGTTTACGTCGGTTGGATATAGCAAGAGTTTTGCGTCGGTATTTGAAGGTTTCTGAGGCTTTTCGCAGATGGGACCGTCTCTTCGTGCTGTTCGGAGGCCCTCGTAAAGGGGAGGCGGCGACGAAAGCTTCTATCTCCAGATGGATTAAAGAGGTGATTGCTTCAGCATATATTTTGCAGGGTCGGCCTGTGCCGGTGGGGCTCCATGCTCAATCTACGAGAGCTCAAGCGACTTCCTGGGTGGAACACAGTTTGATTCCTCCAGCAGAAATTTGTAGAGCGGCTACCTGGTCCTCTCTGCATACTTTCAGTAAACACTATCACCTAGATGTGTTGGTGGTGAACGATGCCTGTCTCGGAACAGCGTTGTTGCGATCCGGGTACAAAGGTCTCTCCCATTAGTTATTGCTCTGATACATCCCAGAGGTAGAGGACCAAACTGGAGGAACGATCAGGAAATTGAAATTACACTTACCTGGTAATTGTAGTTCCTGGAGTGACTCCAGTTTAGTCCTCATCCCGCCCTTGGGGTGATCAGTCTTTCGGATTATTTTCAGATGAAGGTGAGAAATCGTTCTGAAGACTGTGAGGATTCGGTCGTTCTCTGGATCGCTGTAAGTATGACTGTTTTCCATCTTTTCTTTTCCTTCTTGTGAGTGGTTAAAGGGTGGTGCAAAGAAGGTAAAAGGATGGTAGCACGCACGAGTGTTAAAAGAAAAAAAAAAGTCTTATAGTTCGCAATGATTACATGCATATAGACCAGGGTCTTTTTGTTGAAAGGTTTAAGTTTATTGAAATTAAATTTATTTTTTTTAGCTACTTACTTGTTGCTCCCTTGAGTCTGCTTTTTCAATAGTGCACTGGGATTGATGGGAAGTGCCAGCAGGCTATATCCAGTGATGTTACAAGTTTTGACATGCCCAGTCTCCAAGCTGCAGGAAGAGGTACATAACCCAGAGGTAGAGGACTAAACTGGAGTCGCTCAAGGAACTACAATTACCAGGTAAGTGTAATTTCAATATCCTTCCACCCAAAGATAAGGGCAAGACCCACCATTTTTGTACCCTACAACGCAGATCTTCCAGCACTGCTGAGATATTAAGGTCATAAAGCTTAGAGGTGGTTGCCGGAAGTTGGATCACCAGATATTTAAACGAGCTATCCACCCATTTTAGAGGAAAAGTCCCTTTCCATTTAGCACACAGGGTGAGTTGCAGCAGGAGGGCTTTCGTGCAGGTAAAGCTTCTGCCCATCCTCAGATCAGTGAGCCTGCTCAGAACACTCTCACTTCCTGGTTTGGGATACTTTTAAAATGTAGTTATTTCTCTGAATGTTAATATTTTGGACTCAAAATTAATTTTATTTAACTGCCCCTGTCAAGCAATGTAGCCAGAGCTACCTTTTTTCCTCCATTTTGACTGTGCTCAATTTTGCTTTAATACTGATATTTGCAGGTTTATTTTCAATTATTAAATATTAAAATTGCTCTCCTGAGCCTCTTATCACCCCTCTTGTATTACCCATAAACTTAGCCTACTGGTGTCACCCCTGGGCTCTGATGTAGGCTTCTAAGGCTACACTCAGAGCCTGCACTGACAACCCCCTAAGTTCCACTCCCTTAAAGGCCCCACAGCCAAAATACCACTTTTGCAGCTAAAGCCCCAAAATGCTGCCCATTTTCTTGCCCATCCCGGGTTGAATCTAGCCCTCCATGGTCTTGCTACCCCCTCCTGAATGGACATGTGGCCTCCTGGGTGCTGCCACCACAATCCACTTAGAGCTTGGACACCCAGCAGCAACCACAGGCTGTCAGGTCTTCAATGGGAGCAGCCGCTGTGATCACAGTTGTCCCCTGCACCTGCCATGCTTCTGAATGCCACCTGAGCCCCGACTCCATGGCTGTAGTCAGTCGCAATCATGTGGCTTCACTTTTCTTTTAAAAAACTGCTGCTGCTGCTCAGAATTTCGATCGGACCACTGTAGTTGCTGACAGGCCCTACCGCAGCCCTGAAGCTGTCCTGCGCTGCCTCCCCCTATATCCGTGCACTTTAAGCCTGTGCAGGTGCATCTGCTAGCCCAATGCTCCCTCTCTCTCTCCTCTGGGCCTCCAAACCTCCCAGGAATTATTTATTTAATTTCTTATTATACACTTGGTTACAATCAGCACAGCTAGATAAATGTCGACCCTGACATTTCCAAAAACAAATATTCACTTTTATATAACATTCTTTCCTCACACATCCCTACTTCATTAAGACTTCATTTTTCTCTTCAATTTCTTTAATATCTCTGCCGTTCATTATCTTTACAAAGAATCCAAGTCTACTACATTGTTTTGTTCTAGGAAAGAAGGAAGTTTTTCTTTGTTTTCTCTCCTAGAGCTTCTATCATGAAATACTATTCTTTTTGTGAGACTGTTTTTTCTACATCAACATCTGTATTATCAACAGAACAATTATCAAAAATAACAGCATTATTTAAGGCATTAAATTTAAGTTCAGTTGTCATAATCCACCAAGTTTCTTTTACACATTCAGATGTTGAAACACTTTTCAGATCTTCTTGACAAACATTTTCAACACCCTGAGGGGAATCATATTGGTCTTTCTGATCACACTCAACCTCATCTCCATCCACCTTCCATGCGATGAGACAAATCTGGTCTCTGTGTAGAATTTTAATCACCCCGGCCTTATTTTGCATTTTAAACATGTTGTTATTGTCACCAAAAACCTCCAGAATCTTTTTTCTTCCCATATATTTTGTAACTTATGGTAACCTCAGGACCCCTGTCTTGGAACCAGAATCCAGTCACCTACACCGATGGATGTTCTATGGGCCTGGTGATTGTAGTCTCTTTTAATTTTCTTACTGGTGGCATCTGAGAACTTTTTTTAAAATAGATACCGATTTTATCAGCTTATAGCCAAAAATTCCTCTTTACCCCAAGATTTTCAAAATTTCCCAGCAGTTAAATACTTACAAGTGCAGATTCCTTCCCAGCAGTAGTAGCAGCTGCTCTCTCAGCCTTCTTCAGTGAGAAGGAAGAGAACAATATTTCATTTGGCCTTAATCTCCTCTGGTATTCCGTACTTTTATTACTGTCCACACACACACACAGGTTCAGTCATATGCTTTGCAGTGGGCAGGGACCATATATCTTGTTAGAACTGTGCAGTCCAAACTGTGAGACTGGGCATGCGTAGAAGTAGAGGCTAACACAGGTATTATTAGATCATATTTTCAGCTGATGCAGTGAGTGGGTTAAGTTAAATTCCAGTGCTGACATTTAACTTAAAAGCAATCAAAACCTATAAATCACCAAATGCTACAAACACAGTATCAAAACCAGGAAGAAAATGTAGCCAAAAACCTTTAAATCAGGCCATAAGACAAAAGAGTTTAAACAATTCAATTAATTCTTATTAATTCAATTAATAATCAAAAATACATAGGAGGTCATTCTGAAAGGCAAGTTGCATGGCTGCACGTCCCGCAAGCCACCTGTACCCTATTCCCCCACTGGCTCTCCCTATATGTCCTGTGCATCAGGACGGAGAGATCCGGCAGGGGGAGAAAGGGAGCGGGATCAGTGCATAGCAGAAGCGGGCCAGCCTGGCAGCACGTACAGGGCTGATTCAGATCACAGCCCTGTACGTGCTGCCGGGCCCGTTGAGATGTGCTGTTTATATCACCTCAGAGGTGGTATCAAGCAGCATAATTGGGAGGCTCGGGGCAGGTGAGCCACCCTGGGGCCTTGGCCGGGTGTGGGTGGGTTCCTGCTGCCCGATCCAGGCCATGACAGGCCAGCCATAGGTTGGGCGGTGAGCATTTGGGGGTCTGGAGCCACGGATGTCTGGAGCGCCTGCAGGCAGGAGGTCCCTGCAGGTAGAAGGGGCACACCGGACCATCCTCGGGCCCGATTCTGGCTCCCGCGGGAACATTTTCTTCCCGTGGAACAGGTCCAAACATCCCCGTCTTCATCGGGGACATCCAGACAGCCCAGACATCCTCTTCCTAGAATCGGGCTCATGTTTTTTCAGGCGCAGGGGCTAAGCGGGTAGCATCAAAAATTGGTGCTACCCGGATAGCTCCTGCGGCTTACGGGGTATGCCGAAACATTTGGATTTTCATTGCTGGGGTTGCATATGACCCCGGTATTGAAAACCCAGGTTAGGTGGAAGGGGGCGGGCTATGTGCTGACGTGGTGCATAGCACCGCCCACATGAAAATCAGGCCTTTAATGTTTACATAATCAACATGCATTCAAAACATGCATATATCATACCTACGATGCCCCCATGCATAAGAATCAGCAAACCAAATGTAAAATTAATCTGGTAGCCTCTGAAAAACAATTGTCCACTCACAAACAATACCATTTTATACGTAATTGATGAACTCATTAATTGTTGCACTTATCCATATATAATTGTGATACAGCAACTATTACATTTGTCAGTAAATGGTTTATATCCAGCAATCTATGACAGTCAAGCCTTGACTGTCATTTTGACAAATGTTAATAATTGCTGTATCACAGTTATATATATGGATAAATGCAATAGTTCACAATTTATGTATACAGTAGTATCATTTGTAAGTGGACAATTGTTTTTCAGGGGCCACCTGCGAAAGTGATTTTAAATTTGATTTGCTGATTCTTATGCATGGGGGCATTGTAGGTATGATACAATATATGTATGTTTTGAATGACTGCTATTTAAGAGATCTAAACTTCACACAGAACTTATCTGGACAATGGCAAAATATCTCCATTATCTGGATAATGGAAAGGGTTTGATTCCCACTAGCACTCCTTGTGGCCTTGGGCAAAGTCACTTAACCCTCCATTGCCTCAGAAAAATCCAAGTTATCAATGTCCCTGTTTAATGTACATTACCAAGTTTAAGTTTCAATGTAAACCGCTTTGATTGAAATGATAAAGCAGTATATAAAACCTGTTAAATAAAATAAATAAATATTTTTTTGGCCAACCCTCACTCCGCCATAAATCTGGCTCTTTCTTTTATGATTTAAAAGGCTCAATATTATCCAGATAAATTTTAAAAATATATAGTGAAGCTATTCTTTCAATAGCCACCAGTGAATCTGTAGCTGGTTTTGAATATCAGGCACATTATTATTATGATTTTGATTTGAATAGTGCCTACTAGATGTCCACATGTATTTGGCACTGTATGGAAACATACACAGAGTGCCATTCTCATGCCAGCTAGGGTGAGGATGGACTGGGGATCTGAGAATGGGAGAGGGGAAGGGGATATAGAATCTGTGGTTATGAAGGGGATAGTACTGAAAATGTAGGGGGACATGAGGAAAGAGAACTGAGAATTGGTGGGTGGTGGAGAAAGGAAAGAGAAGACAATGAGGGAGAGGGAGAAATCATGGAGGGAAAGACGGAGTAAGGACTGAAGAATGAGAGTGGGGAAGGAAAGAAAACTAGTGGTCAAGTTGGAGAGAGAACTGAGCTGGAGGAAAAGCAGACTGGATTGAACTGGAGGGAAGGAAGGAGAGAGAACTGAAGATTGAGTTTAAGGGAGAGAGTAGACTGGGGCTAAGCTGGAGGTGAAGGGAGAGAGAAGAAAGCACTGGGTAAAAGCTTGAGGAAAAGAAGCTGTGAGAGATAGAGAGCTCAGTATCAAGTTGGAGAGGAGGGAGCTAGAACTGGAGATCAAGCTGGAGAGAAAGAAGGAAGGAAGAGAAGACTGGGAATTGAGTTTGGGAAGAGGAAAAGAGTTTGGGGATCCAGCTGAAGGGGAAGGAGGGGAAAGGATTGATTTGCCAATTCCAAAGTAAGTTCTTCTCCCCATAATAAGTAGAAGCCTTTTTTATAGCATTCTTGTTCTGCAGCAGAGCCAGAGTGAGCAGCATTAAACCTCGTATTAACAAGGGAACCATCAAGCGAGTTTAGTCTTACAGCCTACAAAGTTACTGGCCATTTTCATAGAATAAAGCTGATGATCTCACAATGCGGTGCTCTCCATGGAGATTCTGTTTCTTGTTTTCTCTACTTGGATGAGGAACTAAGTGAAAAGAAGATGGAGGGAACCAGTAGAAACCATCTTGATTCTCAATCTTTTGAGGTAGGTTGATAGGAAAGCATTTTATGTCCTCAGCATCATCATCCTTTATAGCTGAGATCTAGAATAGAAAGGCCTGACTAGCAACAGAGGAGGATGAAGGGCAATATGGGAGAGAAAAAATTATCAGTTTGTTCAAATGTTGATGACAGCAGAACTAGATGTCAACTCTTACCTGAAACATATATAAAAAACAAACCTGAGAAGAGACTGGCAATGCACCAGTCCTAACTTATATAGCTGGAGAGGAACAGTGACAAAGTCTTGACTTACAAAGGGATAAAAATGAACAGTGTATTTACTCACTTCCACACATAAGGCTTTAAGCAATCTCCTGACCAGACAAGGAGAAAGAAGTACTCTGTCCTCTTTGATCTGCATAAAAAGGAGATGGGCAATATCCTAGCTCCAAGCCACAGAGGGGAAATGATCAGTGCTACCTGGCACTTATAAGCAGAAATTATCAATAGTTATAGTTTATTTCGCTTGATATACCGCCTTTCGATAAACAGCAATGCTACGGTACTGACCCACACAAAGAGAAAAAAAGCCAAAGCCTAGGTAAAGCTCTACAGGGGGGAGGGGGAGAAGGGAATGATAAAGCCTTGGTTATATATTTGGAGATAAATAATGTCCTGTCTTGACCCATGCAGAGAGGAGATACACAGTAAGCTGGTTCTGATCCATATGTGAATAGCTAGGTGGGAGAGATACTGCATTCTGGAGCTGATATGCACAGGATGGTGTATGACTACCAAAGATGGATTATACCAAAAGATAGATGTGCATGAGGGACTTCTGGTGTCCTCACCAGCTGACTACACTGTGTCGGTCATGGAATTTTCCAGATCTGTAAGATTCAGAAGAGTGAGGTAGGAAGTGATGGACGAGGTAGACCCTTTCAACTAAATAGGGGAAAAGATTAATGAAAAGGAGTCAGAGACCATTTTATGTTTTTGACTGGAATAGTCATTTGCTTTAGGGTCTTCAGCTGGGGGAACTGCTTATCTTGGAACTTTGGCTGGCCTAGCAGCCAATCCACAAAGAGGTGGTGTAGGGAAAGCAGTCATGATGCTGTACTAAGGAAGGGGGTCAAAAGTGTTTGTTTTTCTTTTCTCCTAAAGGAGCTAACCCTGGCTTAGAAGTGAGGTTCATGACTGTCATGGTATGTGCAAAACTAACCCATTTGGAGAAACTGCCCAGAGAGAAAGGAGTTATATCTACCAGGGAGACTAAAAGTATGGAGCAGTGTTTAGAACAAGGTGAAGGTCCCTAGGAGTGCAGGAAGGGATCCTGACTAAGCAGATAAATCCTACCAGATATTTTAGGAAACAAAAGGGTATAAAGTGAGAAGCTACTTTCTGGTGTTTCCTGAGCTTCAGAAAAGACGGACTGCAGGGAAGATAATAGAAAACTCAAGAAACAGAGAGTAAAAGTTAATGAAATTGCAAGAGGGGTCTACCAGAGGACTGTCTATTTTCCTTATCCAAATGTATATCAATTTATTTGGACCGTCTGCTGAGTTTGGTATATAGAAACACTAGACACAAAAACTCCAAATAGATGGTGTCCCAAAAATCAACATGAAAATAAATGAAACACCTTAAAAATACTTATATAAACAATTATGATGCCATTACTCTATACAAATATATAATGTAAATGGGAAGGTAGGGACCTCAGCTGCCACACCAATTTAATGAAGGCTGAGGCCAGGGGTTATCCTCCCCATCCATTTTCTTTCATCGGTCCCCACCCAAACCATTGAGGTTTCTGGAATTCAATGGATTACAGGTTCTAAGACAGCATGGTTTTACTAGAGGCCAATCTTGTCAAACAGATCTCCTTAATTTCTTTGACTGGGTAATAGAGTTGGACCGAGGGAGAGCCCAAGATGTATTGTACTTAGATTTCAGTAAAGCCTTTGACACTGTTCTCCACAGGCGACTTATAAATAAATTGACCCTAAAATGACTGACTGGGTTAGAAATTGGTTGAGTAGGAGGCAACAAAGGGTATTGGTAAATGGAGTTCACACTGAGAAGAAGGATGTTATCAGCGGGATGCTGCAGAGATATGTAATTGGTCTGATTCTTTTTAACATTTTTGTAAGTTGTACGGTTTGCCTCTATGTGGATGATATCAAAATCTGCAATAGACTACCCAGGAAGCTGAAGATCACTCCTCATGTTATCTAGTGAGGCTTGAAGAATGGTTGAAAATTTGGCAGCTGAGATTTAACTCTAAAAATGCAGGGCCATGCATTTGGGCTGCAAAAATCCAAGAACGTGGTACAGTATAGGGGGTGAAATACTTTTGTCCATGAAAGAAGAGAGGAACATGGGGGTGATTGTTTGTTTTTAATGATTTTAAGGTGGCAGTGGAGGAGTAGCCTAGTGGTTAGAACACTAGCTTGGTAATCAAGCAACCAGGGTTCAATTCCCACTAGCACTCCTTGTGGCCTTGGGCAAGTCACTTAACCCTCCATTGCCTCGGAAGAAAGGCCTGGCAATCTACTTCCAGTGACACTGTCAAGAAAACCCAGGGGCTTCTGGGTTGCCAGGAGTCAGGACTGACTCGAAGGCACACATTGCATTGCTTTTGCAAACACGAAGTAAAGGCAATAGTGAAAGTTAGAAGTATGCTTGGGTACATAGGGAGAGGAATGGCTAAGAAGGAAGTGATAGTGCTGTTGTCTAATTTTATTTTATTTATTTAGCTGCATTTATATCCCACTTTTCACCGGGTCAAAGCGGTTGGGGGATACATTTAACACGAGGGGATATGAGACACATACACTAATACAGGGAACATGGGCAATGGAGGGTTAAGTGGCTTGCCCAAGACCACAAGGAGCACCTGTGGGACTAGAAACCCCAGTCCTTCCGGCCCAAGGTTGCTGTCCTCTAGTGGGATTTGAACCACCGACCTTCCGGCCTGTAGTACCTTGCCCCAACCACTAGGCCACTGCTCCCTCAGGGGTATGTTTACTAAACTGTCTTAATGTTACCGGCGCTAGTTGCAGCGTTCATGTGAAGAATGCCATATAAGGTAGTGGGCGTTCTGGCGGCAAGGTAGCAAGAATCTGTATCATGCGATAGTGGGCGCTGTGGCACATTAACACACGTTAACCCTAAGTTCATGCCAGCGCAGTGTTAGAAGCTATAAAGATGTAGCCCACTGGTTACTGCAATGACTGCGGAGGTAGAGGTCATGTGTTCAATGCTGCAGTGGTGTTATGTAAGAAGGCTGTCTGAGGCATTTCCTTTTAATTTAAATCAGTGCTGCCAGCAAAAACACCCTCACAGTGTTGTAACCTAAGGTGCCGCATAAGGCGCCCTATAAGGCACTCTGTAGGGCACATTATAAAATGCCCTGTCCGCCAAGACACCTTATAATGTGCCCTATAGGGCGCTTCTTTATAGGGCGTTTTATAGGGCACCTTATGAGGCACCTTAGGCTATGGCACTGTGAGAGTGTTTTTGCTGGCAGCACTGATTTAAATTAAAAGGAAATGCCTCAGACAGCCTTATAAATAACACCATTGTGGGATCAAACCCATGACCTCTGCCTTTGCAGTCATTGAAGTAACCAGTGGGCTACATCTCTATAGCATCTAACACACCACTAGCTGGCTACAGAAAGACTGCAGGTCACCACACAAACTGTCTGCTGTGGTTACCAGGATAGGGTAAACCCACCTATACCCATGATGCACTGCACATACAGATCAGCAGCCTACATCTGATCACAAGTTGGGGTATGCACCTCTATAGCACCCCGGCCTGGTAGGGGGAACTGACCGTGTGTGTTACTGGCACAGAGTTGCTACAGACCGTGACATTGTGTGGTTCCTGTGCTCACCCTGAGGGTGAGGTGGGGCGCCCAACACCAGGTCCACAGCACCTTGGCTGGCTGAGATAGGCTGTGCTGCAGGTCCCCATCAGTGCCAGTGTGTGATAGGTAGTCCTTGCAGGCACACCTAGGATACCCCTGTATCCATATGTATTTCCCAGTCACATCTAGCCCTTGTGGACTATGATGCACCCAGAATAGTGAATATCCTGTGTGGTTGCCATGGTCACATGTTATAAGAGAAGGGTGGTGTTTGGACCCAAAAGCAGATTGGACCCAAAAGCACCCCCAACCCGCCCTCTGTGGGTTAGGGTGGGGGACAGGATCTCCCACCAACAGATCCACATTCTACATCTCTGCAATGGTGGCAGTAGAGGGGACCATCAACCCCAGTCCTGCTGGGGAATAGGCACCCTACAGGTCAGTCAATGCCGATCTGTACATATCACATAGGGTACTGGCAGACAGGCAGTAGGCCTGGAAAAGCTCAGCTGCCCCCCACCACTATCTGACATTCATCAGCAGAGGGCACAGTCAGTCTCCACCCACTGCACCCTGCAAGTTGTTCCAGCCATACACATGCTAACTGCAGACAGTCTGCTAGCTAGTAACATAGTAACATAGTAAATGACGGCAGATAAAGACCAGCATGGTCCATCTAGTCTGCCCAGCAAGATGGCAAGAGTAGGTGCACCTGTCGCTCTGTGCAGGCCACCCCTCGCCATGTCTTTGTTTAGGGGTAAATCCACCACTCCATGTAGGACACCCCTATTTGTTGCGACGTTATATGGTTCAGAAGTTAGATGGTACCGTTTATCTTTTTTTTATCCTATTGCTGTAAAGGGATCCACTGTGTTTGTCCCATGCCTTTTTGGATTCCGTCACTGTGTTTGCCCCCACCACGTCCATCGGGAGGGCATTCCAAGCATCCACCACCCTTTCAATGAAAAAATATTTCCTGACATTGTCTTTCAATTTACCACCTTGCAGCTTCATGTTATGCCCTCTAGTTTTACAGCTTCCCCATCTTTGGAAGAGGTTTGTTTGTTCATCATTTCTCTTTAAGTATTTAAAGGTCTGAATCATATCTCCCCTGTCCCTCCTCTCCTCCAAAGTGTACATATTTAGGTCTTCAAGTCTCTTCTCATAAGGCTTCTGACGCAGGCTCCAAATCATTTTGGTCACTTTCCTCTGAACAGTTTCCAGTCTTTTTACATCTTTTGCAAGATACGGTCTCCAAAACTGAACACAGTATTCCAAGTGAGGCCTCACCAGTGACTTATACAGTGGCATAAGTACCTCTTCCTTTCTGCTGGTAATCCCTCTTTGTATGCAGCCCAACATCCTCCTGGCTTTTGCCACCACCTTGTCGCACTGTTTTGCCACCTTGAGATCATCAGAGATAATCACACCAAGGTCTTTCTCCTGAACCGTGCATACCAACCTCTCGCCCCCTATCGCGTACATTTCCCTTGGATTTCTGCTACCCAAGTGCATGACACTGCACTTTTTCGCATTAAATCGTAGTTGCCAAGCATTAGACCAGTCTTCCAGCTTTTGTAGATCTTTCCTCATGTTAACCACTCCTTCGGGGGAGTCCACTCTGTTGCAAATTTTTGTGTTGTCTGCAAAAAGACAGACTTTTCCATTCAGTCCTTCAGCAATATCACTCACAAATACATTGAACAGTGCCGGGCCCAGGTAGTACATAGTGCATGTTCCTGGAGGAACTGTGTGCACCCAAAAATGGGATGTGAGCACACACACCAAGCAGGTATGTCAGTGATTGGGCCCCAGAAAAGGGAACACATAGATATCACTTGAGAAAAATGCTCTATAGCACTATGGGGAAATATAACCATGCCATGGTCACTGCTCAGTCAGGGTAAGAGTGACACCCCCAGCATGACATGCTGTGGCCACCCTGTCCGTGAAGGTGGTGGTCGGGCACTACAATATCCCAGCCATTGCCCTATGCCCTGTGCAGATGCATCCTGCTCAGGCCGCCCTGTCCGGGCCATACCCATAGTACCTTGCTCCTCATTATGCACACTGGCAGGCTAACACTGGAAACAGTGCAAGCATTGGGGGCTCAGTAAGGTGTAGGCAGCCACAAAACATTGGGTAGACATACACACACTCCCACACCTATCTCAGCATTGTGCAAATATAGAGGTGGTTGGCAGCCCTGGCCGCCACACCAGTCCTGGGCACAGTGCAGGCATTGCTATGGTACTCAATACTGTTAGGGTCACTCCCGGGGTGGTAAACACTGTCAGAAACAAAAACTGAAACACACTCCACAGATATCAGAAAGGTTGCCATGATGAATCTCTGTCAACAAATTGTGTTTAACTTAGGATTTGTTATCTGACATTAATCATAGCAACCTTTTGATATATGTGGAACGTGTTTCCAAGTTTAAGACGGCATTGCTAAGGTATGCAGGTGCTAGTATTGGGAGATGCTGCTCCGTGCAGGGCCCAACAGCCTGACTCTCCATGAGCCGTTGGATAGTGGAGCCTGTGGGTGTGGGTGTTTGTGCCCCTGTTGGCCGCTGCTCTAGGGCAGAGGTTCCCAACTGCGGTCCTGGTGGGCCAAACATGGTTCAGGCTTTCATGCTGTCTCTAATGAATATGCATGGATACATTTGCATACAATGGGGGCGGTGCATACAAATGCATCACAGGCATATTTATTAGGGACAGCATGAAACCTGAATGGTGTTTGGCGCTCCAGGACTGCAATTGGGAAACTCTGCTCTAGGGATTGCACATGTTTATGGTGTATGTGCTCTGTAGGGTAAAATATAGGCTTTTATGGCGTGTTTATTTTATCTGCAATAAAAGTTCCATCTTTATTACCACGGTTTAGTACTGGGTAAAATATAGGGACATGGTCTGCAAGAGCCACAGCTGGGACTTGAACCTGTGATCTTCTGCCCCTGAATATACTGGCTGTGTGTACTGCACTAAACTTGTCACAGAGGCATATCATTTCCTGGGGATACCATGACTGTTCGTCAGACAGACCTTGTCTGTTGCAGTGCACAGCACCCACCTAAACAGGGCTTGGCCTTGGTCTGCTGTGGGCAGATGCCACTGCCCCCTCCACCACCAGCACCCCTCCGCCACCATGCTGACATGCCCTTATGCTGGTGGTGCTGGTGGTGCGCAGTCCCAGGCCATCCAGTGTGCCGGTAGGCGGCTGCCTATGGTGCGTGATATGGGTTAGGGGTGCCTGCATAGACATCCACGCTTCCCCACAGCACCACCTGCCAATGTTATGTGCCCTTGGGGTACTTGCTGGGTACTGTCCCCTGGGACACTGTGGGACACACACTCGTGGACATGTTTGCCCTTGGTCAGTTGCTGTCTTGCTGGTTTTCCGTTTCTACATTCCTATGTGTCACCTAGGCATCTGCCTAGTCCACCCTGTGCCCCAGCTAGCCCACTGCATGTGCCGCCTGCAGCCCCCTGCACCCCATTTACACCATCACCATAGTGCCCTTTCCTGCGTGGCTACTCTGCTGTTGCTGCACATGTGAAAGCCACATAAGCAAGCTGCCCAATATACACCACAGCAAACCCTCATCAACACTATCAATGTTGGAACATTCACTTTGTGGGAGGAATCAGAATAGACCCTTCCAAAGTGACATCTTCCTTTTTATTCTTTATGAGTAGTGTTGATTACTGTTTATCATTGTTTTTTCTATTGGCCAGCTTGGTGTTTTGTATTTCTATTTTGGTTCTGGTCATTATCTCTCTGGTTTTTGCATGTTTTGTTACTGCACATGTATCACTACTATCACTTATCTGGGTCTCCCTGCCTTTGCTGTACATTGCTGACTTAATTGGTTTCTCTCTCCTGCAAATGTGCTTCTAACGCAAACTTTTCACTGGTGTTAATTTTCAGACCCTGATTTCACAGCGTTAGTGTGCCTGGGGCCTCTCCCCGCCCACTCTCCGTCCATTGACCCCTTATCTCCGCCTTCTAGGGATCCTTACTCCACCCTCTGTGCACCTTAACGTTGCCGGAGATGTTATCGCGTGATACGTGACGTTATCACACAGTAATGCACCATTATCGCGCGATAACGTCGCCGCTGCGATGTGAGCGCTGTTTAGTAAACATACCCCTAAATCTTTGGTGAGACTTCATTTGGAGTATTGTATGCAATTTTGGAGACCATACCTTCAAAATAATATAAAGGATAGAATAATAAATAATATAAAGGATAGAATCAGTGCAGAGGGTGGCTACAAAATGGTCAGTGGGCTTCATCATAAGATATAAGGAAACAGACTTAAAGATCTTGATATGTATATTTTGGAATTAAGATGGGAGAGGGGAGGTATGATAGAGATGTTTAAATACCGCTGTGGCATAAATGCACAGGAGGAGAGCCTCTTTCAATTGAAAAAAAACTGCAAAGAGGATGCATAGGATAAAGGTAAGAGGATAGACTCAGGAGTAGTTTGCAGAAATATTTCTTTGTGGAAAGAATGGTAGATGCTTGGAATAGTCTCCCAGCAGAGTAGAAGAGACAAGGACTGTATTCCGGGAAGCTGGTCTCTGCAGCACAGTTCATCACTGGTTTCACTCCTTTCTCTCTTCTCGCTCCTGTGCAGTTCTCTCCTCTTCATCTACTCTTCCCCCCTCCGAGTCCCAGCACCTTCCCTGTGGTGTTCCTCAGGGTTCTGTCCTTGCTCCTCTCCTTTTCAATCTTTTCCTGGCCCCCCTCGCTCTCCTTATACAACAGTCTGGTATTTCGGCTTTCTTCTATGCTGATGACATTCTTCTACTCCACCACACATCTCCTTCTTCCCCTGATCTCTCCCCTCTCAATTCCTGTCTCACCTCTGTCGCCAATTGGCTCACCTCTAACTGTCTTCACTTGAATCTTACCAAAACTCTGGCCATATGGTTCACTCATGGTGGCCCTTCTCCCTCACTAGCCCCTTCTTTCTCCAATTCCTCAGTCCCACTAGTTCCCACCTTTCGGTATCTGGGTGTCCATTTTGATTCAGATCTCTCCTTCTCTGCACACATTTCTCATATCACTAAAACCTCATTCTTCTTTCTTCGGCAAATTCGCTCAATTCGTCCCTTTCTTTCTTCCTCAGCTCAGACCACACTGGTCTTATCTTTGGTAATGTCTCGTATCGATTTTTCTAATTCCTTATTCCTTGGTCTTCCTCAATATCAGTTGTCCCGCCTTCAACGCATACAAAACACTGCCGCACGTCTTATCACCCACTCTTCTATTCGCGATCATGTCACTCCTATACTTCTCCATCTTCACTGGCTGCCTGTTCCTTTCCGTTCCCAATTTAAGATGTTAATTCTACTACACAAGGTCCTTCACACTGGTACCCCTTCTTACTTAGCTGACCTACTATCTTTTCATTCTCCCAGGTACACCCCCCGTTCTTTCCATCTTAATCGTCTTGCCCTCCCTTCCCCTGCTCGTGCCCGCCTACAGCTCACCTGTTTCTCCGCCTTCTATTTTGCTGGTCCTGCTCTCTGGAACTCTCTCCCTCCCTCCCTTCGCCTGGAATCTCAATATGTCACCTTTAAACACAACCTCAAGACCCACTTATTTTCCCTGGCATTCGACACCCCTTCCCCATTTGTATGACCCCCCTCTCCTTAGTACTATACGTTTGCCTTTTGTGTCCTGTCTTGTCCTTGTCTTCTTTACTCCTTCTGTCCTATTTACAGATTGTACATTTCCTTTCCTTTTCTCGGCCTTGGCCAAGTTTTAATGTAATTTTATCATTGTACACCGCCTTGATTATCCCAGAAAGGCGGTTTTTATCAAATAAATAAACCTTAAACCTTAAACCTTATTCAAGAAAGCATAGGACAAACACATCTTTAAAGGGGACTATAAAGCTTAGTAGTTGCTATGGAAGGGCAGAGTGAATGGGCCGCATGGTCTATATCTGCTATCATGTTTCTATGTTTGTATGGATAGTTCCCATCTCACTGCTAGACTGCTGTCTGTATCTTAGTTTTTATGATTTGTTTAGCAATTTAAAGTTGTTTTAGTTATTTAAATTTGCTAGGAGAATAGGGATACTTGAACCACTACAAATATACCTAATAAGTTTAAGAAACTTTGTTTAATGTTTACCTCCTGATGAACTTGCAAGGACCTAATTAATCTATCCCCAAGGCCTAATAACTTGCTGTTGTAGATAATTGGTTAAACCTGAGAGTGAATAAGCTCTCTCCTCTTAACTCTTTTAAGAGCCTATAAATCAAAGACTGTATCTGGGGTTGGTGGGAACTGGAGGGTGGGAGGAGGGGGGAATAGACACCAACTGAAAGTTTTCCCTATTACACTGTGCCCTAACTGACTTTAATTTAACTGTAAGTTTGCCTGTTACACTATAACCTAACTGACTTAATAAAGCACAGAATTTTAAAATAGATACAGATTTTATCACTTTAAGCCAAAAAAATCTCTTTTCCCCAAGATTCTGAGAATTTCTCATTCATTATTTATTTAAGTGATTTTGCTATACTGTTGTTTTCTACCTGTCAGAACTGTATACAATCAACAAGTGAAGGCAATACGGTGTACAGTCAACAAGGTGGGGGCAATGGGGAATAACAGTTTACATCAAACATCAACGTTGAGTATTTGTTATTGAAAGAACAGTTTAGATCAGGGGTGTCCAACCCTGTCCTGGAGGGCCGCAATCCTGGCAGGTTTTTGGGATAGCCCTAATGAACATGCATGATATATATATATATTAGTGATATCCTGCCAATCTGACTGGTTTGTGGCCCTCCAGGACTGGATTTGGAGACCCCTGCCTTACACCTCTGTCATTTAAGATTGTGAGTGGGCAAGGTACAGATGTCCTAGACATCAAAAGGGTAGATAGAATTTGTTACATTCCTCCTCGATTCTCACCACCACCAAAAGGTTGTCTAATAGACAACATTTTGGTGGTGGTGAGAAGCGAGGAGGAATGTGACAAATTCTAGCTACTCTTGTCTAGGACATCTGCACCTTGCCCACTCACAATCTTAAATGACAGAGGTGTAAGGCAGGGGTCTCCAAACCCAGTCCTGGAGGGCTACAAACCAGTCAGATTGGCAGGATATCTCTAATGCATATATATCTCATGCATATTCATTAGGGCTATCCCAAAATCCTGCAAGGATTGCGGCCCTCCAGGACAGGGTTGGATACCCCTGGTTTAGATGAATCTTCCTTGTTTGGAGTGAGCTTGTCCAATGGGTAAGGGTGAGGGGGGAGAACGTTTGTTAGATGGGTGCTTATGGAGGTAGGGTAGGAGGGATGTTGTGTGTTTAAGAGCATTCCTGTGATGATTCGATCTGCTGATATATGCTGTAGTGTTCCTGAAAGAGATATGTCTTCATTTTTTTTAAAGGCCTGAGATGATTGGATGCTCTCCAGTGGGGGGGGGGGGGGTGGGGGGGTAAGGCCTTCCAGAGGGTAGGGACGTAAAGTGTAAAGGCTCTTAGGTGAGCATATTAGGTGCTCTTACAGATTTGTGAAGTCAGGTTGAGTAGGTTCTGTGTGCTCTGTTTTTGTGGCCTGCTGGTGCTGGGTGTGCTGATTAGTGCCTGAAGTTCTTCAGAGGTGATGTTTTGGCAGGCTTTATGGATGATGGTGAGGACTTTGTGTTTAATTCTTGAAGCAATTGGTAGCCAATGGAGAGATTTCAGTATGGATGTGATGTGGGTGTGTCTGGAGACTCCAAAAATGGTATATGCACCAAGTATTTCTCAGCAGGGAAATACTTAAGTGCAGATTCCTTCACAGCAATAGCAGCTCCTCTCTCAGCAATTCTTCATCTGCAAATGTTTTGCATACTTCTGTTACTAGGAGTAGCCTAGTAATTAAAACAACTGCCTGGTACCCAAGGGTTCAGTTCCCAATGGCACTTGTTGTGATCTTGAGCAAGTCACTTTACTCTCCATTGCCTTGGAAGACAAGGCCTGTCAATCTTCTTCCAGTGACACATTGCCAAGAAAACCCAAAGGCAGCTGGATTGCCAGGAGTCAGCACTGACTCAGTGGCACTAAAAAATAAAGATATAAACAGTGCAGACTGAAGGATAAAGCAGGTAGAAAAATGAACTGATAGTGATAACTGGCACAGAAAGACATGAATGATAGAGATATATAGCACAGAACAAGGCAACTATACTAATAGCAATGCTACATAAACATATAAATAAAAACAGTTGCCCACTTTGGGGGTGGGGGTGATGGTTAATAAGAGTCAGCATTGGTTTATGAGCAATGATCCTGTCATGCCAAACTTATTAGAGGGCTTTCAAAATGATATCTACTTGATATAATTGAGAGAAATTGCATGAATTTGAGCTTTAAGGATAATATTTGCATTTGGAGTAAAAGCTGTCCAGCACAGAGGCTACAGAAGTCTATGTTGAGACTATTATTATTTAATATTTTCTCAGTGAACTGGGGAAAGAATAAACAGTAAAGAAGTGCATTTATTTAAGGATGAATGATAAAACATGAAGTATGAATACATTTTACACTTGCATATCTTTAAACAAACCAAATCGGCAAGGCCCTGGTTGAGCCAATCCTTCATTCATGGAATTCACTTTTGGTGGCAAACCATACCTGTGGGGATTGAGGGAGAGAGAGAGAGAGAGAGACATCAAACTAAAGTCCCTCTGCGCAGAAAGATGGTGGAAGTACAAGGCAGTTCACCAATCATATTGAAACTTTTTAACAAGCAACTAAACAAGCTTATCCCTGCCACCCTTTCCCCAATTTCCATGGCTGAATAGAAAAGTGCAAGAAAGCAGAGAAGGCCCCATTTTCTGTTTTGTGCGGAGACAGAGGAGAACAGAGAAAAAGGCGCTAAGCAGAAAAACGCGTGCTGAAGAGCTAAAAAAAATAGAAATCAAAGATTAAATAGGGCTCTCAGTGACATCTATTCAACTAGGTAGCACATTGTGGAGGTAATTTTAAAAGCATCTTCATGTGTAAATAGCAACATTTACAGGAGTAGATTGGGATACACGTGTAAATGTGGTTTCAGAAATATGTTATTTCTCCATGGAAATCCACACCATGCAGAGATTTTAAGAGGGTATGGTGGTGGTGGAGGGGAGGCATGGCTTGGGCGTGGCTTGGGTGGATCAAGAACCTTCATATGTATTCCTCAGTTTACAATGGGAAAACATTTCCTCCAGTGCAGAGGCACACATAGATTTTTGGCCAGTGTTGCATGAGGGATTAAGGTAATAATTCTCCTTAATCCTCCATTATTTATTTCCTCTTTCAGAATGAAAATAAACATTGTAACCTCAGTACTTAATTAGCAGTGCTTGTACATATAGGTTTGCAAAATGGCTCGAATACTCTTGAAAATTGTGAAACTGCCACTTTCCCATGGGAGTAGTGATGCTTCCATGTGGAACTGCCGAGTTTGTGTCACTCTTTTTTTCCTCACATGTATATTTGTAAAATGGCTTCTGCTGTGTGTACGTATAAATACATGTACGCTTCTGCACATCCTTACATGTATTTAACAAAAGGTTCCTTTTTCAGCAGAGCCTTTTATAAAATATCACTATAATTGAGCATGTGCCCACTTGGACAGCTCAATTCCAACCTCAACATTCTTTGTAAAAAAAAAACAACAACAACAACAACCCGTTGTATATGTGTCAGAGGCACAAAGAGAACTGATTAAAAGAAACATTCTTGCCCTTGCCAGCTGTAATAGAGTCAGACTGCATATGGCCACCAGTTAGAGACAACTAGGAGAGATAGCTGAGAACTAGGCAATACTGTGTGTATCAGAGGCTGAGTGAAAACTGTTTTAAAAAAAGAGGTTGTAATGTTGAGAATGGAGAGATCCTGATGGCAAAAAGGGAGTGATCAGAGTAGATAAATAAAGTGGCAAACCCATACAATGCTTTATGAGCCAGCATTAGTAATTTGAAATGGAAAAGATAAAGACAATAGGAGGCAATGATATTGATGCTATAGAGACGTGACGTGATCATATCTTGGAGCAGTTGTAACTCTTTTAGATGAGTGGACGGTATGAAGGCTTAGATCAGGGTATGAAGAGCTTGATTAGATAAAAATGGCTTCATAGAAAGAAGATGACAGAGGGAATAAAAAAGAGAAGAGAGAACTGTAGTGGCTACTTGTATTTCAATTGAAAATTCGAAGTCCAAGATGCTCCTAGGTGCATCAGTGAGTCTGCTATGAACACTTCAATATCTTGGATAGTAGGACTTATAGTTAAAGGGTTGGAAATTTGCTGATCCAAGGGCTTGAGAGTCTAAGGGATTTAGCTTGAGGTGGCGAGATGCTAGCCAATCGGCCACAGAGTTAAGGCATGAGTTGATAGAAGTCAGTTTGGGGGAGGAAGATATATTGTAATATCGCACTAAGAGAATGTTGTCTGCATAAAAGAAATCAAATACATTGAGGCCAATTCAATGTTCATTATACCTGTTCAATGTTCAATGTATTTTAACATGTTACTTGTAATGAGTTGTTCTTATGTAAACCACACCGATTATAAAAAGTGCGGTATATAAAACCAAATAAATAAATAAATTTTGCACGTCTTGCCCCTGTATGGCCGGGCAGAATTGGGACGTGCAGCAATAGCACCCGATTCTGAACCCACAGGGGCTAGATGTGCCCAAGGGATCAGAATCTGATCTACCAGCCTGGACATGCAGGCTGGGCCCCGATTCTGATCAGCCGCATGCCTGACCACATACCTAGCTAATTCAGCCAGTCTTCTGAATGGTGCCACAGTGCCATGGCATCCCGTAGCCATGGCACTGCAGCGTCATTCAGGAGCCATGATCCCTTGCCGCAGTAAAGAAACTCCTTTCCTTGCAGCCCATCCACCGATCTAGCCTTCCATGGCCAGGGTCTGACTGTGGGGACCCCCTGCACCCCTAACTTCTTGTCAGTGGCCCAGCTCTGCCATCCCCCAATATCCACGGGGACTTATTTCACCTCCAAGAATAAGTCCCCCATATACCTGGCCGACCCTGGACATAAAGAGCCAACCTTGGAACCAGCCCTGTATGCCAAGGGTCGTGTTCCGGCCCACCATCCACCCTTGCTCCTCCCCCAGCCCACCCACTCCTGCACACGAACAGAGCTCCCTGCCCAAGTTGGTTATATGTGTGGGGACCTCTGTGGCTGCCAGCACGATCCGGACGTTTAGTGGGTCTGGACATCTGGATCGTACATCCAGACCCGCTAAATGAAGATTGGAATGACCCCCACTGTGATCTTGAATCAGTGTGGTGAGTAGTGCAAGAAAGATATTAAACAGAACAGGTGAGAGGATGGAGCCCTGAGGCACTCCACAAGGAAATGATGACATGACAGAACAAGAATCATTTTCAGCTTGGACCTTAAACCTGTAGTCTGCATTAAAGAAGAGAAGCAGTTCAGTGCCTGCTCCCTGATACCTATATCCACTAACCTCTGAATTAGAAGTTGATGATTCATGATGTCAAATGCTGTGGATAAATCAAGGGTAATGCCATTTTATGGGCGTCGAGATTACCAGTTCATTCACCAGTGTTGTAATTTGGTTTCTGTACTATGGATATTTTGCTGTATAAAGACAACCTTTTCAGTAACCTTAGAGAGAAAAGGCAGGTTTGACACTGGTCTATAACTCACAGAGCAGGAGGTCAAGGTTTGTCTTTTTTTGGATAAGACGAATTATTGCTAACTTCAAACTAGGTGAAAGATAAGACAAAGAGAGACTGCCATTAACCAACACATGCAAGAATGGCAAAATTTCTATATGTTGGTGCTTCAGTTAGGATAATGGCAAGGAATCCAGAACACAAAACGTAGACGAGAAAGTAACTTGCTTAAGGCCACATAAGATATTTCATTAAATGAAGACCAGTTGCTAATAGGGGATATGTCTTCATCCTCAAATGATGGGTATTGAAAGTGAGAGTTGGAAAAGCAATGTAAATTGAAACAACCTTCTGTAAAAAATAATTTGCTAAAAGATCCTCTGGAGGAATAATTGAATCAGAAGCTGAGGGTCCAGAAGGAGTTAGTTTAGTAGTTAAATTAAATAGCACCTTGGATTTATTTGAACTTTTTTCAATAATGGACATAAAGGGCCCTATATTCATGCTGCTCAGTTAATGCCTGCGCCGTAAAGATAGGTGAAGGTTTTCCTCGCTGCTGCCTGGTTATCTCTCGCCCCTGCCTCTGCTCCACCCCGGAACGTCCCCGACATGCCCCAATGCTAGCCGGATAGCATCAGGGTGCAAAGTGGACATAGATAGGGATATTCAATGGCACTGCTCATGTATGCGCCATTGACTATCCCCATCTAAGGCATTTACACAGTTTACTAGGCTGTAAACCATGTAAATGCCCTTTGAATATCGGGCCCAAAGAAATGATGTCTAGCTAGTTTCATGTGCTATCTGTATAAATGATGCCTCTCTTTGCAAGATTCCAAAGCTGATGGAGTCTTCAGCTTCCGCTACAAGTGCTCCACTTTCCAAACCTGACTTTTAAATAGAAATAAATCTGAATTAAACCAAGGGTGGCTATGTCTCTGAGAGGGATTATCTGCATGGATATTAAAATCATTCAACACCAATAGGAGCCAGTGCATCCAAATAATGAGCTAATGTCGAGTTCCAAGTTTTGATTTATTCTGTGAGGGTTAATTCCTGAAAATTACTGGAAAATAAGGAAAACAGAGAGGTGAGAAATTCCAAAGATATCCTACGTATACTCCTCATAACCTTAGACTGAAAATTAGTAGACTACTTTTTTTTTTTGAGTTTTAAAAGCTTTATTGAAAATTTTGACAAGTTTACAGGTCCAATAAAATAACACAAAATATTGTTGACAGTATGTTGTATTTCACTTACAGCAATCACTAACCAGAACTAACCTACCCCACCACTCCCCCCCCCCCCATACCTTGCAAACCACGGAGAATCTATTTAGCTTACAGCTAAGTATGTGAAGCGATCTAAGGCGGACCATTTGTTCAGAGCTGTCCCTTTCCCTCTTAAGGTATTGACCTTGTCCTGAGCTTTTTCATATCTGCTATAAAGACACACCTGATTCCACCAAGTATGCCAATCCAACTTGGAAAAGTCCTTCCAATTCAATAAGATCAATTTTAGGGCTATAGCAATCATGAAGTTTAAAATAAAGAAATGTCCCTTTTCCAGCATTGGGATCTCTGCAGCTGATCTCAGGACAATTATACGCCATGTTAGAGGGAAAGAGCACTCCACCACCTGCAATATCCTATCCCATACTGGCTTCCAGAAACCCTGGATGAAAGGGCAGTCCAGAAACATATGACGCATTGTACCCGTTGCATCTTGGCAGGACCAGCACAAAGAGGAATTACCAGTCTTCCATTTGGAGATTTTGCACGGCGTTATGAATGCCCTGTGTGCGAAAAAATACATGGATTGTGTAATTGCAGCAGATCTTTAGACACGAACAATAGGACCCCATATGAGACTCCACAGGTTCAACTTCGCCGGGGCCTCTGTCTCTTCTTCCCAAATTTTACACAGGCCCCGTATTTTACTTGGATTGTGCGACCTAAAAATCGCATAGAGGTTGGAAATACCCCCTTTCTCAGAGTTGATTGCTGCCATAATCTTCTCCAAGCCCCAGGAGCAGGAATATTCCCTAGGCCGTGTCCGCAGCTGTGTCAGACAGTGTCTAAGTTGTAGCCACTGATAGTGTCATCTCATGGGTATCCCAAACTCCGCCTGCAGCATTTCGAAGGACTTCCATTCCTCTCCGCTCATCAGTTGCCCCACGGTCCAGACGCCACACCTCTTCCAAGCACCCCACCCAAAGGGAACCTTGTTGATTTTAAAAGCTGGATTGTGCCAAATGGGCACTTGATGGGAGGGCGGGTTCTCCTTCTCTATGATGCGCATGAAACTCTGAAATGCACTCTGCGTCGATAGGATTACCCGCCCCACCTGTAAAGACTGAGGCCATCTCATTCCCATAACCAGGCTGATTGGGCAGGGATGACATAGGTGCTCCTCGAGTTCTATCCAGATTGTTTTTTGCATACAACATTCTCCGCCCGACCACAGACTTCCCTTTTTCAAAATTGCTGCAAGATGATACCACTGAAAATCAGGAAAGTGGACACCTCCATCATTTTTACTCACCTTCAACTTCTTCAAAGCAATCCTAGGTGTCTTCTCATTCCATAGGAAGGCACTCACAGTACGTTCAATCTCCTTATATACAGCCGTTGGGAATAGTACAGGAATCATCCCTAGTATATAATTTATTTTTGGCATTAATACTATTTTAATAGACTCCATCCGCCCCCACCACTTGAGGTGTAACGGGGACCACTTCAGCGCAAAGGTCCGAGCAATCTCCTTGACCCTCTCTATGTTCCTTTGAAGAGTGCCCTCCAGAGGTGCCTCAAACTGGACCCCCAAGTATTTAATAGCTTTAGGCTCCCATAAGAATGAGTACTGTTGTACCATACTGTTGTGCGCCAGACTGTTAAGAGGAAAGGCTACTGAATTTGTCCAATTCACTTTATATCCCGAGAACCGGGCATAACTATCTATCAATGCCAGGAGGGGCGAAATCGATGAAGGCCATAGGAAGAACATCAGATCGTCCGCATATGCTGACAGCTTGATATGCAGATCTGCTACTGATATTCCTTCAATTTCGCTTGTTTGACGTGCTAGCAGCAGCAGCGGTTCCAACGCCAAATTGAACAATAGAGGGGACATTGGACAGCCTTGACGTGTGCCCCTATGCAAAAAGAAAGGAGCAGAAAGCTCCTGATTAACTAAGATCCTGGCTACAGGACGGGAGTATAGGACCTGAATCATATTTATAAACGACTTGGGGAGACCAAACCACTCCAAGACAGCAAATAGGAATGGCCACTCCAGTCTATCAAAGGCTTTTTCAGCATCTAAAGACAGGCCAATAAAAGGCGTGCCCTCCCGCTCTGCGATATCCAGCAAGTTGCAGAAAAGCCTGCCATTATCCGTGATAGATCTGCCGGATACAAAATCATATTGATCTGGATGGATTAGTGTATGAAGAGACTTATTAAGCCGCCTGGCCAGCATAGATATAGCTTGTAATCCGCGTTCAAAAGTGAAATAGGTCTGTAGTTTCCCACCAGCTTCGGGTCTCTGCCAGGTTTTTCAAGCACCACTATAGTGGCCTCGGCAAAGGCTCCGGATTCACTAATATGCTCTTGAAGTTGTTGGTAGTAGGTCAGTAAGTGCGGTGCCAAGTCCTTATCAAACACCTGATAGAATTCCAGCGGCAAACCATCAGGACCCGAGGCTTTCCCACGCTTCATGCCAGCCAGAGCCTCCTTGAGCTCCTCCAGGTCCAATGCCCTATCTAACTGCTTCACTTGTTGCGCATCTATTTTGGGATGCACTATTTGTTCAAGAAATTTATTCATGGCCGTAGGATCCTTGCCTCCTTCAGATGTATACAGCTGCATATAAAAATTCCGAAAGACCCCCGCTATGCCAGCATTATCCTCTCGGGAAATACCAAGTTCATCTGTTATGGAGACGATATGCGACTTCTCCCGGCGCGTTTTCAAACTTGCTGCCAGCAGTTTTCCGGCCTTATTCATCTCAGAATGTTATCTCGCGTTCTGGTCAAAAACAGCTTGCTCCACCTCCCTGCTGAGGGTTGAGTTGTATTGATAGCGCAGCCTTTGTAGGCGAGTAAGCACCTGGGGGTTGAACTGTTGCAAAAGCAGCCTCTCCCCAGCTCTAATCTGCAAGTCTAGCGTTTTAAGGACTGCCTTCGTCTCTCTGCTAGCAGCAATAGCGTAACTCGTTACTTTCGCTCTAATTGCAGCCTTAAACGCTTCCCACCAAGCCCAGATGGAGGTATCTTCCGGAAGGTTAGTTACAAAATATTCCTTGATGGCTTCTTGCATGCATTGCTTAAACGACTCTTCAGCCAGAAGTAATCTAGGAAAAAACCAGCCCCCAGGCTTGCCGGATTCCTCCACCGCCCCCAATTCTAGATTTATTGCAGCATGGTCCGAGATGTGTGTACTCAAAATTTCTGCCGACTTGATTTCTTTAACTAAGGATCTAGAAACCAGAAAGAAGTCAATTCGAGAATAAGATCCATGCGGGCATGAGAAGAACATGTAGTCTCTTTCCGATGGATGTAACACACGCCAAATATCAATCATACCCATATCTTCCATGATGGCTTCAAGCACCTCTAGCGCCCTTACTCTCCTTGCAATCCTGCTAGGTTGGCAATCAATTAATGGATCTAGAACCATGTTGAAGTCCCTGCCGGCAACGATTGGGTGAGAGGAAAGTTCTACTAGCAGCTCCGCTAGGGTCTTGAAAAAGTTAGGGTTGTCACTGTTTGGCGCATAAACATTTACCAACGCCATTTGTCTGTTCTTTATCTTAATTTGCACACTAGTCCATCTTCCCTCAGGATACGCTCTGGAGGATATGATATTTGCATTACAGGAATTCCTGATCAGGGTGATTACCCATTCTTCTTTCCCAGCGTAGGAGCATGGATTGCTAGAGTATATTTCCCCCCCGCCATTTTCATTGCTTCCTTGGAATTTAAATGTGTTTCTTGAAGCATCACAACATCTGCTCCCTGTTTTTGACAGTACATCAAAATCTTTTTCTGCTTAATTGGATTTTTGACGCCCTTTGCATTCAAGGATAATATTTTAAGAGGATACATCTGAATGTTTGGGTAGAAGTAGGGTCCGCCCATGACCCTCAGAACCGTAGCTGTTAAGAAGTCTCCTCATGACTATATATGGTTTGCAAGGTACCAAAATAACCCCTGTTACCCAGAGGCTAAAATCTGGGTGAGCCGTCACTCAACACAAGATAGCCGCAAGGCACCCCCCTCCAACTATAAACAATAAACAACACCCTCCCTTCCGACCCAAATCTATTACACTCTATATACGCCTCCTCTCTCCAGAAGCTACAGCACACACACTATGCATGCAACCCCAACAAGGGGATATATAGACATTCCCCAGGGAACATAGTACGCCCGCAGCAAAGTAATCATATACGTCCCTGAACAAAATTGGCTCCCAGCCCCCCTTACCCCCCCTCTGACCACCCTCCTCTTACCCGTACCCTCCCACTTTCAGGCACACACAATATACAGAAAGAAAACAATAAAACAACAGGCAGGATCCCCCAAACATTGAATTAAAACGTCCCACATAATATCCAAGGTTTTCTCCCACCCAGAATGTCCACAAGATGCATATCACGCTTACTGCAAGTCCCACTCCGTTTGGAGCTACGATATGGCCTAAAGGCTCCCCCATATGCGAACAAGCACTAGAACCGCCTCGGAAAGGAGATGCAGCCCTTTATACTTCCTCATCTCATTTGCAGGACCTCCTGCTCCTCCAAAAATGTCGATACTTCTCCCGGGTCTTCATATGTCTTAGTAGTGTTGTTAAATGTAACTCGGAGGCGGGCAGGGTATAGAAGACCATATCTGGCCTGTATAGCCTGCAGCCACGGACGCAATGCCTGAAATTGCTTACGCTTGTCCACGGTGACCTTGCTCAAATACGGGAAAAAGGCAATATCACTGCCTTCGTAGGATAAAGATGCCTGGGTCTTGGCTGCAGCTAAGATCTGAATGGCCTGCTGATGCCTAAGCAGACAGAAGATTATCGGCCGTGGGCCTCTAGCATGTAGGCTTCTCTGGGCTGGGACTCTATGAGCCCTCTCAAACTCTAGCGGCATCGTCAAATTCAATTTCAGTAAGGCTGGTAACCATTTATTCAGCTAAGCACTGAAACTGAGCTCTCATTTCGTGTACCTCAGATTGCACTTTCACGAGGGTATCACCGTTTGCAACCACTAACTCCTTTACTGGAGGAGTGGAGGAGTGGCCTAGTGGTTGGGGCAAGGTACTTCAGGCCAGAAGGTCGGGGGGTTCAAATCCCACTAGAGGACAGCAACCTTTTATTTATTTATTTTAGTTTTATTTTATTTAGCGTACATTTGTATCCCGCTGCTTCCAGTGATCAGCAGAGATGCAACCCACTAAGCAAATATATGGTTTCCCAACAACATGCCAAGAAAGATTCTCTAACCCTTAGTGGTGCATTTGTTTCTATAGAATTCATGATCATACAACCTTATGTAGCAATATTTGTAAATAGTTTACAAGCTTATGTAGCAAGTTTTTGTAAATAGTTTACCCCTGTTATCTAAGTTACTTGCCCTGTTATCTGTAAACTCATACATGTTAACTGTACTGAGCGTTTCTGTTCCATGTAAACCGCGCTGATGCTGAATAGTGCGGTATATAAGAGAATGTAAATAAATAAATAAATAAATAAGTTTGGGTGCGACTAGATGCTTCAGAATGAAGAATCTCAGATGTGGAGAACACCGCAGACTTTATGGCATGAGAACTGCAGCAGCTAAAGTAGGCTATGTAAAAGTGTGAGGGGAAAAGTCAATGACCCGAAGAACTGGTCATGGCGAAACAACCTCAGTTTCACAGGCTTGCCATAATCCTTAAAAGAGCAGAAACTATATGGTTTCCTTGACACATTGTTCCTTCAGGAGCTGACAATCGGAGGAGTACAGGGCCTAATTGTGATTTAGCGGGTGTATACAGTGGGACTGCAACAAGGTGAAGTAGCCCACCCTAGGCCAATGATAGTAAGGTTTTTAAACTTTGCTCAAAAGGAGTCGATCCTGAAGGCAGCGAGACAAAACCGTAATCTAACCTCAAGAACACTCAAATCCTGTTTTAACAGGATTATTCAGCAGCAGTGGCTCTCAAGAGGAAAGCCTTCTCAATCATATGTGCAAAATTATTTGACAAAAAGACCAAAGTTTGTCCTGCAGTTCCCAGTGCACTTGAAAGTGCAGTATGGAGGGCAGGTACATTTGACAACCCTAAAGAGGTGGAGACATTTGTGGCTCAGCTGAGTACTCTGAACAGCAGTAATGGCATAGCTAAATAGGTTGTAAGGCCTGCTGGACTATGATGTGAGGGGACTCTGACCTGGTTTGTGTCATTTGGAACGGAGACCTGGCCTGTAGAATTATTTAACTGTGGCTAGTCTGCAGTAATGTTTTGAGTATATAATAAATGATGACAGACTGGGAGAGACATCTGCAACTTTTTTGGATTATTAACTAACGTTGCACAGTAATTAGGCGCAGTGGAGTGTGGCTGGACTGAATGAAATTAGTTGGTGGAGGTAATGCCAGTTCTCAGAGGATCTGTGAGTGAAGGCTCTCTACAGAGAGATCTCCTCCTTGAAGGACTCACTGAGGGTCTTTTTGAGAATACTGTGCAGGATCACTCTTGGAAGAAAGTCCCAGGATGATGGAGTTAATTGTGTCACTAACAAGACTGCATCCTTTTGCCTAGCACTGAGGACTGGCTGGGAGTTTAAGCAAGCCACTATGGACTTTGGTGTAGTTAACTAAGTGGAAGGCTCATGCCTTCTTGACATATATATAGTTGTAAGGGTGTTTGAATTGTTGAGTGTGAAGAATTTGGATGTTGAGTGTGGGGGAAGTGTGCTTTGGGAGTGGGAATAATTTGGGAGGGACAGGTGACTCATCTGAGATTTGTGCTGGGAGTACTGTAAGGGCTATCATGAGGGAGCTTCAGATTGAATATAGTTATGGAGCACATGTTTGAGTTTGAGAATGTGAGAATGAATGAAGGGTATTTAAGGACAAGTGGGTGGATGGGAGCATCCTGGGCTGGAGGGACCCACCACTGGGTTTGTTCTGGTGAGGCATAAGTAAACGTGGCCTGTGTAGGGAGCCAATAAGGAATAAGAAAGTATGATGTGTTTCATGGAATATATGTGGATCTGGGTCCCTAGTCAAACGAGATAAAATAGTATGGGATTTGAAGAGGCAAGCCACTGGGATTGTCATGCTGCAAGAAACGCTCATGGAAGAGACAGAGCATGCCAAATTGAGAAGATAGTGAGTGGGACAAGTATTTACAACTTCAGCTGGGGAGAAAAGGTGGGAGCAATGATATTGCCTTTGAACTGGAGAAAGACATCTGTGATCCTGCAGGCTGCTATGTGACAGTCATTGCGAAATTGTGTGGAAGACTTATTATTCTCTGTAATGTTTATGGCCCAAACATATGAGCCAAACCTTTTTCCTAGAATAGCTAAACTATTGCATACATATTTTGATCACCTGGTGGTGGTGGGCAGCAATTTTAATATATACAGTGGGACAGATCTGGTGATGCTCTGTGGCCTCCAAAGTGCCTCTCTAGAGGGGTTCAGACAGTTTTGCAATGCACTCTAGTTGCAAGATGCATGGCGAGTTTTACAGCCCCAGGATAAGAATTATACTCATATCAAGGGTACATGGAACAATTCTAGGATAGACTACTTATTAGTGACTAGTGCTGCCTTTGTGATGGTTAGCAAGGCAGAGATTGGCCCACTGGAAATTGCTATGCCTTAATTTGGATGGAGTTGCAATGGAGGGCAGAAGGGTGGAGACAAGATTATGGAGGTTCTCATCCCATCCTTACAATGATGCTAAGTTTGTGATGTATTTGAGGCAGAAATGGGCAGAATATGAGCAGTATAATAGGGCACATAAAGATAACTCCCTCCTATTTTGGAAGACTGCAAAGATGGTTCTATGGAGGGAGGGGGAAAGATAATAGCCTTTGCGGCTACTAGGAAGTGATTAATGGACCAAGCTGTGCTTTGATTGGAGTGCCAGGCCTGCGACCTACATCAGAAAATCAGGCACAGATTTTCCAGTTTCTTACAGACCCATATCTGCTGAATTTTGATCATAAGATCCTAGTGAAGATACTAGCAGAGAGGATGGTGCGTGTTGTACCACAAACTAGTTTGGGAAGGTCAGATGGGTTTTGTTAGGTACTGTTACCCAGTATTTAATGTATGTAAGCTTTAGGTTTCATTGAGGCAGCTATGGAAAGGAGGAGCCCATTCGCTGTTAGCTTTGATGCAGAGAAAGCATTTGATTGGGTTGGATGGGAGCATTTATGGGAGGTGTTAAATTGTTATGGGTTCAGGGCCTTTTTGCCAAGGCGATTCAGCTTTTTTACTCTAATCCAGTGGTGTCTTTGATGGTGAGCAGGTTCCTCTCTCAGGCCTTCCTTTTGCAAAGTGGAACCCGTCAGGGCTATCCCTTGTCACCCTTATTGATTATTATTATTTAACAATTGGACCTATTCTTGCGTAAGATCCAGCAACACCCTGGGATGGGGGAGGTGAAGGTTCATGGTTCCAAATTTAAAATAGCAGCTTTTGCAGATCTTTGTGCATCTAGAAAACCTGTAAAGTTCATTGCAAATGCTGTTGGCAGTTTCACATTTTGGGGGAAATTTCTGATTTTACATTAAACCTTATCGGTGGGAGGATGGAATCAGGTATTTGGGGGTACAAATTGCATCATGCACACGAGATGTATATAACATCAATTCTGAAATTCTTCTTAAGTTTATGAAAGACAAATTTGGAAATTGAATTCCCCTCTCACTTTTATTGTTGGGACGGGTAGGTCTGTTTAAAATGACCTTGCTCCTCAAAATACTCTATATCCTGCAAATTCTTCCAATTCATCTATCCAGACAGGATTTAAGACACATGGATATGCTCTTGAGAGCATTTCTTTGAGGGAGAGAAAAAGACATATATCAAGTTGTACTTGTTAAAGTGTCCATGGGAGCGGGGGGGGGGGGGGGGGGGGTTGGCCCTTATGGATATAGAGATGTATAATTTGGCTTGTATTTTGAGTCATGTGTTTGGATTATGGAACCGCACATTACTTGGCTTTGAACATAGAGAGAGTGCTTCTCCATCCATTGAACCTGTAGTTCATCTTACAGGCTCAGTGTGCCTCGCTGTCACAAAAATTAGGAAGAGTTCCTTGGCTGACACTCTGAAGTATGCGTGAAAGTTCCTATGTGCCTTTGGAACCATGACCAAGAGGCATCCACCTCTCCCCATTTGTGGTAATGCAGATTTTGAATCAAATATCACTAATTAAACTGTTAAAACATGGGAGGAGAAAGGGTAAATGGATTTGGTGGCAGTTGTAAAGGCAGATGGGAACCTACTGACATTTGACCAATTAAAAAGGATTATGAACTAGGGGCCTCAGACACCTTTGTGTATAAGTAGCTGAGACTTTACATGAGGTACCTAAATACTGCGGCGCTAACGGATGTTTTAGTAACCAAAAAGGTTGGCCTTCTTTCAATTAGTGGTAAGGCAGAGGCCCACTATTTCTAGTTTTATATGGCATTACTGTCTGGAGCTGATCCTTCTGAAGAGCCCGGCACGTAACCTGGACAGCTGGAAGGGGGAGCTGGGAATTGATTTGCAGGAGAAACAACTATTAAAGATGATAGCAAGAATTCCCAACTGACCATGAATAGTGGCCTGCAGGAAATGCAATATAAATTCTTACCACATGCTCATTTCTCCCAGGTTCAAATCCACTGAGCTTGTTTAGTGCCCATGGGGAAATATGGTAAATGTGGCTAGGGGTCTAGCATGCATGGTCATCATTAGTGGCTTTATCCTACAGTAGAGTGCATCAGTATTGGAAGAGAATTTTAGGGTACCTGGGAGGATACTTGCAGCTGTCCTTGGACCTGAATCCCCAAGAATGCTTATTTGATGAGTTAGTTGCAAACGATCAAAGGGAAATATCAGAGGGTATGGGTTGGGAAAGCTTGTTGGGCAAAAATGTGTCTTGATAAGAAGGAAAGGAGAGGAGGTGCCTCTTTTTGGGTTTTGAGGAATTTATTGCATGACCAGATGAGGATGGAATATGGCCTAGCCAAGAAACTGGAGAAGTGCAGCTACAAACAGTATTTCAAAGGCAATAAACAAAAGCTGGTGCACCACAGTTTCCTCACTCTGGCCAGCAGAACTCAGTTCATACACCTGTCAATTTTTCAGCAGCAAGGTAACATACATATAAACCAGAAAAACAGCAGCTTTCATCAGATACTGTTCCTACCTTCTCACAGATAGGTCATCAACATGTAACCCATAGAACCCTGTGCTTCTCTCTCTCCCTCCAGGTCTCCTGCTTCCTGGTTTAAACCCTGAGGCCTGGCCAAACCCTCATTGGGCATTTTCCAGCATGGTTTCTTAAAGGGGCAGGGGTTTGGGCTCTTATAGGGAAAATGCCTCACTGGTTTTGAGCTTGGCTGAGGAGTGTCTCTGCGGGGGATGGGGAGTTTCCTATACACTCCATCACATATCCTCCCCCTCAGCACATCCCTAGGCAGTTGAGCATCCGGCATCCCTGAGTTCTCCACGCAGGACAAGAAGTACTGTTTTGGTGTGCCTTACCAGCCCGATGTCAGACTTCATACAGAAAGGGTTGGAGGCTGCGGTACCAGCACAGGATCCATCCATTGGTCTCCTTATTCTGTGCCAACCCCTTGAGTGACTGATGATCCATAACCAATATAAAAGGGTGACCAAGCAGGTAAACTGGAAAGTCTCTAGAGCCCACTCGACCAACAGGGCCTCCTTTTCGATGGTGGCATAATGCCGTTCCTAAAAGCCAATGGATTCTCTTCTCCCTCCGTGTTCTGGGCTAAGACGGCCCCAAGATTGAGCTGAGGCACATCCGTCTCAACGATGAATGGCCATGTGAAGTCCAACTGACCAAGACCATTTCAGAAAAAAAGACTTTCTTCAATTTCCTAAAGGCCTCCTCCAACTCAACTGTCCAGAGGATCTTGTCTGGGGCTTTCTTCTAGAGGAGCCGAGTCAAGGGTTCAGCTATTACTGCCAGATGTGGAATGAATGGGTGATAATATACAATCATGCCCAAAATGCCCATACCTGTTACTTATTTTTAGGAACTGGTACCTGGGAAATGGCCTCTACCTTCTTAAGTTGAGGCTGCATTTGACCATTCCCGACTGAATATCCCAGGTATTGGGTCTCCTGGCCTCCCAAGAAACATTTTCGTGGGTTGGCTGTCAGACCAGTCTTCCTCAAACTCATCAACATGGCTTGTAGATGCGACAGGTGGGTTTTCCAGTTGACTATAGATCACAATATCATCCAAGTAGGCTGCCATATACCCCCCATGGGGTTTCAGTAGGTGGTCAACCAGGCACTGAAATGTAGCGGAGGCCCCATGAAATCCAAAATGCAGCACCATGAAGCGGAATAGTCCTTGGGGTGTAGAGAATGCAGTCTTCTCCCTGGCTGCAGGGGTGAGAGGGATCTGCCAATATCCCTTCATCAAGTCTAACGTTGAAATAATAAGTTCTACTCTATTTAAAGTTCGATGCAACATATACTATACTGCTTGCTATAAATCTCTGCTGTTTAAAGTTTGATGCCACTTAAGTGCACCTCTTTCTGTTATTGTCTTCTTGTTTGCACCTTGTTATCTGTGAACCGTTTTGACTGGTAGAAAAATGGTATAGCAAAAACAGTTAAATAAATGAACCAAGCTCCCCCTAGGTGCTCAATAAGGTCATCCACTCTGGGCATGGGGTAGGCATCCCACTTGGAAAATGGAAACATAGAAGATCTCTTAAGTAAAAATGAGGACTATAGCAGTTGATATGTACAGCGCTGCAAATGCTTGTAGCGCTATACAAATGATAGTAGTACTAGTAGTAGTACGAGCAGTAGTAAGTTTCCTCACTGCCTTGGCGTTCCTTCTTTTAAAAAAACCAAACATTTTCTTGTCTTTTTCTCATTTCCTCATAATTTTTGTTTGTTTCTCTTTCCACAGCTTATCTCTTCTCTCCTCCTTCTAGTTTCACCCTCTCCTATCGCTTCCTTCTTTCTCTTTTGCTTCTTCTTTCTTTCCCTGTCTTCTCTCTCTATCATGATCACACAACCTTCCTCTCAGCCCCTTCCTTTCCCATTCTCACAGAGTTCGTCTTTCAGTCCTCTTTATCTCCTTCTCTCCTAGAGCCCCTATGTCTTCTCTTTTTCCTACCTTATCATTTTTTCACTTACCCGGTGAGGCAGGGGAATGAGTCATGAGGGGCTCTTGTTTCTGGCTCCAAGTGCTTGGTGCTTGGGGCCTGCCGGGCGCAACCTGCTCTGGGGACAGTGGCAGGTGAGAAGTTTGAATGGGGCAGTACACCTGTCAAACGGTAATGCAGGTGTCCTAAGACAAGTTCAGGGAGGACAGAAACCTCCTGTGGAGCAGAAGGCTTTTAAAAGTTTGCTTCATCTTGATTTTCAGTATGAATACAGACCGTGAAAATGGGGCCTCGTGATCCTTCCGACTTTTTCGGTTTTAAGCAGGAGGTGTAGCGTTACTCCTCAACACCAGAAAACTTAAAGGGAAGCCCCAGGCATGCCCTCACAGATGCTTCAGGTATGCTGAAGAGGAGTGTGATGGATCTGCAGTTTCTCCCTCTCTCTCAACTGGAGCAGTCATCACTGGGGCCCCCCCATCATTACCCAGAACACGCCACCTCAATGAGAAAGGAGCCATCCATCAGCTAGGAGCAAGAAGAGAGTGTGGAAGTAAGCTCCTCCCTGCTCCTCAGCATCAGAAACTTAAAGGGAAGCCCCAGGCACACTCGCACAGACACTGTGGTAATGCTGAAGAGAAGTGCGATTGGGTCTGCAGGCTTTCCCTCCCTCTCAACTGAAACCGCCATCACTGGCTCCCCATTCTTACCCTGAACACGCCACCTCGATGAAGATGGAGCCGTTCATCAGCCTGGAGCAAGGAGAGAGGCTAGTGGTAAGCTCCTCTCCGCTCCTCAGTGTCATTCCCCAGTGCCAGAAAACTTAAAGGGAAACCTCAGGCGTGCTCATACCTGGCATGCCTGTGCCTAAGGGCCACACCAAATGGCTCTTAGGCATGGCCCTTAGAGTGGGCCATAGAGTGTGAAGGCTTTCATCCAAGTACCCCATCTGACAATTGTCAGCACCAGTCCTGCAACACTTAACAGTAGTCTACATGCCCAGGCAGACCTCAGGCCATGGTGAGTCATCTTGATATGTGATCCAGACTTCCATACCACATTCTCTGTTACAGCTCTATACACTTGGCTTCTAAACCCCCACCATCAGCCCCTGCAGTGCACATCTGAGAGTATATCCCTCTTTTTGAAGGTCAAACACATGCCAGCGAACCTCCTCCATTTACCGGAAAACACTCCGCAGTTTATTTCGCTTCTTGAGTACCCCTCCCGGTGCTTTCAGTTGGCCAAGGCCTGCTTTCACCAGAACACTCTTGCTGCCCAGGAGCTTCCCCCCTCTGAGCTTTGCAACTGACCTACTAAGATAACTTTGCAACCCTCAGGCATACTTACCTGTACTTCCTTCTTAGGCTACACTCTAAGGGACTTCAAAGTTTGCAGATCCTACCCTCAATCTTTGATAAATGCCAAACACACTTCTCAACAAAACATGTCAAGCTTTCACGCCACTTTACACGTCCTCATGTGGACCGCACTATTGCTCTCCCTTTTACTCCAGACATCATGTCTCACACCAAGCTTGGGCCACATTCCCATTATTCGAGGAAATGACAGTCATGGAATAAAATGTCCTCTTCACAGAATGAGAAACCGCGGGAAATCCACCCTGGTACACATACGACTTTGTGACATGGCCACACTGGAGCAGAACACAAACTCTTCAAACCAATCCCTACTTCTAAAGGGCATTGTAATCAATGCACAGTCAGCCAGAAACAAGATCGAAATCTCCACCGATTACTTAAATGGATTACATCCTTGATATCATGTGTGTAGCCGAGTCCTGGTTTACCATAACAGACACCATCTTCATAAATCAGCTAAAACCTCCAAATTTCAACATATTTAACTGCCCTGGAGTAGGACACAAAGGAGGTGGTATTTTCATCCTTGCAAAAAGCAGTTTACAATTCAAACAAATTTCTACAACTAGAACAGATGGTCTAGACATAATTACTATTTCCAACAAGCAGCTGTCCCTGTCTCACCTATAAATACCCTACGGCAAACAATGACACATTAGCGGCATTCCTTGAAGTAGTTTTCTCACACTTAAATCCCAGTTGCCAACTTACACTCTTGAATGACCTAAATTTATCTTCTGTACCACAAAAACTAATTGATGCAATGGAGTCGCTTAACTTCACACAAATGGTCCAGCACCCAACGCATAAAAAGGGAAATATCTTAGATCTTATCTTCGTCTCATCTCAACTCCTGGATGGTCCTGCAATGCCTGACCCCCAGCTAGCACAGCTTCCTTGGTCAGACCACTACACCATCATTTTTTTCCTCCCCTACACCAAGCTCGCCACTGCCAATGATAATCTCAGAGTGAACTATCGTTGCTTCAAACACTTTGATAAGACTTCATTCTAGATAATTCATCCCCCAACTGAACACAGACTCCAATGACCTATATCTCATCATTAATAATAGGCAAGATATCATAAGTAGAAATGCTACTACATCCCCCACCAAGTCAACAGGCCCCTGCCACCGCAACCATACCATTTGGTACACCCCTAATCTCAAAAACTAAAACGTGACCTCAGAAAACTTGAGCAAAAATGGAGACATACCCATGAGGAACAAGTTAAAAATAGCTACCTGCTCAACCTTCATGACTACCGGATCAAAACCAATGAGGTTAAAAGAAAGTTTCACACCAAGTCAATAATGAAAACACTCAATAAACCTAGGGAACTGTTTGACAATGTCAAATCCCTAGCAAAAGAGAACAACCAAACACCTCCAACTACCACCCATATCCAAAGGATTTTGCTAACCATTTACAATCAAAACTCCCTAACTCCCCCCCCCTAGCATATTCAAACCTTGCAACCTAACCCCTTCTAGTACTCTCCTCTAATCCTCAGCCAGTTACCCCCGAAAACCTTGAGAACATAATCATTAATCTCAACACAATTGCTTCCCCACTGGACCCCTACCCAGTAAGTTGGGTAAAAATCTCAAGAGCCGAGTTATCCCCAATCCTATCCAAGATGGTACTTCTTTCTGTCACCCAAGAATTTATGCCTATCAGCCTAAAGATTATTTCTATCTACCCAATCCTAAAGAATCCCAAACTGGAACCAAGTGACCCGAGCTCCTATAGACCAATCTCAAGCTTACCTTTCTTACCGAAAATAATGGAAAAAGCAGTCCTACACCAACTATAAGACCACATTAATGCCTGTACTCTCCTTGACATACAGTACAACAGCATGGATTCTGACCCAGTCACAGTGTTGAAACCCTACTACTCTCTCTTTGACAGACTCGTAAAAGGCATTGAAAACCCTAAGCAAGGCTTTGTCCTGATTTTTCTTGACATAGCTGCTACATGCTACACAATATGCCATGACATTCTCTTACAGTGTCTTCAAAACATCGGAATCCAAGGTACTGTGCTCAGCTGGTTTTGCTCATTCCTATCTGGTTGTCTTCAGTATGTACAATCAGGACCCAAAACATCTGAACCCTATACACAAAAACAAGGTGTCCCCCGGGGATCTGCTCTATCTGCATTCTTGTTAAATATCTATATCCAGCCAGTTTGCGACATGATTTGAGCCCATAGGGCCCGATTCTGTAGTGTACATCCTGGCCCTCTGTGCATCCGGTCAGAACTGGATGCACAGAGGGAGTCGTGATTCTGATCCCGCATGGCACATCTAGCCCCACGGGATCAGAATCGCGAACAGGCCTGTACGTACAGGCTGGGACCGCCATTCAGCCCAGCCAGCACATACAGGCCTTGCCTGGCTAACTCAATCAGGGCACTCCACTGTTCACCTTTTTCCAGTGGGAAAATTGGCCATTTAGCCATACTCTCTGCTTTCTATCTTTTAACCAGTTCCTAATCTATAATAGTACACTGCCTCCTATCCCATGACTTTTTAGTTTTGCCAAAAGTCTCTGATGAGGGACCTTGTCAAAGGCTTTCTGAAAGTCCAGATACACTATATCAACCGACTCACCTTTGTCTACCTGTTTATTCACACCTTCAAAAAACATAACAGATTAGTAAGACAAGATCTTCCTTGTCTAAAGCCATGTTGGCTTTCTCCCATTAGGCCATGACTATCTACATGCTGAGTAATTGTGTTCTTTATGATGGTTTCTACCATTTTTCCCGTTACTGACGTCAGGCTCACCGGTCTGTAGCTTCCCGGATCACCCCTGGAACCCTTTCTAAAAATTGGCATTACCTTGGCGATCCTCCAATCTTCAGGTATTGCAGATGATTTTAATGGATGTTCAAAGATTACTAAAAGCAGGTCTGCAATCTCATATTTCAGTTCTTTCAACACCCTTGGATGTATACCATCTGGTCCAGGTGATTTGCTACTCGTTAGTTTATCAAATAGTTGTAATACATCTTCCCGGTGCAGCGATATTTCTTTCAATTCCTTTGCAATATCACCTTTAAATATCACTTCAGTCATGGGTAACATCCCTACATCTTCCTCAGTAAAGACCGAAGCAAGAATTCATTCAGTCTCTCTGCTATAGCCTTGTCCCCTCTTACTGCCCCTTTTACCCCTCTATCATGTAATGGTCCAGTTGACTCTCTCACAGGCTTTTTGCTATGAATGTACTTGAAAAAGTCTTTATAACATGTTTTTGCTTCTGTAGCAAGCTTCTTCTCTAATTCTCTCTTTGCCTGCCTTATCAATGCCTTGCATTTAACTTGCCAGTGCTTGTGCTGTTTCCAGTTTTTGTCATTTGGCTCTTTTTTCCATTTCCTGAAAGATGCTTTTTTGGCAACAACAGCCTCTCTGACCTCACCTTTAAACCATGCTGGCAGTTTTTTGGACTTCCACTTTTCTTAATGCGTGGAATACAGCTGGTCTGGGCTTTCAAGATAGTATTTTTAAACACCACCCAAGCTTGATGTAAGTCTTTAACCTTTGCAACTGCTCCTTTTAGTTTTTTCTTAACTATTTTCCTCATTTTATCATAGTCTCCTTTTCGAAAGTTAAAAGGGTAGTACTATGGATTTCCTTACCATCCCTCCTCCACTAATTAAATCAAATGCGATCATGCTATGATCACTATTGCCAAGCGGCCCCAACACCCTTATCTCATGCGCCAGATCTGGTGTTCCACTAAGGACTAGGTCCAATATGGCTTCCCCTCTGGTCGGTTCATGAACCAGCTGCTCCAAGAAGCAGTCATTTATTTCATCTAGGAACTTTATCTCTCTAGCTTGTCTGCCGTGACACTGACCCAGTCAATACCGGGGTAATTGAAATCACCCATTATTATTACTGTGCTATAATTTTTGTTAGCTTCCTTGATTTCTTTGAGCATTTCAACATCCATTTGTTCATTCTGGCCAGGCGGTTGATAGTACACCCCCACTGCCATCGCCTTCGCCTTTTTACATGGAATTTCAATCCATAGAGATTCTACAGCAAATTTTGTTTCCTGCAAAACTTTAATCCTTTCTGACTCAATGCCCTCTCTAACATAGAGTGCAACCCCTCCACCAATTTGATCAGTTCTATCATTACGATATAGTTTGTACTCAGGTATCACAGTGTCCCTCTGGTTGTCCTCCTTCCACCATGTCTCTGAGATTCCAATCATATCTAACCTCTCATTTAGTGCTATATATTCTAACTCTCCCATCTTATTTTTTAGACTTCTAGCATTTGCATACAAGCATTTTAGAGACTGTATTTTATTCATATTAATCTGGCTATTGGTAGGCATGAGTAATTTGGAATCTTTAAGCGCTGTCTGCGCCATACTCAAGGGCATTTGGGCTACTTTACTCTTTTTTGGAACCTCTCTGCTTTTGGTAGTATCCTTCAAAGATACCTTCTTCCGAACCATGCGCTCTTGGGCGACTGTCGGCTTTCCCCTATTATCTAGTTTAAAAGCTGCTCTCTCTCCTTTTTAAAGGTTAATGCCAGCAGCCTGGTTCCATCCCGGTTAAGGTGAAGCCCATCCCTTTGGAAGAGCCCCTCCTTTCCCCAGAATGTTCCCCAGTTCCTAACAAATCCAAAACCCTCATCATTGCACCATCAACTCATCCACGCATTGAGACTCCGGAGCTCTGCCTGCCTTTTGGGACCTGCGCGTGGAATGGGAAGCATTTGGGAGAATGCTACCCTGGAAGTTCTGGATTTCAACTTTCTACCTAAAAGCCTAAATTTAGCCTCCAGAACCTCCCTACCACATTTTCCTATGTTATTGGTACCCGACATGTACCAAGACAGCAGACTCCTCCCCATCACTATCTAAGACCTTATCTAGGTGGCGCATGAGGTCCGCTACCTTCGCACCAGGCAGGCATGTTACCAGGCGATCCTCACGTCCACCAGCCACCCAGCTATCTACATGCCTAATGATCATATCACCAACTACAACGGCTGTCCTAACCCTTTTCTCATGGGCACATGGCCCTAAAGAAACTTCCTCGGTGCGAGAGGATTTTACATCACCTGGAAGACAGGTCCTAGGTACAGGATCACTTCCTGCCACACCAGGGTGATGCTGTCCTGTCACGTGACCTCTCTCCTCCATGGCAACAGGGATGCTGCCAGATGGGAGGTGTGACTTCAGGACTATATCCCTGTAGATCTCGTCTATGTACCTCTCTGTCTTTCTTATATCTTCCATGTCTGCTACTCTAACCTCTAGAGAACGGTCTTGTTCCCTGAGAGCAAAGAGCTCCTTGCACCTAATGCACACGTAAGACCTCTCACCAACTGGGAGAAAATCATACATGTGACACTCAATGCAAAAGACTGGAAAGCCCCCATCTCGCTGCTGGACTGCTGTCTGCATCTTAGTTTTAAGCTTGTGTTTAGATCTTTAAGTTTTTTACTTACTAAGGGTTGGTGTGGATGCTTATACTAATAAAAGTTTATCTAATACGTTTAATATACCTTGTTCACCTGAAGCTTAATTAATCTCAGGTCCTTAATGTATGACTAGTTTGGATAAAGAGCTGCACCAGAGAGCAGCTCCTTTCCTTTAAGATGTGTAAGTACCTATAAAGCTACGATTATACCAGGGGTGGGTGGGTATTGGGGGGGAGGGAGGGAGGGAAATAAGACTTATTAAAAGAGGACTGCTACACAGTACCCTGTCCTGTGCTTCTGAGGTAAGCTGTGACCAACTTCCTGGGTGATTAACAGTCCTTGCTTGGATAAAAGGAGTCTTTCAAAATGGCCTTTTGACCTGCCCCCTGGCTTTAACACCTATTTAAAAATTTTCACGGGTCTCTTGCCCTCTAGGTGGAAGGCCTCTTTGTAAAGGTCTCTAGAAGGCTTTATTGATGAAAAAGAATGCTGACCCTGTTTTGCCTTTTATTCTAAGTTATATTCTGATTTGATTTAAATTAAAGCTCTTCGCTGCTGCTAGGCTCTGACCTAGCATGAAATTTAAACTAGAAGCTCTCTGCTGGGTTCTAAATTTAACCAGAAAGCTCTCGTTTGTGTTTTAAACTTAAACTAAAAGCACTTTGCTGCTATTAGACCCTGAGTGAGTATTACATTTAAACTACAAGCTCTCTGATGGGTTCTAAATTTAACCAGAAAGCTCTCTTCTGTGTTTTAAATTTAAACTTAAGTCAGTCAGGGCCTAGTAGCAGCAGTTTAACAGATACACTGGGTTCACAGATTACTCAGCTTTAATCCAAAGAATTCCCTTCAGAAAAATTCCCAGAAGTATATACTCACTATTGCAGATCTCTCTCCAGAAGTAGCAGTTCCCTTTTGTAGTCCTTCAAGACAAGGCACGATTGGAGCAGAAAGGGCTGCTGCGCAGCCAGAGGCAGACCTCCTACCGGCACCAGCTTCAAAGAAAGTGGCCCAGTGCCTTAAGCAGCAGGCCAGAGACTTCACTCCATCTCCCCCTAACCCAGCATCGGAAGACTCCCTGAGGGCTGAACCCCCAGTAGGTGTAAAGCATAAATCTAAATCCAAGCTCACTCGAAGGGAAGCCTCTGGTGATGTGAGCAGTCCACAGGACTAGCGAGCACACAAGTGGAAAGCTAGAGTAGATTCCTCGGGTTCTTCATTCCATAAGTCTAAGTGTAGGAGAAACCAACTGGCCTCCATGCTGTCCGTATCCCTCATCCCCCAGTGACCTCTTTCTTCAGCAGCTCCAACACTTTGTACAGGATAGCGCAACCCTGATTGGGGCTGCCCTGCCTGTGGACCATGTACCCTCTCCAGAGGTCCCAGTATCTTAGCCTCCAGCTGTCTTCCACCACGATCGTCCTCCCCTCATAGACTGTAGGGCCCCTCAACCTCCTTGTGATGATGCCTTCTCTTCAGCTAGTGCCCCACACTGTCGCCAGTGGGACACAGAGCCTTCCATTTTAGGAGATGTTGATGTGGCACCCTCCCCGCATCTGGCAGATGCTCCCTGCCAAGGGGAAAGTCTCTTCGGACCCAAGGTGCAGGAAGCCATATCCAAAGTGAAGGACCATTCCTCCATGGTGTGAGAAATCTCAGCTCAACCGCAAGAGCCAGCACACCAGTCCCGTCATCCATAATACTCTCAATTCCCGACGAGCATACACTACCAGTATTTCCAGCAGTTTTACCCACTTCAGCATTTTCAGCCTTACTCCAGACCTCCAGCGCAGTGTCCACCAGCCTCAACCTACGGTCAGCAGTCCAGACAGTGTGACAGAAAACAATCCGTGGGTGCCCTGGTGCATCCAGCCAAGGCAGCCTCCAGCTTTTGACTATCTATCAGTAAGAGTCTGAGTACAGCACTTCCAGGAGGCCTGGCACATCATCTCTACAGACCGGTGGGTTCTCAGCATCATCACAGTGGGCTACAATCTCAGTCTCATGGTTTCCCTCCCTTCAATGCCGCCTCTGGCCAACAGCATACTTCTACATCACCTTCCCTCCTGGTGGAGGAGATTGTGAGCTTGTTGTGCAACCGTGCCATAGAGCCTGTATCGACGCAGGAATGCAACCAGGGCTTTTACTCCCTGTTCTTCCTCATTCCCAAAAAGTCTGGAGGCCTCTGGCCCATTCTCAAATTCTGAGAACTCAATCTCTATGTCAAACATGAAAAGTTCAAGATGACTTCTCTGGCCACTATTCTACCACTCCTGCAACACAGGGACTGGCTCACCTCCCTGGATCTAAAGGATGCCTACATCTATATACCCAATCACTCTCACCATTGGAAGTACCTTTGCTTCCAGTTCAAGACAGACCACTACCAGCACAAAGTTCTGCCCTTCAGGCTCTCCTCCTCTGCCCCACAGGTTTCACGAAGTGCCTAGTGGTAGCAGTGGCACACCTACACTAGCGAGGTCTTTGCATTTATCCCTACATGGACAATTGGCTGATCTCCGGCACTGTCACGGACTTGGCACTGGCCTTAGTCCACGGTATACCAATCCTTCTGCAACAGCTCGGATTGATCAACAACTTCCAAAAGTTCAAATGCGAACTTCGTCAAGTCCTCCACTTTATTGGGGCACGGTTGGACAAAACAGCTGCTCGAGCCTTCTTGCCTGACATCAGAATAAATGTCTTATTGCAACTCATGACCAAGCTCTTACAACTCAAGAGTGCTTCAGCCGGCACCATCCTTTGACCTTTGGGTCACATGGCAGCTTTGGTGCACATGGTCCAGTTAGCATGTCTCTACATGTGCCCCCTCCAGTGGCATCTCAAGCTCAACTGGAATCAGCATACATAGTCCTTGCAATGTCAAGTGCCCCTATCCAGGCCCAAACTGCACAGTCTTCGACAATCTCTCTGTTGGTGGGCCCTTCCTTCCAGCCTCACAGATGGTCAATCCTTTTTAGAACCACCACAGCAGCTCATTCTAACAGCAGATGTCTCCCATTTGGGATGGGGAGCTCATCTCCTGCATCTCACCACCCAAGACACCTGGTCTTGAGTGGAAGCCTTTCCATATATTAATCTATTAGAGTGAGTGGTCTTCTATGACCTCAGTGCCTTCTGATCTTGGGTCTGCAAAATGTCTCTCGATGCAGATGGACAACCAAGTCACCATGTTCTGCATCAACAAGTAGGGGTCTCTGGGTCCCTCTGCCTTTGTCACAAAGTGACCTGACTCTGGCTTTATGCTCAATCCATATGGGTATCCCTCTGTGCAATCTACCTTCCGGACTCCCAAAACCAGCTGGCAGATTCCTTCAGCCACCACTTCGACCCACATAAATTGGATCCAGAGGCCCTGACTCCCATCTTTCAGGTGTGGGGGACTCTGGAAGTGGCTTTCCTAACCAGGGCTCCACACATCAAACAATACCTAAGCTCCACAAACAGGACAATGGCTGGGAAAAATCGTATTGCTAAAGCTGTTGCCCCCGTTACAGCTTCTGCCTCGGTCCAGACAGAGGTCCTAATGCCAGTTGAGGAACCGGTTCCATGTGCAGGGTGCCTGCATGCTGAAGCTCTGAGGAAACAAGTGGAGGAACTCAGAGAGGAGGTGGCGAGGCTGAGGAGCATTCAAGACAGTGAGAAGTACATTGTTGAGATGCTTCTTGCAGCAACCAGGCTCTTCAGCACAGGAGAAGATGGGTGCCAACAGAATGTCGATGGTTGGACAAAAGTCACCAGAGCCTGCAAAATCACCAATCCAACTTCTCCAGCCCTTGAATTGAAGAACCATTATGCAGCCCTGGAAGTGGAGGAGGTGAAAGCATCCCTGGAAAGGGAAGACCAGAGTTCAAGTACCCCATAGTTGCGGAATCAGTGACCAGAAGGAAACGAAGGGTAGTGGTGGTTGGAGACTCTCTTCTGAGGGGTACTGAGGCGTCCATCTGCCGACCAGACTTGATGTCCAGAGAGGTATGCTGTCTGCCTGGTGCCAAGATCCAAGATGTTACGGAGAGTTTGCCGAGACTCATCAAGCCCACTGACTATTACCCAATGTTGCTAATCCATGTTGGAACAAATGATACTGCCAGGTATACCTCGGAACGTAACAAAAGTGACTTCATGGCTCTGGGACAGAGGGTGAAGCAGGTAGGTGCACAGGTGGTGTTCTCTTCAATCCTCCCTGTTGAGGGTAAAGGCCAAGGCAGAGAGGCTTGCATCCTGGAGATGAATGCATGGCTGCGTGGATGGTGTCTTCGAGAGCGTTTTGGTTTCCTAGACCATGGGATGCTGTTCCAAGGGTTGCAGAGCAGAGATGGCATCCATCTGTCCAAGAAAGGTCAACGCATCTTTGGTAGTAGACTGGCTAATCTACTGAAGAGGGCTTTAAACTAGATTCATTGGGGATGGGTGAAGAAAGCCCCCAGGTAAGTGAAAGCCCCCAGGTAGGTGATACATTAAATACCTTTATGGAAATGGGTAACAGGGGTAACATATGGAAAGCAGTGTGTATTAATGCCCGTAGCATGGGAAATAAGATCCCTGAAGTTGAAGCTTTGGTGGGAGTGGCTGACTTGGATTTAGTGGCAGTTACAGAAACATGGTTCACAGAAAACCATGACTGGGATGTAACTATACCTGGCTATACTTTATTCAGAAAGGACAGGGTAGGAAGAAGGGGAGGAGGAGTGGCACTATATGTAAAAACTACTATTAAAGCTTTGGAATTACAGAGCTTAAAAGGGAGAGAGGAGGCATTGTGGGTTAAACTAGAAAGAGGGAAAGAGAAATCTATTTGCATTGGTGTGATATACAGACCTCCCTCACAAGAGGAAGAGGTGGACAGAGAGTTAATTGAAGACATACGCAGCATTGCTAGGAAAGGGGAAGTGCTACTGCTAGGAGATTTCAATATGCCAGATGTTTGGCACATTCCTGCTGCAGTATCATCTAGAAGTAAGGAGATCCTGGATTCTCTACAGGGAGAACTATTCAGGCAATTGGTAACAGACCCCACACGTGAAGGGGCCATACTGGACTTGGTGCTTACCAATGGTGAAAGTGTTTCTGATGTTGTAGTGGGAGATCATTTTGCATCCAGTGATCACCAGATGGTGTGGTTCAGTATTAGGACTAGGGCTGTTAGAATCCATTCCAAGGTGAAGATCTTAGACTTTAGGAAGACTAACTTTGCGAAGATGGGCCAATACCTCAGGGAGTCGTTAGTGGGATGGGAACAGCTGGGGGATGTAGAAAAACAGTGGGCAAAACTGAAAGAGGGTATTTTAAAGGCAACCAACCTTTTTGTTAAAATGGTAAATAAAGGCAAAAGGAACAGGAAACCGCTATGGTTTTCGAAGGAAGTAGCTGAAAAAGTGAAGAAAAAGAGGGAGGCCTTCATGAAATACAAGAGATCACAGAGAGAGGAAGACAGGCATCTGTATTTGGAAAAACTTAGAGAAGCTAGCAAAGTAGTCAAGAAGGCAAAGATTCAAAAGGAGGAGGAAATAGCCAATGCAATAAAATGGGGGGATAAGACATTTTTCAGATATATTAGTGAGAAAAGGAAGGGCAAAAGTGGTATTGTCAGACTCAAGGGTGCAGGGGGGGGAATATGTAGAAGCTGATAAGGATAAAGCGGAATTGCTTAACAAATATTTTTGTTCTGTGTTCACAGATGAAGAACCAGGAGCAGGACCTCAGAAAACACCCACAAATAAGAACAGAAGCGAGGGACATCTTGAACAATTTTCAGAAGACTGTGTTCGTGAGAAACTAGCTCAACTTAAAGTAGACAAAGCGATGGGACCGGATGGGATACAACCTAGAATACTGAGGGAACTTGGGGACGTTCTAGCAACTCCACTGACTGACCTTTTCAATGCCTCGTTGGAGTCGGGAGTGGTGCCAAAGGACTGGAGAGAGGCTCATGTGGTGCCTTTACACAAAAGCGGAAGTAAGGATGTGGTTGAAAACTACAGGCCGGTTAGTTTAACTTTGGTGGTGAGTAAATTATTGGAAACGCTGCTGATAGAGAAAATAGTGAGGTTTCTGGAGTCCGGCGGATTACAGGATCCGAGGCAGCATGGATTCACCAGAGGCAGGTCTTGTCAGACAAATCTGATTGATTTCTTTGACTGGGTGACCAGGGAGTTGGACCGAGGGAGAGCTCTAGATGTGGTGTATTTAGATTTCAGTAAAGCCTTTGACACTGTTCCTCACAGGCGACTTATAAACAAACTGAGCACCCTAGGGATGGACCCTAAAGTTACTGCTTGGGTTAGAAATTGGTTGGGTGGGAGGCGACAAAGAGTACAAGTAAATGGAGCTCACTCTGAGGAGAAGGATGTTACCAGTGGTGTGCCCCAGGGATCTGTCCTTGGTCCGATTCTTTTTAACATCTTTGTTAGTGATATAGCGGAAGGGCTGTCGGGTAAGGTTTGCCTCTTTGCGGATGATACCAAAATCTGCAATAGAGTAGACACCCAGGAAGGTGTAGATAACATGAGAAGGGATCTAGCTAAGCTTGAAGAATGGTCTAGAATTTGGCAGCTGGGATTTAATGTTAAAAAATGTAAGGTCATGCATTTGGGCTGCAGCAATCCAAGGGAGCAATACAGTATAGGAGGTGAAGTACTTTTGTCCACTAAAGAAGAGCGGGACCTAGGCGTGGTTGTGTCTGATTATCTTAAAGTAGCTAAACAGGTAGAAAAGGCGACGGCCAAAAGCTAGAAGGATGCTTGGGTGCATACGGAGAGGAATGGCTAGCAGAAAAAAGGAGGTGATAATGCCTCTGTATAAGTCTTTGGTGCGACCTCATTTGGAGTATGGTGTGCAATTCTGGAGACCGCACCTTCAAAAGGATGTGAACAGGATGGAGTCGGTGCAGAGGGTTGCTACTAAAATGATTAATGGGCTTCATTATAAAGCATATGAGGACAGACTTAAGGATCTTAATATGTACACCTTAGAGGAAAGGCGGGATAGAGGTGATATGATTGAGATGTTTAAATACCTCCGTGGCATAAATGTTCAGGGAGAGAGCCTCTTTCAATTGAAAGCAAGTTCTGCTACGAGGGGACATGGGATGAGGGTGAAGGGAGATAGATTCAGGAGTGATATGCGGAAATATTTCTTTACGGAAAGAGTAGTGGATCCGTGGAGTAGTCTCCCAGTGGAGGTGGTAGAGATGAGGACAGTAACTGAATTCAAAAAAGCATGGGACCAACACAGAGGATCTCTAAAGGTAAAAAGTGGACTGCTGTAGTTGTTATGGAAGGACAGACTAGATGGGCCTTGTGGTCTTTTTCTGTCATCATGTTTCTATGTTTCTTTGTTTCTATGAATCTCAACGTGAAATGTCCGCTCTACTACTCCATTCGTCCCAGCCCTCACAGATGGACAGCTGATGCCTTTCTCATTTCCTGGATGCATTGCCTCCTCTATGCCTTCCCTCCATTTCACTCATTCCTCAGACCTTTCTCAAAGTCCAGATGGACAAGGTTTCTCTGATTCTCATTGCACCCCAGTGGCCCTAACGGATGTGGTATTCGCAAATTCTGACCATGGCACAACACAGGCTCTGGCTGTTGGAGCCTCATCCTTTTCTTCTCATGCAATAGGGTGGGTACCTCCTATATCTCAATCTACAGTCACTGGACCTAGCAGCATGTAAGCTCATCGCATAATGGACATTGACGACCCTATACTGGCTGCTGTTCATGCCATTTTTCAAGTATCTAATAGGCCTTCAACCCAACGTTCCTATCAGTGCAAATGGTTTTGCTTCTCCCACTGGTCTAGGAGAAGAGGACTGGATCCCATCTCATGCTTTATCAGTCACATTCTCACCTATCTCCTACATCTATCTGAATCTGGTCAGCAAGCCTCATCTGTTCGCTACCATCTCTCCGCCATTGCGGTCTTCCACTAGCAAGAGGCTGGGAAACCTATCTCCATGCGTCCTCTAGTGAGTCATTTCACGAAGGGCTTCCACTTAAGTCCCGCGCTCTGGCATGGAATCTCAATATTGTTGTTTCTGAACTTATGAAGCCGCCATTTAAACCCCTTGAATCGGCTTTCCTGAAACATCTCACATGGAAAACTATCTTTTTTTATTGGTGTTACCTCTGCAAGATGAGTCAGCGAGTTGCAGGATCTCATTCACTGTCATCCTTATACTCAATTTCTTCATCATAGAGTTCTCCTGCATACCCATCCTAAGTTTCTTCCCAATATAATTTCCAGTTTTCATCTCAATCAATCCATTGTGCTTCCCTCCTTCTTTCCAGCAGCGCAGCTGGACTCACCAGAGCATGCCCTACATTCTCTAGACTGCCAGCGAGCTTTGCTCTATTACCTTCATCAGGCTTCTGAGCTCTTTGTGATCTTTAGCCCCAACAACCCAGGGAGACCCGCATCTAAGCAGACTATCTCCTCCTGGATTGCAGACTGTATAACCTTCTGTTTCCTTCAGGCGGGTCATGTCAGTGCTCATGGCCTCCAAGTCACAGCAAAAACTGTCACCAATTTGGCCTCTATTCCTCCTCAGGATATCTGCAGGGCTGCTACCTGGTCATCGGTACATAATTTTGCACAGCACTACAGTCTGGATCGCTTTTCAGACAGCGACCTTGCCTTTGGCCAGGCTGTCCTATAAAACCTCTTTGCTTAATTTCTTCCACCTCCCAGCTTCCACCTGGGCTGCAACCATTGTTAGATCTCCAAGCAGACCTCAGCACTGGACACACCCCTGCTTGTCTCTGGAGAAAGCATAGTTGCTTACCTGTAACAGGGTTTCTCCGTAGATAGCAGGGGCATGCAGCCATACTCACCCACCTGCCTTCCCCTCTTCAAAAAGAAAAGAAAAACAACTCAAGTGAAAGACAAAATAGTACTCAAGTCTTTGGATCAAGCAGTCCAACAATTCATCATCTCGATCACAAAGACTTAGCCTTGCGACAGCTTTCGATCTGTCCTTCAGATCTAATTTTTGCATAGTGCCATGAGACTTTTCACACCTTTAACACTGCACTTAACAACTCTGAGATGGACTGCCAGAAGCGGGAACGCGAGGTGAGAAGGTGTACACATGCTCGGACTTCTCTGATCTAGGAGAGAGCCAATACTGGTGCTCTCATTGGACAGCACCATGAAATGTGGCTGCATACCCCTGCTGTCTACAGTAAACCTCTATTACAGGTAAGCAACTATGCTTTCCCTTTCCCCTTGCTTAACATGTTGCCAATCCCTCCTCCCTCAGCAGTCCATTGGTTACACATAGCCAGTGAACAGGATGCTGCAGCTCCCCCCTCCTCCTGAAGCTTATTGTTCAGACAGAGCAAACGAATAAGCTGCTGGGGGAGGTAGGGGCAGTAACAGAGAGGCCTGAAACATTTCCTTCTTGCCTTACCCTCCAATCAGCAGTAGGGAGCCTTCTGCTTTCAATCTATAGTAGTACTGGAGAGAATATTAGGGGTGCTCAAGCACCCATAGAGCTGGGAGAGAATTCTGAAGAGGTTAAGAGTTGAAGAAGAGTGAAAATGGAGGCAGTAAAAGGGGGAATGAGAGTCTGGGTAGGGAATAAGACAGAAGAAAGGGGGCAGCAAGGGGAAGGAAGTGAGTGAGAAGGAATGACCCAGGGATGAGAGGCAGAGAAAGGCCAAAAATAAGGATGTGCATGACCAAAGAAAGTTCGGTTTGTGTTCATATTAAACACATTTTTTCAGGATTTTGGGGCATTTTTTCATGTTTATTTCACCTATTTGTGTTTTGTCCTCACACTGTCAAGGTAAGTTTATAAAGAGCCGCCTAAAGTTATGAGCCATCATTTGTGGATGGGCCTTTATAGATATACATTTTAGTTAGGCGCTGTTCTGTAAGCCCACAAGTCAGACTGATGGCATGTACTTTCAGTGTGGGCATGGCCAGGGGCAGATCCTGGGCAGACTGCAAATTTATGTGCGTGAATTATAAAATACTATGACTTACTTGTGTTCTTTAGAAATCTAATTTGTCCTTGGGCTGGTGTAAGTGATGTGCCTAGATTTGCCATACATATCTCACCACTTATGCCCTATTTTACAGAGTAAAGTAGGTGTGTACTTTATCAAATAAACATGAAATTTGCATTTCACGATGTGTGTTAATTCTGTAGGAGTTTATAAAATTACCCTTTGTATGAGCACTAGAGCTTTTTTAAGCATGCAAATAGATTGCACAGATGTTAATTCATATGTATATGTACAAGTGATTTGTGCACACCGGGGCTGGGAGAAATGAAAGAGCGAAACTGAAGACTGAAAAGTGAGAGAAGGGCAGAAGGCAGAGTAATATCCAGCTACAGGGTAGAAAAGAGAAATGGAAAAAAAAAGATGAAAAGCAAAAGTTATTGCTAGAGACAGATGTAGAGGAAGACAAGAAGACAGTGGAAGCAGAAAAGAGCCCCTGGGAAAGGACTTAGGAGAAGAGGGTCAAACGAAAAAAAGAGACCAGGACCAACCCAATTAGAAAAATAAAATGATCAGATGCAGCAAAGGTACAAAATAGTATTTTATCTTGAGTTATTTTATTATAATATGCCAGCTTTGAGAGTGTGTATTTCTTATAGTTCTGTGTTCTGCTTAGTACAGTAGGAAATATATTTTCTTCATTGTGCCACTACTAGCTTCTTGGAGTTTCCATGACAATGTTTGTCTGTATGTTTCTGTTGCTAATTTATTGTTCCTTATTCTGTATTTGATATATCTAGCCTGTGTTCTGTGTTTGTGATCAGGTTACAGTTTTTCTGCTAGCAGGTAGTGCATATAGAGATCTTTAGCAGTCTGGTTTGTCTGTTTCACAGTAGGAAATGTATTGGGTTCTAGAGTCTGGCATAATATTTGCAGTGCTGGCTTTTCATATGCAAGGTTACTTGTTGTTTGATTCCTGAGAGCTAGTGCTGGTATATAGTATGGTAAAGTTCTTCAAGCAGAAAACCTGTGCTTGCTGCAGGGAGGCCAGCTGCCCCCAGTTAGGAACCATATGCAAGGGAAACAAGCAGGATCTCCCTAAATATAAGCCCAGCACTGAGAGAGAGAGCTGGAGTCAGTCATTCCACCATGTGTGTTAAAGCTACTGAAACATAAATCATGCTAGGACCTAAACTTACCTTGAGTTAAACAGCCTTTAAATGGCACTGACTGTGAGCAGAACTGCATTGAGCTTGGAATACTTGCCTCACAGCTTCATGGGCACTGTGCCTCAATGCAATAAACTGTGCTATGCTCTAGTGCTGAGTTTTGCTCAGGACTTTCCCACGTTAGTCTTGTTCCTGATGCAGAAATTAAGTTAGCACAGGAGAATCCTAAGCAAAACCACTGCTAAAGCATAGCACAGTGGGCATACTAATCGCCTGCAAAGAGGTGCATATTTAATTGTTGCTGATGTGAGAAATTGCACTGAAAAGGTACAGTTTTTACTCTTTTCTTAACGTTGGATCTTTAGGCCAGCTTTGGACAGGCAGTAAAGATGCAGTAGGGAGTAGCTAAAACTTCACCTCAGATGACCAAAGCCCAGACTCCAGATAACGTGCCCGCTGACAGTGGTGCCTGCTGGACCCGAACCTCCCAACCCTTAAAAAAATGTCCCTGGTAGAACAGTAACCCCTACTCCCTTACCTCATGAACCTGACAAAAATAACATGTGGATCAAATGGCCACTACTCTCCCCAACCCCCTGTTCTAATCCCTCCCTGGTAGTCCCTGCCTCCCTGATCCCCCCCCCCTCTCCTTGTACCTACCTTGTTGGGGAGCAGGTGCGCTGCCCACACATTCCTGCCCTCCTCATTGCTATCTTGAAAAATGATTTATATGGCAGATTGACCCCCACCCCCCTTACAATGCATCTTGGGAATGCGTTGTGTGGGGTCAGTCTGTCATCTCAGGTGCGTGTCAAAGGAGAAGTTTTTTTCTTGCAAATTTCTATCTGTTCACAGCCGCTTTGAAACAGCCTATTTTGGTTATAAGCTTAGGAATTTTTAGCTTTCCTGTATTCCTTGCCTAGCCTTTTTTAATCAGAAATTTGAGTGTACCTTCAATTCATATAGGGGGTCCTTCTGAGGCACGAATAGCGGGGATGGACATCCAATGGGATGTCCATCCCCGCTATTCATGCCGGCTCTTGCCCCTGTATAACTTCCCTGCCGGTTGTGCAGGGAAGTTATACGGGGGCAGGGAAGGGACAGCATGGGGGGCAGAGAGTGGGCTGGCAGTGGTCTGTCACTGGCCCTGGATGTACAGGGCTGATTCTAATGTCGGCCCTGTATGTCCAGGGCCGGTGAAATGGCCGGGGAAGTTGTTCCACCCCTAGGATGGAATAACTTCCCTGAACATTTCAATTTTGCTGCTCTGGGGGGTGGAAGGGTCTGGGGGGCAGTGTTAATTCCCCGCAGCCCGACCCTGGCCTTAGGAAGTCAGATCGGGTGTCGGGCTGTGGGGAATTAACATTTTGGGCAGGTGACCAGCATCACGGCTTTTAATTGGAGCCGTGGTGCCATGGCAACATGACGCCATGGCACTGCAGCTCCATTTAAAAGCCCTGGCTTGCACGTACAGGCTTGTTCATGATTCTGATCCTGGGGGCTAGACTAGGGTTGCCAACTGGCTCCAGATGCGCCCGACAGTGTCAATCCAGTCCTGGGTTTACCCCATTGCATGCAGGGATATGTAGTTCTGATTTCTCCATTGCACTCCATAAGACATGAAAAAGTACAAGTCGCTGCATGCAATGGGGTAAACACAGGACTGGATCAAGTCTGTCGGGCGCATCTGGAGCCAGTTGGCAACCCTAGGCTAGACGTGCCCCGTGGGATCAGAATCACGATCTCCTTTGTATGTCCAGGTCAGCCCGGATATACAAAGGAGATGTATGTCGGGATCAGAATCGGGCCCGCCCATAAGGTCTACTGATCTGGGGCACTGAATTTTTGATATTTACCTGCTTGAAACTGAAGTAAACATTTGCTTTTAGATTTGCACAGACCTGGTTTCCTAATTGATTTTGCAGTGGGCTAACTGATACATACAAGTAAAAATAAAGTTTTCTTTGTTCTGTTGCAAGCCTGCCTCTCCTTAGGGGTGTGGTTAATTCACTCAGCAACTGCTGCCTGAGTAGGCAGAAAGCAGTTTTGATCCAGTAACTTTCAGCACAGCTTCAAGAGAATCTGCTCAGCTAAGCTTTCAAACGTTTTACTCTTTGACTGTTTGTTGATATAGATTTTCCTTGCCTCTTCATAACCTGTTTTCTTCTCTTATAATACTACTTAGCCACTGTGGTGTGTTAAGGTAGCTGTACAAAAATAAAACTATTTTGCTTTTCTTCTTTGTTACTTTTGCAAAGAAGAAGGTTTTTTTTCTTGCAAATTTCTGTGTGTTCATAGCCGCCTTGATCTACAGTCTAGTGGCAAACAACCTACATTTTGTTTATAAGCTTAGGAATGTTTTTAGCTTGCCTGTATTCCTTGCCTAGTCTTTTTTAATCAGAAATTTGAGTGCACTTCATTTCCACCCACCCCACAGTTGCATTGCCTATATAAGTCTTCATATCATAGATAGAAATCTGTCCTCCCAATTAGGTGTAGCTTACACCTTTTCTCCTTATCCTAAAGCTACTTTATAATCCTCTTAATCGACATGTTGTGTATTCAATGCAACAGCTGTGGTACCTTCATTCTAAGAAGAATCATTTGGAACCTTAGAACTTTGATCTGTATGTCCCAAACTATATGCTGTGCAGACAGAATTGATTCTATTAAGGGATGAATTAGCTGCAATGAAACGCACCTACCTTAGGGTATAAATTGAAAACAATCCATCCACCACTGCTCCCACAAAGAATCAAACATCCCAGGGAAGAGATGGATCACAATGGGCTCTGGTAGGTTGTTACCTGTAATGCTGAGACACCCTCTCCATCAAGAGATATCCCTGCATGATGCCTTCTTTGCCTTAGGAACCGAGAGTGCTCAATTAGTGGAAACTGAAGTGGCCTTAAATGAGATGGTTAACACCCAATCTACCGATAATGCACTAAAGATGAACAAAAGAAAATCACAAAACAGGAAACTGTTACTACTTGGAGATTCCATCATTAGAGGGATTAACTTGGGAACACAGTCAAAAGGACAGAAGAGGATCAAATGCCTCCCAGGCCCTTCAGCCAGCAGGAATACAAAACAAATTGTTAGCATAGTTAGTGTGAAAAGTGAGCACTCCAAAATTGATGTTATCCCCTTGGGTACAAATGATCTGGCTAGAAACAGTATCTCTACTGTATGAAGGGACTTCCAGATTTTGGGAGAGAAACTTAAACCCATGATCAACACTATAGCATTCTCAGAAGTTCTTCCTGTTCATGTTAGTGCCATTGAATATTCCATTCAGCGGCATTTACATGATTTATAGGTCTGTAAACCAGGTAAATGCCTTTGAATATCAGGCCCTAAATTTTTGGTCAAACTGTGAGAATCTATCCCAATCTTGCATGGGAGACACTCAATCGTAGGAAGAAGTTTCTTGCTTTAAAGTCTCAGATCTTAGGACTGGGCGCATCTTTATTGTCCAGTTTCCTTGTAGATGCAGGATAATTTACCAGGGCAAAGTTTATTTATTTACCAAACCATATCAGTTGTCTGACTTTTTGTGCTCACATACTCAGGATTTAGTTCAGGAGGAAGAAGAGGATATTCTTTCCACCTTGGAAGTTTAATTTTCTGTGTGTTAATTTTCTTAATCTGGCTTAATGAACGCGTGACCTACTAGGCCTTCTTGTTCTTGATTTGTATTTTTGTTATCTATGTATTTCTCTTGGATTCCCCTATGGAATAGTTGTGATAATCTCAAAAAATGAAATTACAAATACGATAAATAAACTTTGAAATTTAAAAAACAAAAAAAGGAAGAGGAAACTTCAAAAGGGCAGCTATAGCCTGAAGCTGGGTCTTGCTTCTTTTGGAAGTGTATGAGGTGTGACAAAAAAGAAACGAGACTGTCCCATACCTGTTTTATTACAAAATCGACTGAGAAATTACGCATTGTCCCCTTCAAAGTAATCCCCCCCCCCCCGAGTTAATGCACTTCTGCATTCGCTTCTGCTACGTACGGAAGCACTCGTTAAAATTGTCCTCCTTGAGGTCCCTCATCTCCCTCGTCACAGTGGCCTTGATCTCTTCTACAGAGGCAAAATGAGTTCCTTTGAGCACAGTCTTCAGCTTGGGGAAGAGCCAGAAGTCGCACAGTGCGAGATCTGGAGAATAAGGAGTGTGGTCGAGAGCTGTGATCTGTTTGTTGGTCAAGAACTGCCTCACACTGAGCGTGGTGTGTGCGGGTGTATTGTTGTGGTGGAGCAGCTATGACTTGTCTCTCCACAGAGCCCGCCTGCTGCACTGAACCCGGTCATGGAGGCAATTGAGGACCTGCTGGTAGAAGTGCTGGTTGACTTTCTGACCTTCAGGCACATACTCATGATGACCACTCCCTTCTGGTCGAAGAATGCGATCAGCACGACCTTGATCCTTGATTTGGATATGCGCGCCTCTTGGGTCTGGGTGACAGTCGAGTCTTCCACTGCAGGCTCTGTCTCTTGCTTTCAGGGTCATACTGGAAGACCCAAGTTTCATCTCCTGTGATGACTCGGCCAAAGAACTCTGGATCTTCTCTGATCCCAGTCCTCCTTCTGGTCATCCGATAAAAGCTTGGGCACCATCTTGGTGCACACCTTCCACATCCCCAGCTCCTGCACCAAGATGGTCCGCACTGACTCCCTGTTCAGGCTGAGCTCCTCAGCTATCATCTGCACCATCAATCTGCGATCACTCCACACCAGCTGGTTCATTCTGTCAATGTTCTCAGCCATCTTTGTCGTGGAAGGCCGTCCTGACTTGGGGTCATCCTCCACCTCCTCGTGGCCAGTCTTGAAGCATTTGTGTCACTTGAAGACTCGCGGCCTTGACATTAACAAGAGCCTTGCTTTGTGCTGTTTTGAGTATGGTAGGGACTGGCAAGGGAGGGCAGTTTAGGTAACCAGTAAACAGGGGCGGCCCAAGGGGGTGCGGGGCCATGTGCGGAGACTCGGTGCGGGGCCTCATTTGCATAAGGGGCCTCCTCTGCATAAATATTTGCATAATGTTACCATACACTAACTTTTAGTAAACATGCCTCTTAATGAGTGTATGAATAAAGAAAGACTAAAAGACTTCTACATTACTATAATCCAGTGCCAACTGCCAGACACATTAGGAACTACTACAAACACTGCCCATTTAGAACCCATAGCAAACCCGCCGTATCCTAACAGCACTACCAGGACTCATAAAGCACCATACCCTAACTATCAAAAGGAAACGCTGCAAATATTAAACCAATACATTTCAGAGAACAACAATACATGACCTACTGGGGAAAGAGAACAAGTGGTAATGTCAAATAGGAATTACATAAACAGAATACCTCAGCTCAGTTACACATGCAGAACATAGACCATCACCAAACAAGGAATCACAATTTAGAAACAGGAAGACAATAATTAAACTGGGAATCCCAAAAGCCAAACTTGGAATGTACAACACTGTAGAAATAAAACTATACATTAATTTGCTCTTGTACTAAACAAAGCGCAAACGTTAATGATGGACATTTCCCAGAGCTGACATATTCCAATTAATAAATTCAAAATAAAGAGATATTTTTCTACCTTTTGTGCATTTTTTTTCAGCTGCAATTGCTCCAGTCACTTTCTTCTGGTTTCTTTGTGTCTTCCGCTAACTCTCCATCGTCTGCTGTCCATTTGTCTTTTCTTCTCTCTTCTAGTATTTTTCCATTCTCTCTCTACATCTGCTTTAACATACTAATCTTTCTCCTTTTGCTCTTTCCTCATTCCTATTTCATCTACTCAAATTTTACCCCTCCATTCTCAATCCCCACTTACTCTCCCAATATCCGGCCAATTGTAGATTTGTCTTCCCTCCCACACAAAATATTTTTTCCCTCTCCATTTCACTCTCCCAGCTCCATCCCATTCTAATCCTCCCCCAACATCAGCTCCATTCTAGTTCCAGTCCCACCCAGCATCCGCTCCCTTCTAGTCCCCGCATCAGCCCATTTCCAGTCCTAGCCCCCCATAAGCCCATTTCCAGTCCTATCCTAGACCCACCATCAGCCTATTTCCAGTCCTAGCTCCCCCATCTATTTCTAGTCCCATCCGAGTCCCTCCATCAGCTCATTTCCAATCCCAGCCCCCCATCAGCCCATGTCAAATCCTAGCTCCCCTCCACTCAGCCCATTTCCAATCCAAGCCCCCCATGAGCCTACTTCCAGTTCTAGCCCCTTCATGAGTCCATTTCAATCCAAATCCCCACCACAGCCCATTTCCAATCTTAGCACGCCCCAACAGCCAATTTCCAGTCCTATTCTAGCCCCTCCATCAGCCCATTTCCTGTCCTAGCCCCCCCCCACTCACCCATTTCCAGTCCTAGTTCCCTCCCCCTCACAACCCATTTCCATTCCAAGCCCCCGTCCCCATCAGCTATTTGCAGTTCAAGCCCTCCTTCCACTCAGCCCATTTCCAGTCCTAGCAACCCCCCAGCCCATTAAGTCTTAGCCCCCCCCAGCCCATTACCAGTCCTAACCCCCCATCAGCCCATTTCCAGTCCTAGCCCCCCCATAGCCCATTACTAGTCCTAACCCCCTCATCAGCCCATTACGTCCTAACCCCCCCATCACCCTATTTCCAGGCCTAGCCCCCCATCACCCTATTTCCAGGCCTAGCCCCCCCATCAGCCTATTTCCAGTCTTAGCCCCCCATAGCCCATTACCAGTCCTAATTCCCCATCAGCCCATTACCAGTCTTAACCCCTCCCATAGCCCATTACCAGTCCTAACCCCCATCAGCCCATTTCCAGTCTTAGCTCCCCCCATAACCCATTATCAGTCCTAAACCTCCCCATCAGCCCACTTCCAGTCTTAGCATCCCCCCATGGCCCATTACTAGTCCTAACCCTCCCCCATCAGCCCGCTTCCAGTCTTAGCCCCCCCCATAACCCATTACCAGTCCTAAACCTCCCCATCAGCCCATTATGTCCTAACCCCCCATCACCCTATTTCCAGTCCTAGCCCCCCCATCAGCCTATTTCCAGTCTTAGCCCCCCATAGCCCATTACCAGTCCTAATCCCCCATCAGCCCATTACCAGTCCTAACCCCTCCCATAGCCCATTACCAGTCCTAACCCCCATCAGCCCATTTCCAGTCTTAGCCCCCCCCCCATAACCCATTACCAGTCCTAAACCTCCCCATCAGCCCACTTCCAGTCTTAGCACCCCCCCATGGCCCATTACTAGTCCTGTCCCTCCCCCATCAGCCCAATTCCAGTCTTAGCCCCCCCATAACCAATTACCAGTCCTAACCCTCCCCCATCAGCCCTTTTCCAGTCTTAGCCCCCCCATAACCCATTACCAGTCCTAAACCTCCCCATCAGCCCACTTCCAGTCTTAGCACCCCCCCCCCCATGGCCCATTACTAGTCCTAACCCTCCCCCATCAGCCCACTTCCAGTCTTAGCCCCCCCCCATAACCCATTACCAGTCCTAAACCTCCCCATCAGCCCATTTCCAGTCTTAGCCCCCCCATAGGCCATTACCAGTCCTAAACCTCCCCATCAGCCGATTTCCAGTCTTAGCCCCCCCCATAGCCAATTACCAGTCCTAACCCCCATCAGCCCATTTCCAGTCTTAGCTCCCCCCATAACCCATTATCAGTCCTAAACCTCCCCATCAGCCCACTTCCAGTCTTAGCATCCCCCCATGGCCCATTACTAGTCCTAACCCTCCCCCATCAGCCCACTTCCATTCTTAGCCCCCCCATAACCAATTACCAGTCCTAACCCTCCCCCATCAGCCCTTTTCCAGTCTTAGCCCCCCCATAACCCATTACCAGTCCTAAACCTCCCCATCAGCCCACTTCCAGTCTTAGCACCCCCCCCATGGCCCATTACTAGTCCTAACCCTCCCCCATCAGCCCACTTCCAGTCTTAGCCCCCCCCATAACCCATTACCAGTCCTAAACCTCCCCATCAGCCCATTTCCAGTCTTAGCCCCCCCATAGGCCATTACCAGTCCTAAACCTCCCCATCAGCCGATTTCCAGTCTTAGCCCCCCCCCATAGCCCAATTACCAGTCCTAACCCTCCCCCATCAGCCCATTTCCAGTCTTAGCCCCCCCAGAACCCATTACCAGTCCTAAACCTCCCCATCAGCCCACTTCCAGACTTAGGCCCCCCGGCCCCTGGACCATTACTTGTCCTTACCCTCCCCAATACGCCCACTTCCAGTATTAGCCCCCCCATATTCCATTACCAGTCCTAAACCTCCCCATCAGCCCATTTGCTGTCCTATCCCCCCCATAGGCCATTACCAGTCCTAAACCTCCCCATCAGCCGATTTCCAGTCTTAGCCCCCCCCCATAGCCAATTACCAGTCCTAACCCTCCCCCATCAACCCTTTTCCAGTCTTAGCCCCCCCATAACCCATTACCAGTCCTAAACCTCCCCATCAGCCCACTTCCAGTCTTAGCACCCCCCATGGCCCATTACTAGTCCTAACCCTCCCCCATCAGCCCACTTCCAGTCTTAGCCTCCCCCCCCATTACAAGTCAACCTAAGAAATGGCAGTGGGGCTAAGTACAATTAGGAGAAAGGAGGGATAACAAGTTAGTAAGTGAGTAAGGATAAAAATAAAATAAAGTAAAATTACAAATAAGTAAAAGTTTGAAAGTGCCACTGAACTATCAGATAAGGAAAATTTGTTTAGTAGAGGAAGTAATCTAGTAACATCGAGTACAAGCAACGGGCTTCCCCTTATCACATGTAATCTATGAATCTAATCATATTTAAACATTAGAGCCATCAATCATGGGCCGATACAAGACATGTGAGTATTGACAACTGATCAGAGGTATGTCCAGTTCCACTGAAATTTATTTATTTTATTTATTTATTTAACAGTTTTTATATACCGTCTTTCTGCGATTCAAGACGGTTTACATAGAACAAAATAAGGCAGTATATTTCAACTGTTTACAATGGAACAACATAATAAGGATTCATAGGCATAAATGTGAAACTTTATACAGTAATCAACTATTTACATAGGGATATATGGTTACAGCGAGGTTGTAGGAGTGAGTTTGAAGGGCAGGAGAGATGGGGGGAAGACAAAGGACTGAGAACTATGGAGGTAGGGAAAAAAGTTCCAGGAAGAGGTGAGTTTTTAGCTTTTTCCGGAACTCAGAGTGGTCAGAGCAGTTTCATAGATCATGAGGTAGGGCATTCCATAAGGATGGGGCATAGAGGGAGAAGGTCCGGTTACAAGTAGCTTGATTGCAATATCTCTTATTTGTTGGGATGGTAAGAAGGTTTTTGGTGATGGAGCGGCGTGATCTATTATTGTGGATGATGGATAAGAGTGAGGAGAGGCACAGAGCTGACTCATTGAAGATGATTTTATGTGTGAGGGTAAGTACTTTGAATTTAACTCTGGATTGAATGGGAAGCCAGTGGAGATCATAGAGGATTGGTGTGATGTGAGATTGTCTAGGGTTGTTGGATATGAGACAAGCTATTGTGTTCTGGGCCATTTGGATAGGTTGTGTACTGTTCTTGGGAAGGCCATGATAGATAAGGTTACAGTAGTCAAGAGAAGGGATTGTAAGGGCCTGGCAGACAGTGCAGAAGGAGTTAGGGTTTAAGAGGGGTTGGAGGTTCCGAAGAGTACGTAATTTTGCGTATATTGTGTTAGGTGTTCTCTTTATCTGATCTGAGAAGGAGAGGTTCTGATCGAGAATAATACCAAGATATTTCACTTGGTTTTTTATGGTGAGTGAGAGATCTCCAATAGTAAGGGTTGGAGGAGGGGAATATGAAATATTGGAAAATACTTGAATAGCTTCAGTTTTAGATTGGTTAATTAGGAGGTTGTGCTGTAAGAGCCATGAGTTTAGGCTTGTGAGGCATTCGCTTAGCTTAGTGAAGTTAGGGTTTGCTAGGTTGAATGGGGTGAAGCACATAATGCCATCCGCATATAATTGGTACTGAATTCCATAAGTTTGGAAAATGTTGCAAACAGATTGAAGGAAGATGTTAAATAGCAGTGCGGATAAACTAGATCCTTGGGGGACCCCCTGTTTTACTGTAAATGGAAGGGAAGTATCATTTCCAATACGGACCTGTTGTGTTCTATTTGTTAAGTAGGAGTGGAACCAACTTAGGGTTGTGCCTCTCATTCCTATTTCCTATTTCTATTTCATGAAATAAGAATGTGAGTCCAGTACTAATTGATTTGAAAAGTTTGAAAAGCTTTTCCAGCTCCATTATAATGTGTGTTTCAGAGCAAAGCTCTCTGTTCTGCCTCTTTAAATAGGACATACTTATTTTCCTTTTTATAGGCCCATAAGAAGGGAGGAGCATAGACTTTAGAAAAAAGTTAAAAACACGCCTCTTTAATGAAGTATACAATCCAACTTAACTGTACCTAAGAGCCAAAATAAATACTCCTAAATTGTTAGTATGAATCACTTGTCTACAGAACCACCAAAAGCATAGCCATAAGGCTCTTCTCATGCAAAACTTGTATAAATATTCTCATATATTGTATATATGATTACTCCTATATTGTATATATGTTACTCCTACACTGTAATTACTTGTAATTTCTAATGATTCTCACCCGGAAATCAAATGTAAATTTTTGACTCATTACAGATGTAACCATAGTTATGTTTGACGTGCAAGTTATCCGCTTCTGATCACTGGAAGTAGCGGTATACAAATGATAAATAAATAAAATAAATAAATAAATATATTTATGCCTCTCACATTCAAGGATATGATTTTTAAGTACCATCCCTAAATCCCATCAAACCCTTTGCAGCAGTTATATCCACACCATTCTCACACCGACAGGGCTACCCTCTCCACCCACTCCACTTTGTTCCTTCCCTTTAACTCTCAAAGAGTCAATAATCTTAAACAGTATGGGTCCGATTTTCTGTGGCGACGGAAGTGAAAATCCGGGTTTAGCCAGACACACCAGCAGCCGCCAAGGCTAGGTGGGTAGCAGCGATTTTCGATGCTATCCGGGTAGCCCCAGCGCCTCAAAGATATCTTTTAGGTGCCGAGGGCTAACCGGGTAGCATGAAAAAATCACTGCTACCTGCTTAGCCCTTTCCTCCACCCCTGCTTCACCACAGAACTCCCCCGACATGCCCCGATGCTAACAGCATAGCATCGGGGCGCATAAGGGACAAACCAGGGAATGTTCGAAGGCACTACCCATGTAGGTGCCTTTGAAAATTCCGTTAAGGCATTTATACAGATAACTGGGGCACTTACCCATGTAAATACCTTCGAAAATTGGGCCCTACAACTTTTAGCACTTAAAACCCGAATTCTTCATACATTTACATTCCTTTGATCATACCTATTAACCTCATGTCCTGACCCCAACACTGCCAAGGTTCCCCGATTTGCATTCCATTGATCATACCAGTTACCCTACCGATCCTCACACTGATGCTACAAGAATGACGTCACTTCCTCCAGCCTTTAACACACTGCCAAGCTCTATGTAATGCTGTTTCTGTGTCTCTTTCTCTGCAGGCTTCCCGGTTTGCATTCCATTGCTCATACATGTTACCCCTCCGATTCTGACTCGGACACTGCCAGGGTGGCACCACTTTTCCAGCCTGTAACAGACCACCAAACTCCTCGTGCTTGTGCTTTGGATGTGTGGCAAAGGATCACAACCATGGAGCAGATTCTGCTCCTTGTGCGCTCCTTGGGGCATCTCCAGGGACGATTGACATCTCCACCTCTTGCTGCTTCTCTGCCTCCTTGGATTTGCTTGTGCCGCTCTGACTGATCTTCATATTTCTCCCCCACAGATTTCATTTACCTCTAGCATTCCCATTTCCTGGGCTGCTGCCCCTCTTTTTCTCTGCACCCTCTGGTGAGTAAATCTTTGCATCTTATACTAACTCCTATACCCCCTCCTTGCTACACTCCATCTCCTTCTATTTCATCCTCCTACAACAGTGCTTTCTCAACTCCGGTTATCTTTGCCACAAATCCGCCTTGCTGAGCAATTTCATCCTAGCCCACTCTTTCCCTCTTTGCTGTCACTGAGATCTGACTTAGGTCTAGGAATCTGACTCATCTTCAGAATGCCTGCCCACCAGGCTTCTCTTTTCTCCAACACAAATGCCCTTCCCACCAAGATGGCAATCTAGCTCTTCTCTTTTCTTTTAGAAACAAAGAAACATGATGGTAGATAAAGATCATACGATCCATCCAGCCTGCCCTTCCATACCAGCTACTAAGCTTTACAATCTCTTTTTTCCCTTTAGAGATCCTATGTGTTTGTCCCATGCTTTCTTGAATTCAGATACAGTACTTGTCCCTACTACCTCCACTGGGAGACTATTCTGTTCATCTACCATTCTTTCCATAAAGAAATATTTCTGCAAGTTATTCCTGAGTCTATCCCCTTTCACCTTCATCCTATGCCCCCTCATTGCAGAGCTTTCTTGCAATTACATAGAAATATAGCAACAAGACTGCAGAAAAAGATCACATGGCCTATCTAGTCTGCCCTTCCATATCAACTACAATAGTCCCATTTTTTCCTTTGGAGATCCTCTGTCTTTGTCCTATGCTTTCTAGAATTCAGATACTATCCTCATCTCTACTACTTCCACTGGGAGACTATTCCACGCATCTACTACTCTTTCCGTAAATACATATTTCCACACATTACTCCTGAGTCTTTCCCCTTTTACCCTCATCTAACTCCCCTCATAGCAGAGTTTGCTTTCAATCAAAAGAAGCTCTCTTCTTGGTGCATTTATGCCACGGAGGTATTTAAACATCTCTATCATAACTCCTCTACTACTACTACTACTGATCATTTGTATAGCGCTACAAGGCATACACACATGTAAGAGATCATCCCTGCTCACCAGAGCTTACAATCTAATCAAGACAGCACAACAGCTGAGGACAAGGGTACATCTAGGGGAAAGGTTAGGAAACACATTGAAGACTAAGTGGATCAGGATCCAAAAGTGGCCTTGAAGAGGCAAGTTTTCAGCCTGGATTTAAAAATGGCCAGAAATGAAGCCTGATGGACAGACTCAAGTAGTTTATTCCAGGCATAAGGAGCAGCAAGGTGAAAGAGCGAAGTCTGAGTTAGCAATAGAAGAGAAGGGCACAGATAGAAGTGCTCTGCCGAGGAGTGGAGTTCATGAGGAGGGGTGCAGGGAGAGATAAGAGAGGAAATGTATTTATTTATTTATTTAGCGTTTTTTCTATACTGCGCTATTCATATTCAGTGCGGTTCACAAGTAACAAAATTGTGCAATGTATAAGGTCTACACTGGACTTACAATAAACAGGTAATATAAACATGGTGAAACAGGTAAACTACGAGACAGATTGTTAACAAGAGGTACAGATCTTCATTTGGTAATATTCACAGGTTGGACAGTGTGATAAATTGTATATACATAAAATTTGCATGTCGCAGGATAGTGGAGCCTCAACAATAGCCCGGTTTGTGTCCAGAGTCAGTGGGAAGGAGGTAGTAGGGTGGGGGGAAGATGGCTTAGATGATTAGAGAAAGGTGTGTGAAGTAGCTCGTTTGAGGGTGCTGGCTTGGGGTTGAGATGCAGGTGGCTAAGTGATGTCATCTGAATTGGTAAAGTACTGAAGAAAAAGATGGTGCTTCAGCACCTTCCTGAACTGAGAGAGGTTGTTTATGGCACAAATATCTGGTGGTAGGGTGTTCCAGCATGAAGGTGCATACAGTGCAAAGGCTCGGTTTCGTGTCGCCTTGGATCATTTGGTGATAATCTTCGGGAGTAGCAAGGTGTTGGTGGCGGCAGATCTTCTCAGTCTGTTGGGGGGGGGGGGGTGTGATCTGGACGAGGTCGATGAGGGAAGAGGACGTGTACTTGTTGATGGCCTTGAATATCATTGTTAAGATTTTAAAGGTGATCCTACAGTGGACAGGAAGCCAGTGCAGGGTTTTTAGGATAGGGGTGATATGGTCCCTTCTAGATACTCCACACAGTGTTCTGGCTGCAGTGTTCATTGCAAGCTGCAAAGGGTGCAGTGCGCTCTTCGGAAGGCCGTGCAGTATGGAGTTGGCATAGTCAAAGTGAGGCATCACTAGTGCTTGAAAGACTGTCTGGAAGTCTTTTGGCTCTAGTAGCTGTCTCATGTGACGTAGCATCCCGACTTTGTGGTAAATCGCCTTTACCATGTTGCTTATCTGGGCCTTTAAGCTAAGATGTTAGTCGAGAGTAATTCCCAGGTATCGTATCGTTGTCTTAGTGAGGAGATCTGCATCACGTACCTTCAGTGAAGATGGTGGAGTGAATGCCTCATCTCTACTGCTGAAGAGAACATCCGTCTTTTTAAGATTTATTTTAAGCTTCTGTGTTTGTAACCAGTCGGTGACTGCATTGAAGCAGGTGGACAGACGGGATAAGTCTGGGTGAGCCGTGGATATTGGTGTAAACATAAGGACGTCATCAGCGTAAACTAGGCAATTAATGTTGAAGGACCTGATGAGGTCGAAGATAGGTTGCATGTAAACATTGAAGAATAAGGCTGAGAGCAAGGATCCCTGAGGGACGCCCTTCTCTTGTGGGAATGGGGTGGAGATAGAGGAGACGGAGCGGACATGCTGCCATCTGTCATTCAAGTATGAAGCGCACCAGGCGAGTGCAGTACCATGGATTCCCTTATCGGCAAGGCGGGACAGGAGTAAATCGTGGCTAACGGAATCAAAAGCTGCCGCAATGTCCAAGAAGATGAGGGCAAAGCCTTGTCTGATATTATCCAGACCTATCTTTAGCATGCTGAATAGGGTCGTTAACAGAGTTTCAACGCCATGTGAATCTCGGAATCTGTGTTGGCAGGGGTGCATTATTCTCTATATGATGGTTCAATTGCCGCTGCACCATTTTTTCCATGATTTTAGCTAGGAGCGGGATGCTGGAGATAGGTCTGTAAGAGTCCATCTTTGCGGGATCTAACTTATTGTTCTTCAGCAGAGGTCTGATTGACGTTTGTTTCAGGCTTCGAGGGAAGTATCCGGTCTGGAATGAAATTCCTATCAGTTTGGCCAGGAAAGGACTGAGCTCCGTCCGTAGGGTTTTTATCCAGAATGCTGGACATGGGTCATTTGGTGCTGTGGTGGTGTTTATATCCGTGATGATGTCTTGGATATCTTTTTCGGTTGGGGTGGAGAAGGTGGTGATGATATGTTGGGCATCTATTAGGGCTCGTGAGGGTGAGGGGGAAAGGTCAGGTGTCTCATCAGAAGCGCGGGTGATTGAGGGTATGGTGGATTGGCTTGTTTTGGCTCGCAGGTAGTCTGCATATTCTTGTGGGTCTGGCTGGTTTGAAAGGCGAGTGGAGGGTTCTTTTGATAAGGTTTTGACTAGGTTGAAGAGCTTGTGTGGTTTGTTTAGTGATCGTTATAGTACTTCAGCATAGTATTGCTTCATTCTCCTTGAAACTGCTGCTCAGTGGGCATCCAGTTGGGCGATGTAAGCGTCATGGTTTTCGGATGATCTGGAGCGGCGCCAATATCTTTCTATCTGTCTGAGTTGACGGAGGGAGTTCTTTATTTTTTTTATTTTATTTTATTTATTTATAGCTTTTCTATACTGCGCTATTTGTTATCAGTGCGGTTTACATACAACAACTTGACTACAGGGCAGGGGAAGTTCTGCCCTGTGTTTACATAAAACAGGGAAAGTAACATGGAAATGTAACTGGGAGAACTATATACAATTATTTACAGCCAGGTGAAGTTACCGTGAGGTTATTTACAATAAGGCGATTCAATATGCTAGGTTTGTTGTCAATATGCATATTCAAGTTATTGTCTTGAGCAAACTTATAACTGCTTAAATTTTGTAGGATGACTTTCATGATTTAGTATAAAATCTTAAAGGTTTTCTAGATCTGTCCGGTTTGGGTTATGTCTGTGGTGTGGGAGTCAATGCTGGGTTGGGTTGGATGGTGCTGAAGTGTGGGGAAAAGTGCAGTAGGAATAAGTGATGCTTGATGGCCTTCCTAAATTGATTGAGGTCTCTGATTGCTCTGATGTTGGGAGGGAGGTTATTCCAACATCTAGGGGCGTAAAGAGCGAAGGCTCTATTACTAGTTGTTCGTGAACATTTTGTTGTTTCAGATGGGATAATCAGTGTGTTGGCGGTTAGTGTCCTCCGTAATCTGTTGTTTGGTGTGGGTGTGAGCAGGGCAGAAATTGAAGGTGGGGAGATTTTGTTAATGGATTTGAATGTGATGAGAAGGGCCTTGTATGAGATCCTACAGTTTATAGGTAGCCAGTGTAGGTCTCTTAAGATAGGGGTTATGTGGTCTTTTCTGGACACTCTGCAGAGGACTGTGGCGGTGGAATTCATCGCTAACTGAAGAGGATTTAGGCTGTTCTTGGGGAGACCGTGGAGAATAATGTTTGCATAGTCAAAGTGGGGGGTTACAATCGCTTGGAATATTGTGCGGAAGTCCTCTGGGGCGAGCATGGGTCTCAGATGTCATAATGTCTTGATCTTGTAGTATATTGCTTTGACGGTATTGCTTATGTGCGCTGAGAAATCCAGTTGTTGATCAAGCATTACGCCAAGATAGCGTATGGCGGTCTTGGTGGGAAGTTCTGCGTCTCTAACCTTTAGAGTTGTAGGAGGTGTAAAGTTCTTGTTCTTCGTGATGAACAAAACCTCAGTTTTTTTGAAGTTTATTCTAAGGTTCTGATTGAGGAGCCAGTCTGTGATTGCATTGAAACAGTTCACTAATACTGTATAGTCAGGCAATGTGACATTGAATGGTGTGAACAACAGGACGTCATCTGCATAGATGAGCCATGAGATTCCATAAGAATGGATGATGTCGCAAATCGGCTACATGTAAATATTAAAGAGCAGTGCAGATAGGGAGGAGCCTTGGGGTACTCCTTGGCTTTGCTGAAATGGTTCTGATGTGTTGGAGCCCATCCGAATTTGCTGCCAACGATCCTCTAAGTAGGATTTGCACCAATCCCAAGCACGGCCGTGGATTCCCTTCTCATGGAGTTGAGTTAGGAGCTGGTCATGATCGACTGAGTTGAAGGCAGCGGCGATATCGAGGAAGATAAGCGCAAAACCCTTTTTGATGTTGTCTATCCCGCTGATCAAGGTGTTGGTTAGGGAAGTCAATAGTGTCTCAACACCATGAGCTTCCCTAAATCCATGTTGACAGGGGTCTAGGGGGGCTTCAGTATCAATATGTTGCTGGATCTGTCTTTGTGCCACCTTCTCAAGTATTTTGGCTAGAAGAGGGAAACTTGAGATCGGACGGTATGACTCTACTTTCTGCGGATCAAGGTGATTGTTCTTTAGAAGTGGTCGTACGGATGTTTGTTTAAGATCCCTTGGGAATGTTCCTGCTGCGAATGAGAGACTTATAATTTCATCTATGAATGGGCTGAGTTCTGAGTGCATTGATTTAATCCAATAAGCTGGGCATGGGTCATTTGGTGCAGTGGTGGTGTTGATAGTTGCGATAATGTCTTCGATGCAACCTGCCGATGGAGGTGTGAGATACATGAGTGGGTTATGAGGGAGAGGAATATATAGAGGTTTGGGGCTCATGGCTATGATTGTTTTGACAGCTTTGGATTGGAGGTAGTTGGCGTATAGCTGGGGTTGTATTTCTTCTTGCTGGGGGGATGATGGTTCTTTAGTAAAGGATTTTACTAAGTTGAAGAGGTCTCGTGGCTTGTTTAATGAGCGGCGGAGTCGCTCAGAGTGGAATTCCTTCCTTTTGTCCCATATTGATTCTCGATGAGCTTTTAAGTGAACTAAGTATGTGGCCTGGTCAGAGGTGTTATGAGTGCTTCGCCATTTTCTCTCTAATTTCCTCAGCAGAAGTAAAGATGTTCGCAGCTCGGCAGAGAACCAGGGCGCTGTCTTCCTTTTACCATCGCAAGTGTTGGAAGTTGGATGGTTTTGGCCGGGCGGCTGTTGTGAGAACATTTTCATGGTGTCGTTCCAATTAGTGATCATGCCGTTGAGATTAGGTGATGGATGTATCAATTTTGGGATGGCATGTTTGATAAACTCTTCTGTATCAAGTGGTTTGAAGCGTGGTGTTTTTGACAGAGTTGCTGTATTTGGTCGGCTAAGAGGATCATGCTGATGCTGTGATGGAATCTGGAAGGTTATTAAGCAGTGGTCTGACCATGGGACCGGAGTGATGGCTAGGTCAAAGTGATGTTTTTGGTTTGTGGCTGTGGAAGGGGCGAAGATAAGGTCAAGAGTGTTCCCTCCTTGGTGGGTGGGGGCATTTACAATCTGTTTGTAGTTAAGGTCAGACATTGCTTCAAGGAAGGTGTTAGAATGGGTGGCTTGTAAGGATGCAAGATTAAAGTCATCCAATAGCCAGTTTGGTTTGCTTGGGTTTTCAGGATTACAGGCCAGGTCAATTATGAGGGCGAGCTCATCCGAAGGAGAGCTTGGAGCTCTGTAGATGAGATTGACAGTTTTGTGTTTGTTAACTATAGTAATTATGTCTAGGTGCTGAGTGCTTCTAGAGGGGAGTGTCTGGTAATGGAGCTCAGTTTTTGCTAGGATGAACACACCTCCTCCTCTTCTACCGGTCCTGTTACAGGTGTATATTGAAAAGTTAGGTGGGGTAAGTTGATTTAGGAGGACTGTGTCTGTGTCTGAGAGCCAGGTTTCTGTGACCATTAGTATATCAAGGTCAAGGCTAGTTAATAGGTCAGTAATGACTGGCCACCTTTTGCGGGCCGAGCGCGTGTTTATAAGAGCACATCTCAGGTCTTGGTGCCCATGTGGTTTGTCTGGTTTTGTGTTGCTGGGCTGCTCTAGTGTTACGTAGAGCAGGTGTGAGTGTCTGTTGAGGTAAGGGTTTGGTGGCGAGTGGTAGTGGTTGTGATGGTTTTTTTTATGTGAACCATGAAGTATGGGTATGGGGTTGTGCATCTGCGAGAATGCATCAGTGTTATGTATGGCATTGGTAAGGAAGTAGATGGTAGCAAGGAGTAGTATGGAGGTGGCCATGTTTATTTGCTGTGTGCCAGTATTGCCTACGGTGTATAAGGGTTATTTTGCCTCAAGGGTGCCTGAGTTGTAAGGAAGGTTCGATGTTCAGGGAGGCAGTGAATAGACAGTGGTGTATGGTTAGAGACAAAGGCAAGCAGTTGAACATTAGATAGTATAAATAATACAATCAAACGGGCAAGTATTTATATCTAAACCTAGCTGGGTAAGGTGGGATATTAGGAGATTTGCAGCTAGGAAATTAAACAGAGGCTACAATGTATCAAAGCTAACGGTTTAGCAGATCTAAACAGATAGTTAACTTGGAGAATCTGTTACAATGTTATAGTAAAACGTTACAGTGTATCAGGCCTAGCAGTTAATGAAGGTTGCAGGCTGATGGCAATAGACTTGATTGTGGTTTTTTTTTTCTTTTGAAAACTTTATTTAAACCCATGTTATTTTAACAGCAAGATATCTTACAGATAATGCTAACTGAGAGCATCAGTGGAGAATGATTCTTGAACCTGATTTGTTGCGTCCAGGTCTCAGGCAGGGGTGGGAGGAAGACGTCAGCAGTCGATAAAGCACTTCTCCTCCGGTGATTTAGAGACTAGGGTTTTAATCTGAGTGCTGCCTGAGTTCTGGTAGTGGCTGCTGGGTTGGACTTTCGGTCCACGCCTAAGGGCCACGCCAAAGGGCCCTCTGGCGAGGCCCTCTGGCGAGGCCCTCTGGCGAGGCCCTCTGGCGAGGCCCTCAGGCGCAGGCCCGCAGGCGCGGTCGCGCCCAATCGGTGCTCCTTTTAAACAAGTCCCGCGCTGCCCCGATTGGGCAGGACCTGCAGCTGGAGGGAGGTGCGTTGCTCCGGCGTGCTCTATCCCTCATTGGGAGAGCAGATGGTACGCCGGAGTGAAGAGGACTTCACGCCTGATCGGCACTCCTTTTAAACAAGTCCCACGCTGCCACGATTGGGCAGGACCTGCAGCTGGAGGGAGGTGCATTGCTCCGGCATGCTCTATCCCTCAGTGGGAGAGCAGATGGTACGCCGGAGTGAAGAGGTAAGTACCAGGGTGTCTTCCTTCTCCTGCCAGGTACGTTATTGATGGTGGGTGAGTTGATTACGGCATTGAGACTCCTGTTCCATGAGGAAATCATGTCGTCTAGATTTTGTTCGAGCGGGTAATGGAGAGGCTGTGTTCTTTCCAGGATCTCTTCTCTGTTGAAAGGGCGGTAGCGTTTCGAGGTTGATGCTGATGGTTCATTTGAGGATTGGGGACTAGTGAGTATAGTGTGCGCAGGCATCAAGAACCTGATTAGACTATGGTCAGACCATGGTACTGCGCATAATGATAGCTTGATCTTGTGCGTGGGATGGAGGGCTGTTTGTGGTGCAAATATAAGATCGAGCATATTTCCCTTGACGTGGGTAGGAGAGTTGATTAGTTGGCTATAGCCTAGCGTTTCAAGTGCATCTAGGAAGGCCTTGGACTGCGTGTCTTGAAGTGAAGGGAGGTTGAAATCACCCAATATCCAGTTTGACGTGCGTGACTTGATGGGGTTGCAGGCGAGGTCAATGATTGTGGAAAGGTCGTCCGGTGATGGAGAGGGAGCTCGGTATATCAAGTTGATAGTGCAATGATTATTTGCTATGGAGATGTAGTCGAGGGAGGAGGTGCTGCTGGCGGCAATTGTCTGAAATTTCAGGTCTGTCTTGCTTAGGATAAGTACTCCTCCCTCTCTTCTGTCGGTTCTATGACACGAGTGGGTAGAGAAGTTAGGGGGGACAAACTTATAAAGGACCACAGCATCTGAGGGTGACATCCATGTTTCAGTAATGTCAATGTCGAGGGCGGATAATATGTCCGACATGGCGGGCCATTTCTTTCGGATTGAACGGGCATTTTAAAGGGCACACTTCAGGTCATGAGGAAGGGTGTGAGGATCGTGCTGAGAGGTTTTGGACTGGTGGAGGGCAACATAGATGAGGTGGGGGTATGGCGTGTGCCGAGGTTTGATTGATTGGTAGTTGGGGTGAGCGTGGCATCTCCTCCATGATCCGTAGTGAGGAACAGCAGAATGAGTGCACTTACAAGTCAGTAGGAGAAGTTTAAACTGGATAAGGAAACAGGGAGCCAGTGAAGCGACTTGAGGTTATATGAGCATATTGAGGCTGGTAGAAGATTAGCTGTGCAGCTGAGTTTTGAACAGATTGAAGGGGAGAGAGATTATTCAGAGGGAAACCAACAAGGAGGAGGTTGCAGTAGTCTAGGTGGGAGGTCAGTAAAGATTGGATCTTTTCTATGCCACCTTTCCTTTATCATATACATACAAAGATCTTTAAGTTTGTCCCCATATGTTTTATAACAAAGACTACTAACCATTTTAATAGCCATCCTCTGCACAACTCCATCCTGTTTATATTCTTTTGAAGTTCTTTTGAGTTCGCACCAGAGACTTATACAGAGAGGCACTATCACCTTCTTTTTTCTGCTGGCCATTCCTCTCCCTATGCACCTAAGCATCTTTCTGGATTTCGCCATTCGCCTTTTCTACCTATTTAGCCACTTTAATATCAGAAACAATCACGCCTAGGTCCTGTTCTTCTTTTGTGGATAGAAGTACTTCACCCCCTACACTGTACTGCTCCCTTGGATTTTTGTAGCCCAAATACATCACCCTGTATTTTTCAGTATAAAATCTCAGCTGCCAAATTCTTGACCATTCTTCAAGCTTACAGTAGCTAGATCCCTCCTTATGTTATCTACTCCTTCCTGGGAGTCTACTCTTTTGCAGATTTTGGTATCATCTGCAAAGAGACAAACCTTACCCGGCAACTCATCTGCAGTATCACTAACAAAGATATTAAAAAGAAATCGGACCAAGGACAGATCCGTGTGGCACATCACTGGTAGCATCCTTCTCCTCAGAGTGAGCTCCATTTACCTGTACCCATGCCTGTCCCATCCACTAGGTGAGCTATGTGGCTGCCTAGGTTGGCCGACCCAGGTGAGTGGCTTCGTGCCGCCACTTTGCTAGGTCTTTTTTGTTTCCCTCAACAGATACTAAAGCTCCACCAAGTGAAAAATGGCTGGGAAAAATCATATTGCCAAAGCCTTTGCCCCCATTACAGCATCTACCTTTGTTCAGACATAGATCCTGATGCCAGTCGAAGAACCAGTTCCATGTGCAGGATGCCTGCAAGCTGAAGCCCTCATGAAACAAGTGGAGGAGCTTAGAGAAGAGGTGGCAAGGCTGAGAAGCATTTGAGACAGCGATAATTACATTGATGAGATGCTTCTTGAAACATCCAATTTGTCCGGCAGAGGTGAAGAAGGGAGGCTACAGAATGAAGAGAGTTGGACAAGAGTCACCAGAGCCTGCAGAATCAACAATCCAACTCTACCAGTCCTTGAACTGAAGAACCAGCATGCAGCCCTGGAAGTGGAGGAGGTGAAAACATCCCAGGAAAGGGAAGAACCAGAGCTTGAGCACACCAAAGTTGCAGAATCAGTGATCACAAGGAAGAGAAGGGTAGTGGTGATTGGTGAATCTCTTCTGAGGGGTGCTGAGGCGTCCATCTGCTGGCCAGACTTGATGGCCAGAGAGTGTGCTGTCTGCCAGGTGCCAAAATCCGACATGTCTCCATTGCCTCAGAAAAATCTAAGTTATCAATGTCTCTGTTTAATGTACATTACCAAGTTTAAGTTGCAATGTAAACCGCTTTGACTAAAATGATAAAGCGGTATAAAAAAACCCGTTGCATAAAATAAATAAATATTACAAAGAGTTTGCCAGGACTCATGAAGCCTACTGACTATTATCCAATATGCCTCATCCATGTTGGCACAAATGATTCAATCCTCCCTGTTGAGGTTAAAGGCCGAGGTAGAGAGGCTCGCATCCTGGGCATAGTAAGTTAAACATTAAATACCACTGTAGAAATGGTTAAAAGGGACAAGATCTGGAAAGTGGGGTGTGTATAAATGCTTATAGCATGGGAAATAAAATCCCAGATGTTAAGGCTTTAAGGAAGAGGCTGACTTGGATTTAGTGGTGGTTACGGAGACATGGTTCACGGACAACCACAACTGGGATGTAATTAAATGGGGCTATACTTTATTCAGGAAGGACAGGGTAGAAAGAAGAGGAGGAGGAAAGCACTCTATGTAAAAAAATAGTATTAAAGCTATAGAATTACAGGGCTTAAAAGGTTGCGAGGAAGCACTGTGGGTTAAACTAGAAAGAGGGAAAGGGAAATCCATAGACATTGGTGAGATATACAGATCTTCCACACAAGAAGAAGAAATAGACGGGGATTTAATTGAATATATACGCAGTTGCCATGAAAAGAGAAGTGCTACTGATAGGTGACTTCAATATGCCAGATGTTGACTGGCACATAACTGCTGTGATGTTGCTGTAGCAAAGTGCAGTCAACGAATAAATCCAGGAGTCGATTGACAGGGTCCAAGTCAGTTTATTGTGCACAAGGCCCAGTCAGTCAAAGCAGCAAAAGGTACTGAGCGAAGGTTTATACAGAGACATAACTTTTTATACCGCTTTTTTAGTTTGATACATGAAAACGTTCTATTGGTTCTAGCTCGATACATGCAAACTTCTCATTGGTTATACATTCCGTTCATTTGTCCAATTAGAAATCCCTCCGGAGCCTAGCAACCGGCCCCCTCCCTTAGGATTGCTTGAACAATGGTATAGTCTTGACTTGGTAACTTTTCTATTGCAAGGTTAACTTCGGCTGCTGGAATGCATATACTGTTACTTTTACTGTTACTTTCTGGTTCTTTCACATACAAGAGAATAATAGAAGACTTATGCATTCATAAAAACTTCTTATTAAGCATTTTAAAACATCTTTCTCATTTTTCACAGATTTATAGTTCTTTTCTAGCTGTAATGGAAATTAGGATCCAGGCCTAACTTACAGGCCTTTCATAGTAGCAGGCTATGCTAGGCCATAGCCTACCTCAATGTCATCTAGAAGTAAGTAGTTCCTAGAGATCTCTATAGGGAGAACTATTCCGGCAACTGGTAACAGAACCCACACATGAAGGGCCATACTGGACTTGGTGCTTACCAATGGGGAAAGTGTTTCTGATGTCATAGTGGGATATCACCTTGCATCCAGTGATCATCAGGTGGTGTGGTTCAGTATTAGGACTAGGGTTGATAAAATTCATTCAAAAGCGAAGGTCTTAGACTTTAGGAAAACTAACTTTGTCAAGATGGGACAATACCTCAAGGAGTCATTAGCAGGATGGGAACAGCTGGGGGATGTAGAAAAGCAATGGGCAAAACTGAAGGGGGATATTTTAAAGGCAACAAACCTTTTTGTTAGACAGGTATATAGAAGTAAAATGAAAAAGAGGCCGCTGTGGTTCTCAAAAGAAGTAGCTGAAAAGATGAAGAGAAAAAGGGGGGCCTTCATAAAATACAAGAGATCACAGAGAGAGGAAGACAATTATCTATATTTGGAAAAAAAGAGAAGCTAGCAAAGTAGTCAGGAAAAATAAGATACAAAAATAAAAAGAAATAGCCAGTGCAGTGAAATTGGGGGATAAGACATTTTTAGATATGTGAGTGAGAGGAGGAAGGGCAAAAGTGATATTGTCAGACTCAAGAGTGAAGAGGAGGAATATGTAGAAACTGATAAGGATAAAGCAGAATTGCTTAACAAATATTTCTGTTCTGTGTTCTGCGGTTCCACTGACTGACCTTTTTAATAAGAACATAAAATATGCCATACTGGGTCAGACCAAGGTCCATCAAGCCCAGTATCCTGTTTCCAACAGTGGCCAAAAGCCAGATCACAGGTACCTAGCAGTTTCCCAAAAAGACATACAGGTTCCACAATGCTTGTATTGGGGCAAGCAGAGAATTTTCTGTGTCCTCATTAAAATGGTTTATGGGCCTTTCCTCCAGGAACTTGTCCAAACCTTTTTTAAACCCGGCTACACTAACGACTTTTACTACATGCTCCGGTAACAAATTTCAGAGTTTGATTACACGTCGAGTGAAAAATATTTTCTCTTATTAGTCTTAAATAGGTTACCCTGTAGCTTCATTTGACAGCATAAACAATTGATCTACATTAACCCATTCCACTTCATTCATTAGACCTCTATCATATCGCCCTTCAACCGTCTCTTTTACAGGTTGAAGAGCTCTAACCTTTTTAGCCTCTCTTCATAGGGGAATCTTTACATCCTCTTTACCATTTTGATGGCTCTTCTCTGTACCTTTTCTAATAACGCTATATCCTTTTTAAGATACGGCGGCCAGAATTGTACACAATATTCAAGGTGCAGTCACACCATGGAACGTTACAGAGGCATTATAATATCCTTTCTTTTATTCTCCATTCCTTTCCTTATAATACCTAGCATTCTTTTTGCTCTCTTGGCTGCCACTGCACACTAGGCGGGGGGGTTTTAACATGTTATCCACGATGACGCCTGAATCTTTTTCCTGGGTGGTGGTTCCCAATGTGGAATCTTGCATTGTGTAACCATAGTTTGGGTTGTTCTTTCCTAGGTACATAACTTTGCACTTGTCCACATTCAATTTCATCTGCCATTTGGATGCCCAGTCTTCCATTTTATTAAGGTCCTCTTGCAATTTTCAACAATCCTCTTGGGTTTTAACAACTTTGAATAGTTTTGTGTCATTTATTTATTTATTTATTTATTTAACAATTATTTCTATACCGCTCTTTCACAAGTATCAAGTGCGTTTTACAATGAACAGTATGTTATATGGTATGGATAGTATCATACCAAGTCATTTTACATAGAACAGATGAACTAGGTACAGATAACAGTATAAAGTTTAAACAGTAAATTATTAAACTATTATAACATATATACATAGTAAATATATACAAATTGTATCATATGTCGCGTGTGGTTGTATACTTTATATAAGCTTCAAGCACGTGGGTATATGTTGTTTGAATTGAATTTGATTAACTCACTCATTATTCCCATTTCCAGGTCATTTACGAATATATTAAAAAGTAGTGGACCTAGCACAGATCCCTGGGGTACTCCATTATTCACCTTTCTGCATTGGGAAAATCGGCCATTTAGCCCTACCCTCTGCTTTCTATCTTTTAACCAGTTCCTGATCCACAATAGTGCACTGCCTCCTATCCCATCACTTTTTAATTTCGCCAAAAGTCTCTGATGAGGGACCTTGTCAAAGGCTTTCTGAAAATCCAGATACATTATATCAATCAACTCATCTTTATTTACCTGTTTATTCACACCTTCAAAAAAGATTAATAGATTATTAAGATAAGCCTTTCTTTGGCTAAAGCCATATTGGCTGTCTCCCATTAAGCCATGATTATCTACATGTTCAATAATTTTGTTCTTTATAATGATTTCTGCCATTTTTCCCAGTACTGGCATCAGGCTCACGATTCTGTAGTTTCCCGGATCACCCCTGGAACCCTTTTAAAAAATTGGCGTTACATTGGCCATCCTCTAATCTTCAGGTATTACAGATGATTTTAATGATAGTTCACAGATTACTAATATTAAGTCTGCAATCTCATATTTTAGTTCTTTCCTTGGATGTAGACCATTCAGTCCAGGTGATTTGCTACTCTTCAGTTTATCGAATAGTTGTAATACATCTTCCTGGTTTATCGATATTTCTTTCAGTTCTTCCACAGTATCACCTTTAAATACCACTTCAGTCATGGGTAACATCCCTACATCTTCCTCAGTAAAGACCAAAGCAAAGAATTCATTCAGTTTCTCCACTATGGCCTTGTCCCCTCTTAGTGTCCCTCTTACCCCTCTATCATCTAATGGTCCAACCGACTCTCTCACAGGTTTTTTTGCTATGAATGTATTTGAAAAAGTCTTTATTATGCATTTTTGCTTCCACAGCAAGCTTCTTCTCTAATTCTCTCTTTGCCTGCCTTATCAATGCCTTGCATTTAACTTGTCAGTGCTTGTGCTCTTTCCAGTTTTCGTCATTTGTCTCTTTTTTCCATTTCCTGAAAGATGCTTTTTTAACAACAACCTCTCTGACCTCACCTTTAAACCATGTTGCCATACTTGTGGGCCAGCTAGTGCTACAATTCCTGAAACAGCCCTCAGGCTGTATTCAGTTGGCTAGCTGCTTTGCAGCCCTCTTTATGGATGTTGGGGCTCAAGCATACCCTATGGAGACCAAGGGACCCTAAGCACTCTTCTCACAGGAAGCTAGACTGGTGACCGCCCATGCTTCATCCTTACACTCCTCTGTTCCTCTGCATGCTCAACCTTCCTCTACTGGGGTTGTTTGAAAGACTCAAATGAAGCTCTGACCGCTGGAAGGTAAGTCTGAGGAAGACAGAGTGTTGGTTCCCCCAGGGGCCAGTTAGAATCCCTGAGGGTCCTCTCTTTTTCTGCCTTGCCCTGTTTAGACCTTTGCAGGACATTATGGCAACTCCACAAACTATGAAGCTGGCTTTTGAGTGAGGGTTGTAGGCGGGTTCCCTTTATACCTGTTGGACCCACTGCTCTGCTGTGTTCTAACTTCTTGATGTCCCTATGTGGTAACACATTGTTTTTAGGGAGAACACACCCAAACTCAAGCCCTTGGTCCCATCTGAAATATTCCCTTGGCCCAAGGCAAGCTCGATTGGCACTTTGGGCTCCCTGGATGAAAGTCTGGTTCACAGAAGTGACAAAGTGCTTTACCATCCTGGGTGCAGGAGGTGCTGTGTGTGGAAAATCTCAATTTGAAAGAGTTGAGTTCTTACAGAAGATCTTGGCAGCAGACATTTTCAACTTTCAGGTGGTGCTGTGTGCATGCCTGGAGGCCAGCCCTTGGATGAGGGTTCCACTCTCTGCTGGTGGCCTGGTTGGGTTGTGTCAAATGATCTTTTAGCCCAGTCACATTCTAGAGACTAGAAGACTCACAGTAGCCCACCTAGGTGACTGCTGCTAGTTAGGGCTGGTTCATGAGCTCTCTCAGCTTCATAGCGGCAGCATTATGGGCCAGTTAGTGGTGCTGGCATTATTGCACGAATGGCTCTGGTCTGTGGTGGAACATTGCCCCTTCAGGGTCATTTTCTCTCCAGGTAGAAAAATGTGGCCATAGAGAGTCTTGGAGGACAGGCATAGAAGGGCCAAGGGACCTTGTAAGGCTATGTGTAGAGTCTGGAGTTGCCCTCTGACAAAAGGGAGTCCTTCATGGCCTGTGTTGAAATGGGGGCAATCCTGACGAAGCTCCTGGTTGGCTCAAATCACCTCCGTGATGCCTTTGGTAGCCTCACTGGTGCCGGCAATCCCTCTCAAGGTACAACCGTTTGGGGTGTAACTCAGCCTATTCTTTCGGAGTGCAACCATATCACATTTCATGGTCCTCAGGCAAGATTGGAATTTGTCAGCTCCTTCAACAGGCCACTTGTGTTTGGTCCCTCAAATATCTGGACCAGGCCAGCCTGGGACTTCTGATGCACACTATTTGAATTACAACAGTGCTTGCAAGGTCTCTCTAGGAGAGTCTTCCTGAGGCTCTCAGCTCAGATGAGGGACATTTGTGGATGCTCTATAGCACTTCTAGGGGTGACAGGTTGTTCTTTCCATCCCCTCTCTGGCAGTACCAGGAAGGAAGTTTCTTCCAGCAAGATCTGGACCTAGAGCCAGTTGCCTTTGGAATCACAGTCCCTCATTTTTGTATGGGGCTCTTCAGGTCTGTCATTGCATTGTTCAGTTGGGGGTGCTCCCACCTCCTGGACCTCGCCATGGCTTTAGTCACTTTCCCATTGTGAACAGCATTAGCTGTTTCTCTGCTTCTGCTTTTGATGCCACCTCTTCGAGTCTGGTCCTTGCTTTGGATTTAGATGTTGCTCCCCATACATTTACCAAGGTAATAGTGTGCTAGCAGCACCTCTCTGCATGCAGAGGGCCAGGTTGCTCATGCCTGGATGTTGGTCTGGCTCTTAGTATTTTTGGTGAAAGCCAAAGGTGACGCAGGCCTGTTGGGCTCTGCTGGAAAGGCTGGAGTTGGGAATTGGCTGTACTAAGAGCAGCCCGATTCTCTTCCAGGATTTGAGTTCCCAGGGGTCGGCTTCTACTCTCTTGGGTTAGGTTTTCTGATGATGGAGGGTTCACTCAAGCCTCAGCCGATTCAGAGCCTGTCTCCAATGACCCTCGAGTGTATACCATCGACCTTGGGGCCGGATCCTTGGTCTGGATTGCATAAGCACTCTATTCAGAGGCACTGTCTAATCGTCTGGTTTCCTGTCATTCAACCATGCCCTTCTTCGCCCCCAGGAGATCAAGGAGAAATTGAAGTAGTGGTGGCAGGTCCACCACTTCATGGCCCGGGTGCTGTTGGAAGCACCAGAAAAGAATGCCTGTCATCTTGGCTACACTGGAAGGGCTGGAAGTGTGAGGCCTAATACAGTTGGTCCAGGGACTCTTTCTCCCTCAGTGTGCCCCAGGGAATTACACTTGAGGACATGAGTGATCATTTTGATTCTTGGTAGACTATTGCCTCCTTTAGTGGAAGCAGCAGACTATATGTTCTTGGATACGGCCTTGATGGTCTTGAGTGTTTTCTACTGCAGCAGAACTTGTGCGTCCGGAATTGTTCTCACAGTTGTAAAGCTATGCTATTGAGCAGAGAAGCATCTCATTGCCTGAGCTGTCATTGTGTCCAGGCAAAGTGAGAGATCAGTCCTCTCACGAGTGACTTCCAAGTACAAATATGGGGCCTTCCAGTACTCCATTTAATGGCCACTTAGGCGAATGCTGGCTGGGGACCTTTTTCAGACGTTGTAAAGTTCTGTGGCAATAACTAAGGGAGCCAGCTACTTGGTGAGTAGCTGAAGGAAAACAGCTATATTGGCCAAATGTGGATCTTTAGGGCCTGATGTTGGGCCTACAGCTCCTTCATGGCCCTCAAGCCTCACAATTCCTCTGCCAGTTGGTGGATATAAGTAACCAGTAGTAGGTGGATCCTCTGATTCCAGCCTGGGAATAGGTGAAGAAGGAGGTGCCAGATCTTCTCCCCAGATTTCTCCTTCTACAGTTGGAGGGGTTCTTACTCTGGCCAGGAGTAGTTCCTGCATTTTTTTCCTGTCATTCTGGTGTGGCCAACTTCTGCACCTGTGGTTGTGGCTGCTGCTCTGAAGAGCTGGCTCACTCTTCCTCTTTCTGCACATCCAAGCCTTAAGGTAAGCAAAAGTAAAAAAAACATACTAAGTTAATTTGTCACAGTGTTAAATACCCTGATGCTTTAGCCCTTTTTTTTTTTACAACTTTGGGTCTGGAAAAGGAACCCAAAACACTGCTTGCTCTTATTTGCTATAGGGATTAATGTAGTGGCTAGGTAAAAGAAAGCAAGGTAAAGCCTGTGGTGGCGAAAGCGTATCTGAGCCCCGAGAATTAGGTGAGATAAAAACATTTACCTCTCAGCAGAGGGATAGCCCTGAGAGCAGTGAGGGTCAAACTGCAGCAAAAGGAAAAAAACTACATTCAGTTGCTAAGTGTAGGCCATGCCCAAGCTCCAAGGCAACCAGGGAAGGTAATGGGAAATGCCTGAGGGAGGAGTTGGAAAGGATAGTGCAACCACTCTCTTTTAAACCCCAGAGAACATAAAGAGGAGAGCACTCGAGGGAAGCAGAGCACTCGAGGGAAGCAGAGCACCCGAGGAAAGCAGAGCACCCGAGGAAAGCAGAGCACCCAGAAAGAAAGGAGCACCAGGAAAGGGGAGAGCTCCAAGGAAAGGAGACCTCCAGGGAAACTGAGGGGAGTGAGTCCAGCGAGGAAGAGGAAGAAAGAACCTTCAGGAAGCCTGAAGGTAGGAAATCTTCCAGGGACAGCCTCAGAGGGGATCCCCAAAGGTCTCAGCATATGGGAAGCCACAGCCCAGGTGGATGCCAGTGCTATAGAAGAAGTATAGCCGAGTCTGGAGACAGGAAGGCTTTACCAGGGAAAGCTGCTGACCAGGAACAAGGTACAACGGCTGTAGTACAGAAATCTTCCAGGAAGTTACCAGCTCTGAAAAGGTCTGTGCATAAAGCTTTTACTGAGAATAATTTAAAATTGTTAGAGTCTCTGAAATGTTTACTACCAACTAAGGATCTGTATAGCTCTGCTAGAATCCCTGAGGGTGGAAACAGGTCACGCTGGAAGGCACTCTTAGAATTGCTAGAAGAGATTAACCCTTCGCTGGCTCAAGCTGAGCCAAGCCAGGAGACAAGAGAACAGGAATCTGAGGACATGCAAACAGACCCTTGCCCTTCTGATCAAGAGTCCATAGAATCTTGCATGGATTGCTCTTTTTGTAAGAAGGCAGTATGAGGGCAGTTCTGGGTTTTAAAGGAAGGAAAACCAGGACCGGATTAGCTGGACAACAAGTACTTTAATTGCTGCAAAAGTTTGTGAGTGAGAGTCAGTTGTGTTTAAAGTAAACCAGTAACATTGGAAGCTGTGTTTAAAGGCTGGACACTTTGAATGAAGCAGACGCCAGGCTCAAAAGTGAGCAAGAACCTTTATGCTTTATTGTAGAACACTGAGACTGTGAAAGAAATACATGCCTGTGGTTATAAGCTGCCAGAAACAGTGCTATGTTTAAGTTGCTATAAAACTTCTTCTATAAAGCGTTGTTATAAAACTTCTTTTTGTGTTGGAGAAGCATCCTAATTTTGTTTAACATGCACTGAGCTATTAAATGTTCTGTTTTGGAGGAAGTAAAAATAAATTCCTGTGATTTGCCTTCCAACCCCTCGGACTCAGTTTATTATACACAACTACATTTCCCAGAAGCCACGGCTCTGGATTCTCTTGATAACAAGGGACAATAAAAGGCACGCCTCTACCTCCAGGCAACTGCCTAGGCGGTAGTAGGGCGCCACAAGTCAATGCTGTATGGCTCAAATTTGTCCTGAAAGGATATGTAATCCCAGTCCAAGATAATTAACAGCCCCGTACAAATGAATGATATCATCTGCAAGATTGATTTTTAGCCTTACAAACATGAGCAACAGATTCCACCGTGCATTAAGATGTTATTTTGCTAAGGGGATCATTTTAAAAGTCTTAGTTGTGATTTGGACGTCCAAAGACATGCCCTTGAACTTCCAAATCACAGAGATGTCTAAATCATGGAGACAATTTACAAATGGCTTTTAAGGACATCTCCAGTGTGGGAACATCCAAGTAGGCAGGGGGCATGATGGAGGCGTGTCTGGGGAGCTGCAATGGTCTTAGACGTCCCCACTCAATTTCAGAAAAGTCAGGGACGTCTTCAATCTCTTCCATATTTAAACCTGCTTCAGGCATGAATAGGCATCAGGAATGTGCTTGTTTTGGCCATAAAACATCCAGGAGATGTAGAGAAGCTGGAGAGTTAAGTAACTAGTCTAAGATCACAAGGAACAGCGCTGGGATTTGAACCTTGGTCCTAACTCATTACTCTAAGCATTATGTTCTTAGACGTCGCCATTCTGAAATGCTGTTCTGGGGATGTCTATGTAGACATGTTTGTGAAATTATGCCTGAACTTGCACATGCCTGCTTTTTCTTTCAACTCTTCTGGCTTGGACATCCCAGATTGCTCTGGAATGGCTTTTCTAAAATGTGCTTTCACGTGAATACATATGGTTGGAAAATGTCCATACTCCATTCTTCCTAGAAAGATTTGGCAGAAGAAAGCAGAGGGTGGGAGGATCAACAAAGGCTATGCCTTCTTCTCATGAAGAGAACAGAAGGCCAGCTATCGATGCCTTTAGCAGGATATGACTTACAAATTGCTGAGAGTCTTCATGCACAGGTTGGACTATGGTTGACTATAGTTCAAAAACTGAAGGTGAATACTTAGTAACAAAGAATTGCAAGGGTCACATGATCCAGGGAGAGCAGCATACACTCTGGGGTACCCTGGGCTCCCCTTTGGGAAGCAAGGAGCTGCAAGTTGGCAGCCTGCTTCCACTTTGCCTCCTTTCTGAGGACCATGTATTTTTTTTCAGGTCCCCCATCTCTCAGTTATTATGGTAGACCACATTCACTCGACAGAAGAAAACAAAAGGAAGGGTCTCTTTTTGTACAAACTACGAATAGATGGAAAAGAAAACAATCAATCGAGAATGACTATGACTAATACACTTAAAGATAATCAATTTTATTAGGACCCAACTTGGCTGAGTTTCGGCAAATTGTACTTGCATCAGGGGTCTGAAATAAAGTTAAAAAGCATAAAAAGAGATATGAGTTGTTTCGAACACCTCTCACAGACAGGAGATGGGAAAGGGAGAGCTCAAACTGAGGAATTCCAACTGCCAAGCCAGAAGGAGATTTTTAATAGAAAAGATCCTCATTCAGGGAATGCTTGAGGTGTTCGATACAACATGTTGTATCTCTTTTAAGTTTTTAAACTTTATTTCAGACCCCTGACGCAGGTGCGATTTGCCAAAACTTGGCCGAGTCAGATTCTAATAAAATTGGTCATTCTCCATTGGTTGTTTTCTTCTGAGATCACATTCACTGCCCGGTCCACTGTTTTTACCCAGAATAATTTGTTGCATTAGTATCATTTGCTTTTTTCTGGCTTGGGCTCCTCACAACATCTTGGGAAGCCAGAAAAAGAAGCTACATTTAGGGCACTTAGGTTTTAAATAGGGTGGAAAAGTCAATGCTAATGGGGAAACATCTGGTTAATTGTGGCACGTTTATGCTTTTAAGATTATCCTAACAAAAACTAGGGCTTGTTTACAAAGCCGTGGTAGCGGTTTCCAATCGTTATCGGAGCCGCAACCCCATTGAAATGAATGGGGCCGTGGCTCCGATAACGATTGGAAACCGCTACCGCGGCATTGTAAACAAGCCCTTAAGAGTTAGTTACTAAAAGGTGCTACCTTATTATCATATGTTAACATGTATTAATATGTATTATTTACCATGGGTCCTATTTTATGTAATGGGATGTACAGTATTTTTACTAATAAGGTACATTAATGACATGAGTGTGCAATAACATGATTGTGAATTTTAGTAAATCTACCATAAATACTGGCTTAACGGGAAAGGATCTAGGTTTAATTATTTGATTACTAACTTTCCTGGAGGCAGCAAAATAGTTTACAAAAATAAGATTTTGATTCAGAAGAGAAAATAAAATGAGCCACAGATATTAGCTAATGGGGAAAAATACAATATAAAATAATTTTAAAGTGGGAATTATGAAGTCAGAAGATTATAGGATCTTAAGGAAAGGATAGCCACAGTCACAGGTTAAGGAGGCAGAAAAGGCAAGGTATTAAATCTGACTAAATAAATAAAAATAAAATAAATAAAGGTAAGCTTCAGGAGGGAAATTAGGCATCAAATGCTTGGGCCCATTTCAATTCCATTCCTAAATGCCAAATTCATACACCTTCTCCGTAGATGCGATGGAATAGAGCTCTAAACCACAGATGCCAGGCATCAGAAAGTGAGATAGCACAAGAAGAAATTTGATAATGAGGGAATAATCAGTAGATTTTGTTGAGACAACCTTAAGATGCATGAAGGAGTATAGGGGACGAAGATGAACTAAAAGAAGAACCTTGAAAGACTAGAGTTAGGATTTTAAATTTGATTCTGTAGACAAAAGGAAGCCAGTGATGAGTGGCTAGCAGGTTTGTGACATGATTAGTGAGCATTACAGAGGAGTTTGATGGCATTTACAAGCTCTTAATTGGATAAAGTATATATGTGCTTATATCCAAAAGTCCTTATCCACATAATTAGTTGTACATAAAAATTATGAAATATCTGTACAGATATCCATCTTAATTAGGCAGACTTTTGATAGTTTGTTTTACTCTTACATAGCCAGGTCAACAATTTGTTTCTTTATTTATGATTTTGTTTCTATACCGCCCTTTCCAGAGATTAAAGGCGGTTTACAGTGAACAAAACATGTTACATAGAACATAGTGATAAAATTATAATTAGAAATAGTGTCATTGTCAGGAAGTAGACTTTGAACATTGAATTTACATTAGGATTGTTCATAACTCATTTACAATTAACCTATTTACAGATAACATATTTACAGAGAGAACTTGTATTTACAGATAGAGCTTATATTCATGGCTAGTTCAAAGGAAGGTTTTGATTTGCATTATGGGGAAGAGGGGGCTCTGAGGCGTTGTTGTTATTTTGGTAATATTTTACTTTGCTCCTGTGGATCCCCAAAGTGTTCGCGGAATAGAAATGCCTCCATTTCTTTCTGGAATGTTTCTAAGTCCTTGATGGATCTTAATTTTTCTGGAAGGGAGTTCTAGAAGGAAGGAGCAAAGTATGAAAATGTTCAATTACTTGTAGAGCGATTAGTCTTTCGAAAGTCGCTAGGGACTATTATGGTGTTTTGGGTGCAACCTCTTTGAATTCTACTGTTAGATGGTATGTTTAATAAGGAGGATAGGTAAGGGGGCTGTATTCCTGAGTAGTTCAAAAGTGATCATTAGTGATTTATATCTTATCCTACTTAGAACCGGTAACCAATGAAGATTGTAGAAGATGGGTGTTATGTGGTCGGTGCTGTGGGCTTTGTAAATTATATGGGCTGCAACATTCTGGGCCATCTGGAGTTGATGGACAGTCTGTTTTGGGAACCCCCGGAGTATACTGTTACAAAAATCGATCTGCGGTGTGACCATCGCTTGTAGGACAGATCTGAAATCGTAAGCTGAGAGTAATGGTTTCAACTGTTGGAGCATCCTTAATTTATAATATGAGCTAGTGATCTGTTTTATGTGTGTAACCATGCTAAGTGTCTGATGGAGAGTTACCCCGAGGTATTTAACTTAACTTTTAACTTCAAGTTCAGCTTCTGAAAGTTGGATCGTGGATGGTGGAATAAAGTTGTGATTCCTAGTGACGTATAGAACTTCAGTCTTTTTATAGTTTATTTTGAGGTTGTGTGAGTTTAACCACTGTGCTATTTCACTGAAGCAGAACTTTATCTGATGTGGTAAGGGATCTGAGATGTTGATGGGAAATATACCATTATATCATCCGCATATACATGATATCCTACATTAAATTTCTTGAAAATATTACAGATAGGCTGAAGGTATAAATTAAACAGGGCTTAGAGGGTGGATCCTTGGGATACGCCCTGCTTTTGTTCATATCGGTTGGAGGCATTAAACCACATTAGATGAAAATATATCTGCTTTGGTGAGCTATGTGTACTTCTCTTTGCATGTAATCAAGCTCCTTCAGGTGTGGGTATTTTGAAAGCAATTGCTTGAAGTTTCTACACAGGGAAGACTTAGCCAGGTAGAAGAAGAAGGTATGACCACAAGTGAAACCAGATTCTCATCAGGAGGAAATGGTCAGGGAGGAAAAAGGAATGTTTTTGATGTCAGTTTTCGCACATCGTTAGTACAAACTTAAAGACAGCTCCTCCTTTTAAGTAATTCAGTGGTCTTTATACGATGAGGCTAGTGAGGGGCTGAAGATTTACTGTAGACTCAACTCACACTGTAGAATGCAACCAATAGTCCCGCCAGAAAGAAATCCAAGACATAGTTATCTCTTTATTGCCTTTTCCATTATAGATCCCTTTTCAGACCATATGAATGAATGTACGTAACTGCTTCCTGACTGACCGAGAGCTAATTGATTACACGTTGATTACACCTAAAATCTAGGAGTGAGGTTCATGACTGTCATGGTGTGCACAAAACTAACTCATCTGAAGAAATTGCCCCAAGAAGATTGTACTTGCCATGTTAGTTCACCTGGATATGTGGAAATACTGTAAAGGTCAACACACAGGTTGTAGATGATACCTTTTTATTAGACTAACTTTATATATTTTTGCCAAGCTTTTGAATATATATTTAGTTAGTCCAATAAAAAAGTATTACCTACAACTTGTTTGTTGACCTTTATTTACACCTAAAAACAACAAATCTTTGTGTTTACTGCTAGCTACTAAGGCATTGAACTTAAGGAGAGATGAGACATCTCACATTGGGTTCAGTCAGCACCGTACCTAGCCCTGTGCCAGCAGTGTGGCAGGACAGGGCGCAAAGGCTTAAGGGGCGCATTTCAGCTGTCTGCTGTTGCCTGCCGCTGCCACTTTTTCTTCTCTCAGCGGTGGCAGGCAACGGCAGACAGCTGAAATGCGCCCCTTAAGCTTTTTTACGGCACTCTAAGCAGGTCTGGTCCTTCCATCTTCTGATGCGGCATCAGAGCAGGGAGGCACAGATCGGCTTAGCGCGCCGGCGACTTGCACATAGGTCGTGCCTCTTTTCTCCTGCCGCTGTCCAGAAAGTGGCTGGATGGAGGTACTGGGGGGGGGGGGGGTGTGTGCGCCCGATGTGCACGTCACACGGGGCACGATTCACGCTCGGTATGACCCTGGGTTCAGTGCCTTAGTTAAAAACAGCAGAGTGGAAGCCTATGGACAAGTTGCTTAACTTTCCATTGTTTCAGTTATAAACTTAGATTGTAAGTCTTCTGGGGACAGGAAAATGGCTCCCAGTGGCATCCCGAATCTATTTGGAACCTGGGATGGATCATTTTAGCAGCCCTCCCCCGCCCCACGATGCCGCCCCTGTGAGGCCTGCCCCCATGCGCGTGCTCAGCAAACTTATTACAGCTTCTTTGCAGGCTTGTTGTGCTGCCTCTGCTTCAGGCCCGGCAGCTGTTCCCTCCCAGACTGAAGTCTTGCAATAAAACCTCACCGAGAGACTTCAGCCCGGGAGGGAACAGCTGCCGGGTCTGGAGTGGAGGCAGCGCAGCAAGCCTGCAAAGAAGTTAAAGTAAATTTGATACATGTGTTGCAGCTGTGTGGAACCAGAATTCAGCAACTGCACCCCCCTTTGTATGCACTGATGCCTCCTGTACCTGAATGAAACTTACCTTGATCTACTGGAAAGGCATGAACTAAATGCAAATAAATAAACAAATCTGTAGTTGTACAGCTAAGATAAATATGGAATTTATTATTATTTCTTTTGCTTAAATGGCACTTAACAACAACAAGGTTAATAAATGAACTTGCTGATCATTGGGGTTATTTTAGAAGCCTGTTAGCATTTTAAAAGTAAATGTGACAGAAGAAAAATGTGGAAAATCTGCTTTTCAGAAAGCTGTGATTTCCATGCTTTTTACGTGGGTACATCGGACCCGATATATGGTATTTACATGGTTTACAGACCTGTAAACTGTGTAAATGTCGCTTAGAGAGATATTCAGTGTCACTAATGCAATCGGTGCCGCTGAATATCCCAGATGATCTCTGCTACATGCCCCGATGCTAACCGGAGCGTGTTGTGGACGTTCCAGAGCTGTCGGGGGGCAGCACTAGTTGCTAACCGGGCAGTGGCGATATTGCACTGCTGCCCAATTAGCACCCATGGGTAAAAGCTCGGCGCAGCAACAGTTGGCCTATCTTTACCCCTGGGAGCTAACCGTGCAGCTGCTCAATATCGCCGCTGCCTGGTTAGCTTCTGCGGGCTTCTGGGCTTTGCGGCGACCCTGGATATTCAATGCCTGGGCTGTATATGACCCTGGCATTGAATATTCAGGGTTAAAGGTCAACAGCAATGGCTATGCGTCATAGCAGCGCATAGCCATCCCAGAAGAATATCGGGCCTATCGTTCTTTGCTTATTTTTTTAGGAGGTGTTCTAGGGACATTTCTGGGTGTGGCTTGGGTGATGCCAGCATTTTCACGTCCATGACATATTTCATATATGCTGGTGACATGCAGGGCAGAATTTTTGAACATCCCAGTTTGCACCCACTGTAAATTGCGAATAGGCACCTGGACTTTGTTGTGTTTCGGTACTGCTTGTACTGTTGGTGACGGGAGGAACTTTGTGATTCTTGGGCTGGACAGTTGTCTGTGTCCACATAAGTGTCATTTGGGCTACCTTTTGTTTCCCCTTACTCTTTCCTGTTCCCCCCCCTAAACTTATCTCACACCCCCTTTCAGATCCCTCTAAATTCCCTCTCATTGAACCCCTTCCCCTCTTACCCCTTAACCATATTCATTTCAAACTCCCAGTGTCTCAGTCTTCCAGTTGGCAGCTGCTTGGTGCTGTCTCTGTGTGTCTGAGTGTTTTTTGCTGTATTTGTATCTTTGTGTGTGTGTGTATGTGTGTGTGTAGATGCATGATCTTTGCTGTTGGTGTGGGTGCAGGGAGTCATTGGGTATGGGAAGAAATCTCTGGATTTGGTGGCAGGGATGCAGGAGCCATGAGTAACCTGAATAGATGGTTTGTGCAGGCCATACAGCATGAAGCCTACAGGGAACACAGGAGAGCCACCGGGAAGCATCCATATCAGAGGGTATTTAGGCCCAGGAACCAATTCCTAGAGCTCACAGATGAGCAATGCTTCACCAGGTTCATTTTTGACAAGGCAGTCATCCACTATTTCTGACAGTAGCTAGAATCACTCCCCTGTCTATCACACAGAGGGGGCAGCTCATGCCTGTTTATCTCAAAATCACCAGTCTTTGCCTTCCTTGCTATTGACAGTTTCTAATCCACCTTAGCTGTCACAGTGGGTCTCAACCAGCCAGCTGTCTCACAGTGTATCTTTCAGTCCTTGAGGGCCTTTCTCACCCACATTACAGAATATGTCACCTTCCCCCAGATGGTGCAGCAGAGGCAGCTAACTATGGCACATTTTTTTTGAGGTGATCAGATTCCCATCTGTTTTGAGGGTCATTGATTGTACACATGTGTCTATCAGGCCTCCACAAGGGAAGGAGGCTGCCTACAGCAACAGAGGCATTCCATTCACTGAACATGCAGATGGTCTGCAAAACACAGGGGGAGATAACTGATGTGTTTCCGAGGCTCCCAGGATCTTGCCATGATTCATATATCCGGATCTACTCTGGCTTCTATGAGAAATTCAAGAGCAGACAAATCACCGGTGGATGACTATCAGGTAAGCCCTGCATCGGTCCACTCTGCCACTTAGACATACACATGATAAAAGATCTCAATGGTCCCTGTCAGCAACAACTGTTAGTAATCTAGAACAACTTCATCTTTCACTATATTCACTTTTCAACAACTTAACAATTTAATATATATGCAGCAGCACACTACAAAAAATTTATATATAAATAAATATTTTTAGAGACCATCAGAAAGAGGGAGTGCATATCATAAACGGACTTTGTCAAGCAACTCACACCCTCTAGATTTCAGTCTTTGGTCTCTGTTATTAACTTTAAAAGTTAAGAAATGGATAACTGAAATAGAAGGTGTGAGTTGCTTGTAAAAGTTTGTTTATGATATGTGCTCCCTCTTTCTGATGTGTTCTAAAAATATTTATTTATATATAAACATTTTGTAGTGTGCTGCTGCATATATATTAAATTGTTAAGTTGTTGAAAAGTTGTTCTAGGTCACTGGGCAGTATAGCCTTTCATTTAAAGCAACCATTGTCAAGCAGAGTACATGGCTACAGTGCCCATCCACCACAGCTAATCCCTAAACTCTTGGAACTAATCTTTACTCACACAGAAGAATGAAGCTACCTACTAAGAAGGTGGATCCTGACCCCTGTCGTCACATCCCAGGCAGATGCAGAGGAGTAGTACAATAGGGCACACAGAGAGAACTCTTGGACTGCTGAAGAGCCACTTCTGGTGCCTAGACTGATCCAGGAGAGAACTCTTCTATAGCCCAGCCAAGCTCTGTTGGATCTCTATGACCTGTTGCAAGTTGCGCAATCTGGCAATTAGGTGACAACAAGCTCTGCCTGAAGGACTGGAAATGGCAGACACAGACAGAGGATGATGCAAAAGGCCCTAGGCAGGAGGAAACCGTACCAGCTTGGCATGACTGCAAGAAATAAGCTCATACACAGACATTTCTTGTTAAGGTAGGTGTTTTAATAATCAAAATGAATGTAAGTAATGTGAATTTCCAATCCACTAACACTACTATCTCTGCTCCAAGTCTTCTGGCCATCCCCTCATTCATTCTTTCATGCTCACCTCAGTCCCATCCTTCCTCCTCCTACTCCCATCACTAGCCCAGTACCTCCCCCTCTCATCACTAGTCACCAGCCCCCTGCCCCACCGCCATTCCAGCCACCTGCCCCTCCATTACCAGCCCCCTCCAACCACCCCACTCAGGGCCAGGCCAACCATCAAACAAACTAGGAAGTTGCAGTAGTGGGGGCAGCAAAGAGCAGGGCCTTTAAAGCTAAACTATAGATTCTGACATCGAGGCAGGGGCATAACCTGTAAAGTTAGCCTAGGATGCCAACACTCTGAACCAACTCTGGGGCCAACTAACCCCACCTCCCAATAGCCCTCTGCCCTCTCCTACCTCCCAGGATGCACATAATAAGAGGGCATGTTTATTTCTTTTCATGCCCCTCCCGTCTCTCTGCCCTTTTCCATCAATCCCCTGCTTCTGACTGCGCTTATGCAGCTGTGATGCTGTTCTGGATGACACTTCACTGCTCTCAGAAGATTTTTTTTAGACATCATCGAGCGCATCTGAGCAATGGGTAATCTCATGGAATGGGGGAAATCTGAGGAGTTCCTCTCTTTCATGGGACAGAAATCCAAGTATTTAAGAGGGGAGTGGTTTTCCATGATGTTCTTGAGGCCATGGAGATGGAGAATGTTGTGGCACATGTAGGCTTGGAGGCTGGGTGATGCAGATGATGCTGGGGCAGATGTCTACACAGCTGGAAGGGCCATTGTATACTGTGGGCTAAAATAATGCAGAGCCTCTGACACCTCCAGCTGTTGCTCTTCCATGTGCAGTTGGCTGTCATTGGTGGTTACCAATTTTTCTCTCTAGTTCGATATTCTCTATCCTCTGAGTTAAGAGTTACTAATTCTGCTGCAGCAGGCACTCTCTACATCGTGGCAACTGATGGCTCCTCTGATCGGTGTGAGGGTCTTCCAGTTGCAATGCTACTGATGCACCTTCCACAGACTGCTGGCCATCATGGAAGGGAGATGCATGTGAAAATTGGATGCCAGCCACCTTTCTTTGTCTTTGCCCTCCTCATGGATACCAATATGCCCCTCTACCCCAACATCTTGACATCCCTCCTGGCTGGCTACCTGGTCCTCCACCGTGGTATGTGCACCCCCCTCTGCCCTGGCTGTCAAAGTCTATGAGGGAGGTCCCTCTCCAGCCTCGGTGTTTCTGCCCTCTTGTTGATCATCACTCTTAGGTAGGAAATCAAATGCACTCATTCATTATGTGCAAGGCATAAATTTAGCCATTGTGATATAAACATTGTATGCATATTTCACCTAAAATATCCCTTTTTGTACAGATGTGCATAGTGTGTGAGTGAGGATGGCATTATCAATGCTGGCCATGACTCTTATGGCACCAGTGTTGCCCATGCCTACTTGTGCTATACAAATGATAAGCCCAAAGTTATATTAAGACCCACCATTTGAAGGAACAGAAAGCTGTGCGCTCTCATGCCACACACTCTGTATGTCCATAACAAGCAAAATGTTCCCTAGCAAACATTTGTTGGTGCTGCTGGGGCAGAGGGTGGGGAGGTGGCCTATGCACATATCTAATTAAGCACATGCAGTAAAAGCTGGTCAGACTAGATATGTGTAGTGACACATCTCTAGGCTGATGATGAAGGAAAACAATTAAGGGGGGAAACTCTGTTGGTCCCCTTCTGATCCCCTTCTGATGCAACATTCTTTTGGAGGGGAATCAGAATCTGCAGGCCATGTGTGCCAAAATGCATGGCCTGCTGCAAGCACCAAAGCAGCAGCACAAGATGCTACTTTTAAACTGCTGCTGCCACTGGCACTGGCAGCCCCCCCAAAAGACAGAATCGGTGGCGACTGCGGCAGCAACAGCAGAGGATGGAGTGGTGGCACAGCTCGGCATGGCAGGGGGATGGCACAGCTGGGACTCCTGCCTGTGGAAGCAGAAACCCTTGACCTGGCCCTACATAGAGCGGGTCCTGTGTATCCCACTGTACCCCCATCCAACTCAGTTTCTTCACCATTATTTTTTGTAAGTTGCTCGCTAGGAAATAGCCTGTACTCTGAGGAATATCATTGTGAGTCAATACATCTGGACACATAGTACTACATGGAGGGGATGTTGCTAGGACAGCAGCCACACCATTGCAGCATTACAGGTGCTAGGAGATAAGACCACACTACAGCATGACCTTACGACACCTTTTGCAGCTGGTGCCCACTTCTCTTTTACTGCAAGCACCACTGAAAAGGCTTGGCACATTCAGTTCTGCCATGGGTTAAGATAGTTAGGAAATGGCGATTGGTGACAGTCTGCTCCTACATCAGGCCTAGTTGCAGAGGAGATCTCAACAAAAGGTAGGAATGGAGTGCAAGATCTGATAGAGATACCTACTGTGAGACTGGAGGAGTCTAGCTTGCCTGCTTCCCTCATAAATGTCTTGTCTACAATGGTCAGCACCTGGTGTTCGAGGTCAGTCAGGACCCTCAGCTGGTGATCAGGACCATTGCAGTGGTCTTCTTCTTGGTCTTCCTTTTGACCTCCCATCACTTCCTTTTCAGGTCTTCTGCATTTCTATGGTAGATGGCATTCACTCAGTGGCATATCTCAAGCCAGGTCCCAAGCCAGGCTCGGTCAAGTAGGAGCCCAGGTAGAGCCTATTTTTCCTTTGTATCTAGGCTCAAGAAGGGCCAGTCCTTTCAGAGCTCTCAATGTTATTGTGACTCTTCCACAGTTGCTGCCTGAGTCAGTAAGCCCCCACAATGCGATTAGGCAGGCTCCTTCCTAGGGGCAGCAGTTAGGGGGGAAGCTCCAGCAGTTTCTCACAATGTACCCATATCACATCAGACTAGTGAGTTCTGGAAGTATTGAGTCTAGGCCCTAGCCTAGAAGATGCTTTTCTGGAGCTTCCCTGCTGCTCTCCACTCAGATTTGCAGGGGTCATAGAAACTCTGCAGCAACTCTTGCAGTTGCAGGCTATCCTGTCTCTAGCTCCTGCAGAGCAGGATCAGGGCCATTATTCCATCTACTTTGTGGTGCTCAAGAAAGGAGACTCCTTTTGGCCTATTCTAGTTCTGAAAGTGGTCAGTATCAAGCTCTAGGTTCCCCATTTACAAATGTAGATCATTAAATCTGTAATTGTGTCCATTCTGCCAGGGGTGTTCCTTACATACCTAAATCAGGATAAAGCCTACTTTCATATTCTGATTAGTGAACAGCAACAGCAGTTCCTCTGTTTCTGCATTTTGGGATATCACTTTGTGTTTCAGGCTCTGCCATTTGGCCTGGCCAAGACATCTTATACCTTCTCGAAAGTGATTGTGATGGTCTTAGCATTCCTCCACAAGCAAGGATTTTGGGTGCATCTATACCTAAACAATTGGCTGATTTGGTTAGAATCTCTGGAGAATTTGAAAGAGGACACAATTCTAGTGATTCATTGGCTGAAATGGCTGGGATTGGCAGTCAATTATCCCAAGAGCAGCCTGAACCCCTCTTAAGAGTTGAAGTTTCTGGGAGCTCATTTCAGCACTCTCTGGGGTTGGGTTTTTCTCATATCAGAGAGAATGCTCAAGCTGCAGAGCCAACACAGTGAGTTTTGGGTGCAGCCTGTTCCTTGGACCTGGGACTATTTGGAGTTCCTGGGGTCCATAGCATCAATACTGGAGCTGCTTTGTGGGCCAGGGTGCATTTGCATCCATTTCAGAGATATCTGCTGTCTCTCTGGTCTCCATGTTCTCAGCTGTTTGACCAGACCCTTCCCCTCCCTGGGGAGGTCAGGGAGCAGTTGGTGTGATGCATTTAGTCTCACCATCTGATGAGGAGCATGTCGCTGGATGCCCTGAATTGGGTGGAAGTCACTACAAACATTAGCCTGAGGGGCTGGGAGGCTCACTATCTAGGTCAGACGGTCCAGGGTCTTGGTCCCCTCAGGAGATCTCCTGGCCGTTGAATCAGTTGGAATCTAGAGCTATCCACCTGGTTCTTCTGATGTTTCAGTCTTTGCTAGAGGGCAAGGCAGTCTCCATGGCCTCTGACAGCACCATGTCAGGCATACGTCAGCAAACAAGGAGGGACTCAAAGCACCAGGATGGTGCTCAAGGTGGCTGCTCTGTGCAGTTGGGCAGAGGAGCACCTGGTCATTCTGTCAGTGGCCCATATAGCAGGTGTTGACAGCATTCAGGTCGATTTCTTGAGCCGGAACATGGTGGATCCCAGAGAATGGGAATTGAGCCCCCATGTGTTCAGTCTAATAATGTGAAGATGTGGACTTATGGTGTTCAATCTGATGGCCACGTGGAAGAATACCAGTGGACAAGGCAGGCTGTGGGTTCTTGGACATTGTCCTGGCAGTGATGTGTGTTCACTACTGAAGTAGAACCCATAGGACCAGAGTGGATCTTGAATCTATGGAGCTGTGTTATTGGGCAGAGGAGCATTTGATTGCCCTGTCTTCTATGCACACTGCAAGCTTCGACTGCATGCAGCCTGACTTTATGTATTGGAACTCTGTGAGTCCAGGTGCTTTTGGCCTGGTAAGCCTCTATGTCCTTAGCTTAGGTTAGAGCACTTTAGCAGTCTGACTTGGACTGGAGCTGGGCCCTGAACTGTCAAGGTTCAGGTGGTGGTCCTGTTATGCTACAGGAGTCCCCTCCAGTGGATTCCTTGGTGGTGTACTTTGACACTGCCCAGTTCCTCAGGAGTGAAGTGGCTCTGTCTCCTGTGTCTCCTATTGGGCTTCAGTGGATCTTTGAAGTTGAGAGCACTAAAAAGGCCCTTCTTTAAGCCCATATGTAAGGCCTTCCTTGAGGGTTGGTTCCTTACGGTGGCTTCCTGGGGACTCTAGCATCCACCAGATGGTATTGATACTACAGCCCTTGTCTTGCAGAGAATCATTATAGTCTTTACAATGGCTTTTTTCAGTCTGAGATCTATGCTGTCCTTCTTTGAAGGCTGCTGCTTCCATGTTTTGTCTTGACCAGACTGTTGTTCTGCCTTTCTTCTCAGAGAAGGATCTTCAAAAGGACCCTTCACTGCATCAGCTGTACTTGTGGAGGGTGTTGCTCAGATTCATGGCAATTGCTGATTCTTCCCGCTGGTCTGATCTTCTTCTAGCCTCCTCAGCAGTTTGAAAAAAGTACTTACAGAGGTCAAACCCTCTATTGTATGCTGGCTTAAGGAAGCCATTCGGGCAGTGTACATTGTGACTGATAAGCATGTCCAGGAGTGAGTCAGAGTTCACTCCATGGAGTGCAGGCCCCCTGGGTGGAGTCTGCTCTGGTGGCTCCAGAGAATATTTATAAGGAAGCCTCCATTAAATGCCTTTGTGAAGCTCTACAGGGAGCTCCTGTGGGTTGGTACAGATGGAGCTTTTAGTGACTAGTCTGTCCTGTGCGTCATCTTCCTCCCAATTCAGGATTTCCATTGCTTAGGTGTATCTCACTCTTCTGGACTTATCTAGAAGGATGATAAGGAAGGATACATTTTACATAGCTGATAATTTACTTTCCTTAAATCCTGCTAGACCAGTTCAAGACCCACCCGGGAAGACTCCAATGGCAGGTTGAGAAGCCTGCTGCCTTTATGGTTGAATTGTTGATATCAGTGCCTAGAAGACTCTTTCTGCAGATTTGGGGATCAGGCTGCCGTAAATGGCCTAGTCAATCCCATGGTCTGACTCGTTTCATCATGGTAAGAGAGCCAAACATTTTTTCATGCTTTTTGTAGCAAAGTTGTTTGTGTTTAATAATGTTTTCTGAGTTTTTCAGTCTTGCTCACAGATTGGGAAGTGCCATACTGTCTTTTCTAAGGGCTGCATTAGAGGATATACCAAATGATGACATCACTGAAAATTACTCAAGTTTGCTTCTACCTGCTGGCAAGGGAGCATAACCAACTCATCTGATTGTTCTAGCAGGATTCAAGGAAAGTAAATTATCAGGTGTGTAAAATGTATCCTTATTTAATTCTTTAATATTGAACCAGTTAGATTACTGCAATTTAGTATATAGTGGGATTACACAATTAAATATAAAACGTTTGCAAAACATTCAAAACATGGCAGTTGAACTCTTAAAACATAACATCTGCTATACTAGGTCAGGCAATGGTTCATCAAGCCTAGTATTCTGTTTCCAGTCATGGCCAATCCAGGTCATAAATGCCTAGCATGATCCCAAAGGGTAGAATGCAGCCAAAATTGGCTCCCAGTTATATTTCATATTCCATTCAAAATACTCTTACTTGCATACAAAGCACTAAATCAAGGACCCCCTCACCTTGTTTTTCAAATCATCTTTTGTCAATAGTATTATTTTGACCAACAAGGTCCCACTATGGCAATCAGGTTCATGAGCCCATCTGGAATCTACTGCCAGACAGCATTTTTCAGTGTAATTCCTTATTTGTGGAATACCCTTCCTCCTAGTTTGCATAAAGAAGCTTCCTAATCAAAATTCAAGAACATAAAGATACTTTTTTTTTTTGCCAAAGCATTTGACAGCCTCTCAGATCTTACAGATGTATACTTGCATGTCCTAATGTGGTATCCAACCCACCCTTGCATAATCTGGTAATGTTCTGTCCTTCCCCCTTCTCTTGTCTAACCCATTGTATCCTAGGCTGAGAATCTATGCTCCTGTCTCTTTTTCTTTTTTTAAATTAATTGTACACCACTCTACTATTTATTTTTAGAAAGGGTGGTATAGCAAATTCATAATAAACTTGGAAAATTTAGATGTTGTATTTCAAACTTACTACAAAGAATTATGTTTTTTCTAAGAAACATTTGCTTGTTGCATTCTTATCTGCAGCAGAATTTTATTCATAAATTTCTTTGGTGTTTTCTAATGAGCTATTGGATTATTGTAATTCTGTTTTTGTTGGACTGACACTGTTAATGTGAGGTGTTTGCAACTACTACACTAGACAAAGGTTAAACAGACAATCGGTTACTCCATGCAATAAACCTTTAACCTACACAGTTAGCACTCTCCAATGATGATCCTTTGACCTCCCCCCAAGTATTCCATATATATTGTGACGCCTTCCACCGCTCTCACCGCACTGCCCCTAGGGGTGGCACGGCAGATTGTCTCTGTTTGATCACTTATAGTGCTATTTAGTATAGACACTTGCCTAATGAGAGACGGTGGATCACCTCCTTAATTGTAGTTGTGGTTTGCTTTTGATAGCAGTCCGAATAGAAGGAGCACAGGACAATTTATAACATAAATTGCTTTTATTTTTATTTTTTCTGTAAGGAAATCATTCGTGGCAAAATTCCAGAAAGGGAAAACACATGCAACCAAAAGTATAGGATTCTTCTCCAAAATGTGCAAGGTGAATTTCTTCCATAAACTTCTCAACCTTGATAGCAGTATTTTCTAGTATTTACAAACGCAGTAGAAATATCTTTGTGCATTACTCACAAACTTAGGCAATATGAAAACTTTACTTTCCTTGCTGACTTCAAGTTTAAAACATCACTCAGAGTGCTACCTCTTAGCTTTTAAACCACTAGCTTTCTCAGCTGACGTTACAGCAGCAATAAAACTAGCTAGGCTTTCACATGAGGTTTCTCTTATCCACTTGTCTGCTTTCCAAGCATACAATGATATCTGAACTCCTGACGTCTTCTTACTTGTTTCATACAGCATACAGGAAAAGCTTTATACATTAGACACACACAAACTGCAATCCATCGATTCAGCAGAGGACATTGATTTATCAGAGAGACAGTCCACGTCCATTTCTGTTGGGGAATTGTATGGCTCTGAACTTGGGGTAATCTCTGGTTTAACCTGTTGTATGTTCTTCAGAAGCTTACAAAGGTTTCTCCACTTTAGCTCACGGTTCCCCTCTGTAACTGGGTTTGAACCTTTTGCTTTTCTCCCCCTTAATAGTTTCTCATCAGGAAATGCAAAAGCTTCTTGACTAGCAGTAACTCTCCTCCTAACAGGCTTTCTATAATATCTGTGTGGAGGTTCAAGACTAGAACTGCTATATTCTGATTCAGAGGTAAAATCCAGGCTTCTCTGCCGGTTCTTTCTATGCCCACACCCTTTGCACTTGCCTTGTAAGTAGTGGTCAGTCCTTCTGGGCTTAGCAGAATTAACAGCTTTTAAATCCTGCTTCCTTCCCTGGTTTACTGGCCTTTTCCTCTGGCTCCTAGCCTGCAACCGGTCCTGCCTTTGAACAGACCCTCTTTGCAGTCTTTCTGGTGTATGAGCACATACCGTTTGATCAGTACCTGATTCCTCCTCCCACTCAGCTGATTCTTCAAAGAAACTTTGTCCTCGGGGTTTTGCTAGTTTCCCTTTAGCATTGCAATTCCCTTTGCACCGTCCTGTGCCTAGTCCTCGTGTGTGTGAAGCTCTGGAATCAACTCTCAGCTGATCCTCCAGCTCCTGTTCATCTCTCTCCTCACTTCCTGTGTGACGCAGCTTATATGTTCTGTGAACTGTTTGCTTCTCTGACCCCACCCTCTCTCTGCTTGCAGCTGTCCTAGAGGTTGGGTGTGGCTTCAAGCTAACCCTGCTTCTATGTGCCTTAGTTTCATTCTCTCTGTGGGAAATGTGCTTCTGTGATCCCATCCCCCGCTTGTGGGAACAAATCTCAGAGTTTTTTCTACTTTTAAAGGGCTCTGCAGCCTTCACATCATCACATATCCCCCACCTTAAGCAATTGCCAGCTGGCGCACCCACGCGCGCATAGCTGGAAATCCCAACTAATGCTCTTGGGTTATTGTCTGGACTTGCAGCTACTTTATCGACCCGCTCCTGCCATGGGCGCAATACGTTGATGTGGTACACCTGTCGCCTGCCCTTCCCTGTCTCTAAGGAATACGTCACCGGACCCACCTGTTTTAATACCTTATAGGGCCCCTTCCAGGTATTTTCAAACTTGGAGGCGGCAGCGGCCACCATAACTAGTACCTTATCCCCCACTTGTAGGACCCGCGGTCGGGCTCGCCTGTCGTGATAAGCCTGCTGACGAGCCTTGCTCGTCTTTAAATTTCCTTCTACCACTTCCGCCATACGGCGTAAGCGGCCTTTTAAGTCTATCAAAAATTGGGGCACCTCCTGCCCGCCCTCTATGGGTGCTATCCATTGCTCCCCCAGTATGTCCAGCACTCCTCTCGGCGTCCGCCCATACATAAGTTCGTAGGGAGAAGCGCCTGTGGATGCTTGCTTCCTCTCCCTACAAGCATATAACACTAATGGCAACATGGTGTCCCATTCGGCCATGTTACCCTCAAGGGACCTCCGCAGCATATTTTTCAAGGTCTGATTAAACCTTTCCGTCAGGCCGTTAGTCTGTGGATGGTATGCTGCAGTACGGATATGCTGGATTCCAAAGGCCTCCCATAACTGTGCAAGGTATCGGGACATAAAGTTACTCCCTCTGTCAGATAATACCTCCCGTGGGAACCCAACCTCACAAAAAATTTTCACCAATTCCAACGCTATGAGGCGAGCGGACGTATTCCGTAAGGGGGCGGCCCAAGGGAACCTAGTGGCATGATCAATGACGACCAGTATGTACTGGTAGCCTCTGGGCGTTTTTACCAACGGCCCGACTATATCTACCGCTAGTCTATGTACTGGTCTGGCTATGACTGGCATCGGAATTAAGGGAGCCTCCGGTGGATAAGCCGTCGTGACCCTCTGACAGGCCGGGCATGACGCGCAGAATCGCGCTGTCTCCCCAAAGACCCCGGGCCAATAGAACCTAGCCAACACTTGCTCCAAAGTGCCCTGTGCCCCTTTATGTCCTCCCAATGGGTGATCGTGTGCTAGTCTCAACACTACACCCCTAAAAGCTTGAGGTATCACTAATTGTTTCTTTGTGCCCCCTAGGCGGGTATCTGTACTTTCCCTGTACAAGATATTGTCCTCTAATAGAAATCTTGGTAGTGTCTCCGATCCCTTCGTAGCGTACTCATACGCTCGACGGAGAGTAGGATCGGCCCTCTGTTCTGCAGGGAATGAGGGAAATTTTTCCTTTAATTCAGCAGGAACCCAGGGTAGTTCCTGTCCTGTCATTATTTTAACCCTATTTTGTGCCCGGGTCCTCCTCTCCCTTCTCCTTTCAGGTTTCCCTTTCCTAGGAGTGTCTTTGGCCTGAGTAAGCAGGTCTTCCTGGAAGGATGTTCCTGGCACTGGGTCTACTTGTGAACCAATTTCTTCTCCTAAGGGCTTATCCCCTGTACGGGTAGTGATCATACCCATTCTTTCGGCTAGTCTGGGGTCAACTACCTTGCCTACCTCGGGTAAGGTCTTCTCCCTGACTGTGGTATTCATAATAGCCCTATTCTTAGCTAGCATGGGGTCAGCTACCTTGCCTACCTTGGGCAGGGTCTTCTCCTCAGCTAAATCAACTTGCGGAAAGGTAGCGGGTGGGTAGTTTTCCACCTGCAACTCCTTAGCCAGACCTTTCCGAAATTGTGGCCAATCTCGGCCTAAGACTACTTCGTGTGGAAGCCTTGGTACAATGGCCACTTGCACTTGTTTCTTGAGACCCACTCCCTCTATAACCACCGGGTGTATAGGGTAGGTAGAGGCTGCGCCATGGACGCACCGGATCCGAATATGATCCCCAGAGCTTGGCAGCGAGGGTTTTTCTTTTGCCTCTATCTGTTGCCAGAGCTTCCGGGAGATCATAGACTGATTCGCCCCTGAATCTAAGAGTGCCTCAGTTGGTATTCCTTCTACCTCCACCCTCAGTAGGAATCCCTCCCCTGTATCTCGGTGCTGGGTAGTGATTAAAGCCTTCCGGGCCTTACAGTGCCTTTTCACGTGCCCCACTTCTCCACACGAAAAACACTTTCTTAACACATTTCTCTTATACAGTTTCACATTACTATCTGTAAATTCATCCAGCTTAGCTTTCCTTTCTAGTAACTCCACTTTGTTTTTAAAGACGCCTTCTTTCTCCAGGCTCAACTTATTGGCCTCCAGAAAGCGGTCTGTTAAAGCAATTGCTTCTTGCGTGTTCTTACAGCTTTGGAGTACTAGAAAGGTATGCACGCTGCTCGGTACTGCTTCCATGAACTGTTCAAGAATTATTGTGTCTAAGATAGCCTCTATATCTTTACCTTCAGGCATCAACCATTTATAAGCCAAATTCTTTACGCGGTAATATAATGCCTGAGGTGTTTCCTCTGACCTCAATTTACATGACCGTAGCTGCCTACGGTAGACCGCTGGATTTAGACCCAAACGATCCTTTACCGCTTGTTTTACCTCTTCATAGCTTGTAACTAAACTAGCAGGCATGGCACGGTAAGCTGCTAAGGCTTCGCCTGTAAGCGAGGCAGCAAATCTTAGCGCCCACTGTTCTTTAGGCCATTTTGCTAGAATAGCTATACGCTCAAAAGACTCAATGTAGTCGTCTACATCGTCATCCTTTGTTAGACGACCTCCTGCAAAAATCCCAGTCCCTGACCAGTCCCAGTCCCGACAATCTGCCCTTGCACCTGGCATAGTCCTGGCAGCATCGTCCTTTTTTCCTTGGGCCTCAAGCCAACTGGACATTGCTTGTATAACCGGTGCTTGTTGTGATTGGAACAGCGCCTTCGCCTGTTCCAGGCTCCTCGTGGACAACTCTTGCTGTTGGGCTATCCGACCAGCCGCCCAGTCCAAGATGTCTCGAGACTCCATCTTCTTTCCTGTAAAAACACAGAAACAAAGCACCAAGTGCGGAACCTTCCACTTCACCCTTGTCTTGGTGATTATCCCAACAGCCACCCTCTTACACCAGTGCTTATCCGGTCCAACCCTCCAGCCTACGGGTTACCTTATACTGGTGCAGAGTCTCACTTCATCAACTCCGTTGCCCTGGACTCGGGTTCCAGTGGTCACTCCGGCTTTCCTTCCGCTCCGCAGACCTTGGAAGTTGATACAGCTGCTCTAGGATTCTCTTTCCTGTGTTTGTAGATGACCTCTCCGTTGTCACGTGACTCCAAACGAAAAATCCAACACACTACGCCACCTGTGACGCCTTCCACCGCTCTCACCGCACTGCCCCTAGGGGTGGCACGGCAGATTGTCTCTGTTTGATCACTTATAGTGCTATTTAGTATAGACACTTGCCTAATGAGAGACGGTGGATCACCTCCTTAATTGTAGTTGTGGTTTGCTTTTGATAGCAGTCCGAATAGAAGGAGCACAGGACAATTTATAACATAAATTGCTTTTATTTTTATTTTTTCTGTAAGGAAATCATTCGTGGCAAAATTCCAGAAAGGGAAAACACATGCAACCAAAAGTATAGGATTCTTCTCCAAAATGTGCAAGGTGAATTTCTTCCATAAACTTCTCAACCTTGATAGCAGTATTTTCTAGTATTTACAAACGCAGTAGAAATATCTTTGTGCATTACTCACAAACTTAGGCAATATGAAAACTTTACTTTCCTTGCTGACTTCAAGTTTAAAACATCACTCAGAGTGCTACCTCTTAGCTTTTAAACCACTAGCTTTCTCAGCTGACGTTACAGCAGCAATAAAACTAGCTAGGCTTTCACATGAGGTTTCTCTTATCCACTTGTCTGCTTTCCAAGCATACAATGATATCTGAACTCCTGACGTCTTCTTACTTGTTTCATACAGCATACAGGAAAAGCTTTATACATTAGACACACACAAACTGCAATCCATCGATTCAGCAGAGGACATTGATTTATCAGAGAGACAGTCCACGTCCATTTCTGTTGGGGAATTGTATGGCTCTGAACTTGGGGTAATCTCTGGTTTAACCTGTTGTATGTTCTTCAGAAGCTTACAAAGGTTTCTCCACTTTAGCTCACGGTTCCCCTCTGTAACTGGGTTTGAACCTTTTGCTTTTCTCCCCCTTAATAGTTTCTCATCAGGAAATGCAAAAGCTTCTTGACTAGCAGTAACTCTCCTCCTAACAGGCTTTCTATAATATCTGTGTGGAGGTTCAAGACTAGAACTGCTATATTCTGATTCAGAGGTAAAATCCAGGCTTCTCTGCCGGTTCTTTCTATGCCCACACCCTTTGCACTTGCCTTGTAAGTAGTGGTCAGTCCTTCTGGGCTTAGCAGAATTAACAGCTTTTAAATCCTGCTTCCTTCCCTGGTTTACTGGCCTTTTCCTCTGGCTCCTAGCCTGCAACCGGTCCTGCCTTTGAACAGACCCTCTTTGCAGTCTTTCTGGTGTATGAGCACATACCGTTTGATCAGTACCTGATTCCTCCTCCCACTCAGCTGATTCTTCAAAGAAACTTTGTCCTCGGGGTTTTGCTAGTTTCCCTTTAGCATTGCAATTCCCTTTGCACCGTCCTGTGCCTAGTCCTCGTGTGTGTGAAGCTCTGGAATCAACTCTCAGCTGATCCTCCAGCTCCTGTTCATCTCTCTCCTCACTTCCTGTGTGACGCAGCTTATAGGTTCTGTGAACTGTTTGCTTCTCTGACCCCACCCTCTCTCTGCTTGCAGCTGTCCTAGAGGTTGGGTGTGGCTTCAAGCTAACCCTGCTTCTATGTGCCTTAGTTTCATTCTCTCTGTGGGAAATGTGCTTCTGTGATCCCATCCCCCGCTTGTGGGAACAAATCTCAGAGTTTTTTCTACTTTTAAAGGGCTCTGCAGCCTTCACATCATCACAATATATATTCATATATAACTTGTATATAGTTTTTCACACTGTTCGGTATTATACCACATTATTTGTTCTATATTTCATATGATGTTCCTTGTAAATAAGTTCTGTTATATTCCATTGTTCCATGTAAAACAAACTTGATTTGTTAATTATTGTTACCTGTAAACCGCAACTGAACTTTGGAAGATGCGGTATATAAATGTGAATTAAATAAATAAATAAATAAATAAAAAATTACAGACCACCACAGTGAATCTCTTGTATTGAGCAAAAAAATGTAATTGTGTAATTCTGGTTTTGAAAGAAGAGTACTGGTTTCCTATAGCAGCTAGAGTCAGCTTCAGTATCCAGATGTTGAAATTTACAGATTTTACACAGGTTTACCATTCTATCTTATTTCAAAAATGGTCCCTTATTATCCTTCCAGAGCACTGAAATCCTCTCAGGATCAATTATTGATTTTTTTTCCCAAGCTAAGATAGAAAGGATCTAGGCATTTATGGTCCGATATTAGAAAGGCATTTACACGGTTTACAACCCTGTAAACCATGTAAATACTGCTCATCGGGATATTCATTGGCACTAACATGTTTAGTGCCACTGAATATCCCCGATCTTCTCCCCTACATGCCCCGATGCTAACCGCTTAGCATCGGGACATGCCATGGGTGTTCTGGGGCATGTCGTGAGCAGCGATAGAGGATAACCAGGTAGCGGTGATATTGCACTGCTACCCAGTTAGCTTCTATTGGTAAAACATAGGCGCAGAAGCTAACTGGGCAGTGATGCAATATCGCCATTACCCAGTTAACCTCTGCGGCATCTGGGCATGTGCAGCAACCCCAGATATTCAATACCGGGGCCGCATATGACCCTTTCATTGAATATCTGAGGTTAGAGTATGGCGGTGATGGCTAAGCGCTGTACTTGCGCCTACCCGTCCTAACTCAATATGGGTCCTTAGTCTTTTCATATATATCGCCTCAAAATGATGCAATTCATGACCTAATAAATTGAGGTTGGAAAGGTCTTTTAAAAATCTTTAAAAGGGATGTTAAAACCTGGCTTTTTGTTCATTTTTTTTAGTTAAGGCATCAGACACTGGGTTATTGCATCTGTGATTGATTATCTGGGATCTCTTCCGTTTGTAATTTTAAGAAAATTATCAGGAGAGCTTTATTTAGCTTCTGGCTGAGCAGAAAAAACAAAACTGAGGGGTAGAGGAGAATGCTTCTTGTGAATGGCCCATTTATGCTCAGAACTTTACATGAAGTTCTCAATTCTGGGAGAGCTGCTCATTGTGGTGACATGCGATGATGTTTCTCATTTGTGTACCTGCCACAATCCTCCTTGTCAACAGAAATTATGCAATGCTGTACTAGCAGATATGAGAAAGTAATAACTGAAATAAAAGGTTTCTTAAGGAACTTTATTAAGATATTGGCTTCTATTGCTAGATTCATTCACCCCGTGCCTGTCTTCCCCCAGCTCAAGATCTTGGGTTTCACGTTTGATTGTCATCTTACTTTTTCTTCTCAGATCTCCAAAACAGTTAAGTTGTGTTTTTATTTATTTATTTATTTAATTTACATTCTCTTATATACTGCGCTATTCTGCATCAGTGCAGTTTACATTGAACAAACTGAAATTACATTGAACAGGGCATTATAACTTGGAGATAACTATTTTACAGGGAACATGGGCTATGGAGGGTTAAGTGGCTTGCCCAAGACCACAAGGAGCACCTGTGGGACTAGAAACCCCAGTCCTTCTGGCCCAAGGTTGCTGTCCTCTAGTGGGATTTGAACCCCCGACCTTCTGGCCTGAAGTACCTTGCCCCAACCACTAGGCCACTCCTCCACTCCATACTATGAGCCTTTTGCCCTTAGTTGGAGCAGCCTGCTCTTACTACTCTAATTTTCACTTTAGTAATTAGTAGATTGGATTATAGGAATTTGCTTTATGATGGTCTTTCTTTGAGTGCTGTTAAGCGGCTACAAAGAATTCAGAATGTGATCGTTAAGCTTCTTACTTGTTCTTGATCCCCCGGTTTGGCTGCGTCCATGGATCTGCACTTGCTCGATGTCCATAGGGCTCTTAAGCGGTACTTGAAGGTGACAGAGGTATTTTGGCGTTCAGAGTGCCTCTTCATGCTATTTGCTGGGCCTCAGAAGAGCAAGGCAGTTTCTAAGGCTACTGTTTCCCAATGGGTTCGAGGCGCTTTTGAATCCATGTATCTGATGAAGGGGTGTGTTGTTTCGGTGTGGGTGCAGGCCCATTCTACTAGGGCTCAAGTGGTTTCTTGGGCAGAGTTCAGTCTGGTCCCGCTTCAGGACATTTGCAAGGCGGCAACGTGGTTGTCGCTCCATTCCTTTGCGCGCCATTACAGGCTGGATGTACCGACCCATCAGAACATGGATTTTAGGCCTCGAGTGCTCCAGTTTCGGGGTCCCCGCAAATGGTAGTACTGCTTTGTTACGTCCCACACATCTGGACTGGTCTGGACTGAAATTAAGCCTTACCTCTAGTCCAGTCCAGGACCAACCCGTGACTTGGCTACTGGTTTTGCTGGTCTTGTGCCTGTTCTAGAAGAAGATTATGGCTGGTGCAAGGTGAGTTTGGCCAGCTGATTGTATTGGTTCTCTCTTGTTCCTTTTTCATTTTTTCTTGGGGGTTCCACAGTGCTGTTGCACTGCTTGCTCTCTCTGTTGCGGACTCTTGTTCCTTGATGGGGGGAAGAGTTTTGTTCTGGCGCTATTAAAGCCAACAAAAAAAAAGGGAATAGATGTCAGAGCTGTGCACGGTTTTGTGGTGGTGTGCGTCTCATGGCAAGGCTGGTGGAGATGATGGGATTCTGGGACTCCATTCTTTTGCTTTGTGAGATTCATACTGACTTTGCAGAGGAGTACAGGCTATTTAAGAGAGGTCTTGAGTTTGTTCTCAGTCTCCATCTGCTGGTGGATGAGCATAATCCATGTGTCTGGACTGGAAAGAAAATTAGCAGGTAAGGACTAATTTCACCTTCACACTCACTGACACCAAATTTCATCTGCCATCTGGATACCCAGTCTCCCAATTTTTTAAGGTTCTCTTGCAATTTTTCACAATCCTCTTATGTTTTAACAGTTTTGAATAATTTTGTGTCATTTGCAAATTTGATCACCTCACTTGCTGTTCCCATTTCCAGGTAATTTATGAATATTTTAAAAATCAGTGGCCCCAGCAGAGATTCCTGAGGTACTCCACTGTTCACCTTTCTCTATTGAGAAAATTGACTATTTAGCTCTACTCTCTGTTTTCTATCTTTTAACCAATTCCAGTCCACAGTCGAACACCTATGCAATGACTTTAGAAATTTCCCATAGAGTCTCTCATGAGGGATCTTGTCAAAGGCTTTTTGAAAATCCAGATACACTTTATCAACCGGCTCACCTTTATCTATCTGTTTATTCACATATTCAAAAAATATAGCAGATTAGTAAGACAAGACTTTCCTTGGCTGAATTTATTTATTTATTAGTATCTGTGTTGACTTTGTCCCATTAAGCCGTGACGATCTATCTGTTCGGTAATTTTGTTCTTTATAATGGTTTCTACCATTTTGCCCGGTACAGAAGTCAGGCTCACCAGTCTATAGTTTCCCGGATCACCTCGTGAACTCTTTTTTAAAATTTGGCATTATGTTGGCCACTCTGCAATCTTCGGGTACCACAGATGATTTTAATGACAGTTTGCAGATTATTAATAGTAGGTCTGCAGTCTCATTTTTGAGTTCTTCCAGCACTCTGGGATATATATAATCTGGTCCAGGTGATTTGCCACTCCTTAGTTTATCAAATTGCTGTATTACAATCAATGCACCAATTTTAATCTATATTGTTTTCTTGATCTGAGCTCTCATTGAAAAATTAGGGGCTTCTTTTCTAAAGGTTTTAACTCACAGCCCTTTTAATTCTATAGGTGCAGTAGCATTTAATGTACCTTAAGCTTTAGTAAACATGCCCCTTAGAGTCAATCAGTATTTTCAAGGATCTCATTTTAGTATGCAATTATACATTGTTACCTCTAATTGTAATAAACTTGGACCAAGACTATATTTTATTCCCATTTATAGCCATTACTTCTAATTTGCCAAAGTTAACAGTCAAGCCAGAAAAAATCATCTATATATATTCTTAAACCAATACCCAACTTCCAAAGCAGTTTACACAATGGTGTAAAATATTGTGTATGTGTATTATTTTATGTGCATGCCTTTTGTATTGCTACTTTGAACTATACGAGTAATAGACTTAAGTGGATTATACATTTTTTAAATAAATAAAAAATAAAGTATATATTAAATAGGGCAACCAACAAGGCCAAGCTTTGTGGCACATCCCTGGTTGTCTTGAACCTATCGGAGACATTATTATCAAACTTCACTTGTTGCCTTTCTATTTTCTAAATATAATTAAAACCATGTTAAAACTGTACCACCAATTCCAATATGAACCAACCTTAACATAAGAATCTGAGGAATAATGGAGTCAAAGGCTGTAGATATATTAATAAAAATAAATAAAAATGTTGATTTATTAGACTCCACACTTTTTGAAGTATGATCCATTAATGAAATAGCCAAAGTTTCAGCTCTTCCCTAAAACCATGCTGCAATGGATCCAAACTTTTTCATGATTCTAAAAAATCACGTGCTCAATACTACAACAAGGTATCATGCCCACATCTCTAAAAACCTCATCCATATGCCCAACACTGAAAAAAACCTACCCTGGACCCTTCTGACCCTTCATCATACAGACCCATCGCTAGCCTTCCATTCGCAGCCAAGATTGTTGAGAAAACCATCCAGCACCAACTTCAAGACCATGTTAGTAGGCACAACCTTCTGAACCCACAACAAAATGAATTCTGCCCACACCACAGAGTGGAAACACTTCTAAGCACCCTGGTAAATACTCAAATCCAAGGAATATAGCACATCAACCAAGGCATCCTACTAATCTTCTTAGACATCTTGTTGGCCTTTGACACTGTAAACCACCACATCCTCCTGCAACGTCTCCGAACCAATGGAATTCAAGGCACAGTACTTAAATGGTTCACATCCTACCTCACAGATCAACACCTACAAATAAAGATCAGCCAATACATCTCCGCGACATACAAATAGACTCAAGGAGTCCCCCAGGGATCCACTCTCTCTGCACTCCTTTTCATCCTGTACCTTCAACTGATCTGTACAATCATAAGATCACACAACCTCAACGTGCACATCTATGCCGATGATATCATGATCTATTGACCAATCAACATAAAACAACCCTCACTATCTGCCCACCAAGAATGTTTCACAGATGATGGCTAAAAGACAACAACCTTCCAATCAACTACAAGAAAATGGAGGCATTCTATATAACTAAAGATACCACCTTTGTTCCCCCTCCCTCAATAACACTGAACAACACGACAATTAAAACCCAGCTGAAGTCAGATACCTTGTAATACCCGTCGATCATCACCTCACAATCAAAGCTCAACAAAAAGCTCACATCAACAAAACCCCCTGCAATATATTACAAAACAAAGACTCTTCAACATCTCCAATCACTCCTTGAACCAACGGACTTTTGTACTGTGCTACAAGCCTCCATCATACCACACCTGGATTACTGCAATGTTGTCTACCAAGGCCTACCAAAATCCATGCTCCAGCCCCTGCAAACAGCTCTCCACTCAGCAGCAAGGACCCTACAAGCAGCAGCAAAACACGACCACATCACACTTATACTCAAGCAGCTCCACTGGTTTCCACTACAGAGCCAAATAAAATTCAAAACTATCACGCTTACCCATGCTTATCCACTCCAACCCCACTACACACCTCCACACAATACTCCAGACCTCCCAACCACACAGATCTAGACAGACCTCCACAATGAACACCCTCACCATCCTCCATACCAGAACCAAATCCAACCAGCAAGCATGTAAACGAGCCTTCCAATTGTATGCTTCCTTTATATGGAAAACTCTACCAGACAGGATAAGGAACATTACAGATTTTGAATCCTTCAGAAAACATCTGAAAACACACCTATTCACAGAACATTTCAACCCTATCATATAATCTCCCACAGAAAGAACATATCCAGATGATTATTACTGCCATTATTAATAGGTATAATTGTATATAGTTTAAGACGTTGTTATAATGTCTTCTTAAGTTTGTTCCCTATAAACTGCTTTGACCTGGTGAAAGGGTCAAAGCAGTTTACAGGGAACACCATCCTTACCACAGCGGCACAAGTAACCCCAAAAACTCATACACTGAAATACCGTAAAAGAGCACCTTGGTACTCTATAACCCTACATAATCTAAAAACAGAACGCTCCGCAGACCTTGTTGGCAGTATTGCACCAGGAAAGTAGGCTCCTGCCTGGTAGAGTGATTAGTAGTGAACTGGTCTGCTCGGCACGAAGGGTGTGGCAACATTTGAATAGGCTCTGGGGTGAACCATCAGGGGTTTCAAGCTGGCTACCCATACAGGGGAATGATCAGTTTACACCAGGATCAGAAACGTCAGCATTTGTATATTGGAGGAGACAAGGCATATGTAACATTGGACATGTGGTGGATCAAATGGGGCAGTGTAAATCTTGGGAGACTTTGCGCTTGGAGTATGGACTTAGTAGTCGGCATTATTTCGCTTACGTGCAACTCTCTCACTATGTGGCTTCCCTACCACAGGATGCACTGCGGGTGGAAAGATCGGCACAGATATTAGAGTTCTTTGCACTGGGAGAGGAGTCACCGCCTACAATTGCACAGCTGAAAAGACGATTAGATGACTATAGTAGTTTGCCTGACTATAGGGTGGAAGAAGCTTTGTGGGCACAAGAATTGAATATCTTGGTAACCCCTGGTTCACTCCTTCAGGCCTTGAGTGGGATTGTGGGGCTGGTGAGGGGAGCTTGATGGCGGGAGGTACAGTTTAAATGCATCCTACGGGCACATTTCTCTCCAAGACGGGCATTACGATCCCATCTCACTGAGTTGGGCAGATGCCCAAAATGTCCCTGCCCTTTGGCGGACTTAGGGCATATGTGGTGGGGGTGTCCGATAGTTTGCCTATACTGGAAGAGGATAGCTGATTTTATGAGTAGGATTGTGTTACAGCGAATCCGTTGGACAGCAGCGCTTGTGGTGTTAGATCAGCTCGGACCACTCCACCCGAAAGGGAAATGGGAACGCCTTTTGGTCAGGAAGGCATGTCTGGTGGGTAAAGGCCCGATACTTCATAGGTGGAGAGAAGCGTCAGGTCCCACCTATTGGGAATGGTGCAACAACTTTCACCAGCTGATGCTTATGGAAAGGAGAGAGGCTAGAGGAAGTGCTCGACGTTGGGCCTTATTCCTGCTAATTTGGGAACCATATATTCAGATATTGAGGCCTCGTGTCCGGAATGAAGTGCTTCAATTGGGTTGAGAAGGTCGTGGGATACTAATAATATAATTACTATGCATGTTCACTATGGGGGGTTGGCTGCTGAAGGGGGAGGCTGTGGGGTGGGAGGGAGGTTGGTGGGGGAAGGGGGGGAGAGGGGAATATTGTAAATTTTTTTTTTTTTTTTTTGCTGTATATGTATGATTGATTTGTTGAGGAATCCTGGGCTGAGAGATCACCAGAAATGCCATTTTTTGTTGTTGTTGTTTTTATATACTATTTTGCATGTTCTGTATTTGGTTTTCAATAAACAGAGTTTACAAAAAAAAAAAAAAAAACAGAACTCCGACGGCTTGAACGCTGCTGGCATCACCAACGAGACCTGTCCGACCTCACCTCCTACACTGAAAAGCTCCGCACTTCCTGCAATGAAACTCTAAAACAGAAAAGAGAATACAACGAGAACATAATCCTATAATCCATAAATAAACCTAGGGAGCTATTCTCTATTGCCAAAGCTCTTCTAAAAGATACACCAAACCAAGAATTGGGGAAAAAAATCTCACCGTAAACCATAGCAGACCATATCCGCTCTAAATACACTTCACCCTCTTCCAAAACCAGCGCATATACTTATGCCCAAATGTCTAAGTTAACCCCCACAACAACATGGAACCAGTTTGACCCTCCATCCCTTAAAAACATAATAATAGATATTATTAAAAACCTTAATACTACCACCTCTGCTCTAGATCCATGCCCAGTCACATGGATTAAAAATAAAAAATAAACACTAAGCCCCTTCATACAATCCATGGTTACAACCTCCCTTAAAACTGGTATCATGCCTGCCCCGCTGAAAAACAGTTCCATCCGCCCCATCCTGAAAGGGAACAAACTTGACCCCACTTCACCAGCATCCTACAGGTCTATTTCAAGTATCCCCCTATTAGCAAAAATAACAAAAAAATTTGTACAAAACCAACTTCAAAACTACATTGATCCCCCTCGATCCCTTCCAACATGGTGTGGAAACCCTGATCACTTCCCTCCTCGTTTCGATAATAACATACACCCAATCTCCCGAACAAGGATGTTCACTATTCTTCCTTGACATATCCTCAGCTTTTGATTCTCTCCTCCACAGACAGCTCCTTAACAGACTCTATGACATAGGCCTTAGACACAACACTAAACTGGTTAACTTCATACCTTGAAAACAGAACACAACAAGTATGAATTGGCAATAAAACCTCCCATCCATTCACCATTCCTCAAGGAGTCCCCCAAGGCTCCAGCCTCTCAGCACTCCCCTTTAATATCTTCCTCCAACCTATATGCAAAATATTCCAAGAATACCACATACAATATCAACTATATACCAACGATATAATGTTCTTTGCCCCCTTCAACATATCCAAGCCAAACCTCTCCAACATCAGCAATTGCTTTTCTAAAATAAGTCAGTGGCTCCACCACCACAACCTTATAATTAACCAAGCCAAAACGGAAGCCATCCAAATCTCCTCCAACCCATCCTTTTTCTCCCCGCCCTCCATTCTCCTTTGGAACTTCACAATCAGAGTAAAGACGCAAGTTAAATACCTAGGATTAATAATAGACCAAAACCTTACTTTTCACCAACAGATAAAAAGAACAACTAATTCCATTTACCTCAAGATACGAACTCTAAGGAACATCCTCCCATTACTAAATCCTGACTCCTTCCGAACCGTATGCCAGGCCCTACTACCTCGACCCTCGACTACTGCAAACTTATATACCATGGTCTCCCAAAATACCCCCTCCACCCCCTACAGATGGCGCAAAATACTCTCGTGTGTCTAATAACAAGCTCACCACAACAAGCACACATCACCCCCATACTAAGAGACCTCCATTGGCTCCCTATACAAGCTAGAATAAAATTCAAAATCAGAACTGGGGTTTCTAGTCCCACAGGTGCTCCTTGTGGTCTTGGGCAAGCCACTTAACCCTCCATAGCCCATGTTCCCTGTAAAATAGTTATCTCCAAGTTATAATGCCCTGTTCAATGTAATTTCAGTTTGTTCAATGTAAACCGCACTGATGCAGAATAGCGCGGTATATAAGAGAATATAAATAAATAAATAAATAAATTACCTTAATACACAAAGTTCTACAAAATGAATCTGCTTCATGCTTAGTCTCGCTCCTTTCAAAACTAAACTCTACCAGACCTCTAGATCCAACACAGTAAACATCCTAAGTATCCTAGCACAAAAGAAAAAATGCACTCAGTCTACATGCAATCGTGCCTTCTCCTTCTATGCCCCCTCTCTATGGAACACCCCCCCACCCCCTGGACAGAGAGGCTATAATGACCATTCCAAATTCCACAAAAAACTAAAAACCTTCCTCTGAATGCTACTCGCTGCCCCCTTAAACCCATGAACCCCTTCTTACTCCTAATTAACCCCTCTTAAACAAAATAAATCCCCGTTCTCCCTCCCCATCCCCTCTTCCTACATACCTCTATCCTAACCCCCTAAATTGTTTTTTGTGTTCCTTGTAAAACAGCTGTAAACACACTATTACGTTTGTTCATTGTAAACTGTTTTGAATTGCAGAAAAATGTTATATAAAAAATGTTAAATAAAGGCCGTATATAAATATTGCTAAATAAATAAATAGTTGGGAACAAATTGTTTATTCAATTAATTTTCTAATTAATAGTATACTTTAAACTAATTGATAATGTCAATAATGGTAGATAAAGTATATATTTTTTTAATAATGGACAAACTGATGATGGCTATGATGAACGAGGTAAAACACCATTGCTCATGGAGCTGTTAATCATATCCCACAAATAAACAAATGCAGTCTCCTTGAACAATTTTCATATGGCGTAGGAATCACATCAAGAGCATTTAATCCTTAATGAAATTTTGCTTGATTGTCTCTATCTGCAAGCAAAAAAATGCTCCCATAATATCTTTGACCCTTTGAAACTCATATCACTACTATCTGATACAGTTAAATCAGAATACACTTTTGATTTAAAATAATTAGCAAACTCTTGTGCAGTTGGTAACAAATCAATTATATCTTCTGGTTCTTTCAAGAACTTACAGTATTAAATAGCTCAGCTGGCTTGGATATTGCATTCAATTTTTACCCTAAAATAACTTTTTTTTTTTTTTAGCTTCATCTGTCTACAATATTTGGTCCTTTAAAACTTAGCAATACATTACTCAAGTCCAGTTATTCTCAACCCAGTCCTCTGGGACCCCCAGGCCAGTTGGGTTTTCAGAATATCCACAATGAATATGCATGACATAGAGCTGCATGCACGGCTTCCATTGTATGCAGATCTATCTCATGCATATTCATTGTGTATTTCCTGAAAACCTGACTAGCCTAGGGGTCCCAGAGGATTTGTTTGCTTCCATCATTTATATCAGTAGTTCTCAATCAACAGATTTCACTTCCTTAACTTCCCACTATTGAGGTATCCCACATCTGTACCAATTCAACAGCCTTCTCCTCTGGAGCACCATCTCTATAAATCCATCCTTCACTAAAATATCTGATGATCAAATTTAACTCATGTAAACTTTCATTTCCTATTTTCTTTCATAGTTCTAACTTTGGATGAGCAGGTAATAGAAAAAATGGTCAGGCACCGGGCTGGCGCAAGGAGATGAGATGCCCTACCTTGCAACTTTGGTGCCGCGGGGCTTTTTGATTCCACCCCCTTGGACCACCCAATGCTGACTTCCTGTTTGTAAAGCTTGGGCATCGGAGGAGCCCCATGGCACTGAAGTTGAAAGGTAAGCACTGCGGGGCTGTTTGCAGCCATTTCTGCCACTGCAATTCCTGAAAGGGGCATCAGCGGTGGCAATGGGTGCCCCTGGAGGGCTGTCACTCTAGGTTACTGCCTAGTTCACCTAATGAGAGTACTGGCCCTGGTCAGACCATGGTATTAGTTGGCCCTATCACAATGATAGAATACCAAATCAAATCTATTACTGGCCAAATTGGTAATGGAATGGAAAGGGAAAGGGGAAGTAGATATAGCTTACACCTTTTTCAGAAATTCAATGAGTTTCATTCAGGTATTTTCCTGTCTCTGGAGGCTTACAGTCTACATTTGTACTTGAGGAAATGGAGGTTTTCGGTGACTTGCCCAAGCATAGGCAATGGTTCCACCAATATTTTGCACAACACGGCATCAACAATAGAAAACTTGGGGGCTGGGCTGCAGTTTGGTTTGTTTGGCCCCTCCAACCAAAAAGATATTCCGCTGCCTCTATGCCCAAGGTCACAAATAGCAGCAGTGGGATTTGAACCCCATTGTTAGCCCACTGCTTTAACCACTTGATTTAACTTTTATAATAATTTAAGTATCCCTACATCAGAGGAGGGAGGGATCAGACCTGCGTGCAAGCATGGAGTCGGAAGGACACGTGGTTTTTTTTTCAATTAGAGGTCGAGTCCATTTCGCTGCTGCCGGCCCAGCTGCCGCCGAGGAAACACAAAAATTGGCAGCAGCATGGCAAGGGTAGGCAGCATGGGGGGGGGGGGAGCCAAGGCCGGCTACCCCAAATATGCCCCTAATCTTTTGCGCCCTGTACGGCTGCACCACTCGCACAGGGCTAGGTACAGAGCTGGGTATGCACAGGGGCAGAATTTGGGCAGAGTACAGGTGGACTTTGCATGTATATGGTCTGCCTGTATTCAAGGTGCATTCGCTGACTCATAAACTAGTATTTTGTCTATATAAAATAATTCCAATGTAGTTGCTTCTGTAAGTGTCTACCCATAGCGTCCTGTTATAAAATTACTTTCCAGAGGTTCTTGTGCTCGTTATATATTGAAATAAGTAATACGTTTTTGAACTAAAAGGATCATACTGATTAATTTAGCATAGGCATGAGAGAAGAAAATGTATACGGAGCATCCACATAAATAACTCAAGGCTAAGAGATATATAATACAACATTAGAGAACCAAAGCCAATACACCTTTTTTTTTTTTGGAAAAAGAAAGATTCCAAAATTACTGAAGAGCTGAAATGAGAAATTGTGGAACTACATAAAAGGAAGGAAGACTGGGCACAAAGACATCTAAACCTCATCCCTGCAAGGCAGTTTCTGTTTCAGGATCAGAGTGTTTAGAGGAGGACAATCTCAGTTGCTTTTTTTTTGTTCTAGGTGTAAGGGTATTAAGAACATAAGATATGCCATACTGGGTCAGACCAAGGTCCATCAAGCCCAGTATTCTGTTTCCAACAGTGGCCAATCTAGGTCATATGTACTGTCACACCGCCGCCCTAGAGGCCAAGGTTGGAATGGGCAGGTCGGGTGGACATGAGAGTTTTTTCTATTTTTGAATTTGGTCTTTATGTAAGGGGTCTGGGTACTGTTCCCAGGACCTACCGGGGACCAAACTTCAAGAGAACACAACAGTCCGAATGTAGGGAAAGTAAGGCTTTATTTCCCTTTACGCACAATGGTTCAAACAGTGGAGACTACTTCAACAAAAAAAGGAAACCTTGCTTCAGGCAAAAAGAAGAAATATATTCAAACTTGCTTTGTCTACTGTTACTTCACAGGACTTTGTATAAACCAATTACACAGGCTTTGCTATGGAGCACTGCTTACATTTCATGCAAAGACATTAGGCTTCCTGCCTGGCAGTAGCTACAATCCATAGCGGTCTCAGGTGGGTCCTCATAGAATTCCACCTGCATAGGCTGAGGGTCAGATAACTGTGAATCTGTGTCGGTATACTTTTGTGGAGTGTACTGAGGCTTCTCATACAGCACATTCACTAGCTTCCAATGTTCTGAGTCTAGGTTTGGGCCGCGCCCATGTGAAGGCTTGTTAGGGCAGTAACTTCCTTTGGCTTGCTGCCTTATGTTACACAGTCTTTCTTTTACCAAAGGCTTGTGTCCTGTCTCACAGGCAGTTTGATAAGGAGGGCACACTTCTGTATCTTGTGCTTCCTGTCTCAGTAAGTTATAATGCTTAGGAAAATAAAAAGGTGGTTTACCTTGTTTCTTAGGATTATCCCAGCTAGTTGAGTCTCGAGGCCTAGTCCTGCTGTAGTTCAGCCTTACTCGAGCAGTAGGCTTCTCAGACTTCAGCTGGCCTTCCTGTAGAGTCACCACTCTTCCACACCCACACCTTCTGCTACTTGAATAAGGAGAGTTACCTCTTACAGCAATGGCTTCATCATTTCCCTGGTAACAGCCACAGTGTCCTGCATTTACTGCTGCCGGTTCCTCATATAAAACTCTGGGGTTTATTTCTCCCCTTGTGCCTTTCTTTCCAGTATCTCTCCGCCAAGAACTCCTGGAATTCTGTTGCACCGGACTTACTGTGCCTTCCTGCCAGGACCTCCTTCCTCTCTGGTACCCTTGCCAAGACTCCTTTTCTCTTTCAGCTTCTGCCACAGCCTCTGCTTTCCGTTGCTGCTGCTGGTACCACCGCTGGTGCTCTTCCTGATGCACTCTCTGCTGCTCTTCCTCCTGGTGCTCTCCCAGGTGTGTCCCCTGGTGCTTTCCCAGGTGCTCTCTGTGGTGTGCCTCTTTTACTTGTCCTACTTCCTCCTTTTCAACTTCCCAGCCTTTCTTCAGAGGAACTCCCCCTTTCCTGGATTGGCTGTTAGGTTGCATTACATTATCAGTTCTAGGGTGCAGTTCTCTAGGCCTTGGAAGGTCACTCCTGCTCCCCCTATCAGGCTCCTCATAGCATTGCAACTGATGTTGAAATCTTTTTTCAGGATTTAAAATCTTTTTCTCTGTGTGAATAGGCTCTGCAGTGCCACAGTACCTAGCAGTTTCCCCAAGGGACACAGGTTCCACAATGCTTGTATTGGTTCAAGCATTGATATCCTGGGTCCCTTCTTAATAATGGTTTATGGACCTTTCCTCCAGGAACTTGTCCAAACCTTTTTTAAACCCAGCTACATTAACAGCCTTTACTACATCCTCTGGTAACAAATTCCAGAGTTTGATTACACGTTGAGTGAAAAAATAATTTATTTTATTAGTCTTAAATAGTTTACCCTGTAGCTTCATTGCATGTCCCCTAGTCTTTCTATATTCTGATAAGGTAAACAATCGATCTACGTTTACCCGTTCCACTCCGTTCATTAATTTATAGACTTCTATCATATCTCCCCTCAGCCGTCTCTTTTCCAGGTTAAAGAGCCCTAACCTTTTTAGCCTTTCTTCATAGGAGTATCCTTCCATCCTCTTTACCATTTTGGTGGCTCTTCTCTGAACCTTTTCTAAAATCGCTATATCCTTTTTAAGATACGGTGACCAGAATTGCACACAATATTCAAGGTGCGGTCTCACCATGGAACGATATAGAGGCATTATAATATCTTTTGTTTTATTTTCCATTCCTTTCCTTATCATACCTAGCATTCTATTTGCTCTCTTGGCCGCCGCTGCACACTGGGCCGAGGGTTTTAACATGGTATCCACAATGACGCCTAAATCTTTTTCCTGGATGGTGGTTCCTAATGTGGAACTTTGCATCGTGTAACCATAGTTTGGGTTGTTCTTCCCTAGGTGCATAACCTTGCACTTGTCCACATTAAATTTCATCTGCCATTTTGATGCCCAGTCTTCCAATTTATCAAGATCCTCTTGCAATTTTCCACAATCCTCTTGGGTTTTAAACAACTTTAAATAGTTTTGTGTCATCTGCAAATTTGATAACCTCACTCGTTATTCCACTTTCCAGGTCATTTATGAATATGTCAAAAAGCAGCGGACCCAGCACAGATCCCTGGGGTACACCACTATTCACCTTTCTCCATTGGGAAAATTGGCCATTTAGCCCTACCCTCTGCTTTCTATCTTTTAACCAGTTCCTGATCCACAATAGTACACTGCCTCCTATCCCATGACTCTTTAGTTTTGCCAAAAGTCTCTCATGTCCCTCAAAGGCTTGTCAAAGGCTTTCTGAAAGTCCAGATACACAATATCAACTGACTCACCTTTGTCCACCTGATTATTCACTCCTTCAAAAAAACATCGTATTTCGGTTGTTTGAACACCCTTGGATGTATACCAACTGGCCCAGGTGATTTGCTACTCTTCAGTTTATCTAATAGTTGTAATACATCTTCCCGATGTATCGATATTTCCTTCAATTCTTCCGCACCTTTAAATACCACTTCAGTCATGAGTAACATCCCTACATCTTCCTCAGTAAAGACTGAAGCAAAGAATTCATTCAGTCTCTCCGCTATCGCCTTGTCGCCTCTTAGTGCTCCTTTAACCCCTTTATCATCTAATGGGCCAACTGACTCTCTCACAGGTTTTTTAGTTCGCGTTTTTGCTTCCGCAGCAAGCTTCTTCTCAAATTCTCCCTTTGCCTGCCTTATCAATGCCTTGCATTTGACTTGCCAGTGCTTGTGCTGTTTCCAGGTTTCGTCATTTGGCTCTTTTTTCCATTTCCTGAAAGATTCTTTTTTGGCAACAACAGCTTCTCTGACCTCACCTTTAAACCATGCTGGCAGTTTTTTGGACTTCCTTCCACTTTTCTTAAAGCGTGGAATATAGCTGGTCTGGGCTTCCAAGATAGTATTTTTCAACAACAGCCAAGCCTGATGTACGTCTTTAACCTTTGCAACTGCTCCTCTTAGTTTTTTCTTAACTGTATTCCTCATTTTATCATAGTCTCCCTTTCGAAAGTTAAAAGGTAGTACTGTGGATTTCCTTACTATCCCTCCTCCACTAATTAAATCAAAGGCGATCATGCTATGATCACTTTTGCCAAGTGGCCCCAACACCTTATCTCTTGCACTAGATCTGGTGTTCCACTAAGGATTAGGTCTAATATGGCTTCCCCTCTGGTCGGTTCATGAACCAGCTGCTCCAAGAAGCAGTCATTTATTTCATCTAGGAACTTTATCTCCCTAGCATGTCCTGCCGTGACACTGACCCAGTTGATACCGGGGTATTTGAAATCACCCATTATTATTACTGTGCTGTAACTTTTGTTAGCTTCCTTGATTTCTTTGAGCATTTCATCATCCATTTGGTCATTCTGGCCAGGCGCTCGATAGTACACCCCCACTGCCATTGCCTTCCCCCTTTTACATGGAATTTCAATCCATATAGATTCTACAGCAGATTTTGTTTCCTGCAAAACTTTAATTCTTTCTGACTCAATGCCCTCTCTAACATAGAGAGCAACCCCTCCACCAATTTGATCAGCTCTATCATTACGATATAGTTTGTACCCAGGTATCACAGTGTCCCACTGGTTGTCCTCCTTACACCATGTCTCTGATATTCCAATCATATCTAACCTTTCATTTAGTGCTATATATTCTAACTCTCCCATCTTATTTTTTAGACTTCTAGCATTTGCATACAAGCATTTTAGAGAATGTATTTTATTCATATTAATTTGGCTATTGTTAGACATGGGTAATTTAGGATCTTTAAGCTCTGTCTGCTCCTTACTTGAGGGCATTTGGGCTACTTTACTCTTTTGTGGAACCTCTCTGCTTTTGGTAGTATCCTTCAAAGATACATTCTTCCGAACCATCCGCTCTTGGGCGACTGTCGGCTTTCCCCTAATATCTAGTTTAAAAGCTGCTCTATCTCCTTTTTAAAGGTTAATGCCAGCAGCCTGGTTCCATCCCGGTTAAGGTGAAGCCCATCCCTTCGGAAGTGCCCCTCCTTTCCCCAGAATGTTCCCCAGTTCCTAACAAATCCAAAACCCTCATCTCTGCACCATTGTCTCATCCACGCATTGAGAGTCAGGAGCTCTGCCTGCCTTTTGGGTCCTGCTCGTGGAACAGGAAGCATTTCAGAGAATGCTACCCTGAAAGTTCTGGATTTCAACTTCCTACCTAAAAGCCTAAATTTATCCTCCAGAACCTCCCTACCACATTTTCCTATGTCATTGGTACCGACATGTACCAAGACAGCAGACTCCTCCCCAGCACTATCTAAGACCTTATCTAGGTGGCGTGTGAGGTCTGCTACCTTCGCACCAGGCAGACATGTTACCAGGCGATCCTCACGTCCACCAGCCACCCAGCTATCTACATGCCTAATGATCGAATCACCAACTATAACGGCTGTCCTAACCCTTCCCTCATGGGCACATGGCCCTGGAGAAATGTCCTCGGTGCGAGAGGGTTTTATATCACCTGGAGGACAGGTCCTAGTTACAGGATCACTTCCTGCCACACCAGGGTGATGCTCTCCTGTCACGTGACCTCTCTCCTCCATGGCAACAGGGATGCTGCCAGACTGGAGGTGGGACTTCAGGACTATATCCCTGTAGGTCTCGTCTATGTATCTCTCTGTCTGTCTTATGCTTTCCAAGTCTGCTACTTTAGCCTTTAGAGAATGGGCTCGTTCCCTGAGAGCAAAGAGCTCCTTGCACCTAGTGCACACGTAAGACCTCTCACCAACTGGGAGAAAATCATACATGTGACACTCAATGCAAAAGACTGGAAAGCCCCCATCCCGCTGCTGGACTGCTGTCTGCATCTTAGTTTTAAGTTTGTGTTTAGATCTAAGTTCTTTACTTACTAAGGGTTGCTATGGATATTTATACTAATAAAACTGTACCTAATATGTGTAATATACCTTGTTCACCTGAAGCTTAACTAATCTCAGGTCCTTAGTGTATGACTGATTTGGGTAATGAGCTTCACCTGAGAGCACCTCCTGTCTTGTAAGATGTGTAAGTACCTATAAAGCTACGATTATCCCAGGGGAGGGAGGGAAATAACACTTATTAAAAGAGGGCTGCTGCACAGTACCCTGTCTTGTGCTGCTGAGGTAAGCTATATTCTGATTTGATTTAAATTATAGCTCTTATCTGCTGCTAGGCTCTAACTTCTTATGAAATTTAAACTACAAGCTCTCTGCTGGGTTCTAAATTTAACCAGAAAGCTCTCTTCTGTGTTTTAAATTTAAGCTAAAAGTACTTTGCTGATGCTAGGCCCTGAGTGACTATTAAATTTAAACTACAAGCTCTCTGCTGGGTATGAAATGTAACCAGAAAGTTTTGCTCTGTGTTTTAAAACTAAAAGTACTTTTCTGATGCTAGGCCCTGAGTGACTATTAAATGTAAACTACAAGCTCTCTGCTGGGTATGAAATGTAACCAGAAAGTTCTCCTCTGTGTTTTAAATTTAAACTTAAACTGCTGCTACTAGGCCCTGACTGATTTAACAAAAATAGTGGGTTCACAGATTAATTAGCTTTAATACAAAGAATTCCTTTTAGAAAATTACCAGAAGTATATACTCACAGTTGCAGATCTCTCTCCAGAAGTAACAGTCCCCTTTTCTAGTCCTTCAAGACAGCAATTGCTCTTGTTTGGCAAGTTATACTGGGCATAGCGAGGGGGCTTGCCAGAAAGCAGCCTCTACCAGATCAAGGCACGCCTCAGACCATGATATTTATTTATTTAATTAGACAGTTTTGTATACCACCTTATCCTTCAATCAAAGTGGTCAACAACACAATTGGAGGTATACATTTAACAGGAGGGGATATGACACACATATGTAAAGGCTATCTGCTTATAGCTCTAAATGGGAATGGGTAGTTGGGGCCATGTGGTGTGGGTAACTGGTGGGCCACTTGGGTGGTATCTAGTGCTTGGCAACTTAAGGTGGTTGCTCATAGGCCTCGGTGAAGAGAAGGGTCTTGAGAGCCTTGCGGAAGTCCTTGGTATCGTTTAGGGTCCTTAAGTCCATAGGGAGGGAGTTCCATAATGCAGGTGCCAATAGCGAGGGAGCTCTCTTAGATGTGGCTTGTTTAGTCTTGTCTTCATTCCAAAGCAACTAATGAGGCACGATAAGACTGTAACAACTATCACTCCAATCCCTTGGTCAGATCATCACTTAATTGAGTTTTCCTTGACATTAAATAACTCCTTTCAACAATTAGACTATGAGGGCACAACCAGACGCTTCAAGGCCTTTGATAGAGATACATTTATAAATGAAGTCATTCCACAATTAGAGCAAACCTTTGATACCCTTGATTCAGGTATAGACAATTGGAATTGCACTTTATCTAATACAGCATCAGCTCTCACTCGTTCTCAACCAAAGGCACATAGGAGATCTAATGCTCCTTGGTACTCAAGTGATATCAGGATTATGAAACGCACTCTCCAAAGGTTAGAAAGAAAATGGAGAAGATTTAAATCTCATGATCTACTGACCCAATACAGAGCTAGACAACTTTAATATAACGATCTTATAAATGAACGTAAGCAACTTTATCATACCAATATAATTATGAAATCTATCAATAGACCGAGGGAGCTTTTTAGCATTGTTCTAAAGCTCACAAAAGACTCTATGCAGCATCGTGCCCACCACATAGACCCACAGGTCTTTGCAGATTACCTAAGATCCAAAAATATCACTACTCATACATGCCCCCCTTCTACACTGACAAATGGCTATAGTTTCAACGATTCTCAACACATTTGGGAGAACTTCACTATTCCTTCATCCCAGCAAATTGAAGACATAATACAGGGACTTAATACAACAACATCACCTTCAGATCCTTGTCCAGTGTCTTGGATCAAAGCAACAAAACATCAGCTTTCACCTTACATTCATAAGATTGTTAAGAACTCCCTTCAACAAGGATACTTACCACAGTCATTAAAACAAGCCATGATTCGGCCAGTCCTTAAGAATAACACACTAGGCCCTTCTGATCCGAAATCTTACCGCCCAATTTCCAGCTTACCTTTCCTTACCAAAGTCATTGAAACGTCAGTACAAAATCAACTTCAGGATCACTTGGACTTACATGCACCACTGGACATTCACCAGCATGGCTTTAAACCACAACACAGTGTTGAAACCTTGCTCACCTCTCTTTTTGATAATCTTTTAAGAGGTATTGATAACATTAAGAATGGATTCCTGTTAGTATTCATGGATGTTTCAGCTGCTTTTGACACAATATCTCACTCTAAGCTACTACACTGTTTGCATCATATAGGTTTACGAAATAATACTTTAAACTGGTTTAGTTCTTACTTGGAAGGTCGTATGCAACAAGCCAAATGTGACCAGAAAAAATCTTTGCAATTCCCAGTCATTCAAGGAGTGCCTCAGGGTTCAGCTTTATCTTCTATTCTGTTCAATATTTATATCCAACCTTTATGCAATATTATTAAACTACACAAATTCCATTATCTCCTTTATGCTGATGACATAATGGTATATATCCCAATTGTTTTACAATCTCTTGACTTTTCAGCAATTTCTAGATGTCTCCAAGACATGAATACCTGGCTTTCAAATAACTTTACACTTAATTATGACAAAACTGAGGTAATGTTTGTTACTAGGAACCCTAATTTCATTCCTCCAAATAATATTGATTTATTAGGTAGGCCCATCAGTTAAAAACGAAATCAAATACCTTGGCATAATTTTGGATAAGGCATTGAACTTTAAATCTCACATTGCTAAAACCCTAACAAGACCTATCATCGTCTAAAGATTGTGAGAAAACTAAAGCCATTACTTCATCAAGGCCATTCCTGTACCGTTTGTCAGGCTCTCATCACCCCCCTCCTAGACTACGGAAACCTGCTTTATCAAGGCCTCCCTCAGCTAACTCTACACCCTCTCCAGATGGTTCAGAATACTGCTGCATATATTATTACTGGTACAGCAAAAACAGATCATATCTCCCCTGTCCTGCAACAGTTGCACTGGCTTCCAGTAAGTGTCAGGTCAAAATTCAAGACACTTTTAATTATCTTTAGGATTTACAATCACCTGTCAGCAGATGCTTTACAAAATATTATAACTAGAGACATTATCAATAGACCAAGAAGAAGCAGCACCAATAATGACAACATAATTAGTACCCCTGCTGAATACTGTAGGACTAAATAAGAAACTTCAAAAAGAGCTCCTTCTTTACTGGCTTCCAAACTTTGGAACTCTCTCCCGATGGACCTCAGAATTATGACTGATATCAAAGATTTTCGCAAGGCCTTGAAGACCCTGCTATTTGCTGAAACTTATAATTTGATATATAATTAATAGTTTTTATCAATAGGCCCATTTTTTACATTAATTCATCTTAGTTTTATCTGTTAATGTCTTATCTACCCTATGTCATTTGTAACCTTCCACTTGTATTGTGACAACTTTGATTGAAGGATAAAGTGGGATACAAATCTGTCTAAATAAATAAATAAACCTGTGGGTGTGCTGATCATGTTGCCATTGTTGGTTCTTCTAGGCCTGTTACTGACATCCTTGATTATTATATCCTGGAGTGCATCTGGTATTCTAATCCTTCCATGCTAAAATGAGGGAGAATCAGAAACCCCATCAATAACAAATAGATTTGTCCCCAAGGAATTGAGTCAGGGATGAAAAGCATTTCCTTCTACTTAGTACGTGGTAGGAAAGGTCCTGAATCTTTACAGCCTTTGAAGGTAATAAAGTCCAAAATGATGAAAACAAGCAGTCATGAGGCTCAGACTCATATCTAGAGAGTTAGTGCCTCTGCACATTCTGTGGGTCCACCCAAATTCTGCAATAGTTGTCTATTCTGGTATGCACAATTTAATGATATCATTCAGAAGAGAGGGCACATCTTCAGGCTCCTCAGTCTCAGGAATCCCAAGGATTCCAATGTTGTTATGCCTTTGGCCATTTTCCAGCTCAACGATAAGGTCTTTGATTTTTCTCAGTCTTTTCCAGCTCTTTCATTTTGGAGTTGAAGAAAGCAGTAGAATCAATCTATTTTCCAATATATATTTCATTTTGGGCCACAGGTCCAAGGTTTATGGTGTAGGCAGTGATGGGCATATGCAGAGAGCAAGAAAAGTGGTTTGAGTGAGTTTTTATTATCATGCTCATCTGTCTTTACTTGTGGTATTTTATTTTATTTATTTATTTATTTAACAATTCTTTTATACCGCGCTATTACAATCAGTGCGGTGTACAATGAACAAGAACATACTACAATGCATACAAGTAACATTGAGTTTTACATTAAACAGGGAACTTCAACAATAGGACAACCGGGGGAACTATGTACAGATTAACTTAATGTACTATGTACAGATTAACTTAATGTTATATACAGTAATATGAAACTCGTTTGGATGTTGTAATGTGGTTCACTAATAGGACTAGAGAGAAGGTTGACCAGCTAGCCCTTTTCAGGTTGTATTGCGGAGCTAGTTTTGATAATGTCTAGGTCAGTGATGGCTAACCTTTTTGAGCCCGAGTGCCCAAACTGCCGCACAAAACCAAAGAATTTCCTCAAAGTGCCAGCACGTCATTTGCATAAGTGGTCTTATTTGCATAAATATTTGCATAATGTTACCATACACTAACTTTTAGTAAACATGTCTCTTAATGAGTGTATGGATAAAGAAAGACTAAAAGATTTCTACATTACTATAATCCAGTGCCAACCGCCAGGCACATTAGGAACTACTACAAACGCTGCCCATTTAGAACCCATAGCAAACCCGCCGTATCCTGACAGCATTACCAGGACTCACAAAGCACCATACCCTACCTATCAAAAGGCAACACTGCAAATATTAAACCAATACATTTCAGTGAATACTGGGGAAAGAGAACAAGTGGCAACGTCAAATAGGAATTTCCTCTTGTACCAAACAAAGCGCAGATGTTAATGATGCACATTTCCCAGAGCTGACATATTCCAGTTAATAAATTCAAAATAAAGAGATATCGTTCTACCTTTTGTGCATTTTTTTTCAGTTGCAATTGGTCCAGCCATTTTCTTCTGGTTTCTTCTTCATGTTTTCTGCTAACTCTCCATCGTCTGCTGTCCATTTGTCCTTTCTTCTCTCTTCTAGTTTTTTTTCCATTCTCTCTCTCTCTACATCTGCTTTAACATACTAATCTTTCTCCTTTTGCTCTTTCCTCATTCCTATTTCATCCACACAAATTTTACCCCTCCATCCTCAATCCCCAATTACTCTCCCAATACCTGGCCAATTGTAGATTTTTCATCCCTCCTACACAAAATATTTTTCCCCTCTCCATTTTACTCTCCCAGCCCCATCCCATTCTAATCCTCCCCCAACATCAGCTCCCTTCTAGTTCCAGTCTCACCCAGCATCCATTCCCTTCTTCAAGCCCCCCACTTCCCCTCAGCCCATTTCCATTCCAAGCCCCGTCCCCATCAGCTATTTGCAGTTCAAGCCCCCCACTTCCCCTCAGCCCATTTCCATTCCAAGCCCCATCCCCAACAGCTATTTGCAGTTCAAGCCCCCTTCCACTCAGCCCATTTCCAGTCCTAGCAACCCCCCAACCCATTACCAGTCCTAGCCCCCCATAGCTCACTCCCAGTCCTAATCCCACCAGCCCATTTCCAGTCCTAACCTCCCCATCAGCCCACTCCCAGTCCTAATCCCCCATCACTCAATTTTTAGTTTAAGCCCCCCCAGCGCCTATCACCACTCCTAACCCCCCCCAGTGCCCATCACCACTCCTACCCCCCCAGCCCAGCGCCCATCACCACTCCTAACCCCCCCAGCCAGCCCAGTGCCCATCACCACCCCTAACCCCCCCCAGCCAGCCCAGTGTCCATCACCACTCCTAACCCCCCAGCCCAGTGCCCATCACCACTCCTAACCCCCCCACCCCAGCCCATCACTACTCCTAACACCCCCCAGCCCAGCCCATCACTACTCCTAACCCCCCCCACCCCAGCCCCTCCAATCACCCCTCCTACCCCCCCCCCCAGCCCAGCCCATCACCACTCCTAACCCCCCCCCAGCCCAGCCCAGCCCATCACCCCTCCTAACCCCCCCCCAGCCCAGCCCAGCCCATCACCACTCCTAAGCCCCCCAGCCCAGCCCAGCACCACTCCTAACCCCCACCCCCCACCCCCAGCCCAGCCCAGCCCAGCCCAGGGAAAATTAAAAAAAAAAAAGAAAACCTGTTTGCTGCCGCTGTCGGGGCCGCCGCGGCAGAATCGAGCGTGCCGCGGGGCCCCCCTGTACCCACCGGCAGAGCCTGTCCTCCCCGTAGCAGCTCTCTTTGGAGCTGCAGTCAGACGCGCCGGCTTGCAGAGCGCGAGGGAAGAGTTCCCTCGCTGCTCTGTTAAGCCCGCGGGGGCTGATGGGAAGTTCCCATCAGCCCCCGCGGGCTTAACAGAGTCGCGAAAGGGAAACTCTTCCCTTCGCGCTCTGCAAGCCGGCGAGTCTGACTGCAGCTCCAAAGAGAGAGCTGCTACGGGGAGGACAGGCTCTGCCGGTGGGTACAGGGGGGCCCCGCGGCACGCTCGATTCTGCCGCGGCGGCCCCGACAACGGCAGCAGACAGGGTTGTTTTTTTTTCGATGGCGGACCTTCCCGCGTGCCAGCTGCAAGGCCTTCGCGTGCCACAGCTGGCACGCGTGCCATAGGTTCGCCATCGCTGGTCTAGGTTGACTTCTGGGTAGCATTTTGTAAACAAGTGGTATTTCAATGCCTTTCTAAATAGGATTAGGTTTTTGATAGCACGGATTTCGTGAGGTAGCGCATTCCAGTTTAGAGGTGCAAATAAGGAGAAGGCCCTGTTGGAGGTGGCCTTAGTGCACTTCGTTATTATTTTTGGGACTATTAAGGTGTTCATTGATGTGGTTCTCCTTTTTCTGTTTTCCAGGGTGACATGGATGAGCTTGCTGATTGGCGTAGGGGGGCAGTTATTTAGTGCCTTGAAAGTAAGGACTAAAGACTTATACTGGATTCTGGCATGTAATGGCAACCAATGCAGTTCTTTCATGATGGGTGTTATATGGTCAGATCTTGATGAGCCAGAAAGGACTCTGGCGGCTGTATTCATGGCTAGGCGGAGCGGGTTCAAAGTTGATTGAGGGAGGCCATGAAGGATGATGTTGGCAAAATCCAGGTGTGGGAGGATTAATGCCTGGAAGGTTGTTCGGAAGTCTGTGGGATCAAGTAGGGAGCGGAGGTGACGTAGCGATTTGATCTTATAATATATAGTTTTTGTGATGTTCTTGACATGCGTTGTCATATCCAAGTGCTGATCCAATGTGATGCCGAGGTAACGGATGGTGGCTTTTGATTTCAACTCTATGTTGTTGACGAGTAGAGATGGAGGAGGTATGAACTTACGGTTCCTTGTGACAAAAAGAACGTCAGTTTTGTTGTGGTTAATCCGAAGGTTTTGAGATAGTAACAGTATGATACCAACTGCTTTCCATACACTTAAGACAACAAAACTGCAACTCCAGCTTAAAACCCTTAAGAAGGAATTCCAGTTTTTTTGTTGTAAGGGCATGAGAAGCAAATGGTGTCATACCACAAAGCTAGGAGCCTCAGGTAAGTAGTAACTTTTCTCAAACAAAAGCAGATACTGGATTTAAAATCACCTTCCAGTCCCTGAAAAAGAAGTGGTTGATCTGTTTTCTGTGACTTTTCTGCTATCTATTCATTGTTAGAAAAGTCTGACGAAATGCACAGGGCACTAACATTTGAAATGAAATTCTGTCTAATCCATCTTTGTTTCTTTTGTGGAGTTCATTTACTGTTCACTGAGATATTTAAATAATTTCAGCAGTTCATTGTCTTTTTGGGAGAGTTTGTTCTTTTTTTTTCATGTACTGCACAGTTTTGTATGGGAGAATGGCGATCCATTCTTGTAGTTTTTCTTAAAGTCCATCTCTGCTTTGTTATCTTGATGACTGGGGTGGGATTGGGCAAGAGGAAGACAGGCTGTAAGATGCCAGCAGAGCATGAGACAAAATGTGAGTGAGTCATAGTGTAGTCAGTGCGTGGAGAGAGTAAATAGAGGAGAGCACTGGAGAGTATTCATATTGGGGTGGGAGTGAGAGGAGAGAGCAAAAGAGTTAATGAGGGTAGGGCACATCAAAGGGAGAGCCTGTGTAGGTTTGTTAACAGCAAGATCAAGTGTGAATGAGTGGAGAGACAGTGGAAGACAGGAGAGAGCTGGAGAGTGCAAATGTGAGAGGGGGAGTGAGAGGGCAGCAAAAGAGTGAGGGAGGGTGGGGGCACACAAAAGAGAAAGCAAGAGAGAGTGCTTGAGGCAGAGAAGATCAAAAACTGGGGCAGAGTAAGAGTATTATGGGGGTAGTAGGTCTCATTTGGGAATCTGACAGGTACTTGTGACCTGGATTGGCCACTATTGGAAACAGGATGCTGGGCTCAATGGACCTTTGGTCTTATCCAGTATGGCATATTTTATGTTCTTATGTTCTAAAGAAAGTGTGTGTGTGTGTGTGTGTGTGTGTGTGTGTGCTGGGGGTAGCGGGAGGCAGTGGAAAAGCAAAACACATGTGTGAGTGATGGGAGTGAGGGGATACAGGAAAAGCAAGAGATTGTGTATTGGCAATAACCTTTCTAATCAATGATCATTCAGGTATGTAACGGGTAGAAATTAAAAATAAATATTATAAAAGTAAAATGGTTTATCTGTTTCTGACGTGGGGGTGGGGTTAATATGGGAAAAATAAAAGTGGAGCCTCCATCCTCAAAAGTTTGCCCAGGGTTCCATAAGTGATTAAAGCAGTCCTGATTCTGCTGTGAACTGGATGGAGTCTGGTGCCAAGTGTGCAATGACTTTATCGGTTGACTTGCCGGTGGCTACAGAGGATTTCGGAGTTACACTATAGACCAGTATTTTGTTTGGGATACCACAAAGGGTGGGAGAAAACAGATACCTTAGCAGCGAAGCCTGAGGACCTACTTCTTACATATTGGTAACAACCTGGCACAGAAGGCACCGCTTCCTCTTCCTGCCTTGGCAGAACAGCTGCTAATAACCTATGCTAGATTACATCCATACAGGAGATCCTCCTTAGCAATAGCCTCCACCATTGCTGACCAACGAATGGGCCTGTGCTGGAGGAGTCTCTGGAAGCAAAGTACTTGGTAGAATGATGGCACAATACTGGAGGATCCCATGGGGTGAAAGTGCTGCTGTTGGAAATGCACATGATAAGATCCCCTCTTGGACAGAGTTTTGCCCTTGATCTGCAGACAGGGATTCTCCTAGTTAAAGGGACCTACTATTGTGTTTTATCTGAGTAATTGTAATTTTTTAATTAACTTGCAACCTCTTGTGTTAAATATTCTTGGTATCATGGAGCAGCTCACAGGGAAGGTGCTTTTACCTCCCAGTGATCTAGGACTTGCAAATATGCACTTTGAGCCCCTTGGGCATTTTGGCAGTTTAATACCTGAATCTGAAATACCTGCAGGCCACTGATTGGTCAGTGCTACCACTTTGGACCTGTTGGGTTTGCTCTTTTGTTTTGTTTGTTTAAATTTGAAATTTGAAGGGAGGAAAGATACTGCTTTTGCAGATTGAATGAAGCAGACTGAGGGGGAAGAGCAATAGTCACACAGGGAAGGAACAACCCCACGTGCCCAGAACACTTTCTAGACTCTTCGGATCTGAGAGAGCAGATTCAACCTGGCACCATCAGGGATTATGTAACCCCTACATGCCCATGGAGAATAAAAAACCCAAGTGAAGTTAACATAGGATTACCTTTCTATGAAAAAAATGCCTAGTTAAGACTCTAATTGAAATGGACAAACTTGTCCTATGAGTCAAAACTGTCCCCTGGATGCTTTTCTTATGACTCTTGGTGACCCCATGTGTTTTGGCCCACAATACTTACCTTACCTTTGGCCTTGTGATCAGCTGTTCCTTTGATCAGCTTTATTTTTGGTGCCATGTATTCAGAAGTTGGGCTTGTGGTGAGTAAAAAACAAAAGTAAGATCAATTGCTTGAACAGCAGATTGTAGGGTATTAAGAAAAAGGCACACAGTAGCTCAGCAGAGGTGGCATGCCCTGACCTAGCGACAGCATCAGCAGGCTCCCTGACATCTTTCTGCTTAGGCCCAGCCTACAAGATCTCTTTAACAATTCTAAAGAATATCAAAACAAAACCACATTTCAGCACTGCCTCCTCCCTGGTATTTATTTTACTCACAGCTGGATTTGTTCACCTCTTTTGGATAGCTCTTAACCATCCATGTGATGAAGGTCTGGGGAGTAAGATTGGCAGACACCTTGTAGGTTGGAAATAAGGAGGAGGAACTTCTCCGGTCTGGACTTCTTTATAGCTTTATTATGTTTCCACTTTGAAATTTCTCTCTTCTGTCCCTAGGAATCTGCCTAGCAATATCTGTTTTATTTATTTGGGAAGCATATATATCACTATCAGCTATGTCATTGCAGCAGTTTACAGAAAAAACAGTAGTTTACAGACACAAACATGAGTCAACAATTCCACGCACAATTAGAGAATGAGACATAAAGGGGGAGAGAGGTGGGATTGCACATCAATCATTACCAAGACTACTGAGAAACTGCTAAGAGCAGGAGGAGAGGGTGCAGGAGGTAAAGGAGCAACAGGTTAAGTGTCAAAAGCCTGAACAAAAAAGTAAGTCTTCAGGCCTGACAAATTTAACATATGAGGACTCTAGCTGAAGTTTGGTGGGCAGAGAGTTCCACAGGTGAGGTGCTTGGGCCATAAAAGTGAATGATCTATACATGTCTTGGTGAAGTGTTTTTATCGCAGTGGTATCAAGAAAGTTCCCCGTTGAGGAACGAAGGGTATGCAAGGGAGAGTAAAGAACAAGATGCAAATAGAATGTGTGATGTGTTAGCAAGAGGATCTCAAACTGAATGCGGAAGGAGACTGGAAGCCAGTGTTGTTTCCATAGAAAAGGTGTTGCATGATTGAACGCCGAGCATTATGAATGAGTTTGACAGCTGTGTTTTGGATGGTATGCAGTTTCCTAAGTTGAAATTGGGAGACTCCGGAAAGCAGAGAATTGCAGTAGTCTAATTTATTGATGACAAAGAAGTGGATGAAAACTTTGAAAGCCTGGTTATCGAGATATGATCTTATTGATTGTATTCTCCTCAGGGAGAAGAAGCAACTTTTTTTTATGTAATAAATTTTATTGAGCAAAGTGCAATAACATACATTGCAATATCATAAACACAACAATGTAATACATTCGCCATTCCTCTCGAACATGACCCACCAGTCATCAATAAACACAGTATGGTAACAAATCCGGTACAGTAGCCTGTACAACTCTCCGAACCCCAAAAACATATCAGGCAACATAAATCCAAAGTTAAATCCAAATGTAAATTTAAATCTGAATTTAAATTAATCCAACCAACCCCCATATATCGAAACTCTGCCCTCCCTTGCCCTCCAAATCAGCACCAAGGTAGAGAGGGTCTCTACAATACAGATTCAAAGAGAAACCAGTACAGAAGTGTAGTTACATACAGCAAAACCATACCAAACATATCAAGCAGATCAGAACATCTTGGAAGCAAGCAGAGTAAAACAGGCTTATGAGAGGTATAACAGATCACAGCGAACTTCCATACGTTCCCAAACAAAAAAGTAGAAGGGTACCCACAATGCCTGCTGTAAACAGAGGTAAAGAGCAGCTCTGCTCCAACAATTGTACCCCCAACCCCCTCCCCTACTCCCCCCCTCCCCCCTACCCCTACCGCCCCCTCCCCACCAGCCCTGTTGACCTATCAGCTCCTCCCAAAGAGAGAAGAAGAAGACAAGTTAAAAGGAAAGCCAGTCAACCAGAAGTCCAGGTCCCACCACCTTCATCGTCCACGCTCTACAACCCCCCAGGTCTCCCATCAAAACCGATCGCGAACCATCATAGGTCCTCTTGAAACACCAAGCTCCAGAGATTCTCTTCTAGGAAGGGACAACCCCGAAGGGAAGCAGTCATTTTTTCCAATCGATACATTTCCCAGCATTTAGTACGCCATTCATTAAGAGAGGGAACCCGGCTACGTTTCCAGAAACGAGCCAGCACCGACCGGGCCGCTAACAGAAGTGACTGCACTATTTTTCGGAGAGAACGCCGAGAAGAGAACTTGGGGCACATCCCCAATAAACAAGATTCCATCTCAATTGGGAGAGACACCTGCAATTTTACCGCAATATGCCCCGTCACTCTCCTCCAATACCCCTGAATGTACGGACACGACCACCACATGTGATCAAAAGTACCCAGTCGACCACACAATCTCCAGCATAGTGGGTTGTCAGCTCTCTTCCAATGAAACAGATCAACCGGTGTGATATTTAAGCGATAAAGGAGCCGAAGTTGAATATGAAGTAACCCCAATGAGATAGAACATGAGTGTGTATAAGCGTATACGTCCAGCCAAAACTCCTGCTCCTTACCCGGCAATGTCATCTCCCAACGTTGGTGGGGTAGTTTCGGAGTTATTGGGGCCGGAATATCAAGGATCACATGCTGATACAGCCGGGCTATGAACGCCTGAAGTTTTCGCGATACAAAAAGATCCTGCTCCCAACCTCTCGGGTGTCGAACTAGTTCAGACAACGAGAATTGGGTAGTCAAGCAGTGAGAGAGTTGCAGATATTGAAATTCGGAGAGGGAACGCCCCAAGCTCTTCTCTAAACTGAGCCTAGAGGCCGGCTGCGAATGCACATACAAAGATGCTATTCTTAGCGCTAAGAGATCCAAATTCGATCCTTTAAACATCCCACGAACAAAATCCAAAACCCCTAAGACAGTAAAGGGAGATTGGAAGGCAGAAACCCCCACCTGTTTACAGATCCGTTGCCATGCCATCCAACAAGGCCCAATGAACACATGTATCTTCACTCGACTAATCTCACAACCCGTAGCAAGAAAGGGTACCGCTGCCAATGGGATCGGATGTAGCCAATCTGCCTCCAGCGAGGTCCATTCTGCTCCAGAGTGAATCCTCCACAGGAGGAGGGATCTCAAACAAATACATGAGTAATATAATTCCGGGTCCGAAAGTCCCATCCCCCCAGCGCCCCTAGGTAACGTGAGTAGTCGCCAGCTGATCGCCGGCTTTTTCCCCGCCCAAATAAATCTAGTAACAGCTGTCCGCAACTTCTGAAAAAATTTACGGGGTAGAGCAATGGGTAATTGCATAAAGAGAAAGAGCAACCTAGGTAAGATCAACATCTTATAGGTATTAATTCGACCTAACCATGTAACTGAGCACGAACACCAACGGTCCATGTCCGCCTTAAATGAGTGTAGAAGAGGAGTATAGTTCAAACTATATAATCACGAAATATCACAATGAATAACAATACCTAAGTATTTAAAGTGGTCGACCACCGAGAAAGCAACTCCCAGGTCTGGAACAGCAACCGGGGAGCGAGACATACATCTCAAAAGTGTGGACTTCTGGCGGTTGATAGAAAAACCCGAAACCAAAGAGAAGCGCTCTAAGATACCGAGCACAATAGGTAAAGCCCTAGAAGGTTCTCTCAAATAAATTAAAGTGTCATCCGCGTACAGAGAAATAGAGTGCCATTCCGATCCTAGGTGAATTCCGATGTCCTCTGCTCTTAGCTTAATGTGAGCAGCCAATGGTTAAATAGCGAGTGCGAATAACAAGGGAGAGAGCGGGCAACCTTGCCTCGTACCCCTCCCCAAACAAAAGGGAGAAGAAACCGAGCCATTAACTGCCACCACTGCTTGGGGATTGGAGTATAAGACTTGTCAAACCTTCACCCACTCCCCAACCTTGTGAGCTAAGGAGGGATAGGCCTTGTGTAGTTGTGGGGGCCAAATGAATATGCGGTGACAAGAAAATTTATTTGTCTTCAAGGATTTTTATTTCCCCGCTCCGTGAGAGAGACAGGAACAGAAAAGATCAGTAGATCAGGAATCATGCAAACAGAGGCTTACAATATTGTGCTTCAACAAAACTTCTCATATGGAAAAACACATTGCTTCATGTGTTTTCTCCGTGCAATATATACAGGTGCTCAGGTAAGAAGTGTATTTGCTCTCTTTAGCAATTATATCACAGTCCAGCATACATTCAATGTTAGGATATGCTTTCCTTTCAATTGCACTAAACAATACTTCTTGTCAGGTACTTTTTTAGCAATTCTGGATTAGCATAACCAGAATAAAAGTCAGGTATAATCATTCAAGCTTTTGTCTTGTCGGTTCTCTCTATTAATCCTACAGAGCAATCCATCGGTTGATTGATGTCAATCATGGGCACTTGGGCTTGGGGAATACTCTTGCCTTCAGGATTATTCACTGCTTGAAGAATAGCTTGTTGTGAAATGACTCTTTCATTCAAGAGTTGTCTAAGGTCACTTAAGAGTTGTTCTGCTTGTTTCCTAGCAGGACTCAACGGTAAAGCTTCTCCTTGTTTAAACAGCTGATTATCTGCATCTGGTGAGCAAACACTGCTTTCCTTATTCAGACAGTCTATGCCCGAGGTAGAGATTCCCTTCCCCCACTTCTCTCTGTTAATGAATGATGGAATCTCACGTTCGTTTGCAGCAGCTCTATTTCTAAGGAAGGCTTCAAAAGTAAGACTTTCTACATCAGGATAACCTGGTCTCTTTGTAAACAGCTGGGCTGTATTTCTTTCCTCAGCTTGTTTTTTAAGAACAGGTATTACTGGCTGAATAAAACTTGGCTTGCATGGAGAGTTTCCAGGGTAAAACAAACTTCCTTTATATCCCCTGAAACTATCCTCTCCACTATAAACAGGAGTCTCTCTTCCTGGCATATAACACTTATCAGAAGGATTAAAAATAGCAGGTACCTTCAAATGAGACTGCTCAGGAACTGTCTTGCCAGCATGCTTTTCTCTCCAGGGATAAAAACTGCTTTTCAACAACGTGTGCTTTTCTCCTCGTGTTGGATTAGCTTCCCTTCTGTTGCAGCTGGGCACAGCTTCTGTAGCCAGGTCAAAGGGTTCTGCAGTCTGTGGAACTTCCTGCCTTCCCAATACCTCTTGCTTTCTCTCCTGTGGATTTAAAGCAAACTCTCTCCTCAATCCACTAGCAGTGCTTACTCCTTCATTCCTTCGTGACAGCCTCTGGCTTGGTCCTGTTCCTCCATTCGTTCTAGTCCTTCTGCTCCTCTCTCTTGAGTGTTCCCTCTCTCTGTTTAAGAAGGATCCCTTACTCTGGGATGCCCGCCTCCTCCTAGGGCGTGCCCAATCCATAGCTCCGCTTCTCTCCTCCTCTGAGGTGAGCTGATTGGCTGCCTGAAGGCTATGCTGAGAGTGGGAATTTCTTCTTTTCCCTGCAATACTGGACTCTACCAGGGGGTCAGTATCGGTCTCCATGGCCTCTGCGCCTGGCGCTGCGTCACAGACTGTAATCCATGTGCAGAAAGTCTGCCCAAACCCAAATTCCCGCAGCACCTGCAACAAATAAGGCCACTCTATTTTGTCGAAGGCCTTCTCCGCGTCCAATGACAGAATGCCATACGAGCCATCGCCCCGAGCCAGTCTGAACAAAACGTTGATCAGCCGACGAACGTTTTCGAACCCATATCTGTTTTTAATGAAGCCCGTCTGATTCGGGTGGACTATATCAGGAATAAGCTTCCCCAATCTACTAGCCAAAATGGAGGTGAAAATCTTATAATCTAAATTTAAAAGAGAAATGGGGCGATAATTAGAGCACTGCAGAGGGTCTTTAGTAGCCTTTGGGATCACCACAATAGACGCCTGATAAAAGGAAGCAGGGAGAGTCTTCCTGGTAAGAATTTTGTTATAAACAGAGAGCAGCGTTGGGGCAAATAAATCCGGGAAAGTCTTATACAATTCAGCAGGCAAAAGATCCGGACCCGCAGCCTTAGCAGACTTAAGATTCTTCATAGCCATCGTAACCTCCTCTAAGGTAAATGGTCTATCTAAGTGAGCCTTATCTTCCTCGGAAATCTGCGGGAGAGTAGCCTCTTGCAACCATGTCGAGATATCCGACGAAGTCGCGGAGAGCTCACGAGTATATAAGTGTTTATAGAAGCTAGCAAACTCGGTCGCAATATCCTGTGATCTATACAATGTTTCACCCTGAGGTGACTTTATGGCCATCACCCGACGCCGCTGCCGCTGCCTTTTCAATTGCCACATCAGCAACTTCCCCGCTTTATTACCCTGCTCGTAATACCACTGTTTAGTGCGCAGCAGAAGCGACGCTGTGCGTTCAGCTTCCAGCGCCGCTAATTCCCCTCTACATTTGTCCAATAATTTCCACACCTTAGCACCACCCCCTTTCCGATGTCGTTTTTCTAATTTCGTAATTTCCCGACGCAATTCCTCCTGTTTAGCAGACATCCGTTTCTTGAACGCACTAGACAAGGATATCAATTGTCCCCGTAAGACAGCTTTCCCTGCATCCCATAAGAGAGCCCTAGAAATATCAGAGGAATCATTGATCTGCAGATATTCCGACCAACCTTTCCTCACCCCCTCCGCAAATTCAGCATTGAGTAAGAATTCCCTAGGGAGAGACCACACTCAAGCCGACGTATCGTCCTCCCCTATATTAAGACCAATAGATACAATAGCATGATCCGAAGGCCCCATGGTCCCTATATCCGCCTGATTCAACCAAGAAAGTTCAGATCGAGACAAAAGCCAACGGTCAATACGCGAGTGGCACTGATGTACCTGCGAGTAAAAGGTGTAGTCCCTCTCGGAAACATGTAAGTGTCTCCAAACGTCAAATCAAACTGTGCGGCCCACTCCTCCATAACCTTCTCCACAGGAGACCTTACAAGTCGAATCCCTGAGCGATCTAGTTCAGAGCACACACAGTTAAAGTCTCGCCCCACAATCAAAGGTCCCTGAGAGAAGGTCTGAATCGCCCTCGCGAGGTCCGCTAGAGCACTGCGCACCTCCGCTGGTGGGAGATACACATTCACAAGCATCAAGGTCAATCCCTGTATAGTACCAACCAATATCAGAAAACGCCCCTCCGGATCACTAACACTATCAATCAGTTGAAAAGGACAGGCAGCCGACATCAGTATAGCTATACCCCGTTTTTTGGTGGAATAATTGGCTAAAAAGATTTGCGGGAACTTGCCTTTAGCTGAATCAAAATGATCTTTCTTAGAAAAGTGAGTTTCCTGAAGGAATATGACCTCTGCTCTCTCCCTGCACAGCTGGTCCAATACCCTCCGACGCTTGACGGGACCATTTAACCCATGAACATTCCATGAAACAGCTCTAACCATATCCGAATCTAAAAAAAAGCTCACGATTAACAACAATCCAGAGCAGCACCCTGAACCAACAGCGGGCCCGAGCAGCCGGACTAGTTCTTCCCACCCCTGGACCCAAGTCGTAGCTCCTCTTCTTAGAAAGTAGAAGTAAAAAGGAGTTGGAGAATGTAATTGAAAGGAGCAAAAAAGACCAATAGATAGTAAGGTCAACAAGAGTCCCCTCCCCCCCCTCCTCCAACCCCCCACCCCTACCCCCCTTCCCCTCCCCAAATCATCACCCCCACATTCCTATAACTGCAGGAAGTATATTTATCATATAACCTTAACAACTCCGATGACACTGTAAGTGCCATCTACTGAGGCCTAAAAGAGAGAAGAGAAGAAAAAAGAGTCTCCCCATCTGCCCCCTCCCCCAGACCGGCTCATGGAAGGGTGCCAACCTTATCCCCGGAAATATCCCCGAAGTACATAAAGAGAAAACTGTTTCGGCTTTCCCACAAACTCCATCCCTCCCTCATAACCCTCATCTCGTACCTTACCCCCTTCCCACTGCACCAAACCTCCAAGTCTCCCTAGACTATCCCGAGACTTTACAAGGACCTTGCATCCCTTTTCCCACCAATACTAAAGATAGAGTATGACCTCCCCCAAATACACCCCTCCTCATGCCTTTAACAGACCAACAAGCTTAAGTGGGACCAGTAGTGTCCATCGCCTTCTGTAGATTGGCATCATTATCAGAACTCGATGATCTCCGGGAACCCGGCACCTTGCGTCTTTTGGGTAGCGAGGACTCCCATTCTCCATTATTGCCTCTCTGTCTCATTGGGCGTTCCCCATTTTGCAGTATATCAAGAAAGTCCATTGCATCCGACAACTCAGAGATTTTTTGAGCACGATTGTTCCAATCAAATAGTAAAGCAAAGGGGAATCCCCATCTGTAGGGAATTTCTCTCTTCTGTAAAGCATAAGAACATAAGAACATAAGACATGCCATACTGGGTCAGACCGAGGTCCATCAAGCCCAGTATCCTGTTTCCAACAGTGGCCAATCTAGGTCATACGTACCTAGCAGTTTCCCCAAAAGACACAAGTTCCACAATGCTTGTACTGGGTCAAGCATTGATATCCTGGGTCCCTTTTTAATAGTGGTTTATGGACCTTTCCTCCAGGAACTTGTCCAAACCTTTTTTAAACCCAGCTATACTAACAGCCCTTACCACATCCTCCGGTAACAGATTCCAGAGTTTGATTACACGTTGAGTGAAAAAATATTTTCTCTTATTTGTCTTAAATAGTTTACCCTGTAGCTTCATTACATGTCCCCTAGTCTTTCTATATTCTGATAGCGTAAACAATTGATCCACGTTTATCTGTTCCACTCCATTCATTAATTTATAGACCTCTATCATATCTCCCCTCAGCCGTCTCTTTTCCAGGCTAAAGAGCCTTAACCTTTTTAGCCTCTCTTCATAGGAGTAGCCTTCCATCCCCTTCACCAATTTGGTGGCTCTTCTCTGTACTTTTTCTAATAACGCTATGTCCTTTTTAAGATACGGTGACCAGAATTGCACACAATATTCAAGGTGCGGTCGTACCATGGAGCGATACAGAGGCATTATAATATCCTTTGTTTTATTCTCCATCCCTTTCCTTATGATACCTAGCATTCTGTTTGCTTTCTTGGCCGCCGCTGCACACTGGGTGGAGGGTTTTAACATGTTATCCACGATGACTCCTAAATCTTTTTCCTGGGTGGTGGCTTCTAATGTGGAGCCTTGCATCGAGTAACTATAGTGTGGGTTGTTCTTTCCTAGGTGCATGACTTTGCACTTGTCCACATTAAATTTCATTTGCCATTTGGATGCCCAGTCTTCCAATTTATCCAGGTCCTCCTGCAGTTTTCCACTTTCCTCTTGGGTTTTAACAGCTTTAAACAGTTTTGTGTCATCTGCAAATTTGATAACCTCACTCGTTATTCCCTTTTCCAGGTCATTTATGAATATGTCAAAAAGCAGCGGACCCAGTACAGATCCCTGGGGTACTCCACTATTCACCTTTTTCCATTGGGAATATTGGCCATTTAGCCCTACTCTCTGCTTTCTATCTTTTAACCAGTTCCCGATCCACAATAGTACACTGCCTCCTATCCCATGACTTTTTAGCTTTGCCAAAAGTCTCTGATGGGGGACCTTGTCAAAAGCTTTCTGAAAATCCAGATACACTATATCAACCGACTCACCTTTGTCTACCTGTTTATGCACACCTTCAAAAAAAACATATCAGATTAGTAAGACAAGATCTTCCTTGTCTAAAGCCATGTTGGCTGTCTCCCATTAGGCCATGACTATCTACATGCTGCGTAATTTTGTTCTTTATGATGGTTTCTACCATTTTCCCTGGTACTGACGTCAGGCTCACCGGTCTGTAATTTCCCGGGTCACCCCTGGAACCCTTTTTAAAAATTGGTGTTACGTTGGCGACCCTCCAATCTTCAGGTATTACAGATGATTTTAATGAAAGTTCACAGATTACCAATAGCAGGTCTGCAATCTCATATTTCAGTTCTTTCAACACTCTGGGATGTATACCATCCGGTCCAGGTGATTTGCTACTATTCAGTTTATCAAATAGTTGTAATATATCTTCCCGGTGTAGCGATATTTCTCTCAATTCCTCTGCAGTATCACCTTTAAATACCACTTCAGTCTTGGGTAACATCCCTACATCTTCCTCAGTAAAGACCGAAGCAAAGAATTCATTCAGTCTCTCCGCTATAGCCTTGTCTCCTCTTACTGCCCCTTTTACCCCTCTATCATCTAACGGTCCAATTGACTCTCTCACAGGCCTTTTGCTACGAATGTACTTGAAAAAGTCTTTATTTCGTGTTTTTGCTTCCGCAGCAAGATTCTTTTCAAATTCCCGCTTTGCCTGCCTTATCAATGCTTTGCATTTAACTTGCCAGTGCTTGTGCTGTTTCCAGTTTTCATCATTTGGCTCTTTTTTCCATTTCCTGAAGGTTGCTTTTTTGGCAGCAACAGCCTCTCTGACCTCACCTTTAAACCATGCTGGCAGTTTTTTGGACTTTCTCCTACTCTTCTTAATGCGTGGAATACAGCTGGTCTGGGCTTCGAGGATAGTAGTTTTAAATAACGCCCAAGCTTGCTGTAAGTCTTTAACCTTTGGAACTGCTCCTTTTAGTTTTTTCCTAACTATATTCCTCATTCTATCATAGTCTCCCTTTTGAAAGTTAAAAGGTAGTACTGTGGATTTCTTTACTATTTGTTCTCCAATAATTAAATCAAACATGATCATATTATGGTCACTATTGCCAAGTGGTCCCAACACCCTTATTTCTTGCACCAGATCTGGCGTTCCACTAAGGACTAGGTCCAGTATGGCTTCCCCTCTGGTCGGTTCATGAACCAGCTGCTCCAAGAAGCAGTCATTTATTCCATCTAGAAACTTTATCTCTTTAGTTTGTCCTGCCGTGACACTGACCCAGTCGATACCGGGGTAATTGAAATCACCCATTATTACTACTCTGTTGTGACTTTTGTTAGCTTCTGTGATTTCTTTGAGCATTTCATCATCCATTTGTTCATTCTGGCCAGGCGGTCAATAGTACACCCCCACTGCCATCACCTTCCCCTTCATAAGTGGAATTTCAATCCATAGAGATTCTACAGCAAATTTTGTTCCCTGCAAAACTTTAATCCTTTCTGACTCAATGCCCTCTCTAACATAGAGCGCAACCCCTCCACCAATTTGATCAGCTCTATCATTACGATATAGTTTGTATCCAGGTATCACAGTGTCCCACTGGTTATCCTCCTTCCACCATGTCTCTGAGAGTGCAATCATATCTAACCTCTCATTTAGTGCCATATATTCTAACTCTCCCATCTTATTGTTTAGACTTCTAGCATTGGCATACAAGCATTTTAGAGACTGTATTTTATTCATATTAATCTGGCTATTGGTAGGCATGGGTAATTTGGAATCTTTATTCTCTGTCTGCTCCTTACTCAAGGGCATTTCGGCTACTATACTCCCTTTTGGAACCTCATTGCTTTTGGTAGTATCCTTCAAGGATACCTTCGTCCGAACCATGCGCTCCTGGGTGACTGTCGGCTTTCCCCTAATTTCTAGTTTAAAAGCTTCTCTATCTCCTTTTTAAAGGTTAATGCCAGCAGTCTGGTCCCATCCTGATTAAGGTGAAGCCCATCCCTTCGGAAGAGCCCCCCCTTTCCCCAGAATGTTCCCCAGTTCCTAACAAATCCAAAACCCTCATCCTTGCACCATTGTCTCATCCACGCATTGAGACTCCGGAGCTCTGCCTGTCTTTTGGGTCCTGCACGTGGAACAGGAAGCATTTCGGAGAACGCTATCCTGGAAGTTCTGGATTTCAACTTCCTACCTAAAAGCTTAAATTTAGCCTCCAGAACTTCCCTACCACATTTTCCTATGTCATTGGTACCAACATGTACCAAGACAGCAGACTCCTCCCCAGCACTATCTACGATCCTATCTAGGCGGTGCGTGAGGTCCGCTACCTTCGCACCAGGCAGGCATGTTACCAGGCGATCCTCACGTCCACCAGCCACCCAGCTATCTACATTCCTAATGATTGAATCACCAACTAAAGCCTGAGTTAATGGTCGAAAGCTCCGTCGACGCTCAAGGGTATACTGAGACAAGTCCTGATAAATCTGAAGCTCCTGACCCTTGAAAAGAATAGACCGCTTTCCCCGTAGACTTCTCATTAGTGCGACTTTGTCGGAGAAGAAGCAGAAACAGATGATGATCGCTCTCGGTTTTGAGTTAGAAGAGCGGTGAGCCCCCAGAGATCGGTGAGCACGTTCCAAGCGAACTGGTTTAGGAGCATTGGGCAGACAGAAAGCATACAGTTCTTGAACTAATGATATTGTGTCCTCCAACCCTCCCGGTTGTTCTTGGAGACCCAGTATTCTCAAGTTATTGCGTCTTTGTCTATTTTCAAGGTCATCCTGTCGCTCCTTTAGCTCCTTCGAGAGGTGGTCCAGTTTCACGATTTTAGTCTGGAGGGCCAAAGATGAGTCCATTTGTTCCCCAATGTTTATCTCAGTCTGAGTAACCCTGTCATCCAGAGATTTTATATCAGAGCGAATATCACTCACTGCTTTTGAGAAATCCTGATGAAACAGCTTGAGCTCTTTTAAGATTTCCAAAAAATCCGCTTTGGTAACAGGAGACTGCGGGTTAGATCCCGTAGTTTTAGAGCTTGAGGGAGTGTCAGTAGTATGAGATGACTGAGAGCTAGCAGAGTCTGAGGATCTCCCAAATTTTGCAAGGGAGGCTGCGTAGGATTTTGCAGTAGCCATAGCTTTCAGACAGAAATTGCAGGGTCACCTTGGAAAATTCTTGATGTGCATGCACTTAGACAATCCTATAAAACAGACTCTCTTTTGCAGGGATATCTTTTGGAGACCACCACCTATTTATAATTTGTCTCCTGTAGAAGTAGGGTATTTTCCCCTAACAATGAGCAGCGGCGACTGACATCTTTTATTTTAACTCCCACTTCTTCCTCAAGAGTTCTCCATCTTCACCAGAGGAGTTTCCCCAGCACTGGAATCAAGGAGGCAGTTTCAAATGTAGAGGACTTCAGCTTCAGTAACAGTAAAGCAGAAAGACCTTGCAGTACCAGTAAAGGACACACGAGGGCGCTCCAATACAGCAAACCCACTATATAGATAGAGTTAGTCACTCACAGCTCTCTGCTCCCGATGGTCAAAGCAAGCAGGAACTGCAGAATTACAGCATTACACAGAACAAATCGGAGCATTTAAAGGATTGCTCTCTGCACAAGCAACTTGCCCCTCTGTTTCAGCTGAGCTGGGGTAGCAGCGTTCTTGAGGAGGGATCAGCTATCAATCACGGAAGTCGGCCATCTTGCAAGAATCATGCGTTCCACTCATGCGTTCCAGGACCCGGTGGCCATTTTCTAAGGACTCACTGAACACGTAGTACACAGCTGAAGGAGCACTGAGGACGTCAGCACCAGCTTGCGTTCCAGATCGGTTTCCCGCCTCCACTCAGCACCTCATCTGCGTTCCAGCAGCAATCTCACAGGTACCGCCATGTTTTCCCACATAGACATCCAGGATCACTTAACTTATCTTCTGAGCACCTTGGGAGGGCAGGGTATAACCGAAGCAAAGTCCTTAGTTTCAAATAACTTTTCTTTTGCTGAGAAAGCGTCGTCATTAAGCCCTATCTCCCTCGAGCTTAGAACCTGGAACACATACGTTCATACAGGTCAGCATATAAATTTTTCAGTCAAACAGGGTAACCAGAGATCGCGTTTACCGGTCTTGAAATTAGTACTGCCATATTTGCTGGGAGAATCGAGGAGAGCATATGAACTTCATTTACCAGCTCGGGATAAGTCAGGGCTTCGGTAAGAAGATCGGGAGCCTTGAGAGTCAAATTCCGGCATCTTAGGAAACAGAAAATGAAGGCAGGGGAGTTAGTGCAGGCAGCGCTTTCATTCCGATGGAGCTTAGGGTGATTCACAACTCTGCTGCAGTCGCCAGTCGATTGTACTAGGCATCAGCCTCACTGTCTGAGCATCCCCAATAAGGGAATCGCCGGGGAGGGCTGAAGTCCGGGGTAAACTTCAGCTAAAAAAAGCGATCGAGTGGTAGCATTCGGATCAGCAAATGTTCCCCTCTTTATTCATGCGGTTTTCAGCGTAAAAACTGCATGGAGCAGTCAGCATTCTTACGAATAGAAGGGGGCAACTGAGGAGCTTTAAGCCAAAGCAGCCATGTTGGTCGGGCTCACGAGCGCCCCCCCAAAGAAGCAACTTTTGATGACGTTTGAGACATGGGGGGCAAAAGTAAGTCGATTGTGAAAAATGACTCCTAAGGAACAAATAGAATCCCTGCAAGAGATCGAGGAACTAGCTAGGGTGGGGTGATAGGTTGGTGGCTTTTGGGTGGGCCTCAGACTTATTCGGACTGAGAATCATTTTGTGGAGTGTAAGCCAGGATGCTATCGATTGAAGTTTGGAGTCAAGTTCGGCCTCAAAGCATGGATCCCAAGCCTCATGGGTGATGACTAGCTGGATGTTGTCATCATAAAGGAAGGCACTAATGTTCAAGTTTTGAATATTGAGGGCTAACGGAAATAGAGAGGTTGAATAGGGTTGGGGCAAGGATGGACCCTTGTGGAACCCCAAATGACTGAAGGAGAAGGGAGTGATCGATGACATTGAAAACAGAACTCATATCTAGCTAAATGATCATAATGTCCCTGGAGCTGTCTTGAGTGCACGGCAACTTCATTGAGAAGGTCCACGAGGGCAGTCTCAGTGCTATGATATGGGTGAAAGCTGGACTGTCAGGGTGGAAAGAATGATTTGACTCCCAGAAACGGGAGAACTATTCAAAGATGGCTTTCTTAGGCAGCTTGGCTAAGAAGAGGAGGTTGGGGATAGGGCAATAATTGCAGGGCAGGGCCAGGTCCAAATTTGGATGCTTTAGGAGTGGATGTACAAAGAAGTGTTTCCAGGACGGTGATGACTGGGGCTAAGTGATCCCAGCAGGACTTGAGCAATGTGGGGGGAATGGATCGGCAAAGGAGGTGGAAGAGTTTAGGGAGTTTATAAGTTTTCTTTAGGTGAAATTGAGCCAAAGGTGTGAAAGATGAGAAGGTACTAGGGTGAATGCCCTATGGGTCTTCCGGAGAATGTTCAAGGGTGGTCAAGGGGAGGGGAGAAAGTTATGAACCACTGCATCGTGCGGTCTGTGGAAGGTCAAAACATTTGATATTATGGTGTGAGCGAATTGACCCGGTGACATAGGGACAGAGTTGATGGTCAGGAGGGCCTTGGGGGCAAGGTGCTGAAAGACCAAGAAGAACTGTTTGGGAACCAGACTTTCATGGGCATGAATGACTCTCGAGTAGTGAGAGGTTTTGGATGCTGTAATAAGCTGCCTTTACTCATGCTGCAGGACCTGTTTACTTCTGTGGGTGACTTGCGCCAACACCTGCCCTTTTTCCTGAGGTCCCTCAGGTTCTGGGAGGACAAGGCATGATAATTATTAGTATCACACACTTGATGGAGGGGTGCCGGAGCAAGAATGAGCTCCTTTGATTGCCCAAGTGGGTGCAGCGGTGTTGACAGCAATAGAAGAGACCTTGACTTGTCTCCTGCAGCTGAGAGCTGTGGAACTGGTTCTGTGAGACCAGTACGTCTGCGGTCGATGCTTCATGCATTTCATTTTGTCCAAAAGGAAGGTTTCTTTCGCCCAATTCTCAACTTTGAGGGCATGAACTACGGTCTCCAGATACCGCATTTTCACAGTAGTAATGGCTGTAGGAAACAGAGATTTTTGGTGACTCTCGATCTCACAGAGGCATATCTGCACATTTCCTTCCATCCAGAACATCAGCAGTTTCTCTGCTTTGCAGTGCCAAGGGGCCATTTCCAGTTTCGAGCATTGCCCTTCAGTCTAGAGACCACCCCCGTACCTTCACCAAGGTCATGGTGGTGATGGTGGCAGCTCTCCACAAGGAAGGGGTTCTCGTCCACCCGTATCTAGACGATTGGCTGATCTAGGCGAAGTCCAGGGACGATAGCAAAAAGAGCAACAGCGCGGGTGGGAGAGTTCCTTCAAAGTCTCAGTTGAGGTCAACCTGGCCAAGAGCCAGTTACGGCCAGCCCAGGAGCTAGAGTATGAAAGCGTGCTTTGATACCTGTGTGGGCAGGAATTTCCTGCCAGTTCGCCAGGCGCAGGAGCTACGACAGTTGATACAGCAGGTCCTGAAGAGGACAAGACCATCAGCGTGGCATTATCTGCAGGTTCTGGGGACCATGGCGGCCACTTTCGAGCTAGTCCCATGGGCAAGGGCGCATATGCAATGTCTGTAGAAGGCTCTGCTCCATCGATGGTCCCATCAGAGTCAACCCCTGTCCCAAGAACTCTCCTGCCCACGGAGCGCCAGGAGAGTCTTCAGTTGGTGGCTGCATGTGGAAGGAGTCCCTGGTGTGGGTTCCTCAGATGACCAGTCTGTAAGGTTGGAAAGCCCATTGTGAAGGACGCTTTGTTCAGGGACGAGAGTCTGCAGGAGGCTCTGTGGTCGATCAACAGGCTCAAGATATGAGTGGTGACCTTGGCGCTAGAAAGTTTTGAGCCATGGTTGCAGGGGAAGGTGGTCCAAGTTCTCTCAGACAATGTGATCATGATGGCTTACATAAACTGCAAGGAGGCATGGGCAGTACAGCCCTGGAGGTGGGGGCCGAAGGTCTGTTCAGATGGGAAGCGATTCGTCTCCAGGCATTATCAGCGGCGCACGTAGCAAGAGTTGACAGCGTGATGGCAGACTAAGTCAGCCGAGTGCGCATGAACCATGGAGAGTGGCAGCTCAATCAGGAGGTGTTTGAGCAGGTGGTCCGCCAATGGGGCACACTGGTCATGGACCTAATGGCAATGTTCGAGTCAGCCAAGGCCTGCCGGTTTTTCAGTAGAAGAAGAGAAGAAGTCTAAGGGCCTGGATGCTCTAATTCAGCAGTGGCTCGAAGAGGGTCTTCTCTGTTTTTCCCTGTGGATGCTCATAGGCCAGTTAGTGCAATGGCTAGAGGCGCACCGGGGATTTGTGATTCTGGTGACACCAGACTGGCCGAGGTGCCTGTGGTATGCTGATCTGATTCGGATACTGGCGGACTGACTGTAGTGGCTTCCTCTTGATGCAGGAGCCGCTTCACATGCCCCAGGTGGATCAATTCTCACTTACGGCATGGCTCGTGAAAGGGCGAGTTTAAAGAAGAAAGGATAATCAGGCTCAGGGATAGCGACCTTGCTACAGGCCCAAAGGTGGTCTACGAACCTGTCATGTATCTGTGTAGGACGCATCTTTGAATCATGGTGCGGAGAGAAGCAGCCACGTCCTTCCACTGCCTCCATCCTGGACATCTTGGCGTTCTTGCAATCTGGTTTTGATAAGGGTCTAGCTGCCAGTTCCTTGAGGATGCAACTGGAGGCGATTTTCCGGTTATCGCGGGAAAGCCCACGGGGTGCCATTGGATACACACCTAGACGTGCTGAGCTTTCTAGGGGTGGTGACCCACCTCCGTCTGCCAAAGAGGGAAGTGGTACCGCCTTGGAATCTCAATCTGGTGCTGTCTGGGGAACCCGTTGAGCCATTGAGTTGAGCTTTCCTGCAGGATTTAGCTCTGAAAATGGCATTCCTGGTGGCGAGTTGCTCGGCACGCAGGATTTCGGAGCTTCGGACCCTGTCATGCCAGGAGCCATTCCTTTCCTTCTCCAAGGAGAAAGTGGTCCGGCGCCCATTACCTTCATGTTTGCCAAGGTGGTGTCAGCATTTCATGTAGATCAGGCCGTTTCCTTACCGGCTCTGGCAAGCGCGGATGTGGGCGAGAGCGGGTATGGACTGTGCCACTCCACAGCTGTGCCACCTGGATGGTAAGAGAGTCCTGCGAAGGTATGTGAAAAGGGCATTGTTGTTCTGGTTTCTTTCTGTTATTTGTAAACCGCGCTGATGTCAAAGAGTGCGGTATATAAGAAGTTGAAATAAATAAAATAAATAAATAAATTGTCCTTTCGGAGATCGGACAGTCTGTTGGTTGTTTGGCAGGTCGTGCAAAAGTGAGGCGGCAGCTAAGCCTCCATTTCCAGATGGATCACTGAGGCAATCACGTCGGCATACATCTTGAAGGGTAGAACAGTGCCGGCGGGGTTGCAGACGCATTCCATGACGGCTCAGGCAGCCTCATAGGCAGAGTATACTTTAGTTCCGCCGATGGAGATCTGTAGGGTGTTATATTTCTCTGAACATTTTTGCCTGGATGTCCAGGCAGCGGGGGATGCTCGTTTTGGATCGGCAGTGCTTCAGGCCGGTTGTGTAGGTCCCTCCCGTTAATTTAACTGCTCTGGTACATCCTAGAAGTGCGGGACTGGACTGGAGGTATGATAAGGAAAGAGAAATTAGACTTACCTGCTAATAATTGTTCCTTGAGGAACTCCAGTCCAGTCCCGGAACCCTCCCTGAGTGCTTCTTGTGATGATCTGTGCATACCCCGTTCCTAAAGCTGGTTCCCTTGGTGGAGGAAGTGGCCAGGAGGAGCCAGGGAGGGGTGTGCAATCAGTGTTTGGGGGAGGGGCAGACTAGAAGAGCTGTCGGTTGCTCGCATCCTGCTGGTTTGAGTGGGGGACGAGATATCCTTCCCAGGGGATGGAGGGGGTACTAGTGTATTTAGACATAGAAGTGTTTGTTGCATGTTTAACTACTTATTTGTTGCTCCTCTGAGTCTGCTTTGTCAATAGGTACTGGGGCTGGTGGGCAGTGCCAGCTGCAAATGTACACTAGTGTCATCAAAAAGATGACAGGCTCAGCCTCCAAGTTGCTGGAAGAGGTACACTACCCAGAGGTGCGGGACTGGACTGGAGTGCCTCAAGGAACAACAATTAGCAGGTAAGTCTAATTTCTCTTTAAGAAGGATGAAATTACTGCTGAAAGATCACCTAAGATTATTTACTCATCTTCTCGCAGCTCTCCTCTCACTTAGATACCACTCTCACACTGCACCCTCGTCAATCTGGTTTCCTCCCTGGGCACAGCACTGAAACCATTCTTCTTACTTTGCTCAATGAACTTCACTCTTCTCATGACCATGGGTTCTACTCTATTGAAGTTTCCTTGGATCTGTCTCTGCTTTCGAGCTCGTCAGCCACACCACACTTCACTCACCTCTCTGAAGCTGGGATCGGTGGTTCTGTCCTCCAGTGGTTCTAGATCCTTTTCTGTCTTTACTGGTTCCTCCTCCTTGCCAATCACTCCCCTGCCCTGTGGCATCTCTCAGGGCTCTGTCCTTGCCCCTCTCCTCTTCAGTGTCTTCCTGGCTCCCCTCACCTTCCTGATCTAACAGCACTGTGTCTCTGTGTATTACTACGCAGACAACATCATCCTCTTACATCACACCAACCCCACTGCCCCTGACATCACCCCTCTCAACAACTTCTCTCCTGTATTAGCACCTGGTTTATTTATTTTATTTTATTTACTTCTCTTATATACCGCGCTATTAAAATCAATGCGGTTTACAATTGAACAAAAAACATACTGCAATGTCACATGACAATTGAGTTTTTACATTGAACATGGACGAGATAACCTGGAGGTAACAGGGGTAACTAATTACAGAGTAATTATTCATGGAGTATGGTGAGAAATTATACATATAGTATGGTGAGAAATTATACATATAGTATAGCTTGGTTTCAATATATTTATAAGAGGTTTAATCAATAAGATGTGTGATCAGTACCAATAATAAATAAGAGAGGGGATATGGTGGTAGAGCTAGTCATTTTCTTTATGGTGTTGGATTTTGGGTGGGGTGGAGGATGGGTGGTTGTTTCTGGGATTGGATTCTGGGTAATTGATGAGGAAAAGGTGTTGTTTGAGGGCTTTTCTAAATGACAATAGGTCTGGGGTGGAACGGAGCTCAGTGGGGAGGGCATTCCAGGTCATGGGTGCAAATAGGGAGAAGGCTCTATTGGCAGTAGCCTTTTTGCACTTAGTTAGAATGTTGGGGATCTCTAGAGTGTTTGCTTGATTAGATCTCCTGATCCTGTTGAACGGCCGTCTTTGAATGAGTTTGCTGATGGGTGAGGTGATCTGGTTCCTTAGGGCTTTGAATGTTAGTACTAGGGACTTATACTGGATTCTAGCCTGAAGTGGAAGCCAGTGGAGATCCATCATGACTGGGGTTATATGTTTAGCTCTTGATGTACCTGCAAGTACCCTTGCTGCAGCATTCATTGCAAGGCGAAGAGGTCCTAGTGTTGACTGAGGGAGGCCATGAAGGATAATATTTGCAAAGTCTAGATGTGGGAGCACCAAGGCTTGGAAGATAGTTCGGTAGTCATTAAAGTCCAATAGGGGGCGCAGGTGACGTAGTATCCGGACCTTATGGTAAATTGCTTTCGTGATGTTCTTCACATGTGTAAACATGTCGAGTCGTTGGTCAAGCGTGATGCCGAGATAGTGGATAGTTGATTTTGCTATCAACTCAATATTGTTTACTTTTAATGTGGGGGGTGGGGAGAACATCTGGTTCTTGGTGAGGAATAAGACATCTGTTTTACTATGGTTGATCCTTAAATTTTGTGTTGTAAGCCATTGTGATACAGCTTCGAAGCAGTTTGATATAGGTGAAAAGTCAGGTTGATCAATCAGGAATGGTGAGTAGATTAGGACGTCGTCTGCGTAGACTAGGCACTGGATGTTGAAGGAGCGGATTAGGGTACAAATTGGTTGCATATATATGTTGAACATTAATGCAGATAGGGATGAACCCTGAGGTACACCTTGATTGAGAGGGAATGGGTTAGAAGTCATGGGACCTGTTCTGACTTGTTGCCATCTGCTAGATAGGTAGGACTTGCACCATGCTATAGCTGAGCCTTGTATTCCTTTCTCCACAAGACAGAGTATCAGAGTTTCATGGTTGACTGAATCAAAGGCTGCAGCAATATCCATGAAAATGAGGACAAATCCCTGGCGGATGTTATCAAGTCCTGTAACTAGATCATTGAAGAGAGTTGTGAGGATGGTGTCGACACCATGAGCTTCTCTGAAGTCATGTTGAGATGGATCCAGTGGAGCTACATCGTCAATATGTTGTTGGATTTGTCGTTGAACTACCTTTTCAATGATTTTGGCGAGTAGGGGGATGCTTGATATTGGGCGAAAGGATTCAACTTTGGAGGAATCAAGTTTGTTGTTTTTTAATAATGGGCGGATTGAAGTAAATTTCAGGCTTTGTGGGAAAGATCCTATGGAGAGGGATTGGTTTGTGATTCTGCTTATAGCGGGACTAAGTTCTTGGCGTAATTCTTTGATCGAACTAGCTGGACATGGGTCACTAGGGGCAGTGGTAAGATTAATGGATGTGATAATATCTTGTATTTCTTTATTGGATACTTCGCAAAATTTGAGTAGAGGGGTTTTACATGTAGTAGAGGAGATTGTGCAGGTTGATAACTTGTTGGCTTCGATTATCTTTGATTGTAGGTAGTTTGCATAATCTTGTGGGTGAGGCATAGTTATTTGGGCGGGAGCTGGGTCACCTGTTAGGGACTTAACTATGCTGAACAGATCATGGGGTTTGTTAAGCGATCGCTTTAGAATATCTGCATGGTATTGTTTTCTTTTTTCCATCGTCATTGCTCGATGAGATTGTAGATAAGAGGTGTATGTACGTAGAGATTCAGGGGACCGGGCGTGGCGCCAGTGTCTCTCTAGTTTATGTAAGTGAAGGAGCGACGCTCTAAGGTCATTGGTGTACCATGGAGCATGTTCTCGCTTCTTGATGTTTATTCTTGTGGTTGGAAGGGAGGCAGCTGATTTAAGGGCGTGGTCCCAGTTGGAAACTAGTTTATCTGGGTCAGATAGTGTGATAATAAGGCGAGGTAAGATTTCCTCAAGGGCTTTATCCTTAACAAAAGGCTTAAAACGTGTAGATAGAGAGCTCGGTGGGGCTTGTGCCTTGATAGTGCTGTTAGTCTGATGGATGGTGGGTATCTGAAATGTGATAAGATCATGATCAGACCAGGGTACTGAAGTTATTGATGTGGCGAAGTGGTGAGCTATATTTGTTGCTATCTGTGGGGTGAAGATCAGGTCAAGTGTGCTTCCCTTGATGTGGGTAGGTGATTCAATAATCTGATTGTATCCCAGATCTTTCATAGCATCAATGAAGGCTGTTGCATGTGCAGTTGTTAGAGAAGGCAGGTTAAAATCTCCCATTATCCAGCTTGGGATACTGTAATTGCAAGCAAGATTGATTATTGTTGGTAATTCATCTGGTGAGGGTGTTGGAGCTCGATATAAAAGGTTGATAGAGCAGAGTTCATTTGTTATAGTAATCATATCAAGGTGAGTGGTGCTGGATGCATTGCTTGTTTTGAACTGGTTGACTTCAAACTTCCTCCACCTCAATCTGGCAAAATCTCAGGCCATCTGGTTCACCTTTGGCAGTCCTACCCCTTCCCTAGCCCCCTCACTCTCTTCTTTCCCTATCCCCTTGGTCCCCACGTTACGCTACTTTGGTGTAACCTTAGATTCTGCCTTATCCTTTCATGATCATTTGTTCTCCATAATTTGTCACTCTTTTTGCTCTTTATGCCAGATTTGTGCTGTCTGCCCCTTCCTCGCCACCTCCTCCCTGATCATCCTTCTCTCCCTGGTAATGAATAGGATTGATTATTGCAATATCGCCCTTGCCGGTCTCCCACAATATCAACTACGCAGACTCCAGCTTCTACAGAACACAGCAGCCTGCATTGTCACACACGCCTCCCGTACAGATCATGTTACGCCTTTGGTCATTCACCTTCACTGGCTCCCTGTCACTTATAGGATCCAGTATAAAGTCCTAACTTTTGTTCACAAAGCCATTCACACCGGCCCACCTCAGTACCTCTCCAATCTGGTTCATCTTCACACTTCCCAGCGTTTACTCTTACACCTTCATGTAAATTGTATGTCTCTCCTCTCCCCCTTCCTAGCCCATCTAGAATCAACCCGTAATTCCTCTTTTTTCTTCCTTGGTCCCAAACTTTGGAACTCCCTTCTCCCAGACCTCTGAATGGAACTCTCCTTTACTAGGTTCAAATCACTGTTAAAGACCCATCTCTTTTATACTGTCTTTAATCTCCCTGCCCCCTCCTCCCCCAGCTGAGGCATTCCCTCTCTCTCCCAGCCTCCTTTCTTGTGTCCTGTCCCTTCTCTCTCTGTTAATTTACTTTTCCCCCTCTCTTCCCAACTTTTTCTGTCCTCTTGTTTCCCTTCTTTCCTGTCAACATTACGGCGTTCTTTTCCTTTTCCTGGCAGTTTGCTTTTGTACTCTGTAAACTACTACTACTACTATTTAGCATTTATATAGCACTATGCATGCAGCACTGTACAGAAATATAAGCAAAAAGACAGTCCCTGCTCGTCAGAGCTTACAATCTAGTCAAGACAAAACAGAACAATAGACAGATCGGGAAAACAATTATGGTGACATGGAGCAATAGTTAATTCGGGATAAAGCATGGCGAGGCTGGCTAAAGATTAGTCAAGCTAATTAGATTAGGAGATAAGAATACCAAGGGACTGGGTATAGAGAGAGAAAAGGAGCGGACCCAGGACGAATCCCTGGGGTACACCAACATGGAGCGGGGTGGGAGAGGAGGAGGAACCACCAGAGCATACACTAAAGGAGCGATGAGAGATAGGAGAACCAGGAAAGTACGGAGCCCTTGAAACCAAGAAAGGAGAGGGTGGCGAGGAGAAGATTGTGGCCAAAGGCAGCAGAGAGGTCGAGAAGGATGAGGATGGAGTAGAGACCCTTAGATTTAGCCAGGAACAAACCACTGGAGACTTTTGTAAGAGCCGTTTCAGTGGAGTGTAAGGGATGGAAGCCGGATTGTAGAGAGTCCAGGAGAGCCTGAGAGGTGAGGAAGTCAAGGCAGCGGCGGTGGACTGCTCATTCTAGTAGTTTAGATATGAAAGGAGATGGGTCGGTAGTTAGAGGGACAGGTGGGATCGAGTGAGGGTTTCTTGAGGAGAGGTATGACCACGGCGTGCTTGAGGTCTGCGGGGACAGTTGCAGTGGAGAGTGAAAGGTTGAGAATAAGAGAGATGGAAGGGACAATGGTGGGGGAGATGGGGTTTAGGAGATGGGTGGGGTTAGGATCAGAGGAACAGGTGGTGGGTTTGGAGGAAGAAAGAAGGAGTGCGGTTTCCTCATCAGAGATTGTAGGGAAGGAGGAGAGGGTAGCAGAGGAAGTATGGATGGGGGTGGAGAACTGGGGAGGAGGCGAGGTAGATGAGGAAGAAGGGAATTGGAGGTTAATCTTGTGTATTTTGTCATGGAAGTAATCAGCCAGGGTTTGGGCAGACAGGGAAAGGGGGACGAGGGGCGGGGCACCTTGAGGAGAGAATTGAGGGTATTAAAGAGGCGGTGAGGATCGGAGGCAAGAGAGTTGGTCAGGTGGATGTAGTATTCTTGTTTGGCAAGTGCTATGGCTGACTGGAAGGAGCCAAGGATGAATTTGAAGTATATAAGGTCTTCTGGGGAGCGGGATTTGATCCATGCACATTCAGTAGAACGGGCACAGGTGCGTAAATAGCGGGTTGTGAATGAAAGCCAGGGCTGGGGTGCAGAACGTCTGACAGGACGTGGGGTAGGTGGGGCAAGGGTTTCCAGAGCCGATGATAGTGCAGCATTATAGGAGGTTACTGCCTCATCAACGGACTTGGAGGACATAATGGAGGGAAGAGATGGAGAAATGGTGGAGGAGAGAGTCAAGGAATCAATATTATGAAGGTTTCTAAATAGTTCGGAGGTGACAGGGCAAGGTTGAGACAGTGAACGCTGAAGATTAAAGCTTAAAAGGGGATGGTCAGATGAGGGAAGGAATGAGTTACAGAAGTTTGAGGGAGAGGAATTAGAGAAGTGTATCAGGTCAAGGCAGTGGCTGATGGGTGGGGACAGTGGAATAAAGTTGGAGGTCAAATGAGGAGGTGAAGGTGAGGAGCTTTAAAGCGTGGGGATAAGAGGGGTTATCAACGTGAATGTTGAAATCGCCAAGAATAAGAGAGGGGGAAGAGGGATCCAGAAAGACGGAAAGCCAGGAGTCGAAGTCAGTAAGGAAGGTAGATACGGATTTGTTGGGTGGGCGATAGATAACAGCTACTCGGAGAGGAAGAGGAGAGGCAAATGGAGTGGACTTCAAAAGAGAGAAAGGAGTGAGACTGAGGAAGCATGAGAGGTTGGAATTTGCAAGAGGGAGAAAGTAGAAGCCAAACACCACCACCTCGGCCAGAGGAACGAGGCGTATGGGAGAACTGGTAGCACCCGTGAAAGAGAGTAGCAGTAGATGTGGTATCATCTGGGAGGAGCCAGGTCTCATTTAGGGCAAGAAGATGTAGAGCGTTAGAGATAAAAAGATCATGGGTAAAAGCAAGTTTATTAGAGACTGATTGTGCGTTCCATAAGGCACATGAGAACGGGAGAGTGGAAGGGGAAAGGAGGGGGATATGGATGAGGTTGGACAAGTTACGTGAGGATTTCTTTCTGGAGTAAGATAGAGATCTTGAGGGGCAAGGGTAAGGGTGGGTATCTCTGGATGAGTGTGCCTTCCGTGAGGCACATGAGGGAGGGGGAGTAGAAGGGGATCTCTTCTTAGAGAGAGACAGAATTCTAAAGGGGCTAGGATTAGGGTTGGTGTCTGTGGATGAGTGAGTGGCGCATAAGGGAGGGAGAGTGGAAGGGGAAAGGAGAGGGATATAGATGAGATTAGAAAATTTACATGAGGAATATTTCTTAGAGTGAGACAGAAAATGGGGGGGGGGGGTGAGCAGGGAGAAGAAGAAGGAGTAGTAGAGAGCGGGGTAAAGAGGAGGCTGTACGGCAGAAACAAAGGTGAGGTTGCCTTAAAGAGAGAGGGGCTGGTTGAATGCGGGGGAGGGTTTGATGAAGCTCAAGAGCAGATGCTAGGTTAGAGGTCAGGATGTAGGGAGAGGTGAGGAAGGAAGAGGGGGAATGGGGGGGAGGGATGAGGGTGGTGGTAAGAGGGGAGGCAGTTGGGGAGTATCAGGAAGAGAAGGACAATGTGATGTGGGGCCATAACTGCTCTGATGTGCTCTCATAGAGGGGTATATCAAGAACTGAAATAAAGATAAAGATTTAACTGGATGTTGAAGTCATCTAAGAAGAGTAGGAGGCCCAAGGACAGACCAAAGTCCGAGAATAGCTTCTGTTGTTCAGCATAAAAGGCAGAGGAAACAGGAATAATGTAGATCTGGAGAGTAAGTGATTCGAGGTGAGCAGAAGTTCCCGTGGAGAGTTCCCGGACAGTCCACACTGGGGGGGGGGGGGGGGTGCAATGAGGGCTAGATCCCACTTCACCTAGCAGGGTGGTTGCAGAAATGAGTGACAGGGCGCTATTTGCTTTAAATAAGCAGTTTCACCATTTCGGAGCCAGGTTTCACAAATGTCGAGCATTTGAAGCTGGTGAGCAGTAAAGAGATCATGCAGAAGCGTGGGATTAAGGATGATGTGTTGGATACCCCTCACATACACAGATCCTACACACACAGCCCTCTCCTCTCACACACAAATCATCTTGTGAAAATCATGCCATTGTTTCATACTGTAAGACAAAATCGAATAAATTGAAAAGTATGTTTTATTTCTATTTTGCCTATTTTCACTTAGGGGTATGTTTACTAAACAGTCTTAATGTTACCGGCATTAGTTGCAGTCTTACTGTGATGAATGCCATATAAGGTAGTGGGCGTTCCGGTCTTAAGATAGCATTTCGGGTTATCGCGCGATAAAGTCCGTTATCGCGCGATAAAGTCCGTTATCGCGCGATAGAGGGAGCCGTGGCATGTTAACGCGCGTTAGCCTTAATTAGGCGCGCTTACCTGCAATCACAGCAACAGAGGTGTAGCACACTGGTTAATACATTGACTGCTGATACAGTGGTCATGAGTTTGATCCCCAGTGGGCCCAGTTAAAAGGCTGTCTGAGGCAATCCCTTTTCCTGCCTGTAACAGTTAGACACATCCCAACAAATTGCACTGCCAGCCAAAAAAGCCTCACCCCAGTGCCGCAACCTAATGCACCTTTTAGGGCGCACCATAAGGCACATCATAAAGCACCACATCATCCAAGGCAGGTCATAATGTGCCCCAGAGGGCTGCAGGAAAGGTTGGCACCCTCCAAGGCAGCATTTAAGGCACCCCATAAGCTGGCCAAACCTAAGGTGCTGTGAAAGATGCCCCAGGGATGCCAAGGTGACACAGGAGATGGTGCCCAGGGGCACAAAGGTGCCCCAAAGTCACAAGCATGAAATGTATGGCTCAAACACAGATGTAACCATAACACTGCATAGAGCACCAAGGAAAGGCAATGAACAAGTGATGGAAGGAAGTAGATGACGGAGCTCGAGAACCAGCCAAATCTGCGTGCAGCCCATGTGGCAGCAGGTAAAGTGGACAAACATATCGGGGGCAGCTGTACCGATGTACAGGGTGATGGTAATGTACAGTGCAACAATGACAGTGTGTGGCAGAGGATGGGGATACGTGTCCACCAGAGGAGGTAGAGGTGGCAGGATAAGTGCAGGAGGACAGAGGAGAGCAGTGCCATGCAGAGCAGACACAGGAGAGGGAAGCATGAAGAGCCGCAATGCAGAAAAGTGTGCCAGTGCAGAACATGGGGTAGCAGCCTGCACATTAGGGCAGGACGCCACACAGCTGGCACACACACATAGACGGACAGAAGGATGGATGGCAACAGTTATGAGGGTATAATGTGGCGGCAGCACAGATCTGCACAGATATGACTGCTACACGAATGAAAAGTAGTTGTGTAGGACAGCCATAAAAAAAGGGGAACAGAGAGAAATTGAACCCATGACCTCTGCTACTGAAGTCATTGCATTAACCATTGTGCTACATCACTATGGGGGTTAACATACCAATGGCTGGCTACAGAAAGAGTGCACGTCACCATAAAACTGTCTGCTGTGGCTATCAGGATAGGATAGAACCAACAGTACCCATAATGCAATTCACATGCAGAACAGCAGTCTACATCTGCTCACCAGATGGGGTATGCACCTCTACAGCACGTCAGCTTGGTAGGGGGGAATGACTGTGCATGTTACTGGCACAGAGTACCCACAGGCCATGCCAGTGTGCGTGTTCTGTGCTCACCCTGAGGGTGAGGTGGAGTGGCCAGCACCAGGTCCGCAGTACCCGGGTTGGTTGAGGTGGGCTGTGTTGCAGGTCTCCATCAGTGCCAGTGTGTGATAGGTATTTGTTTGCAGACATCTTTAGGAGGTCTCTGTGTCCATTTGTAATTGCCAGTCATGTCTGGCCCTTGTGGACAATGATGCACACAACATAGTGCATATGCACTGTGCTTGCTATGGTCACCTGTTTAGGGAGCAGGGGTGTGTCAGGGCTCACATGGCAACAATGTACTTAGCAAACCGCCCTCTCTGGGTCAGGGTGGGGGACATGATATGCCCCCAACAGACCCACACTCTCACCCTTTGCAAGGGGGGCAGTGGAGGTACATGAGGACAGGCTGTGGGACCAGCAACCCCAGTTCTGGTGGTGAACGGACAGCTGCTGAAGATCTGCACTTGGGACAGGGTCACTGGGAGATAGGTAGTGGGCCTAGTCAGCTCAGCTGCCTCCTCACTACAATATGACATTCACCAGCAGAGGGCAGTCAGTGTGCACCTGCTTCACCCTGCAAGGTGGTGCAGCCATACAGCTGCTAACTGCAGACAGTCTGCTAGCTAGTACATAGTGCATGTTCCTGGAGGAACTGTGTGCACCCAAAACTGGGATGTCCGCACACACACACCACGCAGGTATGTCAGTGATTGGGCCCCAGAAAAGAGAACCCATAAATATCACTCGAGAGAAATACTGTATAGCACTATGGGGGAACCTAGCCATGCCGTGGTCACTGCTCAGTCAGGGTGAGAGCAACCTCCCAGCATGACATGCTGTGGCCACCCTGTCCATGCAGGTGGTGGTCGGGCACTACAATGTCCCAGCCATTGCCCTATACCCTGTGCAGATGCATCCTGCCCATGCCACCCTGTCCGGGCCATACCCACAGTATCATTATGCTCATTGGCAGGCTAATACTGGAAACAGTGCAAGCAATGTGGGCTCAGTAAGGTGTAGGCAGCCACAACACACTGGATAGACAGACACACACTCCCACACCTATGCCAGCATTGTGCAAATATAGAGGTTTGTGGCAGCCCTGGCCGCCACACCAGTCCTGGGCAGAGTGCGGGCATTGCTATGGTACTCAATACTGTTAGGGTCACTCCCCGGGGTGGTAAACACTGTCAGAATCAATAACTGAAACACACTCCACAGATATCAGAAAGTTTGCTATGATGAATCTCTATCAACAAATTGTGTTTAACTTAGGATTTGTTAGCTGACATTAATTATAGCAACCTTTTGATGTATGTGGAACATGTTACCAAGTTTAGGACGGTATTGGTATTGCTAAGATATGCAGGTGCCAGTATTGGGAGATGCTGCTCCGCGCAGGGCCCAACAGCCTGACTCTCCATGAGGCTTTGGATAGTGGAGCCTGTGGGTGTGGGTGTTTATACCCCTGTTGGCCGCTGCTCTAGGGCAGAGGTTCCCAACTCCCGTCCTGGTGGGCCAAACACTGTTCAGGTTTTCATGCTGTCCCTAATGAATATGCATGAAATAAATTTGCATACAATGGGGGCAGCGCATACAACTGCAGCACAGGCATATTTATTAGGGACAGCATGAAACCTGAATGGTGTTTGGCCCTCCAGGACTGCAGTTGGGAAACTCTGCTCTAGGGATTGCACATGTTTATGGTGTCTGTGCTCTGTAGGGTAAAATATAGGCATTTCAGGCATGTTTATTTTATCTGCAATAAAGGTTCCTTCTTTATTACCACGGTTTAGTACTGGGTAAAATATGGGGACAGTGTTGGTGGGAGCCACAGTGGGGACTTGAACTTGTGACCTTTTGCTCCTGAACACCCTGGCTGTGTGTACTGCACCACACTGCTGCCACAGAGACAGATCATTCCCTGGGGATACCATGACTGTTCGTCAGACAGACCCTGTCTGTTGCAGTGCACGGCACCCACCTAAACGGGGCTTGACCATGCTCTGCTGTGGGCAGATGCCACTGCCCCCTCCGCCACTAGCACCCCTCCGCCACCATGCTGCCGTGCCATTATTCCAGTGGTGCTGGTGGTGCGCAGTCCCAGGCCATCCAGTGTGACGGTAGGCAGCTGCCTATGGTGTGGGTTCTCAGGTAGGGGTGCCTACATGGACATGCGCGCTTCCCCCCGGCACCACCTGCCAATGTTATGTGCCCTTGGGGGTACCTGCTGGGTAATATCCCCTATGACACTGTGGGACACACACTCGTGCCATGTTGGACCCTTGTCAGTTGCTGTCTTGCTGCTTTACAGTTTTGGCATTCCTATGTGCCACCTAGGCATCTGCTTAGTCCGTACTGTGCCCCAGCTGGACTACAGCTTGTGCCGCCTGCAGCCCCCTGTATCCCATTTACAGCATCAGTACAGTTTCCCTTTCCTACGTGCCCACTTTGCTGTTGCTGCACATGTGCACGCCACAACAAACCTGCCCAATCTAAACGACAGAAACCCTGATCAGCGCTATTTCAATGTGGGATCATTCACTTTGTAGGGGGATGGAGCATAGACCCTTCCAAACATGATATCTTAATTTTTACGCTTTGTCAGTAGTGTTGCTTTATGTTTATCATTAATATCACTATTGGCCAGCTTGGTTATTGGGATTTTAAATGTGGTTCTGGTGATTTTATATGTTTATTTGCCTTTTTGGTTCCTGCACATGTATCACAACTATTACTTTTCTGGGTTTCCCTGCCTTTGCTGCACATTGCTGACTTAAATGGTTTCTCTTTCCTGCAAATGTGCCTAACGCGAGGGTTTCACTGGCGTTACATAAGAACATAAGATATGCCATACTGGGTCAGACCAAGGTCCATCAAGCCCTGTATCCTGTTTCCAACAGTGACCAATCTAGGTCATACGTACTGTCGCCCCCTCCTGGTTGGGTATATAGCCCAGTACCAGGGTGAGTCGCCTTTTTACCTTGAATAAGTTTTTCCCTCAAAATGGCCACCAGGAGGGCTGCTGGGAGTTGTAGTATTTTACTTATTTAGGCAAAGGAATTGTAGTCAAGTGGTCAGGCGAAAACAGAGAAATTTATTTATATATTTTCTGGGGTCCCAATATATATATACAGGATTTGAATGGGAAACAAAAATAGGATACTTGCTCCAACGCAAAAGCTTTTAACTTTCAATAAGGTAAGCACAATGCTGCCTGGGTTTAACAAATGCAGCTTCTTCAAACTTAAGCTTCATAAAACTTCTTTCTTACAAAAACAACATTTCTTAAAGCAAAAACAGCTTTTAAAAAATTGTCCACTGACTGTTTCCTTCAGCTTTCAGCTTCACACGATATCAGTTGAGACAATAGCATTCAGCTGTTTCCCCCTGCCGTGCCTTTCACACAGGTTAGGTTTCTTTCAATACATTCATACTTCAGACAGCTTTTAAAGTTTAGCATTCTTCTGAGTCAGCTGCTTTGCAATAAGCACATTGCATTTCACACGGGTTATCCTCAAAACAGTCTCCAATTTCCATCTCCTCGATGCTATCCCCTTCACACTTCTCATAGGGTACCTGTCTGGAGAGCTGACTGTTTTCTCTCTGAATCATATCATTGAGCTTTTTGAGTAGAACCTTCTTCTGTCCTAACTCCTCTGCAAGCTGAGCATATTGATAGTCAGTTAAAATATCCCTCTTTCCCTTAGGGTTTAACTGATAGCTAGAATTAGCCTTTATCTCTGGAGCTAATTCTTTTAAACTTTTTATAGGCAGGAACTGGGGAGGACACACTTGCCTTGAGTCAGGAGTATTCAGCAATTCTCCTTTCTCCTGGTATAAGTCACGCTGCCTTCCGTCTACAGAGACTTTCCTGGGTTGAAACAGCCTTTCCTTCAGCTGGGACTGCCTTGGAGTCTTTCCAATCAGTTCCCCCTGCACCTGGAAGCTTGAGCTCAGCAGCCCTTGTATCTCTTAAGGTTACTGGCTGGCTTCTTCCCTGGCTGTAACTCTTCCCGGAGCTGCAACTAGAATTGGCACCATCTCTTTCTCTCCAACTGCCTTCTCCCAAATGGTCAGCATCAGCTCCAGCTTTTTCTCCTCCCTCAGCTGCTCTTCCTGACTTTCTAAAAGCCAGCGTTTTAAACTGCTTTCCTTTCTGTGCCACGCCTTGCTCCCAGCACATGTGAGAAGAGTCAGGCTTCTCTCTAACCCTGACGTGCTGCTGTGGGCGGGGCTTAAGGGTGACTGTGTTGTGAGTCAGAGACTCCTGGTTACCGGGGAAACCCTGAATGCTTTCGTTTTTAAAGGTACAGGGCTCATTTTCCTGTGTATCCATAGCCTCAATAGTGGTTTCCTCACCACATATTCCCCTTCTTAAGACATTACGAGCTGGGGTGCAACTGTCATCACAGCCCGTAATTCTCCTACAATCATCATTCTGAGCGTCTTCGTATGCGCCCCTAGATAACGCATCTGCGTTCTGGTGGAGGTTTCCTGCTCGGTGTACTATCTGAAAATCAAAGGCCTGTAGAGCCATGTACCACCTGGTCAACCTAGAGTTATGGTCTTTCATTTGCCCCAGCCATTTTAACGGGGCATGATCAGTCATGAGCAGGAACTTTCTGCCGGCCAGGTAGAATTTTAGGGAGTCCACCGCCCATTTTACTGCTAGGCACTCCCGTTCAATGGTGGAATAATTCCTTTCCGCGGGCGACAATTTTCGGCTGAGGAAGAGTACCGGATGCTCCACACCCTCTTGCTTCTGGGAGAGCACCGCTCCCAGGCCGGTTTCCGAAGCATCAGTCTGTAGGATAAACGGGAGACTGAAGTCTACGCCTCTCAACACCGGCGCTGTACACAGCTCTTCCTTTAGCTGCTCAAAGGCTTTTTCCGCCTCCTCGGTCCATCGGAGCTGATTCGGCCTATTCTTTCTCAGCATATCAGATAGAGGCGAGCTTTTTTCCGCAAACCTTGCCACGAATCTTCTGTAGTAACCTACCAGCCCAAGGAAACTACGCAACTGTTTCTTATTGGTAGGCTGCGGGAAGGTCCGAACGCTCTCAACTTTGCTCAACAGAGGTTTTATCATGCCCTGTCCCACTAAGTGCCCCAGATACTTCACTTCTTGGGCCCCAAACATGCATTTCGCTGGATTCAGAGTCAGGCCAGCTTCCCTCATTGCCTGTAGGACGGCCTTCACCTGAGCCATATGCTGATCCCATCTGGCACTATGGATCACCACGTCGTCCATATATGCCGTCGCGTACTTTTGATGTGGCCTGAGTACTATATCGACGAGTCGCTGGCATGTGGCTGCTGCTCCGTGAAGGCCGAAAGGCATCCTTCGAAATTGGAACAACCCCTGCGGAGTGCTGAACGCAGTTTTCTGGCGAGATTCCCGGGTTAGTGGAATCTGCCAGTAACCTTTCGTCATATCGAGTGTTGTTAGGTACCGGGCCTGACCTAATTTATCCAGAAGCTCCTCTATGCGAGGCATGGGATAGGTGTCAAACTTCGAAATAGCGTTGATCTTGCAGAAATCAATGCAGAATCTAAGCGAGCCATCCGGTTTCGGAACCAGCACTACCGGGCTGTTCCATGGACTCCTTGATTCTTCGATCACGCCAAGATCCAACATCTCCTTGACCTGATCCATTACCTCCTGCTTCTTCGCCTCGGGGAGCCTATATGGCCGCTGCCGTATCACTTCACCCGGGGGAGTCAGGATCTCGTGCGCGACGAGCCTGGTTTCGCCTGGTACTGGCGTTAAAACATCCGAGAAACTGTTAATCAGACCGTTCAACTCTTGCCTCTGGAACCATGAAAGGCCCTCGGCCACCCGGGGTTCAGGCTTCTCCTGACAGTCAGTTAACTGAGGTCCGAGGTGGTCCTCCATTCTTTCTTCCACAGTTGCCGCCAACCCTTGCCGATCTGCAAGTCCCGAGGAACCAAAGCCCTGTGTTCCCCGCATCGATGTTGCCTCAGGATGTCCAGTATGCCCCTGGGGCTCCTACCGTACATAAGCTCATATGGGGAAGTTCCTAGCGATGCCTGAGTCCTCTCCCGACAGGCATACAAGGCGAAGGGAAGCATCGTGTCCCATTCGGCCATCTTCCCTTCCAACCCCCTTCTTAACAAGCTCTTTAGGGTCTGGTTGGTCCTCTCGACCAACCCATTCGTCTGCGGGTGATATGCCGCAGTTCTGATATGTTTGATGCCGAAGGCATCCCAAACTTGGGCCAAATAATGCGACATGAAATTGCTGCCGCGATCGGACAGCACCTCCCTGGGGAACCCAACTTCGCAAAACAATTTTATTAACTCGGCCGCCACTGTGCGAGCCGAAATGTTACGGAGGGGGACCGCCCAGGGGAACCTGGTTGCATGATCCACCATCACCAAGAGATATTGGAATCCTCGCGGCGTTTTTATCAGGGGACCCACAATATCAACAGCTATCCGGTGTATCGGGACCGAGATCACCGGAACGGGAATCAGGGGAACCTCCACAGGCCTAATTGCCGTGACCTTCTGGCAGGCCGGACATGCCTCACAGAATCTGGTCGTCTCTTTATAGACTCCGGGCCAATAAAACCGGGCCAAAACCTGGTTTAAAGTACCCTGAATACCCTTATGTGCCCCTACAGGATGGTCATGGGCTAATCTCAGGACTAAAGTCCTAAATGTATTCGGGATCACTAATTGCCGACGCGTATCCCCTGTGAAGGGATCCCGACTTTCCCGATATAGAAGCCCTTGGTCCATTTGAAAGTTGGGCAACGTCTCCCGTCCCTCTCTAGCAAATTTAAAGGCTTGGACAAGAGCAGGATCTGCCTCTTGTTCTTTTGCAAAAGAAGGGAATTTAGCCATCAACTCCTCTGGAATCCAAGGTAAGTCTATGCCAGCCCTGACCTCGTCCCTATTCTGAGACCGCATTTGTCTCTCATGACGCTTCTCTCCCTTTGACTTTTTCACTTTGTCCAGAGGGACGGTTATCAAATCTTCGTGAGAGGGCAGAACCTCTGCCTCCTCCTCTATGGGCTCTCCCCCTTGGGTCTGTTGGGCTTGGGACTGGGCTCGCGTAGAAACCAACCCTTTCTTAACACCCAACCCTTGCTGCACACCTCGTTGAAATTGGGGCCAGTCCCTCCCGAGCACTACTTCCTGTGGTAATCGGGGAACAATGGCAACAGGGACCTCCCTTTCAATCCCTAATGCTTTTATCCGGACATAGTAAACGGGATATGTAGACGCCTTGCCGTGAACACATCTAATGTTTATGGTGCCCGTGGGCGCATGGGGTGTCTTTAAACCTGGGGGTGCTAACTTACGCCATAAGCGTTTAGAAAGCATAGACTGATCCGAGCCCGAATCAAGTAATGCTTTGACTGGTTGGCCTTGCACCGTAACGTCTAGCAAGAAGCCTTCCCCAGCCTTACTGGGTTCACTTAACACTAAGGCTGTCTTCATTTTACAATCACGCAGCAAATGTTGTTCACTGCCACACTGATAACATGCACGCTTTACTTGCATCCTTCTACTGGTGGGAACACATGCACTCTTCACATTCTTCCTATCACTATCCAACCTAGCTATCGACATCTTAGCACAAGCTACAGACTTATCCTTAGCTAAGGCATCAGCTTCTAGGAATCGCTCTGACATTACTATAGCCTCCTGTGTATTTTTACAACCTTGCAACATAAGAAAATTTTGCATTCCCTCCGGAATTGCTGCCAAGTACTGCTCTAGAACAAGCTCATCAATCAGAGTCTCCACTGATTTATGCTCTGGCTCTAGCCACTTAACTACCAGCGTCTTTAGCCAGTGATAGAGCGCTCGTGGTGTCTCATCTACACGTAGCTTAGCGCTTCTTAACTGGCAGCGATAGACTACGGGTGTTAGGCCTAGCCTATCCTTTATAGCCTTTTTGACCTCCAAATAGTCATTGGCCAAAGTAGCGGGGATGGTTTGGTAGGAGGCTAACGCTTCTCCCGATAGTGAGACAGCCAACCTTACCGCCCACTGTCCTTGTGGCCACTTGGCTATTTGAGCTACCTTTTCAAATGCATCTAGGAAAGCATCTACACTTTCCCCATCCTTTAGCTGTCCAAAGCTAAGGGCCTCTTTGGACCCGAGTCCAAAGGTATGGGCTAATCCCAGTCCTGAGAAACTCATGGCAACTGGATCAGGCTCTGGTGGTTTCTTACTTTCCTTTAGCCAGGCCTCCATTAGGTCTACCAACGGCTTCTGTTGAGCTTGCAGTCGAACGGCCACTCTCTCCTGGAGCTCCAACGACAGCTCTTTTTGACGGTCGAATTGCGAGGCCATCCACGTAAGGATTTCTTTCGTCTCCATAGTCATCGTCTTCCTGTATGGACGAGAAAAAAACAAGACAAACCACCCAAGTATGGCACCCAAAACTAGGTGTATTCTCCCTCTACCTGCTACCACCGCCCCCACCCAGTACCAGTATCCTTAACTTCCCCAGTTAAATACAGTGTACCTGGTACTGGTGGTGCGTCTCACTCAGCAGCAGCGTAGGGTCTCGGCAGGACCTTGGACTCTCCGGTTTGCACGAGCTCCGACTCTCCGTCTTAGCAGCTCGCAGCTCTCACCGACGTCCTCCCGTCGAGTTCTGGAACAGGCTGTGTACTTTTCTTTTGCGTAGGCGTATTCCACTCCCAATCCTAAACAACTACGCCACTCTGTCGCCCCCACCTGGTTGGGTATATAGCCCGGTACCAGGGTGAGTCGCCTTTTTACCTTGAATAAGTTTTTCCCTCAAAATGGCCACCAGGAGGGCTGCTGGGAGTTGTAGTATTTTACTTATTTAGGCAAAGGAATTGTAGTCAAGTGGTCAGGCGAAAACAGAGAAATTTATTTATATATTTTCTGGGGTCCCAATATATATATACAGGATTCGAATGGGAAACAAAAATAGGATACTTGCTCCAACGCAAAAGCTTTTAACTTTCAATAAGGTAAGCACAATGCTGCCTGGGTTTAACAAATGCAGCTTCTTCAAACTTAAGCTTCATAAAACTTCTTTCTTACAAAAACAACATTTCTTAAAGCAAAAACAGCTTTTAAAAAATTGTCCACTGACTGTTTCCTTCAGCTTTCAGCTTCACACGATATCAGTTGAGACAATAGCATTCAGCTGTTTCCTCCTGCCGTGCCTTTCACACAGGTTAGGTTTCTTTCATGACATTCATACTTCAGACAGCTTTTAAAGTTTAGCATTCTTCTGAGTCAGCTGCTTTGCAATAAGCACATTGCATTTCACACGGGTTATCCTCAAAACAGTCTCCAATTTCCATCTCCTCGATGCTATCCCCTTCACACTTCTCATAGGGTACCTGTCTGGAGAGCTGACTGTTTTCTCTCTGAATCATATCATTGAGCTTTTTGAGTAGAACCTTCTTCTGTCCTAACTCCTCTGCAAGCTGAGCATATTGATAGTCAGTTAAAATATCCCTCTTTCCCTTAGGGTTTAACTGATAGCTAGAATTAGCCTTTATCTCTGGAGCTAATTCTTTTAAACTTTTTATAGGCAGGAACTGGGGAGGACACACTTGCCTTGAGTCAGGAGTATTCAGCAATTCTTCTTTCTCCTGGTATAAGTCACGCTGCCTTCCGTCTACAGAGACTTTCCTGGGTTGAAACAGCCTTTCCTTCAGCTGGGACTGCCTTGGAGTCTTTCCAATCAGTTCCCCCTGTTCACCTGGAAGCTTGAGCTCAGCAGCCCTTGTATCTCTTAAGGTTACTGGCTAGCTTCTTACCTGGCTGTAACTCTTCCCGGAGCTGCAACTAGAATTGGCACCATCTCTTTCTCTCCAACTGCCTTCTCCCAAATGGTCAGCATCAGCTCCAGCTTTTTCTCCTCCCTCAGCTGCTCTTCCTGACTTTCTAAAAGCCAGCGTTTTAAACTGCTTTCCTTTCTGTGCCACGCCTTGCTCCCAGCACATGTGAGAAGAGTCAGGCTTCTCTCTAACCCTGACGTGCTGCTGTGGGCGGGGCTTAAGGGTGACTGTGTTGTGAGTCAGAGACGCCTGGTTACTGGGGAAACCCTGAATGCTTTCGTTTTTAAAGGTACAGGGCTCATTTTCCTGTGTATCCATAGCCTCAATAGTGGTTTCCTCACCACAGTACCTAGCAGTTTCCCCAAAAGATACAGATACCGCAATGCTTGTACTGGGTCAAGCATTGATATCCTGGGTCCCTTCTTAATAATGGTTTATGGACCTTTCCTCCAGGAACTTGTCCAAAACTTTTTTAAACCCAGCTACACTAACAGCCTTTACTACATCCTCCGGTAACAAATTCCAGAGTTTGATTACACATTGAGTGGAAAAATATTTTCTTTTATTAGTCTTAAATAGTTTACCCTGTAGCTTCATTGCATGTCCCCTAGTCTTTCTATATTCTGATAACGTAAACAATTGATCTACGTTTACCCGTTCCACTCCGTTCATTAATTTATAGACTTCTATCATATCTCCCCTCAGCCGTCTCTTTTCCAGGTTAAAGAGCCCTAACCTTTTTAGCCTTTCTTCATAGGAGTATCCTTCCATCCTCTTTACCATTTTGGTGGCTCTTCTCTGAACTTTTTGTAATAACGCTATATCCTTTTTAAGATACGGTGACCAGAATTGCGCACAATATTCAAGGTGTGGTCTCACCATGGAACGATATAGAGGCATTATAATATCTTTTGCTTTATTTTCCATTCCTTTCCTTATGATACCTAGCATTCTATTTGCTCTCTTGGCTGCCGCTGCACACTGGGCCGAGGGTTTTAACATGTTGTCCACAATGACGCCTAAATCTTTTTCCTGGGTGGTGGTTCCTAATGTGGAACCTTGCATCATGTAACCATAGTTTGGGTTGTTCTTCCCTAGGTGCATAACTTTGCACTTGTCCAGATTAAATTTCATCTGCCATTTTGATGCCAGTCTTCCAATTTATCAAGATCCTCTTGCAATTTTCCACAATCCTCTTGGGTTTTAACAACTTTAAATAGTTTTGTGTCATCTGCAAATTTGATAACCTCACTCGTTATTCCACTTTCCAGGTCATGTATGAATATGTCAAAAAGCAGCGGACCCAGCACAGATCCCTGGGGTACACCATTATTCCCTTTCTCCATTAGGAAAATTGGCCATTTAGCCCAACCCTCTGCTTTCTATCTATTAACCAGTTCTTGATCCACAGTAGTACACTGCCTCCTATCCCATGACTCTTTAGTTTTGCCAAAAGTCTCTGATGAGGGACCTTGTCAAAGGCTTTCTGAAAGTCCAGATACACTATATCAACCGACTCACCTTTGTCCACCTGTTTATTCACACTTTCAAAAAAACATAACAGATTAGTAAGACAAGATCTTCCTTGTCTAAAGCCATGTTGGCTGTCTCCCATTAGGCCATGATTATCTACATGCTGAGAAATTTTATTCTTTATGATGGTTTCTACCATTTTTCCCGGTACTGACGTGAGGCTCACCGGTCTGTAGTTTCCCGGATCACCCCTGGAACCCTTTTTAAAAATTGGTGTTACATTGGCGATCCTCCAATCTTCAGGTATTAGAGATGATTTTAATGATAGTTCACAGATTACTAATAGCAGGTCTGAAATCTCATATTTCAGTTCTTTCAACACCCTTGGATGTATACCATCTGGCCCTGGTGATTTGCTACTCTTCAGTTTATCTAATATTTGTATCACATCTTGCCGATGTATCGATATTTCCTTAAATTCTTCCGCACCTTTAAATACCACTTCACTACATCTTTCTCAGTAAAGACCGAAGCAAAGAATTCATTCAGTCTCTCCGCTATCGCCTTGTCGCCTCTTAGTCCCCCTTTAACTCCTCTATCATCTAATGGACCAACTGACTCTCTCACAGGTTTTTTGCTACGAATGTACTTGAAAAAATCTTTATTTCCTGTTTTTGCTTCCGCAGCAAGCTTCTTCTCAAATTCTCCCTTTGCCTGCTTTATCAATGCCTTGCATTTGACTTGCCAGTGCTTGTGCTGTTTCCAGGTTTTGTTGTTTAGCTCTTTTTTCCAATTCCTGAAAGATGCTTTTTTGGCAACAACAGCCTCTCTGACCTCACCTTTAAACAATGCTGGCAGTTTTTTGGACTTGGTTCCCCTTTAATCCTTTCTGACTCAATGCCCTCTCTAACATAGAGCGCAACCCCTCCACCAATTTGATCAGCTCTATCATTACGATATAGTTTGTACCCAGGTATCACAGTGTCCCACTGGTTGTCCTCCTTCCACCATGTGTCTGATATTCCAATCATATCTAATTTCTCATTTAGTGCTATATATTCTAACTCTCCCATCTTAGTTTTTAGACTTCTAGCATTTGCATACAAGCATTTTAGAGACTGTATTTTATTCATATTAATTTGGCTGTTGGTAGACATGGGTAATTTGGGATCTTTAAGCTCTGTCTGCTCCATACTCGAGGGCATTTGGGCTACTTTACTCTTTTTTGGAACCTCTCTGCTTTTGGTAGTATCCTTCAAGGATACATTCTTCCGAACCATCTTCTCTTGGGCGACTGTCGCCTTTCCCCTATTATCTAGTTTAAAAGCTGCTTTATCTCCTTTGAAAGGTTAATGCCAGCAGCCTGGTTCCATCCCGGTTAAGGTGAAGCCCATCCCTTCGGAAGAGCCCTTTCTTTCCCCAGAATGTTCCCCAGTTCCTAACAAATCCAAAACCCTAATCTCTGCACCATTGTCTCATCCACACATTGAGACTCCGGAGCTCAGCCTGCCTTTTGGGTCCTGCACGTGGAATGGGAAGCATTTCGGAGAACGCTACCCTGGAAGTTCTGGATTTCAACGTCCTACCTAAAAGCCTAAATTAGCCTCCAGAACCTACATACCACATTTTCCTATGTCATTGGTACCGACATGTACTAAGACAACAGACTCCTCCCCAGCACTATCTAAGACCTTATCTAGATGGCGCGTGAGGTCCGCTACCTTCACACCAGGCAGGCATGTTACCAGGCGATCCTCACGTCCACCAGCCACCAAGCTATCTACATGCCTAATGATCGAATCACCAACTATAACGGCTGTCCTAACCCTTCCCTCATGGGCACATGGCCCTGGAGAAACTTCCTCAGTGCGAGAGGGTTTCACATCACCTGGAGGACAGGTCCTAGTTACAGGATCACTTCCTGCCACACCAGGGTGATGCTCTGCTGTCACATGTCCTCTCTCCTCCATGGCAACAGGGATGCTGCCAGACTGGAGGTGGGACTTCAGGACTATATCCCTGTAGGTCTCATCTATTTACCTCTCTGTCTTTCTTATGTTTTCCAAGTCTGCTACTCTAGCCTCTAGAGAACGGACTCGTTCCCTGAGAGCAAAGAGCTCCTTGCACCTAGTGCACATGTAAGACCTCTCACCAACTGGGAGAAAATCATACATGTGACACTCAGTGCAAAAGACTGGAAAGTCCCATCTCGCTGCTGGACTGCTGTCTGCATCTTAGTTTTAAGCTTTTGTTTAGATCTTTAAGTTCTTTACTTACTAAGGGTTGCTATGGATATTTATACCAATAAAACTGTACCTAATACGTTTAATTAAGCTTCAGGTGAACAAGGTATATTAATCTCAGGTCCTTAGTGTATGACTGATTTGGGTAACGAGCTTCACCTGAGAGCACCTCCTGTCTTTTAAGATGTGTAAGTACTTATAAAGCTACGATTATCCCAAGGGTGGGTGGGTGTGGGGAGGGAGGGAGGGAAATAACACATTAAAAGAGGGCTGCTACACAGTACCCTGTCCTGTGCTGCTGAGGTAAGCTATATTCTTATTTGATTTAAATTATAGCTCTTTGCTGCTGCTAGGCTCTAACTTATTATGAAATTTAAACTACAAGCTCTCTGCTGGGTTCTAAATTTAACCAGAAAGCTCTCTTCTGTGTTTTAAATTTAAACTAAAAGTACTTTGCTGATGCTAGGCCCTGAGTGACTATTAAATTTAAACTACAAGCTCTCTGCTGGGTTCCAAATTTCACCAGAAAGCTCTCTTCTGTGTTTTAAATTTAAACTAAAACTACTTTGCTGATGCTAGGCCCTGAGTGACTATTAAATTTAAACTACAGCTTTCTGATGGGTTCCAAATTTAACCAGAAAGCTCTCTTCTGTGTTTTAAATTTAAACTAAAAGTACTTTGCTGATACTATGCCCTTAGTGACTATTAAATTAAAACTACAAGCTCTCTGCTGGGTATGAAATGTAACCAGAAAGTTCTCTTCTGTGTTTTAAATTTAAACTTAAACTTCTGCTACTAGGCCCTGACTTATTTAACAAAAAATAGTGGGTTCACAGATTAATTAGCTTTAATAGAAAGAATTCCTTTCAGAAAATTCCCAGAAGTATATACTCACAATTGCAGATCTCTCTCCAGAAGTAACAGTCCCCTTTTCTAGTCCTTCAAGACTGTTAGTGTTCAGACCCGGATTTCACAGCGTTAGTGTGCCTGGAGCCTCTCCCCGCCCACTCTCCGCCCATTGACCCCTTCTCTCTGCCCTCTGGGAAGCCTTACTCCACCCTTCAGACTCAGATTTCACAGTGTTAGTGTGCCTTAACGCCGCTGCTGCGTTATTGCGCAATAATGTTACATTATCGCGCGATAACGTCACTTATCGCGCGATAATACCACCGCTGCGACGTTAAGACGGTTTAATAAACATACCCCTTAGCCTTATGGAGAGTATTTTAGAAGCTCTATTTGTGAGTTGGACATATGAAAACAGGCACTTAGACTTGCAAGTCATGGAGATGTCCCTGGAGCAATTTTAGAAGTTGTTATAATTAGGGCTTCCATTTTTTGGTTATAACACCCCTGATGCTTTAATCGTGGTTATCAGTTATAACCAATAAACCCCGATTTGTGGGACATCCTAATGACATCATAATACAATTAGCAACGGACATTACTGCTACAATTTACCTACTGAAAGGCTACCCTTGTAAAACATGGTGCCACTGTTAGAATCTACCTGCTAGAGTTGCCTGCTAGTACCTGACTGCTAGAATTGCCTGCTAGTATCTATCTGATAGAATTGCCTGCTAGTACTTGACTGCTAGAATTGCCTGCTAGTATCTATCTGATAGAATTGCCTGCTAGTACCTGACTACTAGAATTGCCTGCTAGTATTTATCTGCTAGAATTGCCTGCTAGTACCTATCTGACTCTATCAGACAGCGACCTACCACCAGAATCTGCCTCTAGAATTGCTCGCTAGGATTGTTCTTCTTGAATCTGTCTTAGAATCACTTGTTAGGATTGTTCTTCTTGAATCTGCCTTGGAATCACTCGCTAGGACTGTTCTTCTTGAATCTGCATGTAAATTTAATAGCTAGACGTGGTATTCTTGAATCTGCCTTAGAATTACTGCTAGAAGGGCTATTCCAGTAAACTTTCCAAGCGGATGTGTTAACGCTAGAGCGATCACCCGCCTGTATACACTACCTGTCACACTGAAGAGCTGCTATATAGCTCTGCGACCTATCCTACCATCTGAACCATACCCACACTACACCACACAGCTGTTGCATAGATTCAAATCACCTGGTGCCACGAAGTAGCTCACTCAAAATGGCACCCTCCCCCATAGCCATCGCCAGTTGTTACATCCTTGCCAGCCTACTCCACAGCGCCCTCACCCTTACCACCACCTACAACCCTATACCAGTACTATGGGGTGCCGGGAGGAGATGGTCAGGCACCACCTGTCAATCAGTAGCAGAAGCCAAACACACCCTGCACCCACACCTACTCTACATCTCACTTCAGCACACCAAAAAATCTCAACTAGAGACGTGCCCCCAACCCAGCAACCTGAATTGCGCCCTCATAAACGCTCTCTTAGTCCGGAAGGAATGGCCGGTCATCTCCGACCTGATAACCTACCACAACCTAGACATCTTATTGGTCACTGAGACATGGCTGACTGACTCCAATACGGTCATCCTTAACCAACTCATCCCACCCAACTTCTCAATCCACACCTGCCACAGAGCCAACCATAGGGGTGGAGGAGCACTCGCCCTTACAAAAATGGAGCTCCAATTTCAGCAGACCTCTGCCAACAGCACCACAAACCTGGACTCTATCACCATAACCAACAAGCAAAACTCCATCAACCTAATCTACAGATTCCCATCTCCCTCACTAGATGACCTCTCAACAATAATAGACCTTGCCTGCAATACCAAGAACCCACACACACCAAACTAGATCATGGGCGATTTCAACCTGCCTGCCCTCCCAGACGCTCACTCTAGTGCCTTCCTCGACACGCTTAATGAGCTGGGCTATGATCAAGTAATCAACGCGCCCACTCACTCAAAAGGAAACAAACTGGACCTGATCTTTACCCCACGGCTAGCCACAGGCCCAAACCATATGCTTGCCCTATCCATCACGTCAGTCCCATGGTCTGACCACAGCCTGCTAAGATTCCAGATGCCCACACATCTAGATCATACTAACAAACGGACCACAGCCGATGCCTGCCCAACACCAAAAGCACGATTCCGGCCCTTCGACAAGGAAGAAATACTCAGCAAAACTCTACCACTTTTTGACCTCACAGAGTCTAGCCTCGAGAAAATGGTCTCCACCTGGAACAATAATCTCAGCGCAATTGCCCACCGACCAATTGTAGATATACCACCAAAAAGAAGAAAGACTGATCCATGGTACTCTCCCGAGCTACGAACGTCACTCCATCACCTCAGGAGGCTTGAAAGAAGATGGCGACGTTCACGCTCCACTGAAGACCTGGGCACTTACACCTCCCACCTGAAGAAACACCATGCGGCAGTCACGGAGAGAATGAAACAATACCACGCAGAAATTCTGCAGCGCTCCCTGAACAGACCGCGGGACATATTCAGCCTGGTGAGGACCCTCACAAACGAACCTTCCCCCACCCAACTAAGCATGCCACAGCCACAGGAATTCGCAGACTACCTACAGTCGAAAACAATCCAGACTGACAAAACTACACCCACATCTGTGTACGGTCCACACCACCCAACGCCTCTATCCACCTTCTCACCACCATCAGTGAAAAGCATCGAAGACGCCATCACCGCTATTAATACCACCACAGCTCCAAACAATCCCTGCCCAGCGTTCTGGATAAAGGCATTGCGCAAAGAATTCTGTCCATTCCTGGCCAAACTCATGGGTCTATCCTTCGCAACGGGCTCTTTCCCACGAAGCTTGAAGCAGACATCCATTAGGCCACTTCTAAAAAACACAAATAACAAAAAGCCTAAATCGGAGCTTAATAATGATACTTCATAAGAGTAAGGAACAGCTCCACACATTAACCAAAATGTAGCACTGGGAACTTTGCACTAAAAAAAGCCTCCAGTACCATGACAGCGGGGAGCACAGACCTCAGAACTATCCTCAGATCTCTCAGATGATCATCTTGGAAATTTAAGTTGAAGACTGCGATTCTGTGCTGATGGGTTCCTTTTTTGTGCATGGGCGTTTGTTGGTCCTGCCATTTGTTTAAGGGTTTATGCCCTTTTGATTGCTGCTTTGTTACATTTTCATTGTTAGCTTGCACATTGATTTTTGTACTAATGTTTGATACCTTGTTATGCTTAGTGATACAATTGTTAAGTACTGATTATATTTGTCACAGCAGTTTGTAGTTTGGGACCCCTATCAGTTTATTGTGTCTTCTAAAGTTTTCTGGTACTGTTGACCAGGGCGGCCCAAGGGGGGTGCGGGGCCATGTGCGGAGACTCGGTGCGGGGCCTCATTTGCATAAGTGGCCTTATTTGCATAAATATTTGCATAATGTTAACATACACTAACTTTTAGTAAACATGTTTCTTAATGAGTGTATGGATAAAGACAGACTATAATCCAGTGCCAACCGCCAGGCACATTAGGAACTACTACAAACACTGCCCAGGCACATTAGGAACTACTACAAACACTGCCCAGACTATAATCCAGTGCCAACCGCCAGGCACATTAGGAACTACTACAAACACTGCCCATTTAGAACCCATAGCAAACCCGCCGTATCCTAACAGCACTACCAGGACTCACAAAGCACCATACCCTACCTATCAAAAGGCAACACTGCAAATATTAAACCAATACATTTCAGAGAACAACAATACATGACCTACTGGGGAAAGAGAACAAGTGGCAATGTCAAATAGGAATTACATAAACAGAATACCTCAGCTCAGTTACACATGCAGAACATAGACCATCACCAAACAAGGAATCACAATTTAGAAACAGGAAGGCAATAATTAAACTGGGAACCCCAAAAGCCAAACTTGGAATGTACAACAACACTGTAGAAATAAAACTATAAATTAATTTCCTCTTGTACCAAACAGAGCGCAGACGTTAATGATGCACATTTCCCAGAGCTTTCATATTCCAATTAATAAATTCAAAATAAAGAGATATCTTTTTACCTTTTGTGCATTTTTTTTTCAGTTGCAATTGCTCCAGCCACTTTCTTCTGGTTTCTTCATGTTTTCTACTAACTCTCCATCATCTGCTGTCCATTTGTCCTTTCTTCTCTCTTCTAGTTTTTTTTCCATTTTCTCTCTCTACATCTGCTTTAACATACTAATCTTTCTCCTTTTGCTCTTTCCTCATTCCTATTTCATCCACTCAAATTTCACCCCTCCATCCTCAATCCCCACTTACTCTCCCAATACCCGGCTAATTGTAGATTTTTATCCCTCCCACACAAAATATTTTTCCCCTCTCCATTTTACTCTCCCAGCCCCATCCCATTCTAATCCTCCCCCAACATCAGCTCCCTTCTAGTTCCAGCCTCACCCAGCATCCATTCCCTTCTAGTCCCTGCATCAGCCCATTTCCAGTCCTAGCCCCCCATCAGCCCATTTCGTCCTAGCAGCCCCCCAACCCAATACCAGTCCTAGCCCCCCATCAACCCACTTCCAGTCCTAACCCCCCATCAGCCCACTTCCAGTCCTAACCCCATCAACCCATTTCCAGTCAGCCCCCCATAGCCCATTGCCAGTCCTAACCCCCCCCATCAGCCCACGGCCCATTACCAGTCCTAACCCCATCAGCCCACCTCAAGTCCTAACCCCTCCCCATCAGCCCATTTCCTGTCCTAGCCCCCCCATAGCCCATTATCAGTCCTAACCCCCCAAAGCCCATTACCAGACAGCCCCCATCAGCCAACAGCCCATTACCAGTCTTAACCCCCCCATAGCCCATTATCAGTTCTAACCCCCCCAACAGCCAACAGCCCATTACCAGTCCTAACCCCATAAGCCCACCTCAAATCCTAACCCCTCCCCATCAGCCCATTTCCTGTCCTAGCCCCCCCATAGCCCATTATCAGTCCTAACCCCCCATAGCCCATTATCAGTCCTAACCCCCCATAGCCCATTACCAGTCCTAACCCCCCATCAGCCCACAGCCCATTACCAGTACTAACCCCATCAGCCCACCTCCAGTGTTAAGCACCCATCAGCCCATTTCCAGTCCTAGCCCCCCCATAGCCCATTACCAGTCCTAACCCCCCCCAACAGCCCACAGCCCATTACCAGTCCTAACCCCATCAGCCCACTTCCAGTCTTAATCCCCCCAGCCCATTTCCAGTCCTAGCCACCCCCACACCCCATTACCAGTCCTAGCCCCCCCTAGCCCACTCCCAGTCCTAATCTCACCAGCACATATCCAGTCTTAATCCCCATCACCCAATTTTCAGTTTAGGCCCCCCCATACCCCATTACCAGTCCTAACCTCCCCATCAGCCCACTCCCAGTCCTAATCCCACCAGGCCATTTCCAGTCCTTTTCCCCCATCACCCAATTTTTAGTTTAAGCCCCCCATAGCCCATTACCAGTCCTAACCCCCCCATCAACCCACTTTCAGTCCTAATCCCATCAGCCCATATACAGATTTATCTCCCCCATAGCCCATCACCACTCCTAACCCCCCCATAGCCCATCACCACTTCTACCCCCCCATAGCCCCCCATAGCCCATCACCACTTCTAACCCCCCCATAGCCCCCCCATAGCCCATCACACTTCTAACCCCCCAGCCCCCCATAGCCCATCACCACTTCTAACCCCCCCAGCCCCCCATAGCCCATCACCACTTCTAACCCCCCCAGCCCCCCCATAGCCCATCACCACTTCTAACCCCCCCAGCCCCCATAGCCCATCACCACTTCTAACCCCCCCAGCCCCCCCATAGCCCATCACCACTTCTAACCCCCCCAGCCCCCCCATAGCCCATCACCACTTCTAACCCCCCAGCCCCCCATAGCCCATCACCACTTCTAACCCCCCCCAGCCCCCCCATAGCCCATCACCACTCCTAACCCCCCCAGCCCCCCCATAGCCCATCACCACTTCTAACCCCCCCAGCCCCCCCATAGCCCATCACCACTTCTAACCCCCCCAGCCCCCCCCCATAGCCCTTCACCACTTCTAAACCCCCCCAGCCCCCCATAGCCCATCACCACTTCTAACCCCCCCAGCCCCCCCATAGCCCATCACCACTTCTAACCCCCCAGCCCCCCCCATAGCCAATCACCACTTCTAACCCCCCCCCAGCCCCCCCCATAGCCCATCACCACTTCTAACCCCCCCAGCCCATCATCACTCCTAATCCCCCAGCCCAGCCCAGCCCAGGAAAAATTTTAAAAAAAAGCTGTCTTCTCCGGCTGCCGGGGCCGCCGCGGCAGCATCGAGTGTGCCGCGGGGCCCCCCCTGCCCAGCAGAGCCTGCCCTCCCCAGGTTCACCGCTCACTCGCGTTGTAGCAGTCACACGCGTCGGCTTTCAGAGCGCGAGAGGAGAGTTTCTCCCTCGCTGCTCTGTTAAGCCCGTGGGGGCTGATGGGAAGTTCCCATCAGCCCCCGCGGGCTTAACAGAGCCGCGAAAGGGAAACTAGTCCTTTCGCGCTCTGAAAGCCGGCGCGTGTAACTGCTACAACGAGAGTGAGAGGTGATACAGGGGAGGGCAGGCTCTGCTGGGCAGGGGGGCCCCGCGGCACACTCGATGCTGCCGCGGCGGCCCCGGCAGCCGGAGAAGACAGCTTTTTTTTTTTTTTTTTAAATTTAACTTTAGGATCAGAATGTTTTTTGCGCGGGGCCCCCTGAAACGCGGGGCCCTGTGCAAAAAACATTCTCGCTCAATGGACGGGCCGGCCCTGCTGTTGACGGACGGAGGGGCTGGTTACAGACCATTGATGTAATTTACCTCGAATTGGATTGCTGAAGCCATTTCTTTGGCTTTGAGTATTCAATGGAGATCTGAGGATAGTTCTGAGGTCTGTGCTCCCCGCTGTCATGGTACTGGAGGCTTTTTTTAGTGCAAAGTTCCCAGTGCTACATTTTGGTTAATGTGTAGAGCTGTTCCTTACACTTATGAAGTATCACTTCTAAAAAACAGCAAGCTTGACCCCCAGAAGGCGGACTCTTACAGGCCAATCTCAAGCATCCCACTAATGCCAGCACAACTCAAAAGATCCCTCCTTAGACCTATATTAAAAAATAAAACTTTCAACAAAGATGACCCAACCTCCTACCGTCCGATATCAAGTATATCCTTCCTTGCAAAGATTATTGAAAAAGTAACCCAACAGCAACTACAGGATCACCTAGATGAAGGAAACATCCTTGATGCTCATCAATACGGTTTCCGACAGCAACATGGAGTAGAAACCCTACTCATAGTGCTTCTAGACAACCTCATCAAGGGCCTGGAAAACAAAAACAAGATGTTCATTCTTATATTCATAGATATATCAGCAGCGTTTGACACAGTACATCATGAAACGCTCCTGAACAGACTTGCTTCCATAGGAATAGCAGGTACCCCACTAAAGTGGTTTGAGTCCTACTTAACAAATAGAATGCAGCAGGTACACTTCAATAACGAACAAGCAAAACCTTTCCCACAAACCCAAGGAATACCCCAAGGCTCAGCTATCTCCTCCCTGCTATTCAACATATACGTTCAACCAGTATGTCTGATATTCCAGAAATACAATATCAGCTACCACTTATATGCGGATGATATTATGTTGTATACGCAACTCGATGTAAACGACCCTAATTACAACCAACTGGAAAATTGCCTAACCGAAATGCAAACCTGGCTCCAACGCAACAAAGTGTCTATAAACCACAAAAAACCAGAAGTAATGTTCATCTCTGGAAAACAGGACTTCAATCCTCCTGCTACTATCACCCTGAACAACAACACCTATAACTCTAAAAATGAGATCAAATATCTAGGTGTATTGATCGATGATAAATTAAAAATGGACAAGCACCTCCGGATAACTAACTGAGCAATTTTTCACAAGTTGAAAGTTCTACAACCACTACACAACATTATTGACCACTCGGACTTCAGAACAGTAGCTCAGGCTCTTATCACTCCCCACTTTGACTACTGTAATGCCATATTACAAGGTCTACCGAAGAAAACCCTAAACATCCTGCAAATGGCACAAAACGTATCAGCCAGGATTATCATGAACAAGAAGCTGGTGGACCACATCACACCAGTCCTGATTGAGCTCCACTGGCTCCCCATCACTGCACGCATAAAATACAAAGTGATTGTGACAACATTTAAAATTATTCACAACCTATCCCCTTCTTTCCTCTCTAACCTAATCACCACACAACCCCACAACAGAAGCAGACTGACCACTAGTCTTAACACACTCTGCGTACCAAGTAGCATAAGGGCGGTCAAAGATCTGACGAGCAAAAGAGCCTACACGTACTCAGCACCCATGATATGGAACCAGCTGCCTCACGAGATACGTCTAATCAATGACCTAAAGGACTTCAGGAAAAAGCTCAAAACCCACCTTTTCCAGACTCATTACGGAATCACCTAGTCTGAATTACCTCTCCTCTTAACCCCTCTCACCTACCTCTCCTCTGAACTTTACGGAATCACCTAGACTGAATTACCATTTCCTCTAATCCCCCCTCCCCTACCTTTCCTCTGAACCGTGAACTATGGAATTTCCATCCAGATATAGAAGGCTATTTTTATGTAAATAAACAGGTGTCTAGCCTCAGAAAAAGGCCTGCCTGTGATCTTGTAATATGTATATATGTATATATTTACCCCACCATGCTCTGCTACAAATCCTACTATACTACTTCATTGATCAAATGTATATCATTGTACCATATTGTGTTGATGTGTGCTATATATTGTGTTGATGTGTGCTACTCCCGGAAATCAGATTGTATACTTAAATTGTACTGTTCAGACACCCTTGCTACGCAAGTAGGCCGCTGCTGATCGCTGGAAGTAGCGGTATACAAATCTAGGACAAATAAATAAATAAATAAATAATAAATAATGCCCAAAATAACTGAAAAGGTCGTCCAACAGCAAATCCAACCCCATATTGAGACCACCGCTCCCCTCGACCCATGCTAGCACGGATTCAGGGAATTGCACGGAGTTGAGACACTCCTGACCACTCTCTTCAGCACACTCATCACTGAATTGGACAACAGCAGACGAGGATACACCCTAATCTTCCTGGACATTGCCGCAGCATTCGACTCTGTCGACCATGAACTACTCCTAGGGTGCCTCACAGAGAAAGGGATCCAGAACACAGCCTTAAGCTGGTGCAAATCATACCTATCAGACAGATGGCAACATGTACGGACCGGCCCCACGACCTCCAAACCGTTCCAACAAAAACAGGGCGTACCACAAGGTTCCTCTCTCTGTGCACTTTTCTTCAATATATATATGCATCCCATCTGCCCACTCGTCCGCTCCTTCGACATCTCATGCCTCATAAACGCTGATGACGTGGTACTCTACATGTCTTTCTCAAACAACCAGCCGGACTTCTCTCCACTAACCACCTGCTTCGACGCTGTCGCCGACTGGCTCCACACTCAAAATCTCAGGATAAACTGCAAGAAAACTGAGGAGCTATTCATCACCAGGAACCAAGCTTTCACCCCTCCGGCATCACTAAAAGTAAGATGCGCCGAGCTCCAAAGTAAGCCCAAGATTCGCTACCTAGGGGTCACACTAGACCAACGGTTGGACATGAAGGTCCACATACACAACATTGTCAAGGCAGTATACCACAAAATACGGACAATCCGGCATCTATGATCCTTACTAGAGCCAGACGATGTCCGGTCAATCTACCAAGCCTTGGTAATCCCCCCTTTGACTACGCCAACTCAATCCTACAGGAACTCCCAAAAAATACGGTGAACCCACTTCAGCTTGCAATGAATGCAGCCACCAGAATATTACATGGAGCCGCCAGGAGGGACCATATAACCCCAATCCTGAAACACTTCCATTGACTGCCGGTCCACTGCAGACTCACCTTCAAAATTCTACTGCTGGCTTTCAAGGCCATCAACAGCCTCACTTCCTCCTCCATCACGGACCTCATCCTCCCCATTCCTGCAAACAGAGTCAGAAGATCTGTCGCTGCCAACACACTGAGTATCCCTAACAAAATCACGAAGTGCAAGAAACAGAGCCTTCGTGTACTATGCACCCACATGTTGGAATGCCCTCCCGCCGACATCCGGGCCATCACTGACCTTCCCCTTTTCAGGAAGGCTCTGAAACACCACCTTTTCCTCCAGCACTACTCTCACAATGGGGACACACAACATCCAGCCATACGCAACCACCAAGACAGCCACTCAAAACACCCACAGCACACAGTTCATTAGCACGACCAGTCACCCTGATATGCACACGTAGATAGTCACTGCTTAGCCTGTATATAGCTTGCGTAGCCTGTATATAGTTACTTAAATGAGTAGCAAAGCTAATGTGTAGCCTGTACATAGTTTCCCCAGTTAATCCAAGTTGCAAAACCTGTTCTCTGTAAGTACAGTACGGGTGCTGCCTGCAATGTACAAATATGCTGTTGACTGTAAACCGAGCTGATTTTAAAGAGCGCGGTATAGAAAAGACTTTAAATAAATAAATAAATAAATAAATTATTATGGCAAAGATCCCTCCTGTTCTGCCTGTGAAAGATTGGATCCCTGCAGGCAGAACAGGAACAATCTTTGCTGCAATCGTGGTTTAGATGCAGCAGACAGCCCACAGGATCCGATTGGGCTGTCGGCTGCACCTATAAGTGCATTCACTCTGCAGCTCCTCACTACCTTTCCTCACTTCTCTCCCTACACCCCTCCTCGGGAACTCCACTCCTCTGGCAAATAGCTTCTATCTGTGCCCTTCTCTTCTATTGCTAACTCCAGGCTTTGCTCCTTTCACCTTGCTGCACCTTACGCCTGGAACAAACTACCTGAGTCTGTACGTCAAGCGCCTTCTCTGACTCTTTTCAAATCCAGGCTGAAAACTCACCTCTTCGCTGCCACTTTTGGATCTTGACTCACCTGATCTCCTTTGTGTTTCCTTACCATGTATCCAGCTACTGTGTTGTCAGTCTTGACTAGACTGTAAGCTCTGATGAGCAGGGACCATTTTTACATGTGTCTGTGCAGCGCTGCATATGTCTTGTAGTGCTATACAAGTGTTTAGCAGTAGTAGTAGTAACCCCCGATCACAGCAAAGATCCCTCCTGTTCTGTCCACATGAGATCGGAACCCTGCAGGCAGAACAGGAGGGGATGCCTGGGAAGGGAAGCTTGCCCAAAGCAGCAGAGAGCCGTGGGGATCAGAGCTAAAAAAAAACAGATGGGGAAAAAGGCAGAAAAACTTTAAAGGGGCATTACCTAAAAAAAAAGGTAAGGAGGATGGCAGGGAGTGGGAGTTCTGGGGGAAGAGAGAAGGGAAGAGAATCCAAAAGGGGAACAGAGTGGGGAGGGGTTGAAGTGGGAAGGGAAGAGTGCAAGGTGGAGGTTAAAGAGGTGAAAACATGGGGACAAAAATAACAATCTATGTATGCCAAAGGGTACATCCCCCCTCCCAGAACATACATGCAAGCACCTTACCCCCACATTACACACACACACACACACGCACCGCAGCCCTGCACGCACCGCCACATCCCACACCCAGATGGGCACACCACCATTGCACTACACACCCACAGAGACACTTGCTGTCTGAAGCTATAACTTGGATTTTTCTGAGGCAATGGAGGGTTAAGTGACTTGTCCAAGGCCACAAGGAGTGCTAGTGTGAATCAAACCCTGGTCTCTGGGTTCCCAAGCCAGTGTTTGCAACCATTAGGCTACTCCTCCACTCCAGTTCAGTTTTGTGAATAGGGGGGTTCAATGCTGGGGCTGGGACAAAGGTCCAGCATTGAAAATTTGTTTTTTTATATCATTAAATGGAATCCACCTAAAAAGCTGATAAAAAAACTTTTCACACCATGAATGCATGGATAAACCCCTATTTTTCCAACCCGAGAAAGCACCTAATTGCTTCAAAAATAAATCCCTAAAATCCCAAATGATGAACACTTAGAACCGGAAGCTCTAATTATAATGCCTCTATCACTCCATGGTGCGACTTCATCTTGAATATTGTATGCAGTTCTGGTTGCCATAATTTAAAAAGGATGTAGTAGAACTGGAAAAGATACAGAGAAGAGTGACCAAAAGGGTAAAGGGATGGAAGGATATCCCTATGAGGAAGGGCTTGAAAGGTTAGGGCTCTTGAACTTGGAAAAGAGACGGCTGAAGGGAGATATGATAGAGGTCTATAAAATAATGAATGGAGTGGAACGGGTAAATGTAAATGGTCATTTACTCCTTCAAAAAGGACCTGGGGACATGCAATGAAGCTACAATGTAGCACATTTAAGACAAATCGGAGAAAATATTTTTTCACTCAATGTGCAAGCAAACTCTGTAATTCGTTACCAGAGGATGTATTAAACCATGCTTTTTAAAATTTTATCCTGTAATACCCCATTTTAATAATCGAAAAGTCACGTGATCCCCAAAATAGGACTCCAGCCTCCTTCCCTTCCCTCCAGCAGGGGCGGCTCTATAATGAGGCCGAGTGAGGCGGTAGCCTCAGGCGGCAACTTTTTGGGGGCGGCAAAATTGCCCCCAAAAAGACCGCCTCCGCTTGACCTTCAAAATAAAAATAAAAAAACCCCTCAGGCAGCTGATTTCCTGTTTCCCATCAGTGCCACGGGCTCAGCTTTAACAGAGCCGCGCGAAAGGCAAACACTCTCCCTTTGCACAGCTCTGAAAAGCTGAGCCGGCGTGGAGGAGAAACGCTGGGCTCTGCAGGGAGGGGGGGCTGCGGCTGTGGGGCTCTTCATTTTGCCACTGCTGTGGTTGCAGCAGCAGCTGCTTCTTAAGCCAGAGGTTTTTAAAAAAAATTTCAATTTCCCTGGGCTGGGGGGGGGGGGGGCTAGGACTGGAAATGGGCTGATGGGGAGTTAGGACGGGTAATGGTCTATGGGGGGGCTAGGACTGGAAATGGACTGATGGGGATTTAGAACTGGAAATGGGCTGATGGGGGGGTTAGGACTGGTAATGGGCTATGAGGGGGGCTAGGACTGGAAATGGGTTGATCAGGAGGGGGCTAGGACTGGTAATGGGCTGATTGGTGGGGTTAGGCCTGGAAATGGGCTCACTAGGGGGGCTAGGACAGGAAATGGATTGATGGGGGGGTTACAACTGGTAATGGGCAGATGGGGGCTAGGACTGGAGTGGGCTGATAAGGGGGATAGGAGGAAATGGGCTGATTAGGAGGGCTAGGACAGGAAATGGACTGATTGGGGGGGTTACAACTGGTAATGGGCAGATGGGGGCTAGGACTGGAGTGGGCTGATAAGGGGGATAGGACTGGAAATGGGCTGGGACAGGAAATGGGCTAATGGGGGAGGTGAAGAGAGTGCTGCTGGCCCTGGAAGAAAACTAGGGGCTAGGGCTACAAATGGGCTGATGCGGCGGAATGGGAGAATAGTACTGGAAGGGAGTGGATACTTAGAGGGTCTGCCAGGAGAAGGAGGGGCAGGAAGGGACTGACACTGGGGAAGGAGGGGGCTGGAAAGGAACTGATATGGGGGGGGGGAAGGGGGCTGGAATGGAGCTGAAATCTGGGATGTACTGAAGGGGGACTGGAAGGGAGCTGACACTTGGGGATGGGAGTGGTAGGTGACTGGGTAATGGGGAGGAGGCTGGAAGGGAGCTGACATGTGCAAATAGCACTGGAAGGGGGATGGACAGAGTGTAGTGTGACTGAAAGGGAGCTGACTGGGGGGGTGCAACTGAGAGTGGCCGAGAGCTGATACCTGTGATGGTATTTGGACTAGAAGGGGCTGGACAGTGGGGAAGGAGGAGGACTAGAAGGGGACAGACACCAGTGGCAGTCGTGGGAATGCAAGGCAGTTGACATTGGAAGGTACTGTGAGGGGAGGACTGGAAAGGGGGCTGATACTGGGGAGGGTTACTGGAACTGGAAATGGACTGATGGAAGGAAGTGAAGAAAACAAAAGAAGAGATAAGAAATGGCAGATGGACCATGGACCATAGACCACAGATGGACCATGGACCATAGACCACAGAAAGAGAGCTAAGAGAAGACAGGAAAGCAGAAGCCTCAGATTGGGATCAGCATGATCAGAGAATAAAATGGTCAGACAACAAAGGTAGAAAAAATAATTTTATTTAATTTTAGTGATTGGACTTTGTGCTATTTTTATATTTTACACAGGATTGGGGAACTGCATCTCTTATTTATCTGATGTTGCACTGCATGTGGACTCTGGCTTCTTGGGGTTTCAGTTTAAATTTTGTCTACATATTTTTATTTTTACTTTAGATTGTGGTTACTTATTCTGTACTTGGTGAGGGTCGATGTTGTGTGTGTGTGACTGAGGTCAGGTGTTCTGCCAAGATGGAGTTTGTATATAAAGATCTATACTATGCTGTAGTAATTTGACTTGTTCAGCTTTTCAAATAGGCGTATGGATGTTCCAGGGCCCACTGTAGTATTTACAGTGACGCTTTTTTTGGATGGGCTCCTTATGTGACTTTTGAAAGTTTGTGCTGATATGGTATGGTATGGTAGGTTTGCTCTTTCTTGTAGGGTTTTTTTATTAGTTCACAATATGCCTGGTACTGGAGAATAGTGGTTGTTGTTGTTGTTAGTGAGATGACCAGAATCAGATTTTTTTTAAAAATATTGAGTTCTGTGGGAGAATGTCCTGGTTCTGCTCTGCACCTACTATGGATGCAAAATATATGTTGAAAAAGCAAGAACCATAACGCAGTTTATAACAACAAAATAAAAATGAGTTATAATTTAGTTTTATAAACTGTGTTGTTGGTTCTTGCTGTCTTTTAGTTCCTTGGTGTGCAAACAGGACCATACCTAGCCCTGTGCAAGCAGTGCAGCTGCACAGGGCGCAAAGGCTTGGGGGGGGGGGGGTGCATTTCGGCTGTCTGCTGTTGCCCTGCCACCGCTGACAGGACAATAGCAGGCAGCCTAAATGCACCCCCAAGACTTTTTGCAGCACTTTTAGCATGTCTGGTCCCTCCCTCCTCCGACGCGATGTCAGAACAGGGAGGGACAGATCTGTTTAAAGTGCCGGCGCCTTTCAGATCGGGCGCATGCCCCCCTCCTCCTCCCCATACCTCCGTCCAGCGCTGCCTGCTGTTTCCCTGCTGCTGGCGCCGCCATGAAAAAAACAGAGGGCGGCGGCAGCAGCAGGGAAAGAGCAGGCAGCGCTGGACGGAGGTATGGGGGAAAGAGGGGTGGCGTGCACCTGAGCTGCTTGTTGCACAGGGCGCGATTGCTGCTCAGTATGGCCCTATGTGCAAATATCTTGCATTTCCTCCATATAATTTAATTGGCTTTTTGATTTGGTTCAGTCTCTGATTGGATTTCTGAAAAAGCCCTGTCCCCTCTAAGGTGGGGTGGGGGGGGGGGACGCCATCTCATTCTTCGCCTCAGGCAGCAGATTGCCTTGAGCTGCCCCTACCCTCCACTCATCTAAAGCAGGAAGGCACAGCAACAGTACTGACAACAGCAGCAGCGGTCAGCACAGGGTTCCTTGTGTCAGTCTGCAATGTGCACTTTTACATCCCAGTTCTCAACATGGGTTTCCATTCTAGCAGGTGGGCAACAAGGGCTACTGACCCACAGGCCACATGCTTACTGGTGACTGCCACTACATGGCATAGGTCACATTGAAAGTCCAGAGAGAAGGGAAGATGGCCATGTTTCTGTGAGCCCATCTACTGATGATGTGAACCCATTTGGGGTCCTAACCCCAAGTTTGGGAACCACTGTAGTAAAAGCTGTTAGTGTAGCTGGTTTTAAAAGCAGTTTGGTCGAATTCCTGGAAGAAAAGACCATAAACCATTATTAAAGTGGACCAGAGAAATCCACTACTTACCCCTGGGACAAGCAGCATGGAATCTGTATACTTTTTAGGAACCTGACAAGTACTTGTGGCCTGGATTGGCCACTGTTGGAAAGGCTTGATGGACCCTTTGTCTGACCCAATATGGCAAATCTTATATTCTTATGTAGAAAGCCAGGTATATAGATATCCCCAGCATGAGAAAGTCCATGTAGCACACACACAATATCCCCTAGGAATATGCACATCCCTCTTTATTAACACAATAGCATCAGCCATACAAATCTAACTTCGCACAGGCTCCTGCATTGCAAGACAGAACATTATGTCTCTCCATTTCAGGAAGGTGTATCTCTCACTCAAACACTCCTCCGCTTCATATCTCGGCACAGCCCATCATTTGCCTTAGCATGAAATTACTTCCCTAACTGTTATTAGAGTCTACAAATACTCCCTCTCTCCTGCCCTTGTCATAAGGATTTCATTGTGGACACTAGGTGACAAGGCTGCAATGTATTTTATCGAAAGCTCTAAGAACCACGATCTCCTTGCTATCAAGGTTCTAGCTGACATGCGCTCTAATAAACTAATCTCATGGAACATGTTCCGCCATAACTAGAAAGAAGGAATGTTTATGTCTTTCCAAATTTTCAACAATGCTTGCTTTTCCACCAGGCATGCTTTACAAAAAAAGTACGATTTGGACCTTACCTCTTACCTTAATGGCCTTGGGATGGTCTAAAACACTCCCCAGGCCCAACGCTCCAATGGCTGACCCAGTGGACTCTCTAAATATGAGTGAATATTTCACCAGAACATCTGAATCCCACAGCATATTTCCAAGATGGCCCACTCCCTGCTGAAATTTTGGACAAAGATCAGAAATCACACATCTAACCCTGTGCACCCTTATGAGTTTGGAACAAAATCTTACACTGCAATTCCTGTAGCCTTACACCAGACCCAGTATATAAGTGATACTCCATGTCAGGCTGTCACACTTGAACACCTCCTGTAGTCCTGTCGCCTATTTGCTCACCAGGACACAGTAGTTTCTGCCATAATACCAAACCCAACATCTGCTCTCAGTCCTCAAATTTAAAAAAATACTTCATCTTCTCTTTTAGTTCCTCAGTCAAAGTGTCCCTCCATAAGAAGATGATATAAAGACAGACCTGCAGGTATGCAAAGAAGTGGCATGAGTCTAACCCATATTTCTATTTCAGTTGCTGAAATGAGTGCATCACCCCACTTTGATCCACCAAAGGTTTCACCTCTTTCTGCTGCAAATGTTGGAAACCTCCTGTTCCCACTTCCCTGTTCCTACAAATGGACAGATAGACAAACAATCAGTAATCACATAGCACTCTCCAGGCCCTTCTGACAGTCTATGTCCAAAGAGCTACCCCTCAGTGCCGGTCACAGTGCCCATGAGGGCATATGTATTACATTCAGCAAGTGATGAGGATATATCAGTGCTTCTTTAAAATCTACTGGGGTGTCAATCACAGAGCCATCCAATCCTTTAAATGTTGCAGAGCACAGGCCTAATGATATTTTTTTAAATCAGGCAGACTCAACCCTCCACCCTGTCAATTGCCTTTCAGCAGGTGCAGGGTATTCTCGCCCTCCTCCCACCCCTTAAGAAATCCCTTAACTCTTTTTCCAGTAGAGTAATATCTTTACTGAGCCAAGTGGAGAGTAAATATCTGCAGCATATGCAATATTTTCGGAAAGAGGGTCATATTGTAAACCATGAAGCTTCCCAGCAAAGATAACAGCAGTGCTCGCCAATCTCATAGTTTCTCCCTTATCTCTCACAAACCGTTTATCTGCATCAGAAACTGAATCCCAAGGTACCAAAAAGCTTTGGTTGCGCACTGAAATAGAAAATCATCCCCCCCCCCCCGATTGTTTGTAATGCCCTACTCACGTCCAGCACCTCTGATATAGATAAATTTAACCTTAACTTGGCCACTCTACCATATTTTTTAATTTCCTCCATCAAGCACCACATGAAAGTCCTGGGATTTTCCAGATATCTTTTTGTTCCTGTACTCTGCGGAGGAGCAGATCCAAGGTCAAAATAAAGAGCAAGGGAGACAGCAGACAGCCCTGCCATGGTCCCCTCTACAAAGGAAAATACTCAGAGGGTTTCCCATTTACCAGCATCACCACAATAGGGCCCAAATACAAAAGCTGCACCACCTGGCTAAACTCCCCTCCCAAGCTGTAAGCCTCCAGCACAGAAAACATGAGGTCCCAGTGGACCCAATCGAACACCTCCACGTTGAAGCTGATGAGGAAAGAAGGTGTCTGAGTCCCCTGTAACCATTCCAGAGATCCCAATATCCAATGCAAATTCTGCAGCAGATGCCTGCCCAAAACGAAGTCCACCTGTTTTTCCAAAACCAGGACTGGGAGATACAAGGTCAATGATCCTCCATGACCTTAGCAAGCATCTTAAGATCAAAATTCAATACTGAGATCAGGCAATAGGATTCTGGGCAAACTGGATCCTTCCCCAACTTAAGGATAACAGTGACATATGCCCATTTGGCGTCATAAAAGAAATCCCCCTATTCTCTTAGATGGGTAAACACATCTGCCAGGGTTACACAGACTTTGTCCTGGAAGATCTTGTAACATTTGCATCCAAACCCATCTGGGCCTGGGACTTTTCAGTTATGATCTTTTAATAACCCAGTGCTATGATCAGACCATTAAGCCACTCCAGCTGCTGCCAGGTCAAAGACAGGAACACCATTCCTTCCAGATATTTCTGAATGTCATCTGCATCTGCTCTCTCCACCATGTGGAGGCCAATTCCGAGATGTGTGTCTCTGGGCCGTCCAGGCATGCATCCAATTCTACTCCTGCAGGGGCTAGACAGCCCCATGGGAGCAGAATCATGGCATAAGGCTGGGACATCCAGGTCTTGCCCCGATTCAGGCACCCCGGACATCCCGATACTTACCCGGCTAGCACAACCAGGCTCCTGCATGGAACCACAATGCCATGGCATCATGTTGCCATGGCACCACGGCTCTATTCAGGAGCCGCAGTCCCTGGCAGACCCCAAAAAGTTGCTTTCCCCACAGCCGAACCCTTGATCGGGAGTACTGTGGCCAGGGTTGGGCTGCGGGGATCCCCCTGCACCCCCTTACAGAGATATTTAAACATTTCTATCATATCTCCTCTATCCCGCCTTTCCTCTAACTTATACATATTAAGATCCTTAAGTCTATTCTCATATGCTTTTAGACTCCAACCTGTTTATATCCTTTTGAAGGTGCGGTCTCTTGAATTGCACACAATACTCCAAATGAGGTTGCATGAAAGACTTATACAGAGGCACTTTCACCTCTTTTTTTCTGTTGGCCATTCCTCTCCCTAGGCACCCAAGCATCCTTTTAGCTTTCACCATCACCTTTTCTATCTGTTTAACTACTTTAAGATCGTCAGTATCACGCCCAGGTCCCGCTGTACTTTTGTGGACAGAAGTACTTTACCCCTACACTATACTGCCCCCTTGGATTATTGCAGCCCAAATGCATGACCCTGCATTTTTTAGCATTAAATTTCAGCTGCCAAATTCTCAACCATTCTTCAAGCTTAGCTAGATTAATAAATAATAGATCCCTCCTCATGTTATCTACTCCTTCCTATGTGTCTACTCAATTGCAGATTTTGGTATCATCTGCAAAGAGGCAAACCTTACCCAACAGCACTTCTTCAATATCACTAACAAAGATGTTAAAAAGAATTCAACCAAGGACAGATCTCTACGGCACACCTCTGGTATCCTCCTTTCAGCAGATGCAGGGTATGCTCGCTCTGCTCCCACCCCTTAAGAAATCCCTTAACTCTTTTTCCAGTAGAGTAATGCCCTGCGGGGGCTAGACAGCCCCGTGGGAGCAGAATCATGGCATAAGGCCGGAACATCCAGATCGTGCCCTGATTCAGGCACCCCGTACATCCTGATACTTACCCAGCTAGGTCAGCCAGACTCGTGAATGGAGCCACAGTGCCATGGCATCATGTTGCCATGGCCCACTGCTCTATGCAGGATGCCTACATGAAGCTCTCATGAAACAAGTGGAGGAGCTCAGAGAAGAAGTGGTGAGGTTGAGAAGCATTCGAGACAATGAGAAGTACATTGATGAGATGCTCTTGAAACATCCAAGCTCTCCAACACAGGTGAAAATGGGAGGCTACAGAATGAAGAAAGTTGCATACGATTCAACAAAGCTTGCAGAATCAACAATCCAACTCCTTCAGCCTTTGAAATGAAGAACCACTGTGCAGCCCCAGAAGTGGAGGAGGAGAAGACATCCCAGGAAAAGGAAAAACCAGAACTCAAGCACCCCAAAATTGTAGAATTTGTGACCACAAGGAAGCGAAGGGTAGTCATGGTGGTGACTCTCTTCTGAAGGGTACTAAGGTGTTCATCTGCCAATGAAGACTTGATATCCAGAGAGGTGTGTTGTTTGCCAGGTGCTCAAATCAAAGATGTTATGGATAGTTTGCTGAGACTCATCAAGCCTACTGACTATTATCCGATGTTGCTCATCCATGTCGGCACAAATGATACTGCTAGGTATCTCTCTGAGTGGACCAAAAATGACTTCATGGCTCTGGGACAGAGGGTGAAATAAATAGGTGTACAGGTGGTGTTCTCTTCCATCCTCCCTGTTGAGGGTAAAGGCCGAGGCAAAGAAGCTTGCATCCTGGAGATGAATGCATGGCTACGTGGATGGTGTCATCAAGAATGTTTTGGTTTCCTGGACCATGGGATGATGTTCCAAGGGCTGCAGAGCAGAGATGGTGTCCATCTGTCCAAGCAGGGTTGAAGTGTCTTCAGCAGCAGACTGGCTAACCTACCGAAGAAGGCTTTAAACTAGATTTGTTGGGGATGGGTGAAGAAAGCTCCCAGGTAAGTGAAAGCCCCCAAGTAACTGAAAGAATAAATACCTCTGTAGAAATGGATAAAAGGGGCAACATCTGGAAAGTGGTCTGTATAAATGCCCGTAGCATGGGAAATAAGATCCCCGATGTTGAGGCTTTAATGGAAGTAACTGACTTGGATTTAGTGGCTGTTACGGAGACATGGTTCACAGACACCCATGATGGGGATGTAATTGTACCGGGCTATACTTTATTCAGAAAGGACAGGGTAGTAAGAAGGGCAGGAGGAGTGGCACACTGGTACTTACCAATGGGGAAAGTGTTTCTGATGTCATAGTGGGAGACCACCTTGCATCCAATGATCACCAGATGGTGTGGTTCAGTATTAGGACTAGGGCTGATAAAATCTATTCAAAAGCGAGGGTCTTAGATTTTAGGAAAACTAACTTTACCAAGATGGGTCAATATCTCAAGGAGTCATTAGCGGGAAAGGAACAGCTGGGGGATGTAGAAAAGCAATGGGCAAAACGGAAATGGAATATTTTAAGGGCAACAGACCTATCTGTTAGAAAGGTAAATGTATAAGGAAAAGGAGGCCATTATGGTTCTCAAAAGCAGTGGCTGAAAAGATGAAGAAAAAGAGGGAGGCCTTCATAAAATACAAGAGATCACAGAGAGAGGAAAACAGGCTTCTATATTTGGAAAAACTTAGAGAAGCTAGCAAAGTAGTCAGGAAAGCAAAGATACTAAAAGAAGAAGAAATAGCCAAATCAGATATGTTAGTGAGAAGAGGAAGGGCAAAAGTGGTATTCTCAGACTCAAGGGTGAAGGGGAGGAATATGTAGAAGCTGATGAGGATAAAGAGGAATTACTTAACAAATATTTTTGTTCTGTGTTCACAGATGAAGGGCCAGGAGCAGGATCTCAGAAAACACCCACAAATAGGAACAGACGTGACAGGGATCTTGAACGATTTTCAGAAGACTGTGTTCGTGAGGAATTAGCTAAACTAAAAGTAGGCAAAGTGATGGGACCCAATAAGATACATCCGAGAATGCTGAACAAACTTGGGGATGTTCTAGCAGCTCTACTGACTGACCTTTTCAATGCTTCTTTGGAGTCAGGAGTGGTCCCAGTGGACCTGAGAAAGGCACATGTAGTCCCTTTACACAAAAGTGGAAGTAAGGATGTGGTTTAAAACTACAGGCCAGTTAGTCTAAACTCCATCGTGAGTAAATTATTGGAAATGCTGCTAAAAGAGAGACTAGTTAGGTTTCTGGAGTCCAATGGATTGCAGGATCCAAGACAGCATGCATTTACCAGAGACAAGTCTTGTCAGACAAATCTGATTGATTTCTTTGACTGGGTGACCAGGGAGTTGGACTGAGGGCGAGCCCTAGATGTGGTGTACTTAGATTTCCGTAAAGCCTTTGACACCATTCTGCATAGGTGACCTATGAATAAATTGAGCACCCTAGGGATGGACCCTAAAGTGACTGACTGGGTTAGAAATTAGTTGAGTGGGAGGTGACAAAGGGTACAGGTAAATGGAGCTCACTCTGAGGAGAAGGAAGTTACCAGTGGTGTGCCGCAGGGATCTGTCCTTGGTCTGATTCTTTTTAACATCTTTGTTAGTGATATTGTGGAAGGGCTGTTGGATAAGGTTTGTCTCTTTGTGGATGATACCAAAATCTGCAATGGAGTAGACACCCAGGAAGCAGTAGATAACATGAGGAGGGATCTAGATAAGCTTGAAGAATGGTCAAAAATTTGTCAGCTGTGATTTAATGCTAAAAAAAGCAGGGTCATGCATTTGGGCTGCAAAAATTCAAGGGAATGAAGTACTTCTGTCCATGAAAGAAGAATGGGGCCTGGGCATGATTGTTTCTGTTGATCTTAAAGCAACTAAACAGATAGAAAAGGCAACAGCAAAAGCCAGAAGGATACTTGGGTGCATAGGGAGAGGAATGGCTTGCAGAAATAAGGAGGTGATAGTGCCTCTGCATAATTCTCTGGTGCGACCTCATTTGGAGTATTGTGTGCAATTCTGGAGACTGCACCTTCAAAAGGATATAAACAGGATGGAGTCTGTGCAGAGGGTGGCTACTAAAATGGCTAGTGGTCTTTATTATAAAGCACATGAATACAGACTTAAAGATCTTAATATGTATATGTTAGAGGAAAGGCGGGATAGAGGAGATATGATAGAGACGTTTAAATACTTCCATGACATAAATGCACAAGAGGAGAGCCTCTTTTTATTGAAAACAAACTCTGCTATGAGGGGACATAGGATGAGGATGAAAGGAGAAAGACTCAGGAGTGATATGCGGAAATATTTCTTTGCAGAAAGAGTGGTAGATGCGTGGCATAGTCTCCCAGTGGAAGTAGTAGAAAGGAGGATGGTTTCTGAATTTAAAAAAGCATGGGACAAATACAGAAGATCTCTTAAGGAAAAAAGGGGACTATTGTAGTTGACATGAAAGGGCAGACTAGATAGACAATGTGGTCTTTTTCTGCCATCATGTTTCTAAGCCAATATTCTATCTTAAGGAAAGGAATGGAAAATAACAGCTTTTACTATATCTTCTGGTAACAAATTCCAGAGTTTGAATACACGTTGAGTGAAAAAATGTTTTCTCTTATTAATCTTAAATAGGTTACACTGTAGATTCATTGCTTGTCCCCTAGTCTTTTTATATTCTGATGATGTAAGCAATTGATCTACATTTACCCATTCCACTCCATTCATTAATTTATAGACCTCTATCATATCTCCCTTCAGCCATCTCTTTTCCAGGTTGAAGAGCCCTAACGTTTTTAGCCTCTCTTCATAGGAGTATCCTTCCATCCCCTTTACCATTTTGGTGGCTCTTCTCTGTATCTTTTCTAATAACGCTATATCCGTTTTAAGATACGGCGACCAGAATTGCACACAATATTCATGGTGTGGTCGCACCATGGAACGATACAGAGTTATTATAATATCCTTTGTTTTAGTGTAGCTGGGTTTAAAAAAGGTTTGGACAAGTTCCTGGAGGAAAGATCCATAAACCATTATTAAAAGGGACCCAGGATATCACTGCTTGACCCAATACAAGCATTGAGGAACCTGTGTCTTTTGGGGAGACTGCTAGGTACTTTTGACCTAGATTGGCCACTGTTGGAAACAGGATACTGGGCTTGATGGACCTTAGTCTGACCGAGTATGGCATATCTTATGTTCTTATGTTCTTGCTTGGTCTGTGCCCATTGTTTAAGTGTCTCCCTCTGCCATTCCACCAAAGTCTACAACTGAGCTGCAGCTTAATACTGTTTAAAACTGGGAACCTCCAATCCTCTCTGAGGCCTCAGTCAGAACAACACTTAAAGAAATTCTAGGGGGGGAGAGGTCTACATTTTCAAATAAAATTAAAGACTCGCTTTTGATCCCAATGATTTGCACCATGAACTAAAGCCAAGGAATATCCTGATATGATACAGTTTTATAAATATTTACATAGAAACATAGAAACATGATGACAGAAAAAGACCACATGGCCTATCTAGTCTGTCCTTCCATATCAACAACTACAACAGTCCACTTTTTACCTTTAGAGATCCTCTGTGTTGGTCCCATGCTTTTTTGAATTCAGTTACTGTCCTCATCTCTACCACCTCCACTGGGATACTATTCCATGGATCCATTACTATTTCCGTAAAGAAATATTTCCGCATATCACTCCTGAATCTATCTCCCTTCACCCTCATCCCATGTCCCCTCGTAGCAGAACTTGCTTTCAATTGAAAGAGGCTCTCTCCCTGAACATTTATGCCACGGAGGTATTTAAACATCTCAATCATATCACCTCTATCCCGCCTTTCCTCTAAGGTGTACATATTAAGATCCTTAAGTCTGTCCTCATGTGCTTTATAATGAAGACCACTAATCATTTTAGTAGCCACCCTCTGCACCGAATCCATCCTTTTCACATTCTTTTGAAGGTGCGGTCTCCAGAATTGCACACTATACTCCAAATGAGGTCGCACCAAAGACTTATACAGAGGCATTATCACCTCCTTTTTTCTGCTAGCCATTCCTCTCCGTATGCACCCAAGCATCCTTCTAGCTTTTGCCGTCACCTTTTCTACCTGTTTAGCTACTTTAAGATCATCAGACACAACCACACCTAGGTCCCGCTCTTCTTTAGTGGACAAAAGTACTTCACCTCCTATACTGTATTGCTCCCTTGGATTGCTGCAGCCCAAATGCATGACCTTACATTTTTTAACATTAAATCCCAGCTGCCAAATTCTAGACCATTCTTCAAGCTTAGCTAGATCCCTCCTCATGTTATCTACACCTTCCTGGGTGTCTACTCTATTGCAGATTTTGGTATCATCTGCAAAGAGGCAAACCTTACCCGACAGCCCTTCCGCTATATCACTAACAAAGATGTTAAAAAGAATCGGACCAAGGACAGATCCCTGGGGCACACCACTGGTAACATCCTTCTCCTCAGAGTGAGCTCCATTTACTTGTACTCTTTGTCGCCTCCCACCCAACCAATTTCTAACCCAAGCAGTAACTTTAGGGTCCATCCCCAGGGTGCTCAGTTTGTTTATAAGTCGCCTGTGAGGAATAGTGTCAAAGGCTTTACTGAAATCTAAATACACCACATCTAGAGCTCTCCCTCGGTCCAACTCCCTGGTCACCCAGTCAAAGAAATCAATGAGATTTGTCTGACAAGAACTGCCTCTGGTGAATCCATGCTGCCTTGGATCCTGTAATCCGCTGGACTCCAGAAACCTCACTATTTTCTCTTTCAGCAGCTTTTCCAATAATTTACTCACCACCAAAGTTAAACTAACCGGCCTGTAGTTTTCAACCACATCCTTACTTCCGCTTTTGTGTAAAGGCACCACAAGAGCCTCTCTCCAGTCCTTTGGCACCACTTCCGACTCCAACGAGGCATTGAAAAGGTCAGTCAGTGGAGTTGCTAGAACGTCCCCAAGTTCCCTCAGTATTCTAGGGTGTATCCCATCCGGTCCCACCGCTTTGTCTACTTTATGTTGAGCTAGTTTCTCACGAACACAGTCTTCTGAAAATTGTTCAAGATGTCCCTCGCTTCTGTTCCTATTTGTGGGTGTTTTCTGAGGTCCTGCTCCTGGTTCTTCATCTGTGAACACAGAACAAAAATATTTGTTAAGCAATTCCGCTTTATCCTTATCAGCTTCGACATATTCCCCCCCTGCACCCTTGAGTCTGACAATACCACTTTTGCCCTTCCTCTTCTCACTAATATATCTGAAAAATGTCCCCCCATTTTATTGCATTGGCTATTTCCTCCTCCTTTAGAATCTTTGCCTTCTTGACTACTTTGCTAGCTTCTCTAAGTTTTTCCAAATACAGATGCCTGTCTTCCTCTCTCTTTGATCTCTTGTATTTCATGAAGGCCTCCCTCTTTTTCTTCACTTTTTCAGCTACTTCCTTAGAAAACCATAGCGGTCTCCTTTTCCTTTTGCCTTTATTTACCATTTTAACAAAAAGGTTGGTTGCCCTTAAAATATCCCCTTTCAGTTTTGCCCGTTTTTCTACATCCCCCAGCTGTTCCCATCCCACTAACGACTCCCTGAGGTATTGGCCTATCTTCGCAAAGTTAGTCTTCCTAAAGTCTAAGATCCTCACCTTTAAATGGATTCTAACAGCCCTAGTCCTAATACTGAACCACACCATCTGGTGATCACTGGATGCAAAATGATCTCCCACTACAACATCAGAAACACTTTCACCATTGGTAAGCACCAAGTCCAGTATGGCCCCTTCACGTGTGGGGTCTGTTACCAATTGCCTGAATAGTTCTCCCTGTAGAGAATCCAGGATCTCCTTACTTCTAGATGATACTGCAGCTGGAATGTGCCAATCAACATCTGGCATATTGAAATCTCCTATCAGTAGCACTTCCCCTTTCCTAGCAATGCTGCGTATGTCTTCAATTAACTCTCTGTCCACCTCTTCCTCTTATTTATTTATTTATTTAGCTGTATTTATATCCCGCTTTTCACCGGGTCAAAGCGGTCAATTGGGAGATACATTTAACATGAGGGGATATGACATACATACACTAATACTTACAGGGAACATGGGCAATGGAGGGTTAAGTGGCTTGCCCAAGACCACAAGGAGTGCCTATAGGACTAGAAATCCCAGTCCCTCCGGCCTGAGATTGCTGTCCCCAGGTGGGACTTGAACCCCCGGCCCTCCGGCCTGAAGTACCTTGTCCTAACCACTAGGCCACTCCTCCCTCCTGGTGTGATATACAGACCTCCCTCTTGTGAGGGGGGTCTGTATATCACACCAATGCAAATAGATTTCTCTTTCCCTCTTTCTAGTTTAACCCACAATGCCTCCTCTCTCCCTTTTAAGCTCTGTAATTCCAAAGCTTTAATAGTAGTTTTTACATATAGTGCCACTCCTCCTCCCCTTCTTCCTACCCTGTCCTTTCTGAATAAAGTATAGCCAGGTTTAGTTACATCCCAGTCATGGTTTTCTGTGAACCATGTTTCTGTAACTGCCACTAAATCCAAGTCAGCCACTCCCACCAAAGCTTCAACATCAGGGATTTTATTTCCCATGCTACGGGCATTTATACACACTGCTTTCCATATGTTACCCCTGTTACCCATTTCCATAAAGGTATTTAATGTATCACCTACCTGGGGGCTTTCACTTACCTGGGGGCTTTCTTCACCTATCCCCAACGAATCTAGTTTAAAGCCCTCTTCAGTAGATTAGCCAGTCTACTACCGAAGATGCGTTGACCTTTCTTGGACAGATGGATGCCATCTCTGCTCTGCAACCCTTGGAACAGCATCCCATGGTCTAGGAATCCAAAACGCTCTCGATGACACCATCCACGCAGCCATGCATTCATCTCCAGGATGCGAGCCTCTCTGCCTTGGCCTTTACCCTCAACAGGGAGGATTGAAGAGAACACCACCTGTGCACCTAACTGCTTCACCCTCTGTCCCAGAGCCATGAAGTCACTTTTGATACGTTCCGAGGTATACCTGGCAGTATCATTTGTTCCAACATGGATTAGCAACATTGGGTAATAGTCAGTGGGCTTGATGAGTCTCGGCAAACTCTCCGTAACATCTTGGATTTTGGCACCAGGCAGACAGCATACCTCTGGACATCAAGTCTGGTCGGCAGATGGACGCCTCAGTACCCCTCAGAAGAGAGTCTCCAACCACCACTACCCTTCATTTCCTTCTGGTCACTGATTCTGCAACTTTGGGGTACTTGAACTCTGGTTCTTCCCTTTCCAGGGATGCTTTCATCTCCTCCACTTCCAGGGCTGCATAATGGTTCTTCAATTCAAGGGCTGGAGAAGTTGGATTGGTGATTTTGCAGGCCCTGGTGACTTGTGTCCAACCATCGACATTCTGTTGGCACCCATCTTCTCCTGTGCTGGAGAGCTTGGTTGCTGCAAGAAGCATCTCATCAATGTACTTCTCACTGTCTTGAATGCTCCTCAGCCTCGCCACCTCCTCTCTGAGTTCCTCCACTTGTTTCCTCAGAGCTTCAGCATGCAGGCACCCTGCACATGGAACTGGTCCTTCAACTGGCATTAGGACCTCTGTCTGGACCGAGGCAGAATCTGTAATGGGAGCAACAGCTTTAGCAATACGATTTTTCCCAGCCATTGTTCTGTTTGTGGAGCTTAGGTATCTGTTAAAGCAAAAGAGAGAGATCTACCAAGTATCAGCCGGTTTCGCAGCTGTCCTTTCAGAGAAAAAGCAGTTAAATCTCTTTAATTATATTCAAAATGTGCTGGTTCAATTCTCTGTGATTTGTTAAAGGGGGAGGTGCCCTATAAAGCAAGACTGCTCACTAGGGGTGGGTGGGTGGGAGTCGGGGTGGGTAGGGAGGGAACTAACACCTGATTAGGTGTTAGCAGTTTCTAAACCTGAGGAGGTTGCTAGAGTTCAGCAACTTATTGTGCTCAAGGAAAGTTCCCCTAAAAGCACCAAAAAGAAAATAACCTTGCTTTAAAAAATATACAAAAAACCCTTTTAAGAGCTCCCAGTCAGAGAGCTAGCAATGTAATATAATAAAAACAAACAAACAAACCCTCAAATCCTTACTGTTTGTTGATCTGTAGAGCCCTGGTTAGGAAAGCCTCAACAGGCTATTTAGCTGAGGACGCTCAGCATCTAACATGTAAATAGTTACCTCGCCACATCTTTGATGGCGAATATGTAAATAGTTCACCCAGTTTCAGCTCCAAGTTACTAATCCTGTTCGATGTAAGCACAAACCAGACCTGCCTGGTCTTGTGCATGAATTGTCAATTGTAAACCGCACTGATGACAAATAGCACGGTATAAAAAAGTGTTTAAATAAATAAAATATAGCTTCAGATATTTTTAGAAGACTGTGGGGATCATATATTCTCCTCCCATGTTAGTTTAGAGGCTGTCTTGCTAGGGTGGAAGATGCTGTGTTATATTTGGAACTTTTTTGGTCCACATTGAATTGCATTATGGTTTAGCCACTTGATATATTGCCCTTTACCCTGTGTATCAGAGTGGTTTACAAGCTTATGCTAATGGGCACTTTTTATTCCCTTGTCCCCAAGGGGGCTCACAAACTAATTGTACCTGAGGCAATGGAGGGTGAAGTGGCTTGCTCAAGGCCACAAGGAGTGGCTGTGGAATTAGAGACCCCAGTCCCTCTGGCCTGAGGTTGCCTGTCCCTATGTGGGAATTGAACTCTTGGCCCTCTAGACTGAGGTAACCTGTCACAAGCACTGAGCCACTCCTCCCTCTGTTATTTTTTCAGCCAGCTTGAGACAATCTGTGTATTTTTTAACCCACCATGCTACTTGGATAACATAGATATTATGGAAGGCTGTGCTGGTACAGTCAAATATTTGCTGACATTGTGAGGGGGATATTGATAATTTACCACATATGTTGTTCGAATGTATGGCCCTCCAGGAATTTTGGAGACAGGTGTGCTTTTCTTTGTTTTTACAGTGAATGCCTTAGTTCGCACTAGCTTTTCATTTTTGGGTTTCCATTTTTGCTTTTCCATTTTATTTTTAATTGTATTGTTTATTTTTATTTGTTTAAGCAATAATTTGCCTAGTTTTGTTTATTTGTGCTATAATTGTGGAAAAAGAGTTAAATAAAATGAGCATAATAAAAGACTCACTTTTGAAATTCTCTGAAAGTTTGCTCTGGTACAGGTATTATCATAATCCAAAATACTGTGGTTGACTTTTTAGAACTTATCACACAAACACTTCACTTGAATCTATCCAATATGTTATTAATTTTTTATACATTCTTTATCAAACTTCTTATAATGAAGCAACACTGAAGAAACTTAAAAACTTAATCAGGTTCATTTTAATTATGTGTAAAATACTGCAAAGACTATCCACTATCCAAGCCCAAAACAATAACCTATCACCACTACTTATCTGAGTGTGCAAACATCCAGTCGCACAAGTGTCCTTATTCATCACCAACACTGCACTGTGTTTCAAACCTATTATTCCTCCACTCCAGGTTGTGTTTAAGAAAACTATGATCCACATTAGTATACAACTTTACAATTACTAAAAATAATGTTATTAACTTTACATTCAGTGTGATGACGTTCTTCCACCTTGGCGTTCCGAGTAATCATGCAGCATTACCATTTAAATAATCACATACAGAAGACAGCCAATCAGAATACTCCTTACATCAATGTATACATGGCTCCTCATATCAACGTATGCCAGTCATCTTCCAAGTTCAGTCCTTTGGGAGTAATGGTGTTAAGCTGAAAATCCACCTTTGTTCACAACATTGCAGTTGTGCTAGGTCGTTCCTATCCTACAACTATGCCCTCAGTTCATAATGTCACATGAAGCAACCTCTGTTGATTGCGCATCTTTGGCTTCCAACATTTGCACTGATATACCAGCTATAGGCCACTCAACAGTTGCCATAACAACCATTCCACAGGCACAGAAGGCTTGAACCTAACCTTGGGGGCATCAGCAACCAGATATGTGTTGTAGCGCCCCCTACGGGTTAGGCGGTTGCCTATACATAGTGAGCGTACCACTTTATGTCCTTTATCACCTTAATCCCTTTCACTGAGGCCTTTGAAGAATGTAGTTGTGTGGTAAGAACCAAACACAGCCGAGGGTTCCAAAAGGTAACAGGATTTTTATTTTCTATTTATCCATAGAACTTCTTGTCAGCAGTTCATATATTACCATAACATAAATAGGATACTTCTCCATGTAAAAGGAAACATAAACTTTACTGCTCAGTTCCAGCATTAGTCATTCCCAACAGCTTGTTTTTAAACACAGCAATAAACCTTGCTTTCAGCCAAGGATATACTCTCAAGTCTCAGCATTGGCAGAGCACAAGCCTATATCATTCAAAGCTCTGCACAGCACGTGGACTTCCAAGTTTACAAGCTGCTCTATTTTTGCATCATTCCTTCTTCACTTTCCAATTACAAACATTGGCTTTAACTTCCAGCATTCACAGCTTTTCTCTGAGCTTATCTGGCTAGCTCCACATAGGTGCTTCAATTAACCACTTCCAGCCGGTCATAAAACTCTTTAAAAGCTTATGGCTTTTCTACTACTTTTAAAACCATACAGCTTTTCTACTTATGACTCACACAGTAAGAGCAATTCATTTCAAAGTCAGAACTCTCATTTTCTGAAAGACATTCCTCTACGTCCATGCTCTCTTCATCTGGTTCAATTAGCACCTGGCTGGCCTCAGCGTTTCCTACGGCAGGTTTTAATTGCTCTATCAATTTCCAAACCTGTCCCCACTGGGAATCCTCACTACGCTGAGTTGCAGGGGAAGGACCTAGGAGATCTTTCTTTCTCAATAAACGTTTTAAAGCTTGCAAAGGGCTCACCTTGTTCCCAGCACCCTGTCTTCTCTCAGGCTGTGCCTCAGGTGAAAGCTTCTCCAAAGACTCTCTCACAAAGATTCCTTTACCATGCTTTCCAGCAACATTTTCCCCAGAACCATCTCTCCTGTGTTCCCAACCAGCTGTACACTTCTTACCAGCTAGGCTGCCATCAGGGCTCGAGTTGTCTGCCTGTTGCCTGCAATAGGGATCTTGTTTGAGGCTTCTGCTGGAGCACTTTTCCCTTGCACGTGTCCTCCTAATCTCTTTACTTCCTGTAGCTTCAAGAGATTCTCTGCTAGTGTCTAGCCTGCTAGGGGATGCTTCCTCCTCAGAGGATTTCCCTCCTGGACTCCACCCACGGACACGATCTCCTCCTGCTTTCCTTCTCGTTCGTCTCCCTGCTGTTCCTGTGTCTCCTCCGTCTCCGGAAGACTCTCTCTGCTTATATGACTGGGGCTGCCCTATAGCCTCAGACTCCACCCCCAGGCTTCCCTCGTCCCCTCCCCTGGTCTCCATGGAGCTAGGGCGTGGCTCACTCTCTCCATCTCTGTGCAGAGAGTTTTTCCCTTTGGTTTGAGTTTTAACCCTTAAACCCCCTGAACCTTCCTTCTGCCCAGAGGTAAAAGGCTGTTTTTTCACATTTTCTTTGGGCTTTAAACCTGTCTCGCCACCACAGTGTCTAGAGTGCAACACAGAAATACTGACAGTCTTATGTACCACCTCATTGACCACATCCGCTAATCCCACCCAGTTGAGCATTTGTGTGCACACTGGCCTTTCAGGCATAAGCACCACAATCTCAGAGTTTCCATTCGAGGAGGCCATGGCAATGGGAGCAGCTGTGGAATGCCTGTGGAGCCTCCAAGAGTTGTAGTACACATACCTATGCATGGCAGACCAGCAGTCAATGAGGTTAAGTAACTGATTCTCCAAGTGAGTCTATGGGCATCTATCCTAATTGAAAGTCTCCAGAAATGGATCATTTTGGACACAGGGAAGTTTTTTTACTTACATACCCTGAAAAGCAAGGCCGCATGTCCAATAGCCCGATTTTAGAATGCTATCACCAAGTGTCTGCTCCTCTCCTGGCACCATGGTCTCTAAACCTAACTCTTCCTAATGCAAAGAAAATTTTGCCCAGGGGAGGTTGATCTCTTGCTCAGGAAGGTGCTATCCAAGCATCTCATTTTGTTTGCTCCTGCTGGTACAAATTTCAGTGCTCACCAAAAGCAACATCTTTGCCATGCAATCTATGTTAAGGTCAATGACATGTATCACAGAAACAGGGGCATCAAGGACATGAAGCACAAATGTAGAGATTTTCAGAGATGGGCAAAGTACAAGACAGTGACACAGGGTACCAATGATCAGTCTCCAGAACTCAACAAGTTAAATCAATGAAGTGACAGGGGTCAGCAGACTCAACAACTCGAGGGCATTCCAGCAGCAAAGTGAGAAATACTCACCTGCAAGACACATACCATGCTATCAGTCTAACATGCATGCTGTGCAGGTCATGTATGCACCTGCTTTAAGTCCCTCTCACATGCACAGACACTTTTCACAGTAGTGTGTAGTACCAGCAGTGATTCTCAATAGCCCATTCACTCCCTCACATTCCTTATATTCCCTCTCACCTCACTGAAAATTTGTATGCCAGAATGGATTTGACAGACCATGTGGAACTGGAGCGAGGCAGACAGGCCATGTAGACCACATGTAGGGGGGCATGTTGCCAGGTTCTGAGAGCCTGATGGTGGCTGCAGACACGGTGGTATGAGCATTGTTGTACACTGTTGCAGTGCCTGCCCTGAACATGGTTTCTGGCAGTATGGTTTCCCCTGCCCCCTTCACACCATAAAGTTGTGGTTCCCCACACATCATTGCCAATCCCATCCATTTCCTTTGACTGTGGCTGTTGTATCCTCAGACATACAGTTCCCCTCCACTCAAGGTATTTCTTTACATCACTATACTCGCATGCTGGTATATAATTTGCACAGGTCTTGGCAACCATACATGAGAGGTGGCTCTGAATCAGACACTGTAGAGAGTGTAGAGAGTGTTCCTAACCTATTCCCCATATCTTCAGGTGCTGGAGATGGTGCTGATGGTCTATATGATACCAGGGATGATGACTTCCCACTTGATAACAGGGACACCCAAAGCCAAATCCATTCACAGCAGCAGAGTCCATGGACACCCATAACACAGCAGAGGAGCAACCATTCATAGATGATATTGCAGCAAGCAAAACCAGAGTTCAAGAACTACAAGAAGAAGGGGAGGGGGAGGAGGATGTCACAGATAGAAAGGGCCTTTCAGAACCCCCACCTACTCCTGATGAACATGGAGACCCACCTGTTGAGGAGGCACATTTGGAGCCAAAGGAGGATAGCCCTCTATTAGCCACCAGAACCAACATTTCTTATGCTGCAGAGAATGGATACTGCAACAAAATGCCGAATACCTCCAGATACAGCAGGATCAGCTGGACATGAGCCAGTCCCTGGAAGTACAGAAAGAACATAGGGATTACACACTTGGCCTCCTAGAGAAGATGCAAGCCTTCTTTCAGGACCTGAGGGGATACATGGGTCAGCAAAGGACAGCTAGCACCCAATTGTGGCCTCCAACCAGTGCTTCCAGTGTTAGTCCATCCTTCTACAGCCAATACCAGCAACAAAGGTGGCAGACATTGCTCATCCAGTCATGCCTAGCAATCCAATCTTCAACCATCCAACATCCTGGGAGCCCCTGCCCCCTCCCCCCCCCCAATGACACAGGGGCCCCACCATGCTTCTCTGACTTCCATAGTGCCATACAGAGGGGCGGAGGGGATGAGGGAAAAAAAGATATTGCATCATCAAGTTCCAGTGGCAGCAGTGCTGCAGCCTCTAACATCGCTTCCCAGTACCTTCTATGCAGTCAAGGGTATGGTGCAAGGGGAAGGCACACAGGGAAGGTGCAGGGGAAGAGTGAGGTGTCCCTTGTAGCTAGCTAGTGTGTGAAGTATCTGCAGTGGCTTCTATATGGAGAACAGCGATTAGGACCGGTGAAAGTTAAAGAGCACCGGGACGTTATCGAAGAATACCTGACAAGAATATTGAACAAAACGAAACTGGTTCAATGAGATATTCCCAGGAGAAGCAATTTGTTGATCCCCTCAATAAACCCACATCGGAGAAACGCCAGAGCGCTTAGAACATTGAGGCATTGGGGTGTTTTCCAACAAATTCAACAAGGGAAAGTAGAGACACCATTCCGCATAAGATAAGTGGCATGGTGATTGATACGCAAATCTTTTTAAGAAAAATTAAATGTTTATCTACAAAAAAGTGCAACGTAATAGTTAAACATTATGAAAAAAATATATGCCTAAGGTCATTGATGTGAACGGACACTATATTGGGCGAGTTTCATTACCCATAAAAAAGTGTGTCAAGCTAAACCGTTTATCTGAGACCATTGGCAAAAGAAGAAAAAATATTTAAAAAATGAACATAATTAGAAAATAGAACAAAAAGACAAATGGGTTGTGATTTTTAGATTTAGTAGAGTGAATTTAAGTATTTTTTTTGTGTGATTGTAGTTCACTCTTGATAGAGACCTTATAAAGTTTTTTGTCTAGTGTATATGCATCATGGCAAGACCCTGGAAAGCAGGGAAAGACATCTTTTATTTAAATCTAGGCATTACAAACCACCTGCATACTCACAGAATAGAAGACTGTCCTATTTCTGTATGTGGCTTCCCTTACCCTTGGTGGATGGAGGGCCACATGTGTACAGTCTATTATACCCAGCACTGCAGGGAATCATGATATCTCATGGAACTGCAGCTGATGTATTATGCTGGGGGATACACAACTGCAGGGGAGGGGCTATGGAATTCGGGACAGGAATGGGAGTGTGGGGGGGGGGGCTTGAAACAGGAGCTACAATAGGTTATGGAGGGCACTGCTGGGGAACATATGGAGCAGAGGGGACACTGGAGTTCACACTATACAGTACTCCGTAGACACAGATGACAAGCAGATTAATCCCTCTCCAGTTCATACTCCTCCAGACACAATCACATTTGTGGTCAGCATGTCCCATACCTATTCATTAGTTATACTTTCTGTAGGCAGGGCATCTGGCTACCACACCCGGTCCATCCTGAAGGCTATGCAAAATATGTCTTGGATACGCGGCACCTTGGTCCACCATAGCCGTGCTCCCGAAAACCCCCTAAACATACCCATCTTATGAAATCCAGACTTATGCAGCCCTGGCATTGAATATCCGGGGTCACCATACAGCTTCCGACGCTGCAGAAGCTAACCGGGTAGCGGCAATATTGTACCACTGCTTGGTTAGCTCCCACAGGTAAAACTAGGCTAGCTTTTGCAGCGCCTAGTTTTACCTTATAGCCAGCACCCGCTCCCTAACCTTGAGGGTTTGGGGAGGGGTGTGCCTTGAGGTTAAGTTGTAGTTGTGAAGGTCGAATGACAAGGCAGGTATAAAGAATATTTTTTTACATAAGTATTTATTTCTCCCGCTCCTTGGTGGACTGGAACAGGCGTAAAGGAATATATTTTATAGCCAAAACAAGAACAAAAGGAAAACAGGCTTTTTCCAACACTGTGTTCAAAACTGTCCTTTAACACAGGAGATCACATTCCTTCATGTGAGCTTTACTTTGAAATCACTTAAACAGAGAGCAAACAATAAAGTCCATGCACTGTAACTAAGTTATGCTTCAGCTTATTCTTATCTCTTCATAAGCTCTTCAGGTAAGGAACTTAAACAGCATGCATTTCAGCATATTATAACGAATGACCACACAAGCTTTGCTTGACTATTCTTTGTCTATGAGACAGGTTGAGCAGTCCATTGGCTGATTCAAATCCACCATTGGTAAGGGAAGAACCAATGGCACTTGTGCTTCTGGGCTCTGTACTGATTCAACTACTTTCTGTCCAGGAATAGTTTGTTTGTCTAGAAAATCTTTAAACTCTTTCAGGAGTGCTTCAGCCTGCTTACTATATGGGCTAGGCGGAGGATTAGCTCCTTCCTGAGGTGAGTGATAGCTTGTGGGTTTTTCTTCAGGCAAACAAACAATGCCGTCTCTCTTACTATGCTCATTCACTGCACTGGAGTTACCCCTCCCCCACTTGTCTCTGTCAGCAAGTGCTGGGTAAGTCAGTTCATTTGCAGGTGAAGGATTTTTAGACAGCAATTCAAACTTAGAACCTCCTAAAGCCTTCTGTCATATATCTCTAGCAAATATATCTGCTACGTCCTTGTAGCTAGCTTGCTTGCTAATTCTGTCAGCAGTTTGAGGAGAAAAGCAGGGTTTATCTGAATGAGCTTCTGGTTGCAGCCAACTGCCCTCATAAAACCTGGGTTTGCCCTGGGTTTTAAAATAAGCATTCACACAGTCTGGCTTTTCATAAAAGCTGTTATCAGAATTAAAGACACCCTGTACTTTGTGTTGAGGAATGCCTGAATGTTCTTTAGCAGTCTGCCATTCTTTCCATGGGTCAGCTCTCTGTTCCAAAAGCATAGGCTTTATCCCTGGGTCTCTCAGTGCCTCACCCTTCTCTTGCTCCCAGAAGGTTCTTCCATGCACTGAGTCTCCCTGGTACCTGCTTCTTGGCTTTACAAGCGTTCTCCTGGAATTGCAGCTGGGGAGCGTTTCTCCTTCAAAGTCAAAGGTTCTGGCATCCAAGGCTACTTCCTGCCTTCCAGGTAGCTTCCTTTGTCTTTGCTCTGCTCCGTCTCTAAAGCACACATCTGCTTCTTCTGTGTCTTGTATTTCCTTCCACCTCCTCGGTTTCTGTCTCTCGTTCCTGTTCCTGTTCTCTCTTCCTTCTTCCTGTTTAACAAGCTGCCTCTGCTCTGGGGAACCCGCCTCCTGCTAGAGCGTGCCCAATCAGCAACTCTGCTTCTCCTCTCCCCCGAGGTGAGCTGTGTTAGCTGATTAGCCATGTGCATCTTGTGCTGAGAAAGGAATATCTTGCATTTACCTGCAGTACCTGGACCTTCCACCGGGTCACTATCTGTTTCTATGGCTTCTGGCACTGCTACAGCGTCACAACCTGCAGGTCACTAACCGGGTAGCGGTGCAATATCACTGCTACCTGGTTAGTGACTGTCGCTACCCACGAACGCCTCAGAATGCCCACATCACACCCCGATGCTAAGTGGCTAGCATTGGGATGTGTAGTGGAGATAATCAGGGATATTCAGCAGCACTAACTGTGTTAGTGCAATTGAATATCCTGTTCAGCGGCATTTACACGGTTTAAGGTCTATATACTGAGTAAATGCCTTTTGAATATCTACTATCTTTCATATAATGACTTATATAAAGTCAGATGTTTCCTCTATAACAAAGAGTCCTGGTTGAGAGATACTGATACTGTGTTGATAAATCAATTGTTTCCTCTGGGACTTTCAGCTGTCTCTAAACCCTGGTTAGCTAAGTGAGGAGGTTGACTCTTAGTAATCTATAAAACCAAATTTGGTCTATTGCAGGATGACACTGATAAAGATTATGCTTCACCATGTGAAATGCTTGATGTGGGAGGCTGCAGTAGACTGTGGTCTTTTTGGTAGCCATAGGAGGAGGGAAAATTGGTTCAGCTACATGAGCTTATTCTAGAAACATAGAAACATGACAACAGAAAAAGACCACATGGCCTATCCTTTCATATCAATCAGTACAACAGTCCCCTTTTTTTCCTTTAGTGTTTGTCCCATGCTTCTTTGAATTCAGATATTGTTCTCATCTCTACCACCTCCACTGGGAGACTATTCCACGGATCCACCACTCTTTCCGTAAAGAAATATTTTCACATATCACTCCTGAATCTATCCCCTTTCACCCTCATCCCATGTCCCCTCATAGCAGAGCTTGCTTTCAATCGAAAGAGGCTTTCCTCCTGTGCATTTATGCCATGGAGGTATTTAAATGTCTCAATCATATCACCTCTATCCCACCTTTCCTCTAAAATGTGCATATTAAGATCCTTAAGTCTGTCCTCATATGCTTTATAATGAAGACCACTAACCATTTTAGTAGTCATTTTAGTACTGACTCCAGCCTGTTTATATCCCTTTGAAGGTGTGGTCTCCAGAATTGCACACAATATACTCCAAATGAGGATGCACCAAAACGTATACAAAGGCACTATCACCTCCTTTCTTCTGCTGGCCATTCCTCTCCCTATGCACCCAAGCATCCTTCTAGCTTTTGCTGTCGTCTTTTCTACCTGTTTAGCCACTTTAAGATCATCAGACACAACCACGCCTATGTCTCGCTCTTCTTTAGTGGACAAAAGTACTTCACCCCCTATACTATATTGCTCCCTTGAATTGCTGCAGCCCATATTCCTGACCTTGCATTTTTTAACATTAAATCCCAGCTGCCAAATTCTTGACCATTCTTCAAGCTTAGCTAGATCCCTCCTCATGTTATCTAGACCTTCCTGGGAATCTATTCTATTGCAGATTTTGGTATCATCCGCAAAGAGGCAAACCTTACCCGACAGCCCTTCCGCTATATCACTAACAAAGATGTTAAAAAGAATCGGACCAAGGACAAATCCCTGGGGTATACCACTGGTAACCTCCTTCTCCTCAGTGTGAGCTCCATTTACCTGTACCCTTTTTCGCCTCCCACTCAACCAATTTTCAACCCAAGCAGTAAATTTAGGGTCCATCCCTAGGGTGCTCAATTTGTTTATAAGTCGCCTGTGAGGAACGGTGCAAAAGGCTTTACTGAAATCTAAATACCCCACATCTAGGGCTCTCCCTCGGTGCACCTCCCTGGTAACCCAGTCAAAGAAATCAATCAGATTTGTCTGACAAGACCTGCCTCTGGTGAATCCATGCTGCTTCAGATCCTCTAATCCGCTGGACTCCAGAAACCTCACTATTTTCTCTTTCAGCAGCATTTCCAATAATTTACTCACCACCGAAGTTAAACTAACCAGCCTGTAGTTTTCAACCACATCCTTATTTCCACTTTTGTATAAAGGGACCACATGCGCCTCTCTCCAGTCCTTTGGCACCTCTCCCAATGAGGCAATGAAAAGGTCAGTCAGTGGAGCTGCTAGAATGTCCCCAAGTTCCCTCAGTATTCTAGGGTGTATCCCATCCGGTCCCATTGCTTTGTTTATTTTAAGTTTAGCTAGTTTCTCACGAACACAGTCTTCTGAAAATTGTTCAAGATGCCCCTTACCTCTGTTCCTGTTTGTGGGTGTTATCTGAGGTCCTGCTTCTGGTTCTTCATATGTGAACACAGAACAGAAATATTTGCTAAGCAATTCCGCTTTATCTTCTAAAGCATCTACATCTTCCTCATCTTCACCCTTGAGTCTGACAATACCACTTTTGCCATTCCTCTTCTCAGTAACGTATCTGAATATTTCTTATCCCCTCCCCTCATTTTTATTGCATTGGCTATTTCCACCTCTTTCTGAATCTTTGCTTTTCTGAATGCTTTGGTAGCTTCTCTTTCCAAATATAGATGCTTGTCTTCCACTCTCTGTGATCTCTTGTATTTCATGAAGACCTCTCTCTTTTTCTTCACCTTTTCAGCTACTTCTTTCGAAAACCATAGCGGTCTCCTTTTCCTTTTATCTTTATTTACTATTTTAACAAAAAGGTTGGTTGCCCTTATTTATTTATTTATTTAGCTGCATATCCCTTTTGTTTTGCCCACTGTTTTTCTACATCCCTCAGCTGTTCGTATCCCACTAATGACTCCCTGAGGTATTGGTCCATCTTGGCAAAGTTAGTTTTCCTAAATTCTAAGATCCTTTCTTTTGAATGGATTCTAACAGCCCTAGTCCTAATACTGAACCACACCATCTGTTGATCACTGGATGCAAAATGATCTCCCACTATAACATCAGAAACACTTTCACCATTGGTAAGCACCAAGTCCAGTATGGCCCCTTCACGTGTGGGTTCTGTTACCAATTGCCTGAATAGTTCTGCCTGTAGAGAATCCAAGATCTCATTACTTCTAGATGATACTGCAGCCAGTGAACATCTGGCATATTGAAATCCTCTATCAGTATCACTTCCCCTTTCCTAGCAATGCCACGTACATCTTCAATTAGCTCTCCGCCCACCTCTTCCTCCTGTGAGGGAGGTCTGTATATTCTGCCAATGCAAATAGATTTCTCTTTCCCTCTTTCTAGTTTAACCCACAGTGCCTCCTCTCTCCCTTTTAAGCTCTGTAGTTCCAAAGTTTTAATATTATTTTTTACATATAGTGCCGCCACTCCTCCCCTTCTTCCTACCCTGTCCTTTCTGAATAAAGTATAGCCTGGTATAGTTACATCCCAGTCATGGTTTTCTGTTAACCATGTTTGTGTAACTGCCACTAAATCTAAGTCAGCATATCCCATTAAAGCTTCAACATCTGGGATCTTATTTCCCATGCTATGGGCATTTATACATACCGCTTTCCATATGTTACCCCTTTCACCCATTTCTATAAAGATATTTAATATTTCACTTACCCGGGGGCTTTCTTCACCCATCCCCAACAAATCTAGTTTAAAGTCCTCTTCAGTAGATTAGCCAGTCTGCTACTGAAGACACGTTGACCTTTCTTGGACAGATGAACGCCATCTTTGCTCTGCAACCCTTGGAACAACATCCCATTTGCTTCCTTATGGTCACTGATTCTGCAACTTTGGGGCACTTGAGTTCTGGTTCTTCGGTTTCCAGGGATGCTTTCACCTTCTTCACTTCCAGGGTTGCATAATGGTTCTTCAATTCAAGGGCTGGAGAAGTTGGATTGGTGATTCTGCAAGCCCTGGTGACTTGTGTCCAACCTTCGTCATTCTGTAGGCACACATCTTCTCCTCTGCTGGAGAGCTTGGATGTTTCAAGAAGCATCTCATTAATGTACTTCTCATTGTCTTGAATGCTCCTCAGCCTTGACACCTCCTCTCTGAGTTCCTCCACTTGTTTCCTGAGAGCTTCAGTATGCAGGCATCCTGCACATGGAACTGGTCATGCAACTGGCATTGGGACCTCTGTCTGGACAGAGGCAGAAGCTCTAATGGGGACAATAGCTTTAGCGATACAGTTTTTCCCAGCCATTGTTCAGTTCGTGGAGCTTAGGTATCTGTTAAAGCAAAAGAGAGAGATCTGCCAGCCGGTCTCCCAGCTGTCCTTTCAGAGAAAAAGCGGTTATATCTCTTTAAGTGTGTTGAAAATGTGCTGTTCCAAGTCCCTGTGTGTAGTTAATTGGGGAGGTGCCCTATAAAGCAGGACTAGGGGTGGGTGGGAGTTGGAGTGGTAGGAGGGAACGAACACCTGATGAGGTGTCAGTAGCTTCAAAGAGCTGAAGAAAGATACATAAGCAGAGTTTTAAACCTACCCCACTAAACAAAATATTTCCCCTTTTAAGCTAAAGCACCTAAAAGAAAGTAACTTTGTTTTAAAAATGTACCAAAACCATTTTATGAACTCCCACACAGAGAGCTAGTAATTTAAAAAGCCACAGACTCTTACCTTTGCTCGAAATGTATAGCCACTGTTAGGAATGATAAGAACCTGTTGAGCAGCCAGAAATTGGAAGGATTTGGAAGGATCTGAAAGAGTGCAGCAGCCTCACACAACATGAACACCCCCTCCCTCTTCCTCTGTTCCCCCCTGATCTCTCCCAAAGATTGCAGAAGACTCAGAGAAATCTGCCTGCCAGCTACCTTAAATGCAGTTCTTCAAAACCAGTGTAACAGTATCAGCATAGATTTTCTGTCTGTGGCTCTCAGGGGATGAGTACCAAGGTTTGTCATTGTCCTTGTTAGGGGCTCTCTATTCCATCTGTGTGGGACACAATTCAGGGTAGACCACTGGCAAGCATTGGTGCAGTGTGGGGTGTTTCCTGCCGGTTTCTGCATGCATTAATAGCATTTTCTTCTATTGTACGCATGGAGGTTGTGCGGTTTTGTATGCATGTTTTGCCCAAGCGGCTTCAACGTGTGTTCCTACCCTAATGCCTATAATGCACATTGCAGTAAAAGCGCAGTTAATGCTCATTGCAGTTAAACTGCAGTTAACACCTACCTTTGGGATGCCGCGGCCTTAGTGCACGCTATTGTGATATTTGCCTTAACTCTCTTATCTCTCTTCCAGGAATCGTTGTTTGGCCTGTGGCAAGCATGTTTCCTCATCTCAGGCTTTTGGACTCTGCTCTTCTAGCATGGCAGCTCCTCCTAAGGTGTGTCCCTCTACGTCGGTGGATGTGGTTAGTCCAGTTTTGCCTGCCTAAGGGCAGGAGGTGGTGGATGGCACTGTGGATAAGGATAATCAGCTGGCCAAAGGTTCCAGTGACCATGCTGTGCACCACTCCTTGACCTCTAGGGGATCAATGACAACTATGCCCCTGGTGTAGGGGTGCTCATTTCTGCAGGGAGAGGTTCCGGTGTCCGGATTGTCCTTCCTGGAATTCTTTTCCTTTTTACAACAGGTTCTGGCATGGAAATTCAGACCCTTTGGCCTCTAGGACCCTCCAAATGCAGTCTCATGTGGGGCAGGCTGAGAGTGGAAGCCCTGTTCAATTTCCTATGGCTAAGAGTCACCGGCAAAGGGTCCTCCCAGGAGATGGGGATTAGCTGGGATCTGTCTGAGATTTGGACTGTGGCTTGGATTCAGATGTCTGATGTGGATGAAGAAGTACTCTTACCTTTAGAGGATTGTGAGGAGGCTGATGTTATCCATCTGTTTTGGAAGGAGGAACTGGAGGCATTGATTCTTCAGGTCTTATCCACTTTGAGCTTGGCAGATACCCCAGATATGGAGCAGGAACCAAAGATGCATCCACTCGTGCAAGCGGTGTGGAAATCTACTACTGTCTTCCCATTACCAGAGGTCTCAAGGGCTGTTCCAGTCAGAGTGGATTCTCCCGACTCCCCGCCTAAGGGATTAAGGGTGTATAAGAAGATGCATGCTCTCCCAGAGAAGGAGTGTGTTGTGTGGTTTGATAATATCCAAGGTGAATGCACAGGTCACGACAGCTACCAGTCGGACCACCATTCCTGTGGAAGGCAGATTGGCCTTAAAGGATACTCTGGACCAAAGGATGGATTCGTGTTGCAAAACCAGTTCACTGCAGTGACTGCTATTCTTCATTTGCAGTATGTGCAGGCCTGACAGCGCGAGCCCTGCTCCAATGGATTCAGTCTCTTACACCAGGTGATTCTACCCCTTTTGGAGTCTGCTATGGCCTTCCTTTCTGATGCCCTGTGCAGCCTGGTATGTCTAGCTCATTGCCAAGGCCGAATGACTGAGGGCTATTGGCACCACAGAGAAATGGTGTGGTCCTTCAACAGCCTTGAGGCGACGGCCATTAGGTTGGCTCTTCTGTGTTTCTGGCCCCCGGTCAAGGGCCAGGCAGTTCATGTGTTCTAAGACAACACCACTATGGTGACTTATATCCATTGGCAAGGCAGCACAAGAAAAGCTCTCCCCAACTCCATGTAAATATCAGTATGTACAATATTTATTAGTGTAAATAATTTGTAGAAAGTTACCCCAGTTAGGTCCAAGTTCTAGTTCCTGTTTTATTGTAAATACAATGTAGCCCCGACTGCATTGTATAAGGTTCTGTTAAATGTAAACCACACTGATGGGAATAGCACGGTATAGAAGAGACATTAAATAAATAAATAAAATAAATAAGTCTTGCTGGGTAACTTCCCATGGTGACCCTGTATAAAATCTATACTGCATACAAATCCCTGCAAGGTGACTTTACAATTGAAGTATGATAGGAACTAAAAAGAAAAATACATACTGGCCACATGTTGCCCAGGATGAAAAGGTGCCCACCCGTAGCTTACGCACTAGGGCTAACAGTGGTGGTTGGGATAGTGCAAGCACTGCAGTTGTAGATAACATCCCTGCCACAGATAAAGACTGTGGTGAGCATGTTCATAGACCCACTATGGCAGGAGATAAACCACAGAAATTAATGAAAACGTTAAGAGGATTAAGTACAGTTAAGTGAACTTCTGCAGATAAGGAGGAGATAATGTACTGCTACAAATCCTATATTTAAATCAAGAAGGGTATACAAGGAGAATCCACCAAAAGCTGGAAGAAAGTGGAAAATTGCCACAAAAAAACTGCAAAAAGCAGCAGATGCAATTTTAAGATCTTTAATTTTGCAGATCAAAGCAAAGAAGTATGTGAATGATAACATCTTAAAGCAACTGTGGTTCCATGGAAAAAGAAGTACAGGGAGGAGGAGAAGACCTGGATGAAAGTACCAGAAGAAAGGAATACAAAGAACAGAAAGAGCAGTTGGGGGGGGGAGATGGAGCTTGGAGATCTGGAAGTGCAGGAGAGTGAGGTAACTACAGGATAGGTCAACCAATCAACCAAAGGAAGGAAGGAAGGGAGGAGAAAGACTCAAAAGTGGAAGAATTCAAGATCAAACTCCTAGTCCACATGAAAAAAGATGAATATCAACACATTTGGGAGAACTTCACTATTCCTTCATCCCAGCAAATTGAAGACATAATACAGGGACTTAATACAACAACATCACCTTCAGATCCTTGTCCAGTGTCTTGGATCAAAGCAACAAAACATCAGCTTTCACCTTACATTCATAAGATTGTTAAGAACTCCCTTCAACAAGGATGCTTACCACAGTCATTAAAACAAGCCATGATTCGGCCAGTCCTTAAGAATAACACACTAGGCCCTTCTGATCCGAAATCTTACCGCCCAATTTCCAGCTTACCTTTCCTTACCAAAGTCATTGAAACGTCAGTACAAAATCAACTTCAGGATCACTTGGACTTACATGCACCTCTGGACATTCACCAGCATGGCTTTAAACCACAACACAGTGTTGAAACCTTGCTCACCTCTCTTTTTGATAATCTTTTAAGAGGTATTGATAACATTAAGAATGGATTCCTGTTAATATTCATGGATGTTTCAGCTGCTTTTGACACAATATTTCATTCTAAGCTACTGCACCGTTGCATCATATAGGTTTACGAAATAATACTTTAAATTGGTATAGCTCTTACTTGGAAGGTCGTATGCAACAAGTCAAATGTGACCAGAAAAAAATCTTTGCAAGTCCCAGTCATTCAAGGAGTGCCTCAGGGTTCAGCTTTATCTTCTATTCTGTTCAATATTTATATCCAACCTTTATGCAATATTATTAAACTACACAAATTCCATAATCGCCTTTATGCTGATGACATAATGGTATATACCCCAATTGTTTTACAATCTCTTGACTTTTCAGCAATTTCTAGATGTCTCCAAGACATGAATACCTGGCTTTCAAATAATAACTTTACACTTAATTATGACAAAACTGAGGTAATGTTTGTTACTAGGAACCCTAATTTCATTCCTCCAAATACTATTGATTTATTAGGTAGGCCCATCATAGTTAAAAATGAAATCAAATACCTTGGCATAATTTTGGATAAGGCATTGAACCTTAAAGCTCACATTGCTAAAATCGCTAACAAGGCCTATCATCGTATAAAGTGTGGCACTGCAGAGCCTATTCACACAGAAAAAAAGGTTTTAAATCCTGAAAAAAGATTTCAACATCAGTTGCAATGCTATGAGGAGCCTGATAGGGGGAGCAGGAGTGACCTTCCAAGGCCTAGAACTGATGATGTAATGCAACCTAACAGCCAATCCAGGAAAGGGGGAGTTCCTCTTAGGAAAGGCTGGGAAGTTGAAAAGGAGGAAGTAGGACAAGTAAAGAAGACACACCAGGAAACACACCAGGAAACACACCAGGAGGAAGAGCACCAGAGAGCGCACCAGGAAGAGCATCAGCGGTGGTACCAGCAGCAGCAACGGAAAGCAGATGCTGTGGTAGAAGCTGAAAGAGAAAAGAAGTCTTGGCAAAGATACCAGAGAGGAAGGAGTTCCTGGCAGGAAGGCACAGTAAGTCCGGTGCAACAGAATTCCAGGAGTTCTTGGCTGAGAGATACTGGAAAGAAAGGCACAAGGGGAGAAATAAACCCCAGAGTTTTATATGAGGAACCGGCAGCAATAAATGCAGGACACTGTGGCTGTTACCAGGGAAATGATGAAATCATTGCTGTAAAAGGTAACACTCCTTATTCAAATAACAAAAGGTGTGGGTGTGAAAGAGTGCTGATTCTACAGGAAGGCCAGCTGAAGTCTGAGAAGCCTACTGCTCGAGTAAGGCTGAACTACAGCAGGACTAGGCCTCGTGACTCAACTAACTGGGACAATCCTAAGAAACAAGGTAAACCACCTTTTTATTCTGCTAAGCATTATAACTTACTGAAACAGGAAGCACAAGATACAGAAGTGTGCCCTCCTTATCAAACTGTCCGTGAGATAGGACACAAGCCTTTGGTAAAAGAAAGATTGTGTAACATAAGGCAGCAAGCCAAAGGAAGTTACTACCCTAACAAGCCTTCACATGGGCGCGGCCCAAACCTAGACTCAGAACACTGGAAGCTAGTGAATGTGCTGTATGAGAAGCCTCAATACACTCCACAAGAGTATATTGACACAGATTCACAGTTATCTGACCCTCAGCCTATGCAGGTGGAATTCAACGAGGACCCACCTGAGACCGCTATGGATTGTAGCTACTGTCAGGCAGGAAGCCTAATGTCTTTGCATGAAATGTAAGCAGTGCTCAATAGCAAAGCCTGTGTAATTGGTTTATACAAAGTCCTGTGAAGTAACAGTAGACAAAGCAAGTTTTGAATATATTTCTTCTTTTTGCCTGAAGCAAGGTTTCTTTATTTTGTTGAAGTAGTCTCCACTGTTTGAACCATTGTGCGTAAAGGGAAATAAAGCCTTACTTTCCCTACATTCGGACTATTGTGTTCTCCTGAAGTTTGGTCCCCGGTAGGTCCTGGGAACAGTACCCCGACCCTTACATAAAGACCAAAATTCAAAGTTAAAAAAAACTCTCATGTCCACTCGACCTGCCCATACCAACCTTGGCCTCTAGGGCGGCGGTGCGACATGGAAATGGCGTAGTTGTGGGATGTTTTGTTGGAGCCTACGTCCAGCCTAAAGAGAAGAATCTTGAGCTACAGGTTTCCAGAGGAAAAAGATACAACCCAAGTTGGAATACAAAACCCGGAGTGGAGCAGGCAAATCCGGAGCGGAGTGGAAGAAAAATCCTGAGAAGGAGAAATCCTGTGTCCAACTGTCAGCGTAGAATCGCGGAGTACGACAGCAACGTATACTGTTCCAGAGCTGATTCTACCCTGCCATCAGGTAAAACGTAGATATACCTGAAAAGTGTAGGAGGCCAAGGAAAGTATAGAAAAAAAAAAAAAAAGTTTAAGGAAAGGGAAATTTTCTTTGTGAAAGAGCCACACTTGGTTGTGTTTTGTTGTTGTGTTTTCTTACTATAGATTCACCATGGATCCTAAAGAATTATGTGCGTGGATGGCTAATCAATTTGATAAGCAGGCAGAACTGGCGCTGCAGAACCAAGCGCAAGCGCTGAGAGCCATGCAGGAACAGCAGTCACCTCTTCTGTACGCAATGGACAAGTGGTTAGCCCAGCAGAGGGAAGAGATGACAAAGAGGAAAACTGAGCAGTTGCAAGAAACTGGACTGCATAACATGGAGTTTGGACAGTGGTCGTGCAGTGACCTATCGATGGGAAAGTTAAGCTCAAGTGATAATCTCGATGATTTCTTGGATTCTTTCAGTAGAATAGCGAAGTCAGCTCGGTGGCCGACCGCACAGTGGGCAGTCAGACTAGCTGCGTCTCTGACGGGGGAGGCTCTAGCCGCCTATCGGTCGATGCCTCCAGCTTTAGCAGATAACTACGATGAAGTGGTAATGGCAATCAGAGATTGCCTAGGTCTCACCCCATTAGCTTATAAAAAATTGTTTAGAGCCACTATGCTTAGCCCAAATGAAACTCCAAAAGCTTTAGGGCATAAAATAAAGAGCTTGGCGTACAAATGGCTACAGCCTGAGAGAAAGAATATTGAAACTCTGATGGACGCCATAATATTAGAACAATTTCTAGATGCAGTACCAAGTAGGGTGCAAAATTTTCTAATCCTACAGAATTGTTGCACCACTACCGAGGCCATAAGCCTAACAGAAAGGTATCTAGAGGCAGAGAAAGTGACTCAGCCAAAGGTAGGCGTTCCTAAAATGAACTTAGGGATGGAAGCTAGGAGAGTAGGTAGTTCCTCTAGACCTATGTATAGCCCTAGGAGTAGTAATGACCCTAAGGATTTTGAAAATGTGAAACGATGTTTTTCGTGTGGTAAGAAAGGCCACTGAGGCGTTACGATTTTATCTGACAGGAAGGAAATTCGTTCTCATAACGGATCACGCCCCATTAAAATGGTTGCATACTATGAAAAATGACAATAACCGATTAACCAGATGGTATATGGCTCTGCAACCCTACGATTTTCGGGTGGAACATCGAGCGGGCAAACTACATTTCAACGCCGACGCCATGTCACGTATTCCGTGCTGTGTGAAGGGGGCTTCACCAGCCCGTCATATTTTAAGAGGGGGGATATGTGGCACTGCAGAGCCTATTCACACAGAGAAAAAGGTTTTAAATCCTGAAAAAAGATTTCAACATCAGTTGCAATGCTATGAGGAGCCTGATAGGGGGAGCAGGAGTGACCTTCCAAGGCCTAGAGAACTGCACCCTAGAACTGATGATGTAATGCAACCTAACAGCCAATCCAGGAAAGGGGGAGTTCCTCTTAGGAAAGGCTGGGAAGTTGAAAAGGAGGAAGTAGGACAAGTAAAGAAGACACACCAGGACACACACCAGGACACACACCAGGAAACACACCAGGAGGAAGAGCACCAGAGAGCGCACCAGGAAGAGCATCAGCGGTGGTACCAGCAGCAGCAACGGAAAGCAGATGCTGTGGTAGAAGCTGAAAGAGAAAAGAAGTCTTGGCAAAGATACCAGAGAGGAAGGAGTTCCTGGCAGGAAGGCACAGTAAGTCGGGTGCAACAGAATTCCAGGAGTTCTTGGCTGAGAGATACTGGAAAGAAAGGCACAAGGGGAGAAATAAACCCCAGAGTTTTATATGAGGAACCGGCAGCAATAAATGCAGGACACTGTGGCTGTTACCAGGGAAATGATGAAATCATTGCTGTAAGAGGTAACACTCCTTATTCAAATAACAAAAGGTGTGGGTGTGAAAGAGTGCTGATTCTACAGGAAGGCCAGCTGAAGTCTGAGAAGCCTACTGCTCGAGTAAGGCTGAACTACAGCAGGACTAGGCCTCGTGACTCAACTAACTGGGACAATCCTAAGAAACAAGGTAAACCACCTTTTTATTCTGCTAAGCATTATAACTTACTGAAACAGGAAGCACAAGATACAGAAGTGTGCCCTCCTTATCAAACTGTCCGTGAGATAGGACACAAGCCTTTGGTAAAAGAAAGACTGTGTAACATAAGGCAGCAAGCCAAAGGAAGTTACTACCCTAACAAGCCTTCACATGGGCGCGGCCCAAACCTAGACTCAGAACACTGGAAGCTAGTGAATGTGCTGTATGAGAAGCCTCAATACACTCCACAAGAGTATATTGACACAGATTCACAGTTATCTGACCCTCAGCCTATGCAGGTGGAATTCAACGAGGACCCACCTGAGACCGCTATGGATTGTAGCTACTGTCAGGCAGGAAGCCTAATGTCTTTGCATGAAATGTAAGCAGTGCTCAATAGCAAAGCCTGTGTAATTGGTTTATACAAAGTCCTGTGAAGTAACAGTAGACAAAGCAAGTTTTGAATATATTTCTTCTTTTTGCCTGAAGCAAGGTTTCTTTATTTTGTTGAAGTAGTCTCCACTGTTTGAACCATTGTGCATAAAGGGGAATAAAGCCTTACTTTCCCTACATTCGGACTATTGTGTTCTCTTAAAGTTTGGTCCCCGGTAGGTCCTGGGAACAGTACCCCGACCCTTACATAAAGACCAAAATTCAAAGTAAAAAAAAACTCTCATGTCCACTCGACCTGCCCATACCAACCTTGGCCTCTAGGGCGGCGGTGCGACAAAAGATTGTGAGAAAACTAAAGCCATTACTCCATCAAGACCATTTCCGTACCGTTTGTCAGGCTCTCATCACCCCCCTCCTAGACTACGGAAACCTGCTTTATCAAGGCCTCCCTCAGCTAACTCTACACCCTCTCCAGATGGTTCAGAATACTGCTGCACGTATTATTACTGGTACAGCAAAAACAGATCATATCTCCCCTGTCCTACAACAGTTGCACTGGCTTCCAGTAAGTGTCAGGTCAAAATTCAAGACACTTTTAATTATCTTTAGGATTTACAATCACCTGTCAGCAAATGCTTTACAAAATATTATAACTAGAGACATTATCAATAGACCAAGAAGAAGCAGCACCAATAATGACAACATAATTAGTACCCCTGCTGAATACTGTAGGACTAAACAAGCAACTTCAAAAAGAGCTCCTTCTTTACTGACTTCCATACTTTGGAACTCTCTCCCGATGGACCTCAGAATTATGACTGATATCAAAGATTTTTGCAAGGCCTTGAAGACCCTGCTATTTGCTGAAACTTATAATTTGATATAAATTAATAGTTTTTACCAATAGGCCCATTTTATTACATTAATTCATCTTAGTTTTATCTGTTAATGTCTTATCTACGCTATGTTTTTTAACCTTCCACTTGTATTGTGACAACTTTGATTGAAGGATAAGGTGGGATACAAATCTGTCTAAATAAATAAATAAATATGCTGGATTTCAGGCAAGGGAAAGCTTTCTCAAGTTAAATTTAACACCTAGGATTAAAAATATGATTATAAGGATGAACAAGGCCATATTCAGTATAAAGGGACCATTTATTGACATCTTGGATAATAAATTGCCTTGAATGTATAAAATAAATCCTGGTTTTATAGAGTACATTAAGTTTACCATGACAATGTGTCAAACCATACTCTTTTTGAAATATGAAGATGGTCAGTACATCATTCCTAACATCAGGTTCCAGCGAGGAATATTTCAGAGGGATTCCCTGTCGCCCCTTCTATTTTATGTGGCACTTAATCCAATGAGTATTCTCATCAATTCTTTGGTATGCAGATTTAACCTGAATCCTAAAGATGGTAACAACCCAGAAACAATCTCATTTATTATTTGTAGACGATCTGAAGCTCTATAGTTCCAGCGACCAACAATTAGCAGAACAACTCTGTGTGGTGAAAAGCTTTTCTGATGGCATCAGGATGAACTTTGGCCTTGACAAATGTGCTAAGGCAACTTTTTTTAAAGGAAAATTAAACAAAATGGAAAACATCTCCCTGGCTGAAAGCTATGACATCAAGGACCTTGAATAGGCAGGCATATATAAGTATCTTAGACTAGAGGAAGAAACAACACTCATGCAAAAATTACTGAGAGAAAAGATCAGCAAAGAATACTACAGGAGACGAAAATCATTATTGAAAAGTGCTTTAACATCATGGATATAAGAACATCACGGATATAAGATACAAGCCATCAATCAGCTAGCAATTCCTGTATTCTCATACAGTTTTGGAATTGTGGACTGTCCTCTTAAAGATCTTGAAAAACTGGATGTGTGAATATGAAAACTCCTCCATGCTCATGAAGTAATTTACAAGAATCAGTGTATGCCAAGACTGTGCATCCCTAGAGCTGAAGGAGGGTAGGACTCATAGAGATTGATTACACATACAGAGCTACTATCATAGGCTTCCAGACCTAGTTAACTGTATCATCAGATCCTATTATGCAAAAAGTGCTGAAATATGAAAGTAAATATCCAGAATCTGTCTCCATCATCAAACATGGACAAGCATTCCGACGATTATAAAGAATGAGTGAGAATCACAAGTGTACACAAGGAAGGAAGGAACAGAATTTGCAAAGCAAGAAAAAAAATTCTTCAAAGAATTAGATCAACAAAAAAGGAAAAACAAGTGACAAATGTACAAATACATTGGGAAATACAGAGTGTTACCCCAGGAACCTTTTATTGATCGAGAACGAACAGATGAATGGTTAAGGGGTGGTGAACTGAAACCGAAGGATGAGAGGTTAATAGTTGCAGCCCAGGACATCGACTTACAGATGAGATGGTTTACAGCAGACATTGAAAAAACCAGCAAAACAGACATATGTCGATTCTGTGTGAAAACTGTGCCTGAAAAGCACTGGGATCATGATCCTAACATAATTACCGAGAAAGAAGAGGTTAGGATCACCTGGGATACTCCCATTTTGACCAATAAAAAGATGGATGCGAGGAAATCGGATATAGTGGTAAAGGAGAAAAGCACCAGAACAGCATTGGTTATAGAGGTGTCAGTTCCAAGCAACTACTCTGTGAATCATGTTGAGAGGGAGAAAATCTTCAAGTACCAAAAAATGCAGTCAGAGATCAAGAAAATGTGGCAGAAAGATATAGAGTTATTTCCCATCATGTTGGGTGCTGCAGGCTAAATTAAGAGGAACTTCCAAGCACACCTTGATAAATTACCCATGCACATAACATCTTACAAACTCCAGAGGGAGGCTCTCTTTGTGAAGATGCAAGTACTACACCAACATTAGTAGTAAATTTGAAAAACTGAGATCATACTCCACGTACCCTGGCGCAAAACTCACTAATTTGGAGAAACTGCCCCAAAAAAACAGAGGTGTTATTCCTAACATGGACCTTTCACTCTATCATGCCTGCTAATTTTAAAAAAACAGTGATTGGACTATTCCAATCTCTACCCAAGTTAAAAATCTGGGAGTTATTTTTGACACAGCACTGACTATAATTTTCAAGTACAGAAAGTAGTTAAGACTGCATTGTTTAAATTGCAGATGACTAGGAGACTCAAGCCATTCATATCCAAACATAACGTATACATAGCTATCCAGGCTTTGGTTATCTTGAACCTAGATTATTATGATAGCCTGCATCTAGGGATGCCTGCATATCTTGTCCAAACCTTCCAGATAGTTCAAAATACCATGGCAAGGGTCATTCCACGCTTGAGCCTCTGGGATCATATCTCTCCTACATTCTATGCTTTACACTGATTACCTATTAACTTGTGGATAATTTTTAAACTATTGATCTTTGTTTACAAAGCCATCCATCATGAAATTTCAGCAGTTTTGAAGGTATATTGCCCTTTCTTTTGCTCTCAAAACACCATAGAAACAGAAACATGACGGCAGATAAAGACTATAGGCCTATCCAGTCTGCTCTTCCATACCAATACTAAGGCCTAGTCCTTTTATTTTTCCTTTAGAGATCTTCTGTCTTAGTCCTATGCTTTTTTGAATTCAGATACAATCTTTGTCTCTACTGCCTCCATTGGGAGACTATTCTGCACATCTACCACTCTTTTCATTAAGAAATATTTCCGCAAATTACTACTTAGTCTATCCCCTTTCACCTTCATCCTGTATCCCCTTATTGAAGAGTTCTCTTTCAATTGAAAGAGGCTGTTCCTCCTCTGTATTTATCAAATAGCAAGGTGTATGAACAACTTAGTTTTATTGCAGAGGATTATTGGGGTTGCTACCCAACACAGCCGTGTTTCAGCACTGCCTTCATCAGGGGTTTATAGCCTAAAAACAGAGATAGTGTATCAAATGTAAAATCAAAAGTCATATTAAAATTATAAAATAAATATAACACATTAGAATAATTAAAACATCAAAAAGATAAAACAAAGCATTTGAATGATATCAATAAATAATGCCATACCTTAAAACAAACGTATGAATGAATAATAAATAACACTAAAAAGTTTTTAAAACAATAGAACAAACAATTTCGCTATTAATAGTGAGATGAGGATATCTAATAAGATAGTGCTCAATACAGTGGTATTTAAAACTCAGGACATAGTAATGGATCGGAGGGCCCAGGTGATTCAATACAATCAGAATGCGAGCTGACACTACAACAATTGAATGTACTTACATATATAGTGTAATACACTTAGGAGGTCATTCTGGTTGCGGGACCTGTATTGTATTCTCCCACTGACTCTCCCTATATGTCCTGTGCATCAGAATAGGGAGATCCGGCTGGTGGCGGGAGGGAGTGGGATCGGGGTGGGCCAGCCCAGCAGTACGTACAGGGCCGATTCAGGTCGCAGTCCTGTACATGCTGCTGGGCCTACTGGGACATGCTGCTTATACTATCTCAGAGGTGGTATAAGCAGCATAGTTTTCCAGATCGGGGCAGGGGAGCCATGCCGGGGCCGGGGCCAGAGTCAGGTGCGGGGAGGTTGGTGCCACCTGATCCAGGCTGTGGGAGGCCAGCCGTGGATCGGGTGACAGGGATTTTGGGGGCCAGAGCCGGGCTGTCCTTGGGCCCAATTCTAGCTCCAGTGGGAACATTTTGTTCCCACAGACCAGAGAGGGGTCCTAATGGCCCCGTCTTCAGCGGGGACATCCGGATGGCCCGGATGTCCCCTTCCTGGAATGGGGCTCTTAGGGAACGAATCATACATCATTCTGCAGTAGTTTACTGTTTCAATTTATTGATATCTTGAAATCTGCTTCAGGGACAATCTCATGCACTCTATTTAAGATCGCCAGATCCTATTGAAAATAAATAAAATGTACGATGACAGCAATTAGTTTAAACCCACTTCATTATCCAAGCCATTTTTTGCGCCAAAAGTGCATTTAAATAAGATGGTTAAATGCAGTGCAAGCCTTCACAGGACAGTGAATCAGCATGCAAAGCTTACTACGAGAAGGTCAGTAGCTGCTGTACACAATCCCTCAGAGTGATATTACACACAGATTTTTTAAGTTCAATAGCCATTTTTTAGACACTTTAAGGGGTATGTTTACTAAAGGATATTAAGATAGCAGGCATTATTGAGTGTTAATGGCAGCGATAAAGGGTTGTCCGTGCGAAAAAGGCTCTGGGTGGGTAAGAGGCATTCCGGTGGTAAGGTTGCAATGGGCCACTTAATGTGTGTAAACAAGACATCTAGCGTTAAGGTTCAAGCATGCACCTTAACGCCCGAAAACAGCTGTTACTTTACCACTGGATAAGGGAGCCCCAGTGAAAGCCAATGTAAAGGTGATGGATGGAAGGACAGGTAGGATCTGATGGACCCTATGTGGCAGTCAGTAAGTGGCATGAGCATGTGGGAGACAGCTGTACTGATGCATTGGGGTATGACCATGGAAAATGCTGCATTGGCAGCAAGTAACAGAGGATGGGGACGACATGTCCCCTGCAGTCAGTAGTGGCACAATATATTTATTTTATTTATTTATTTAGACAGTTTTGTATACCACCTTATCCTTTAATCAAAGTGGTCAACGACATTGGGAGGCATACATTCAACAGGAGGAGATACGATTCACATATGTAAAAAGCTATCTACTTATAGGTCTAAATGGGGATGGGTGGTTGGGGCTAAGTGGTGAGGGTAGCTAGTGGTGGTATCTAGTGCTTGGCAACTTAAGGTGGTTGCTGATAGTCCTCGGTGAAGAGATGGGTCTTGCGAGCTTTGCGGAAGTCCTTGGTATCATTTAGGGTCCTTAAGTCCATGGGGAGGGAGTTCCATAATGCAGACGCCAGTAGCGAGGGAGCTCTCTTAGATGTTACTTGCTTAGTCTTGTGATAACCTGTGGGTAAGGTGTTCCTGTTGTCATTGTTGGTTCTTCTAGGCCTGTTACTGACATCCTTGGTTATTACATCCTGGAGCTCCTCTGCAGAGCGGTGGTGGAAGATTTTGAAAATGTTCAGGATTGATTTGAATTTTGCCCTTGCAATTATTGGGAGCCAGTGCAGCTGTCACAGGACGGGAGTGATGTGTTCAGACCTTGCAGTGCCCGTGATGATGCCTGCTGCAGTATTCTGCACCATTTGGAGTGGGTGAATAGAATGCTGGGGGAGGCCTTGGTATAGTGAGTTTCCATAGTCTAGCAGTGGGGTGATGACTGCTTGGCAAAGTGTGTGGAAGTGGTCTTGGTCAAGGTTTGGTTTGAGTTTTCTGATGATCCTCAATCGGTGGTAGGCTTTTGCTGAAGTTTTAGTAATGTGTAGGTTCAGAGATCTGTCCAGGGTGATGCCCAGGTACTTCACTTCATCCTTGATTGCTATAGTTTTGTTTAGAATGCTGATTGTTTGGGGCGGCTTGAATGTAGAGTCTCTGGTAATGAACATAGCCTCTGTTTTATCAAAGTTGACAATCAGGTTGTTAGCGGTGAACCAGGTGTCCATGTCCTCAAGGCAGCTTGTCATCGATGTCATGTCAGGTGATTGCAGGTTGATTGGGGCATATACCATGATATCATCAGCGTACAGGTGGTAATGTAGTTTGTGGCATTTCATGATGTTGCATATGGGTTGGATGTATATATTAAAGAGTATAGATGAAAGAGCTGAACCTTGTGATATTCCTTGCATAGCGGGGAACTGAAGTGATTTCTTTTGAGCACATTTGACTTGCTGCATCCGATCCTTCATGTAGGAGGTAAACCATTTTAGGGTGTTCTCACTTATTCCGATCTGCTGAAGGCGTTGTAGCAATATGGTGTGGGACACAGTGTCAAAAGCCACTGAGATGTCCATGAACAATAGCAGGAATCCGTTCTTTTATGTTGTCCATGCCTTTTAAGAGATTGTCGAAGAGAGAGGTAAGCAGAGTTTCCACATTGTGCTGTGGTTTAAAGCCATGCTGGCAGGGCCGGCCCGTCTATTCAGCAAGAATGTTTTTTGCACAGGGCCCTCATTTCAGGGGGCCCCGTGCAAAAAACATTCTCATCAGCTCAAGTAAATAAAAAAAAAGACTGACTGCCGCTGCTGCCGTGGAAGCAGCAGAATCAAGTGTCCCGCGGGAAGGCTCTGCCGGGCAGGGGGCCCCGCGGGACACTTGATTCTGCTGCTGCCACGGCGGCAGCGGCAGTAGCAGCAGCAGCAGTATTTTCTTTAATTTACCTGGGCTGATGGGGGGAGGGGGTTAGGACTGGTAATGGGCTATGGGGGGGTTAGGACTGGTAATGGGCTATTGGGGGGGCTAAGACTGGAAGTGGGCTGATGGGGGGTTAGGACTAGTAATGGGTTATGGGGGGGCTAGGACTGGAAATGGGTTGATGGGGGGGTTAGGACTGGTAATGGGCTATGGGGGGGGTTAGGACTTGAGGTGGGCTGATGGGGTTAGGACTGGTAATGGACTGTGGGCTGATGGGGGGGTTAGGACTGGTAATGGGCTATGGGGGGCTAAGACTGAAAATGGGGTGATGGGGGTTAGGACTGGAAGTGGGCTGATGGGGAGGTTAGGACTGGTAATGGGCTATGGGGGGGTTAGGACTTGAGGTGGGCTGATGGGGTTAGGAATGGTAATGGGCTGTGTGCTGATGGGGAGGTTAGGACTGGTAATGGGCTATGGGGGGCTAAGACTGGAAATGGGGTGATGGGGGGGTTAGGACTGGAAGTGGGCTCATGGCGGGGTTAGGACTGGTAATGGGCTATGGGGGGCTATGACAAAATGGGGTGATGGGGAGCTTAGGACTGGTAATGGGTTGGGGGGTGGCTAGGACTGGCATTGGGCTGAGTGGATGGGGAGGCTTGAACTGCAAGTAGCTGATGGGGACGGGGGCTTGGAATGGAAATGGGCTGTGAGGGGAGGGAGCTAGGACTGGAAATGGGCTGAGTGGGGGGGGGGAGATAGGACAGGAAATGGGCTGATTGAGCGGCTAGGATAGGACTGGAAATGGGCTGTTGGGGGAGCTAAGATTGGAAATGGGCTGTGATGGGGGCTTGGATTGAAATGGACTCATGGAGGGGCTAGAACTGGAAGTAGGCTCATGGGGGGACTTGGATTGGAAATGGGCTGAGTGGAGGGGAGCTAGGATTTGACATGGGCTGATGGTGTGGCTAGGAAAGGACTAGAAATGGGCTGATGGGGGCTGGGATTGGAAATGAGCTGATGAAGGGACTTGGATAGGACTGGAAATGGATGGGGGACTGGAAATGGGCTGATGGGGGGCTAGGACTGGAAACGGGCTGATGCGGGGACTAGAAGGGAGCGGATGCTGGGTGGGGTTGGAACTAGAAGGGAGCTGGTGTTGGGGGAGGATTAGAATGGGATGGGGCTGGGAGAGTGAAATGGAGAGGGGAAAAATATTTTGTGTGGGAGGGAAGAAAAATCTACAATTGGCTGGGTATTGGGAGAGTAAGTGGGGATTGAAGATGGAGGGGTAAAATTTGAGTGGATGAAATAGGAATGAGGAAAGAGCAAAAGGAGAAAGATCTGTATGTTAAAGCAGATGTAGAGAGAGAATGGAAAAAAGAAACTAGCAGAGAGAAGAAAGGACAAATGGACAGCAGACGATGGAGAGTTAGCAGAAGACACGAAGAAACCAGAAGAAAGTGGCTGGAGCAATTGCAACTGAAAAAATGCACAAAAGGTAGAAAGATATCTCTTTATTTTGAATTTATTAACTGGAATATGTCAGCTCTGGGAAATGTGCATCATTAACGTCTGCGCTTTGTTTAGTACAAGAGGAAATTATTTTATAGTTTTATTTCTACAGTGTTGTTGTACATTCCAAGTTTGGTTTTTGGGGTTCCCAGTTTAATTATTGTCTTCCTGTTTCTAAATTGTGATTCCTTTTTTGGTGATTGTCTATGTTCTGCATGTGTAACTGAGCTGAGGTATTCTGTTTATGTAATTCCTATTTGACATTGCCACTTGTTCTCTTTCCCCAGTAGGTCATGTACTGTTATTCTCTGAAATGTATTTGTTTAATATTTGCAGTGTTGCCTTTTGATAGGTAGGGTCTGGTGCTTTGTGAGTCCTGGTAGTGCTGTTACGATACAGCGGGTTTGCTATGGGTTCTAAATGGGCAGGGTTTGTAATAGTTCCTAATGTGCCTGACGGTTGGCACTGGATTATAGTAATGTAGAAATCTTTTAGTCTTTTTCCACACACTTATTAAGAGGCATGTTTACTAAGTTAGTGTATGGTAACATTATGCAAATATTTATGCAAATGAGGCCCCTTATGCAAATGAGGCCCCGCACCGAGTCTCCGCAAATGGCCCCGCACCTCCCTTGGGCCGCCCCTGCATGCTGGTGGACGTCAAGTGGAGCGTTCAAATCTATGTGATCCTGTAATTGTCTGCACGGTCTTTTCGATGATTTTTGTGAGGAATGAAAGGCTAGAGATGGGGCGGTAGGATTTTGGATCAGAGGGGCTTAGCGTGATGCTCTTGAGGATCGGGCATATCGTGGCTTGCTTGAGGGATTGCGGCATATGTCCTTGCTGTAGGGATTCCTTAACGATTTTGTGGAGGTAATGGGCTAGTTGGCTTCTAGTAACTTTGATCCATGCCACTGGGCATGGGTCAGATGGTGAGATTGTTGTGTTAAGGGCATTCGCTATATCCTCTATTTGCTGTGTTGAGGGTATGCTAAAGTTCTCCCAGGTTTGCTGAGGCTCCGTCACTTTCAGGTTGCATACCTGGGGGAGAGGGGTGCTCGTTTGGTTGGAGTTCTTTGCTTTTAGGTAGTTTGCAAATTTTTGTGGGTCTAGGTGATGGGTGCAGTGCTGAGTGGCGTCTATGGTGAGCTTCTGCACAATGTTAAATAGGTCCCTTGGTTGAGCCAAAGAATGATGGAACAGGAGTGGTGACGTGCGGATCAAGCACAAGAGAGGTGTGCGTGAGAGGTTGACATGCAGAAAAGAGTACCTGTGTGGGCCACGGTGTAGCAGCTTGCAGGAAAATATATGACTGCACCTAGCTGGCAGAGTCTGATGGATGGGCTGAAGGAGGGATGGCGGTAGATGAGACTGCAATACAGGCTGGCGGCAGTGATATACCTGAGATGCCATCTCCAATGCATGTGCATTGCATGGGGGAAACACGTGCAAGTGCCACGTGGAAGGCCTGCTACCAGACATCAAACAACCATACAACGCTTCCAAAAAATGTGCATACAGCACACGGACAGGAGTTGTTCAAACTGGGCCAATGGGGCACATAAGTAGATGAGTTGAGCTCTGCAGGTGGCCATCCGAGGGGTAGGATGTGCCTGCATGTAATGCAAAGAGGTGAGGGAACTACTTGGCAATAGTGATGATAGCATGATCGTGTTTGATTTAATAAATGGAGGAGGGAGGGTAAGGAATTCCACAGTACTACCTTTTAACTTTTTGGCAACAACAGCCTCTCTGACCTCATCTTTAAACCATGCTGGCACTTTTCTTAAAGCGTGGAATACAGCTGGTCTGTGGTTCCAAGATAGTATTTCTAAACAACACCCAAGCTTGATGTAAATCTTTAACCTTTGAAACTGCTCCTTTTAGTTTTTTTCTTAACTATTTTCATCATTTTATCATAGTCTCCCTTTTGAAAGTTAAAAGGTAGTACTGTGGATATCCTTACCGTCCTTCCTTCATTTATTAAATCAAAAACAATCATACTATGATCACTATTGTCAAGTGGCCCCAACACCCTTAGTTCTTGCACCAGATCTTGTGCTCCACCAAGGACTAGTCCAAAATGGCTTCACCTCTGGTCGGTTCATGAACCAGCTGCTCCAAGAAGCAGTCATTTATTTCATCTAGAAACTTTATCTCCCTAGCATGTCCTGCTGTGACACGACCCAGTCGATACCGGGGTAATTGAAATCACCCATTATTATTACTGTGTTGTAACTTTTGTTAGCTTCCCTGATTTCTTTGAGCATTTCATCATCCATTTGTTCATTCTGGCCAGGTAGTAAATAGTACACCCCCACTGCCATCGCCTTCCCCTTCCCCTTTTTACATGGAATTTCAATCCATAGAGATTCTACAGTGAATTTTTTTCCTGCAAAAAACTTTAATCCTTTGTGATTGAATGCCCTCTCTAACATAGAGCGCAACCCCTCCACCAATTTGATCTGCTGTATCATTACAATATAGTTTGTATCCAGCTATCACAATGTCCCACTGGTTGTCCTCCTTCTACCATGTCTCTGAAATACCAATCATATCTAACCTCTCATTTAGTGCTATAGATTCTATCTCTCCCATCTAATTTTTTAGACTTCTAGCATTTGCATACAAGCATTTTAGAGATGGTATTTTATTCATATTAATCTGGCTATCGGTAGGCAGGGGTAATTGGGAATCTTTAAGCTCTGTCTGCTCTGTATCCAAGGGCATTTGGGCTACTTTTGTCTTTATTGGAACCTCTCTACTGATATGCCCTAATTTCAATCTTTTGCTAGTATCCTTCAAGGAGCCATTGTTCCGAACCTTGCTTGTCCCCCTCAGAGTCATCTCTCTCTCCCCATCCATCTATGCAGAGCTCTGCTGCGTGGCTCATCTTCCGCCAACCCCAGGACACTCATATCACCCCTCTCCTGCTATTTCCTCACTGTCTCCCCCGTATGTTTACTTATCCATCTCAGACATCCTCGCCTAGACTATAAATGCATCCCCTGTTCTGCCTCTCAGCACCTTTCATCTCTCCTCTGTCACACAACCCCTTCCCGTAGACTTCAGTCTTCCTCTGCTTACCCAATCTCTATGCCTTGGCCTTCTACTGCCATCATCAGACTTCCCTCCTTTAACCTTGCTGCTCCTAATGCCTGGTACAAGCGTCCTCTATCCTTATGTCATTTTTCATTTCTCTCCCTCTTCATATCCATGCAGATGGCATACCTCTTTGGAGCTGCTGTTGGATCCCTCTCTCCTGTTTCCCTGATGTCTTCTCCCCCTATTGTACCCTTATTTCTCTTGTAGTGTACTGTCTGTTATCACTTGAAAGTAAGCTGTTTGTACAGGGACTGTCTTCCTATGTGTTTGTTCTATACTGTGTATGCCTTGTAACACTTCATGAATGATGTATAGTAGTAGTACCAGTGGTATCATCTTGCAGGTAAGGTTGCTGGGTGGGCATTTTGCCTCTGATATGTCCTGTTCTCCTACTGTATCCCTTTCATAGCGGTCATATTTCCCCCACATATGCACTAGCCACTCGCTATATGCGGGCGGGGAACATTCGATCCACAGCACAAGTGCTTCACTCTGTTAACTGGACCTTTGCCATGGGCCATTGATGATTGTGGGAAGCCTGACGACCATTCCATCCCTCCTTGCCATTGTGTCAGAGCCACCGATTCAGTGCTGCAGGTGGCATTCCTGCTCTTGCATCCATGCAGCTGTGCCCATCATAGCGCTCCTGCCCCCCTCTACTGGGGTTTGGGCATGCAACCTGCCATGTCTGACCTCAGTGGTGTAGGATCATCAAGTGCTCCACTGTTCCTGTGGCTGGACTCTATCCTCATGAAGACTCAGGCACACGACACACAGGACCAGGTCAGAGCCTTTGTCTGCTGCAGGCGTGCAGTGCCGGCCCATCCAATGGGCAGGTTAGGTGGGGACCTATGGAGACAGGTCCTGTTGGGGCATCAGCAGCACATATGCCCAGTTGCACTGCCGCCCCACCCACCTGCCACTGCCACCCCCCTCCCCAGCTACTGCCAATTCTGTCTCTGGTGGGGGAGACAGACACACACAACCCCAGTACTTTCAAGGGTAGTTGTTTTTTACAGCCGCCTTTAGGGGTACTGCCACTGTTGCTGACAGATTGTTCCTCCAGAGATGTCTTCAGCAGCAGCATGGGTGGGAGCCAGCAGGGGTATCTGCCTAGGGTGGCAGGGCCCCTTTGTCCACCCCATGGTTGCGCATCACCTTTTCAACAGCAGCAGCATGTCTGTGTGCTGCCACTATCACTGTGGGGTCATGCTGGCCATCACAGTTGTGCTCCCTGGGCAGCTGCATGGTCATCCTTGTGCACCAGTAACCCCATCACCCACATGGTACCTCCTTTGGCCCATTTGCAACATCAACATAGTGCCCTTTCATACCTTGGCACTATGCTGTTGTTGTTAATGGACCACTATTACATTTAAATAGTCTCTCTCCCCTCAAAATACCCCCTTTCCTAGAGGTTTTCATTGGTGTTAGGGTTCCCAGCGTTAAAGGGCTCTAACTCATGATTGCACAACAGGCATTAGGGGGGCATCTGCTGTCCACGCCCACACTGCGCCCCATTGATGCCCACTCTCCGCCTCCTGTTTCCTTAATGCTGCAGGTGCCTTTAACGCTAATTAGTGCAGCGGTATCGCAGCATTAAAGTTGCAAAGGTGCCGATAACAGGCATTAACGGCACACTTGCTCCCTTAATGCTCTTTAGTAAACATACCCCTAAGTCTCTTATTAGAGTTTTTGATGTCCCCAAGTGGGCGATTTATTTCTAAAATCCACGGAAGTTTCTAACCCCTTAAGGAAATTAGATCGTTGTTTTTGAAATCTGTACTGGTTTGTAATTTTAGTGCTTGCAATAACAAAATCTTGAATTTACATTTTATATCTCAAATTAATGAATAACATTTCCTAATTATCAAATATATGAAGAGACAACATTCATACAAGCCATAGCTCGTTTAGGACAGTATGTTGTAATATCGTTTAGTATCCTCTCTTTTGCAATGAATGTTCCCTTTACACAAATGCAAACACATACAATTTTAGTATCCTATGTGTGGAATTTTCTTTTAGATTCTGTGGGTTGATTGTGCTATAATTTACCCAGGTCAACATACACATCCAATATAGTTTTTACTTCTATTTGATTTCTTGGTCTTGGTCACTTTATTTATTTATTTATTATTTATTTAGCTGTGCTTATATACCACTTTTCACCTGGTCAAAGCGGTTTACAATTCAACAAAGTTATTTACAACAAATAATAAGGTGTGGCATAACTTTTTTTTTTTGGGGGGGGGGGGGGTTAAAACACTAGAATCACATTGGGTTTACTTATCTAACATATTTACAATCCTGTTGGTCCAGTTTTTCTCAGTTTTTATACCGAGTCTTCATTTTCAATGGGTGATGTTCTGCTCGGGTCCCAGATGTTCCTTTAAAAAGTGGGTTTTTAGCTGCCTTCAAAATGTTGAGAGCTCCGTGGTGCATTGGATTTTAGTTGGCAGAGAGTTCCATAAGGAAGCCGCATATAGGTTGAATGCTCGGTTGCAGATTTGCTGGTTGAATTTGGTTCTTTCATGTGGTACAATCAGTGTGTTGTTTGTGAGCTGCTGTGTAGTTCTTCTTGAGTGTGGTTTTGTCAGAAGTGTATATAGCTATGATGGTTGCTGTTGAAGAAATGCTTTGTGGATCAGTACCAGTGTTTTCTATTTGATCCGAGCCTCTACTGGAAGGATGTGGAGATCTCTTAGGACTGGGGTGATGTGGTCAAATTTTCTCACTCTTTGGATGATTCTGGCTGTTGTGTTGAGGGCAATTTGGAGTGGGTTGAGAGCAGTAGTTGTGAGACCGTGGTATATGGAATTCTCCAGGACCAAGCAGGAAGTCAGTCCTCACTTATGGGTGACGTCGGCGCCGACGGAGCCCTCGCGGAGCAATTTTCCCCAGCTTTCAAAGAAAGCCTTTGGGAATTGCAGCGCGCATGCGCGGTAGTCTTCCCGCCCGAAGGTGCCATCTTAGCCAGTCTTCTTTTTTCCGCGGAGCCCTACAGACGTCCCCGTCTTGTCCCCGCGAAAAAGTTGATTTTCCTCTGTATTTATCCTTTTTTCTTTCGGTTCGACGTCGTTTTCCCGCCCGGACTCGCGACGCCGGTCTCGAGTCCTCTAACGGTTTTTCGGTTTTTCTGACTTAGTCAGTTTTCGTTTTCGTTTTTTCCCTGGCAGCCCGGTCCTTTGACCTCGCAGGGGCCCTTTTTCCCCCGATGGCTGCCAGTGGCTTTAAGCGGTGTGGTCGGTGTGACCGAAATATGTCACTCACCGACTCACACGACCTTTGCCTCCGCTGCCTGGGCCCAGATCACGAGGAACTGATCTGTGGGCCCTGCAGCAAACTGTCCTCGAAGGCGTTGAGAAGTCGGCGGCATCAGCGCGAAAGAATCTTCGCTGACCCCAGCCGTACCCGGACCTCGTCGGAGGCCTCACTGTCGAAAGGCTCCAGTTCGGACCGTCGACGGAGCTCCTCCGACCGGGGTTCTCCCTCCGGGGACCATCGACGGAAGGAAAAACCCGCGAGGGCGGCGTCGGTGGACGCTCCTGGCTCCGCGAGGGCCAGGTCGCATAGCCCCGACAGCCGCCCCGGGTCCTTGGAGAAGGATCACCTCCCGAAGCGACCTCGCCTGGAGTCGGAGATGCCTGCCCGGGTAAGTCCTGTTGTCCTTCTGGACTCGCCTCCGCGTCAGCCGACATCGGGCCCGACGCCGTCGGGGCCCGAGTCGGGGGCTGCTGGGTCGCCTGAGCTCGGACTCAGGTTGACGGCCTTGGAGAGCAGATTGTCTGCCTTCATGGACCAGCAGCGGGCACTGCTCGCTGGCTTCGCTGGCGTTGCTGCCCCGACCGCCGGGACGTCGACGTCCAAGTCGACCCCGGAGACCGAGCCGATCCTCGAGTCGATGAGAACTCGAGTCGATCCTCGGTCGAGGTCGCCCTCGGCCTCCCGTTCGGGACCGAGGTCGCCGACGCCGACTCCCTCGGCGTCGGGGCGGCTGGCGCCGCACCCTGCCCGAGCCGACCCCACCGAGTCCTCGTCGGAGTCGGTCTGGGAGTCGGAGGAGGAAGAAGAGTCACCTGATTCTTTCCGGACTCGGTGTGTCCCATCGGACTCTCCGGAGTCCGAGCCTCGGAAGCAGTCCCCCCCGGAGGATGCCCGGTTCTCGGATTTCGTTAGGGATATGGCCAAGGCTTTGGCCTTCCCTGCGGACCCCGAGGAGGAGCCTCGAGCCGAAGAGCTCGACGCCCTCCAGTATGACTCTCCCGCGAGGGAGCACTTTACTGTGCCGGTTCCTCCTATGCTGGAACGACTGCTCTTCCGCATGTGGGAGAGTCCGGCCTCCTCGCCGGTCCTGAGCAAGCGGGTCGATTCTATCTATCGAGTCCGCAAGAGCCCTGGCTTTCAAAAGGCGCAGTTGCCACACCATTCCATGGTAGTGGAATCGGCCATGCATCGTCTTAAGAGCCAGAAGATGCACTCCTCGGTGCCTCCTGGAAGGGAGGCCCGTAACCTGGATGGCCTTGGCAAGAAGTGCTTCCAGGGCTCTATGCTCGCCTGTCGTGTCCAGACTTACCAGCTCTACATGGGCATGTATCTCAGGGATCTGGCTAAAGAGCTAGCCGGCTTCTCCGCTGGTTTGTCCGAGGAACCCTTGCGGAGGTTCCTAGCCTTGTCCACAGGTATTCGGGAATGCTCAAAGTTCATGTCCCGGGCAGCCTATGATGGCTTTGAAGCCTCGGCTCGAGTAGCCGCAGCCGGCATCGGTGCCCGCCGACAGGCTTGGCTTCAGTCATCCGACCTTGAGCCCTGGGTACAGGACAAGTTGGTCGATGTCCCCTGCCGAGGCGAAAACCTCTTTGGCAAGCCCATGGCGGAAAAGGCTGCACAAATTGAGACTGAGACTCTCACCAGGACCAGGCTTTCTAGGAAGACCTCCGCCCCTTCCCAGAAAAAGAAGGGCTCGGGAAAAAAGACCTTTTACCCGAGGAAGGCGGCTGCCTACAAACAATAGGGCCAGCAGGCCAAGGGACGGGGTAACGGGTCCCGTAGGCAGCAAGCCCCCAAGCCTGCGCCACCAGCCCCTGCTCAGCAGGGTGGGGGTTTTTGACTCGCTCAGCATAGCCTCTCCCCCCCCGCTGGTTCCCCCCAGCACCGGAGGCCGGCTGGTTCACTTCGCCGACAGGTGGTCCAGCATCACCGCAGATGCCTGGGTGCTTCAGGTCGTGCGAGAGGGCTACCTTCTCCACTTCCATCAGGTCCCTCCCTCCTATTTTCCGGGAGAGCCTCCGCGCCCCCCTCTGCACAGGGAGTTGCTCCTTCAGGAGTTAGCAGGTCTTCTGCAGGATCGGGTGGTGGAACCGGTGCCACACCACCTGAGAGGTCAGGGCTTCTATTCAAGGTATTTTCTGATACCAAAGAGAACAGGAGGCCTCCGACCCATCCTGGACTTGCGCAACCTCAACAAGTTCCTTGTGCGGGAGAAGTTCAAAATGCTTACCCTTGGAATCCTTCTGCCCTACCTCCAGCAGGGAGATTGGCTATGCTCCTTGGATCTAAAGGATGCTTACACGCACATCCTCATCCACCCAAGCCACCGCCAATACCTAAGGTTTGTGGTGGCAGGAAATCATTACCAGTACAGAGTACTGCCCTTCGGCCTGTCCTCCGCACCGCGAGTCTTCACAAAATGTCTCGCGGTCGTGGCGGCCCATCTCCGGCTTCACGGCCTCTATGTTTTTCCGTACCTCGACGACTGGCTCATCAGAGCAGCGTCCGCTCAGGAGGTCACCACCGCCACGTGCCGCACGGTGACTCTGCTGCAGCACTTGGGCTTTGTCATCAACTTCGCAAAGTCCACTTTGCTCCCCTCACAGGATCTCGAGTTCATCGGCGCAAGGCTGCACACCCCTCAGGCGCGAGCGTACCTACCGCTCGACAGGGCTCAGCGGCTCATGGACCTAGCCGACCGCTTTCGCAGCCAGCCCCTGGTCTCCGCCAGGCGCTTCCTGAGACTGCTCGGCCATATGGCTTCCACCGTCCATGTGACCCCCAATGCCCGCCTGAATATGCGGCCTGCTCAGTGGTGTCTCCGCCAGCAGTGGCGACAGGCCACGGGCGGCCTAGCAGACCTGGTGCGCGTCTCCGAGCCGCTGGTCTCGTCTATCCGGTGGTGGCTCCGGCAGCCGAACCTGGTATTGGGAATGCCTTTCCAGTCACCTCAGCCGACCCGGGTGCTGACCACCGATGCATCCCTCCTGGGCTGGGGAGCCCATTGCCAAGAGGCACGTACTCAAGGCCTCTGGACCAAGTGGGAGTCTGCTCAGCAGATCAACTTCCTGGAGCTCAGGGCGATCCGCCTAGCTCTCAAGGCCTTCTCCCACCTGACCTCCCAACAGTCCGTCCTTGTCCAGACGGACAATCAAGTTGCCATGTTCTACGTGAACAAGCAGGGGGGCACGGGCTCCTTCCTCCTCTGCCGGGAGGCACAGAAGCTCTGCTCTTGGGCCGTCAGTCACGGCATTCTCCTCAAGGCAGTTTATCTCCCGGGCCAAGAAAATTGCCTGGCGGACAAACTCAGCAGGGTCCTCCAGCCGCACGAGTGGCGTCTGGACCCCTTGATTGTTCAGAAGCTCTTCCTCAGGTGGGGCCTCCCCACAGTGGATCTCTTTGCCAGTCCTCACAACCGGCAGCTTCCTCGCTTCTGCTCTCGTCAGCCTCACCCCCTTCGGGTGGCGGCGGACGCCTTTCTGATCTCATGGTCGGGGAGCCTTCTGTACGCTTTCCCTCCCATCCCGTTAGTCTCTCGGACCCTTTTCAAGGTTCTCCGAGACAAAGCTTTCATGATCCTGGTGGCCCCTCGCTGGCCCAGGCAGCCGTGGTTTCCGCTCTTGCTGCAACTGGCGGTGGAGGATCCAATCCCTCTGGGGGTACAACCGGATCTCCTCACCCAGGATCAGGGGTCCCTACTGCACCCCAACCTCAGGTCTCTCAACCTCATGGCCTGGCTGCTGAGAGGGTAGTCCTTGCTCCTCTCCTCTTGCCGGCAGAGGTGGAGGAGGTCGTCTTGGCTTCGCGACGGCCTTCTACCCGCAAATGCTACGCCCTTAAATGGCGTCGCTTTGCAGTCTGGTGTACCCAACAGTCTCAGGATCCCTTCTCCTGCCCGGTGTCGGTGATCTTACAGTACTTGCTACACCTCTCTAATCTGGGACTTAAGTCCAACTCCGTCAAAGTTCACCTCAGTGCTCTTTCCGCACATCATGTGCCGGTGGACGGCAGACCTCTCTCCAACGACCCTCTCGTAGCGAGGTTTCTCCGAGGTCTCCTACTACTTAAACCACCTCTGCGCCCGCCAGCGCCTGACTGGGACCTGAATGTGGTTTTACAGCGGATCACCTGTCCGCCTTTTGAACCTATGGCTACCTGCTCTCTCCGTTTTCTGTCTTGGAAAACGCTGTTCTTGATAGCCCTCACTTCCGCTAGGCGCGTAAGTGAATTACAGGCCCTCGTGTCTGATCCCCCCTACACTCGGTTCTACAAGAATAGGGTAGTCCTACGGACTCACCCAAAGTTTCTGCCTAAAGTGGTCTCCCCTTTTCACTTGAATCAGGAGGTGGTACTTCCAACCTTCTTTCCCAGACCACACTCCAGCCGAGCTGAGACGGTCCTCCATACCCTGGACTGTAGAAGGGCGTTGAACTTCTACCTTGACCGTACGCGGGAGCACCGTAAGGCTGCGCAGCTTTTTGTGTCCTTTGACCCCAATAAATTGGGGCTCCCGGTCTCCAAGCGTACTCTGTCCATCTGGGTTGCGGACTGTATCTCTTGGGCTTATGGGGCAGCCGGACTCGCCTTAGAAAGTCGAGTCACGGCTCATTGCGTTCGGGCAAAGGCCACGTCAGTGGCTTACCTCCGCTCTGTTCCGCTGGCAGACATCTGCCGGGCCGCTACTTGGTCTTCGAGCCAGACTTTTGCGGTCCATTACTGTCTCGAGAGGGAGTCCCGTAGGGACAGTGCTTTCGGACAGGCAGTCCTCCGTAATCTCTTTGAGGTCTGAGCAACTCCTACCCTCCATCCCGGATGTGGGCTACCGGTGGGTGATAATTCAGCGAAGATTCTTTCCTTCTGTGCTGCTGAGCTAGAGGGAGCTCATTTTTGTGCTTAGGGTCTCCGGTAGCCTTGAGCTTGGGAGTCCCATAAGTGAGGACTGACTTCCTGCTTGGTCCTGGAGAAAGCGTAGTTACTCACCTGTAACAGGTGTTCTCCAGGAGCAGCAGGAATCAGTCCTCACTACCCTCCCTCCTCCCCTTGGAGTTGCAATCGTCTGCTTATGTTCTTTTTGCAAATTTTTATGCTGTCTTTTTTAGCTATGTCATCTGACTGGCTAAGATGGCACCTTCGGGCGGGAAGACTACCGCGCATGCGCGCTGCAATTCCCAAAGGCTTTCTTTGAAAGCTGGGGAAAATTGCTCCGCGAGGGCTCCGTCGGCGCCGACGTCACCCATAAGTGAGGACTGATTCCTGCTGCTCCTGGAGAACACCTGTTACAGGTGAGTAACTACGCTTTACAGTAGTCCAGATGCGTGAGAGTCATAGCCTGCATGACAGATCTGAAGTCCTTAGTGTCTAGGAGTGGTCTTAGCCGTTGTATCAATTGGGCTTTGAAAAATACTGCCTTTGCAGTTTTCGCAATCTGCTGTTTGAATGATAGTGCTTGGTCCAGAATAATTCCCAGATATTTTGTGGTTGGAGTCTAATTTGCATGGTTCCTAGTGTGAGGTGCGTAGGTGGGGTGCTTCCTTTACTCAGTTGCCAAAATGAAATGGTTTTGATAGTGACTTAACTTTGACTTTTAGATGTAACATTTTTAGTACTATCTCATTAGCTATCCTCATCTCACTTTTAATAGCAAAATTGTTTGTTCTATTTTAAAAGCTTTTTTGTGTTATTTATTATTGTTTTAAGGTATGACATTATTTATTGATATCATTCAAATGATTTGTTTTATCTTTTTGATGTTTTTATTATTCTAATGTGTTATATTTTTGTTTATCATTTTAATATGACTTTTGATTTACATTTCATACAACTATCTCTGCTTTTAGGCCAGAAACCGCTGACAAAGGCAATGCCAAAGTACGGCCGTGTTGGGTAGTGGCCCCAATAATCCTCTGCAATAAAACTAAGTTGTGTATACACCTCGCTCTTTGACTGATGCTTACTCAATGCGAGTGTGTTCGTGCTTTGGCATTGGATACACTCCTGTGCATTTATGCCATGGAGGTATTTAAACATCTCTATCATAACTCTCCACTCCCATCTTTCTTCCAAAGTATATATATTGATATCTTTAAGTCTGCCCCCATATGCCTTATTAAGCCTACTAGCCACTTTGGTAGCCACTCTCTGTACTGATTCCATCCTTTTGATGGTGTGGTCTCCAGAATTGCACACAATACTCTAAATTGGGTCTCACTGAAGATTTCTACAGAGGCACTATCGCCTCCTTCTTCCTGCTAACCATTCCTCTCCCTGTGCACCCAAGCATCTTTGTGGCTTTCGCCATCACCTTATCTACCTGTGTAGCCATCTTAAGATCATAAGAAAAAATCACCGCTAGGGAGGGCCAACCCAAGGTTTTCTGCTGCCTCATGCAGAAACCCCGGCTGTGCCCCCCCCCCCCCTGTGCCAAGCTGCCCCTGCCAAGCCACACCACTACCCCTTGCTGCTGCTGATTCTGTCTTGGAGGGCAGGTGGCAGCGGCAGTATTTTAAAAGCAGTGGCTTTGTGCCACCACTTTGATGCCTGCTGCTTCTGACCCCCCTCCAACTGTAAGTTGCATCGGAGGGGGATCAGAAGTGGCAGGTCATGTGTGCTGAAGCCCACCAGGGTCAGCTGCCTAGTTCAGCTAATGGACAGAGAGGCCCTGTCCCTAGGTCCCTCTCTTCCTTACTGGACAGAAATACTTCACACTATACCTTACTGCTTCATTGGATTTTTGCAGCCCAGAGGCTGACTGCATTTTTTTGTGTTAAATCTCAGCTACGAAATTCTTGACCATTCTTCAAGCTTCACTAGATCCCTCCTTATGTTATCTACACCTTCCTAAGTACCTACTCTATTGCAGATTTTGGTATCATCTGCAAAAAGGAAAACCTTATCTGATAGACCTTCCGCAGTATCACTTACAAAAATGTTAAATAGAATCAGACCAAAGGCAGATCCCCGCAGCACACCACTGGTAATGTCCTTCCGCTCAGAGTGAGCTCCATTTATCTATACCCTTTGTCACCTGCTATTCAACCAATTTCTAACCCAGTCAGGCACTTTAGAGTCCATCCTTAGGGCACTCAATTTATTTATAAGTCGCCTGTGTGGGACAATGTCAAAGGTCTTACTGAAATCTAGGTATATCACACCTAGAGCTCTCCCTCGGTCCAACTCTCTGGTCATCCAGTCAAAGAAATTGATGAGATTTGTTTGACAAGAACGGCCTTTAGTAAAACTATGCTACCTAGGATTCTGCAATCAATTGTATTACAGAAACCTCACTATTCTCTTTTTAGCAGCGTTTCCATTAGTTTGCTCACCACAGAGGTCAGACTAACTGGCCTGTAGATCCCAACCTCATCTTTACTTCTGCTTATGTGTAAAGGAACCACATATGCCCTTCTCCAGTCCTCTGGGACCACACCCAACTCTAAAGAAGCATCGAAAAGGTCAGACAGTGGAGTCGATAGAACTTCCCTAGGTTCCTTCAATACTCTCAGATGTATCCCATTTGTCTCATTTTAGTTTAGCTAGCTCCTCATGAACACAGTCTTCTGAAAATCATTCAAGATCCACTTCACTTCTGTTCCTATTTGTGAATTTTCTGAGGTCCTACTCCTGTCCCATCATCTGTGAGCACAGAACAGAAATATTTGTTAAGCAATTACATTTTATCCTCAGCAGCTTCAAGATATTCCTTCCCTTCACCCTTAAGTCTAACAATACCACTTTTTCACTTATTCCTCTTACTAACATATCTGAAAAATGTTTATTCCCTCCCTTTTTACTGAGTTGGCTATTTTTCTTCCAGTTATGTCTTTGCTTTACTGACTACTTTCCTAGCTTCTCTTTACTTTTCTAAATATTGATGCTTGTCTTCTTCTTTCTGTGGTCTCTTGTATTTTATGAAGGCCACCACCCTCTTTTTCTTCACCTTTTCAACTACTTTTCAAGAACCATAGTAGCCTCCTTTTCCTTTTTCATTTACTTACTTTCCTAATAAAAAGATTTGTTGCTCTTAAAATATCCCCTTTCAGTTTCACCCACTGCTTTTCTATCTCATGTACAAACTTAGATTGTAAACCCTCTGGAGACAGGGAAATAACTACTTGAATAGAACTCGCTTTGACCTGCTACTGGAGAGACATGAATTAAATGTTAATAAACGATACAAAAAAAGTAAATAAAAATCCCCCAGCTGTTTCCATCCTGCTGATGACTCCTTGAGGTATTGTTCCATCTTGGCAAAATTAATTTTTTAAAATTCTTGGAGCCTCACCCCTCTTGTCCTAATACTGAACCACACCATCCGATGATCACTGGATGTGAGATGCTTACTCACTGTAACATCAGAAACACTCTCCAGATTCGTAAGCACCAGGTTCAATATGGCTTCCTCCAGGGCCGGATTTACCTTGAGTGAGGCCCTACGCCAACAAAAATTGTGGGCCCCCAGCAGGGGCGGCCCAAGGGGGGTGCGGACCTCATTTGCATAAGGGGCCTCATTTGCATAAATATTTGCATAATGTTACCATATACTAACTTTTAGTAAACGTGCCTCTTAATGAGTGTATGGATAAAGAAAGACTAAAAGATTTCTACATTACTATAATCCAGTGCCAACTGCCAGACACATTAGGAACTACTACAAACACTGCCCATAGTAAACCCGCCGTATCCTAACAGCACTACCAGGACTCACAAAGCACCATACTCTACCAATCAAAAGGCAACACTGCAAATATTAAACCAATACATTTCAGAGAACAACAATACATGACCCACTGGGGAAAGAGAACAAGTGGCAATGTCAAATAGGAATTATATAAACAGAACACCTCAGCTCAGTTACACATGCAGAACATAGACCATCACCAAACAAGTAATCACAATTTAGAAATAGGAAGACAATAATTAAACTGGGAATCCCAAAAGCCAAACTTGGATTGTACAACACTGTAGAAATAAAACTATACATTAATTTGCTCTTGTACTAAACAAAGCGCAGATGTTAATGATGCACATTTACCAGAGCTGACATATTCCAATTAATAAATTCAAAATAAAGAGATATTTTTCTACCTTTTGTGCATTTTTTTCAGCTGCAATTGCTCCAGCCACTTTCTTCTGGTTTCTTCGTGTCTTCTGCTAACTTTCCATCGTCTGCTGTCCATTTGTCCTTTCTTCTCTCTTCTAGATTTTTTTCCATTCTCTCTCTACATCTGCTTTAACATACTAATCTTTCTCCTTTTGCTCTTTCCTCATTCCTATTTCATCCACTCAAATTTTACCCCTCCATCCTCAATCCCCACTTACTCTCCCAATACCCGGCCAATTGTAGATTTTTTATCCCTCCCACACAAAATATTTTTCCCTTCTCCATTTTACTCTTCCAGCCCCATCCCATTCTAATCCTCCCCCAACATCAGCTCCCTTCTAGTTCCAGCCTCACACAGCATCCATTCCCTTCTAGTCCCTGCATCAGCCCATTTCCAGTCCTAGCCATCCATCAGCCCATTTCCAGTCCTAGCAACCCCCCAACCCAATACCAGTCCTAGCCCCCCCATCACCCCACTTACAGTCCTTAACCCCCCATCACCCCATTTTCAGTCCTTAACCCCCCATCACCCCATTTTCAGTTTAAGCCCCCCCTATAACCCATTACCAGTCCTAACCCCCCATCAGCCCACTTCCAGTCCTAACCCCATCAACCCATTTCCAGTCAGCCCCCCATAGCCCATTGCCAGTCCTACCCCCCCCCATCAGCCCACAGCCCATTACCAGTCCTAACCCCATCATCCCACCTCCAGTTTTAACCCCCCAGCCCATTTCCAGTCCTAGCCCCCCATAGCCCATTACCAGACAACCCCCATCAGCCCCTGCGGGCTTAACACAGACGCGAGGAGACGCTCTCCCTTCGCGTCTCTCGCAGCCTGCAGCGAGGGAGGGAGGGAGGGAGAGACCCGACCCGACCCGACGGCTTCAGCTTGTAGACGGGGCCCCCGCGGCAGCAGAGGGGGCCCCGCGGCGGCAGCCACCAGGTTTTTTTTTAAAATTGTGTTTAAAAAAAATTAACTGGTTCTTTTTTTGTGGGCCCCTGCCGGCTGTGGGCCCTACGCCATGGCGTACATGGCGTATAGGTAAATCCGGCCGCGTTTTTAGAGTTGGACTTTAACCGGAAAGAGCCGCATTCCCCTGAAGAAACAACATATGTGAAACGCTACGGCGCCAAGATAGTGCGTTGGGAGCAGAAGTTGAGAGCATTGCTCATATTACAGCCTGGCAACAGGAAGACATTAACACGAAGTTCTGACATTGGGCTCAGCCTAGCCCAGTGGATAAGAAAAAATATTGCCTGAGACGGCACTATTCATTAAGATAAGTAATCTTCCTGGCATAAAAATTATAATCTTCCTGAGATAAAAATGTGGTTGTAACCAGCAGTTCTGATAAGATAACAAGAAAAAGAAGCCTAGTGATATAAAAAGAGAAAAACAGCGATAACAACAGATCATTGATGTATTAATGGCGCTTTCCACTGTACCATACAAGTAGGTCCAGTGAGTAGCCATGTTAAATCTGAGACCTGATCGCTAAAACAAAAACAGTTGAATTGAATAGTGAGTTAGTCATAATAGCAAATGGTGAATAGTGGAGCTGAATAGATATTTGTAGCTACACAGCATAAAGCTCTGAAAAGTGACGATATTACAGAGTGTTTTGAAGAAAGCTAAAAACCTATCTGTCTTCGCAAGCATTTTCAAGTAATTAAGGCAGCTTTTTTATACAGGTTTGGGAATTGATCACAGTATTTTGTGTGTGCAGGACATCTATATTCTGACCACTAGGTACAGCAATGGCTTGTTTTCATTTTGTGTATTATTTTTAATTCATACTTTGATTTTTATTGTATTTTATTTGTTATTTCTTGCCACTGATATTTATTGGGTTGTATTTTGAATGCATTTTATGTATGTTTAGCTTATAATATACCTAAGGCTTGGGAATCCGGTGTTGTTTCTTGAAGTGGAATGTGTATGGAGGCCACTGATATCAACCCAAGGGAGGAGGCAGCAGTTCCGGTGATGAGTAGCCTGCAGTATTCCATCTATTTGCAGTGCAGGCACAGTGGACACCCTCCCAGCGACATCACCGCTAGAACCCAGGGACCCATAAGAGCAAGCATTGCTGCTGGTGAAGCAGAAGTCGGTGTTGTTTCTTGAGTGTGTTTGGACGCCATTGACATCAGCCTGAGGGAGGAGGCAGCGGCTCAGATGGTGATCAGCCCACAGTATTCTATGTATTTGCAGTGCAGGCACAGCGGGCACCCTCCCAGTGATATCATACTAGGACTCAGGGCCCCATAAGAGCAAGAGTTACCGCTACATGCAGCTGTGGGGCATGGCCCAAAGGGGCATGCCCAAAGCAGTAGGTTCTGCCCCTTTGAAGCCACTTCGGAGCACCGGAGGATACCTATGGGAGATTTGTTTTTGCAACTTGTGACGTTTGGACTATTGAGGTGAGTGACCCCCCTATAGGGAAAAGGAAGGGCACGATGAAGCTGCAGTCAGACAGAACCCCTCCCCCCTCCTCAACTGCAGCCCCTTTTGTCCAACTGCCAAACGTGAAGACAAAAGGGGCTGTGGGTGAGGGGGGGTGTTCTGTGTATGGACCTTAAAGAGTCTCCCTCCAAAGATGCCTGGGCCACTGGCATCACCATCACATGTTTGTCTAACAGTGATTCTCTCATTGAGGAGCTTGTAGGGAGGCCTACGGAGGTTAAGGTTCCTAAATATATACTTCCTTGGGACCCTAAGGAGTCCTCAATGCTTCTAAATAACTCTCTGGATGGGAATGTCACTCTGAAAGACTTATGGGCAACTATTAGATCCATTGATTCTAAATTAACTTCTACTGTGATGTCGTTGTATTCTCTTTTGCAAGAAACTGTTTTGAAATTACAAGAAGTGGATAAAAATGTTTCTGTATTTGATAACTCCTTGCAGTAGATTAATTCTCAAGTGCAGATCCTTATCGTTCCTCAAGTTTAGTCCTCCACCTCTGGGTAGTGCACCTCCTCCTGCAGCTTGGAGACTGGACCAATCAAATCTTCACCTCACTGGATGTAGAGTGCTGGTATTCCCCATCATCCCCCAGTGTGTCCAGTCTCCATGCAGCAGGAGGACATGTGAGCCTAGGTGCTGGGCTCACTGGCAAATCTAATTAGGAGCATGCTAGTTTTCTTAAATTGGGTTTATTTATTTGGTTTCATTCAAATTGGTTTTAATTTAATTGGGGTCTGTAGCTTTAAAAAAAAAGAAAAGACAGAGAGGGAAGCAGGAGGCTTGCTGTGTGAGTGATTCTCCCCTGCCGGGCCATGCTGGCATACCCTTCTCTAAATTTCTCTGAAGGATCTCTTTCCCCTGTGCTGAACGGGGTAGAGCGCCCTTCTCGGCCCACAGGCAGCCCGATCACTACCGAGCTGCAGGAGGCAGCTTCGGGAGATGGCTCAGGGCAGATACTGGTGTTCGAGGCTGCCCCAGAGCTCCGGCGATCGGAATGCGGCTCCTCCAAAACTGAGTCTGTTTGAGCGGGTGCAGTTCGGAGGGGCCGGGGGACACTTCGAAAAGGTATATTTGAAGTTCTGTGGGGCTGACAGAATTTTCTGCAGAGCGCGCCAAAGGCTGTATGAAAACCGCGGCCATTTTGAGCATGTGGTTTTTTACCAGCGCTTGATCTTTTTGAGGCGGCATTGCTATCCTCCAGAGCAGAAGCTTTCCCGGATTGAATTCAGCACTAGCGAAATCAAGTTGTCCCCTGGCGAGGACTTCTTAGCACTGTCTTTATTTTTTCTTTCTTTTCTGGTTCCTTTTATTTTGGTTTCTTGACGTTTTGGGGATTCGGTTTCTTGGCATCGTGGTGCAACAGTCTGCATTTGTTCAAGGTGAATTTCTAGGAGGTAAGGGTGCCTGGGGTATATGAAAACATAAAAAAAAAGGGTTGAAGCGAATTGCTTTAATTCATAAAAGCAGGGGTTAGCGCTTACAGTCCTCAGATCCTTGATTTTGCTGTAACCAGGTGTGCTAAGGTCTGTCAAGCTTATTTAGCCCATGTCAGCAAGATCTCAGTGTATAATTTGTGGCACCCGTAGGGGCACGAGTCCAGAAATGGGTATTTGCCGGTGCTGTGTTTCAGTGTCTGTCAGTGTTGAACAGCAAATGGAGAACCCCACAGTGTCCACCCCTCTGGAAGCGGTGGCGGATCCGGAGGGTGAAGCTTGGATGGCAGGTCTTGCCACTGCAGCCTCAGAAGGACCATCGGGTAACCCGGGGGCTGGTTCGGATACTGGCTTCGTTGCGCAGATGGAGGACTTGTCTGGATTTTGTATTACTCATGCATCAGACGTTCTGTCGTAGACGGCAAGGTCAGTTGCCGGGGGCTTCGCCTATCCCTTCCTCGAGTACGCGGTATGGCCTCGCGGAGCACGAAAGCGGGGTTGCAAGGGCAGTCAAGAGACCGCGTTCTACAGAGCCCTCTCCTTCCAAACCGGGCTGGCAGGAGGGAGAGGAACCAGAGGTCGATATGGATGTAGACTTGGAGGATTTAAAGGAGGGGGAGATTCCTGAGCCTGAGGATCAAGCGAGGATCATTCGGGTCTTCCGGAGGGATGAATTAACGGCCCTTATTTCAGAAGCTCTGCAGACACTTAGGCTAACTTCTGAGCAGCCGGTAGGCGAAGAGGATCCCGCAGATCCCATTATCCAGGCAGTGCGCCAAACGCAGGTGGTTTTTCCTATCCATAAAGTGATTGACCAGATGATTCAGGACAAGTGGGATCACCCTGAAGCCAGACTTAAGGGGATAAGAATTATGAACAAGCTGTATCCCTTGGCGGATAAGGACAAGGAGAGGTTCCGTTCCCCAAAGATTGATGCGGCGGTTTCGGCGGTCACAAAAAAGACCACAATTCTGGTTGAAGGCAGCACGGCTCTGAAGGAGGCGCAGGATAGAAAGATAGATGGGTTGTTGAAACAGTCATTTGAAGCGGATGCCATTTCGTTGCAGGTCTTCATCTGTGGAGCTATGATAGCTAGAGCCTGTCTCCGCTGGGTTCAACACCTGCGGCAGTCAGCGGCGTTAGAACAAGACGAGGTGAGAGAGCTCCAGCGTTTGGAACCGGGTTCCGCGTATATGGCAGACATACACTATGATCTGATTAGAGCCCTGTCGAATAGTATTGTTTTGCTGGTAGCGGCGCGGAGGTCCCTGTGGCTAAAGAATTGGGCGACTGATGGGTCCTCTAAGGCACGGCTCGGTAAGCTTCCTTTCAAGGGAAAACTGTTGTTCGGAGAGGATCTGGACAAGTTAGTCAAGGACTTAGGGGAGTCCAAGGGAGGTAGACTTCCGGAGGACAAGCCCAGACAAGGAAAATATTCTTCGTCCTTTAGAGGACAGTTTAGAGACTTTCGGAGGTTTCGATCCCCCCGTTTCACGGGATCCCAAAGAGAAAGATTTGCCTCTCGAGCACAGAGTTTCCATCGGTTTCAGGGGGCAAGTAGGGGATTCGCAGTGGCATCATCGGGCCGCTCGTAAACCACAATGAATGGCGGTGGGTCCTGGCAGAAGGGCAACCGATCGGGGGTTGCCTTCGGGGTTTCCTTCCTGCCTGGACCCTCATAACGTCCGATCAGTGGGTGTTAGAGATTATTCGTGACAGTTATGCTCTAGATCTGGCAAAACCGGTGCTAGACTCATTCGTAAATTCTCCCTGCAAGAGTCCTCAGAAGGCTCTACAGGTGCAACAAACCTTAAACTGACTCTTACAGCTGGGAGCTGTCGTTCCGGTCCCGCCAGCAGAATACAGTATGGGGCGGTACTCCATTTATTTCGTGGTGCCAAAGAAGGACGGTTCGCTCCGCCCTATTTTAGATCTCAAGGGAGTGAATCGGTGTCTCCGTGTGCCGCATTTCCACATGGAGACGCTGCGGTCTGTCATCGTGGCAGTCCGTCAGGGAGAACATCTAACATCTCTAGACCTCACGGAGGCCTACCTCCATGTGCCGATCAGGGCGTCGCATCAAAGGTTCCTACGGTTCACTCTACCTTGGGGGCATTATCAGTTTCAAGCACTGCCCTTCGGCCTAGCGACGGCGCCGCGGGTCTTCACCAAAGTAATGGTAGTGGTGGCGGCGGCGCTACGAAAGGAGGGCATTTTGGTTCATCCATACCTCGACGATTGGCTGATATGGGTGAAGTCCCTAGCCGAGAGCGAAAAGGCCACACAGAAAGTAGTGGCTTTCCTACAGAGTCTAGGCTGGGTGGCCAATCCGCTCAAAAGTCACTTAGCGCCGACTCAAGTCCTCGAGTATTTGGGGTTGCAGTTCGATACGCGAAAAGGCTCGGTATTTCTGACAGAGTGCAGGACTCAAGCTCTCTGAAGCCGGGTGCAGTCCTTCAGGAGGATGGCTGCGCCGACAGCATGGCAGTACCTTGAAGTGTTAGGAACGATGGCGGCGACGTTGGAAGTGGTCCCGTGGGCCAGATTTCATATGAGGCCGTTGCAGCATGCCTTGCTTCACCGTTGGTCCAGCCAATTCGATTTGTTGACCAAATGACTCTCTTGTCCTCTACGGGTCTGGCAAGCTCTGCGGTGGTGGATGAAGCCCGCGTCCTTGCGAGCGGGGGTGGCCTTGGAAAAGCCGGCATGGCTTTCCCTCCTAATGGATGCAAGTCTCACAGGGTGGGGAGCACATTGCGGAGGACACTTTGCGCAGGGACTGTGGACTACAGAGGAGAGCACCTGGTTGATAAACCGTCTAGAACTAAAGGCCGTGTTTCTGGCTCTGCAGAGTTTCGAAGTGCAGGTGGCGAGTCAGGCGGTTCGAGTGTTGTCAGACAATGCCGCGACCGTGGCCTACATAAATCGACAGGGTGGCACAGGGAGCGCGGCCATGGAGGAGGAGGCCGAAAGAACCACGCTTACAGGCAATATCGGCAGCTCACATCGCCGGGAAGGACAATGTGACGGCGGACTTTCTCAGCAGAGTTCCAGTGGATGCAAGGGAATGGGAATTGCATCCCGACGTTTTTGCACAGTTGGTTCTCCGGTGGGAAGCACTGGTTATGGATCTGATGGCCACCTTCTGGTCGGCAAAAGCAAATCGCTTTTTCAGCAGGCACCGGGAACCCATGTCGGAGGGGATTGACGCCTTGATTCAGCCGTGGCTGACAACCGGCCTTCTCTATGTGTTCCCGCCGTGGGCACTCATCGGTCGTGTAATTCAGCGGATCGAGGCGCATCGGGGGAGGGTGCTTCTGGTAGCACCGGACTGGCCCAGGCGTCTGTGGTATGCCGATTTGATAAGGTTACTAGACGGAGTTCTGTGGCGTCTGCCGTTGTCGCCGGATCTTCTGTTGCAGGGTCCCCTTCGGATGCCGGAGGTGGATCGCTTCTCGCTTACGGTTTGGCCATTGAACGGGCTAGGCTATAAAAGAAAGGCTATTCCAGGTCAGTCATAGCAACCGTGCTTCAGGTATGGAAGCATTCGACTTTGCTGGCCTACATTCGCATCTGGCGGATATTTGAGGATTGGTGTTCAAGGCAGCAGGTCCGTGCCTCCATGGCATCAGTGCCATTGGTGTTGAGTTTTTTGCAGGATGGTTTCGAAAAGGGGCTTGCCGCCAGTTCTCTGAGAGTGCAGTTAGTGGCCTTCGCCTGCTATAGAGGTAAAGTCCAGGGCATGTCGCTTGGAGCTCACGGCGATGTAGTACGCTTTCTTAAAGCGGTCTCCAATCTACGTCCAGCACGTCGGATCTCCGTCCCGCCGTGGGATCTCAGCTTGGTTTTATGGGCGTTGGGGAAGGCTCCGTTTGAGCCTTTACGCCAAGCTTCGGTCAAAGATTTGACGCTTAAAGTGGTCTTTTTGGTGGCTATTTGTTCGGCTAGACGCATCTCAGAGTTGCAAGCTCTATCATGTAGGGAGCCCTTTCTGTGTTTTTCCAGGGAGAAGGTAGTTCTTCGCCCAGTGCCTTCGTTCTTACCGAAAGTGTCTTCCCCTTTTCATGTGAACCAGATGGTGTCTCTCCCCGTCCTCCAGGCTGAGGGCGGGCAAGCTGCGGATCGTGGCCTGAGTCGTTTGGACATTAAGAGGGTGTTACGTCGGTACCTATCTGTTTCCGAGGTCTTTCGCAAGTCCGATCGGTTGTTCGTGTTGTTTGGAGGTCCCAGGAAAGGAGAGGCAGTGGCGAAGGCTTCCATTTCCAGGTGGATTAAGGAGGCAATTGTTTCAGCTTACATGTTGCAGGGGCACTCGGCTCCTGTAGGGTTGAGAGCGCATTCTACTAGGGCACAAGCGACTTCTTGGGCGGAGAACAGTCTAGTTCCGCCAGTGAAGATTTGTAGGGCGGCAACCTGGTCGTCACTGCATACGTTCAGCAGGCACTACCGTCTGGATGTGCTAGCAGCGAAGGACGCCTGCTTCGGGTCGGCGGTTTTGCATGCCGGCTGGCAGGGTCCCTCCCGTTAGTACTGCTCTGTTACATCCCAGAGGTGGAGGACTAAACTGGAGGAACGATAAGGAAATAGAAATTACACTTACCTGGTAATTGTAGTTCCTTGAGTGACGACAGTTTAGTCCTCATTCCCGCCCTCAGTTTCTAAGGTCAGCTCGGCACGTGTTCAAAACAGAGAGGCGAATTTGCAGGTGAGTTATTTTTTTCAAAGGTCTAAGTCCTTTCTTCAGAGTGTCCTTTTGGCTTTGTCTCTTCTGCCTCTATCTGTGTTTGATGGTTCGGCAGGGGGGAAGAATGTTCACGGGGAAGTCTCAGCGTTGGTTTTAGGGACAAGTTATGCCCTGTTGAGGGTTCTGATTAAAAAAAATAATAAACCTGTTAGCTACTTATGTGTTGTTCTGTTGAGTCTGCTTTGTCAATAGTTCACTGGGGGATGATGGGGAATACCAGCACTCTACATCCTGTGAGGTGAAGATTTGATTGGTCCAGTCTCCAAGCTGCAGAAGGAGGTGCACTACCCAGAGGTGGAGGATTAAACTGTCGTCACTCAAGGAACTACAATTACCAGGTAAGTGTAATTTCTATTTTCTCCAGCAAACAAATATATCTCGTATTAAAGATTCCCTTTTTTGCATTATAAACTGGAAGCTCTTGAGAATTCTCTCTGTGCTAGGAATTTAAAGTTTCTAAATTTCCCCTGCATTCATTTGCTTTCCCCTAAAATACTTTTAAAGAAGTATTTTCTTGAAGTTTTGAAATGTCCTAATTATATTGATATATTGCATGTTATTATGTCCCTAGCAAGTCTCAGAGTGTTAAACCCGTGGAGGGGGGTATGGATGTACTTAAATCATCTAAGAGTCAGGATCGAACTGCCTCTTTGGAAGATTCTACAGACGCTATCTCCAAGCGTGCTACTTATTGGTTACTTTTTCTTCTGACCAAGTTAAGTTTAAGGTTCTTAAAGCTTATTTTAAATATAGGGATTCTTTGTTTTGTGGTCAGAAGTTGACTATATTTTCTGATGTTACTAGGAGTACCCAGCTTCGTAGCAACCAATTCCTAGAGTTAAAGACTCAGGTTCTAGGCTTGGGTGCAACTTTTTATCTAAGGTTCCCCTGTAAGTGTATAGTAACTTTGGAGGGGGACACTTGTGTGTTTCAGGATGTATCTCATTTAGAGAAATTCCTGTTAGGTAAGAAGGGATGAATTAAAGTGGTTGGGAAGTCAATTTGATTAACCACCTGTTTGTGACAAGTTTTGCCATATTTTCTTTGGCTGATTTTTGTGTTTGGTGTCGGCGCTGTTTTCCGATTTCTTTTTCCTTTGCATGTTGGTATTTTGGATATCCTTTTTTCCTCAGAGTTTTTCTTATGTAAAGTGGATGTATTTTTCAAAATCCTCAAAACAAAAGTATACCTAAGGCATGGTATACTGTAGAAAATAAATACTGTTAAATAAATAAAAATACCTGCACCTTACTAGACTTCCAGATTAAGGTACATTGGCTGCAATATTTTCTTTGACTGAGAACTTGTGGAAACATGCAATATCTTGAGGTTGATTATTCCTTGGTAGACTCACTGATCTGTCCCAGCAAGCATTCCCTGACTCCCAGGATTGCCTGCAGGGCCTTTACCACCATTTCACAATAATTTGAGGGTAAGTTTATAACAGGACACTTATATTAAGAGGCCAAGTAGGCACATACTTAAGTGCTGTTTTATAAAGATACATAGGTGCCTATATGTCTTTATAAAATACCAGTGTAAGTTGCAGAAATTACAACTTGAATGCAAGCATGGACATTTACATCTGTTCAAGAGCAGGTATAAATGTTACATAGTAACATAGCATATGACGGCAGATAAAGACCAGTATGATCCATCTAGTCTTCCCAGTAAGGTGGCTAGAATGATTGTAACTGCTGCTCCATGCAAGTCTGCCTTTGTTTGGGGCTCTACCCACCGCTCTGCACAGTCATTTCCGCGCTATTTATTGAAGTATAAAAGATATTTAAGTTTGTTTTGATTTCATCCTCTTGCTATAAAGGGATCCACTGTGTCTGTCCCATGCCATTTTGAATTCTGTCACTGTATTTGCCCCCACCACCTCCATCGGGAGGGCATTCCAAGCATCCTCCACCCTTTCCTGATGCTGCTTTTAAGTTTATCTCCTTGCAGCTCCATTGTATGCTCTCACGTTTTACAGCTTCCCCTTCTTTGAAAAAGGTTTGTTTGTTCATTAATATCTTTTGGGGGTCATTCCATAATGTGACTAGGACGTTTGGACATGCAAGGGAGACAGATTTCTCCTGAAAACATCTACGACTGTATTCCGAAACCCATCTCTCGTGCACGTCCACGGTGCGAACAGAATGTGCCCGGAGGGATGGAACAGGAGCGTGGTTTGCCGCAGAGATGTATCGGGGGTCATTCTGAACCATGAATAGCGGGAATGGACGTCCATCCCCACTATTTGGGCCGGCTTCAGTCCTCGACTAACTTCCCCACTGGTTGTGCGGGGAAGTTAGTCGGGGGCAGGGAATGGACGGCTGGGGACAGAGAGTGGGTAGGCAGTGGACAGTCGCCAGCCCTGGACGTACAGGGCCGATTCTAATGTCAGCCCTGTACGTCCAGGTCTGGCGAAATGGCCGGGGAAGTTATTCCACCTCCAAGAAGGGAATAACTTCCCCGGCCATCACATCCCCCTGGATGTTTTTTTTTCTTTACAATCGAGGCACGAAAGAGGCTGAAGGGGCCAAGAGACATTCCCTGCAGCCTGACCCTGGTCTTCGAAAGCTGGATCAGGCTGCGGGGAATGTACCATTTTGGTTGGCGGCTTTTAAATGGAGCCACGGTGCCATGGCAACATGACGCCATGGCACCGCGGCTCCATTTAAATGCCCTGACTGAGTTAGCTGCGTGCAGTCCTGCACATGCAGGCCAGACAGAATCGCTGTCTCGGCCTGCATGTGCAGGACTGTTCATGATTCTGATCCCGCGGGGCTAGACATGCCCCGCATGATCAGAATCGCAATCCCCTCTGTGAGTCCGGTTCAGACCGGACACAGTGGGGATCTACTTCTGGGACAGAATCAGGCCCATAAAGCGTATTCAGGAAAGGCTCGTGTATGTTTTCTGTGTTCCCCACAGACGTGCTCATTATTGCTTCGGAAACGTGGAATAAGACCAGTACTTAGAAATATTTCTGCTGTGCTTGTACAAGTATGCTTCATATTGATATGACTGCAGTCTGTAAAACACAGCTAGATGCATGTATAATGAACAGAAATCAGGAGTGAGAGAATCTTGTAAGCTAAGGGGCATTAATAACTACCTCTAAAAACATTTGAAAGCCAACAATAGTGAATATGGTAGCTATGCTGACAGTTGCTGTTTGTGCTAAATGAGCCAATCTGGTGGACCCGACAAGTCCTGTGTTCTGTAAAATGGGACTGTTGATGTTAGAAGTGTGAGTGAGTCTGCCACAGGAGTTTGTTTGAGTAAGAGAGGGGGATCAGATATGTAGTCCTGGCATTCCATGCTTTTATGGTATACCAGCTTTTATCTATAGGTGTTGAGCATCTCTTTCCCAGTATTATGCCTTTTGTGACAGCAAGTGAGAGAGAGTGTGCGTGTGTGTGTGTGTGTGGTTTGAGGGTTGCATGGGAGGATCTGGTGTGCTGATCTGCATATCAGGAAGGAGGGTCAGGCACTGGGAGACATGACAAATGTAGTGCCAATAGTCCCCAGATTGTGCCTTGCAGTATGCCATACCCAGGGCATACACTTGTGGCTCAGCAAACGTATGCACCCCTTGCTATGTTAGTGTTGGTTTTTGTGCACATGATGAGGGTCCATCCTGAGCATTTTTAAGGGTGTATGTAGAGCTGACCAATGCAGGCCTCACTGAAGCCTTTTTATGATGCCAAGCACCATTTGATGCCAGGTACGTTCTATCAGATATGTCCATATTTACCTTCTCTTATCCTATCTTACCGTGTGCTGGGATTACCTAGCACTGTTCTGGGCATGTAGGGGACTAGGATATGGTTTAGTTTGCATCAGTATGCATTTATCATCAGTTTCTATGTCTTGTATGCATCAGCAAACTACTGTCAATGAGCACAGCAGCTTAGCAGATGTATGGTTTTACAGCGGAGGTGAAGCCAGCTCGGAGATGGGTACGATTGGAGGCAGCTAACGTTACAGAATATGGTGAGGGTGAGCACATCCAAAACCTGATCACCGTTTACCCATATCTCCCACTATTGACGGAGATGTGTTTCTCTGCTTTACCCTATGGGCTGTGCCTGTATCTATGCGCGGGCCTTACACTGGATATGTGCACGGGCTTGTTTCTGCATGTTGGATATGCCACACCAGACACATCTATGGTCCCAATGCCAGAAACACAGATGCATATGAACCCATGTTTTTGGAACTGGGTGGGAATCGTGCCTGTGTCCAAGTTAAACGTTTTCATGTTTGCTAGCCAGCCTATATGGACTTGGCCTCTTTAAGTACCTAAGAATATAAGAAATGCCATACTGGATCAGACCAAGGTCCATCAAGCCTGTTTCAAGTGGCCAATCCAGGACATAAGTACCTGACAGGTTCCCAAAAAGGTGCAAAGGTTCTACAATGCTTGTCCTGGGATAAGCAGTGGATTTCCTGGGTTCTCTTTAATAATGGTTTATGGACCTTTCCTCTAGGAATTGTCCAAACCATTTTTAAACCCAACTACATTAACAGCTTTTACTATATCCTACAGTAACGACTTCCTGAGTTTGATTATGCATTGAGTGAAAAAAATATTTTCTCTTATAAGTCTTAAATGGGTTATATTGTAGCTTTATTATGTATTCCCTAGTCTTTCTACTTTTTGAAGGCGTAAACAACTGACCTACGTTTACCCGTTCTACTCCATTCATTAATTTATAGACCTCTATCATCTCCTCCCTCAGCTGTCACTTTTCCAAGTTAAGGAGCACTAACCTTTTAAGCCTCTCCTCTTAGGGGTATCCTTCCATCCCCTTTACCATTTTGGTAGCTCTTCTCTGTACCTTTTTAATTCTGCTATATCCTTTTAAAGATATGGCAACCAGAATTGCACACAATATTCAGGGTATGGTCGCACCATGGAACGATACAGAGGCATTATAATATCCTTGGTTTCATTCTCCATTTCTTTCTTTGATTCCTAGCATTCTATTTGCTTTCTTGGCCACCACTACACACTGGATGGAGGGTTTAGAAACAGAGAAACATAACGGCAGAAAAAGACCACATGACCTATCTAATCTGCCCTTCCATATCAACCGCTACAACTATCCTGTTTTTGTATTTAGAGATCCTCTATGTTTGTCCCAAGCTTTTTTGAATTCAGATACTGTCCTCATCTCTACCACCTTCACTGGGAGACTATTCCACGCATCTACCACTATTTCCATGAAGAAATATTTCTGCATATTACACATGATCTATCCCCTTTCTTCCTCAACCTATGTCCCCTCGTAGCAGAGCTTGCTTTCAATCAAAAGAGGCTCTCCTCCTGTGCATTTATGCCATGGAATGATTTAAACGTCTCAGTCATATCACCTCTATCCTTCCTTTTCTCTAAAGTATACATATTAAGATCCTTAAGTCCATCCTCATATGCTTTATAATGAAGACCACTAATCATTTTAGTAGCCATCCTCTGCCAGGACTCCAGCCTGTTTATATCCTTTTGAAGATGTGACCTCCAGAATTGCACTCAATACTCCAAATGAGGTCACACCAAAGACTTATACAGAGGCACTATCACCCCCTTTCTTCTGCTGGCCATTCCTCTCCCTATGCACCCAAGCATCCTTCTATTTTTCGCTGTCGCCTTTTCTACCTATTTAGCTACTTTCGATCATCAGACACAATCATGCCTAAATCCTGCTCTTCTTTTGTCGACAGAAGTACTTCACCCCCTATACTGCATCGCTCCCTTGGATTGCTGCAACCCAAATGCATGACCTTGCATTTTTTAACATTAAAGCTCAGCTGCCAAATTCTACACCATTCTTCAAGCTTAGCTTGATCCCTCCTCATGTTATATACACCTTCCTGGGTGTCTACTCTATTGCAGATTTTGTTATCATCCACAAAAAGGCAAACCTTACCCGACAGACTTTCCGCAATATCACTAACAAAGATGTTAAAAAGAATCAGGTCAAGGACAGGCCTGGGGCACACCACTGGTAATATCCCTCTCCTCAGAGTGAGCTCCATTACCTGTATCCTTTGTCGTCTCCCACTCAACCAATTTCTAACCCAAGCAGTAACTTTCGGGTCCATCCCTAGGGTGCTCAGTTTGTTTATAAGTCACCTGTGCGGAATGATGTCAAAGGCTTTTCTGAAATTTAAATGCACCACATCTAGGGCTCTCTCTAAGTCCAACTCTCTGGTGACCCATTCAAAAAAATCAATGAGATTGGTCTGACAAGACCTGCCTCTGGTGAATCTATGTTGCCAAGAATCCGGTAATCTGTTGGACTCCAGAAATCTTACAGTTTTCTTTTTCAGTAGCACTTCCAATAATTTACTCACCACCTAGATTAAACTAACCATCCTGTAGTTTTCAACCACATCCTTATTTCCGCTTTTGTGTAAACAGACCACATGTGCCTCTCTCCAGTCCTCTAGCACCACTCCCAACTCCAACAAGGCATTGAAAAGGTCAGCCTGTGGAGCTGCTAGAATGTCCCCAAGTTCCCTCAGTATTCTCAGGCGTATCCCATTTGGTCCCATGCTTTTTCTACTTTAAGTTTAGCTAGTTCCTCATGAACAGTCTTTTGAAAATTTTACATGATGCTCCTCGCTTCTGTTCCTGCTTGTGAATGTTTTCTGAGATCCTGCTCCTGGTTCATTGTTAAGCAATTCCGCTTTTTCCTCATCAGGTTCTACATATTTCTCCCCTTCAGCCTTGAGTCTGACAATACCACTTTTGCCCTTCCTCCTCTCATTAACATATCTGAAAAATGTCTTATCCCCCCATTTTATTGCATTGGCTATTTTTTCATTTTCTTGTATCTTTGCTTTCCTGACTACTTTGTTAGCTTCTCTAAGTTTTTCCAAATATAGATGCCTGTCTTCCTCTCTCTGTGATCTCTTGTATTTCTTGAAGGCCTCCCTCTTTTTCTTCACCTTTTCAGCTGCTTCTTTCGAAAACCTTAATGGTCTCCTTTTCCTTTTACATTTATTTCCCTTTCAAACAAAATGGTTTGTTGCCCTTAAAATATCCCCTTTCAGTTTTGCCCACTGTTTTTCTACATCCCCCAGCTGTTCCCATCCCGCTAACAACTCCTTGAGGTATTGGCCCATCTTGGCAAAGTGAGTTTTCCTAAAGTCTAAGACCCTCGCTTTTGAATGGATTTTATCAGCCCTAGCCCTAATACTGAACCACAGCATTTGGTGATCACTGGATGTGACATGATCTCCCACTATAACATCAGAAACACTTTTACCATTGGTAAGCACCAAGTTCAGTATGGCCCCTTCACATGTGGATTCTGTTACCAGTTGCCTGAATAGTTCTCCCTGTAGAGAATCCAGGATCTCCTTACTTCTAAATGATATTGCAGCAGGAATGTGCTAATCAACATCTGGCATATTGAAATCCCCTATCAATAGCACTTCTCCTTTTCTGGCAATGCTGTGTATGTCTTCAATTAACTCTCCATCCACCTATTCTCCTTGTGAGGGAGGTCAGTATATCACATCAATGCAAATAGATTTCTCTTCCCTCTTTGTAGTTTAACCCACAGTGCCTCCTCTCTCCCTTTAAGCCCTGTATTTCAATAGCTTTAGTATTATTTTTTATATATAGTGCCTTTCCTTCTCCACTTCTTCCTACCCTGTCCTTTCTGAATAAAGTATAGCCTGTTATAGTTTGTCATCAACCCCCCCCCCCCCCAGGTGGCCAGTGGCTGTAAGGGTAGGTTGAGCATATTATTATTTTCTGGAGTTGAGGGCTCTTTTAAGGCCAAGGGTATTTTGATCTTTGTAGTCCTGCTCCTTATGTGAACAAATTGTGTATGCCAAGTAGAGGGTAAATAAGGCTTTTATTTCCCTTTTAACGCAAAAGGTTCGCTGAGATACAGAAATACAGAAAGTCCTTCTTTTCAGGTTTCCACCACAACATAAGTAAAAAGGTAAACTGTTACAAACTTCACAGTTGCTTGTAGGATTTAACCCAGGATTCTTTCAAACTTTAGAGCAAAACAAAGGAGTGAACATTCCTCTTTCATTCAGCACAAACATGAGTATTCTCAAAGCAATGTCTGTATAACTCACAGTTCAGGGAGTGATTCAAAACTGCCCGCAATACAAATGGAGCAATCCATTAATTTGTCTTGAGATAAGGGAATAGGATCCTCAAGCGCTATCTGCTTGGGCTCTGGGTCATTGTTATCTCCCTCTGAATTGGAGCTTTCCCTGGCCGCTATAGTTTGCCAGTCACTGTTTCTGTTCCCTTGTTTCCAGTAAGGCTGTTCTAGGGCTCTCAAATAAGCATGGCTTGTTCCTATGCCCTTACGTCCTGGCTTATAAAACTCTGGCCTGCTTCTTTTCCTTTCATACTGGATATCTGCTTTACAAGAGCTTCTAGGAGCTGAGCTTCTCTTTATGAATAAAGTGTCACCATACCTTGGCTTCCTGTAGCCGGTATAACTGGAGTTTTCCTTCTCAGGCACTTCTCTCAGGACACAGTCTCTTTGGCAGACTTTCTCTTGGAAGCTTCTGGGCACTGCTTGACCTTTCTGTAGCCTAGGAAAACCTGGTGAGGAATCCAGACTTCTTTGCTTCCTGGTATAGGTAACTCTGCTATCAGTACCTTTCCTTCTGGAGCCTTTCAATCCTGTTTCAGGGTCTTCTGGTGAGCGTAGGCCTCTCTCCAGGTATGGCTCTCTCCTTCTGAGCTCTTTACCTCTGAGGTCTCCTGCTACCAAGTCTTTCTCCGGACTGACTCTCCACGGCCCGTCTTTCTCTCTGGCTCTTTCTGCTCATCTTCCAGCTCCTGCTGTCCTTGTCGTGCTGCTTGTCTTGGCTGCACTGCTTGACCCGGCTGGGCTGCTGTTCCTGGCTGTCTCAGCTCCCCTTCTCCTCCTTCTCTCCGCTCCTGCACTAGCTTTCTGCTTATAAAGGCATTCCACGTTTGAGTTCTCCGGGCTGCTTTTCAGGTGCAGCTGATTAACTTTTGCAGAGTCATCAGCCGGGTGTGTTAACTCAGCCTCTGTAAGTTTTCGCCTGCTCCCTCTAGCTGCGCTGCAGGGCAATTGCATCTTCTGCACATCATTTGTTTTGTGAAAGACAGCGTTTTTTTTCTAAGTCTTCACTTTCATTAGCTTCCGCTCTATGACAAGTTACATCCCTGTCATGGTTGTCTGTAAACCATGTCTCTTTTACTGCCACTAAATACAAGTCAGCCTCTGCCATTAAAGCCGCAACATCTGGGATTTTATTTCTCATGTATTATCCATGTCTAAATCTTTTTCATGGGTAGTGCTTTCTAATGTGGAACCTTGCATCATGTAATGGTAGTTTGGGTTGTTTTTTCCTAGGTGCATAACTGCATTTGTTCACATTAAATTTCATCTGCCATTTGTATGTCCAGTGTTCCAATTTATCAAGGTCCTCTTGCAAATTTTCACAATCCCCTTGTGTTTTAACCACTTTATTATTTAATAGTTTTTTTTATACCACTTTATCATTTCAGTCAAACCATTCCACCAACGATCAGCTGTTTGAACGGCATCTGCCAATCACATCGGGGCAGCAACGGATTTAAAAGACGCCATTACAACGGCGCGCCCGCGCCTTGCGGGCCCGCGCCTAAGGACCACGCCAAAGGGCCCTTTGGCGTGGCCCTTGGGCGTAGGTCCGTTGGGTAGCAAGGAAATGTCTGATCTATGTTGGTTCTGTTTGTTGTTTTGCTTTGTGTAGTCAAGTATAATGTAAGGTATGTATTGTATTTCCCTATGTATGTGTCTATGTTCTGACAATCTGATGCTTGTTTCCCTACCTTTTTATGTAACTTGTGCTGTATTAACCGCTTTGATTTAAGGAAAAGGTGGGATACAAAACTTGTAATGTAATCTCTGTTGTACATGTGTCATGTATTCAAATGTATTGTATTGTACTGTGGCCGCTTTGATTGAAGGATAAGGCGGGATATAAAACATGTTAAATAAATAAATAAATAAACAGGGACATTGATAGCTTGGATTTTTCTGAGGCAATTGATGGTTAAGTGACTTGCCGAAGACCACAGAGCATGCTAGTGTGAATCGATCCCTGGTCTCTTGGTTCCCAAGCAAGTTTTCTAATCATTAGGTTACTCTTCCACTCAATTGAGATGTTTCCTGTCATCTGCAAATTTGATCACCTTACTCATTAATCCCATTTCCAGGTTATTTATGAATATGTTAAAAAGTGGTGGGTCCAGCACAGATCCCTGGGGTATTTCACTGTTTACCTTTCTCCATTGAGAAAATTGGCTATTTAGCCCCACTCTCTGCTTTCTATCTTTTAAACAGTTCCTGATCCATAATAGTGCACAGCCTCCAATCCCAGGACTTTTTAATTTTGTCAAGAGTCTCTCATAAGGGACATTATCAATGACTTTCTGAAAATCCAGAACACTATTGTGCCCGATTCAGAGTTGTAGATTGCGGGGCTGCACGTCCTGGTGGGACGTGCAGCCCCGCAAGCCATCCTGCCTCTATTCCCCCTCCTGCTGTCCCCGCATGGCTTGAGCCGCAGGATGGAGAGAGACAGCGGGGGGCAGGAGGGGGCGGGATCTGGGCAGAGCATTGGCGGACTGAGCCAGCAGGATGTACAGGGCCAATTCAGGTCATGGCCCTATACGTCCTGCCGGGTCAAAGGGGATATGCTGATTATTCCACCTCAAAGGTGACATAATCAGCACCAGCAGGGCAATCAGGCCCGGCAATCCCCCCTGTGTCTGGGTACAGAGGTTCCCCATCCTCTGATCCAGGCCTCAGCTGGCCAGCCATGGGTTGGGCAGCGGGGGATTCCTAGCTGCGTGAGCCAGGAGTGCCTGCGGGAGGACCTCCTCGCAGTAAAGCAGGGGCACGCCGAGCTGTCCTCAGGCCTGATTCTGTGTACCACAGGAAGAAAAGAATTGAGTCCTAATGGGCTCATCTTGCTCGAGGCTGTCTGGTCAGCCCGGACATGCCCCTTCGTGAATCGGGCTCTATATCAACTGGCTCACTTTTATCTATCTCTTTATTTACACCTTCAAAAAATACAACAGATTAGTAAGACAAGATTTTCCTTGGCTAAATACATGCTGGCTTTCTCCCATTAAACCATGACTATCCACATGTTCAGTAATTTTATTCATTATAATGTTTTCTACCATTTTGCCCGGTACTGACATCAGACTGACCAATCTGTAGTTTCCTGGATAACCCCTGGAACCCTTTTTAAAAATCAGCATTACATTGGCCATTATCTAATCTTCAGCTACTACTGATGATTTTAATGGTAGTTCACAGATTACTAATAGTGGGTTTGCAATCTCATATTTCAGTTCTTTCAACACTCTTGTATGTGTACCATCTGGTCCAGGTGTTTTGCTACTCTTCAGTTTATCAAATAGTTGTAATACATCTTCCCAGTTTATCAATATTTCTTTCAATTCTTCAGATACATCACCTTTAAATACCATTTCAGGCATGGGTAACTTTCCTACATCTTCTTCAGTAAAGACTGAAGCAAAGAATTCATTCAGTCTTTCCGCTATGGCCTTTCCTCCCTTAGCGCCCCTTTTACCCCTCTATCATATGATGGTCCAATTGACTCTCGCAGGTTTTCTGCTATGAATGTACTGGAAAATGCTTTTATTATGCATTTTTGCTTCTACGGCAAGCCTTTTTTCAAATTCTCTGTTTGCCTGCCTTATCAATGCCTTGCATTTAACTGGCCAGTGCTTATGTTGTTTCCGGTTTTCATCATTCGGCTCCTTTTTGCATTTCCTTAACGATGCCTTTATGGCTACAACAGCCTCTCTGACCTTGCCTTTAAGCCATGCTGGCAGTTTTCTGGCCTTCCTTCCACGTTTCTTGGCTTGGAGCTTCCCAGATAGTATATTTTAGCAACGTCCATGCTTGATCTAAATCTTTAACCTTTCCAGCTGCTCTTTTAGCTTTTTCTTAACTATTTTCCTCATTTTATTATAGTCTTTCTTTTGAAAGCTAAAAGGTAGTACTATGGATTTCCTTGCTGTCCTCCTTCCATTTATTAAATCAAAAGTATTTAAAAATCTCCCCAGTCCCTCCTCTCCTCTAGGGCAGTACCATACCTAGCCCTGTGCGAACGGTGCAGCCGCACAGGGCACAAAGGCTTAGGGAGCGCATTTTGACTGCCTGCTGTTGCCCTGCCGCCACCACTTTTTGTTCTCTCATCAACGGTAGTATAATAGCAGGCAGCCGAAATGTGCTCCTGAAGCCTTTTCACAGTTCTTTCTGCAGGTCTGATCTCTCTCTCTGCTCTGATGCGATGTCAGAGCAAGTACTGATCAGATCTGCCGCTGCTGCCGGTGACTTGCACATCGGGCGCGTCCCCCATACCTCCATCCAGCCACTGCCTGCTCTTGCCCTGGAGAAAACAGAAGGCAGCAGCAGCAGGGTAGGAGCAGGCAGTGACTGGATGGAGGTATGGGGAGGGGGGAGCGCGCGCCCGATGTGCAAGTCACACAGGGCGCGATTCTGGCTCGGTACGGCCCTGCTCTAGGGTATACATATTTAAGTCTTTAAGTCTCTTCTCACACCTAGTAGCATAGTAACATAGTACATGATGGTGGATAAAGACCAGTATGGTACATCTAGTCTGCCCGGTAAGGTAGCTAGAGTTGGTGTACTCACCACTCCATTCAGGTTACCCCCTTCTATGCCTTTGTTTAGGTTTGTACCCGCCATTCCTTGCATGTCACTCCTCTCTATTTGTTGAGGTATAAGAAATAGTTATATTTATTTTGATTTTATTCTCTTGCTACAAAAGGATCCACTGTGTCTGCCCCATGCCATTTTGAATTCCGCCACTGTATTTGCCCCCCCCCCCCCCACCTCCATCAGGAGGGCATTCCCAGTATCAACCAACCACCCTTTTGGTGAAAAGGTATTTCCTGACATTGCTTTTAAGTTTACCTCCTTGCAGCGTCATTTTAAGCCCTCTAGTATTACAGCTTCCCCTTCTTTGAAAAAGGTTTGTTTGTTCATTTAAACCCTTTAAGTATTTAAAGGTCTGCATTATATCTCCCCTGTCCCTCCTGTCCTCTAGGGTATACATATTTAGGTCTTCAAGTCTCTTCTCATACATCTTCTGATGAAGGTTCCAAATCATTTTGGTTGCCTTCCTCTGCACCTTCAAGTCTTTTTATATCCTTTGTGAGATATAATCTCCAAAATTGAACACAATACTCCAAGTGAGGCCTCACTTTCGTGTCATCTGAAAAAAGGCAGACTTTTCCCTTCAGTCCTTCAGCAATATCACTCACTAATATATTGAACAATATCGGTCTCAGGACCGATCCCTGAGGCACACCGTTTCTCACCTTCTTTCCTCCGCGTGTTCCGTTTACTACCACCTTCTGTTGTCTGTTAATCAACTAATTTTTGATCCAGTTCACCACCTTGGGAACTATCCCCAGACTGCTCAGTTTACTGATAAGCCTTCTATGAGGAACAGTATCAAAGGCTTTGGTGAAATCTAGGTAGATCAGAACCATCGATGCTCTTGATCTAGTTTTCTGGTCACCCAGTCAAAAAACTCAATCATATTTTTTGGCATGATCTTCTTTTCGTAAAACCATGTTGCCTTGGATCATGCTAGCCATTGGTTTCTAGAAAGTCCACTATTCTTTCTTTCAAGAATGCCTCCATTACTTTTCGTACCACAGAGGTAAGACTTACCTGCCTATAATTTGTCACCTCTTCCCTATTACCACTTTTGTGAATAGGTATCACATTAGCCCTTCTCCAGTCCTGTGGAACCTCTCCCATCTCCAAGGATCTATTAAAAACATCCTTTAAAGGTACTGCCAGAATCTCTCTGAGCTCTTTTAGTATCCTGGGATGTATCCCATCTGGTCCCATGGCCTTGTCTACTTTCAGTTTTGCAAGCTGTTCAAAAACATAATTTTCTGTGAATGATGTGGTATCTACTCCATTCCCGTTTGTATATTTGTCAATCATATGTTGTCCTTCTACAGGATTTTCTTTTGTGAATACAGAATAGAAGTATTTGGTTAGTATTTTTGCTTTTTCGGTGTCACTTTCCACAAATCTATCCTCGGCACTTTTGAGTTTTGCAGTCTCACCTCTGATCTTCATCTTCTCCCGAACATACTGCACCTGAAAAAAGGTTTGTCGCCACGCTTCACATCTTTAGCCATCTTTTCTTCTGCCTTTGCTTTTGCTATCCTTATTTCTCTTTTTGTCACTTTTAGCTTTATCCTGTATTCTTTTCTGTGTTCCTCTTTTTCTGATCTTCTGAATTTTGTGACAGCTGTGTTTTTTGCTTTTATTTGGACAGCCACTTCTTTGGTGAACCATATAGGTTTTCTTTTCCTCTTGTTTTTATTTACTTTCCTTACATATATATTTTTGCCCCTTTTATTGCCTCTTTTAGTTTAGCCCATTGCCATTCCACTTCCCTTATGTCCTCTTATTTTGTCAACTTCTCCTTCAGGTACTTTCCCATTTTATTAAAATCGGTGTTTTTGAAGTCTAGGACTTTGAGTTTACTGTGATTGGACTCTACCTAGGCTTTTACCTCAAACCACACTATGGGGCTTGTTTAGAAAATCGCGGTAGCGGTTTCCGATCGTTATCGGAGCCGCGGCCCCATTGATTTCAATGGGGCCGTGGCTCTGATAACAATCGGAAACCGCTACCGCAGCTTTGTAAACAAGCTCCTATGTGATGATCATTGCTGCTTACATGGGCACTCACTCGAACATTTGACACATATCTCCATTGTTGAGTACTAAATCCAGTGTCAAACTTTACCTGGTTGCTACCATCACTATGGGGGTCATCCAGAACTGCAAATAGCGGGGATGGACATCTGGCTTGGATGTCCAACCACTGCTATTTGCAGGCACATGATTCTGGACCTAGAGCTCCCCACACGTACAAGGCCTTTGTGCGGGGAGCTCTGGAAGGGGGCGGGAGGGGGCGGCATCAGGGCAGAGAGTGGGCGGAGCGGGAGCAGGGCACACATCCCAGACATACAGGGCCGATTCAGGTCACAGCACTGTATGTCCTATGTTATCAGGATGGATGTGCGACTTATTTCATCTCAGAGGTGGAATAAGTCCCATGCATGGTGGGGATGGGCGCACACAGGACCGCCTAAGACATAGGGCTGCTAAAGGTAAGTCCCCACCACCCAGTCCCGGCCCTGGCTGCCTCCACTGAGGGCTTGACGACAGGGAAAGGAGAGCGGGGGTGTTGGGACGTTCAGTTCTCCTGCATGGCATCACAGTGCCATGGCAATAGGGCTCCATGCAGGAGCAGAGGGAGGGTAAGCTGGGGAGAGTGCTGCACATCTTGACTGTCAGAATCAGGGTCCGTCCAGCTCATCCAAGTGCCCCGATTCTGCTGCCTTGGGAATGTCTAGCTCCCTCAGGTGCAGAATTGGGTGCAAATCCGGCCCGTCCATATTTTGGATGTCCGGATTGGCCGGACGTGCCCCGATCGGAATTGGCCTCTATTTGTCTGAGTGATGCTTCTTGGAAGCCATCCACAATTCTTTTACTTCTTTCCAGATCTGCAGAAGGAATACTCCAATCCATGTCTGGTAGATTAAAGTCACCCAATATGATCACTTCTCTCTTCATGGCTACTTTTGCAATATCAGTGATCAAGTCTCTATCCATTTCCTCAGTTTGATTTGGAGGCCTGTAAACTACAGCAGTGTGGATGAAAGTGCCATCTCCTCTTTCTTCTTTTCCCCATGTCCCCTGTATTTCAGCGGCTTTAATATTGCTTTTGACATGTAATTTTTTGTTCAAATTACCTTTTGTTCAAGTTAATCATTCATTTCTGTACCTCTTGCCAGTGTACCTTACACGTACTCCTTTATAAGCCTACCTATTGTATATATGCCAACATTTAACTTATTATCAACTATGTGTTGAAGTTAATTGTTATTTTTCAAGCTTTTTGTAACCTTTCCTTTCCATATCTTCAGTTAATTGTACACTGCCTCGACTTGTAGAGAAAGAGATATAAAAATGTTGCTAAATAAAGGGCTACTCCTCCTCCTTTTCTGCATTCTCTCTCTCTCTTCTAAATAAATTATAACCAGTATGACTATATCCCATTCATGTGACTCATCAAATCATGTTTCTGTAATGGCCAAAATGTCAAAGTCCATTTCCACCATCAGGGCTTCCAGGTCAGGAACTTTGTTGGCTAGACTTCAAGCATTTGTGCTCATTGCCTTCCAGCAATTGTTGGTTGGCTTGCTTGTATTTTGCATGCATTTTATTCCAGACTCCCCTTCCCTCTTGTTATTGTTGTGTGGATTAAAATGACTATTACCAATGTTATTATATTTTTGCTGTGAGTGACATCCTGAACTTGGTTTTTTTTTCCATCCGTCACCCACTTTCCCTAGTTTAAATGCTTGTTCATATATTGCCTGAATTTTTCACTTAGGATCATTTTTCCTGCCACAGAGAGATGCAGTCCATCAACACAGTATAGCCTCTTGTTCTTCCATCTATTGCCCTAGTTGCCTATATATCTAAATCCTTCTCGCCTACACATATTAAAGCTGGTTATGTGATGCAACCTCTCTTTCCCTTTATCATGAAGAGGTTGAACTTCAACGCTATAGTGTTGACAATGGGTTTAAGCTTCCCTCCCAAAATCTGGAAGTCCCTTTGTACTGTAGAGATACAGTTTCTAGCCATGTCATTTGTACCCAGGTGGATAAAAACATCAATTTTAGAATGCATACTTTCCACACTGACTATGCTAACAATATGGTTTATGTTTCTGCTGGCTGAAATACCTGGGAGACATTTGACCATCTTCTGTTCCTTAGACTATGTTCCTAAGTTAATCCCTCTGATGATGGAGCTTCCAAGTAATAACAGTTTCCTGTTTGCGATTTTTTTGTTCATATTTGGGCATCACCAGTAAATTGGGTATTTGCCGTCTCATTTAATTGGGCACTCTCACTTTCCAGAGCAGAGAAGGCATTTTGCAGGGATATCTCTTGATGGAGAGAGTGTCTCTGTGTTACAGGTTGTAACCTAGCAGAGCCTACTATGATCCATTTGTTCCTGGGATGTTTGATTCTTTGTGGGAGTGGTGGTGAATTGTTTTCAATTTGTACCCTAAGGGAGGTGAGTTTCATTGCAGCTAATTCTTCCCTTAATACAGTAAATTATTTATTCATAGCAGATAGCTTGAGACATATAGGGCAAGCTCTAAGGTTCCAAATGATTTTTAGAATGAAGCCACTACAGCTATTGCAATGTATACACAATATATTGATTGATTGAGAGAGAGATAATGCAGTTTTAGCAAAAGGAGAAAAACTGGGCATTCATGTGTAAAATTATTCAAGTATGTCCCTAAATAAAGGTTTTTTTATAATCTATGTGCATACTTGTGAACTCTGCCCATGTGCCTTCCAGACTGCAAATCTGTCCAAGTCTACCGACAAAGTACGCACCTTTGTAACAAGGCACATACAGTCAAACCTCGGTTTTCATTTGCCCCGGTTTTCATACGCTTCGGTTTTCAACGTCTTTTTTGACTGAGATTTTGTCCCGGTTCTCATACATCGCTTCGGTTTTCAACGTCTTTTTTGACTGAGATTTTGTCCTGGTTCTCGTACATCGCCTCGGTTTTCGTAAAGTACAGTACTGTAAATACATACACCCTCGCGCTGCACACTGGTCTGTATACACTTCCGGAACGCCCGCCCGGTCACGGCAGCACTGCCCCCCGGACTCACCGATCGCCAGCGTGATAAGAAGCGAAAGCCAGCTGAGCACGTAAATGAAACACATCCTCGAGCCTGGTCAGAGTCAGAGAGGCAAGGATTGCGCAGAGAGGAAGACCCCGATCTCGTCCACCGCCTGCCCGTTCTCTGGACGCCCCCTCAGGCTCGGAGGTAGCAGGGAAGAAAAGCTGTCAACGTAAGCAGGAGATGTTGCATGAATGTGGGAGGCAGTTCTTTTTCTTGCAGGCTACGTCTGAAGCTATATCATTAAGATTTTCTGCCATTCTGAAGCATTGAGCAGATAATGTAAAGGTATTTTAATGGGCTGAATCCAATGTGATTCCGAAGAGAGCTGGGTACAGCAGCTTGTCAGGGGTGGCTAAGGCCAGATGTTAACATACTGTACTGTACAGTACTGTACTTAGCTTGCTTTCAGTGATGTTAAATGTTCATTTATCCATTTCATTAGTCATTTATATTTATTTCTCTTTGTTTTCTGTATGTAAAAATATAGTTATTCTCTATAAAATGTATTTTTTTGTGAATATTTTTGGGTGTCTGGAACGGATTAATTGGATTTACATTATTTCTTATGGGAAATATTGCTTCAGTTTTCATACGTTTCGGTTTTAGTCAGACGTTTTCGAACGGATTAATCATGAAAACCGAGGTCCATGTGTAGTTTAAACCACTCTTTATTTTGCTCATGTAAGTGGCCATATAAGTGAGTATACTTGGGAGAGTAGGGCACCCCTTTGAATGAAGATTCTGATGTTTTGATCTGTTTTCTAAATCTTCCAACTTTCCATCCATATCTACTTTGCTCTTTTCCAGCTCTCCTATTTGATTTTCTAAGGTACTTGCAGTTTTTGTGTGCTCATTCAGCCAGCGTCAGTCTTTTCCAAGGCCCTTCCAGTTTCTATAATGTCTCCCCTTAGCTCTACTAGCAACTCTACAATTTACCCTCTCATTGACGCAAGATCATGGTTACACAATGCAAGGTTCCACATTACGAACCACCACACAGAAAAAGGATTGAGGCGTCACCATGGATAGTACATTGAAACCCTCTGCCCAGTGAATAGCAGCAGCAGCCTGGAAAGCAAATAGAATGCTAGGAATCATAAGGAAAGGAATGAAGAATAAAACCAAGGATATTATAATGCCTCTGTATTGCTCCATGGTGCGACCACACTTTGAATATTGTGTGCAATTCTGGTCACCATATCTTAAAAAGGATATAGTGGAATTAGAAAAGGTATGTAGAAGAGCCACCAAAATGGTAAAGGGGATGGAAGGATACCCCTACAAGGAAAGGCTTAAAAAGCTAGTGCTCTTCAACGTGGAAAAAAGACAGCTGAAGGGAAATATGATAGAAGTCTATAAAATAATGAATGGAGTGGAACAGATAAATATAGATTGGTTGTCTGCCCCTTCAAAAAGTAGAAAGAGTAGGGGACATGCAATGAAGCTACAATGTAGCACATTTAAAACAAATCAGAGAAAATATTTTTTCACTCAATGCATGATCAAATTCTGGAATTCATTAACAAAGGATGTAGTAAAAGCCGTTGGTATAGCTGGGTTTAAAAGAGGTCTGGACAAGTTCCTGGCAGAAAAGTCCATAAACCATAAAGAGCTATAATTTAAATCAAATAAGAATATAGATTAGCACAAAAGACAAAACAGGGTCAGTACTCTTTGAGCAGCAAATAAAGTTATCTAGAGACCTTTACAAAGAGGCCTTCTACCTAGGGGGCAAGAGACCTGTGAAACTTTTTCAATAGGTGTTAACACCAGGTGGCAGTTCAAAAGGCCATTTTGAAAGACTCCTTCTATCCAAGCAAGGACTGTTAATCATCCAGGAAGTTGGTCACAGCTTACCTCAGCAGCACAGGCATAAATAGCTCAACCAGAGCTCTGTGATCCTCAATCTTGAAGGACTAGAGCAGGGGACTGTTACTTCTGGAGAGAGATCTGCAATTGTGAGTATATACTTCTGGGAATTTTCTGAAGGGAATTCTTTCTATTAAAGCTAATTAATCTGTGAACCCACTATTTTTTGTTAAATCAGTCAGGGCCTAGTAGCAGCAGTTTAAGTTTAAATTTAAAACACAGAAGAGAACTTTCTGGTTACATTTCATACCCAGCAGAGAGCTTGTAGTTTTAATTTAATAGGCACTCAGGGCCTAGTATCAGCAAAGTACTTTTAGTTTAAATTTAAAACACAGAAGAGAGCTTTCTGGTTAAATTTGGAACCCATCAGAAAGCTGTAGTTTAAATTTAATAGTCACTCAGGGCCTAGCATCAGCAAAGTACTTTTAGTTTAAATTTAAAACACAGAAGAGAGCTTTCTGGTTAAATTTAGAACCCAGCAGAGAGCTTGTAGTTTAAATTTCATAATAAGTTAGAGCCTAGCAGCAGCAAAGAGCTATAATTTAAATCAAATAAGAATATAGATTAGCACAAAAGGCAAAACAGGGTCAGTACTCTTTCAGCAGCAAATAAAGTTTTCTAGAGACCTTTACAAAGAGGCCTTCTACCTAGGGGGCAAGAGACCTGTGAAACTTTTTAAGTAGGTGTTAACATCAGGTGGCAGTTCAAAAGGCCATTTTGAAAGACTCCTATCCAAGCAAGGACTGTTAATCATCCAGGAAGTTGGTCACAGCTTACCTCAGCAGCACAGGCATAAATAGCTCAACCAGAGCTCTGTGATCCTCAGTCTTGAAGGACTAGAACAGGGGACTGTTACTTCTGGAGAGAGATCTGCAATTGTGAGTATATACTTTTGGGAATTTTCTGAAGGGAATTCTTTCTATTAAAGCTATTTAATCTGTGAACCCACTATTTTTTGTTAAATCAGTCAGGGCCTAGTAGCAGCAGTTTAAGTTTAAATTTAAAACACAGAAGAGAACTTTATGGTTACATTTCATACCCAGCAGAGAGCTTGTAGTTTTAATTTAATAGGCACTCAGGGTCTAGTATCAGCAAAGTACTTTTAGTTTAAATTTAAAACACAGAAGAGAGCTTTCTGGTTACATTTGGAACCCATCAGAAAGCTGTAGTTTAAATTTAATAGGCACTCAGGGCCTAGCATCAGCAAAGTACTTTTAGTTTAAATTTAAAACACAGAAGAGAGCTTTCTGGTTAAATTTAGAACCCAGCAGAGAGCTTATAGTTTAAATTTCATAATAAGTTAGAGCCTAGCAGCAGCAAAGAGCTATAATTTAAATCAAATAAGAATATAGCTTACCTCAGCAGCACAGGACAGGGTACTGTGTAGCAGCCCACTTTTAATAAGTGTTATTTCCCTCACTCCCTCCCCACACCCACTCACCCCTGGGATAATCGTAGCTTTATAGGTACTTACACATCTTAAAAGACAGAATGTGCTCTCAGGTGAAGCTCGTTATCCAAATCAGTCATACACTAAGGACCTGAGATTAATTAAGCTTCAGGTGAACAAGGTATATTAAACGTATTAGGTACAGTTTTGTTGGTATACATACCCATAGCAACCCTTAGAAAGTAAAGAACTTAAAGATCTAAACAAAAACTTAAAACTAAGATGCAGACAGCAGTCCAGCAGCGAGATGGGGGCTTTCCAATCTTTTGCATTGAGTGTCACATGTATGATTTTCTCCCAGTTGGTGAGAGGTCTTATGTGTGCACTAGGTGCAAGGAGCTCTTTGCTCTCAGGGAACGAGTTTGTTCTCTAGAAGCTAGAGTAGCAGACTTGGAAAACATAAGAAAGACAGAGAGGTACATAGATGAGACCTACAGGAATATAGTCCTGAAGTCCCATCTCCAGTCTGGCAGCATCCCTGGTGCCGTGGAGGAGAGAGGTCACGTGACAGGAGAGCATCACCCTGGTGTGGCAGGACGTGATCCTGTAACTAGGACCTGTCCTCCAGGTGATCTAAAACCCTCTTGCACCGAGGAAGTTTCTCCAGGACCATGTGCCCATGAGGGAAGGGTTAGGACAGCCGTTATAGTTGGTGATTCGATCCTTAGGCATGTAGATAGCTGGGTGGCTAGTGGACGTGAGGATCGCCTGGTAACATGCCTGCCTGGTGCGAAGGTAGCGGACCTCACGCGCCACCTAGATAAGGTCGTAGATAGTGCTGGGGAGGAGTCTGCTGTATTGGTACATGTCGGTACCAATGACATAGCAAAATGTGGTAGGGAGGTTCTGGAGGCTAAATTTAGGCTTTTAGGTAGGAAGTTGAAATCCAGAACTTCCAGGGTAGCGTTCTCCGAAATGCTTCCCATTCCACGTGCAGGACCCAAAAGGCAGGCAGAGCTTCGGAGTCTCAATGCGTGGATGAGACAATGGTGCAGAGATGAGGGGTTTGGATTTATTAGGAACTGGGGTACATTCTGGGGAAAGGAGGGGCTCTTCCGAAGGGATGGGCTTCACCTTAACCGGGTTGGAACCAGGCTGCTGGCATTAACCTTTAAAAAGGAGATAGAGCAACTTTTAAACTAGATAATAGGGGAAAGCTGACAGTCACCCAAGAGCACATGGTTCGGAAGAATGTATCCTTGAAGGATACTACCAAAAGCAGAGAGGTTCCAAAAAAGAGTAAAGTAGCCCAAATGCCCTCGAGTATGGTGCAGACAGAGCTTAAAGATCCCAAATTACCCATGTCTTCCAATAGCCAAATTAATATGAAAAAAATGCATCTCTAAAATGCTTGTATGCAAATGCTAGAAGTCTAAAAAATCAGATGGGAGAGTTAGAATATATAGCACTAAATGAGAGGTTAGATATGATTGGAATATCAGACATGGTGGAAGGAGGACAACCAGTGGGACACTGTGATACCTGGGTACAAACTATATCGTAATGATAGAGCTGATCAAATTGGTGGAGGGGTTGCGCTCTATGTTAGAGAGGGCATTGAGTCAGAAAGGATTAAAGTTTTGCAGGAAACAAAATTTGATGTAGAATCTCTATGGATTGAAATTCCATGTAAAAAGGGGAAGGCGATGGCAGTGGGGGTGTACTATCAACCGCCTGGCCAGAATGAACAAATGGATGATGAAATGCTCAAAGAAATCAAGGAAGCTAACAAATGTTACAGCTCGGTAATAATAATGGGTGATTTCAATTGCCCCTGTATCGACTGGGTCAGTGTCACGGCAGGATATGCTAGGGAGATAAAGTTCCTAGATGACATAAATGACTGCTTCTTGGAGCAGCTGGTTCATGAACCGACCAGAGGGGAAGCCATATTAGACCTAGTCCTTAGTGGAACACCAGATCTAGTGCAAGAGATAAGGGTGTTGGGGCCACTTGGCAATAGTGATCATAGCATGATCGCCTTTGATTTAATTAGTGGAAGAGGGATAGTACGGAAATCCACAGTACTACCTTTTAACTTTCGAAAGGGGGACTATGATAAAATGGGGAAAATAGTTAAGAAAAAGCTAAAAGGAACAGTTGCAAAGGTTAAAGACTTACATCAAGCTTGGGTGTTGTTGAAAAATACTATCTTGGAAGCCCAGACCAGCTGTATTCCATGCTTTAAGTAAAGTGGAAGGAAGTCCAAAAAACTGCCAGCATGGTTTAAAGGTGAGGTCAGAGAGGCTGTTGTTGCCAAAAAAGCATCTTTCAGGAAATGGAAAAAAGAGCCAAACGACGAAACCTGGAAACAGCACAAGCACTGGCAGGTCAAATGCAAGGCATTGATAAAGAAGGCAAAGGGAGAATTTGAGAAGAAGTTTGCTGCGGAAGCAAAAACGTGAAATAAAGATTTTTTCAAGTACATTCGTAGCAAAAAACCTGTGAGAGAGTCGGTTGGACCATTAGATGATAGAGGAGTTAAAGGGGCACTAAGAGGCGACAGGGCGATAGCGGAGAGACTGAATGAATTCTTTGGTTTGGTCTTTACTGAGGAAGATGTAGGGATGTTACCCATGACTGAAGTGGTATTTAAAGGTCCGGAAGAATTGAAGGAAATATCAATACATCGGGAAGATGTATTACAACTATTAGATAAACTGAAGAGTAGCAAATCACCTGGGCCAGATGGTATACATCCAAGGGTGTTGAAAGAACTGAAATATGAGATTGCAGACCTGCTATTAGTAATCTGTGAACTATCATTAAAATCATCTCTAATACCTGAAGATTGGAGGATCGCCAATGTAACACCAATTTTTAAAAAGGGTTCCAGGGGTGATCCGGGAAACTACAGACCGGTGAGCCTCACGTCAGTACTGGGAAAAATGGTAGAAACCATCATAAAGAATAAAATTACTCAGCATGTAGATAGTCATGGCCTAATGGGAGACAGCCAACATGGCTTTAGACAAGGAAGATCTTGTCTTACTAATCTGTTATGTTTTTTTGAAAGTGTGAAATAAACAGATGGACAAAGGTGAGTCAGTTGATATAGTGTATCTGGACTTTCAGAAAGCCTTTGACAAGGTCCCTCATCAGAGACTTTTGGCAAAACTAAAGAGTCATGGGATAGGAGGCAGTGTACTACTGTGGATCAGGAACTGGTTAAAAGATAGAAAGCAGAGAGTTGGGCTGAATGGCCAATTTTCCCAATGGAGAAAGGTGAATAGTGGTGTACCCCAGGGATCTGTGCTGGGTCTGCTGCTTTTTGACATATTCATAAATGACCTGGAATGTGGAATAATGAGTGAGGTTAACAAATTTGCAGATGACACAAAACTAAAGTTGTTAAAACCCAAGAGGATTGTGGAAAATTGCAAGAGCATCTTGATAAATTGGAAGACTGGGCATTCAAATGGCAGATGAAATTTAATGTGGACAAGTGCAAAGTTATGCACCTAGGGAAGAACAACCCAAACTATGGTTACACAATGCAAGGTTCCACATTAGGAACCACCACCCAGGAAAAAGATTTAGGCGTCATTGTGGATAACATGTTAAAACCCTCGGCCCAGTGTGCAGCGGCAGCCAAGAGAGCAAATAGAGAATGCTAGGTATCATAAGGAAAGGAATGGAAAATAAAACAAAAGATATTATAATGCCTCTATACCGTTCCATGGTGAGACCGCACCTTGAATATTGTGTGCAATTCTGGTCACCCTATCTTAAAAAGGATATAGCGTTATTAGAAAAGATTCAGAGTAGAGCCACCAAAATGGTAAAGGGGATGGAAGGATACTCCTATGAAGAAAGGCTAAAAAGGTTAGGGCTCTTTAACCTGGAAAAGAGACGGCTGAGGGGAGATATGATAGAAGTCTATAAATGAATGAACGGAGTGGAACGGGTAAACGTAGATCGATTGTTTACGTTATCAGAATATAGAAAGACTAGGGGACATGCAATGAAGCTACAGGGTAAACTATTTAAGACTAATAAAAGAAAATATTTTTTCACTCAACGTGTAATCAAACTCTGGAATTTGTTACCTGAGGATGTAGTAAATGCTGTTAGTGTAGCTGGGTTTAAAAAAGGTTTGGACAAGTTCCTGGAGGAAAGGTCCCTAAACCATTATTAAGAAGGGACCCAGGATATCAATGGTTGACCCAGTACAAGCATTGCGGAACCTGTGTCTTTTGGGGAAACTGCTAGGTACGTATGACCTAGATTGGCCACTGTTGGAAACAGGATACTGGGCTTGATGGACCTTGGTCTGACCCAGTATGGCATACCTTATGTTCTTATGTTCATTATTAAAGAGGACCAGGGAAATCTACTGCTTACCCTTGGGAGATAAGCAGCATGGAAATAGTGTACCTTTTTGGGAACCTGACAAGTACTTGTGACCTGGATTGGCCATTGTTTGGAACAGGATACTGGACATGATATACCCTTGGTCTGCTCAGTATGGCATATTTATGTTCTTAGGGAAACTCTTAGGAGCTGAAAGGAGACTATGGGGATCAGCATCCAAAAGTAGTCTCAAAGAGATGAGTTTTTAGCCTGGATTTGAACAGGACCAGAGACGGTGCCTGATGTACTGATTCAGGCCTGATCCCATACAAAGCCCCCTGTATCTTCAGATGTCACATTTGCATCCTATCTTCCACAATTAGGGACGCAGCACCGATTTTCTGCACATATTTGCTTTTCTGATTTGCATTGCCCACCCTCTTGTACTTAGCCCCAATGCTCTAAGCTGTGCAGCCAGTTGTGCCTATTCCCAGTCATCCCCTCTCTGCTCTGAACTAGCCAGTTGCTACTTTCCTGTAGGTGTGATTGGGGTACATTTCTTACTGTCCAAAGTGTTCCTTAGCCCACAGCCACCCTCATAACACATTTGTGACTTTCTTTGCTGGACACACTTTGTAAAGGTGTGCACTGCGCACATGCTGTAGGCTCCGCCGTGGTAAGAACACACACTATTTGCATGTTAGTCTCATGCTACCAGCAGACTGTTGGTAAACAGGCCCCTAGGTTTGCATCTGAGGCAATGGAGGGTTATGTAATTTGCACAAAGCCACAAGGAGCACCAGTGGGGTTCAAATCCTGGTTTCTTTGGTCACTAGGCCACTGTTCTGGCCACTATGCTACTCCTCCTCACCACATTTTCTGCCTTTGTGGAGAGGGGCAAATTTGCCCTTCTCCAGTCCTTCAGGGCCACTCCCAACTCTAAAGTATCATTGAAAATGTCAGACATCAGAGCTGCCAGAACTTTCCTAAATTTCTTCAGTAATCTTGGATATATCCCATTAGGCCCCATCGCTTTGTCTACTTTTAGTTTAGCTAGCTCCTCATGAACACAGTCTTCTGAAATTATTCAAGGTATGCCTCACATCCATTCCTACTGATGTTTGGTTTATGTGGCCCTATTCCTGGCTCTTTAGCTATGAATACAGAACAGAAATATATTTTCTAAAAATTGTTACTTTATCCTCATCAGCTTCAACATATTCCCCCCTTTCATCCTTAAGTCTGACAATATCACTTTTGCACTTCTTCTCTGGTCACTAAAATATTAATTTAATTTAATGACATCACTTATATAATCAAAAAGATGTACGAAGTGGAGAACAGAAAACAGAAAATTCCCATTAACATAAGATCAATAATCATATTATACATTCTTTAAAACATTTTCCAAATAACCAAGTTTTCAATGATTTTTGGAATTGAGAATAATTTGTAAGATCCCCCATCTCAGTTGGCAAGCTGTTCCACAAATTTGGATAAGCTTCTGAAAAACATCTATTCCTAATCCTCATCTGAAAAAAAGAAGAAACAGAATATAGCATCAACAGAAAATGAATAAAGGATTGCAAAGGTCGTGTGGAGGAATATTTCTTCAACCTATTTGAAAATATACAGGCCCAATATTATGAATGACTTTAAATGACTATAAAAGCATGGGACAAACACAGAGGATCTCTAAAGGAAAAAAGGGGACTGTTATAGTTGTTGATATGGAAGGACAGACTAGATAGGCCATGTGGTCTTTTTCTGTCGTCATATTTCTATGTTTCTATGTTTCTATAAATGCAAAACAGAATATCTTGAATTGTACCTGCCTGTCTATTGGTAACCAATGAAGAAATATCAAAGGGGTCACTCTCTCTCTCTCTATGCACTATGAGTAATCATTTTAGCTATTATATTTTGAATCTGTTGTAATTTATGTACTAATTTCTTTGATAATCCCATATATAAAGAATTACAGTAGTCCAGATGGTTTAAAAGTGTCATCTGGACCACTGTCTGAAACGTTTGGGCTCTTAATACTGAACTCGACTCTCTAACTACTTATAACAAGTCTTCTTATGAATGTCTTCCAAATATGAAGCAAAAGTTAATTGTGAGTCAATAATAACTCCCAAACTACATGCCTCATGCGTAACATCAACCATCTGACCTAAAATCTGAATTGATTTAGTATCATCTGGAATAATTTTATCCCAACTCATAAAGTATCTGTTTTATACAAATTCAGTTTCAATTTATTATTATTCAATCAATTTCCCAAGATTCATAGATCCTGACTGAACTGATCCAGCAACTCTTTAAAAGAGTTTTTCATAGAAACAAAAAATTGTACATCATCTAAAAAATGTCTTGTCCCTCCAATTTCCTTTATTGGCTATTTTTTCATCCATTTGCATCTTTGATTTCCTGACTACTTTCCCAGCTTCTCTTAGCTTTTGCAAATATTGTAGCTTGTTCCTCTTTCTGTCATCTCTTGTAATTTATGAAGGCTAACCTCTTTTTTCCTTACTTTTTGCAGCTGCTTCTTTTTACCATAGCAGCCTTCTTTTCCTCTTATTTGTTATTTGTTTTTAAAATATCTCCTTTCAGTTTTGCCCACTGCTTTGCTGCTTCCCCCAGCTTCCCATCCAGCAACTTGAGGTATTCCCCTATCTTGACAAAGTTACTTTTCCTGAAGTCTAGGGTCCTGATTTTTGGAATGAGCCATCTCCACCCATGCCCTAATATTGAACTACACCATCCAGTGATCACTAGATGCCAAATGATCATTCACTATAACATCAGAAACACTCCCTATTCGTAAGCACCAGTTCCAGTTCCACTCGCATGGGTTCTGTTACTAGTTGCCAGAACAGTTCTCCCTATTATACATGAAACATCAGATAATACATTTTGAAAGGCTTAGTCAAGATCTATGTAGATAAAAATAGAGTTATGTGGGTAGAATGATTAAATCCAAATAAGTAGATGTAAATACTCTCACAGTGTGTATAATTTTAGCCAGTGCATTTTTCCAGGGTTCTTTCATTAATACATGAGGACCATGAGTCAGTTTTAGCAGGCAATAGAAAAAGGTGCCAGTACTCCATATCACCCCAAACCCCCTCAAAAAAAATCCCTGATTATAGCTCAATTTAAAAGAGGCATCCTGATTAAGATGGCGGCTTAGGGAAGGATGGTTAAAGGAGAGCACCATAATTTGTAAGATACCCTCTTTATAAATTATTTTGTTTCATCTCCTTGTTTAAATTTATGGGGAGATGGTTTAGTAAATGCAAGGGGATTGTTTGGCAGAAGTCTTCCCCAATTATGAAGCAGTCTCTCTTGAAACAAATCTTGATGCCAGACCTACTTGCTGCTGACACCCTGCAGATATCAGTAACAATTTCTGCTACTGGACACGGTGGAGTCACGGTCCTCTCGCTGGAGTTAGAAATATTATTGAGGGCCCAATGGTCCTATTCTGCCTATGTCTCCTGATCTGAATTGGCGAGGAGTGCATGCCCCAGAGATGGGAGGGGGTGATTCCCCCCGGAACAAGGTTGAGGATGATGCACTTCACCCAAGGTTCACGGAGATGATGTTGGGATTGCATTCATCCATACAAGGAGTGTCAGCAGTAGAAAGGCAGCCTGTACCTGGGATAAAAGGGGGGAGGGAATGCCCAGCAATAGAATGCTAAGCAGCGGCTCTGATGGTGGGGATGTACATTCCGGAAGTATTGGGGTTCATAGCTCTTTTGCAGCAGAGGGTTCCTGCTATAAACCCAACCACTATAACTCTTGAAAATATTTGGAATTGTATGTCCATGTTGGAGAATATTGTACCCTTTTTTGTTTTACTTACTTTAGATATCTACTCTAAGATGGTTTTGCAGGATAATAGTGTGAAGAATCAGAACTCCAAGAATGAATAATTAGAACATGTATTAGAGCCTGAAACTGGTCTTTGAGTATTGAGGCTTTTTCTCTCTTCTTAATTTTGATTTGATCTTCTTTTCCTTTTAAGTTAGGGCAAAAAGGAAGGAAAATCTTCATCATCTTATTCTGAAACTTGTCAGTCTTCTATTTTACCTTTCTTTGTAAAAAGGGAGACAGCTGGGGATTATATCAGGACCCCAAGGATTGTTTCCTGTTGCGGGTTCCTCGTCCCCTGTGGGTGGCCTGACCCTGAAGTTATTCAATAATTGAAGGAGCCTAAGGGGTATGTTTACTAAGCAGTCTTAACATGCGCCTGGTGATAGTGTGCAGGCTGCCATAAAAGGAGTGGGCGTTTCGGTCTTAACGTAGCAAAATGGAATTATCGCACGATAACGTGCGCTGCGCACATTATCGGGTGAGACGCCGCTAAGCACGTCAACGCGCGGTAATCCTAAGTAGGCGCGCTGACATCTGAACACAGAAAAAGAGGTGTAACACAATGGTTAATACACTGACCGATGGTAGCAGGGACATGAGTTCAATCCCCCAGTATGCCTAATGAACAGGTCTGGCTGAGGCATCTCCCTTTATGTTTAAGTAGTGCTGTTTGAGGCATTGTAGTTTTATTTTGATTACTGCTGCCAGCAAACACACCCTCACAGTGGCGTAACCTAAGGTGCCGCATAAAGCACCCTATAAGGCACTCCAGAGGGTACATTATAAAGTGCACTCTCCGCCAAGGCACCCTACAGTGTCCTCTATAGGACACCTTATAGGGCACCTTATAAGGCGCCTTATAGGGTGCCCTATAAGGCGCCCCATAAGGCACCTTTTGGGGTGCCCTATAAGGTGCCTTATGGGGTGCCTTATGAGGCACCTTAAGGTTACAGTACTCTGAGGGTGTTTTTGCTGGCAGCACTAATGTACATTAAAAGTAGACAATGCCTTGGACAGCCCTATCAAATAACCCCACTGTGGGATAGAACCCATGACCTCTGGCTCCACAGGCGTGAAGTAACCAGTGGGCTACAGTTCTACGGCTGCTAACAAACCCCTGGCTGGCTATAGAAGGACTGCATGTCACCACACAAACAGTCTGCTGTGGCTACCAGGATAGGGGCAACCCACCCGTACCCATGATGCACAGCACATGCATATCAGCAGTCTACAGATGATCACAAGATGGGGTATGCACCCCACAGCACCTCAGTGCTAGCAGTGTGGGCTGAGGAAGGTGTTATCAGCCACCACACACTGGATAGACAGACACACACTCCCCACACCTATGCCAGCATTGTGCAACTATAGAGGTGTTTGGCAGCCCTGGCCACCGCACCAGTCCAGGGCACAGTGCAGGCATGGCTATGGAACGCAAAACTGTTGGGGTCACACCCCAGGCTGGTAAACACTGTCAGTCACCAGACCTGAAGCACACTCCACAGACATCAGAAAGGTTGCTTTGATGCAGCTCAATCAGCAAATTGTGCTTAACTTAGGAATTGCTATCTGCCAGTAATCATAACAACCTTTTGATAGCTGTGTACCGTATTCCCAGGTTTAGGGTGGCATTGCTAAGGTATGCAAGTGCTAGTATTGGGAGATGCACGCAGGGCCCAACATCCTGCCTCTCCAGGAGGCATTGAATAATGGAGCCTGTGGGTGCGGGTGTGTCTGCCCCTGTTGGCCGCTACTTTAGGGCAGAGGCTCCCAACTCCAGTCCTGGTGGGCCAAACACTGTTCGGGTTTTCATGCTGTCCCTACTGAATATGCATGTGATACATCTGCATACCATAGGGGCGGCCCATAGAAATGCAGCACAGGCATCTTTATTAGAGGCAGCATGGAACCTGAATGGTGTTTGGCCCTCCAGGACTGCATTTGGGAGACTCTGCTCTATGTAATGCGCATGTTTATGGTGTCTGTGCTCTGTAGGGTAAAATGTAGGTGTTTTGGGCATGTTTACATCATCTGCAATAAAGGTTCTTTCTGTATTAGCACGTTTTAGTAGTGGGTAAAATATGGGGACTGGGTTGGCAGGAACCACAGCTGGGACTTGAACCTGTGACCTTCTGCTCCTGAACACACTGGCTGTGTGCACTGTACCGCTGTGTTGCCACAGTGACAGTGCATTCCCTGGTGATACCACGACTGTTCGTCAGACAGGGCCTGTCTATTGCAATGCATGGCACCCACCTTCACAGGGCTAGGCCATGGTCTGCTCTGGGCAGCTGCCACTGCCCCCTCCACCACCAGTATCCCTCTGCCACCATGCTGACATGCCTGTCTGCTGGTGGTGCTGGTGGTGCGCAGTCTCAGGCCATCCAGTGTGCGGGTAGGCGGCTGCTTATGGTGTGGGTTCTGGGTTAGGGGTGCCTGCATAGCTGTCCACGCTTTCCCGCAGCACCGCCTGCCAATGTTCTGTGCCCTTGGAGGTACCTGCTGGGTACTATCTCCTGTGACACTGTGGGAAGCACACTCGTGCCCATATTGGGCCTTCATCAGTTGCTGCTCTACTGTTTCAGCATTCCTATGGGCCACTTAGGCATAACCCTAGTCCCCACTGTGGCCCAGCTGCACCACAGCATGTGCCACCTGCAGCCCTCTGTGTCCCCTTTTCCAGCATCTGTCCAGTTGCCCATTCTGACATTCCACCCTGCTGTTGCGGAACATGTACATGCCATAGGAAACCTGTCCAACAGAAAGGGAAAACCCTGATCAGCCCTATTTCATTGTGGGATCATTCACCTTGTATGGAGACAGAGCATAGACCCTTCCAAAATTAATATTATTTTTTTGGAGCTTTCTCGGGAGTGTTTTTTGATGTTTCCCATTAATATCACTATTGGCCAGCTTGGTTATGTTTTTTTTACATTTTCTTTTGGTCATTTTCAATGTTTATTTGCCCTTTTGTTCTGTGCACATGTATCACACGTATCACATTTTGTAGGTTTCCCTGGTTTTGCTGTACATTGCTGACGGAAATGGTTTCTTTTCCCTTTAAATCAGCTTTAACGCCAGGGTTTCACTGGCGTTAGTTTTCAGCCCTGGATTTCACAGCGATAGTGTGTGGGGAGCCTCTCCCCTCCCACTCTCTGCCCATTGACCCTCTCTCTCCGCCCCTGGGGAGCCTTCCTCTGCCCTCCGGGAGCCTTTCTCCACCCTCAGCACTCATTTGCGCCATTGCACGCGTTATCGCGCGCTAAGGTACCTCTGCGCCCAATAATGCGCCATTTTTGCGTGATAAGGTACCTTATCACGCGATAACGTCGCCTGGCGCACATTAAGATGGTTTAGTAAACATACCCCTAAGAGAATCCTTTTATTTGAATGACAGTTACCTGGTTCAGATAAATCTTTTCCATGTCTCTATGCCGAAGACTTTACAGCTTGCCTGTTCTGTTTTTGATGAGGAGTTGCTGTCTGCTGTGAATAAGTCTGAGTGTTCCTGAGATTACCAGTTTTGTCACCCCAGGATGAGGTCATTGGGGGATGTCTGAACTGCAAATTGCAAGGATAGCACTCTGACTCTGCATTATACAACTGTTCAATTTGGAAATAAATCTTCTTGGTTTGGAAATATTCTTTTGGTTAAGGATTTGGATGCCGATTTATGTGATGTTTTAAAAAGCTGATTCTGTTTGTTAAGCTTTTGGACAATGCTAATGATTCAAAAGTTGTGGCTAATTTGAAGGCAAACGCTGGAGGTAAAATCTCTGATACTGAAAATTTACCATGTTCTTAGGGGCATCTTCAGTTTCAGCGAATCAGCAATCTGACCTCATTGCAGTTCTGATGCAAGCTTTTGCTATATTATATTCAGTTTTCTTAGCCCGATTCTGGGATGTGGGTTGCGGGACGTGCAGCCCGCACGCCATCCATGCGCGATTCCCCTTCCGGCTCTCCTCATACATCCTGAGCATCAGGACAGGGAGAGCTGTCAGGGGTGGGGGTGGGAGGGGTGGGATCAGCTCAGAGCGAGGATGGGCCAGCCCGGCAGGACGTACTGGGCCAATTCAGGTGACGGACCTGTATATCCTGATGGGCTCATGGGGACGTGCTGCTTATTCCACCTCAAAGGTAGAATAAGTAGCAAAAAACTGGTGATTGGGCCCTGGGATCCCCCCCCCTCCACCAGGACAGGGTGCGAGGAAGGTCCCTGCCACCCGATCCCGGCCACGGCAGGCCAGCCGTGGGTCTGGCAGTGGGAAAAAGGGGACCGAGCTTCGAGAGATGGGGATGCTGCAGGGAGGACATCCTCGCAGGTGGTCAGGGGCACGCTGGGACATCCTTGGGCCCAATTCTGGTTACTGCTAGAACATTTTCTTCCCATGGTCCTAATCGAGTCCAAATGGACCCATCTTGCTTGGGGCCATCCAGATGGCCCAGATGTGCCCCTAACCTGAATCAGACTCAGTATGCTTTAAAATTTGAGAAGAGAATTTGGTATTGTCAGAGAAGAGTTTCTAAACTTGAAGATTCTATTGAATCTAAGGTTATTTCAATGCAAGAATCTTCTGATATGTTGATAAAGTCAGTTAAGCATTGTTCATAAGATTGAGAATATGGAAAACTCTTTGAAAAGAATGACTATCATGCTCCCTAATTTTCCTTGTATTTTCAATATTTTCTCAAAAGATATGTTTATTAGATTTTTGAAGGAGGTTTTAGAAGTGTCAGGCTCTGTTTTACCTCCTATACCTCTGCCAACTACTTGCCTAATTTGAAGTCCCAAACTGTCACTCAGTGGAATGCTTCTGAAAAGTTGGAAGCAAACTCTGAACATTCAGATTGGAACTTGGAAATTTTGGGGTATATTTACTAAACCGTCTTAATGTGGGCCCGGCGAAGTTATCGGGCGAGAAGGTACCTTATCGCCTGATGAAGGCGCGTTACTGGGCGATAAGGTACCTTATCACGCGATAACACGCGCAGCGTGCAAACGAGCGCTGAAGGCGGAGAAAGGCTCCCCCATAGACGGAGGAGGCTCCCCAGGGGCGGAGAGAGAGGGTCAATGGGCAGAGAGTGGGAGGGAAGAGGCTCCCCGCACACTAACGCTGTGAATCCGAGGCTCAAAACTAACGCCAGTGAAACCCTGGCGTTAGAGCCAATTTAAAGGGAAAAGAAACCATTTCCGTCAGCAATGTACAGCAAAACCAGGGAAACCTACAAAAAGTGATAAGTGTGGTACATGTGCATGGAACAAAAGGGCAAATAAACATTGAAAATGAACTGAAGAAAATGTAAAAAAAAAACATAACCAAGCTGGGAAATAGTGATATCAATGGAAACATCAAAAGCACTCCCAAGAAAGCTCCAAAAAAAAGATATGAATTTTGGAAGGTTCTAATGCTCCGTCCCCATACAAGGTGAATGAGTCCACAGTGAAATTGCGCTGAGCAGGATTTCTGACTCCATTGACCAGGTTTCCTTATGGCATGCACATTTTCCGCAATAGCAGGTGGGCATGTCGGAATGGGCAACTGGACATATGATGTAAAAGGGGACAAAGAGGTCTGCAGGCGGCACATTCTGTGTTGCAGCTGGGCCACAGAGCGGACTAGTGAGATGACTAGGTGGCCCATAGTAATGAAGAAACAGTATAGCAGCCAGACAGCAACTGCTGATGGCCCAACATGGGCACAAGTGTGCTTCCCACAGTGTCACAGGGGATAGTACCCAGCAGGTACCCCCAAGGGCACAGAACATTGGCATGCGGTGCTGGGGGGAAGCATGAACAGCTATGCAGGCACCCCTACCCCAGAACCCACACCATAGGCAGCCACCTACCCGCACACTGGATGGCGTGAGTCTGTGCTCCACCAGTACCACCAGCAGAAGGGCATGTCAGCATGGTGGCAGAGGGATACTGGTGGTGGAGGGGCAGTGGCAGCTGCCCAAAGCAGACCCTGGCCTAGCCCTGTGTAGGTGGGTGCCATGCACTGCAACAGACAGGCCCTGTCTGATGAACAGTCATGGTATCACCAGGGAATGCACTGTCTCTGTGGCAACCTGGTGGTGCAGTGCACACAACCACTGTGTTCCAAAGCAGAAGGTCATAGGTTCAAGTCCCAGCTGTGGTTCCTGCCAACCCAGTACCCATTTTTACCCACTGCTAATACAGACAGAACCTTTATTGCAGATGACGTAAACATGCCCAAAACACCTACATTTTACCCTACAGAGCACAGACACCATAAACATGCGCATTACCTAGAGCAGAGTCTCCCAAATGCAGTCCTGGAGGGCCAAACACCATTCAGGTTCCATGCTGCCTCTAATAAAGATGCCTGTGCTGCATTTCTATGCACTGCCCCCATGGTATGCAGATGTATCTCATGCATGTTCATGAGGGACAGCATGAAAACCCGAACAGTGTTTGGCACACCAGGACTGGAGTTGGAAACCTCTGCTCTAAAGCAGCGGCCAACAGGGGCAGACACACCCGCACCCACAGGCTCCATTATCCAATGCCTCCTGGAGAGTCAGGATGTTGGGCCCTGCATGCATCTCCCAATACTAGCACTTGCATACCTTAGCAATGCCACCCTAAACCTGGGAATACGGTACACAGCTATCAAAAGGTTGCTATGATTACTGGCAGATAGCAATTCCGAAGTTAAGTACAATTTTTCTGATTGAGCTGCATCATAGCAACCTTTCTGATGTCTGTGGAGTGTGCTACAGGTCTTTGTCTGACAGTGTTTACCACCCTGGGGAGTGACCCCAACAGCATTGTGTACCATAGCCATGCCTGCACTGTGCCCAGGACTGGTGCGGTGGCCAGGGCTGCCAAACAGCTCTATAGTTGCACAATGCTGGCATAGGTGTGGGGAGTGTGTGTCTGTCTATCCATTGTGTGGTGGCTGCCAACATCCTCCACAGCCCACACTGCCAGCACTGTTGCCAGTATTGGCCTGCCAATGTGCATAATGAGGAGCAAGGTACCATGGGTATAGCCTGGACAGGGTGGCCTGGCCAGGATGCATCTGCATAGGGCAATGGCTCGGACACTGTAGTGCCCGGCCACCACCTGCACGGACAGGGTGGCCACAGCATGTCCTGCTGGGAGGTCACTCTCACCCTGACTGAGCAGTGACCACGGCATGGCTAGGTTCCCCCATAGTGCTATATAGTATTTTTCTCATGTGATATTTATGGGTTCTCTTTTGGGGTCCACTCACTGTTTTATCTGTTTGGTGTGTATGCTGACATCCCAGTTCTGGGTACATGCATCTCCTCCAGGAACATGCACTATAGACTAGCTAGCAGACTGTCTGCAGTTAGTATGTGTCTGGCTGGAAGAACCTTGCAGGGTGCAGTTGCTGGAGGCTTGCTGCTGGAGAATGTCAGATGGTGGGGTGGCGGCAGCTGAGCATTTCCAGGCCTTCTGTCTGTCTGCCTTGCCTTATGGATGTGTACAGATCTGCATTGACTGCCCTGTAGGGTGTCTATTCCTGAGCAGGACTGGGGTTGATGGTCCACTCTACTGCCACCATTGCAGGGAGGTAGAGGGTGGGTTGGGTGGTGGTACATAATCCGCCTATGGGTCCAAACACCCCCCTCCCCCTCCCCCTCCCCCTCCCCCTCCCCTACATCATGTGACCATGGCACCAACAAAGGATATGTACTATTCTGGGTGCATCATAGCCCATAAGGGCTAGACATGACTGAGAAATACAGAAGTATCCTAGGTGTGTCTGCAGGAAGTCCCTATCACACACACTAGCACGATGGGAAACCTGCAGCATGGCCTATTTCAGCCATGAAAGGTGGTGTGGACCTGGTGCTGGGTGCCCCACCTCACCCTCAGGGTGAGCACAGTACCCGCACAATGTGACGGTCCTGTAGCTACTCTGTGCCAGTAACACACACGGTCAGTACCCCCTACCAGGCTGAGGTACTTTGGGGATGCTTCACGGTCAGTTCCCCCTACCAGACTGAGGTGCTGTGGGGGTGCATACCCCATCTTGTGATCATCTGTAGACTGCTGATTTGCATGTGCAGTGCATCATGGGGTACGGTATGGGATGGGTTGACCCTATCCTGGTAACCACAGCAGACAGTTTGTGTGGTGACCTACAGTCCTTCTGTAGCCAACCAGGGGGTTGTTAGCATTTATAGAGCTGTAGCCCACTGGATACCTCACTGCTTGTAGAGCCAGAGGTCATGAGTTTCAACCCACAGTTGGGTTATTTGATAGGGCTATCCGAGGCATTATCTGTTTTTAATGTACATTAGTGCTGCCATCAAAAACACCCTCAGAGTACTGTAACCTTAAGGTGCCTCATAAGGCACCTTATAGGGCCCTTATAAAGCACCTTATAAGGTCCTTATAAGGTGTCCCATAGGGGACATCATAGGGTGCCATTGGTGGACAGTGCACTTTATAATGTGCCATATGGATTCCCTACAGGGTGCCTTATGCGGCAGCTTAGGGTTACAGCACTGTGAGGGTGTGTTTTCTGGCAGCACTAATTAAAAATAAAAATAAAATGCCTCACAAAGCACTGCTTACATGTAAAGGTTGCTGCCTCAGCCAGCCTTATTCATTATGTGCACTGGAGATCAAACCCATAACCCCTGTACCATCAGTCAGTGGATTAACCACTGTGCTACACCTCTGCTGCTGTGTTGGCACATCAGCACACCTACTTAAGAGTAACGCGCGTCAATGTGGCACGCCTCCTTCTATTGTGTGATAATATGCGTCACGCAACTTATTGCGTGATTGCTACATTTAGACCGGAATGCCCACTCTCCTTATGGCATCCTGCACATTATTGCTGGGTGCACATTAAAGATGGTTTAGTAACATACCCCCTAGTGTAACTGTTTAGCTAGCCCTTGCTGTGTAAAAAGGCATAGCACACTGGTTAATGCAATGCCCCAAGAGTCAGTGGTGATGGGTTTGAGACCCAAGTGTGGCAACAACCAAAGAAATGCAGAATACAACAAATTGTGTTTTAAAAGTCACATACATCAATGCCAATGTGTGTCTGCAGCATAGATCTTTATATATAGTGGCTGGACACCATATCCTGTGTACCAGCTGTGGCATAGGCACGGGCACATTGCTAGTGCGCCTCAATGATGTGCACATTGCTGCACGCATGCGTACATGCGTCGGTGCGCAAGGCATTGGTGAAAATGGCCACCCACTCACGGAAGCCAGTCTTCACCAGAAGGGAGCTCTGGCAACTGGCAGGACTTATCTGCACCAGGCAAGCAGAAGCTTTTCCCAGGGTCCTCCAAGCGGCAGGACCTGGGGAGAGTCAGGAGGGCCTGGGATGCGTGACACGGCGCTACAAACCGTGTGGCTGACTACCCAGTGAGGTAAGTGTATGGGGACAGGTCAGTATATCCATATTCCAGTGTCGATTGTAGCTGTGCATGCTGCTGTGTGTAGGTAGTCTATCTCATTTATGTTTGTTAGTTAAACCCACGTGATATACCATCTACATATCACATCAGAGTGGTGTGCCCTATCCCCAGGAAGCTAAGGACCTGCTCACAGAGTACCAGATGTCATCCTGGTGTTATGGCAGCTGCTGCTGTTGATGTGTTCAAATACACCGTAACACAAGGAGCCCATAGATCTGCCTAAAGAGGTTTTGTAAACATCATGCTGATATGGTAGGTTCCACATTTGCAGGGTCACACATCTGCCCTACTCCTAGGGGTCCTGAGATGTGCTCCAAAGGGTCTGTCAGTCCCCCTGGTGATATGGGTTGTGTGTGCCTTTGCAGTTTAAAAACATCCTCCCTATCCCCAGGAGTCCTGAGGACCCATCAAAGTGGGTTCCCAGTCACCCTGGTGTTATGGTTGTGTGAGACTTTGCATTTTAAACCCCACCCTACCCCCAGGAGTCCTGAGGGCCCATCAAGTGGGTTCCCAGTCACCCTGGTGATATAGGGTTGTGGTGTGCCTTTGCAGTTTAAAACATCCTCCCTATCCCCAGGAGTCCTGAGAGCCCATCAAAGTGGGTTCCCAGTCCCCTGGTGATATGGTTGTGTGTGCCTTTGCAGTTTTAAAACATCCTCCCCACCCCCAGGACCCCTGAGGGCCCATCAAAGTGGGCTGTCAGTCACCCTGGTGTTAATGGGTGTGTATGACTTTGCATTTTAAAACATTCTCACCACCCCCAGGAGTCCTGAGGGCCCATCAAAGTGGGTTCCCAGTCACCCTGGTGATATGGGTGTGTGTGCCTTTGCAGTTTAAAACATCCTCCCCACCCCCAGGACCCCTGAGGGCCCATCAAAGTGGGTTCCCAGTCACCCTGGTGTTATGGGTGTGTGTGCCTTTGCAGTTTAAAACATCCTCCCTACCCCCAGGAGTCCTGAGGGCCCATCAAAGTGGGCTGCCAGTCACCCTGGTGATATGGTGTATGTTGCTGGATGATGTGTGCCAGGACATCCCACCCCCTGGAGGCCTGAGACCTGATTGCAACGGTGGGTATGTCATCCAGAATATTGTGTTAGGTTATTGGGTAGGTTTCCTAGTCTGTGAGGCCCACACCTCATTACACACGTCTGTGATGTATCCAGATGGTATGGTAGGGGCAGCTGTGGATGTGCTTAACAGCACCCCACCCACATGAGCTATGAGATCTGATTATGAAGGCCTGTAACACTGCCATATATCCAGAACTGTACGCTAATTCAGGTCACACATCTGCCCAATCACCAGGATTTCCGCACATGATTGCAGAGGAACATTACCAAATGCTGTTGTACAGATACATGCACCTGTCGGGGTTGTACAGCACTGCCTGAACCCCGGACAGGAGCACAGATGTCAATAGGCTATTCCGGTGTGTTGGCCCCGGCCCCTGTTGTTGCCAGCCACAACTGCCCTACTCACACAAGGCCGTAGACATGGCCATAGAGGTATAGTAGAAAGCCAAATGGCCCCTGGCAAGGTGCATAGGGCCACCCACCCTCCGCTCCATGTATGGACACATCACCCATGCGTGTTAGGATATCATGTTGCCATTGGGGTTGCGTTGGATGATGTGTGTAGGTCAGGAAAAAACGAATGTGTTTGCCAGACCACATAGGGGGTTGGGGGGGTTCCCTGGACACCAGCATAGCCAAACCACACGTGGCATGGTGCTGCCATGTCATGATGCAGGGAGAGCATAGGAACACGGAATGGGTGTGTCCAGGGTGCTACGCACAGTACACATAGGTGTCACTGCACACATGCCCAGACCCACAGCCACACATGCAGGTGGCACTGGCAACAGTTAGTACATGACACAATGAGCAGCGAAGCAGGAGCAGCATGATGCTGGCCACAGAGATGTTTGATTTGTGTTGGCCACCCACCCGAGATATACAGTCACTGATGCTCCCACCCATTGCTCCCCCCTTCCCCCCAGGTAGAAGACCTAAGAAAAAAGGGACGGGAGTTAAGGCTGCACCACTCTGATTACCTCGCCCGCCTCCAGAGGGGGGCGATGGCACAAAGTAGAGGTGAGTTTTGAGGCCTTTGCAGCTCAGTAAACAATGTCACAATGGCCCACTAGCCTGTGTGGTGCCTAAATATGTACATGTGTTATGTGACTCACATGATAGTGTGGCTAATGACTGTCATCCTCCACAGAGGGTGATGCTGCTGGTGAGGGCCCCTCCACATCTGGACAGTCCCTGAGGCGCCCCACTGCCCACCGTATTACAGAGGAGGAGGAGGAAGGGGCAGAGGAGGAGGAGGAGGCGGCGCTGGACACAGAGGAGGGGGATGATAGGGACATGGAGGGAGAGGGTGTGGGTGATGTTTTGGGGGGAGGAGGAGGGGGGATTGCGGAGGGTGTGGTGGGTGGGGGGGAGGTGGAGTGTTGAGTGGGGGGAGGGTGACAGAGAACACAGGGCATTGTGGGTCCCTGCCAGCCACTGCATGTGGTTCCTGGTGATGGATGGCTGCATGTTGAAACGCCATCCAGGATCACACACAGGTTACATGCACATGCCAGCACACAGACACCTCCCATATTGGTGACAATACTAATTTAACATGTAAATAGTTACCCTGTAAATAGTTACCCCGGTTATCCTATGTTTTTTTTCCCTGTTCTATGTAAAACTCAATGTTGCTTGTATGCATTGTAGTATGTTTTGTTCGATGTACACCGCGCTGATTGTAATAGCGCGGTATAGAAGAAATGTTAAATAAAATAAATAAAAATAAATAATAAAATGTGTGTGTGTGGTGGCAGGTGTGTGCACGACCTGTATGTGTCTTGGATGGCATGGAGCAATGCCTCCATTACCTTGAACATACTAACCGGTGACTGGCAGGGTCCATTCTGTGGATGGGCTCCGAGATGGAGCATCTGTCCGGTCAGTGCCCATCCCCAGAAGGGCGTCCCAGGAGCATCTGATGGCCCCTGTGATGCCCACACACGTGCCATGTGCTGTCCTGTGTTCCGTGACCTGACACCTGGGTCATCATGACCTCCACTGTGCACTGTTCTGGATGTGACACTGGGCGTGATGGACCCTGCTTTGACACAGTATGACAAATCCATATGTTTATATGTAAATACTCATGTAATATTGTTTTCATGCATTTGTTAATACAATTTGTTATAAAACATCCCAATGGTCATGTGTCGCCCTTACAGACAGACTATGGATGTATGCATGGGACATGTGTGTAGATAGGTATGTGTATGCAAGGTAGACATGGGTATCATACATGGAGCGTCTCCACATGCAGTTGTGGGGGCTGGCCATGTGCGTAGGCATGTGAGTCCAAGGTTGACCCTGAGATGTGGCAATGAGGAGCCTGTCCTAGGATACCTAGTCACATGCATGCTGTGTGCAGTGTGGGGGAACCATATCTGATGCACCATGCTTGTGTGCCAATAGTGGAACTGGAAAATAGATATGTCTTTGCATGGAGGTTAAGATGTACTGCTGAACACAGGAGCTGCTCAGAGGGATAGCTGTTGAGGGCGGCCTGGGACAATGCATGTCACAGGGATGGGCGGTGGGTGACCATAAGCGCGTGCAAAGGATGAACAGCTGGCCTACGCAAGCCACACTTGTCTGCCTGTGCCGCATGGGAGCCTATGTGGGAGGGCAGCCACGTAGGCCATGGTGCGGGCAGCGGGAATGGTCACACATGTCTGGCCAATGTTGGGGGGGTATATGGGGTGGGAGACGGTGCCAGATCCCAACACCAGATGTGTACCATCATTAAATTAGCCCTGTGCAACGGGAGGGTGGGTAGACCCCCATGCTGAGGTTCGGGGGCTGGGACCTGCCACAGTCCATGACACACAGGGCATGTTATAACCTTTGTGCGCAGATAACTGCCATTACAGACACCCCACCACTGAGGGGCATGGGTGTGGGTCATGTGGGCAGGGAGACAACATGCGGTGCAGGCTACATAGGGAACCCCAGAGCCACACATTGGAAACAAACACATAGGATGTATAGGTTCATGATGGTTTATTTCACCCCCTCACATCCTGCATGGACGCCCATGCCGCCCACGGCCCAACCCACCCCTGTAGTGGCTCAGGTGCTGTAGCCTCTGGTGCCGGTGCTGGCGCTGGCTGCTACATCCGGGCTGCTATGTCCTCGAGTGCACCCACAATTCGGAGGAGCACCCCTGCACTGATCTCATTTGTGGCCCGCGGTTGTTGAAGTTCCTGGGTGTTTGCAACCAGATCAAGGTGTATTTGCAGGAGAGCCTGCCGAGTGCCTGTGGGTGGGACACAAGGTGATATGTGAGATTCCTCTCCAGTAGCCAACCGTCACACATACACATGTCACGCATATCCCACCAGATCAGTCTGCAGAACATTCATGCATGCCACAACTAGCAATGCATGACCATGGTTAGACCTGTGTGTCCCACGAGCCATTCTGATGCCTGAAAGGGGTCCTGATGAGGGGTCATGGGACTCACAGAGCTCACACATGGCAGTGTGGCAGGTAAATCTGTTGATGCTTGATCTGCACACTGGTTGTCTGAGATAGGTCAGGTGACGTGAGGGGTCAATGCACACATATACATATATCTGGGGTTCACTGCTCTCTACAATGCTGGTGCACAGTGCAGATCATGTTGACAGACTATGCTGCATGACAATACCCATGGAGGGGTGTCTGTCGGGCAGGGTGTCTGGGTGGCCTGTTATCAGTGGTTCCCGCTGTCTGATCACCTGGGGTATATGGCCGTGCACAGTATGTGTGTGTCTGAGCCCCTCAAACATGCTGTCACTTGACAAACCATCCGACAGGAGGGTGGAACACACCTGGCACATGACACCCCTCCCCCAACATTATAAACAATCTGCTATGTTGTCATCATCCATTCCCCTTGTGGATGTTGCCAACACACCCATGGGGATCAGTGTGTATGATGTTACCCACCTTCAGCATCGCGCCATGCTGAGGCACTGTGGGCCCTCAGCTCCACAAGTATCGTGGCCATGGATGTGGGTGCTGCAGCTGCTGAGCCTGGTGCCTGCATGGGGTGGTGGCTGCCCTCACTTTTAGCAGGCATGCCAGCCTGTGCGGTGCTGACATCATCCCCCAATGTGGCACTTTCATGGATGGCCATGTCCTGTGCCTCTGGCACCTCAAAGTTGGCCGGTGTCTGTTCCCCATCGCTTGTGTCTCCCGATACTGCGGCCTCTGGTTCCTCCATACCCTGAGGCCCTGCCACATGCTCCTCCTCAGGTGCCTCCATGATACTGTAGTCACCTGGGTTGTGGAAAAGCATACACAGCACAGATAGTTTTTCACAGTCCACCTATGTACACGTGTAGTACATCCACCCCACAATCGATGTGTGCTTGGGGGTGCCCTGTACGTGTGCTGCATAGATACTACTACACCTCAAACTACTACTATTAAGCAACTATAGGGCACTGCCAAGCACACGCATCACTGTGAATATAGTATGACAAACAGACATTCCCTGATCAGCGGGCGTGATCATCTTAACAGAGATTCCGTGTTTCCCTGAAAATAAGACCTATCCTGAAAATAAGACCTAGCACGTTTTTCTGAGATTCCCATAATATAAGCCCTACCCCGAAAATAAGACCTAGTGCAGATCATGTCTGACAGATTTGGTACCTGGGGGGGTCACTGGGGAGGAGTTTTTCTCCTGCTCCACTCCCCGATGCCGATCGGGTGCCGGTGCTGTGCTGCGCACCACTTCCTTCATGCCAAGGGCACTCTCTTTTAAATACAGTTGGTGCTGTTGTGTCCTGATTGGCTTCGGCAGGTGGACCGGGGAGGAGCTTTCCCTCCTACTCCACTCCCCGATGCCGATCGGGTGCCGGTGTTGAGCTGCGGCCTCTTCCTTTGCGCTAAGGGTGCTCTGCTCTTTTGAAGATGGTGCTGTTGTGGCCTGATTGGCTTCGGCGGGCGGACCAGGGAGGAACTTTCCGTCTGCTCCACTCCCCGACGCCGATCGTGTGCCGGTGCTGTGCTGCAGGCCACGTCCATCTGTGTGGGCGGGAGCTGCAACGCCACTCATTCTGTGCTGTCATGCTGTATATGAAAAAAAAAAATAAGCCCTAACCTGAAAATAAGCCCTAGTGCATCTTTTGGAGCAAAAATAAATATAAGACCCGGTCTTATTTTCGGGGAAACACGGTAGCAAGAAAAGGTGTGGGAGGAGGTTTTTAGCAGGAGTGAGGAGACATGTCTAGAGCAGATAGGAAAAGGGATGGTGTTAGAAACACATGTGAGAGGAGGGCAGAAACATAGCAATTAAAAGGGGTGTGATGGGGTACAGTACACCCATGTGCCCCCAGCATAGGCAAATGGTTAAGCTGCAGAAACAGGTATGAGAGGTTGCAAGCAGATGGCTGACTCATAGACAAAGGGGATTGCAGGGATGGGTTGAGAGCATCAAGGTGTACGTTGCATACATACCTGCCTGGGGATGGGCGGTGTCCAGGATCTCTGGCAGCCCCCGCAGGTATATTGGCCCAAGCCGGTCGGCCAGCTCCTGCTCCAGGGGTGTGAGGGTTGGAGTAAAGGGGCCACCCCCACTGGTGCCCATGGCATGTTGCCTCTCGGCAACCATGTGTGCTCGCACACCACATTTGATATCATTGAACTGCTTCCTGAGGCTGTCAAGGTCCCTGGGTGGCCCCCCTGCCTCTGCCACGGCCACCTGCACCTCCTCCCACACCTCTGTGCATGTGGCCACTGTGGTGGTGCTGCTGAGCCGCCCTTAGAGAACCTCATAATTCTCTAGCACACTGGCCAGCAGGATGTGGTTTTCCTGAGTGCCGAACCGCACAGCTCTCCTCCGTTCAGCAGCAGGCACCGGTACCCACCTTCTCTTGGCAGTGGGGGGCCCCTGTGTGGGCTGGGACCCACCCAATGTGCCTGCTGCCACCACTCTAGGTCCACCACTCCCTCCCTGCTGGGTAAGTGGCCGCCCCTCCTCCACCCCAGCCATGTGGTGCTGCTCCAGCACCCTACACTGTTCCCCCTCTCCCTATCAGTCATCCCTGCCCCTACCCCCTGAGCTCCCCTCACACCTACTCGCTGCCCCCCTCCTCTCCCTGCTGTCTGCCTCTCACCTCTCCTGTCTCTTCTGCTGCTCTCCTCTCTCTCTCCTCTGCTTTGCCACACACCTCTCCACCTGCCTCTGTCCTCTCCAACACCTCTCCAACTGCCACTGAATCTCTCCACCAACACTACTTCTCCAAACACTATCTCACCTTCGCTGATACTACATGCCTTCTCTCTCTCCTACACAAACCCCTCAATGTGACCCAGGTGTTTAGGTGTATTTATAGTTTATTTTAGGTAACGCGCATTGTGCATGCGCATTTGCACGGGTGCAGCTGCTGTGCGCATTGCGCATGCGCCGTGCAGACACTGGGGGTGCGTGCACAGGACACGTCAGGCATGTGCTGTGCGCGTGGGGCGTAATGCATGCGCATGCCAAACGCTTATGCACAGCGCATGTGTAATATGGTGTCGCATGGATGCACCTTCCGTGCCCCTGCGGTGCATGTGTAATGCATGCAAATGGCACGCTCGTGTGACTGCGCATGCACAATGCACGCAATGTAAGTAGACCCTTTAAATACACCTGACCAACTCAGTCAGATTGAGGGGTTTGTTTAGGAGACTGAGAGGCCGTGTTGTGTTGGTGAAGCTTGTGGAGAGTCAAAGGAGGGTGTATTGTGTGTATTGCCTGTGTTTGTGAGTGTTGTCTGGATTGTGTGGCTGGCTGTGTGTGTGTGGTGTGAACGGTGTGTGGCTTGGTTAGTGAGGTGAGTGTCTGTGTTTCAGTGTAGTTGAGAGGTTGGACGGGTTGAGTGTATGGCAGCCTTCATGATTGCTGCGGTTGCAGAGGGGGATGAGCAGGGGCTGCGGTTGCCTGATGGGGGAGATGGTGTCGATGGGGCTGCAACACAGGGCATGGGTGTGGACCCGCTGCAACACAGACCTGCAGCTGTGGGGGCAGGCCAGGCAGGGGCTGTACCCGTACGGGGCAGGAGACGTGCAGAGGTGCAGGCTCGTCAGCCTCGCCTCTACAGGCCCAGGGCCCAGCTCCAGGGCATGCGTGAGGACGAGGTCATCTCCCTCTACCGCCTGAGCACGGGAGCTATTAGGGAGCTCTACGAGGATCTAAGACCTGACCTCAAGCCCCCGACTGGTCAGTCACATGCCATACCGGGTTTGGTCAAGCTCCTTGGTGCCCTACATTTCTTTGCCTCTGGCTGTTTCCAGTCATCTGTGGCTGCAGTGGGTGGCATGAGCTGCCCCACCTTCTCACGGTGTCTCCACCAGGTACTGCGTGCCATGGTCAGCTGGGTGGGGAATTGCATAGCCCTTCCCCACACCAGGCTACAGTGGGGGACCCTGAACCAGGCCTTTGAGGCATTAGCTGGGATACCACACGTGATGGGAGCTATTGATTGCACACATGTTGCCCTGGTCCCGCCTAGAGACAGGGAGGTAGTGTTCCGCAACCGCAAACACTATCATTCCCTGAATGTTCAGGTTGTATATGATGCAAATATGCATATTCTGAATGTGGTACCCAGGTTTGCAGGGTCCACCCATGACTCCTATATCCTGCATCACTCGGCACTTTTCACCCAATTTGAGACAGGACAGTATGAGGACTGTCTATTGCTGGGTGTGTATTTATCATTTCTGAAAGCACATGCTGTTCATGTGACTAACCGTATGTGCAAATGTCTGTCTTGGAGGTGTATCCCTCGTTGTGTAGGTATGTCATCTGTCTGTGTGTGATATCAGGTGGGGGGGGGCCTCCAACTCCACCTTGCTATGGAGCTTTGTGCTGATAGTTGAATGGATGCTAGCATTTGTGTCGTGGTTACAGATTATGTTTCCAATCCGTACACCTAACCCTTATCGTGTGTGTCTGACCTTCACACCCTGATGCATAGTTGTGATGTCCCATTATGTGATGTCATATGTTTATGTCAGGATGTGTTATGCATTTGTTTTGCACGTATATACCTGTGTCCATTTGGGTGGACATGGGCTCCTGCTTTAACGTCGCACATTTCTTTTTTGCAGGTGATGCAGGATATGGGTGTCGCCCCTGGTTGCTGACCCCTGTGCGTCAACCACGGACATGTGCAGAGTGGAGGTACAATGAGGCCCATGCCACCAGCCGCTCTGTCATACAGCGCACCTTTGGCGTATTAAAGAGTCGCTTCAGGTGTCTGGATAGGACAGGCAGGGCCTTTCAATACCAACCACAGACTGTGGCAGAGATCATTATAGCCTGTTGCATCCTGCACAACATTGCTCTCAGGCACCATATCCCTGTCGATATTAATGAGGATCTGGAGGATGACCCTACGTGCCTCCCTGTGCGTGCCCGTGGTAACACACATGAGGGCACAGCAGTCAGGCGGCAGCTGATTGCGGAGCTCTTCTCATGTAAGTACTGCATATATTCCCACCTACATTTGTTTGAATATGTGTGTACTGCTAATACTAGTTACCATTTGTATTACGATATCAGTAAGATGCAGCAGTGCACTGACATGTAACTGAGACTGGCTAGCCATACCAGCTTCATATCTACTCATGCCTGATACACATTAGATGTGGGCAGGGCACAACAGCAGGTGGAGGTGGATTATGTGTTTGTGGGGGGGGGGTTTAGGCTTGTGGGAGGTGTTGGGCTGACATACCTGGTTTGTGGCTGCATGTGATAGGGGCTAATGTGCAGCCACACGTTGTTAGTTTTGATACTTTGGGTGCAGCAAGGTGAAAGGCATGTGGTATGGCGTTAACAGTGGGAGAGCAGGCCATGGATGGGGCCAGTTGTCTAGATGTGTGTGGTTTTCAGTGAGCGGTTTGAGCTGATTGTGAGGTTGGTATGCTCTGATGTGCAGGGTCTGTGTGTTAGTTGTTTTTGTATGGCACTACATGTGATACATAGCAATATCTACGTGATCAGTGGTATTTGGATTACTGGTATGTGATATCCGTAAGGGAGATTACTGCCACACCACAGTGTGCCTGAATGTAAAGATCATCACGTAGCCCTCACATGGATGCGGGAAAGGATAGGGAACCTGTGAGGTGTCTATAAGAACATAAGATATGCCATACTGGGTCAGACCAAGGTCCATCAAGCCCAGTATCCTGTTTCCAACAGTGGCCAATCCAGGTCATACGTACCTAGCAGTTTCCCCAAAAGATACAGGTTCCACAATGCTTGTACTGGGTCAAGCATTGATATCCTGGGTCCCTTCTTAATAATGGTTTATGGACCTTTCCTCCAGGAACTTGTCCAAACCTTTTTTAAACCCAGCTACACTAACAGCCTTTACTACATCCTCAGGTAACAAATTCCAGAGTTTGATTACACGTTGAGTGAAAAAATATTTTCTTTTATTAGTCTTAAATAGTTTACCCTGTAGCTTCATTGCATGTCCCCTAGTCTTTCTATATTCTGATAACGTAAACAATCGATCTACGTTTACCCGTTCCACTCCATTCATTAATTTATAGACTTCTATCATATCTCCCCTCAGCCGTCTCTTTTCCAGGTTAAAGAGCCCTAACCTTTTTAGCCTTTCCTCATAGGAGTATCCTTCCATCCCCTTTACCATTTTGGTGGCTCTTCTCTGAACCTTTTCTAATAACGCTATATCCTTTTTAAGATACGGCGACCAGAATTGCACACAATATTCAAGGTGCGGTCTCACCATGGAACGGTATAGAGGCATTATAATATCTTTTGTTTTATTTTCCATTCCTTTCCTTATGATACCTAGCATTCTATTTGCTCTCTTGGCTGCCGCTGCACACTGGGCCGAGGGTTTTAACATGTTATCCACAATGATGCCTAAATCTTTTTCCTGGGTGGTGGTTCCTAATGTGGAACCTTGCATTGTGTAACCATAGTTTGGATTGTTCTTCCCTAGGTGCATAACTTTGCACTTGTCCACATTAAATTTTATCTGCCATTTTGATGCCCAGACTTCCAATTTATCAAGATCCTGCAAATTTATTTATTTATTTATTTAGACAGTTTTTGTATACCGCCTTATCCTTCAATCAAAGCGGTCACAACACAATTGGGGGATACATTTAACACACGGGGATATGAGACACATACACTAATACTTACAGGGAACATGGGCTATGGAGGGTTACGTGGCTTGCCCAAGACCACAAGGAGCATCTGTGGGACTAGAAACCCCAGTCCTTCCGGCCCAAGGTTCCTGTCCTCTAGTGGGATTTGAACCCCCGACCTGATAACCTCACTCGTTATTCCACTTTCCAGGTCATTTATGAATATGTCAAAAAGCAATTGACCCAGCACAGATCCCTGGGGTATACCACTATTCAACTTTCTCCATTGGGAAAATTGGCCATTCAGCCCAACCCTCTGCTTTCTATCTTTTAACCAGTTCCTGATCCACAGTAGTACACTGCCTCCTATCCCATGACTCTTTAGTTTTGCCAAAAGTCTCTGATGAGGGACCTTGTCAAAGGCTTTCTGAAAGTCCAGATACACTATATCAACCGACTCACCTAGATCCACCTGTTTATTCACACTTTCAAAAAAACATAACAGATTAGTAAGACAAGATCTTCCTTGTCTAAAGCCATGTTGGCTGTCTCCCATTAGGCCATGACTATCTACATGCTGAGTAATTTTATTCTTTATGATGGTTTCTACCATTTTTCCCAGTACTGACGTGAGGCTCACCGGTCTGTAGTTTCCCGGATCACCCCTGGAACCCTTTTTAAAAATTGGTGTTACATTGGCGATCCTGCAATCTTCAGGTATTAGAGATGATTTTAATGATAGTTCACAGATTACTAATAGCAGGTCTGCAATCTCATATTTCAGTTCTTTCAACACCCTTGGATGTATACCATCCGGCCCAGGTGATTTGCTACTCTTCAGTTTATCTAATAGTTGTAATACATCTTCCCGATGTATTGATATTTCCTTCAATTCTTCTGAACCTTTAGATACCACTTCAGTCATGGGTAACATCCCTACATCTTCCTCAGTAAAGACCGAAGCAAAGAATTCATTCAGTCTCTCCGCTATCGCCTTGTCGCCTCTTAGTTGTCCTTTAACTCCTCTATCATCTAATGGTCCAACCGACTCTCTCACAGGTTTTTTGCTACGAATGTACTTGAAAAAATCTTTATTTCGCATTTTTGCTTCCGCAGCAAGCTTCTTCTCAAATTCTCCCTTTGCCTTCTTTATCAATGCCTTGCATTTGACCTGCCAGTGCTTGTGCTGTTTCCAAGTTTCGTCGTTGGCTCTTTTTTCCATTTCCTGACAGATGCCTTTTTGGCAACAGCCTCTCTGATCTCACCTTTAAACCATGCTGGCAGTTTTTTGGACTTCCTTCCACTTTTCTTAAAACGTGGAATACAGCTGGTCTGGGCTTCCAAGATAGTATTTTTCAACAACACCCAAGTTTGATGTAAGTCTTTAACCTTTGCAACTGCTCCTTTTAGTTTTTTCTTAACTTTTTTCCTCATTTTATCATAGTCTCCCTTCCGAAAGTTAAAAGGTAGTACTGTGGATTTCCATACTATCCCTCCTCCACTAATTAAATCAAAGGCGATCATGCTATGATCACTATTGCCAAGTGGCCCCAACACCCTTATCTCTTGCACTAGATCTGGTGTTCCACTAAGGACTAGGTCTAATATGGCTTCCCCTCTGGTTGGTTCATGAACCAGCTGCTCCAAGAAGCAGTCATTTATGTCATCTAGGAACTTTATCTTCCTAGCATGTCCTGCCGTGACACTGACCCAGTCGATACCGGGGTAATTGAAATCACCCATTATTATTACTGCGCTGTAACTTTTGTTAGCTTCCTTGATTTCATTCAGCATTTCATCATCCATTTGTTCATTCTGGCCAGGCGGTCGATAGTACACCCCCACTGCCATCGCCTTCCCCTTTTTACAGCCAGGTGGAGTATTATTGTCCTCATTTTGTGGGATGTAGAATAGCCATGCAGTGCAGTGTTGCATATTTACACACTGACAGAGATTATTCAGGCCAGATCAGCAAAGGTGTAGGATACAGTAGGCAAGCTGAGGGCTAAATATGGGGGTGGAATTGGGTTTTAGTGTTGTTTTCAGGGGGAACATGGCAAATCTGGCTGATGACATCTAGACATATACCACAGCACTCACATACAAGCAGGTTAGGTATGTAGAGGAGGAGAGTGCGATCCAAGACAACTACATTGCGGACCCTAGAGAGAGAGCGTTATGTCCACACACACATGGAGGCTCTGATGGGGGGGGGGTTAGGTGGACATATAGGCTATCCATGCTTTGCCATTATGAGTTTCACACAGTAGGGTGACATGCAGCCATCATGTTATGGTCACAAACACACATTGGTGTGTGGTTTGGCAGACATACCTCAGGCGTTGCGACATATATATATTTGCAACTCATCAGCACACAGCTGTTAATATAAGTTGTCAGACGGCTGCCTAGGGTGAGAACTTACACAATCTTGACGATGCATATATTCATATGATTCTTGCAAGGTATTGTGGGTAATGTAGTTCTTTCACTCCAAACACAGCTGAAGACAATAATTGAGTTGTGAAACCAGTGGTTAAAGCCAATAAAATACTTCTTTTATTGATGGGGTTTAATTCACCCAGCACAAGTATGCTTGTTAGCAATATAAATGAGGTTACTTGCTTGCAGTGTTTAAATGGATAACAAAGTCACAAAGCAAATCAGAAAACAACCTTCAGCTTATCAGGCAATTAGCTAATGTTTTCTTAGCAAATAATTACCAAATAAAAAGGCACAAAGAAATGAATAAACTTTGCTTGTTAGGTTAACTTCTGCTTATTTTCCACGCAGATCCCAGCAGTGATTCTCCCTTGCTCACACACACAATCAGGTGCAGCTTTAATTACTATCAATTGACCAGCTGAAACCCTTTAGCTGGCTGGCTGCTACCGTGTGAACCCAAATCCTGCTTTAAGAGCTGTTTGCAGTGGAAATAAAGAACAAAGTTAGGTTTCTTTGTGATGGCTGAGGTGTTTGCTCACAGAAAGCTAGCAATAGCATTTAGATAGAGAACAATCCATGTAATTAATAGTTTCATCTGCTGTATCTCCCCCTTCATCAATCAGCATAGGGTCACTATCATATATTGGCACAGACGAGTCTTTCAATAAGGTACTATCATGAGAATGCTTATTCCCTTGCTGCCATTCACTATTATAGATAGGGTCTGGATCAGTGTTCATACCTGAGCCTCTCCTGCTATCATAATTCCTCTCTGTATATCCTGGCCAGTATGTAATCCAGTTATGATGTCCAGCCTTCCAATCTTGATCCCTGGACACTGGATCTTTCCTCACATACCTTCTGGCCTTGGTCTGAAAGTCCTTTCCACGTGCAGTCTTCTCTCTTCCAGGTAGCCACTGGTGATTCCTATCTCTGCCATTCCATTCCTCTGGCTGACTCCAGTCCAATGGACTCTGCTGGCACTTGGAATACCTCCCAGTATGGGTACTGCCTTGGACTCTCCCAGACCATCCAATGGGCTTTCTTCTCTTCCTTCCAGAGAGTTTCCTTCTTTCTCTATCCGCTTGGCTTGGCTTCTGTTTCTCCAGGTGATACTGGTGCTTGAGCTTGTAGCTGTTGCTGTATCTGTGTCTGAAGCTCTTTCTGTAGCTTTTGCTGAAGCTGTTCTTGAAGCTGTTATCTGAAGAATAATCTCTATTCTTATTCTTTCCTAATGTGTGCTCCCTAACACAGCGCAGCTGTCTTGAATCAGGTCCTGCCCTTTGAGATGAGTGCTTAGGGATTACCTCATAGCTCTCTTGATTGCACACACATTTTCTCACTTCAGCCCCTCTCATGGCTGCTGGAAACCTGGTGCATTCTGGGACTGGTAGTCTTTTATGTGAAAACTCTGTTTTCTTGCTTCTACCAGAACTGACAGGTTGCTTGTTCAGAGTCACATCATCTTTTCTATAGCTCCTACCTGAGCTATGATAAGCTTCCTTATCACAAAGTAAAGGTATGAGATATACACACCACGGAAATTTCTATGGTCACAAGATGGGAAGGTGCCCCTGCATAGTTCTGTGTGTTACAGAGATTGACAGCGGGGTAGCAGATGACATAGAGACACCAGGAAACACAGTGAGGGGCATTGGGGGAGATATGGGGGACACAGGATATTACTGCAGCCTTGGAGTGATACAGGGACACGGTAGGGCTCAAACACTTCTGTTCATCAGTTTGTACAGCAACACAGAGGTGTGGGAGGGGACAGGCACAGTACAGACCCTTGTAGTTTTGCAAACGAATTTCAGAGATAACTCTCACATGACTGAGATCTGTACAGTGTGATGGTGAACACTCAGTCTGTAAAGGATCTTGGGGGGTCTGGAAGCTGTGGACAGGACGGTGCAGTGTGTGTTGCACAGCTGGAACATGACATATGTATGTTTCCCTTGTGTTTCCCAATCCACAGGACATACCTGTTGGAGCTCCTGATGCTGTGGTGCAGTGGCAGGTGACTGTACGTCATCCAACATGTGGTGGTCTGGGGTTGGTGTTCCTACAGCTACATTGTCTGTGATGACAGTCAGGGGAAACACATGTCCTCAGTGATGTGTCATCTTGTACATATGTTGTTATTCACCTCTTTTCCCTGCAGCACCATAACCTCTATCTTGCTGTTAGCACACATATCCCCATGTGCTCCTGTCCAGTTTTTCTTCTGCAACACTGTCTCTGTGACACGTCCAACAGAGCTGCATGTGTGTGGGGGTCCTAGGTGTTTTGGTGGTGGGCTACACTTACACCCTTCCCCGACATTGTACCATCAGCCAACACCAGGGTATCATTGTATTTCACAGGGCCTTTAGGTGCACCAATCTCCAGTTATGCACATACCAACCGTATGCTACTGCTGACACGCTCACCTTAGCATACTGTGTGGGTGTGTTTCTTTGGGTTAGCTGTATGATTGTACAGTGTGCAGGCATTTTACATTATCATGTGGTGTGAGGGGTCTGTACACCTGTGGGGCGGTGGTGACTGTCCTAGCTCTACCTTACTGGTGTTTACTGTGTGACCATTGTGGACATGTGTTGGGTGTGGTGAGAAGAACTGTGTCTTGTGTTGTGACATACGACTGTTGAACAGCATTTTTGTATCACAGATTTATTTATTTAGCTGTATTTATATCCCGCTTTTCACCGGGTCAAAGCGGTCAATTGGGGGATACATTTAACACGAGGGGATATGAGACACATACACTAATACTTACAGGGAACATGGGCAGTGGAGGGTTAAGTGGCTTGCCCAAGACCACAAGGAGTGCCTATAGGACTAGAAATCCCAGTCCCTCCGGCCTGAGATTGCTGTCCCCAGGTGGGACTTGAACCTCCGGCCTGAAGTACCTTGTCCTAACCACTAGACCACTCCTCCCAGATATCGCCATAATGTGGACATGCATCAACAGAGGCTTGACATGGTGATTCTACACATTTTGATGGCATCGTCTCCCTTCACTGTGACGTGTTGTGGCCTTTGAGTGACTCAGGGGATTCAAGACATACACTTGCTGAACGCACACGGTAGGTTGCACCTTTTGTTTTTGGGAATGACATCAGCCTTTACATGTTAATGATCTACGGTTTGTTATATAGACTTTCATGTTGGCTCTGTGTTCACAAAAACTGGTGCACATGGGGTGGAGCTGTGAAATGCCTGTGTAACATGGGCATGGACATGTACATTAACATATCCATGTGACAGCCGCGTCTGCAGTTCCAATTCCAAATTTGACCAACATGCAGTGTGTTCAGTGTTGTGCTCATGTCGAAAATATCTGCACAAACTATTGACAACCACCTTACCTCTAAATTCCCCCCACCCTCCTCAAATAACAACTCCTATTTTACACCTGACTACAGCACTCAACCTCCAGAACCTACCCTCCTAACCTCTTGGAACGAATTTGAACCCATCACACCAGAAAATATCTCCAATGTTATAAAAGACCTGAATACTTCCACCTCCGTCCTTGACCCCTGTCCTATCCCTTTGATCAAGACTACTAGAGGCTCCCTTAGCCCCTACATCCTTCCTATTATACAAACCTCCCTTCAGACTGGTTTTGTTCCACCTCACCTTAAGTGTGCCACTATCCGGCCAATACCAAAAGGAACAAAACTTGACCCCACTTCCCCTACCTCTTACCGACCTATCTCTAGCATACCTTTTCTTGCCAAAATATCCGAGAAACTAGTTCAAACCCAACTTCAAAACTATATTGATGAGCACTCTCCCCTTGACCTCTTCCAACATGATTTTAAAAAGAACCATGGTGTCGAAACCCTCCTTACCTCCCTACTAAACTCCCTGTACTTGCACACTCAAAATCCTACCCAAGGATGCCTACTAATCTTCCTTGACCTATCAGCCGCTTTTGACTCCCTTCCTCACCATCAACTCTTATGCAGGCTCCATGAAATAGGGCTCAGAGGCACAACCCTAAAATGGTTCCAATCTTACTTAAATGACAGAACCCAACAGGTCCGTATTGGCGATGATACCTCTCTCCCATTTACACTAAAACAAGGCGTCCCTCAAGAATCTAGCCTCTCCGCTCTCCTTTTCAATATTTTCCTTCAACCTGTATGCAACATCTTTCAGAGCTTTGGCATTCAGTACCAACTATATGCAGATGACATGATGTGCTTCACCCATTTAATCTCTCTAACCCTGACTTCTCAAAATTAAGCGATTGCTTATTGGCACTGAAATCATGGCTATCCCAGCATAACCTTCTAATTAATCAAACAAAGACTGAAGTACTTCAAGTGTTCTCTGCTACCTCTTACAACCCTCCTTCAACTATCACTATTGCAGATTTCACCCTTGCCATAAAAAACCAGGTGAAGTATCTTGGCATCATCCTCGATCAGAACCTCTCCTTCACTAACCAAATAAAGAAAACCACTAATACAATATATGCTAAGCTATGTACCCTCCGGAATCTTAAACCCCTCTTAGGCCCCACTTCCTTTTGATCCGTCTGTCAAGCCCTCACAACCCCCTCTCTTGATTACTGCAACCTAATCTATCATGGCCTTCCTAAGAATACTTTACAACCACTCCAACTTGCCCAGAACACGATCGCGCGGCTCATAACCAGCACTCCCAAGCGTTCACATATCACACCAGTTCTATATGACCTTCACTGGCTCCCCATCTACTGCAGGATTAAATTCAAAGTGCTTACTCTTATACATAAAATCAACTCCAACGAATCAGCCCCATGCCTTTCCCCTCTCATTTCCCTCTCTTCTAGTTCTAGAACCCGCCGTACTGTCACCAAAAACCTCATCTCTATCCCAGCAACCATAAGACAGTAAACAATTTACCTGTAACAGGGCCTTTTCCCTCTACGCCCCTACCCTATGGAACTCCCTCCCTCATGAGCTGCGGAATTCTAGAACTCACCTTGAGTTCCGAAAGAACTTAAAAACCTTCCTTTTTCAGGAACATTTTTCCCTTCCACCTTAGTCTCTCACTTCATCTACCTCCCCCTAGTCCCTTCTACCTCTAAACCTACTTAACGGCTTCTGATACCTTGGTAATTTACCTTGTAAATAGTTCTATCATTATGTTTAGTTATTTATAGACATGTTATATACATTTTTACTTCGTTCTATGTTCTATGTAAACAGTGGAAACACTCTATCTTAAATGTTCTATGTAAACCGTCTTGATTTGTAGAAAGACGGTATATAAATTCGGTTAAATAAATAAATAAATGTTTGCCTGTGTGACGTTTTATTATGCGCATAGTCATGTTTGACTCTCTGCAATTTGTGCTGAAGTTGCAAGCAGCATACCAATACATTATTTATCCTCTTCTGACACAGGGCAGTGGACAAACCAGCCACATCTACTACAGTGCATCCGGCGTCACCATCATGCACCTGTTGGGGGACACACTACCATGGAACAATCCCTGGGAGATGGTGCCATAGGATGTTTGACCTCGCGAGTGGGACACATGACTAGGATGGACAGTATTATTGTTGGAGTGCAACTTTGGTCCTGATAGACCTGTCCTACACACTGTTGGTGCCATGCTCTGGCGGGGTGTCGTGTTCATCGCACATGACCTTTCCAATACTCTGCCATATTGGGATGTGACGCTTGACTATGCATGCCCAGGGTTTCAAGGACAGTTTTGACCTGACTTGTTGGATTGCAGACACACTTTGCACTTTGGACACTGTGTACTGGTCCCCACGTGCGCAACGAGGACTTACATTGTTGCTGTATGTTGTACATTCCTCATATGTTGTGTTTTGGCCATGTGTGTGACATGGACCACAGGAAACGCTCATCTGTTTGGTTCACCACAAGCATACAGCCATGCGTGTGGCATAGGGGAAGCAATGGAGAGGTCCTGTTGTCTATGTCCACCTACTCTCCACTTTGACACGATACAGTTTTTGCCATGACAACGCTTTGCTGCACACTAACAGCTTAGATTGATGTTGTCACTCACCAAGGGTGTTTCCGTGCATGTGTGGCATCACTGTATCATGTTGATACGTACACGGTGCACGTGCATATGACTGACCTTGTTGGGGAGACACAGCATGTGGCAATATGGCTTCTGTGTGATTTACTGTACAATGTTTGGCGTCACTTTCCATCTCTATATACTGGTTTTTGGGTTTGCTTACTGTACAGACGTGACGCTAAACATGTATTGAAGAACCTTGCATTGCATGTCTGCACACTCCTATTTATCCCCTGGGGTAAGAACACTCACATTGCACCATTATATTTGGACTGTCGCAGTGTGAGTGTGCATTGTCTTCCTTCAATTGTGCATTCCATGTGCCGTGCTATATGTGTACAGACACTGTATCCACACCAACCAGTGCAGCGGACCTTCAGCATAGTGTTATCTCTGCATGTTTCTGCAGGTTGTTTCTTTGTATTGGTTTCTGTGTTCATGTGCCTCTGCTACCTGTTGGCATATCCTCATTGTGCATTTGACCATAGTTTATGGTTACATTGTTGCAGCTTTGATTCCTACATGAGGCATTATGTGGCAGCTGTAACATATATTTACACATGTGTTTTTAAACTTTCAACATTTTAACAACATATGCTGTTTTCATTTGTGTGTCTCCTGTGTTTCCAGATAGATATGTTTTCAGGTACAGATCATGATTGCTGTGTGTTGGGCCCTCATCATGCACCGCCTACTGTCTACATGCACTCATATGTAAGTAACACATTTGAGGCTGCAGCAGCATGTGGTGTGTGGGGGCCAAATGCATACTGCCCACCATGCACCTGATGCACATTATCTCTCCTGCCCCTCATTTGTAGATGTGCCAGTGACCTTTACGTAGGATGTGGGTTGCTGCCCTGCTAAATGTTTCTTTGGTCTTTCACCTGGGATCTACTCACCTGGGTATTATGATGGCGGTATCTACACTATCTGTGACGAATAACCAAAATAAAGATATGTGTTTGACATACATTTGTCTTGGCTGCTGCTTGCTCACACTGACACTTGTATTTGATGCTTTTCTGGTCATATCCATGGCCCACCTGTGCTCACATCCTTGTACGGTGCCAGCTATCTTCCAGGCGTTTACCACATCACTGGATGTTGCAGGTTCCCATAAATACCTTCCCTTTGGGGTACTATTTTGGAATTATGGTCATAGTGGTTGTTTGGGATAGTGGTTATAGATATGTGTTAGAACACCATAGGTTGCAGGTTTGATCCCCACATGGTTTTTTTATTTGTAAAATTATTCTGTTGTGTTAACATGACCATTTGGAACCTGCAGCTTCATCACCTATGCACACACACTTCCATCTCTTCACTGTACACCAAAGTGTGCCCTCTGTTCTGCCTATCCATGACATATTAGCTGTTACATATGTCTCTTACTTTATGGGATTTACATGGCAGTCTGCTTGGGGGATTGGCATTGCTGCAGTTCAGTTGGTCTGTGGCACACCTGTTTGCATGTTCAATTCTGTCTTGTTGTGTTCCATATTTTCCACTGTTCCACAGAGCATCCCCTCCTGCCCTTTGGCTTTAGTTTATTTCCTCTTCTGCATACTGTCTCCACTGCACAGCATTTGATTGTGTGTGTGCATCTGGGTATATTTTGGTGTTGTCCCAATTACAGACTGTGATCTGATCTGTGCACACCATATCTGCATGTGCATTTGATCATGGTTACTGTTGGAGGTTTGCCTATCATGGCAGCCAGCAGGCTTCTAGTGTGGTGCCCTGCAGTATTCTTGTATGCAGCCTTTGCTATTGCACTCATGTTGGTGGTGTGGCCTACTGGTTTGTGCATTGGCACTTGTGCTGATGGTCATAGGTTTGATTTCTCTTTGATTTGTTTGCCTGTGCTGCACAGCTACTTTTGATTCCTGTGACAGCCATATCTGTGCTGATCTGTGTTGTTAGCACATTGTACCTTTATCACAGTTGTAAACCATCCTTCTGTCCGTCTATGTGTGTCTACCAGCTGTATGCCATCCTACCCTGCTGTGCATGCTGCTACCACACATCCTGCACTTGTCCACATTTCTGCATTGTGGGTTGACCCTATCCTGGTAACCACAGCAGACTGTTTGTGTGGTGACATGCAGTCCTTCTGTAGCCAGCCAAGGGTTTGTTAGTAGCTGTAGCCCACTGGTTACTTCACTGCCTGTGGAGCCAGAGATCATGGGTTTGATCCCACAATAGGGTTATTTGATAGGGCTGTCTGAGGCATTGTCTGTTTTTAATGTACATAAGTGCTGCCAGCAAAAACACCCTCACAGTGCTGTAACCTTAAGGTGCCTTATACAGCGCCCTATAAAGCGCTTTATAAGGCGTCCTATAGGGGACATTGAAGGGTACCTTGGCGGACAGTGCACTTTATAATGTGCCCTCTGGAGTGCCTTATAGGGTGCCTTATGCAGCACCTTAGGTTACGCCACTGTGAGAGTGTGTTTGCTGGCAGCACTAATTAAAATAAAACTAAAATGCCTTAAAAAGCACATAAAGGGAGATGCCTTAGCCAGCCTTGTTCATTAGGCATACTGGGGGATCAAACTCATGACGCCAGGACCATCAGTCAGTGTATTAACCATTGTGCTTACACCTCTGTTTCTGCATTTAGATGTCAGCGCGCCTACTTAAGATTACCATACATTAATGTGCTTAGCGGCTTCTCGCACGATAATGTGTGCTGCGTGCGTTATCGCGCGATGATCCTGTTTTGCTACGCTATGACCGGAACGCCCACTCCTTTTATGGCAGCCTGCACACTATCGCCGGGCGCACGTTAAGACTGCTTAGTAAACATACCCTTAAGTTTTACATTGGTACCACAGAGAATAAATATTTATAGGTTGGGGGGGTAGTCATTTTGTCCCATGAAGTAAAAAGGCTTTTTCCTAAGGGACAATCGCGGTACTGCCTCCTTCTCCAAATACCTTACATTTTTGGCACGTAACGGTTGGATATCACTGGTTATATTCAATTCGTTCAGCATTATTTTTTATATTTATTTAACAACATTATTTTAAGGTTTTATATTTAATTCATTTAGTAACATTGTTTTCATGGTCAGGTGTTAACTATTCCCGCCAATAAAAGGATTTACAGCGCAGACGCTGGCGTTTTTCTCTTTCTCTGTATTAGTGGAAGTCAGTATACCGAATAGGTAAGATTTTCATTCCTCCCTGTCAGAAAAAAAGAAAAGTTCTCTTTCATTTATGGGAGAATAATTATTTAGATGAATTAGAGAATGACAATGAGAACTTATAGTTCTCTCCCTTGCTCTGTTCCATTTTTATAAATTTTGATCAGGGCTCACTCCTGCTCCTCTTTGGCACTGTTTTCTGACTCATAAGACAAGTAGTTTAATGAGAAGTCTCTATAAATTGAAATTTATTATATTTTTTTCTCCTTGTCCCTATAAGTGTTTACAGAGCATACAATGACAATGAGGATTTATAGTTAACAGCAGTCTTCCGATTCCTTGCTCTGTTCCATTTTTATAAATTTCTATTGGGGCTCAATCCTGCTCCTCTTGCATGGCACTGTTTCTGATTCATAAGACAAGTAGTTTAATAAGAAGTGTTCATGGATTGAAACATATTTTTCTCTGTCCTTATTAGTATTTACAGAGCATATAAAGATTTGAGACACATAGATTTATGGTTACAGGTGGTAGAAGGTTTGTTTTTTAAAATATGCCACATCCCTTAATGTTTTATGGCCATTTTTTTGTCAATTCATTTAAGGTTTTCACATATTTATTGTTTACCTTTATTTATATAATTTATAATTATAATATATCACATATTTATTAACTCACAATGATTGAATTACTATTCACATAATGCTGTGTTTTATTATGAGTTTTTACATTATTCTTTTTTATGATTTGTTTAACACGTTTATTTATTTTATTATGATTATTTTTATTATTTTTATTTGTGACTTTATATGTGCTTTTATATGTTTATGATTTTACCTTGCCATTGAACCCCTGAGGAAGGCGTAGCTAAAACACGGACTGTGTAGGGTCTCTTTGGTTCATTCCCCTGTGTTGGTTATTTTGTGATCCTGTGGTGATTATTGGCTATTAAAAACTCCTTTGATTACCACGCCTGGACTTGGTGGTTGTTCTTTCTTACTGAATTGACATACGTCTGTGTTGCCAGTTTTTTTAATGCTCGCTGTAATCCATCTTGTCCATTGTGAGACTATGCCGGTCGTAGGCGGTTGCCTAGACCCGGGTATAGCCTTGAGTTGTGGAAATAAAGGACACTGCAGTCGTGACCAGAGTGAAAATTAAGGTTGGGTTTTATTCCCTTTCCCTTGAGGATGTCATAGAATAAGGACAACATAAAAGAACGGTTGCTTCACCGGTGTAGAGGATGCTTAACAAATAATAATTATGCTTCTTTCCAGCAAATAAAAGTCCATCACATTTCCAATGTGCAAAAATACACTTTCTTTCTTGCTCCTTTTCTTAACAGAGAGACTCTATGTTATCAGCCACACATAAAAGCACATTCCATGGGCTCAGGGATGTTTTCTGTGCTATAGCTCTCCCACTGCATAGGGCCAGGACCTGGTCCTGTGTATGGACACTGAGCCTCTGTGAAGCTGCTCTCCGAGCCTTGCCCTGGAGAAACCTCAGTTGCTGCAAGTTGGAGCTGCTTTTGGGTGTCCCAGATAGCAGGAGCTGTGCTGGGGATTTCTTCCCACGGCTTAGGCCAATAAGAGTTCACTAGCCTGTTGCCAGCCTGGCTTTTCCCACGGAGACCCCCTTCTCTCCCTTCCCCAAAGATAGGGTACTTATCTCTTCCTGTGGAGAAGATGGTTTCAAACTCCTCTGCTTCTAGCCAAGGCTTTCTCTCTGCCCTGCAGCCTGCTCTTCTTTGGGAACACCGGTTACTGTGCTTGGCTGAAGGAAACTCACTTCCTGCCTTCAGTGAGCTTCCCTGGACGTGACCTCTGCCCTCTGTTGGCTGGGCTGTTTGCCTCGGTGTGAGGACCCCTCTGGCTGGAAAGACTTTGCTACTGTCTTTCTTAGCTCTCCTGGGTTTATCAGCCTGCCTTTCTTCAGCCCTGGTTCTCCAAGGCAACGTGTCTTTCTGTAACTGCTTGGGAGTTCTGGTCTCACCTTCTCTCCAAGCCTGCCTGGAACTGCAGTCAGACTTCCTTTGGTCTCTGCTTTCCTCCTCACAGTTAAACTCCTGCTCCAGCCCTAATCCAGGCTCCAGCTTCCCTTCTCCTTTCTCCTTCTCCTTCCCGTTCTGTGGGATTTCCCACCTGTTTTTATCTCTCTGCTCATCTAACGTAGAACGTGAGTCTGGGTCCAGGTGAGCCTGATTGGAACCCTCAATTCTTACTGCGTCATTAAAACCATGTGGAAAGTTTGTTTTCCTTTTCCCTGCCTCTCTGCATTGTGAATGCTGCAACTGCACCTGTGACTGCAAGGTAAGCTCTTCTTTCTTTTTACTTTCTAATATCTCAGGGTCTGTGTTATCTAACTCATGACAGGTAAGCTCTTCCTTTGCATTGTTCTTTAATGTTTCAGGCTTAGTGCTGTCTAGCTCATGACAAGTAAGCTCTTCCTCTGCACTACTCTTTAATATTCCAGGTTTTGTGCTGTCTACCTCATGACACCATATACTGCTGTCCTGGGCTGCAACTATCAATCTCTCACCCTTGCTGTATGGGTTGGATCATAACCTTTTCCAGCTGGCTCAAATTATTTGGTACATTAACAGTGGCATAGTCCATGTGTGATTTTAACCACTGTTGTGTGTTAGGTGTATGTGGATCAGAAATACGGAGAAATTTTACGTACTGATAATTTCCTTTCCTGGAATCCTGCTAGACTAGTCCAAACTAGTGGGCTGTGTCTCCCTGCCAGTAGTTGGTGAGAAAGAGAAAAATCCCCAAAGCTTTGTGACATCACCCCTGGTATAAAAACCCATCCCCTAAGGGAAGCTTTGAAATAATCATAACAAGCAGCAGGAGTTCAGATAGCCAAGGAAACCCAAAACCAGACCAAAAATGAGTTCATAAATGAATAACTCTTATAACAACAAGCTAAATTGAACAATGTGAAACAGGATCCGTAGGCCAAAGAAGTATGTATATGGCGAGGTACTGCAATGCCACAGATACGTAAACAGAGTCTCAGTTAGGTGAAGGACTAAACAATTGAGAGGGGTGGGTCCAGGAAAGGAAATTATCGGTTAGTAAAAATTTTTCCTTCCAAATACATCCTGCTAGACCATTCCAGACTAGTGGAGTACCATAGCTAAACCACTCCAGGGAGGGAAGAAACAGCCGCAATCAAGACAGAAGCTCTGAAGAAAACTGCTTCTTGAGCTTGGACATCCAAGCGATAATGACATGCAAAAGTAGAGAGGGAGGACCAGGTGGCCACCCTGCAAATATCTAATGGAGCTACCCGTGAGCATTTTGCCGAGGAGGTAGCCTGGGCCCATGTAGAATGTGCCCAAAGACCTATAAACACAGGTTTGTTCAGTAAAATATAAGCTGACAATGGTCTGCTTGATCCAGCGCGCAAATGGTTGCTTTGGAAGTGGCCGCTCCTTTTCATGGACCAGAAACCAGAATAAAAAGGTGATCAGAGAGATGAAACATATTAGTGAGTTTGAGGTAACGGTGTATCGCCCTACCAACATCAAATAGGTGAAGGACTCAGTTATCACCCAAAGACTGCTCCTTAAAAAAGGAAGGAAGCATAACTGATTGGTTGACATGAAAATACGAAAGGACCTTAGGCAAAAAAGAGAGCACTGTTTGAAAGTGTGGTACCCAAGCCTGGGCCAGAGGCTTACAACTATGGTACCATAAGTGGCATAGTCATTTGGATTTTTGTACCACGCATGCGCAAAAGAGGATTTACAACTCCAGGATTCTGTCACCGAGAGTCAAGTAACTGCAGAGCTGTGCAGAGGAATGTGCTGGAGGCAGAGCTGACTCGAGGAAGATTGCAAGTCTGCACTGGTGAAAAGCGTGAGGCTACACCTAACCCAGGTAACAGGTACCTAACTGAGCTAGTTAGGATACCCAGGCTAGGGTGTAGAGGCAGTTTGGTTAAAAAAAAAAAAATATAGGGAAAAGTCCAGGGACACTGTGACCTTGTTGTGGTGTCGCACTTGGGTGTTTTTCTTCTCATTTCAGGATGGAAGGAACCATGGAATGCCAAGAGATTTTCAAGTGGATGGCGAGCCAATTTGAAAGACAACGAGAAATGTCGCTGTTGGCTCAGGCCCAATCCGCCGCGCAGATGCAGGCCCAACAGAAGCCCTTCCTAGAAATAATGGAGGCCTGGCTAGAAAGCCAGAAGGAGCAGGCTGCATCAACAAAGAGCTCACCAGGTTCTACAGCACCACACCCTACATGTGCACTAGACTTTCATACTAGTGGGAGCTTTAACTTTGGACCTTTCTCTGACAGAGATGATATTGATGACTATATGGAAGCCTTTGATAGAGTGGCTCGTATTAGCGGCTGAGATCTTGAGATCTAGCATCATCGTGAGGTAACTCTAAGGGAGCTAAATCTAGAGACCTGGAAGGGCTACTGGAACCAGGACCTGCAGACACAGAAGGATCCCCTTGATCAGAACCACAGGAGGAACACAAACTACCTGTCAAAGTCTTAACATTTCTTTCCACAGCCCAAGCAGCACTGTAGGGAAGAAGGCATTTTCACAACAGGATAAAAGAAAAAGTCACAAGAAGAGCCGGGGAGCCAAAAATCAACAGACTTTGACGAAAGAATGGCAGCCGCGGCACAAAAATTATGGTGGGAAACAGCAAAAACAGAGCCGGGAAGCAGCCACTGACTGACCGTGTGGAGAGAAGAAGGAAGAAGGCAACTGCAGAAAACAGAGCACACTGAAAAAAGAAGGGAGGTGCACACAGTCAGAAGAACAAAATACTGCCGAAAAACAGATCAGAACCGCAAAAGAAATAAAACACTCACTGCTCTCAGAGGAAAAAAAAGATGAAGAAAGAAGGAGAAACAAAATAGCCCAACAACTTCCTCAGCAACCGGGTCCTTGAATAAGGTGGGGGGGGGGGGGTTTAACAAACTTTAAGGAGTTAGAAAAATAACAAAAGGTGACTGCCAACTTAGCTGACAGAAATCTTGCTTGCAGAACGGAAGGCTGCAACTGCTCCTCATGAGCAGGAGCACTTCCCTTCAGAGGTGCTCTACTGGTCCTCTTGACCAGGAGCATCTCTGGAAAGTGAAAAAGGAAAACTGTCAGTAAAGAAGGGACACCACAGTGTGCACAACTGCCAAAGATAGCTACATTGACACCAAATCTCTTCTCAGAGAATGCCAGGAGCTATGGGAAGTCCACCATCTGCTGAGACAGAGAAAATACTAAAGCTCCCCTTGGGGGATGGGTTTTTATATCAAGGGTGATGTCACAAAGCTCGGGAATTTTTCTCTCACCATCTGCTGGCAGGGGGACACAATCCATTAGTTGGAATTGGTATAGCAGGATGTATTTGGAATGAAGTGTTTCTAAAACATGACATGGATTCAGTGACACAAAGGTGTATGTTTACTAAACTGTGGTAATCGTAGGTGTTTTGGGCATGTTTACGTCATCTGCAAGAAAGGTTCTGTCTGTATTAGCACGTTATAGTAGTGGGTAAAATATGAGGACTGGGTTGGCGGAAACCACAGCTGGGACTTGAACCTGTGACCTTTTGCTTCTGAATACAATGGTTTTGTGCACTGCACCACCATGTTATCACAGAGATGGTGCATTCCCTGGTGATACCATGACTGTTGGTCAGACAGGGTCTGTCTGTTGCAGTGCATGGCACCCACCTACACAGGGCTAGGCCACGGTCTGCTCTGGACAGCTGCCACTGCCCCCTCCACCACCAGTATCCCTCAGCCACCATGCTGACATCCCCTTCTGCTGGTGGTGCGCAGTCTCAGGCCATCCAGTGTGCAGGTAGGCGGCTGCCTATGGTGCGCTTACGATCGTTAACGTTACATAACGCGCATTATGATGCGCTAACTATCGTAAAGCCCCGCGGCGCGGTAAAACAACGCAGAAGGTGGAGAGAGGGCGGAGAGAAGGGGTCAGTGGGCGGAGAGTGGGTGGGAAGAGGCTCCCCTCACACTAACGCGCTGATTTTCAGGGCTGAATTCCAACGCGAATGAAAACCTGCCGTTAAAGGCACATTACAGGGGAGAGAAACCATTTCAGTGTCAGCAATGTACAGCCAAGGCAGGGAAACCAAAAAAAAGTGATAAGTGTGATACATGTGCACAGAACAAAAGGGCACAGAAACACTGAAAATGACCCCAACAAACTGGAAAAAAACAATAACCAAGCTAGCCAATAGTGGTATCAATGAGAAACATCAACCCCTCCCCCCCCCGAGTAAGCTCCATAGAACAGATATAAATCGTGGAAGGGTCTATACTCCGTCCCCATACAAGGTACATGGGCCCACAGTGAAATAGCACTGCTCAGGGTTTTCCCCACCATCGGACAGGGTTCCTATGGCGTGCACATGTCCCGCAACATCAGGGCGGGCACGTCGGAACTGCAACTGGACAGATGCCGGAGAAGGGGATACAGAGGGCCGCAGGCGGCACATGCTGTGGTGGAGCTGGGCCACAGTGCGGACTAGGGTGATGCCTAGGTGGCCCATACGAATGCTGAAACAGCGGAGCAGCCAGACAGCAACTGCTGAAGGCCCAACATGGGCACGAGTGTCTTTCCCAAAGTGTCACAGGGGATAGTACCCAACAGCTACTCCCAAGGGCACGGAACATTGGCAGGCGGGGCTGGGGGGGAGCGTGGACGTCGATGCAGGCACCCCTACCCCAGAACCCGCACCATAGGCAGCCGCCTACCTGCACACTGGATGGCCTGAGACTGCGCACCACCAGCTCCACCAGCAGAAGGGCATGTCAGCATGGTGGCTGAGGGATACTGGTGGTGGAGGGGGCAGTGGCAGCTGGCCAGAGCAGACCGTGGCCTAGCCCTGTGTAGGTGGGTGCCATGTACTGCAACAGACAGGCCCTGTCTGACCAACAGTCATGGTATCACCAGGGAATGCACCATCTCTGTGATAACATGGTGGTGCAGTGCACAAAACCAGTGTATTCAGAAGCAGAAGGTCACAGGTTCAAGTCCCAACTGTGGTTTCCGCCAACCCAGTCCTCATATTTTACCCACTACTATAACGTGCTAATACAGACAAAACCTTTCTTGCAGATGACGTAAACATGCCCAAAACACCTACATTTTACCCTACAGAGCACAGACACCATAAACATGCACATTACCTAGAGCAGAGCCTCCCAAATGCAGTCCTGGAGGGCCAAACACCATTCCGGTTCCATGCTGCCTCTGATAAAGATGCCTGTGCTGCATTTCTATGTGCCACCCCCATGGTATGCAGATGTATCTCATGCATATTCATGAGGGACAGCATGAAAACCCGAACAGTGTTTGGCACCGCAGGACTGGAGTTGGGAACCTCTGCCGTAAAGCAGCAGCCAACAGGGGCAGACACACCCGCACCCACAGGCCCCATTATCCAAAGCCTCCTGGAGAGGCAGGACTTTGGGCTCTGCGTGCATCTCCCAATACTAGCACGTGCATACCTTAGTAATGCCACCCTAAACCTGGGAATATGGTACACATCTTTAAAGAGGTTGCTATGATTACTGGCAGATAGCAAGTCCTAGGTTAAGTACAATTATCTGAGTGAACTGCATCATAGCAACCCTCCTGATGTCTGTGGAGTGTGCTACAGGTCTTGTGTCTGACAGTGTTTACCAACCTGGGGAGTGACTCCTACAGTATTGCGTACCATAGCCATGCCTGCACTGTGCCCAGGACTTGTGTGGTGGCCTGAGCTGCCCAACACCTCTATAGTTGCACAATGCTGGCATAGGTGTGGGGAGTGTGTGTCTATCTATCCAGTGTGTGGTGGCTGCCAACACCCTCCACAGCCCACACTGCTAGCACTGTTGCCAGTATTGGCCTGCCAATGTGCATAATGAGGAGCAAGGTACCATGGGAATAGCCTGGATAGGGTGGCCTGGCCTGGATGCATCTGCACACGGCATAGGGCAATGGCAATTGTAGTGCCTGGCCACCACCTGCACGGACAGGGTGGCCATAGTATGTCCTGCTGGGAGGTCGCTCTCACCCTGACTGAGCAGTGACCATGGCATGGCTAGGTTCCCCCATAGTGCTTTATAGTATTTCTCTCATGTGATATTTATGGATTTCCTTTTGGGGCCCAATCACTGACTTATCTGCTTGGTGTGTATGCTGACATCCCCGTTCTGGGTACATGCATCGCCTCCAGGACCATGCACTATAGACTAGCTGGCGGACTGTCTGCAGCTAGTATGTGTCTTGCTGGAACACCTTGCAGGGTGCAGCGACTGGAGGCTTGCTGCTGGAGAATATCAGATAATGGTGGGGGGCAGCTGAGCATTTCCAGGCCTGCCGTCTGTCTGCTATTGCGTTATGGATGTGTACCGCTCTGTCTGTTCCCCAGCAGGACAGGGGTTGCTGGTCCCCTCTACTGCTGCTATTGCAGGGAGGTAGACTGTGGATCTATTGGTGGGTGATCCTGTTTCCCACCCTGTGCCCCAGAGGGTGGGTTGTGTGGTGGTACATGATCTGCCCATGGGTCCATACACCCCCCCCTTCACCTACAGCAGGTAACCATGGCAACAACACAGGATATGCACTATTCTTGGTGCATCATCGCCCATAGGGACTAGACATGACCGGGACATACAGCAGGGCACAGATGTATCCTAGGTGTGTCTAACGGAACTACCTATCACACACTGATGGGGACCTGCAGCATGGCGTAGTTCAGCCATGAATGGTGCTGTGGACCTGGTGCTGGGTGCCCCACCTCAACCTTAGGGTGGGCACAGTACCAGCACAATGTGACTGTCTGTGGCTACTCTGTGGCAGTACCACACACGGTCTGTTCCCCCTACCTGGCCGAGGTGCTGTGGGGGTGCATACCCAATCTTGTGCCCATCTGTCGACTGCTGATTTGCATGTGCAGTGTATCATGGGTACGGGTGGGTGTGGTGTATCATGGGTACAGTTTGTGTGGTGACGTGCAGTCCTGCAGCCAGCCAGGGCTTTGTTCACAGCCTTATAAGGTGTCCTATAGGAGACATTATAGGGTGCCTTGGCGGACAGTACACTTTATAATGTGCCCTATGGAGTGCCTTATGTGGCACCTTAGGTTATGCCACCGTGAGGGTGTGTTTGCTGGCAGCACAAATTAAAATACATGTCAAATGCCTCACCAATCACAACTTAAATGTAAAGGGTGCTGCCTCAGCTAACCTTATACATTAGGCCCACTGGGGAATCGAACCCATGACCCCTGTACCATCAGTCAGTGTTGTAACCATTGTGCTACAGCTGTGTTGCTGTGATTGTATGCCTGCGCGCCTTCTTAAGATTAACGCGCGGTAACGTGCCCTGTAGCGCTTGTTCATTTATGGCGCCTTGTAATGCGCGTTCTTGGTGCGTTCTCGGCAACGATGTACCGCCCATGTCCTTATTTGGGATTTCTGTCTCTAACGCGGCTCCTAACGCGATTCACACTAACGCAGTCTAGTAAACATACCCCAAAGACTTTTTGTGTGAGTTTGGGACTGTGTGATCAGGAATCCAGGTGTATCTTGCAGCATGATACTAGAAGGTGGGCCAGGCTCAATCATTTTGGAAATTTCAGATTCCGCTATCAGTAAAATCAGGAACAGGACCTTCGTGGTTCAGTTCTACATCTGTAAAACAAAACAGACAGGCTATCCTGTTCTAGGTTAGTATTTGGTGTTTCATACAATAAAGAACATAAGATATGCCATACTGGGTCAGACCAAGGTCCATCAAGCCTAGTATTCTGTTTCCAACAGTGGCCAATCTAGGTCATATGTACCTAGCAGTTTCCCCAAGGGACACAGGTTCCACAATGCTTGTATTGGTTCAAGCATTGATATCCTGGGTCCCTTCTTAATAATGGTTTATGGACCTTTCCTCCAGGAACGTGTCCAAACCTTTTTTAAACCCAGCTACACTAACAGCCTTTACTACATCCTCCGGTAACAAATTCCAGAGTTTGATTACACGTGGAGTGAAAAAATATTTTCTTTTATTAGTCTTAAATAGTTTACCCTGTAGCTTCATTGCAATAAAGGATGGAATTATTTAGTAAATCTGGATCTTTGTGAAATTTCTGCATCTGGAAAGGTTCAAGAACGTCTCTCTTCTCTTCTATAAGTGTCTTTTACTTATAGCCTCATAAAATCAAAAGTATGATTAACAGAAGAGACTTTTTAAAATCACCTGAGCTAAGAGGCTGTCCTCTGTGTGCTTCAAAATTCCATATTTCACTAAATATGCATGTGCTCAGTGTCTAATGAGACAGACTGAGCAAGGATAAAGAGTTAAATTAAGATCTTTTAAGAGAACAATTAAAGATTCTTACTTCCCTTCAGATTGTACAAATGAAATAAAATCATGTCTGGATATTTGCCAGTTCTAGGAAATGAGAAGTTAATTCAGGTGTAAATGAGTGCATACAGACTCCAAAAACTCTGCACCTTTCCCTTCAGGTGTAGGAAGGTAGAAAGCTGTATAGAAAATATTCACAAACAGCAAATGTGTTAGACTGAACCCTTGTCAGTACAACTTTCCTAGTCTTGGTAATGCATTTCTCTGAGACTCAAAGACTAGTAAACTTGGACATTTTGCACTCCATCTTAAGAGTATTTATAAATTCACCTTGGTCCAAACGTAACCACGAATGGAACCCTTAATGTCAGTTTCCTATAGGAACTAAACAAAACCTTATTTTTATGTGGTCAAGTGACCTCAGAAATGTACACTCTCTTTCTAGAATTTTTACATCTCTGTATGCACTCCCTTGGGAATGTCTTTAAAACAATTAAGATAAAACAAGGTTAGTTTTACTTTAGCAAAGAAGTTCTTCTCAGGAACCTATGAACAAAGAAGAAAAAGACATGATTAGTTAAATCATAAATGTTTTTACATAACTGGCAGTGGTGGAACATGACAAGTGTCAAAAGATCCCACACTGAAAGGAGCTGAAATCTAATTCAGACTGTTGCATTCTTGACTGCAAGATTTCTCAGCAGAAAAGAGGAGTTCGAACATTTGTGCATTTGAAAATACCTCATGTACAACAAATTTAAACCTTGCATGCACAGGACTTTTCCTAGGCTGTTTGCAAGTATGTTTTAATTTATTTTGGGTATGGATAGGTAATTTATTATTCCTGTTGGTATAGAAAAGTGACTTCGCTGGCAGTGGGCCAAGAAGAAAAGTTTTAAACTTTGGCTTTTGACTGCAGTCAGCAGGAAGGGAATATGCTGTATCATGAGCTAAGCATAGAGGTGTTCCTCCCCCTTCTTGCAAGGGTTCAATGCCCCTCTCTTCTCCCTGACCATCCTGACCTATCAGGAAGTGGATAAAATTTATGGCTCTTTGCTTCAAAATCTGTAGAAGCGAGAAACACGAGGGGCTCTTTCTCGGAGCTAGCCTGCTCAAGGGCAACCTCTAGAGATTTCCCCTTATCTGCCATTACTGAAGGGCATAAGGAGTTAAAATCAGGCTCTGGCTGATTTATAGCATTCAAAGAAGCAGTTTCGGAATTAGTGAATTGCTGCTTTACTGGCTGTGACTCAAAGAAGGAACCTACAGGTTTCACCTGGATTTCTCTATCCACCTCCTGAATTTCCATTTCAAGGAAGACTTGTAGCTGTCCCAAGGATTCTAATTCATGCCTAAGATATCTTTCAAGTTCACCAACATAAATTCTGGCATGCTCCTCACCTAACTGTGTATAAGCACAGTATAGATTATTAAGGAATTGCTCATACAATGCTTGAGTATCTCGCAAGTCTTCCAGTATCTGCATTTTACATACATGGGGTCCAGCAATATACGCATTCAAGAGTCCTGTAGGGATCTCTTGATTTATGGCAAGTACACTGGTCCGCATAGAGGAGCACGTGTTCTCAGGAATCAGTTCTTGCACAGCAAAGCTATCTCTGCCAACAGTAGCCATCGTAAATCAGTCTTAAAGGGGAAAACCCAGGGATAGCTCATTCAGAAATACTCATCCCAGTTCTGTGAAACATGGCTCATTCAGAACTGCCCATCCCGGATGAGCCCCCAATCTGTAAGATTTAGAAGGGAAAGGAGGAATACATAGGGGCATGTTTACTAAGCTGGGCTAATGGTTAGCATGGGCTATTTGTAACTAGGTCCCATGTTATTCAATTGGACCTAGTTACAAACAGCTCATGCTATCCATTAGCCCAGCTAATGGATAGCATGGTCTATTCCGTTTCTCGCCAAGATTATTGAGAAGGTTGTACAGATTCAATTGCAGGACGATATAGATTCATCAGCACCATTAGATGAGAAACAATACGGATTCTGCCCACACCATGGTGTGGAAACCCTCCTATTAGCACTATTTGACATCATCATCAGAGGCACTGATAATACCAAGCGAGCCTTCATTCTCATTTTCCTTGATATTTCCTCGGCATTCGACAATGTAAAGCATGCCACACTCATCTCCAGACTCTCCCAACTAGGCATTAAGGATAAACCCCTTGTTTGGTTTAAATCCTATTTCACTAGCCAGACCCAATATGTACAAATAGATCAAGTCGCATCGTTGCCATTTCCACAAGAACAGGGCATCCCGCAAGGCTCTGCCCTCTCTGCACTACTGTTTAATCTGTACCTTCAACCCATCTGTACCATATTTCAATGCTACAAGATAAATTGTCACATCTATGCAGACGACATTATGATGTACTCATCTTTTGATGTATCCAACCCTCAATATGACAATATATCCCACTGCCTAACTGAAGCGGAATTGTGGCTGAAATCAATGAACATGAATATTAATTTCAAAAAGACAGAAGTACTATTTGTAACAAGAAATACGAACTTCACCCCATCGACAGAAATCAACATTGGAAACATCTCCCTACCAGTCAAGGCAGAGGTCAAATATCTAGGAGTCACGCTTGACAGGACCCTCAGCCTTACTCAACACAAAACAAGCTGTTAAAGCAATATACTTTAAAATAAGGACAATCCAACAGCTACGACCGATAATAGATAGCACAGACTTCAGAACTGTGGCCCAAACACTAATAACACCTCATTTAGATTACTGCAATGGTATTCTTCAAGGAACTTCTAAGAAAAACCTACACACTCTACAATTAGCCCAATTTCACAGCAAGGATCATTTACAAAGCGAAAGTAACAGACCACATATCTCCTATTCTCTACGCCCTGCACTGGCTACCGGTCTCGTGTAGAATTACCTATAAATCTTTAGTTACTACGTTCAAGATTTTTAATAATTTAGCACCATCATTTCTGTCTACGCTTATCAATAGCCCACATGAAAACAGGTCAAGAAGAAGAGTGAACCTACATACGTTACTAGTTCCGGATACCATTTGAAAGACAAGGCAAAAGACAAGCAACACTGCTTTCTCGTTCTTCGCTCCTACATTGTGGGACAGCTTCCCAGTCAAGCTAAGGGAAATTAAAGACCTTCAATCATTTAGAAAGGAACTAAAAACCTATCTATTTATCCAGCACTATCACAACCTTCAACATGATGATGTTCAGAATTCACAGACCAGCACTGACCAACAACCATACTCTGATCCTACCTAGACAAAGCACACACCCACATTTCTTACACAGCTTTAATGCCACCTAGATCACCCAACTTCGAATATATTTGTTTGCCACTTATGTAAATAGTTACATGATGTAATTTTGAATGTAATTAGTTATAGGGCGTGGCATTAATTTGCCACCAGTTCCACCTGTTTTCATGTTAAGAGTTAAATTTTAAAATGTTCTACAATTGTTCTCTGTAAAAATAATAATAGCTTGCTATTATTAATGTTTTGTTACCTGTAAACCGCCTCTGATCTCTGGAAGAGGCGGTATAGAAAAATGTATAAATAAATAAATAGTAAACATGTCCCAAATAGGCTAATGAGCCAAAGGCAGTGTTACATAACAAATACTTCTGTTCAGTGTTCACTGAGAAAGGACCAAGAATAACACCACAGAATACAGACAAAAAGGGGTATGTTTACTAAAGTGTCTTATCGTTACCGGTGTTAGTTGTAGCATTACCGTGAAGAATCCCATATAAGGAAGTGGGCGTTCCAGTGTTAAGCTGTTTATCGTGCGATAGAGGGTGCTTTGCCGTTTTCATGCGATAGTGTGCGGCATGGCACGTTAGCGCGCGCTAAGCATAAGTACGTGGCAGCGCTGTGAGAATAGCTACAGAGGAGTAGCACACTGGTTAGTACAATGACTGCAGAGATAGCAGTCATGAATTCGATTCCCCAGTGGGCTGATGTACTAAGGCTGTCCGAGGCAATCCTTTTCATGCCTGAAACAGGCAGACAGTTCAACAAGCCATGCTACTAACCAAAGCCCTCAGCCCAGTGCAGTAACCTAGGGCGCCCACCCTAAAGCACCCTATGAGGCGGTGTAGGATGGCACCCACCAAGGCAGCATATACGGTGCCCCATAAGCTGATGGAAGCTAAGGTGCTGCTAAAGATGCCCAAAGGATGTGAAGGTGACCCATGAAATGGTGCCAAAGGCAGTAAGGGGCCCCAAGTTGACAGGCATGAAATGTATGCCCCAAACACAGATATAACCCTAACACGGCACTAAGCACCAAGGAAGGGCAATGAACAAGTGATGGAAGGAAGCAGATGTGGCAGCTGATGGAGCTGGCAAGCCTGCGTACAGCCCATGTGGCAACTGGTAAAGTGGGCAAACCTTACGGAGGCAGCTGTAGCGATGCACAGGGTGATGGCAATGTAAAGTGCAACAATGACAGTGTGTGGCAGAGGATGGGAATATCTGTCCACCAGAGCAGGTAGAAGTGGCAGGATAAGTGCAATGACAGGTGGACAGAGGAGTAGCAGTGCCATGCAGAGCAGACACAGGAGAGGCAAGCATGAAGAGCCGCAGTGCAGAAAAGGGTACCAGTGCAGGACATGGGGTAGTAGCCTGAACATGAGGGCAGGATGCCACACAGCTGGCAGACACAGATAGATGGACAGAAAGATGGGTGGCAACTGGGATGAGGGTAGAATGTGCCAGCAGCACAGATTTGCCTGTTACAGGAATGAAAGGTAGGTGTGGAGGACAGGCATAACAAAGGGGAACAGAGAGGAACTGAACCCATGACCACTGGCTGGGAAGACAGTGTATTAGCCACTGCACTATGCTGCTATGGCCTAATCATGGTAATGTCTGGTTACACAACAACTGCAAGTCACCCCACAAACATTCCGCTGTGCTAACCGGGATAGGGTAAAGCCACAGCTAAGGCACTGTACAGGGCACCCTAGGTTAGGGTGTGTTTGGGTGGAAACACTGATCACAGAAATATGTCTGACTGTTACAGGCATAAAAGGGATTTGCTGCGGATGGTGTACTAAAGGAAGCCCATTGTGGGATTGAACCCATGACCTCTGCCATTGAGGTCAGTGTATTAACCATTGTGCTACATCAATATAGGGTTTTTATACCAATGGCTGGCTACAGAAAGAGTGCAGGTCACCGAACAAACTGTCTGCTGTGGTTACCAGGATAGGATAGAACCAACAGTACCCAGAATGCAATTCACATGCAGAACAGCAGTCTACATCTGCCTACCAGATGGGGTATGCACCTCTACAGCACGCCAGCCTGGTATGGGAGACTGACCGTGCGTGCTACTGGCACAGAGTACCTACAGGCCATGCCAGTGTGCGTGTTCCGTGCTCACCCTGAGTGTGGGGTGGCCAGCAGCAGGTCTGCAGTATCTGGGTTGGTTGAATTAGGCCCTGCTGTAGGTCCCCATCAGTGCTAGTGTGTGACAGGTAGTCTTTGCAGACATGCCTATGAATGACCTGTGTCCATTTGTATTGGCCAGGCATATCTGTCCCTGGTGGACCAGGATGCACCTGAAATAATGCATATCCAGTGTGCTTGCCATGGGTACATGTTGTAGGAGCAGGGGTGTGTGTGGATGCACATGATGATGATGTATGTAGCAGGCCACCCTCGCGGGGATCAGGGTGGGGGATTGGATCTGCCCCCCAACAGACCCACACTCAGAATATTTGCAATGGGGGGTATTAGAGCCACATGCTGACAGACAACCACAATCCTATTGGCAAGCAGACAGGTTCTGCAGATCAGTACCTGCAACAGGGCCACTGCCAGAGGGGCAGTGGGCCTAAGCAGCTCAGCTGCCCCCTTGCTCAGAAGGCACAGATGGTCTGCACCTGCTGCACTCTGCAAGGTACAGCAGCCATACACATGCTTACTGCAGACAGTCTGCTAGGCCATACATAGTGCATGTTCCCAGAGGAGAAATGTGCACCCAGATGTGGGATATACACAGTGATGCCAAGCAGGTACGTCACTGTTTGGGCCCCATAAATGGGACTTCACACATATCACTTGTGTGAAACACTGTGGGGAAAGCACTGTGGGAAGCTAGACATGCCATGGTCACTGCTCAGTCAGAGTGAGCGTGACCGCACAGCATGACATGCTGTGGCCACCCTGACCGTGCAGATGGCGTTCGGCCATTGCAGTATCCCAGTCATTGCCCCATGCTTCTGCAGATGCATCCTGGCCAGACCGCCCTGTAGGGGCCATACCCACACTACCTTGCTCCTCGTTATGCAAATTGTCAGGGTAACACTGGAAACAGTGCAAGCCTTGGGGGCTCAGTGACGTGTAGGCAGCCACAGAACACTGGAGAAACCTACACAGCCTCCCACACCTATTTCAGCATCGTGCATGGATAGAGGTGGTTGGCAGCCCTGGCCGCCACACAGGTCCTGGGCATAGTGCAGGTATTGCTACGATACTCAATACTGTTAGGGCACTCTCCAGGGTGGTAAACACTGTCCAAAAGTACAGAGGGAGCACACTCCACATATATCGGAAGGGCTGCTATTGTGGCGGTCGCGCCCCTACCAGGCGGTCGCCTAGTAGGGACGGGAAGCCATCTTGAATTCCTCTTTACCAAGGATTGTAGTTGTGTATAGAGATAAATGAACCAAGTGGTTGTTTCAAAGCACACAGGAATTTTATTAGCTTCCGTGGCAAGCGGGTAACAAATCTTTAAAGCAGTTTTACACTCAAGTCAAAGAAAATAAAGGATAATCTTCTCCCATTAAAGCAAAGCTTACAACCAGTGTTGTAGTAGAATTATTTACACAGGCTTTCTTTTCTTTTCCCTTTATGATGCTTCTCAATTCCGTAATCATAAAGCACATGTATTTACAATTCCTAACTTTTCACTGCTCTCAGGCTTTCATTACTTAGCCACAATGCACATATCACAGTCCATCTCAGAACAAGCTGAAGTCAGGTCACTTTCTTTACCTTCTACCTCCATGCTTTCTGCTGAGCTGTATCTTGGCAAAGTTTGGAAACGCTCGGGCACTTTATGCTTAATGTCCTTTAACAGGTTAAACAGCCTATTCCACTGAATGGCCCCTTCTCCTCTAGGTAGGACTTCAACGGGCTTCTCCTGTTCAGTTTCTCCTGAAAACCCCTTCTTCCTAATCCGGGTTTTCCCAGGCCTAAACCTCTCTTCAGAGTCAGAGCAAGAAACACAGGGTTTTGGCTTTACTGCTTTCTTTCTCCTACCTTGGAGTCTTGTTGCAGCACCTTCCTGGCTGAGGCTTCTGTGGCTTGTGACTTTCTCTGCCTCTGAGCTAGACAGGGAATCAGGGTCAGATCTCCACTTCCTTTCATAGAAACATAGAAACATGATGACAGAAAAAGACCACAAGGCCCATCTAGTCTGTCCTTCCATAACAACAACTACCACAGTCCACTTTTTACCTTTAGAGATCCTCTGTGTTGGTCCCATGCTTTTTTGAATTCAGTTACTGTCCTCATCTCTACCACTTCCACTGGGAGACTATTCCACGGATCCACTACTCTTTCCGTAAAGAAATATTTCCGCATATCACTCCTGAATCTATCTCCCTTCACCCTCATCCCATGTCCCCTCGTCACAGAACTTGCTTCCAATTGAAAGAGGCTCTCTCCCTGAACATTTATGCCACGGAGGTATTTAAACATCTCAATCATATCACCTCTATCCCGCCTTTCCTCTAAGGTGTACATATTAAGATCCTTAAGTCTGTCCTCATATGCTTTATAATGAAGACTACTAATCATCTTAGTAGCAACCCTCTGCACCGACTCCATCCTGTTCACATCCTTTTGAAGGTGCGGTCTCCAGAATTGCACACCATACTCCAAATGAGGTCGCACCAAAGACTTATACAGAGGCATTATCACCTCCTTTTTTCTGCTAGCCATTCCTCTCCGTATGCACCCAAGCATCCTTCTAGCTTTTGCCGTCGCCTTTTCTACCTGTTTAGCTACTTTAAGATCATCGGACACAACTACGCCTAGGTCCCGCTCTTCTTTAGTGGACAAAAGTACTTCACCTCCTATGCTGTATTGCTCCCTTGGATTGCTGCAGCCCAAATGCATGACCTTACATTTTTTAACATTAAATCCCAGCTGCCAAATTCTAGACCATTCTTCAAGCTTAGCTAGATCCCTCCTCATGTTATCTACACCTTCCTGGGTGTCTACTTTATTGCAGATTTTGGTATCATCCGCAAAGAGGCAAACCTTACCCGACAGCCCTTCCGCTATATCACTAACAAAGATGTTAAAAAGAATCGGACCAAGGACAGATCCCTGGGGCACACCACTGGTAACATCCTTCTCCTCAGAGTGAGCTCCATTTACTTGTACTCTTTGTCGCCTCCCACCCAACCAATTTCTAACCCAACCCAATTTCTAACCAAGCCTGCAGACAGACCCTTCATCAGAGGAGTCTAAGCACTCTTGCCTTAGCTTTCTCAAAGCCAACCTTTTCTCTCTCTCCCTTTTGCCAGTCTGTTTGGTCCTCTGCCTGGAACCTTCTCTGTAGCTTCCTTGGCTGCAAAGCTGGCTGCTCTTGTTTCTGCTGCTGCTCTCTTTGTGGCTGCTTCTCTCTTGGCTGCTGCTCCTTTGACTGCTTCTCTCAACTTTGTTTGTTTTCTCAAACTTAAACGTTGAGCAGGGCACCTCCCTTCCTGACTCCACCCACCTGTACCTCCTACTCTTACCTGAGGTTGTCATGGAGTCTGGGAGTGGCTTAAACCTAGCTCTACCCTCTTGGTTTCTCTCAGGGATTTTGCTGTGGTGTATGTGTTCTAGTGCACCCATCCCCCGAAAAGAAGAAAAAGTTCTTCTTTCTCTTTTATTTCCATGCTGAGCTGCACTCTCCTTACCACATATCCCCCCCTTAGACTATTACGGGCTGGCTCATTAACCCGCAAACAGCACGTAATACAAGGTATGGGTTGAGAATCATCACCAACTCTTAGGGCTAGCTGGACATTCCCTATACGCTCCTGCCATAGCCTCAACAGATTAACATGGTATACCTGTTGCTTCCCCCGTCCAGTATCCACAGCATAAGACACTGGTCCGAGCCGTTTCGCTATTTTATAAGGGCCTTTCCAGGAATTCTCAAACCTAGAGTTCCCTGCAGCTACCATTACCATAACTTTATCCCCGACCTTTAAGAGACGCGGCCTTGCTCGCCGGTCGTGATAATTTTTTTTGTTTACTCTGACTTCTTTTTAAGTTTTCCCCAATCCTATAAACAGGATCTACACTACCTTTTGCAAGTTGGGGTCCCAGATCGTCCTCCTCTTTTTCTATACAACAGGCTGTTAGCCCCTCTATTTCGGCTATGCCTGTGGAACCGAATCCCCTGGAGTCCCTGGTGGTAGAGGAGAGCTCATCCACCTCCTCTATGGGCGGAAAACCTACCCTTTCACAAATTAATTGTGCCACCCTATCTCCTACATCCACTCTAAAGTTCTCTTGCGTGAAATTAAACAAGAGGACCTTCAATTCCCCCCTGTAATCTGGATCTACAACCCTTGCGCCTACATCTATAAAATTCCTAAGGGCGAGGCCAGATCTGGGCGCAATCCGTCCGTAACACCCGGGTGGTATTTCTACCCGGAGTCCGGTGTTCACTATGGCCCTCCCCTGTTTTGGAATGACCACCGCTACCACGCTACAAAGATCCAGACCAGCAACTTGTTCAGTAGCCCGCTTGGGAATTCTCGCCTCTGGGGTAGTCCTACAGAACCTTATCACAAATTTCTGTTTTGGCACCTGTTTTTCCCTCTGAGCATCTGCTGACCTCCCCGGGTTTACTCTCTTTCTGAACAAGGGAGCGGGTACTATTCCCCCTGTATCAGCCCTGGGGCGTACAACCTTTTCCCTCTTATCCTCCCCTGAAGGGTTGGTGTCAGTGCGTGTGGTTACCAGGCCTGTTTCCTCTTGCAGCTGTTTCTATACCCCCTGCCTGAACTGGGACCAGTCACGGCCCAATATCATATCATGTGGGAGTCTAGGTATCACTGCCACTGCTACCTCCCTTCCACTACCTAACCCCTTTATCCTAACACTCTGGAGAGGATAGGTGGAGGCAGCCCCATGGACACATTTGATTTTAACCTGCCCCCTTGAGGACTCTTGTAAGCACTGTCTCTGGGCCTCTATCTTTTTCCACAGCCTGCTGGAAATCATGGACTGGCTGGCCCCTGAGTCTAGTAGAGCTTCTATGGGTATCCCTTCCACCTCTACGGATAGGAGGAATCCCTCACCTATCTCCTTGGGACGTGTGATTACAAAAGCTTTCCTTACTTGACAGTTTCTCTTAAGGTGACCTGGCTCACCACAAGAGAAACAGTTTCTCTGCAGGTTATATCTGCCTTCCATGGGTTTATTCCTTTCTATCTTATGGCTAGAAAAGGTTGCATTCCTTTCCTGCATTTCTGTACCTGCCCTCTGAAAAACGCCCTCTGTCTTGAGGCTTAACTCCTTGGCCTCCAGAAAGCACTCAGTCAACGCAATGGCTTCCTGGGTGCTTTTACAGTTCTGCATTACCAGAAAACTTTGCAACTCTTTAGGTACAGCTTCTGTAACTTGTTCCAGTATCACAGTATCAATAACAGAGTCTATACTGCCATTCTCAGGTACAAGCCATTTACAAACTAAGCTTTTTATTCTATGGTATAAAGCTTGGGGTGTTTCACCCTCCTTCAGTACACATGCTCTCAGAAGCCTCCGATAGACCGAGGGACTTAACCCCATCCGATCTCTTATGGCCTTCTTTACATGCTCATACTCAGCTACCAATGCAACCGGCATTTCCCTGTAGGCTGCTAAAGCCTCCCCACTAAGGGTAATAGCAAACCTCATGGCCCATTGCTCCTTCGGCCATTGAGCTAAAACAGCTATTCTTTCAAAGGCCTCAATGAAATCATCAATATTGTCCTCTTTAGTAAGGCGGCCACATGAGAAAGTTCCAGCACCAGGGCCTTCCCCTCCTGGAAAAAGAACCTGTGCTCCTGGTACGGCCTGTGCCTTTTGTACAGTCTGTGCCACCTTGATCGCTTCTTCCTGGGTCCGGATCCACCTCGCCGTCACGTCCAGTAGGGGTTGCTGTTGAGCACGAAGCATGGACGCCGCTTGCTCCTGGCTCACCGCCGCCATCTCCCTCTGTTTGGCGAACTGGTCTGCCACCCAGGCCAATATGTCCGCTGTCTCCATCTTGGACTGCAGTTTCTGGGAACAAAACACAGAGAAACCACACAAAGTGCAGCACTTTTTTTTTTTCTCTCCCACTTTCTCCTAGTGAGTACCTGGTGGCCGCTTACATCAGAATCCTAGGTTTATCCCCCTCTAGCCTACGGGTTACCTGATTCTCATGCAGGTCTTCGCTTTACCACCAAACAACAGCGCTCCGGATCCGACTCCACTCCGGACTTCCCTCTGTGTTTTCTCTCGGACCGGTCACTCCGTCCTTCCTCGTCCCGAGGTACAAGCTTGGAGATGCACCACTTGACCGCTGGACTGCTGAATCCTGCCAACTACGCCACCTGTGGCGGTCGCGCCCCTACCAGGCGGTCGCCTAGTAGGGACGGGAAGCCATCTTGAATTCCTCTTTACCAAGGATTGTAGTTGTGTATAGAGATAAATGAACCAAGTGGTTGTTTCAAAGCACACAGGAATTTTATTAGCTTCCATGGCAAGCGGGTAACAAATCTTTAAAGCAGTTGTACACTCAAGTCAAAGAAAATAAAGGATAATCTTCTCCCATTAAAGCAAAGCTTACAACCAGTGTTGTAGTAGAATTATTTACACAGGCTTTCTTTTCTTTTCCCTTTATGATGCTTCTCAATTCCGTAATCATAAAGCACATGTATTTACAATTCCTAACTTTTCACTGCTCTCAGGCTTTCATTACTTAGCCACAATGCACATATCACAGTCCATCTCAGAACAAGCTGAAGTCAGGTCACTTTCTTTACCTTCTACCTCCATGCTTTCTGCTGAGCTGTATCTTGGCAAAGTTTGAAAACGCTCGGGCACTTTATGCTTAATGTCCTTTAACAGGTTAAACAGCCTATTCCACTGAATGGCCCCTTCTCCTCTAGGTAGGACTTCAACGGGCTTCTCCTGTTCAGTTTCTCCTGAAAACCCCTTCTTCCTAATCCGGGTTTTCCCAGGCCTAAACCTCTCTTCAGAGTCAGAGCAGGAAACACAGGGTTTTGGCTTTACTGCTTTCTTTCTCCTACCTTGGAGTCTTGTTGCAGCACCTTCCTGGCTGAGGCTTCTGTGGCTTGTGACTTTCTCTGCCTCTGAGCTAGACAGGGAATCAGGGTCAGATCTCCACTTCCCTTCCTGGGGCTTCTGCTGCCTGAAGACAGACCCTTCATCAGAGGAGTCTAAGCACTCTTGCCTTAGCCTTCTCAAAGCCAACCTTTTCTCTCTCTCCCTTTTGCCAGTCTGTTTGGTCCTCTGCCTGGAACCTTCTCTGTAGCTTCCTTGGCTGCAAAGCTGGCTGCTCTTGTTTCTGCTGCTGCTCTCTTTGTGGCTGCTTCTCTCTTGGCTGCTGCTCCTTTGACTGCTTCTCTCAACTTTGTTTTCTCAAACTTAAACGTTGAGCAGGGCACCTCCCTTCCTGACTCCACCCACCTGTACCTCCTACTCTTACCTGAGGTTGTCATGGAGTCTGGGAGTGGCTTAAACCTAGCTCTACCCTCTTGGTTTCTCTCAGGGATTTTGCTGTGGTGTATGTGTTCTAGTGCACCCATCCCCCGAAAAGAAGAAAAAGTTCTTCTTTCTCTTTTATTTCCATGCTGAGCTGCACTCTCCTTACCACACTATGCTGGCTTTCTGTTATGCATTGCGTTTACTGTAGGATTGGTTATCTGACATTTATCATAGCTACAGTTTGCTGTATATGGAAAGTGTTGCCATGTGTATATCAGCATTGCAATGGTATGCAGGTGCTAGTGGTGGGAGCTGCTGCTATGCGCAAGGCACAACAGCCTGACTCTCCATGGGCGTTGGATGGTGGAGCCTGTGGGTGTTTGTGCCCCTATTGGCTGCTGCTCTAGGGCAGAGGTTCCCGATTCCGTTCCTGGTGGGCCAAACATGGTTCCTGTTTTCCAGCTGTCCCTAATGATTATGCATGAGGTACATTTGCATACAATGTGGGCCGTGCCTGCAACCGCATCTCATGCATATTTATTAGGGGCAGGCTGGCAACTGGAATGGTGTTTGGCCCTCTGGGTCTGGTGTTGGGGACCTCTGCTCTTGGGAGTGCATATGTTTATTGTGTATGTGCTCTGTAGGATAAAATAGAGGAACATGGTTTACAGGGGCTACAGCTGGGACTTAAACCTGTGACCTTCTGCCCCTGAACACACTAACTGTGTGTACTGTACCACACTGAGGATACCATTACTGTTCGTCAGACAGACCTTGTCTGTTGCACTGTATGCCACCCATCTAGACAGGGCTTGGCCTTTGTCTGCTGTGGCCGGTTGCCACTGCCCCCTCCAACACTAGCACCCCTCTGCCACCATGCTGACATGCCCTTATGCCGGTGGTGCTGATGGTGTGCAGTCCCAGCCCTTCCAGTGTGATGGTAGGCGGCTGCCTATGGTGTGGGATCTGGGGTGGGGGTGCATACTTAGATGTTCTCACTTCCCCCCGGCACCACCTGCCACTGTTATGTGTCCTTTGGGGTACCTGGTAGCTACTGTACATTGGGACAGTGTGGGACGCACACCCGTGGACATGTTTGCACTTGGTCAGTTGCTGCCGTGCTTTCTTTCCATTTCTGCCTTCCTCTGTGCCACCTAGGCATCTGCCTGGCCCACTCTGTGCCCCAGCTGCCCCACTGCATGTCCTGCCTGCGGCCCCTGTACCCCATTTGCAGCCACGCTATGCTGCCCTGTCGTACTTGGGCACTATGCTGTTGCTGCACATGTAGCACTACTATCACTGTTCTGGGTCTCCCTGCCTTTGTTGTACATTGCTGACTGAAATGGTTTCTCTCTCCTGAACTTATACCTCTAATGCGAGGTGTTCATCCACGGTAATGCTTTGCCCTACATTCCACAGCGTTAGTGTGCCTGGAGCCTCTCCCCGCCCACTCTCTGCTCATTGATCACTTTTCTCCGCCCTCTGGGATGCTTTCCTCCACCCTCTGTGTGCCCTAACGCCACTGGTGACATTATCGCGCGCTAACGTCACGTATCACATGCTAATTTTAGTATATGTGCTCGCTTCGGCAGCACATATACTAAAATTGGAACGATACAGAGAAGATTAGCATGGCCCCTGCGCAAGGATGACACGCAAATTCGTGAAGCGTTCCATATTTTTAAGTTCGTGACGCCGAGCTCCCATGCAGGTCTGTAATACGATATCTAGGGGTTACAATTGACCAGCAGCTCAACTTTAAAGAGCATATAAAGAATCCCACCAAATCCATTTACAACAAAATACGAACTCTACGACATCTGAGACCTCTACTAACCCCAGACGACTTCAGGACAATATTCCAGACACTCGTAATGCCACACTTTGATTATGCCAACATCATCCTACATGGACTCCCCAAGAGCACCCTAAATCCCCTTCAGATGGCAATGAACACAGCAGCCCGTATTCTCTGCGGCATTTCCAGGAAAGATCACATAGCACCCATACTTATGGATCTACACTGGCTACCATTGCAATGCAGAATCACCTACAAGGCGTTAATCCTATCATTTAAAGCAATTAACCCGATATCTGCCACATCCCTCTCTTCACTCCTGATCAGTACCCCGACTAACAGGCTAAGAAGGTCAACAACTAGCAACACACTATCTATACCACCTGAGTCCACTAAATGTACCCAAACAACTAGAAACAGAGCATTTACATTATATGCTCCTAAGTGCTGGAACAATCTCCCACCTCATATACGAGCAATAGCTGACCTCTCACAATTCAGAAAAGCTATTAAACATCACTTATTCTGCCTTTACTTTACCCACCCTAACCTAACACATTCACATCCAACACTTCATCTCACCCACACAGCATCGGACGTACCAACAACATAATTCTCATGATTTACAAAAGAAACGCAACAGTAGGCACATTCTCAATGAGCATGATTACATTATGAATCTATTGGATAATATTACTTAAATAACTATGAGCTCCTTTGTTTTGAACTGTATATAGTTACCCTGTTACCTCCAAGTTACAATCCCTGTTACAATGTAAGCAAAAGATCTTGTTTCTAATGCAAAATGTTGTTATTATGTAAACCACACTGATACTAAATAGTGTGGTATATAAGAATTTGTAATAATAATAAATAATAATAAATTGCGCCACTGCAAAGTTACCGATCTTTAGTAAACATGCCCCAAATAGGAATGCAAGTGAGGTAGACTTCCAATAATTTTCAAAAGACTATGGGGTATGTTTACTAAAGGGTGCTATTTGCTCTACTGTCACGTTATCACACGATAAGGCGCCTTATCGCGCGATAATGGTGCTTTACCGGGGGATAAGGCGCCTTATCGCGCGTTAACGCGTGCAGCGGCGCAAATGAGCGCTGAAGGCGGAGAAAGGCTCCCGGAGGGCGGAGGAAGGCTCCCCAGGGGGGGATAGAGGGTCAGTGGGTGGAGAATGGGAGGGGAGAGGCTCCCTGCACACTAACGCTGTGGATTCCTGGGCTGAAAACTAACACGAGTGAAACCCTCACGTTAGAGCAGATTTAAAGGGAAGAGAAACCATTTCCGTCAGCAATGTACAGCAAAGCCAGGGAAATCTACAAAAAGTGATGTGTGATACATGTGCACGGAACAAAAGGGCAAATAAACATTGAAAATGACCTGAACAAACTGGAAAAAAAACATAACCAAGCTGGGCAATAGTGATATTAATGGGAAACATCAAAAAACACTACTGGTAAAGCTCCAAAAAAAGGATATCAATTTTGGAAGGGGCTGTGCTCTGTCCCCATACAAGGTGAATGATCCCACAGTGAAAAAGCGCTGATCAGGGTTTTCCCTATTGGACAGGTTTCCTATAGCATGCACATGTCCTGCAACAGCAGGGTGGGCATGTCGGAACGGGCAACTGGGCAGATGCTGGAAAAGGGGATACAGAGGGCTGCAGGCGGCACATGCTGTGGTGCAGCTGGGCCACAGTGCAGAGTAGGGTGATGCCTAGGTGGCCCATAGAAATGCTGAAATAGTAGAGCAGACAGACAGCAACTGATGAGAGCCCAACATGGGCATGAGTGTGTTTCCCACAGTGTCACAGGGGATAGTACCCAGCAGGTACCCCCAAGGGCACAGAACATTGTCAGGTGATGCTGGGGGGAAGCGTGGACGTCTATGCAGGCACCCCTACCCCAAAACCCACAACATAGGCAGCCGCCTACTGGCACACTGCATGACCTGAGACTGCGCACCACCAGCAGAAGGGCATGTCAGCAAGGCGACAGAGGGGTACTGGTGGTGGAGGGGGCAGTGGCAGCGGCCCACAGCAGACCATGGCCTAGCCCTGTTTAGGTGGGTGCCATGCACTGCAACAGACAGGCCCTGTCTGACAAACAGTCATGGTATCCCCAGGGAATGAACTGTCCCTGTGGCAACAGTGTGGTGCAGTACACACAGCCAGTGTGTTCAGGAGCAGAAGGTCACAGGTTCAAGTCCCAGCTGTGGTTCCTACCAACCCAGTCCCCATATTTTACCTAGTACTAAACCGTGGTAATAAAGAGGGAACCTTTATTGCAGATAACATAAACATGCCTGAAATGCCTATATTTTACCCTACAGAGCACAAACACCATAGACATGTGCAATACCTAGAGCAGAGTCTCCCAAATGCAGTCCTGGAGGGACAAACTCCATTCAGGCGTCATGCTGTCCCTAATAAAGATGCCTGTGCTGTATTTCTATGCGCTGCCCCCATGGTATGCAGATGTATCCATGCATATTCATTAGGGACAGCATGAAAACCCGAACCGTGTTTGGCCCACCAGGACTGGAGTTGGGAACCTCTGCCCTACAGCAGCCGCCAACAGGGGCAGAAACACCCGCAGGCGCCATTATCCAAAGCCTCCTGGAGAGGCAGGATGTTGGGCCCTGCGTGCAGCACCATCTCCCAATACTAGCACTTGCATACCATAGCACTGCCACCCTAAACCTGGGAATACGGTACACATATATCAAAAGGTTGCTATGATTACTGGCAGATAGCAATCCCTAGGTTATGCACAATCTGCTCATTGAGCAGTATATCATAGCAACCTCTTTGATGTCTGTGGAGTGTGTTTCAGGTCTGGTGTCTGACAGTGTTTACCACCCTGGGGAGTGACCCCAACAGTATTGTGTACTATAGCTATGCCTGCACTGTGCCCAGAACTGGTGTGGTAGCCAAGGCTGCCAAAAACCTCTATAGTTGCACAATGCTGGCATAGGTGTGGGAGTGTGTGTCTGTGACCATGGCACCAACACAGAATATGCACTATTCTGGGTGCATCACAGCCCATGAAGGGCTAGACATGACTGAGAAACACAGATGTATCTGCAGGAACTACCTATCACACACACTAGCACTGATGAGGACCTGCAACATGGCCTATTTCAGTCATGAAAGGTGCTGTGGACCTGGTGCTGGGCGCCCCACCTCACCCTCAGGGTGAGCACAGTACCCGCACAATGTGACGATCTGTAGCTACTCTGTGCCAGTAACACACACGGTCAGTACCCCCTACCAGGCTGAGGTGCTGTGTGGGTGCATACCCCATCTTGTGATCATCTGTAGACTGCTGATTTGCATGTGCAGTGCATCATGGGTACGGGTGAGTTAACCCTATCCTGGTAACCACTGCAGACAGTTTGTGTGGTGACCTGCAGTCCTTCTGTAGCCAGCTAGGGGTTTGTTAGTAGCTGTAGCCCACTGGTTACTTCACTGCCTATGGAGCCAGAGGTCATGGGTTTTATCCCACAGTGGGGTTATTTGATAGAGCTGTCTGAGGTGTTTTCTTTTTTTTTTTTTTTAATTCTTTATTTTCGTTTTACAACAACAAAGGAAAGGAAGACATACAGCTAAAAGACAAATACATACATGGAATGTGATACATACACCAAAGTAAACCCCTGCCACCCCCCTCCCCCCTGCTTCTTCTCTAGAAAACTAAATCATTCCCGAAGCGGGCGTGTACTGACATTATTGTGTTACAAAACCTAACGGTGATCTGAAACATGATGAGTGTGCATTACACAGACATGTCGGAGCAATGAGCAGATTGTACATGATCATTGAGCATCTGCCATTTAGACAAGCGAGAATGAATTTGGGTATGGAAAATAGCTCTCCGAGATATCTGCTCATATTTACTATATAAGCAGACAAGGTTCCACTATCCATTGACAGTAAGTCGAGAGCTATCCTTCCAAGTCCTCGTGATTAAACATATGGCTATACCCAGCATGAAATCAGGAGAAAGCGACCCTTCTTAGGAAGAGAGGGGACCTCCGCCACTGAGCGGAGTCCCACAGTCTTCCAAGAAAGAGGCTCGTGAAGGTGTAAGATAAATGGAATACGACCCCAGACCCGCCCCCAGTAAACCTGTAGTTAAAGACATTCATAAAGAGCATGAGCGAGGGTTCCCACATCAGTATGGCAAGACCAACACTGGTCCCTGGCAGTTGTGTTCCATTTGGCTATTTTCCTGGAATATAAGAACATCTATGTGCAAAAAAGAAGAGAGTTTGGGTAACTGAGGCAGATCGGGAAACCCGCACTATTTTGCTCCAGAAAACGCTCCAATGCACAGGGGTTAAAGTGGTTTGCGGTTAGCGATCCCAGGCTTGTTGGACTCTACAAGTGGCAGTATCTGTACCCTGACATAATAGTTTATAAAAGTTAGAGGCTACCCCATGTGTACTACTAATAGAGTGAATTAGTTCTAATAGCCCGTCCTTAGTAGGGACAGAGGGCGACATGATTGGAGCACTTTTGAGGCAGCATGGAAGCTGCATCAATTGAAAGTAATGTTTCGCTGGTAACGCAAATTCCCTGTATAAATCAGAAAAGGTTTTCCAACGAGCTGCAGAGAAGAGCTGTTGGGGTGTCCAGATCCCCCTGGGGTACCAGGGTCTGGAAGTAATCATGTATGGCTGCTCGAATTTCTAACCGGAACTCTGGCTGAGTTAATAGGGCTCTATCAAAGAACCAGGCCCCCGAATTCCCTTGGAGTGCAGTAGTGTGTACTTGAAAAAAAAAAAAAAATAGCAGCATGATCTGAAATATGCTGGGAGTGAATCTTTGCAGCGTCCACCTGAGGAACTAACAGTTTGGATATTAGAAAGAAATCTATGCGAAACTGGGATTTGTGAGGGGAAGAGAAGAAGGTAAAGTCAAGCTCATTGGGGTGTAGTAACCTCCATAGATCGACTAGAACTATATCTTTGATCACAGAGGTAAGCGCGATGTGACTCTTGGGGGGACCACTTGTCCTAGGCGGCTATTTGTCAATCAGGGGATCAAGAACGAAATTGAAATCCCCCCCAATATCAACGAAGTATTAGCAGAGGCCTGCGCAACCTGAGCAATAGTAGCAAAAGGCAGGGTCATCCACATTAGGAGCATAAAGGGATATACATGTAACTTTAAAGTTACCTATCTTGAGGTGAACTCTGGACCATCTACCCGCTGTATCTGAGCAAGTCGCAATAATAGTAGCATGCAGAGATTTCCTATCCAATATGGCAACCCCACATTCCCTAGAAACGGCTGGGGAATAGGCGGCCACCATGTAAGGTTTAATATTGAGTTTGAGAGTTTCCTTCGAATTGAAATGTGTTTCTTGGAGGAAAATCAGGTCCGCAGCTGCATGACTTAGATAGCTTAGGATTTTCCTCCGTTTTATCGGATTATTGATTCCTTGTACGTTCAATGAGAAAATCTTACATGGTGCCATCAATCGATAATAGACATTTTAGGTAAGGGCGCTTGAAAACTTACAACATAATCAGAATCTGTACAATAATGACATAAGCACCAAGTATGCTGGCCAATACACCCATATTGAAAAGTATGTACCAAAGTAACTTAGAGAAGAAGCAAAACCCCCTATGAATATGGCGACCATATGTCTGCGGGAGGAGGCCCTAGAGAGGAAGATAGAGACATAATAAAAGAAAAGAAACACCAGAGTCCATAAGTAACACTGTCTCTGATACTCATCGAGGCTACTATGGGTAGATGGAGTCGGGTCCCAGATATCTTCAAAAATAAGGCAACAAACCGCCCTCGACAGACTCTTCGCTGAGCCGCGGTAAATCCAATATGGCAGGTACAGCGGATATGAGAGTACTGGCAGGAATATTCTGGAAGTCAGCGCATCAAGTCGGCTTCTTTAGAGTCCAAAAACTCCGCTAGTAGATCAGGGTCCTCAAATGTTCTTGTCTGATTGTGAAGCGTGACTCGGAGCTTGGCCGGGTACATCAGGCCATAGCGTGCTTGTAGTTGTTGAAGCCTCGGCCGAAATTCCAGAAAGCGCTTTCGGCGGTCGACCGTGGGTTTAGCCAAGTCAGGATAGAAGGAGACCTTGTGGCTCTCAAACTCCATATGGCCCTTTGCCCGGGAGGCACGGAGAATTTGTTCCACATGTTGATATCTCAAAAGTCGAAAGATGATAGGCCGCGGGGTCTTCCTGTTGAGCGTTATGTTTGTGGGTACACGATGAGCGCGATCGATCTCCAATTCTTTGGTAAAGGTGATTTGGAGCAGGGAAGGGAGGATTTTACTTAAAAACTCCTTCATGTCTCCCGATTCCGCTCCCTCCGGTATGCCCACGAGTCGTAGGTTATTGCGGCGCGCTCTATTATTGCCATCTTCCACTTCTTTCTGCAAGGCCCGCACCTGACGTTCAACTTTGTCGAGTTTGGACAGCCGGACCGCATGGGAGTCTAATATACTCTCCATTTTGTCCTGACGCGAAGAGAGCCCCTCTAGCCGGCCTTGCAGTACACCAAGATCTTCCCTCAGCGCTCGAAGTGCTTCACCGTTTGACTGCACGAGGTCCTTAACCCCTCTAATTTCTGCGAGGATTTCCTGCTGCATTTCGGGGCCCTCGCGCAAAGCCAGCCCCTTCTGCGGGGACGGGGGTTCAGTTTGGAGCGTTTGCCGTGAGAAGCCGCTGGAGATCCAAATTCCAGGCGCGTGGGTTTGGTCCCCGCCATCTCACCAATGTGCCCCGGCAAGATCAGAGCAGAAATTCAAGTATGTCCGGTGTTAATTCAGGATTCTGAGTAGGCCTCTCGGGAGCCTCAGCGTTATGCGACCATCCCGCTGGACATCGGGCTCCGCCCCCCTCCAGGTGTTTTCTTTTTTAATTTAAATTAGTGCTGCCAGCAAAAACACCCTCACAGTGCTGTAGCCTTAAGGTGCCTCATAAGGCGCCCTCTAAAGCGCTCTATAAGGCACCCTATAAAGCGCCCTATAAGGTGCCCTATAGAGAACATTATAAGGTGCCTTGGCGCACAGTGCACTTTATAATATGCTCTCTGGAGTGCCTTATAGGGCGCCTTATACGGCACCTTAGGTTACGGCACTGTGAGGGTGTGTTTGCTGGCAGCACTAATTTAAATTAAAAAAGAAAATGCCTCAGACAGCACTGATTTAAAGTAAAGGGTGCCTCAGACAGCCTTACTCATCAAGCCAACTGGGGGATCAAACTCGTGACCCCGTTTCATCAGTCAATGTATTAACCATTGTGCTACCCCTCTGTTGCTGTGTTTGTAGGTTAGCGCACCTAATTAAGGCTAACGCGCATTAACGTGCCACGGCTCCATCGCACGAATGCCCACTACCTTATATGGCATCCTGCACACTAACGCCGGCTGCACGTTAAGACTGCTTAGTAAACATACCCCTATGTTTGTGATGAGCTAGCTGAATTAAACGTTTAAAAATTGATGAGGCTTGATGGAATACATTCAAGGTTATTAAGGGAATTTGGGGAACTTTTGGAAGTTCTGACATTTTCCGTGGAGATGGACAGATGTGGTTCTTCACAATGGTGGAAGTAAGGAGGAGGCAAAGAATTACAAATTGTTTACTGTGACTATGATGGTAAATTATTAGAATTCCTGCTAAAAAAAGAGAATAGGGCAGTTTCTGGAATCAAGTGACTTACAGAATCCACGGTAGCAGTAAGTCTTGTCAAATGAACCTAATCAATTTCTTTGATTGGGTAATCATAAAGTCAAATAAGGGGAGACATCCAAATGAGGTACAATTAACATAAGGCTGCTAACAGTTCCACATGGATGATGTGCATTTATTTATTATGACCATTTATATTCCATTCTTTCAATGAAATTGTGTACAATGCAGATCATAGTAAATAGGTATAACAAGCTTGACAATTACACACATCGTAAAATCAGACAACACAAAGGGATATGTTTACTGGGCTGGGTTAACAGTTAACATGCGCTATTTGTAACTAGGTCCACTGTTATAGCGCATGCTAACCATTAGCCCAGCTTAGCAAACATGTCCCATAAATTACTCACATCCAAACTCTTGAACAAATGGCCATTTCAAGTCCTATTCCAGCCCCTATCAGCCCATTTCCAGTCCAAGCCCCTCCCCCATTGGCCATTTCCAGTCCTATCCTAGCCCCCCATCATCCCAATCCCAAACCTACCCCCCCCCCCCATTGGCCATTTTCAATTCTAGCCCCCCATCAGCCATTTCCAGTCCTATTCCAGCCCCCATCAGCCCATTTCCAATCCTAGCCCTCCATCAGCCCAATTCCAATCCTAGCCCCCCATCTGCCATTTCCAATCCTACCCCCCGTTAGCCCATTTCCAGTCCTAGCCCCCCCCCCCCATTAGCCCATTTCCAATCCTAGCCCCCATCAGCCATTTCCAGTCCTATCCTAGCCCCCCACCCCCAAAGAGCCCCGCACCTAAGTGGCTTCAGAGTAAGCTGAGGAAGCCCGCACGAGGTCCTGGCTCACCTCTGCACAGCCAGCAGCGTGAAGAACATTATTTTCCCTCACGCTGGCAGCTGTGTTCTAGTGAAGTGCGCTGAATGCCAGGAAAGGTTAAAGGGCATTTCCCAGCACTCGTGCACTTCACAAGAACACAGTTGCCAGCATGAGGGATAATGCTGCTCTTCATGGTGATGGCTGTGCAGAGGTGAGCCAGGGTCTCATGCGGGCTTCCCCAGCTCCCTCTGAAGCCAGCATTTCAAGAGCACCACTGTGTGAGAATGAAGTTTGCGTGGGACCCCCTGAAGTGCAGGGCCCTGTGCAAACATTCTGAACAATGTACGGGCAAGCCCTGCAGTGAAACCTATAGACACTTTTTTAAAATTAGCAAAGCAATACTACATTTTTTTTTTTTTTTTTTTTTGAAAACTTTATTTATTAACCAATAGCGACATAACAAAACAGTACAGCTGTCAGTAAAGGGCCATCGAGGAGTGGTATCTTATCTCCTCTTAAGGCCGTTACCATAAACCAGTATGTCACCATAGCAGACCACAACAGTAAACATTAAAGGGCTCACATGATTAAACAGTTTTTCCTTTTGTGCTCTTCTAGTAAACAAACAACACCCCCCACCCTACCCCCCCTCCCCCCCGTACCCCTAACCCCCCCCTTACCCATCCTCGCACCCCAATCTCCACGGCTGGGCTCAATACACTACATAACATTGACTGGTAGTTTCTCCCCCCCCCGATAGCCTACGCCTTAAATACCCATATTAACTATATCACTGCGGCATCGGGGGCTCAAGCTCTGGATGTAAGGTTCCCAAATCAGCAAGAAGGTAGCCCATCGCTTCACTGAGCCCCTAGCCCTCCAGCGCTCAGCCAGCATCAACTGATGAAATTATTATTGCTCCACTCCGTAAACGTGGGCGGGGTCCGTTCTCTCCAGTTACGCAAAATCGGACCTTTCCCCACCAAACAGGCTTTACGCACCAATAAAACGCTCCCATTTCCCGATAGGCAAGGTCAGAGGCAGTTGATCCAAGATGACTAGTTCACTGGTCCAAGGAAACCTCTGTGGAGCAGTTCATAATATAACGGTGAATTCGGGACCAATATGGGAAGATGCGCCTGCACTGCCACCACATATGAGTCAAGGTTGCTAAGGGCGCTTGACAGCGAGGGCATGACCCATCCTGCGTAATATGGCTCCGGAACGCTCGTCTCGGAGAGAAATGCACCCGGGCTAGGGCCTTATACTGGATCTCCCTCCAACGTACACCCTCGGCTAGTTCAATTATCCGTCCCACCGCCCTACAGATCGTACCGGGAGTAACAGCACGGCCCAATTCACCTTCCCAAGCTGCCTCCACCCTCCCAAAATCCGGCGCCACCCCAAAGCACACCAACTTTATCCGCAGCCCAGCTATTGTCAGGGGTGTATCCCTACCGATACAAGGCAATGTACACTTTCCGCCGGGTTCGGATTCCGGAGCGTTTAAGTTCTGGCATCGGCAAGGCCTCCATTACTTAGGGCATGCAGTAGATCTTACGGGTAAGTGCAAGCCGTTCAGAGACCTACGTGCGGAGTATAAACTACCCAGCACCCATTATTTTGCGTATTATCAGCTTTCTCATTATGTGGCGACGTTACCCCGGGAAGAATTGGGAGAGGATAGGTCCAAGCAAATTATCGAATTCTTAGAATTAGGAGCAATACTACATTTTAATCTTTCTAGATTTATACTGTGGATGCATCATCTGAAAATAATTTCACTCTCTGGGGCAATAAATCTAATTCTTTGGGATGGTTCACCTTTGTTATATCTGGGGATTGTTAACAGCCCCACCTGTACAGAGCTTGACCAAGGACATCACAAAATAATAAATAACTGGCATGAAGCTTGACTAAGCAGTCTCTCACATCACATCAAGAACCACTTTCCACATGAGCATGGGAAATTGCCAAAAGATCGGGGGATTTCAAGCGAACCAAACAATGGCAAGCCAGTGGAATTCATATACTCTGTCAGCATGCCTCATATGTGGCCACCACAGATGAAAGAGCTTGATTAAAGGTGACAGACTATTTTACGGAAAATGTGTCAGTGCAGTCAGCGCCAACGTCCTGGAAACACTTCCAATAAAGGCGATCTCTAGATTTATCGGAGGCTAAAACATCTAGAAAGTGCATTTCCACAACCCCTTCATCTCATCCGTAGAAAACACCTCTGAGAGTCGGTCACTAACTCACTATCCTGGTAAAAAGGAGGGGGGGGAGTCCAGGCAAACAAGTACGCACGCGCAGTAACATCTCTCATCCCCCTCCCCCCCCAGGAGGGCATCTGACGTCACCCTCCGCCGCTGCCAAATGTAAAAATTCCAACGCCCTGACGTAACAACGCCGGCCAACGCTAGCTGTAAACAAGGCTCCTGCCCCTCCCCTTGCCCACCCTCTCCTACACTGCAGGTTCCAGAAGCCTCGGGAGCTTACGATGCGGCGGTGGCGCCCGAGCTCTAGCGAGCCACCCCCTGGCCGCAGTTGCCCCTAGAAAGAGGAGGAAAGGGAGAGCGCGCTTGAGAGCTCGCACGCGCCCCGCTGGCAGGCTGTTGACGCCATTATTTATTTTGAGCGGCGCGGCTTAGCTCGATGCTCCGGCCGGGCGGGCGCTGTGTATAAATAAGGGGGCAGGAGAGGGCTGGGTGGATATGCAGTTCTACAGCAGTGTGTTAACACACTATCCCGGGGCTGCTTTCAAAGTCCCTCTGCCTGGCGCTGCCGAGAAGTCCCCCGAGGAGCGCCCAGTTGAGACAGCCGAGCCCCGCGCGCGGGAAACAGCAGCGGAGGCGAGCAACTGCAACGGGGCAGCGACCATGCCCGCCTTCTCCTCTTGCTTCGAGTTGGTTCCAGTGGGCGCAGCCGACCAATACACATCCAGTGCCCAGATCCCGACGCGGCCCTTGGAGAGGATCGTGCCCATCCGTCTCCTAAACGAAGCAGCAGTGGCAGCCGTGGGGCCAGGCGGCGATTCCTCCCCGGACAGGATGCGCCTGACCAGCTCCCGATTGCTCAACGCGGCCGAGCCTCCTATGTCCGCCACCTCTGTCTCTTCTCCGTGGCTCGCCAGCCGGACCGAGGAATCCGCCAGCCATGCGTGCGACGGTGCGGCTAGGGAAATCGGCGCTTATTGGAGGTCCCTGGACCTGCTGCAGCCCCCGCCGCCCGCCTACAGCTTCAACCCGACTGCTGCCAACAGAAACCACTGGAGGGACGGCGAGGGCCGACCCGAGCATGACCCGCGCTCATGCCGGCGCCAGGGAAGCTGCCAGGACGAGCTTCACTGCTCGAGGGCCCAGGAAGAGCTGGAGGTGAAGACAAAGGGCCTGGCAAGCGCGGCCGGTCTGAGGGGAGAAGCGCTGCTCGCCAGCAGCAGGACGGACAAGAACGAGAAGCTGGCCCTGTACTTGGCCGAGGTGGAGAAGCAGGACAAGTACCTGCGGGAGAGAGACAAGTACCGTTTTCACGTCATTCCCGACGGTAACTGCCTCTACCGAGCGGTCAGCAAAGCAGTGTACGGGGAACAGGCTAGGCACAAGGAGCTGCGGGAGCGCACCGTCTTCCACATCGCTGACCATCTGGACGAGTTCAGCCCCCTCATCGAGGGCGACGTGGGCGAGTTCCTTATCAATGCTGCACAGGACGGTGCGTGGGCTGGCTACCCCGAAATGCTGGCCATGAGCCAGATGCTGAACGTGAGCATTCACCTGACCACAGGAGGCCGCCTGGAATGCCCCACGGTGTCCACGATGAGTCATTATTTGGGACCAGAAGACCCGTCCAGGGCTACCATATGGCTTAGCTGGCTTAGCAATGGACATTATGATGCTGTGGTTGATCAGCAGATGCTCAATCCCGAGTATGATAATTGGTGCAAACAGACTCAAGTGCAGCGAAAACGGGATGAAGAGTTGGCCAAGTCAATGGCAGTGTCTTTGTCCAAAATGTACATTGAACAGAATTCCTGTGCTTAAAACACCTTTGGTGACAATAAGGGACTATTTCTTATATAATTTGTCGTCAGGGTTAGGCTTACTCTGGACAGGCTTATAGCACTTTAAAACTTCCCAATAGATGTACTACACACTTGATGCCTTAAAAACCTTTTATTTGAATGTTTTAGGAAAGTGAAACTTCCGAAGGCTGCTGCACAACTTGATGTTTAATAACAGTCAGCCCTTGGCAATCTGGTATTTGTTTTGTTATATAAAGCTAACAACATTATGTGCCAGGTCGTCTTTCTTTAGTGTATATTTGTGGTTTTTTTCTCTGTAAACTGTGTTCAAAAAATTGTAATTTTTGCACTTTTTTAACGGTTGTACCTCTTATCTATCTTATTCTCCTAGTCATGTTACCAAATTAGATGCTTTTGTACAAAGTTCAAGCTTAACAGCTTAGTGCTGGATGTAATGTCTTCTTTTTAGCCTTATTGAGCAAGGCAAAAGCTGTCCCCTTTTTTTAGTTACAAATATTAAGTAAAAGGAAAGGTTTCATGGTTTGCTAAGTCAAACATTTTAGTATTTCCCACTGGAAACATCTTCTTCTGTTTTTTCTCTTTTGTTTTTTTATTCTGTTGCCACCAAGTATTAATGTAGTTCATACATTTTTTTTACCTTGTAATATTTTGATTTATGGAATTTATGTGTATAATACAATAATGAGCTAACATGGATTGGAATAAAATTTTATAGCAACTTTTTTCTATTTAAGTTCATAGAAAGATGGTTGTTTTTTTATGGGTTGCCTATTGCCTTTAGCTGTTTGGGTTAATTATGTAATATAGGGCTGGTTGATTAAATGGGTGTAGTGCTTCTCAAACTGGTTTTGAAGTACTCCTTAGTCTGCTCTTCAGGACATTCAAACTGCCAATGTATGAAATAGGTTTGTGTGTGCTGTCTCTATCAAATGTAGATCTGTCAGGTGTAATTACGGTGGATATCCTAAATAGGAGACTGGTAAGGAGGGCTCCTGGGCTGTCTTGAAAAATACCAAATTACAGTATATAATCCTCATTTTGCTCATCCTACAATAAAGGGAATCATTTACTAACGGTGCATGCTTAACTTTGTTTTTCTAATGAATGTTGTTTACCAGAGGGCTCATTTTATCCAATTGGCCTATTGGGTGAAATGGACCCTGCACTAATATTATGTTAGGAGGTAGTTTAATATCAATTAGCACTCTCTAAGTACCATCAGGTTACCCTCTAATAGAGTGTAGTGTTTTTTCTTTTGTCAGTTTCCTTAAATCAGTCTCTTACTGATTTTAAAGTTGTAATATCTAACCCTGCATATTCATTCAGATCATTCTAATGTATATTTTGGAAAATCACTAGGCATAGATGAGTCATTTCTAATTATTAAATATAGCTTCAGAACAAGTTAAATGACATAAATGGATTAAAAGAGAATTTCCCACTGAGAGCAATTGTGGTGTAGAATGTAGTTATTTCAGTTTCAACTGGAAAATGATATACAGTTAACAAGAGCCATTTTGTTTACCAGCCACCATGGCCTTTATCACTTAATTTCCATCTCCTATCAATACAGTACTAATCCAATAACTTTAACTGTTGTGCAGATCTGCATATTTGTGTTTGTTGCTTTCTGCAGACCAGACGGGAAAAACAAATCACTTCCATATTGGTGGTGGCATACAAAATATTTGTATGAGTGGGTGACTCTCTTAAAAAAATGTTGCTGACCATGGAAGACATTGCTTGAAAATAATGGTTATCTAAATCCATTGCTTGTGGAAAGTTAAGAGGGATACTTTTTATGCCCCTAATTAGGATATAAGGATTACAGTAATTCTACGGAATAGGTAGTTAAATTTTCCTTAAGATGATTTATAAATAGGACTGTTAGATTTGAGATTGGTGACTTTCCTATAAGGCTGTGAAACTTTCCTTAAATGTGTGAGTAGAGCCAACAATTTCACTTTTCTTCCTAGGTTATTGCTCATTCATAGTGTATGGTACTTGAGTAATGTCTCTGAATGGGTTAGGTTTGAGTATTCCAGGACAGGAACGAACTTTGCTACTAATACAAGTATGTTGCAGATACAGTTTTTTCATATTTACTGCTACTAATCATTTCTGCACTCATAAAAGTAGCAGTACTTTAGTTTTCAGGGGTCTTCTTTACTGGAATTGGTGCTTTTTTAACTTTTTCGTTAGCTTCAAGATCTTGCTGTAGTGGCTCCATGCACAGGTTTACCATGGCCAATGCTGCACCAAAGATGATGATGCTTGAAGTATCTGCACTACTACTACCACCACCATCATTAGCCTGGTGCCTGAGTTAGCGCTAAGCATCTTTCTGTCCTAGGCAGCCATGTGGCCTGTATTTAATAAATAGGTACTGTGCATTGTTTTCCATATGGAATACTAACACATCAACTACAATTTTTATGGTCAAATTATTACTTTTGACATTCTTAAAGGTATGTAGTTATCATTGATTAACTTGAGGTTGAGTGCTGTATGTGATAACATGAAGAAAATTGTTAAACAGGATTTCCCATGGCTTTAGGTCTTTCTTTCTAATACTTGCCCCCACTTCTACACCTGCTAAAAAAAAAGCAAGAGCATAAGAGGGCTTTCAGATGAGGGGGAAGGACATTGTGATTTTATTTTTTTTATTTGACATGCATCAAGCTATTGTTCACCAAAAACAAGTAAGTTATGAATACTACTTTGTCAGCATGTGTTTTGGGGATTTAGATTTATTTTAACTATGTCACAGCAGTCTCACTGACAGATTATATGGCATTCAATAGCTGATTAGTGTGTGCTTTTATGAAATATATTTTTTGTGATGTGAAAGGTTCAGGATAACGGTAGTTCAGAGAGAATGTTTAAGGCATCTTGCTGTCCTCATATCCTCCATAGTGTGAACATGTTAAAGAAACAAACAATTTCAAATAAATATTGTAAATGGGGTTTCTAGGAATCTATAAATAGCAGGATATAATGGGTTAGTAATGTCTGCCATTTATTACTTAGTTTAATTCTAGTCGAATTGATGATAATCCTGTACTGTGAGCTTCGTTAGACATTTGCTTGGGGGCATGTTTATTAAAGATGAATGTATTGTTAGGCATTATTATGCTCATAGAAACAAAAGGGCTGTGGGGGGGGGGCACTTAATGTACCTTAACATACCTTAACATTAATTAACACATATCTTAAAGGTGCTTTTCTGAAGAAAAACAGTGGGGTGTTTACAGTTGGATATTTGTTCCTTTAAAGTTCATAGCTTCAGTCAGTACAAGTCATCAGAATAAAATACCATAGCCAGGGCCTGACTTCTAAAGGTTTTTCTGTGGGTACAGAATGGGAGGAAACTTAGGGGTATGTTTACTAAACCGTCTTAATGTTACCGGCGTTAGTTGCAGTATTACTGTGATGAATGCCATATAAGGTAGTGGGCGTTCTGGTCTTAAGGTAGCATTTCGGGTTATCGCACAATAGAGGGAGCCGTGGCATGTTAATGCGCGTTAGCCTTAATTAGGCACGCTGACCTGCAAACACAGCAACAGAGGTGTAGCACAATGGTTAATATATTGATGAAACAGGGGTCATGAGTTTGATCCCCCCAGTGGGCTAAATGAGTAAGGCTGTCTGAGGTACTTTCTTTTTTAATTTAAATTAGTGCTGCCAGCAACCACCCTCATAGTGCTGTAACCTAAGGAGCCGCATAAGGCGCCCTATAAGGCACTCCAGAGGGCACATTATAAAGTGCACTGTCCGCCTAGGCACCTTATAATGTTCCCTATAGGACGCCTTATGAGGCACCTTAAGGTTACAGCACTGTGAGGGTGTTTTTGCTGGCAGCACTAATTTAAATTAAAAATGGAAATGCCTCAGACAGCCCTATCAAATAGCACCACTGTGGGATCAAACCCATGACCTCTGCCTCGTCAGTAAAGTAACCAATGGGCTACATCTCTGTAGCTACTAACACACCCCTGGCTGTTTACAGAAGGACTGCAGGTCACCACACAAACTGTCTGCTATGGTTATCAGGATAGGGTTAACCCACCCGTACCCATGATGCACTGCACATGCAGATCAGCAGTCTACAGATGATCACAAGATGGGTTATGCACCCCCCACAGCACCTTGGCCTGGTAGGGGGAACTGACCGTGTGTGTTACTAGCACATAGTAGCTACAGACCGTCACATTGTGCGGGTACCGTGCTCACCCTGAGGGTGAGGTGGGGCGCCTAGCACCATGTCCACAGCACCTGGCATAGCTGAGATAGGCTATGCTTCAGGTCACCATCAGTGATAGGTAGTCCTTGAAAACACACCTAGGATACACCTGTGTCCATCTGTATTTCCCAGGCATGTCTAGCCCTTGGGGACTATGATGCACCCAGAATAGTGCATATCCTGTGTGGGTGCCATGGTCACATGTTTAAGTGACTGATGGGGAGGGTGTTCAGAGCCATAGGCAGATTATGTAGCACCACCCAACCTGCCCTCTGGGGCTCGGTGGGGGACAGGAACTCCCACTAACAGATCCACATTCTACATCCCTGCAATGGTGGTAGTAGAGGGGACCATCAACCTCAGTCCTGGTGGGGAACAGACACCCCACAGGGCAGTCAATGCAGATCTGTACGCATCCATAAGGCAATGGCAGACAGACAGTAGGCCTGGAAATGCTCAGCTGCCCCCCACCACTATTTGACATTCTCCAGCCACAGCACCCTGCAAGGTGTTCCAGCCATACACATACTAACTGCAGACAGTCCGCTAGAAGTCCATAGTGCATGTTCCTGGAGGAGGTGTGTTCCCCCAAAACTGGGATGTGAGTACACCCACCAAACCGACAATTCAGTGATTAGGCCCCAGAAAAGAACCCACTTGAGAGAAATACAATATAGCACTATGGGGGAACCTAGCTATGCCGTGGTCACTGCTCAGCCAGGGTGAGAGTGACCTCCCAGCAGGACATGCTGTGGCCACCCTGTCCATGCAGGTGGTGGCTGGGCACTACAATGTCCCAGCCATTGCCCTATGCCATGTGCAGATGCATCCTGCCCAGGCCACCCCACCCTGTCCGGGCCATACCCACAGTACCTTGCTCCTCATTATGCACATTGGCAGGCTAACACTGGAAACAGTGCAAGCAGTGTGGCCTGAGTAAGGTGTAGACCAGGGGTGGGGAACCCTGGTCCTGGAGAGCCGCAGACCAGTCAGGTTTTCGGGATATCCCTAATGAATATGCATGAGATATATATGCATTAGAGAGATCCTGCCAACCTGACTGGTTTGTGGCCCTCCAGGGCTGGATTTGGAGACCCCTGCCTTACACCTCTGTCATTTAAGATTGTGAGTGGGCAAGGTGCAGATGTCCTAGACATCAAAAAGGTTAGATATAATGTGTCACATTCCTCCTCGATTCTCACCACCACCAAAAAGTTGTCTAATAGACAATATTTTGGTGGTGGTGAGAAGTGAGGAGGAATGTGACACATTATATCTAACCTTTTTGATGTCTTGGACATCTGCACCTTGCCCACTCACAATCTTAAATGACAGAGGTGTAAGGCAGGGGTCTCCAAATCCAGCCCTGGAGGGCCACAAACCAGTCAGGTTGGCAGGATATCTCTAATGCATATATATCTCATGCATATTCATTAGGGATATCCCGAAAACCTGACTGGTCTGCGGCTCTCCAGGACCAGGGTCCCCACCCCTGGTGTAGACAGACACACTCCCACACCTATGCCAGCAATTTGCAAATATAGAGGCTTTTGGCAGCCCTGGCCACCACACCAGTCCTGGGCACAGTGCAAGCATGGCTATGGTACGCAATACTGTTGGGGTCACTCCCAGGGGTGGTAAACACAGTAAGAAACCAAAACTGAAACACACTCCACAGATATCAGAAAGGTTGCTATGATGCAGCTCTATCAGCAAATTGTGCTTAACTTAGGAATTGCTATCTGCCATTAGGGCAGAGGTTCCCAACTCCGGTCCTGGTGGGCCAAACACTATTCGGGTTTTCATGCTGTCTCTAATGAAGATGCATGAGATAATTTGCATACCATGGGGGCGGCGCATACAAATGCAGCACAGGCATCTTTATTAGAGACAGCATGAAACCTGAATGGTGTTTGGCCCTCCAGGGCTGGAGTTGGGGAAACTCTGCTCTAGGTATTGCACATGTTTATGGTGTCTCTGCTCTGTAGGGTAAAATATAGGCGTTTCAGGCATGTTTGTTATCTGCAATAAAGGTTCCGTCTTTATTACCACGGTTTAGTACTGGGTAAAATATGTGGACTGGGTTGGCAGGAGCCATAGCTGGGACTTGAACTTGTGATCTTCTGCACCTGAACACACTGGCTGTGTGTACTGCACCACACTGTTGCCACAGGGGCAGTTCATTCCCTGGGGATACCATGACTGTTCGTCAGACAGACCCTGTCTGAACAGTGCACGGCACCCACCTAAACGGGGCTAGGCCATGGTCTGCTGTGGACAGATGCCACTGCCCCCTCTGCCACCAGCACCCCTCCGCCACCATGCTGCCATGCCATTATGCCGGTGGTACGGGTGGTGCACAGTCCCAGGCCATCCAGTATGCTGGTAGCTGCCTATGGTGTGGGTTCTCGGGTAGGGGTGTCTACATGGACATGCACGCTTCCCCCCCAGCACCGTCTGCCAATGTTTTGTGCCCTTGGGGGTACTTGCTGGGTACTATCCGCTGTGACACTGTAAGAAACACACTCGTGCCCATGTTGGGCCCTCATCAGTTGCTGTCTGGCTGCTCTACAGTTTCAGCATTCCTATGTGCCACCTAGGCATCTGCCTAGTCCGCACTGTGTCCCAGCTGGACCACAGCATGTGCCGCCTGCAGCCCTCTGTATCCCATTTCCAGCATCTGTATAGTTGCTCTTTCCTACATGCCCACCCTGCTGTTGCGGCACATGTGCATGCCATAAGAAACCTGCCCAATATAAAGGGAAAACCCTGATCAGCGCTATTTCAATGTGGGATCATTGACCTTGTAGGGGGACAGAGCATAGACCCTTCCAAATATGATATATTTTGTTTTGAGCTTTCTCAGTAGTGTTTCTTTGTTTCTCATTAATATCACTATTGGCCAGCTTGGTTATGGGGATTTTAATTTTGGTTACGGTCATTTTCTATGTTTATTTGCCTTTTTGTTCCGTGCACATGTATCACAACTATCACTTTTTCTAGGTTTCCCTTGGTTTGCTGTACATTGCTGACGGAAATGGTTTCTCTTTCCTGCAAATGTGCCTTAACGCGAGGGTTTCACTGGCGTTAGTGTTCAGACCCGTATTCCACAGCATTAGTGTGCCTGGAGCCTCTCCCCTCCCACTCTCTACCCATTGACCACTTCTCTCCGCCGTCTGGGAAGCCTTACTCCACCCTTTAGAGCCGGATTTCATGGTGTTAGGGTGCCTTAACGTCGCAGGCACGTTATCGCGCGATAAGTGACGTTATCGGGCGATAATGTCGCCGCTGTGACGTTAGTGCCGTTTAATAAACATACACCTTATTTATCAATATTCCAAGCGGCTTTCTTTAAGCAACTTGCATCTTGGAGCAAGATGATTCATTGATTTTGTGATGTGCAGATCAGTAGCATCTAGTAGTGCCTTGGTATTTTTTTAGATTTTTGCAAAGTGTTAAATAGAAGTAAAGATGACTGTTCTTGTCTGTTGCTTGCAGCTCTCTTCTGTAATGGGTTATTTACTAATAACGTGTGTTAATAATATGAGTGTCTGTTTGCACACCTCCAGTAAATCTAACCTTGTCAAGTTAGTTTAAAAACATAATACAGGCCACTGCAGAACTCTGTGTTAAAGTCCTGTGCTAAAAGCTCATTGTAGCTTTACCTAATGCAAGTTTAACACATAAGCTTTGCTCATCAGTGTTGTAACTAGCATGTAAATAAGCACAGACCTTATGTGCACAACGTAACAGAGCATGTCAGACACATACGCATAGGTGTCTGTGTTAGCAGTACTTCTATTTTGTGCACATAAGAAGCATAGCTTGGCATATGTGCTGAATGCTATGTGGGTTGGAAACTGCATAGGTTCTGCTCAGAATACTACTACTGATCTGTTCATAAATGGTGCTGAATATTAAAATTTGTGCCAGTTAACATTCCAGCACATTTCTACTGTTTTTTCCCCATCACTCCCTTCACCTAGGTCAGGAAAAAGCTGCAGGTGCTGTACACTCAAAAGAGAGAAAAAAAAAGACATAAATTCCTTGCTAGTGCTAACTGTAGACTTACGGCTAACCCTTTACATTGCCTCAGACTTTACGTTAAAATTACAGCATTAAACTCAGCCTTCTGGTTTTCTGTGAACTCTGTATTTGTGCTAAATTACTAATTACTTTATTCTCCAGGACCAAGCAGGAAGTCAGTCCTCACATATGGGTGACGTCGGAGCCCCCGTGCGGAGCATTTCCCCAGCTTTCGAAGAAAGCCTTTGGGAATGCAGCGTGCATGCACAGTCCTCTTCCTGCTCAAGGGTGCCATCTTGCTCAGTCTTTTTCCACGGAGCCCGATGGACGTGAGTTCGTGTCACCCGGGAAAAGTTGATTTTTTTTTTTTTGCAATTTTCACGTTGTCTTATCTAGTTTGACGCCGGTTCCCCTTCCCGCCTGGGCTCGGTACACCAGTATCGAGTCCGGAGTTTTTTGATTTTCTTTTTTTGTCCTTCGTGACTAGCGTTCGCGCTCTTTTTGTGTTTTCACTGGCAGTCCGGTCTTTTGACCTTGCAGGGGCCCTTTTCCCCCCATGGCTGCCAGCGGGTTCAAAAAGTGTGATCGGTGCAAGAAACTTATGTCTCTCACCAACACATATGACTGCTGCCTCCGATGCCTCGGGCCCGACCATGACCCGCTGGCCTGTGGCCCATGCCGCAAGATGTCGTCGAAGGTGCTTCGGAGCCATCACCATCAACGTGAGTCAATTTTCTCTGACTCTGTGTCCGGCCAGGCCCGGGCTTCGTCAGAGGCCTCAACATCTTGGGAGTCTGACCCCGAGCACTGTCGGGGTTCCTCTGAAAGGGAGTCTCCCAGGAGCACAGAAGGAAGAAAAAGCTTGCGAAGGCGGCATCAGTGGAGGCTCCTGGTTCCTCGAGGGCCAGGTTGCGTAGCCCTGACCGCTGCCCCGGGCTCTCGGAGTCGGAGAGGTCTTCCAAGCTACCTCGTGTGGAGCCGGAGTCCCCGAATCATGTGAGTGCAGTTGTCCTCGTAGACTCTCTCCTCAGGGGGAGCCAACATCAGGGCCCGAGTCGGGGGCTGCTGAGTCTCCTGAGCTTGAAGTCAGGTTGACGGCCTTGGAGAGCAGCTTGGCTGCCTTCATGGAACAGCAGTGGGTGCTGATTGCCGGCCTCACCGGTGCATCTGCCCCGACCACCGGGACCTCAACGTCTAAGTCGACACCGGAGAGCGAGCCGATCCTCGAGTCGATGAAGTCTTGAGTTGATCCTTGGTCAAGGTCCCCCTTGACCTCCCATGCGGGGCCGACGTTGTCAACGCTGATACCCTTGGTATCGGGGCGGGTGGCACCGAGGCCCACACGGCCGGAGCCTCTCGATTCCTCCTCACCGAAGTCCAAGCCTCGGAGACGGCCCCCTGCCGGAAGATACCCAGTTCTCGGACTTCGTGAGGGACATGGCCAAGGCCTTGGCCTTCCCTGCGGATGCCGAGGAGGAGCCTCGAGCCAAGGAGCTCGATGCCCTCCAGTATGATTTTCCTCCGAAGGAAACCTTTACTGTACCGGTTCCCCCGATGCTGGAACGGCTGCTCTTCTGTATGTGGGAAGCACCGGCCTTGACGCCAGTTCTTAGCAAATGGGTCAATTCCATTTATCGAGTCCGTAAGAGCCCTGGGTTCCAAAAGGTGCAGCTACCGCACCACTCCATGGTTGTGGAATCGGCCATGCACCGTCTGAAGAGTCAGAAGATGCACGCCTCGGTGCCCCCCGGCCGGGAGGCCCGGAACCTGGATGCCCTCGGTAGAAAGTGCTTCATGGGCTCTATGCTATCTTGCCGTGTCCAGATCTACCAGCTGTACATGGGCGTGTACCTACGAGACCTGGCAAAGGAGCTTGCCGGGTTCTCAGCTGGCCTCTCCAAGGAGCCTTTGCAGAGGTTCAAGGCTTTGTCAACAGGGATTCAAGAGTGCTCGAAGTTTATCTCTCAAGCAGCCTATGATGGCTTCAAGGCTTCAGCCCGGGTAGCCGCGGCCGGCATCGGTGCATGCCGTCAGGCCTGGCTACAGTCATCAGACCTGGAGCCATGAGTGCAGGACAAGTTGGTCGATGTCCCTTGCCGAGGTTAAAACCTTTTCGGTAAGCCCATGACTGAAAAGGCTGCGGAAATCGAGGCAGAGACTCTCACCAGGACAAGGCTGTCCAGGAAGACTTCTGCCCCTTCTCAGAAAAAGAAGGGCTCGGGAAAGAAGCTGCCTACAAATCCTACCCTCAATACCAGGCCTCTCTAGCTCCCCAGCAGGCCAAGGGGCAGGGGCATGGGCCCCATAAGCAGAAGACCCCCAAGCTGCCAGCTCCGGCTCCTGCACAGCAGGGAGTGGTGTTTTGACTCCCACAGCATAGCCTCTTCTCCACAGCTGGCTCCACTCAGCACAGGAGTTCGGCTGACCCTGTACGCCTACAGGTGGCCAGCCATCACAGGGGATACCTGGGTCCTCAGCATAGTCCAAAAGGGCTACGTGCTCCACTTCCACCAGATACCCCCCTCCTACTTTCCAGGGGAGTCTCCAAGACTCCCTCTGCACAGAAACCTCCTCCTTCAGGAGTTGGCAAGTCTTCTAAAGGAACAGGCGGTGGAACTGGTGCCTCACCACCTGAAAGGGCAAGGCTTCTACTCCAGGTACTTCCTAGTACAAAAATGGACAGGAGGCCTCCGGCCTATCCTAGACTTGCGAAACCTAAACATGTTTCTGGAGAGGGAAAAGTTCAAGATGCTTACCCTTGGGATACTGCTGCCCTACCTCCAGCAGGGAGATTGGTTATGCTCCTTAGACCTAAAGGATGCTTATATTCGCATCTCATTCATCCAGACCACAGACAATATCTCAGATTTGTAGTGGGAGGAAAGCATTTTCAGTACAGCGTACTTCCCTTTGGCCTAACATCCGCCCCCAGGGTTTTCACCAAATGCCTGGCGGTGGTGGTGGCCTATCTCAGAAATCAGGGAATTTTTGTCTTCCCATACCTGGACGACTGGCTCATCAGAGGTCAGCCTCTCCAGGCGGCCAGACAAGCCACTCTTCGCACTGTCTCTCTTCTTCAGCATCTGGGCTTTGGCATAAACTGTGCAAAGTCCACTTTGCTCCCCTCACAGAACCTAGATCTTATAGGGGCAAGATTAGACACCTTGCAGGCAAGAGCGTACTTGCCCGAAGACAGGGCCCACAGGCTGATGGACTTGGCCAACCAGTTCCAAAGCAATTCTCAGGTCTCCACCGAACACTTCCTGAGGCTTTTGGGCCACATGACATCCATGGTACATGTGACCCCGGATGCCCGTCTGCACATGTGGACAGCTCAGTGGACGCAAGCCACAGGCAACCTCTGTGACAGAGTAAAGGTGTCCAAACCACTCTTGGACTCCCTGCAGTGGTGGCTACATCTCCCAAACCACCTCAGGGGGGTACTCTTTCAGGCCCTGGCGCGCACAAGGGTGCTGACAACCGATGCTTCCTTAAAGGGCTGGGGTGCACATTTATTTATTTTATTTATATCCCGCTTTTCACTTGGTCAAAGCAGTCAATTGGGAGATACATTTAACACGAGGGGATATGACACACATACACTAATACTTACAGGGAACATGGGCAATTTTTTTATTTTATTTTATTTACATTCTCTTATATACCGTGCTATTCTGCATCAGTGCGGTTTACATTGAACAAACTGAAATTACATTGAACAGGGCATTATAACTTGGAGATAACTATTTTACAGGGAACATGGGCTATGGAGGGTTAAGTGGCTTGCCCAAGACCACAAGGAGCACCTGTGGGACTAGAAACCCCAGTCCTTCCGGCCCAAGGTTGCTGTCCTCTAGTGGGATTTGAACCCCAGACCTTCCGGTCTGAAGTACCTTGCCCCAACCACTAGGCCACTCCTCCACTCCTGCCCACATTGCCAGGGCACGTGCACTCAAGGCCTCTGGTCTCCTCGGAGGCAGCAGATCAATCTTTTGGAGCTGCGAGCAATCCGATTAGCTCTGCAGACTTTTTCTCATGCCCTCTCTCACCAGTCTGTCTTAGTTCACATAGAACATTGCTACCTGATTGTCTGTCTGAACAAGCATGGGGACACGCAGTCCAGACTCCTATGTCAGGAGGCGCAGGCCCTTTGCTCCTTTGCAGTCAAACAAGGCATGTTTCTGAAAGCAGTTTCTCTACCTGGTCAGGAGAACTTCTTGGAAGACAAACTAAGCAGGATTCTCTAGCCTTACGAGTGGCAGGTGAATCCACTAGTGGTCGAGCAAATCTTTCTAAGTTGGGGACTTCCATCCATCGCTCTCTTTGCGAGTCCACTGAACCGTCAGCTGCCCAACGTTTGCTCCAGGCAGCTGCATCCCCTGAGAATCGCAGCAGATGCGTTTCTGATCTCTTGGTCTACGGGCCTCTTGTATGTGTTTCCTCCCACGCCCCTGGTGGCCCGAACTCTGTTCAAGATTCTACGAGACAAGGCCTCGGTGATTCTGGTAGCCCCCAGATGGCTGAGGCAATCATGGTTTCCACTTCTTCTGCAGTTGGCGGTGGAAGCTCCATTCCCTCTGGGGTTGCAACCCGATGTCCTGTCTCAGTATCAGGGTTCCCTTCTGCACCCCAATCTCAGATCCCTCAATCTGATAGCCTGGCTGCTGAAAGGATAGTGCTAGCTCCCTTACTTCTGCCTAGAGAAGTTGAAGAGGTGATCTTGGCCTCTAGGAGGCAGTCCACCAGGAAGTCCTATGCCCTCAAGTGGCGTAGGTTTTCAATATGGTGTGTTCAGCACAATGAAGATCCTTTCTCCTGCCTTGTGCCAGTAGTATTACAATACCTGCTTCACCTGTCAGACCTAGGCCTTAAGTCCAACTCTGTTCGGGTCCACCTCAGTGCTTTATCAGCACACCACTCACCGGTGGAGGGATAGTCTTTGTCGGTTCACCCCTTAGTGTCCCGCTTCCTCAGAGGCCTGCTTCTGCTTAAGCCTCCGATTTGTCCACTAGCCACTGAGTGGGATTTGAACGTGGTCTTGCAGCAACTTACTCGCCCACCGTTTGAGTCGATGGCTACTTGCCATTTACGCTTCCTTTCTTGGAAAGCGCTCTTCCCGGTAGCTCTTACCTCGGCCAGCCGTGTGAGTAAACTACAAGCTCTGGTTTCTGATAGACCGTACACACGGTTCTATAGGAACAGGGTGGTCCTACGGACCCATCCCAAGTTCCTTCCAAAAGTTGTCTCCTCTTTCCACCTCAATCAGGAGGTGGTTCTTCCGACATTCTTTCCCAGGCCCCATACCAGCCGGCTGAAACTGTCTTGCATACCCTGGACTGTAAGAGGGCATTGTCCTTTTACATAGAACGTATGCGGGGGCATCGAAGGGCTACTCAGCTCTTCGTCTCTTTTTGACCCTGATAAACTGGGGTTGCCTGTCTCCAAGCGTATGTTGTCCTCTTGGGTAGCAGATTGTATCGCCTGGGCGTACAAAGCAGCCGGCCTCTCCTTGCAGGGTCGAGTCACGGCCCACCGTGTCAGGGAGAAAGCCGCATCAGTAGCTCATCTCCGCTCTGTTCCGTTGGCAGACATCTGCCGGGCCGCTACTTGGTCTTTAAGCCAGACTTTTGCAGCCCACTACTGCCTCGAGAGAGTCCCAAAGGGACAGTGCTTTCGGACATGCAGTACTCTGTAATCTCTTTGAGGTTTAGGCAACTTCTACCCGCCAGCCCTTGTGTTGGGCTACCATATGGGGGCGTTCTCAGAGGATATTTTTATTACGGATGCTGAGGCTCTTGAGAGGGAGCCATTTTTTCAGCTTTGGGTTCTGGTAGCTTAGAGCTGGGGAGTCCCATATATGAGGACTGACTTCCTGCTTGGTCGTGGAGAAAGAGTAGTTACCCATCTGTAACAGGTGTTCTCCAGGAGCAGCATGAATCAGTCCTCACGACCCTCCCTCCTCCCCCCTCCCCTGGAGTTGCAGTCCTATACTTCATTTTATTTATTTTTTTTGCTGTCTTTTAGCTATGTCATCAGACTGAGCAAGATGGCACCCTTGGGCAGGAAGGGGACTGTGCATGTGCGCTGCATTCCCAAAAGCTTTCTTTGAAAGCTGGGGAAATGCTCCACAGGGGCGCTCCGTCGGCGCTGACGTCTTCCCATTTGTGAGGACTGATTCCTGCTGCTCCTGGAGAACACCTGTTACAGGTGAGTAACTACTCTTTACTATGGATTTAAGTGTGCTAAGTGCTGCTGACCACTCAAGGCTTTGCAGACAGCTCATGCAGAAAACCCATTCCCTTATGGGTAGTGCACAAAATTGAGCTACCCTGTGTGTAAAACCTAGCACACTTTACTGCATTGGCCCCTTACTGCAAGAATATGATGAAGCAAGTAAAAAAAAATCTCCCATTGATCCACAGAACAACTACAGTGTTTAATCTTAACGGGGTGGGGTGGGGTGGGGTGGGGGATTTTTCAAAGGCCTTTACACGGTTAATGCTGACTGTCCTTGGGTGCCACTATTACATGCACCAATACTAAGCAGTTACTATTGGGGTTGTCCAGGGTTAAGTGGAGGCAACACCCATCGCTAACCAGGCAGTGCCTGGTTAACAATAGTGAGGTGTAAGTAGGGTCTAGGAGACTAGCCTAACTGCTGCGTTAGCTAAATGGGCAGTGGCTCAATATTGCTGTTGCCTGGTTAGTGTTGTGCTAATGCGGTAAACTTGGCTATTGAATGCTGGGGCCAGGTATGACTGTGGTAATGAATATCTGGTTTTAAATTTCAGTGGTAGTGGCTTGCCACATCAGCAGTGCTTTGTATCCCCCATCCCACCCGCAGTCTTCAGTTTGGGCCTCTTTATCTTCAGATCTTATAAATGAGCCTGTAAGCAATGACACAGTAGCTTGGCAAGGCACTTGAGTACTGGCAGGAGATTCAGCAGCAGTGTTTGCTTTGGATGGAGCTGTTGCTGAACATCCTAGTTGTGTGGCACTGACCTGAAAAGTTAGCCTAATATTCAGCTGGGGCTTCTGCAGATAGCAACTTAGGATGACCTTTTGGGAGGCCCAGGTTACTGCTACTACTGATCATTTGTATAGTGCTACAAGGCATACACAGCACTGTACAGACATGTAAAAGACAGTCCCTGCTCAGAGCTTACAGTCTAATCAAGACAGACAACACAACAGCTGAGAACAAGGAAACATCTAGGGGGAATGGTAAGGAAACAAAAGAGACTAAGCGGATTAGTTTCCAAAAGCAGCCTCAAGGAGGTGAGTTTTCAGCCTGGATTTGAAAAGGGCCAGAGATGAAGCCTTATGCACAGTCCCAGGTAGTTTGTTCCAGGCATATGCAGCAGCAGGGTAGAAAGATCAAAGTCTGGAGTTAGCAGAAGGCAAGAAGGGCACAGATAGAAGTGATCTTCCAGAAGAGCAGAGTTCCCTTCCTGAGGAGGGGTGTAGGGAGAGAGAAGAGAGGAAAAGTAGGGAGGAACAGCAGAATGAATGCACTTATAGGTCAGCAGGAGAAGTTTGAACTGTATATGGATGCGGATTGGGAGCCAGTGAAGTGACTTGAGAAGAGGGGTTATATGAGTATATTGGGGCTGGTGGAAGATTAGCCGCGCAGCAGAGTTCTGAACAGATTGAAGGGGAGAGAGATGACACTGAGTGAGACCAGCAAGGAGGAAGGTTGCAATATTCTAGATGGGAGGTGACCAGAGTGAATAAGGATCTTAGTAGTATATTCAGAAGGGAAGGGGTGAATTCTGCTGATGTTATAGAGAAAGAAATGACAGGTTTTAGCTATCAGTTGGATGTGTATGGAGAAGGAGAGGTTGCCTGCAGAAGCCTCTGCTGAATATCAGGCTAACTAGGTAAATGCTGGCACACCTTATTTCTGTCCCCAGACCGCCTCTGCACTGGATTGTGCTGGGGTGGCCTATGGGGATATTCAGTGGCACTATCTAGCTAGCTGCTGAATATTGCAGTCAGCACCCTTAGCCTGTTGACCAACCGGCTAACAGTTCTAAATATTGACCCTATTGTCTTCAGTTCACTGTTTCTGCCCAACTGGAAGTGCTGATAACAGGATGATGGTATTCCATAGGACATGGGGTGGGGCAAGCTTAAGTCTGCATTGCTTACAACCAGAAAAGGAAGCCTTTAAATCCCACTGACATTCCTTTTTGATCTTGGATGTGTAACTTAACCCTCCATTGCCTCAGGTATAACTTTAGATTAGATTGTATGCTTTCCAGGGCCAGGGAAATATGTGTACCTGAATATAAGACAAAATTAGACTTACTTGCTAATTGTTGTTTCTTTAGGAGCTCCAGTCCAGTCCCGCACCTCTGGGTAGTGTACCTCTTCCAGCAGCTTGGAGACTGAGCATGTCACATTTTGATGACACTGGTACTTATTCTGTGCGATGGTCTCCTCTCACCAGTAACCTACTGACAAAGCAGACTCACAGGAGTAACAAATAAGTAGACTTTTTTTAAAAAAAACATAACTTCCCTTACAGTACACAAAACAAACCCCCTCCTTTCCAGTTCATACTGCTAGACCAGTCCAGACAAACGGGTTATGCACCCCTGCCAGCAGATCTTGGAGACAGAGAATTCTACCAGAGCTCTGATAGGCTGGAGCCTGGTGATATAATCTTACCCCTAGGGGTCTCCCTCAGTTTTTCTCTGTCTCCAGCAGATCTGGATGCTTTGTTTTTTGCTCCTTCAAAAAATTTAAAATGCTTTATTTCTTTGTGATTTCTTTTGGAGAGATTATCCCCTGTAGTTGCCAGTGTACTTATCTGAGCACCAGGGTGTTTCCAGCTGAGCTCCTGTGTCCTGTCACAGTAGAGATCGCTGATGTGAAGACTCCCCAGCACTAGTCAAGAGGACTATTTAGCTGGATGGTAAGCCTCCTAAACTCCAGTCCCTGGGGCTGATTTTAGTGGTGAGGCAGCTGGCAGTGGTCTGAGCAGCGGTCCGTGGCTTCTCTGCACTTTCGGTACTGTGAGTACAGCACCTGTCTTTCTGATGGCTGTAGCTCTGTGGTGACTCAATTTATTTGTATTGATTTTTCAGCGATTTTAGGCATTTTTCTCATGCCTGCAACCCTCCCACCTTGTCCTTAGACTTTTTAAGTTAATTCCTTAGCTTTTGGGGGGTTTAATTCACTCTTTTTGAGGTTTATTTTTGCCGGTGGCCATTTTGAATAGCTAATGAGCCCCGGTTTTTGGCGGGAAGCCAGATTCCTTCTCTACTTGCTTTCTAGCAGCTTATTGCTGTTTGTTTTTCCACAGCACTTGATAGCTGTGAGTTGTGGAGGGTTTTTTTTCTCTCTGCCTATGTCTTTTTTTTTTTTTTTAAATTTAATATTTATTCAAATTTTACAATTATTACATCCAAAAAAAAAACTTTGAATGATATGAACATGAGCATAGTCATCATAGAATATCCAAGGCAATAATCATCTCCCCGAGGGGTATACACAACATCATAAATATAACTAACGCTCATATTGTAGACCACAAAAAAGAAAAGGAAATAAGGGGAGGTCCTAGGAAACTACCTAATACAAAGGAAAATTTTTACCATACACGGCAGGTAAGGACTTAAGCATCAGCCAGTACCGGGGGTACCGTCAAAGCCACATTAATAACTTCCCTAGCTTCCAGGAACCCCAACAACTGTCCAGGATCAAAGAACAAAAAACATTTTTGTTTATACATCACAAAACACTTTGAGGGAAATTTAAGCTGGAAGGAGGCTCCCAGCGCCACCACCCTAGGGCGCAGCGCTAGAAACTCCTGCCTCCTCAACTGCGTAATCCGAGCTATGTCAGGAAATATACGTATCTTGGATCCCAGAAACTCCTCATTGAGGTTCCTAAAATACAATCTAAGGATAAAAAATTTGTCAGATTCTAGAGCAAACGTTACAAGAAGAGTAGACCTCTCTGAGATGACCTCCAGGGAGGATTCTAAAAACCCCGTAAGGTCAGCTCTAACAGGGGCACCCTCAGAGTCATTGGGCCTAACGGCCCCTGACCCTTAGACAAATACTGCACACGCACCATAGGTGGTATCTGATCCATAGGGACCTTCAAGATCTCTAAAAAGTATTTTTTAACCATCTCCATCGATGACATTATAGGAGAACGTGGGAAATTCAAGAGGCGCAAATTACAACGCCGAACCTGATTCTCCATATACTCTAATTTCCTAGCTGTTACAGCTCTGTCTTTAACTTGGGCAGTTACTAGCTCACGCAGCTGACCAAGTTCATGCTCCACTGTAGAGAGTCTCTCAGCTTGCTGACCTTGTACTCCAGAAAGAGTTCCACTTGAAGCTCGAATCTCCAACATCTCAGTACTCACAAAGCGAAAAATATCCTTTAGGGAAACATTAAGCGCTGCGATACCATCCCAGAGTGCCTCCAAAGATATCACCGCGGGTCTCTCCAACACAGGAATCCCTGAAAGAGCCACTGCTGTACTGGGCGTCCCAGGTAGAACTCCATGCCTGGAACTCGGCGGCGCTGCTGTTCCTGCCAGCCTCCCAGCCACAACCGGGCCATTCCCAACCACCAGAGCTTCTCCTGCCGCCCCATCCACCGGTGTACTCCCTGGCAAACCAGCGGGAAAGGCAGCCTCCGGTGAGAAAATACTTCCGGGACGCGGTGGAGGGGTACGTTCCTCCGAAGAGAACAAAATACCCGATGCACCCAGCGACAGTTCTTCTTCTCTCGCCGCTGCCGAAGATGCCGCCTGTCCTCCGACCGCAAAGCCACAATTAGGCAGAGTTCGCTGGGTCAATGGCGCCGGCAAGACAGCCCCAGGAGGAAGGGATGCTTGCTTTCGCTTCTTCCGCCCCATCAAAAAGATTTAACGGGGACAGCCAAAGACACACACAGACAGAGCTTCAGCCAACGTAGCACAACCGGTCAGAGCGTCCTGCCGCCATCTTAATTACCTCCCTCTGCCTATGTCTTAACATAATAAATAAAATGTAGGGAAGGCATGAATAGAGAACAGGATGCAATTCAGGGACAGTCTCTGGCTGTTACTGGGGGGCAGAGTTATTTTTTTTTTAGTTCTCACTATGCCCTTTTCAGGTCCACGCTGCATCGGCTGTCAGAAGAAACACAAGGATCTCAAGAATCAGCTGTGCTCTTCCCCCAGCGACTTTATTCCCCAGATAAACTTGGGAACTCCTGAGCCTGGCTTCAGTGGAGCTCCCGATTGGCTTTATGCAGCGCTGAGTCTTTGCCACGGGGGCTTGGACATCCCCAGGAAGTTCAGGTATCATTTTCTGACAGAAACATGTAAGTAGACTGTTTTTTTCTTACTTGCCTCAGCTGCCCTGGGTTGATTTCAACTGCATCCGGACTGGCTGCCTCTGAGTTTTGAAGTTCCTACTTTAAATTTTTAATCCACAAGGAACAGAACCACAGCACAATGGTTAAGACACTGACCAAGGGTGCAGGGATCAAGGGTTCCATCCCCCAAAGTGCCTAATGAACAGGACTGGCTGAGGTATTACGTATTGTATCTGCAGCCGGGTTACTTTGTACGTCTTACTGGAATATTGTACCTGTCTTATTCAATATACCATTTGTTAGGAATTTTATGTCAGTGTTTTGGATCCTGACTGTTTAGGGCTCGGCCTAAAACAGCTTAATCACTGTAATCTTCAGTACAGCTGGGTTTGGGCTTCTCCATCCCTCCCCCAGAAACACCTTTCAGCCCCTGCCATGAAGGTCTGCGTGGCTGTGGAGGGATCAAACTCTAATTTCCCTACTTTCAGTCACTGTAATTGCCTTACCCTGACTTTGAAAGTTTTTCTGTACCAACACAGTGAATGACTGACAGTTTTTCTGTGCCAGCGGCCGTTTTGTTTTTCTCTTCAGTGTTTCTTTTTGGAGGGAACAGCTCTGGACAGCGGTTTCCACACATTTAAACATGCTGTGCAGGCACGGGGAGTTTCGAAATCCTTTTCTTTGAAGAGTCTTCTGTTTCCCTGAGCCTACCTTGTTTTTTGTTTTAAACACTAAGAACAAAAACAAAAAAAAAAGGAGAAAAGGTGGTTTAAGTCTCTGCAATGCTTGTTTCTCTGGCTGTATTATATGTGATATGTAATAAGCAGAAGGGGGAATTATTAGATTGCTTGTGTTCCACCTGCACGCTGCATCCGGGAGACTCTTCCCCCATTCCCACTGCGCTGCTAGATGGGATCATCAGCACCTTATCTCCTCCCTCCTCAGAGCCCCTGCTGCAGGATCTTCCTACAGGAAAGGACTCAGTCAGCTCCCATTTCGCTTCCACAGCTCCTGGAAGCCACAGCAGCCTTGACTGACTGTGCGTTCCTCACACTCTTCCATCTGGCTTGACACCTGTGGCATTTGGAGTCTTTTGGTATTTCTTCTACACCTGCCCAGTAGCAGGCAAGGATATGGCGTGGTCTCGCAAGCGGTCCCATAAGTCCTCAGACCTTGGAGCGGTACGTCCTAGGAGCGTTGCATGTGCCTTGCGGAGTACTATGGATATTCAGGAAGACTTTCAATCTTCGGAGGTCAGCCCTGACTCGGAGTAAGGAGATGGGGAATATTCTCCGTCTGTTTCTTCGCTGACAGTTCTCAGCCTTTTTCGGAGAGAGGAGTTACCGGCTCTAATCACACAGGTGATGGAGTCGCTACTCCTAGCCGACACGCCTGATCCTCAGGGTTCTCAAATCCGGTTGCAGCCGGATCCCATTTTCCAGGGCATTCGTACGGCACGTGGTATTGGTCAGTTATACCCTTGGTCTCCCTCTGACTTGGACCGTTGGCTGACATGCCCAACAGTTGATGCATTATGACCAGGGTCACCAGGCTTTCCACACTTCCGGTTGAGGGCGGAGCGGCACTCCGCGACCAGCGAGCCCTAAAGAGTTGGGAGTCTGCTAAAGACAGGTTTTTTCTTCGCCCGCTATTTCCTTCATGCAGGGGTGTGCGGAGGTCTAGCAGCTCGGGCCTCCCTTCGATGGATTCAGCAGCTTCCAGGTGTTTCAATCGTCTCGAGATGCAGAAAGTGCGCTTAGCCCTTCTTCAGTTTCAGCCTCTTCTGCGGCGGCGTGCGGTTCGGATCCTGTCCGACGCCACGACAGTTGCTTACCTAAGCCGCCTAGGTGGCGCAAATTGTCCGGGTGTCTCGCAGGAAAGGCGTTTGCTCCTCCCATGGGCGGAGAAACATCTTCAGGCTATCGGCGCAGCACATCGCAGGCATGGACAAGGTGCAAGCCGATTTTCTCGTCCGGCACTCTCTGGAGCCCGGGGACTGGGCTCTGCAACCGGATGCGTTCCGGTCCATTGTTCACCTGTGGGGACTACTGTCCATGGCTCTAATGGCTACGGCGCGGACTGCCAAGGTTTTGCTGTACTTCAGCCATTGGAGGGACAAGAGAGCGCACGGCATAGGTGCTCTCTCTCAACCGTGGCCGACTCATCTTCTCCTGTATGTTTTCCCTCCCTGGTCCATGATATGCATGGTTCTCCAGCGGCTCCAAGACCATCGCGGCCCAGTGCTCCTGCTGGCTCCGAATTGGCCTCGCGGACCATGCTATGCGGATCTCTTCCATCTGTCTCGGGTGTCGCCGCTCCGCCTCGAGGCGTTTCTCGGCCTTTTGATTCAGGGACCAGTGGAGATGGAAGACCCGGCTCCTTACTCGCTTACGTCCTCGCTATTGAACGCCGCCGTTTTGCTCGCTAAGGCTATTCGCCTAGCGTGGTCGTGATGCTTCTCACGGCGCGGCAGTCTACTACGTCGCTGGCTTACGCTCGGGTTTGGCGTCTCTTGACGGTTGGTGTTCGCGAAATGATCTCTCTCCCTGGCGTTGTGGTGTCCCGGACATCCTGTCCTTTTTACAGGCTGGAGTGGATAAGGGATTAGCACTCGGTTCCTTGCGAGTGCAAGTGGCCGATTTAACTTGTTTTCGGGGTCCTATAGCGGGGCGATCGATAGCTTCGCATTTGGACGTGTCTCGGTTCCTCCGCGGAGTTAGGGCCTTCCGGCCTCCTCTACGTTCGCCTGTACCGGCGTGGGCTCTCGCACTTGTCCTCTGTGCCCTCGTTGCTCCTCCCTTGGAGCCTCTGAGGGCCTGTTCTCTTAAAGATTTGACTCTGAAGGCAGTCTTCTTGGTGGCCATAACTTCGGCACGCCGTATTTCTGAGCACCAGGCTCTCTCGTGTCGAGATCCCTATCTCTCATTTTCCTCAGAAGGCGTTTCTCTGCGATCTGTCCCTCCTTTTTGCCCAAGGTGCTGACGCCGTTCACTGTTAACCAGCTTCTTTTCTTTCCGTCTTTTCCAAAGACGCAGTGTGATAGTGGTCGGTCTCCGTAACTGGTGGTGGACCTTAAGAAGGTTCTTTTTCGGTATCTGGGGGTCACGAAACCCTTCCATATGACTGTTCCTCTTTTGTCTTGTTCGCGGGTCCTCGTCGGGGATCCGCAGCCTCCAAATCTACCATTTCTAGATGGGTTAGGGAGGCCATTGAGGCGGTGTACCTTCTTCTGGGAGAGCCAGCTCCACCAGGACTCCGTGCTCACTCCTCTCGGGCGCAAGCAGCTTCGTGGGCCGGGAGGTCTCATGTAGCTCCTCTCGATATTTGCCAGGCGGCGACTTGGTCGTCGCTGTCCACCTTTGTCGGTCATTTATAGGTTGCACGTTCATGCCCGTCAGGAGGTCCGTTTTGGCGTTGCTGAGCTGTCGGCGGCCTTGCCCCCCCCCCCCCCTTGAAAGCAGGTAGCTTGGGTACTGCCCGTTTGTCTGGACTGGTCTAGCAGTATGAACTGGAAGGAGAAATTTCACTTACCGTTAATTTCCTTTCCTGGAATACTGCTAGACCAGTCCAGGACCCGCCCTGCTGTCTGTTGGAGTGCCGCTGGTGCGGTGCAGCCGCCAACCGCGGTTCTTCTCTTTGCCTGTAGGCCTCGCCATGGGCAGTCCATGGGTTCGTAGGTGGATACTGTTTTCAGCTCTAGGGAGTTCTTCGGCTCCCTTGTATATAGTTCACTTGAGACCCTCTCGGGTGATGTTACAGTTCATGTTGCGTTAGCTTGTAGACGTAACTGAGGGAGACCCCTAGGGGTAGGATTATATCACCAGGCTCCAGCCTATCAGAGCTCTGGTAGAATTCTCTGTCTCCAAGATCTGCTGGCAAGGGTGCATAACCCGTTTGGACTGGTCTAGCAGTATTCCAGGAAAGGAAATTAACGGTAAGTGAAATTTTCCTAATCGGAGAAAGAGAGACCCTCACCCCCCCAAAAGAGGGCGTGTACCTGCCACCCTATTGGGTGCCCTTGAGCAGACTTGAACACGAGACAGAAGCCCCCTTTGACCCAACCTCCACCTCATCCTCCCCAGAGCTCATGGAACCCACCCCTGCCCAGGGCACCTTAACAGACACCTCTTCAGGCACCAGACTCCAAAAAACTTGCACTCTGGGTGGGATCCGAGAATGGACTCGAGTTCCTCAAGGAACAACAATTAGCTGGTAAGTCTAATTTTGTCTTCCTTATCATCCCTCCAGTCCAGTCCCACACCTCTGGGATGTATCAGAGCAGTCAACTTAATGGGAGGGACCTGCCAGGCTGGTCTAAAGCACCACCAACGCAAAACAGGCATCCCCTGCTGCCTGGACATCCCGATGATGATGTTTAGCACAGGTGTGCAACGAAGACCAAGTTGCCGCCTTACAAATTTCAACCGGCGGCACCAAGGCAAACTCCGCCTATGAGGCCGCCTGAGCCCTAGTAGAATGGGCCCGCAACCCCACCTGCACCTGCTTACCCTTCAAGACATACACGGATGCAATCGCCTCCCTAATCCACCTAACAATCGAGGCCTTGGCCGCTGCCTCACCCGCAGCCCTCCAAATAGCACAAACAGTCGATCTGACCTGTGGAAGGAAGATGTCCTCCACAAGTACCTCCTCAGGACGTGATGCACATCCAAATGACGCAACCGACCACCGTCTGTGCCACCCCCCGCATTATCCAGGACCGGCAGAAAAACCAACTGGCTCAAATGAAACACTGAAAGCACCTTGGGCAAAAATGAAGGCACTGGCCAAAGCACCATCTTCTCTCTAGAAAAGGAGAGACATGGTTCTTGGCAAGACAGGGTCTCCAGCTCTGAGATCCTGCGTGCTGAACATATTGCCACCAGGAATGCTGTTTTAAGAGTCAAGTCCTTCAGTGAAACTTGACTCAGTGGCTCAAAAGGCTTCCCACTCAACGCCACCAACACCAAATTGAGATCCCATGGCGGAATCGCTGGGCGCTGAGGTGGACGAAAGTGACTCACCACTCTCAGTGAACGTATCGCATCCGGGTGTGTCTCCAACGCCACTCTTTGAACCTTTCCGCGCTAGCAGGCAATTGCACCAACTGCACTCTCAAGGAGCTGGCCGCCAGGCCCTTCTCGAAACCAGCTTGCAGAAAAGCCAAAATGTCAGGCATAGCAGCAGAGGACAGACGAATGAGCCTCTCTGCACACCATGCCTCAAAAATGCACCAGACCCGAATGTATGCCAGAGAGGTAGACTGCCGCCTTGCCTTCAACATGGTCGCAATCATGGAGACCGAGTAACCTTTCTTTCTCAGCCTTGCCCTCTCAAGAGCCAGGCCATAAGTGAGAACCGATCTACTTGAGGCATCAGCAGTGAGCCCTGACTTAGGAGATCCATCCGCCCTGACAATTGCCACGGGTGATCCACCAAAAGCCTCATGAGGTTGGCATACCATGGACGTCTTGGCCAATCCGGAGTGATTAGAACGACCAAGACCCAATGAACTTCGATTCTCTGCATGACATGACCCATGAACACTTACGGTGGAAACACATAGAGGAGCCCCTCCGCTGGCCACTGCTGCACAAGGGCGTCCAGGCCCTCCGACATCCGCTCTCTTCATCTGCTGAAGAACCGGTTCGCCTTGGAGGTTGCAAATGTTGCCTTCAGATCCATCACAGGAGGGCCAAAGTGATGCACTACTTGGGCAAACACCTCCTGATTGAACATCCACTCACCGGGGTCCACGCGCACCTGACTTATGTAGTCTGCCACCACATTGGCGACCCCTGTGACATGAGCTGCTGACAAGGCCTGGAGATGGGCTTCCACCCAGGCCAATAGCTCGCTGGCTGCCGCCTCCAGGGCCGCGCTGCCCGTACTGCCAGTTGATGTAGGCCACCGTGGTTGCATTGTGTGAGAGAACCCGTACCGCTTTCTGCAACCATAGCTGGAAGGCCTGGAACGCCAGGGCCACCACCCACATCTCCAGGCGGTTGATAGACCAACTGGCCTTCCGTGTAATCCACTGCCCCTGTGCCATATGCCCCTCGCAATGGGTTCCCCAGCTGGACAGACTCACATCCGTCATCACCAGAACCCATGCTGGTGTTTCCAGGGGCATACCTTTCCCCAGATTCTCCGGCAAGAGACACCACCGGAGCGACTGCCTGGCCTCCCGCAGGCATGATAGCTTCCAGGACAGCGGATGTGTCTGGTGCGTCCAGCGCCGGAGTAACGTCCTCTGGAGAGGACGCATGTGTGCCCTCGTCCACAGAATAAGTTCAAGGGTGGCTGCCATGGTGCCTAGAATCTGCAGATAATGCCAAGCCGTTGGCTCAGACATCCCTAGAAAGAGCTACACTTGCCGCCACAGACTCTGGGTGCGTAGATCCGGGAGAAAAACTCTCACTTCTAATGTCGAAGCGTGTGCCCAAGTACTCCAAATCTTGCGACGGAGTCAACTGACTGTTGGCAAGGTTGACTACCCAACCGAGACTCTGGAGGAACTGCACCACTTGCAACGTCACATACTCACTCTCATCCCTAGATTTTGCACGTAATATCCAGTCATTGAGGTATGGATGCACCAGCACCCCCTCTTTGTAAAGTGCTGCTGCCACCCCCACCATGACTCTGGTGAAAGTGTGGGGTGCTGTGGTGAGACCGAAGGGCAGCGCCTGGAACTGGAAATGCCCCATGGTCACCACGAACCAAAGAAACTGTTGGTGTTCTGGCCGCATGGGACTATGCAGATATGCCTCAGTGAGATCGAGGGATGTCAAGAACTCCCCTCTCTCGAGGGCCACTATGACCAAGCGCAAGGTTTCCATGAGGAAATGTGGGATGCGCAAGCAGCGATTGACCCGCTTGAGGTCAAGAATGGGACGGAAGAACCCATCCTTCTTTGGCACCATGACATAAATGGAGTACTGACCGGACCCTCGATGGCCGTGGGATACAGACACCATGGCCTTGAGCTGCAGTAGCTGAGACAGGGTCTCCCCCACCGTTGCTGCTTTGGCAGGCGCCTTGCAGGGAGATTGCACAAAGGAGTTGCCCATTGGCCGAGCTACATTGAGGGCATACCCTTCACGGATAGCCTCCAAAACCCACTGGTCGGAGGTGATCTGGGCCCAGACTGGGTAAAACTCCCGCAGCTGACCCCCTATGGGCTGCATTGCAGCCTGGGCCGCCCTTGCTTCATTGCGCCTTCTTGGGCCCAGAGGGAAATGTGGAGGCAACCCCCCACTCTGCTCCTCTGAAGACTCGAAACCCTTATCCTCTAGTCAGAAATCTAGCTTTCTGATAAGGCGCAACCTGCGTGAAATGAAAATGCATGAAGCTGCACAGTTGCCCTCGGGCCGCTGAAGTGCTGTGAGGCTGCTTCTGCTTATTTTCAGGCAACCGTCCACCTTTGAACTCCCCGAGCTCCTCGAACAGCTTATCCAAGTCCTCCCCGAACAGCAACCTTCCTCTGAAGGGGAGCTTATTAAGTCGGGCCTTGGAAGAAGAATCCGCCACCCAGTTTAGAAGCCACAAGTAAAGGCCGGGCTGCTACAGTGGAGGTCATGTTGTTCGAAAGACTCTTAATGAGGTCAAAGTGAACATCTGCCAGATAAGCTGCTCCCGACTCCAATCTGGCCAACTCTTCCGTCTGGTCTGGTTCCCCTTGTAGCTGAAGCTGCTGAGACCAGCGCAGACAGGCTCTAACCACCCAGGCTCCACACACTGAGGCCTGCAGCGAGATAGCAGCATTCACATCATATGCCTGTTTCAAGAGGGTGTTCAACCTCTCAGGCCAGCCTCTGGGAGATCCCACTCATCCTGTATCATCTGCTGAACAATGCAATGCAGAGGAAATACTCTGTGTTTTACACACCACCTATATGAGAGTGTCCTCCAAAGACGACTCCGACGCAGGGAGGCCCGAGGTCATATTCAGAGTCTTCAGAGACTCCGATATGAGCGCTGGTAACTCCTCCCTTCAAAAAACTCGCACCACTTGTGCCTGGTCCATCTGATTGGGGATTTCCCCTTCCTCCAGCTTATCTTCTCCTTCAAACTCCATGTCGAGGTCCTCCTCAGGATCTCCTGACAATGAGGGCTGACTGTGTCACTCCTCCTTGGGTTGGGCCCTCTTCGCCGGCACCAGGCCCAGCTCACACTCTGAGTCCCCTGGTCGCTTAGAGCTTTGCTGAGACACCGAGGGGGCCCCCATCGCACCCTGCTGATGCAAGCAGAAGGCCCTATGGAGAAGGAGCACAAATTCCAGTAAAAACATACCCAGGAGTTCCAAATCCACCAGATCCGAGGCTGTGGAGGGACCGGGGATTGCCAGAGGGCACACGGCAGTCTCCTGTCCTACCTGCCTGGCCCTGACTCCTGAGCCACCACTAAGGAAGCAGGAGGAGATGTCTCCTGCCCCTCCCCCCTTGTCTTGCAGAGACTACTCCATGGAGGTAGCCTCCTGTGCACAGCCCCTACAAATGCCTTCCTCAGAGATTGCGCCCCGACGCGATCCACAGACAAGGCACTGTGGTTGGCATAACGCTATAGTGAGGGCTATAGGCCCCAAGCTGGGCCCCGCTGAACTCTGGGAAACATATTCAGTCCTCCAAGCCCCAATCAAGGCTGCACGGCTGCTGAAGGTTATAGCTGCCCTTTCTTTCCTGGGTTGTTTTTTTTTTTTTGGAAGTATGGGCCTTCGGCAGCAAGTGCCTCAAACCACCTAGAAAATGCCCCCGGGGACCCGGAGCCTGGTCTCACTGCAGGACAGCAAGAGAAAATGGAAAAGCGGCGGGAAACAAAAAAAAACTGAAGAAACCCGTTGATCCTCATCCGTGCCATCCTGCACAGCTCACCATGTGGCTGCAGGCCTCTGTGGAAAACAGGCCGTTCCTGTGTCAGTGGTGTCCTGATGCTCCAACGATGCATACAGCAGCCAAACAAGTTGTTCCCCCCCAACTCACCTTCCTGGCACCGGCACTTGTACACACTCCTGAGCTCAGCTGTTAGTGCAGCTTTGGCTGCGGGGGAAACACTGCCTCAGGTTACTGCCTTTTGTCAGCTCCGGCAGTTCCTCACCCACTGATGGGTTCGGGAACTGCTGCTGCCCCGCTTATGCCTCAACACCATCACCCCTGAACATCAAGGGGGGAGGGGGACCACTCCTTTGCCAAATTTGCTGCTTTTTTTTTTTAACTTTAAAATTAGCACTCTGTGTGAAGCAAAAATAAACCAAATAAAACCCCAGATCTAACTGAACTCAAACTCTTTAATTGTACCTACAGTGAGCCCTGCACCCTGGCTCACCACTCCTCCAGCTGCTTGGAGACTGAATATACTGGTGAGAGTGGGCGGTCCCATGGAATAAGTACCAGTGTAATCAAAATGTGACATGCTCAGTTTCCAAGCTGTTGGAAGAGATACACTACCCAGAGGTGCGGGACTGGACTGGAGGGACGATAAGGAACTCGCCTTAAGCTACTACTGAAAAAGGCATGAGCTAAATCTTACATCTCTTTCCTTCTCCATCTCAAAACTTGAGGAATTTCATTATAAAAAAACTAGTTCAAAGTCCGGTTGATGATTGGATTGAACAGTTTAAATATATCATGACATAGTTGGACAAGGGGAGGCTTGCTCCTCAACTGCATACTCTTCCCTGCCACTCTTGCACTGACTACCTCA